>CM028134.1:377065000-378315000 GCA_016271365.2 Neoceratodus forsteri | reverse complement strand
ACACCATGATTGGGACCTTGCAATCCCTGGATATAAACTATACAGGAAGGACAGGGTGGTTGGGAAGGGGGGGAAGGGTGGCAGTTTATATCAGGGAGGGAATAACTTGCACAAGGGAGGAGTCAGAGGAAGGTGAGGTGGAGGCATTATGGGTTCAGTTAAAGTCCAACAGAGGGAGAAAGTTGAGGTTGGTTTACAGACTACCCAGTCAAGATGAGGAGAGGGATAGGGAACTGAGCTCACAAATATTTGAAGCTGCAGGGAAAGGAGAGGTGGTAATTGTGGGGGACTTCAACTTGCCCAAGGTGGACTGGAGCATACCATCCATGACATGTGCTAGGAGTCAGGTGATCCTGGAAGGACTGCAGAGTGGGCTCCTGACTCAGGGCATCACTGAACCAGCAAGGGCTGAGGCAATTCTTGATCTGGGGAGCATATACAAGAAATAATGGTCAGGGAGCCACTGGGTGGAAGTGACCATTGCACAGTGTGGTTCTAGTTGGATAAGGGAAGGGAAAGCATCCTGACTAAGACCAAAATCTTGGATTTCAGGAGGGCGGACATCAGGAAAATGGGCAAAGTGCTAAGGAGCCATCTGGTGGGCATCAGAGCAGATATGGGGGTGGAACAAAGGTGGTCCATCATTAAGGAAGGAATACTGGTTGCCACAGATGAGTGCATTAGGCTCAGGAGGAAGAACACAAGGGCCAACGTGCCCAGCTGGTTCAGTTCTGGGGTTGCCCAGGCAGTAAGGGAAAAGAGGTTGGCCTATAGAAAATTCAGGAAGACCAAGAGAGAAGTGGATAGGGAAAATTACCTAAGGTTGGTTAGTGAGGCAAGTAAGAAAGTCAGGTGAACAAAGGCACTGAAGGAGCTGCAGATAGCTGAAGGAATTAAAAAGGGGTAGAAGGCTTTCTTTTGCTATATAAGTGAGAAAAAAGGACAAGAAGGAAGGGATTGTTAGATTTAGGAAAGGGGTGGAGTGGGAGGAGGAGAATGGGGGAAAAGCAGAGATACTAAATGAATACTTCTGTTCTGTCTTCACCATGGAGAAGGACAGACCAGTGCCTTCAGGAAGGAAAAGAGGAGTGGGGGAGAGGGGAACACAGATGTAGTGATAGAGGCGAATAGAGTGTGGGACGGGCTGCTGGCATTGAAGGTGGACAAATCACCAGGCCAAGATGGAGTACATCCAAGGGTAACAAAGGAACTGGCTAAGGAGCTGGCAGGGCCACTGGCAGACCTATTTAATAGTTCACTAGAGACAGGCATAGTACCGCAAGACTGGAGAACAGCACATGTAGTGCCACTCCACAAAAGCGGTCCCAAGGATGACCTAGGGAATTACAGACCAGTCAGTCTGACCTCCATTGTGGGCAAGCTCATGGAGACCATACTAAAGGAGAGGTTGGTGGAATATCTAGAGGAGTGTGGTCTCCAGGATGTGAGGCAGCATGGGTTCATGGGGGGAAGTGCATGTCAAACAAATCTGACTGACTTCTTTGATTGTGTTACTAAGACAGTACACAGGGGCCAAGCGGTAGACGTCCTCCATCTTGTTTTCAGCAAGGCCTTCGACTCTGTACCCCACAAAAAGTTGATCAGGAAGTTGGTGGATCTCAGGGTTGGGGAAAAGTTGGCCAGATGGGTGGAAAACTGGCAGAAGGACAGAACCCAGAGGGTGGTTGTGAGGGGAAGAGTTATCTGGCACCAGACAGGTAACCAGTGGGGTCCCGCAGGGCTTGGTGCTGGGGCCGGTGTTGTTCAATGTCTTCATCAATGACATTGGAGATGGCATTAAGAGCAAAATGTGCCTATTTGCAGATGACACCAAACTCTGTGGGAGAGTGGACACAGCTGAAGGGATACAGGACCTATAGGAAGATCTGGAAAAGCTAGGGAGTTGGTCCAGGATATAGCCGCTTGGCTTCAATGGCAAGAAATGCAAAGTTACGCATATTGGAGCCAAGAATCCTAGGACAGAGTACTACCTGATGGAGTCCAAGTATCTGCATCAGAGAAGGAGAAGGACCTAGGAGTGATGATCGCTAGTGACCCGAAGCATTCCATGCAGTGCAAGAAAGCAGCAGCAAAGGCAAACAAGATGCTGGGGTGCATATCTAGGGGGATCAGTCGTAGGAGAGAGGAGGTTATATTGCCCTTGTACAGGTCACTGGTAAGGCCGCATCTAGAGTATGGAGTTCAGTACTGGTGCCCACACCTCAAAAAGGACAGTAACCTGCAGGAGAAGGTCCAGAGGAGGGCTACAAATATGATAGCTGGTCAGCAGGGTAAGGCATACGAAGAGAGGTGGAGGGCACTGAACATGTACTCCCTGGAAGACAGTGGAGAGACAGAGAGAGAGAGAGAGAGAGAGAGAGGACATGATTGGGATCTTCAAGTACTTGAAAGGGATAAATAAGGTTGATAAGGAGAGTCTGTTTAAGCTGAGTGACAACCATAACACGAGGGGGCACAGTCTTAAGCTGGAGGGTGGGAGGTTTTGGAGGGAGATCAGGAAGCACTTCTTCACAGAGGGGGTCGTGGACACTTGGAATGCACTGCCAGAAGAGGTAATCGCATTGAAGATAGTGGGCAGCTTTAAGAGAGGCTGGGACAGGCATGGGGGAGGGTAAGGGTCATGGGTAGGGAGGATGGGAGGTGGGGGAGGGGGCAGGGACATTAGCTCAAGCTATGGACCCTGCAATATGAGCAAACTTGATAGACCAAATGGCCTTCTTCTGCTGGCTTCTTCACATGTTCGTATATGTATTTATTTGTAAGGGCTGGGTCACTCGTGTGTCTAGGGGTATATGATGGCATCTTGTCCAGAAGAGTGCCCGCCTTATGCCATGACTACCAGTACAGCAACAACACCAGTCATCTTGCCATCACAGGTCAGGGGCACTGGGGATCAGGGGCACTTTAAAACCATATCCTATGGCACCACTAACATGAGACCACACACAAACTAGACTGTCTATACAGAAACTGGGATCAAGCATGGCAGTATTTATTAAGTAGCTGTCAGATGGTACCCAGCTTTCCAGGCATTCTCTGGCCATAAATCTTCTCTTTTTGGTACTTACACACATTATACTACACTCTTTACTTGGGCCATGCCCTGCACATATGTAACTTACTGTATTCCTGGGGCTTTCCAACTCCCCCCACTACTAACATGCATCCAATCTACTGCTGCTACTATACATTAGAAGGATGGTACCCAGGTGCTTGTGGGGCCTATTTGCCCACCCCCTGACTACATTAGTTCCAGGTTTACCTCTAAACTAAAGGGGCATAATTACATGTTGCATAAGTTCTGGGTCTCTTTCAACCCTACAAAGCCCTATCCTCCCTCCAGGGTCCCTGAAACCCTGGCGCTCCCAAAACCATTTTTGGGATGGCACACTTCTAAGGCAGGGCAAGTGGTTAACTGAGGGGCAAATTGTGCTGCCACATGTCATAATGAACCCTGTAGGACAACAGTTATGGAAAGCATATCATCATATGCTATCACTACTAAAGTGCATAAAGGCAAAGCGTGGTTGGTCCAGTCATGCATTCCTCCATTTGACACTGCACTGATAGCCCTAGTGGCCCAAAATGCAGACTCCCATGTCTGGCTCCTCAAATGGGGATGATTCTATGTGAACTGAGTGATGCAATTATGGCGGCTTGAAATCTGAGCGAATATATTATAGCGACATCAATAAGAGCGACTATAAAGGCCAGCGAAGCACTATTTGGTGACCATATCACCGTATCATAACAGTTCCAGCTGCCAACAGGGTACGTGGTTTAGCGCCATCCTGACCGATGTATAGGACAGCTGCTCCATATATCATTGAAATAATTCAGCACTGGTACCAGCATATCCCGTACTCGTTGAACGGACTGTCCCGCAACTCCTTAGATGCCTCCTCACTCCTCAAATGACAATACATGTCTCTCCATGTGGTGCAGCCCCCCTGCACCCACCATGAGGGGCTGTACCCCCGAACATGCCCATCTCTAGGATCACCGTACCATGCCACACTTGGACCCTGGAGTAAGCTCCATATGTGGGGTCACTGTAATGTACTGTTGCTGTAATCTGCTGTTCGCTGTACTGTGCCGATCGCCATTATTGTAATCACCCATACATAGTCGCTCAGTTCACATTGCTCATATTACATCACTCAACTGATGTGCTACAATGGGGACTTACTGACCCCAGCCCTTGCCAGGCCCTTTCCTACCTGACGCCCATTCATTCAGCTACCTGCCAGGGGTTTTAATACAAACTGCCTAGGACTTCACACAATGAGCATTCTATTAAGCAAGATGAACGTACAGTTAGCTCTGAACACAGACTTCTCCCATTTCTCACTCTCTCACTACTTCTACTGGGAGTGAACCCTCAAGGGTTCAGGGACCTCTTTTGAGGGGTGGCCCACCACTCCTCCAGAAGTGCCTTTTCCGGGGCTGATGTCTCTGCTCCTGTCAGTTAAGTCCCTAGGGCCTCCATCCCTTCAGCTGCTCCCAGTCCTCTTCTTCTCTGGATACCAAGCCCAAGGGGACCAGTGCCACCTGATCCCAGATACCCTGCAATCAACCCTAGGACTGCAGTCTCCCTCAAGGTGCTGTCGCAGTCAGAGTCCAGCTGCCTTCCCCCTATATAAGGTATTGGGGGAAGTGCAGAACTATGCATATTCATGATCTAGTTTTCAGCTCTTAGCTAGGTCAGGTCACTCACAGCATGAACATCCAGACATCCTGTCGCAGGGCAATTACCCCCAAGAGAATAGCTCTCAGAGTCTGGCTTAACCCTTTGAGTGTTGTCTGTTACCCTGATTTGAGCCAGCTGAATAGAGAGACTGGTTCCATGTTTATCCATTTGAAAGGTTTTACCAAGAAGGACATACTAAGCCAGTAGCTACTTGTTTCCAGATGCATTCTGGGGAGGGGACAAGGGAGCAAACAGTGCAAAACAGCAATATATTAATACGCTCATACTTAAAACACAGCACTGTAACTGTACAGAGGTACAAAAATGGGATAATTAGTATAACTGCACCATAATGATAATCACAGTTTCAGCTGTCCCAATGCAGCAGTACAATAGTAGTAACCAGATTAGGAGATACAGTCATACAAGGTTGGACTCATTTGGGTAGTGGGCCATGGGAGCAGACAGTTGTGCAGAAGGGTAGGGCTAGGAAGGTCAGACACATTTGCTGGAACAAGCTGAGAAGTCCCGAAGGAGGAATTTGAGAGAAGTGTGTGTGAGACAGAGAGTGAAAGAGCGAAAGAGAAAGGAGGCAGCATGCTGCAAATCGCATGGGGGAGAGTAGATCAGAGCTCAAGGAATCTGAAGGAGAAAGCTACTTGACCTGCAGAGGCTTTCATGGGAGGCAGAAAGAGCAGGGTGCATTGTTACAAAGAGAATACATGGCGGAGTAGGGATAGGAGAGAAGGGAACTAAGATAAGAGGGAAGGAGTCAAGCCACAATTTAGAGATAAAGAAGGCACAATGAAAGATGCATCTTCTAGAGATAAAGGAGGCACAGTGAGAGAGGTATCTTGCTTTGAAAGTGGGGAGAACAAGGGGCGTATAGAGGGAACAGTAGAACCAAATGCCGTAATTAGAATATTTTATAAAATGGACAGGCTGAATCCAACAATGTGATTGGCTGCTTACCCATGCATGAAATATGTTCCATGCATGGGTAAAAAAAGAGTTGGCAGTAAAAAGGCCAATATCTATAAGCCATGGAATGCTGGCATTTTTACTGTTTGCCATCTTCGTATTTGCCAAGTGCGACGAAAACCAAGTTGGATTATTCAGCCTGCCTGTTTTATAAATCTCCACGATGTTTACCACAAAACAAGTAGATTTTGAGATCAGTATGTCTGACAAGGAGATGGAGAGGATTTTCAACATGCCAGAGGACGATTTTACTGTGGTGGAGCCAAAGCTGGAAGTGCTGCAGTAAGTCTCGAAAATATCACTGAAACCATCAGTACGATGCCACCGCAACTGACAGTCACTGCTAAGGGAATAGATGTTGTTAAGCAGAGTATTTTAAATGGCACAATAAATCACACGAAGAGTGTAAACCTGATGCCCAGCACATCATAGCAATTGACAGTTGGAGCTGAAACTGACATTCAATCAAAACTGTCAAAGATGGCAGCAAGAGTCAGTGAAAGTTGCAGCCAAATACCAAGCACCTCACACTAAGTGCACTAAGATTTTTCCTTTTGTATCAGTAACTGTACTTTGAAAACAGTAAAAGAAATATAAAAAATAATTTTTCTGGTTAAAATAGCCACTCCAGTTCCCAGTAATTGTTCTTTCCCTCCCTTTACCCTTCCTTCTGTGCAGAACTACTTTATGCTGCATAGTAATTTTTCAGCAAAAATTAAAGATTTTATGCAGATAAAATAGAGTTTCCCTTGCTTTATTTACCAAAAGAAAGTGCATGACCATTTTATAAGTGCAATAAGACCCTCCAGGGTGTGCATGGAACATATTTTACCGCACACTAGGGGCTAAAGGCATTCGGCCAGAGGCCTTGTGCCTTATTATGCCCCTGGCCGTGCGGTAAAATATGTTCCATGCACAACCTGGAGTGTCTTATTGCTTACGTAAGGTGGTTTCATCATCATCATCATCATCAATTATGTTTACTGGAAAATCAATGAATGATGTTGCAAACCATTGAGCCGGGGCTCATTTTCAGTTATGTCTTCCACGAGAGCTCAGTTTGTTTAATCCCAGCCCTCTTGGTTTTCCAAGTAGGAGCTGTTGATAGACCAGGTTGAAAAGGTTTGGCGAAGTTCATATGGATTGCTCCAAGGATGTGACCTTTGTCTGCTACCTCATGAATGCCAGTTGTCACACTGAGAAGAGCTGGAACAGTGAAATCTTGGACCGAAACCAGACTAGAAATTAGTTAAGACTTAGTTTTGGAGGATGTGGTCTGAAATTTGTGCATGAAAACAATCTCTCTATAAGTTTGGGTATGGCAAACCAGGCAGAGCTAAGGCAGTAGTTGTTGATGTCCTGCCTAGCTCCTACCTTGTGTAGGCGTTTGATCTTAGCAGTCTTATAGACCAAATACACCACCTTGGGAAAAGGGACAAGTTAAAGAGGGTGGCGTTGGGTGAAACAATGGCTCGGGTAGCAACCCTAAAGAGTTTCAGTTTCAGATTGTCCTACACTTTTATGGGGTTATGACTTAGAAGGGTCTTGTTCACTTCAACTGGGTGCTGGAGCAGGAGGTACATGTGGGGGGGGGGGATGAGGTGAGGTACCTGCATGCCATGACTAGGTGGTTGAGGAGGTTGACTTGGTGATAGTGGGATGGTAAAGTAGCAGTAAAAGACATTATCTGTATGTGATGGGTCATCCAGGGGTTGGCTCAGTACAAACGGGATGCTGGTGATAGGGCCACTATGAGAGCTGCTGAGGTGCTCCTTGGTAAAATCTTAGACATACCTGGGATTAAAGGCATGGTTGTTATAGAACTCAGTTAGTGATGAGCCTTGTCAGACCTAATGGCATCCCTGCAGTGATTACATAGCTGCATATAGGTGTCATCAGCTGCAATCTCTCCTTAACTTGGACCAGGCTGTCACCATGGCCATAAAGGTAAAGGAAGTCCGTGAAGATCAGGGGTACTGTTGGCCTTTCATCCTAGTATTTTGAAAAGGGCATGGTTGTTCCACACTCTGGTGAACCCATTCTGGAAGAAGGCCTAGATAGAATCTACATCCAGAGGTCAATGTGCTCCCAGGAAATAAAGTTGAGTTTGCCTGCTGCAGTCACTCAATCTGACTAAGACTCAACCCGAGGAGGGTGTGCTTGCCAGTTGTGTCATTCAATGGGGTGGAATCTGTGATGATTTGGGAGAGATTTGTGTTCACTAGGGTACTGGAGTGCCTGGTGCCATCTGCACCCAGTCACAGTGCCTGGTACCATCCACACCCAGTCACAGTTGGTAAGGCCATAAATGACCTTGCAGAGTCTGCATCCACTGACCACACCCATTATGGATGAGGGTAGGACTTCAAGACAGGATTTTGCCAAGGATGGCTGGTAGATGCAATGACTTGGCTTGGTTACACTTGGCCCAGAACAGGAACACTGCAGATCTTATAGGAAGAGAGGTATTAGTTGTGCTGACTAGGCGGTTGGCGGGCAATGCAGCTGGCAGTATAGCCTAGAGGTTAGAGCAATGAGTTGTGAATGAGCTTGGCACATCCAGCAGACCAGACCTGGGTTTGATTCTCACAACCTCCACTTGCATACTGTGTGACTCTGAGCAAGTCACTTAACCACCCAGTGCTCCCATGTCGCCCCTGAAAACAGGAACTTGTGCCTAGTGGGCCTTACCCGGTTATCAAAGACTAAAATAAAATAAAATAAAAAAATCTCACCTCATAGTCCTGTTGACCCTGTGGAGAGACTAGTTGAGGATCGAAACCTGGGAGTCAGGGATCCTTAGGTGGAGCCAGGTATCCATAACTGCTGAAACATCTGGTGTGTGGAAACAGATTCAGACCCAAAGTTGATCCTTCTAGGGGGGCCGTGGGAGGACTGTGGATATTTACATGGGCAAACTTGTACCCCTTATTCAAATTCAGTTTGCACTGTACAAAAGGGATAGCTAACTGGTCAGGTGATCAGCCTGGATTTAAGTCCACACTGGCACTCAGGAGGAGCATGTAAAGAATGAGGTGCCTTATGAGAGGGCTGCTAACTACACAATCGAGCTGACTAAATAGACCATAAGGCCTTTATCTGCTGACAATTTCGTATGTTCGTATGACTTTTTGGATGGTCTCTAGTAGGGTTCCCCAGTTGCCATGTCCACACTTTGGCCATGATGATATGGGAGGGTAGAGTAGATGGGTTTGTGTGGCTTCAGGCCACGATGATCTTGGGCAAGAAGTGGATTCTGTGCCCATGAGGATCACTTGGATGCATTGAGGGTAATGAGAGATGTGAATCAGGCTGGGGTTGCATAGCTGGGTAACCAGGAGGACAAGCAAGAGAAACATGTGAGTTGCTCCCTGGTCTAGGCCTACTTAGTACAGTTATTAACACTGCTTACAGAAAGGCCCGATTCTAAGCACAACTAAAACAGTTAAATCAAATTAATAATTGTGTCCACCAGCCGAATGTGTACACCCAAATTTGTGTGTGTACACACAAGATGACCAATACTATGTAGCCTCCCAATCATTTCTGTTTTTAAAGCTACTCAAGGGAGTCAATCCCAGACCACTGCTCCATGTACTTCCGTGATGCTTCGCTCTCTGCCTCGACTTCCCTGCAGTGTGGGGCCAGGGTCACTGTGCACATTTAATGGGCTACCCAGTGTTACCAGTAGTAATCAGTTCATGTGATTTATGCAGGATCTGACTAACAAGCTGACGTACCTGATGTGGAATGATTGGAATGCATTTGTACGCCAGGCAGCAGCCCAGGCCCTAGGGAAGATGGGAATGGGCAAAAGTGGTACACAATGTACTCAGGTAAGACTCACTCAAGTGAATATCAAGACTGGAGGTTTTCTACAATTAAGTTCATAGAAATAGAGAATTTGTCAACAGACAAGTACCAGAGGGCTCATCCAGTCTGCCCTATTTTCCCCTACCTATTCCTTACACCTCGGATGCTATTTAGTCACCAGTGTCTCTCCTGTCTCCCTTTCCTTTACTTATTTTTCCATGTAAGCCTATCTCGCGCATGCTTGAAACTCTCCCCCCACCCCGTCTTCACAACCACCACCGTCACCATCTCTTCTGGCAGACTGTTCGAGGTGCCTACCACTCTTTCTTTGAACAAGTATTTCCTCACATATTTCTTACACTCCCCCTCCCCTTCTAGCTTCATTGCATGCCCCCCGTGTTCTGGTACTTTTCCTTCTATGAAAGAGACTCCCCATCTGCACCTTGTTCAACCCCATTAGGTACTCAAAGGTCTAAATCATGTCCCCTCTTGCTTTCCTGTCCTCCAGAAAGTACATGTTGAGATCTGCAGCCTCACCTCATATGGCTTCCCATGCAACTCCCGCACCATTGTGGTAGTCCTCCTCTGGACCACTTCCACCCTACCAGTGTCCTACTCTAGGCAGGGTCTCAGTCGTGAGTGATACAGTGGCAATACCACCTCCCTTCTCCTGCTAGAAAATTAATCCCCCTCCCAATGCACCCCAGTATCCCACTAGCCTTGCCTACTTACTTGTCACACTGTCCTGCCACCTTGATATCATCAGATATGATTACACCAAGGTTCCTTTCTTTCTTGGTGGCTGTAAGTACCTCCACCCATCATACACAGCTCCTGGGTTTCCCCACCCCATGTGCATGACTTTGCAATTTTTGATACTGAAACCCAGCTGCCACACTCCAGACCACCCCTCATGTTTCCCAAGATCCCTTTGCATTGCCTCCACCCCCTTCCTGAGTGTCCACCCTGTTGTAGATTTTTATGTCATCTGCAAAGAGACATACCTTCCCCTTCAATTCCTCAGCAGTATCACTTACATTGAAGAGGACCGGTCCCAGTACTGATCCCTGTGGCATCCTGCTGGTCACTCCCCTATCCTCCAAGTACCTGTCGTTCACTACCACCCTTTGTCTTCTATCCTTTAAAAAGTTTGATAGCAGTGTAACACATTCTCCTCAACCCCCAGGTTGCTAAGTTTCTTTATTAGCTTCCTGTGCGGCACAGTTTCAAAGGCCTTGCTGAAGTCCAGATAGGCTATATGCACTGCCTTCCCCGATCCACCTCCCTAGCCAACCAGTCCAAGAAATCTATCAGGGTTGTTTGGCATGACCTCCACACTGTGAAACTGTGCTGTGTGTAGTCCTGTAGCCCATTTGCCTCCAGGTACTCCATCAGCCTCTCCTGCAGGGTTTTCATTGATTTCCCCACCACTGATGTGAGACTGACTGGCCCATAATTATTGGCCTCCTCCCTGCTACCACTCTTTTGCAGAGGCACAACATTGGCCCTCCACCAGTCCTCTGGAACTACCCCCATCTCCAATGAGATGCTGAATAGTGTTGCCAGAGGGGCGAGTAGCACCGTGCTCAATTCTTTTAGCACTCTTGGATAAATCCCATCTGGTTTCATCACTTTGTTTTCCTTTAGGGCTTCAAATCCCCTTTGGACTCTATCCTCTGAAGAAGGACTTTTGCATCCACTTCCCCTTCCCCATGATGCCTGCTGATGCATGTTGGTCCCCCCCCCCATTTGAAGACCAAGCAGAAATACTCATTTAAAATTTTAGCTTTTTCCTGATCTTCCAGCATTCCTTAGACAAATGATAATTCCCCTCCTCCAATCCCCTTTTCTCTGACCCCTCTCTCCTTTCTGCATTCATCTCCTTCTCACCATAGTTAAGGGTGAGAGGTCAGGCCTGTGGTTCAGAGTTTAAGTTTGTTGTTTAGGTGAGGAGGTTTAGATTCTGAAGCAAATGTCAAATGTTGAACTTGGGCAGATAATTCATTAAGCTGCCCAACCTGAAGATAAGAAAGATGTCTTGCTCTGTGTCTTTCACCCTCATGTGGATGTGACTGAGTACTGTACACCTCATAATAACAAAGTAATTTAAGGCTTGTGGGGCTACAAGGACCATCCCACCCACCCAGCCCCTCCCCATAAGCAGGTTTGAATAAGTATGCTGGGCAAACTGTGTACTAATTTATAGGGATTCCCCACCCATTGTACTACCCAGGGTACCCTGTGATTATCTTGGTAAGCAGAAATTTATTCAGGCTGATCTTGAAGGGCTGTACTCTTTTCTTGGCCTGTTTCTCTGCTGGGAGACTGTTCCATAGGTGCACAGCCCCCTGGGAGAAGTCCTTAATAACATTGGCCCTGAATTTACTGTCTGAACTTCAGAGCATGTCCCCATGTGCACCAGATCAAACATCTCTGGCTGTTTGATCTTGCCAATAACCTTGACTATGCCAAAGACCTAGATAATGTCCCCTCCCAGCCTCTTTTTCTCTGGGATGAACATGTTAGGAGCCCTCAACCGCTCCTCATTTCTTTCATCCCCATATCCCTGATCGTTTTGGTGGCCCTGTGTTGCACCTGCTCAATTGCCAAAGTGTCCTTTTTCTTTATCACTACTTACGAAGCTGGAGATGGACCTAGTGTCCCTTCTGCCCCTAATTTGTTTTGTAAAATTATTGTGCATGTTGTTTTGACCTTGGTATGTCCCATAAAATGCTCACAGTGACAGTTCAGGGTTCCTTTCTATTTTCACTTTTTTTCTCAACGTAAAGACACATTTTTTCATATAACTTTTCATTCCACAGCGATCCACCCAGTCCTCATACCTGGGAGCATACCCTCCCCCCCTTCCCCTGTGGTGGCATTGCCAGCTCCATCTCCACTAACCCCACCTCTGTTTCTCTTGGAGGGAATCCATGTTGTGGACCCTGAGAACACCACCAACCACCAGCCTGATGACCTGAGTTTTTTTTTTAATTCTGTTTTTATGGCACCGACCCACTGAGGCATCTCTCGGAGGTGCCCACTCGACTCTCGGCCCCTTCTACTCCCCACCATGACACACCACCACCAATTTCCCCCACCGGAGTGAGACTTCCCAGAGCCCTGAATCACCCCCCTGGGCAGTGCCCACCACTCCTACCTTTGGCGCCATCTTTCTAGGATTAGAGGGTCCATCTCTCCTGGAGGTTAGCCATGGGTCCTCGGTGTGGGCGTCCGGTGTTGGGGATGTGACCTTCATTTTTCTCCATGGACTTCTATATGCTAGACTCCTCCCCATGACCCAGCCCCACCAATTGGTGCAGCACAATGAGGTCCCTACAGCATAGGAGCAAGCTTCCTGGCCCGCCACTGGGAGTCACAGCCGTGACTGACTGCTGGTACCAGCCCTCATAGCTGGGGAGAGCACTGCAGTCAGCTGCACTGGCCCCACCTAGTCCACTTCCAAACACAGGTTGCCCGTGCCACATGGTAGCCCAACATAAACCCATCTCATAGTTCCTATCCTCCCAGGATAATCAGGGCAGCTTTCAAGCAGAAGTGCATAATAGTGGTGAAAATGTTGACCTATATTTTTGTATTCTGTTTTGGACTGCCCCATGTCTCCTGACTTGTATGATACCCTTCTGTCACCATTTTGAGTAAGCTTTAATGCTTTTACTCACATTTGAAATAATAACAGGAGCATTCCTTTTAACATGGCTCAAACCAGGATTTCATCAGTATACTCAGCTGTTTTTCTATACCTGCTGTCCTGTAAGGTCAGATAGCAGCATCTGCTGCATGTTATTTTGTTATAGTCACAAGAAAAGCGATATCAAACAATGAGTGTTCAAAAACAAGAGAGCAGAGTGATGAAAACTTGGGTCAAGTCATATTCAAAGGAGCACTCCTTTTGTAATTTGCTACTGCAAGTGAAAAATGTGGCAAAGCAGGCTCAAAATGGGGAAAAAGGGTGTCAAACAAGCCAGGGAATAAGAGCCAATCATACAAAAAAAGTATTGGTCAAAATTTGCTCAGCTATCACACACTGTTGCTTTACGGCTTGTTAGCATTCAGTGGGGTGCCCAACAGCAGATGGACCGAAGGCATGGTTGACTCCATGTTTTAGCCACCAACTCATTTGGCTTTTCTTTACAATTATTTTGCTGAACAAAAAATATGTTTATTTAACCTTTTTTTGGCCAATGCGTTTTATTCTGTTTCCGGCTTCATGACTCTGGGGAGTGCAGCATGGCTGGAGTAGCGGATGGAGCATGGAGGATTTATTTATTTCCAAGGTGTCCTTGGGGTGAAAGCAACCCCCACAGTAAGCACATCCACTTCCTGTCCCCTTCCTCTTTAAAACACTGCCCGTCCCCCATCTCAGCCACACCACCCTCCCCACCCACTCCAGTAGGAGATTAAGTGCTGGTTAGAGGGCGGTTGTGTTAGCCTAGGCAAAAGACAGATTCATCAGACAAAGGTTGCCTCCAGGGAAGCCCTGCCTCAGAAGCAGCACTTTACCACTGCACTGATTCTTTCACATATTTAAGGCCATTTTCCTATATATCACCTTTCCTAACTCCATGCTGCCATGGGTCAACAATGTAGTGAAATTCGTACAAAAGAAAACTGAGGGGATCTTGTCTGGATTCAAACTTACTGTCATTTGTTTATCAAGCTGTAGACTTTTCCACTACCAACAAGCTGGTACAGCAGTGTGTAACCCCTAGGTGGCACTATCCCAAGGGCTACTACCCCTGCCTGCTTGGCTGGTTGCAGGTTAAGGGGCCTGGGTACTGAAACGGGTGCCTCCACCCGGAGGACAGGGTTGTTAGTAGCAAGGCTAACCTGAGTACAGCCCTCCAGGACACTGTAGCCCCCCTCTTTCCCCTCTAGTGGCCTAGACAATATGCAATAAACACTTTCACAGTAGCCCTTATTCAGCATATAAATCCCCACACTGTTTGCACTTACCACCAGGGCTGGTTCCACCAATTCGACCCTGGAGACCCCCTGTAAAACAAGGTTATGCACAGCAAACAACAACAGTACAGTGCTTTTGGTACAAACTGGAACCACAGTCAGATTAAATGCAAAAAGAGTTAGATCTGATTTATTCAGGGGACTTGAACAAGGGAGGGGCGTAATCAGGCTGATTGATTCTAAAACTGATCTAGTCAGACAATTATGCATGCACTTTTTAGTCCCTACACAGTGACATGCTCTGGGTACCCAGTTGGAAGTAGGTGGGCTAGCCTAGAATGTTGCCCAGGGTAGGCCGGTGTCACAGCTGGTTGGGGCCCTGTGATGAAAAGAAAAGGCATGCACAACCACACACAATTTGTAATCCAGAGCCTGAGGGCTCAGTTCATGAAAGGAAAAAACAACAATGCAATCAGATGACAACACTTGAGATTGAGCTGTTGTTGCAGGGAGCTACCCTGATGTTTACTCACGCTACCCAGTACAGGACACAGGATGGACGAAATGGAGACTGCAGGATGACTTGCTGGTTTTCCAGGAGAAACAGGGCTCAAATGATTCACTGTGGTGTCGTTCCTGTTCATGATGTTGAGCAGGGGGCTGATCCCCAGGCAGGTCTCTCGTCAGTGATGTTCTCTGCACCTGAAGTAGCTGGCTGGGCCAGTGTAGCAGGGCCCAGACCAGGTAAGACAGTTCGGATATCAGTCCGGGAAGGCTGGATGCAGCTTCCAGCAAGCGTGGCACAATTAAACAGTGGGGAACCAAACTGCGACCCACTAATAGCAAACCGCACATTTGTAGCAAAGCAATCACCATACCACAATCTGGATAGCAGTCCGGCAACTATAGCAGTGTCTCTGAGCAAAACCGGGAATTCTGTGGCAACTGGATGTCCCGACAGGCTGATCGCATATAGCAAATCTTCGGTCTTCTTCAGGTTTAAATCTGGTCACTCTTCAGTGGCTTTGTCATACTCTAATTCGGATACAGTCCGATTGCTAAGCCTTTCAAAGGATTCCCTCTCGAGGGACAGCAGGCAGACAGGCCAAACTCAGCCTTTCCACCAATCTCCCGCGCGAACTACGCAGAAGCAGCTACTCGAATCTCTCGAGCTGTTCACTCTCCAAACTCTACCTCTAGATTGACTCACTGCATCAGGCAGGTTGCGAATTTCCCTTCAGTTCAAAATATTCTGGTTGGTTGATCCATCAATCTGTCAAAGCAAGGGCTCCCCCTCCATGTCCATTTAGGTGCCAAAGTGCAAAAACTACAATTCCTACAGAAATTTGCTCCCACAAGACCCCTGGGGACAGACACCATTTTAGAGGCCCCAAAGGTACTGAATGGTCCCAATAGGCAGTCCAAAACCAAGATGGTGGGGCAATACTGAAATGTCCATGCTGCAAAGGAAGGCAGGTTAGATAAACTGCAATATTATTATTATTAAAACAGATAAACAGTAAACAGGCACAGTTCCTAGCAGGGCTCCCTCTGCACAAATAGCGATGGTAGAATGGAGCGATAACACTGCAGCCTTGAGCCTGAGACTACTCGGTCCCTACCCAGATTAATTTTACACCACAAGATAGGCAGCTCTTAAAGAGACAGGCACGTAGGCTAACAGGGCACTCACATGCAAACACTTTTAAATCGCTAGGACACAGAACTTGAACCTGGCAGTGGGCATTTAGGCAAGCCCAAGGAAGACTTTTGGGAACCCCCATTTGCAGAGGGGTTACAAGTGAATCTCAGCTCCTTAGCTGTAGAGCTTAAAGACCTGCCTGGGAAACAGCCCTAGCCGTAATGTGTGCCTCGGAGGCAGGGCTGCCCTGGAGACACTTTTATTTCAAAAATCTATCCCTTACTTAGCGTAATGGTTAAGAGCACAAAGCTGTGAACTTGCAGATATAGGTTTGATTCCCACAGCTGCTACTTATTCATTATGTGACCCTGAGTTAGTCTCTTTACCTCCCTGTGTATAAACTGTATAATCCTTCTTATCTATCTTTGTGCAGTTTGAATCTCTTTGCACAAGGAAATGGTAGCAATAGTACATACACACACACACTCTCTCTCTCTCTAGTTGTAAAGTGCTTTTGGATAAAGTTTGTGTGAAATGCTATAAAAAAATTAATTATTTTCCTTTGTCAATTAATGGAGTAGAGAGTGCAGTGTGCATGGGTCTTGGCCTCAGGGTCTCACATTCTGATCAAAATCTGAATCTCATAACCCGTACACACTGAACTCCCCAGCCATTTTAATGGGTGTTCATCTGAAAAAATGGCTATAACAAAGGAGACAAGCTGGCCTGCCAAAGCACAGTTTCGCTAGTGTTCATGGTGCTAATGACCCAAGTTTGGGAATGAGCAAGATTCATTGGGGCCATCTGAGGGAAGGAAGGTCGAGCATCCCAGAGGATGCTTTCTTCCTCAGGGTAGGGAGGGTAGCTGCTTCCACCACACCACTGCCAGATGGGGGTGGCAGTACAGCAGGGAGGGGGGGGGCATTGGCTGAGCTCTTCATGCTCTGTGTGCATGAGCACTGAGCTTCTTCCACGCTAGTGTCCTAGGTACAGGGACTAAGAAACAAGGAAAACACCCTGTATCATGTAAGATGATCTTGAGCGCATTTGAGCTCTGTCCCCTTCCCAACTACTACTGTCCACTCTGCTTCCTGAGAACTCCTACCTCTGCACTCAGGAGGAGGTTGGAGGTGGATCTGGCAGGGCTTGATCCCTCCATGGGAGAGGTAAGCCTGTGTGGGTTAAAATGAGAGAGGAGGTAAGCGGCAGAGACACTGCCATGATGCACCCCACCCCCATCCCACCTTGGCATGGGATTCCAGGATCTGCAGGCAAACCCTGGCCTCCTTGATACAGGGCAATACATTGCCAACAAATTCATTTTCAGTGGGGGTTCTGCATTTTTGTATGCAGTTTCACAGTAGGGTGGGATTGAAGCACACGGAGGTCCAATGATTTGCTCCTTGCCACATCACTAGTCAATGCCTGTGGCAGGATCTGAACCTGAGAGCCGTGTGGTTCACAGCTTTGTGTGCTAACTGCCATGTGTCATGACACCATCCCTCATTTCATTATAAATCCTGTCCACACGCTCAGCAAATCAAGGTTATCATTTCTGCAGCACATGAGATGCTTGTATTGCATTAAGTGTGTTGTGCTTGTTGCTGAGGCTTGGGTCAGAAAACATAAGCAGACCAGCATAAATTGTATAAAATCCTCAAATAGTGCTGTATTATTATTAGTAACAAGAAAATCAAATCAAAAGGAAATGTACAGACTGGTTTTCAGCATAGGCAGTCCAAAAACAAAGTCCTATTTCTGAGTTCAGAATTGAAGTCTACTGTCAACCAACACTGTGTTGCATCTGGTCTCCAAGTTCCCTGAAGACTCTTGCTCTCCTCTTTGTCCAGATAAACCCATGACCCAAATCCCAGAAAGAAAACACATGACCACTGATGTAGGTTTTGGCAGAAAAGGCTGAAAATTTATTTAGACATGATTGTCATCGTTAACACATTCACATCATAATTCAAAATTGGTTACAATATACAGATTAAGAATATGCTAAGAAGATACATAAAACATTCATCATGCAAAATATTATACAGTATCCCCTGGGGCAGCAGACAACCTCGACTACGAAATAAACATCCATGAATCAAGCCAACCCATGGCCAAAGAAGGCCTGGCAAACCCCTGCTGCGTCAGCCAGCTTCCCTGACAAGGCTGCTCCAAACAGACCTGTACCGCTAGACCACAGCTGAGCCATTATGCCCTCATCGGGCGTCAACAGCTTGATCATCACCCCCTGCAGTAGCAGGCTCCGCCCAATGCTGTGCAATGTCTCTTCTGGAATGTACCCTTACTGGGCACCCCCAACCACATCTTTTCTCAAACCCAGTATCATTTTAGCCTATCATCACTAGTCGTCTGCCACAAGATCCGTAAATTCATTTACAAATCTCCCATCCGTGCTCCAGAAGGATACTGTACCCAAGATTCCAAAACCGTTTGAATACCCAGGCTGAAAATTGCCTGCCTTGTGTCTGACAAGTGCACCCCATCTGACTCAAAATAACTCTCCACCCCCAAACCTATGTCCCAATGATATATGACCATTATATCCCTTGGAAGGCAAAAATGTGACACCACCCTCTTTACCTCCCTATGCACTTTCCATAGCAGCCTGGCCGTCTGACCCTGCTTCCATTTTTGCTGAGGCACTATCCTAGACCATGCTAATCGAGTGTCCAGCATCCGCCTTCCTATCCACCCCAGATCCACCATTATTCCTCTCATTACATCTATTAATGATGGGCTCCCCAGGTCATTCCCCCCTAAATGTATTATTTATTTTTATTTTTTATTTTATAGTATAATCGGGATTACAATCCTTTGAGTCATAGACTCTTTTGCAAAGGCTCCACGTCGTTTACAGGGGGTGGAGGGAGAACCAAAGTACAAGGAAGACAGACGGAACGAGCAATTATATACAGGTTTCAGTACAGACAGTTTTTTTATACAATGGCCATTTATTACCAAACCCTGTGGTGGATTCTTAATTAACCCCAACTTTTTTAATGCCGGTATAAGGTTACCCCACCTCATGCCTGCGACTCCGCACCAGTGCACGCTCGCTGTCTCCTCCAGGATGCCCAGTTGATCTCCTTGTCCCTGCTGGGATGCCCATGAGTGTACTCTCCTAATAAAAGAGTGGCCGACCACGTAAAAGTTTTTGATCTCAGTAGGTGCACCTGTAAGACAAATCAAGCAGTTATTATAATTATTTTACTATGTTGTGCCCCCTCTTAAATCCCCCATTCCAGGCCTGATGTGAATTTTATAGGCCTTTGACTGCCAGTGACCAGTCTTCTTTATTTCAGTTTCCTGGCAACTCAGCCTCGCTGTCTCAGTGGCAGCCCCAATCCTGAACCAGTACATGGTAAAATACCTGGGGTCCCGTCCTGCTGTCCTCACCCCTTTTCTAAAGACCACCCAAAATTGGTAGCTGGTGACTAGTTTACCATCCGCATGGGTGAACAGGGTGCCCTGCCTGATCCCTCTGTGAGCCATGTAATCTTTGATGAGGGCCCAAGGGCAGAGGATGCTCCCCCGAGCTCGATGGAAGGTGACTATCTTCTTGGGACTGGCCTGTGCCGTCTTGGAGTGGTGCAGCAACAGCTGCAACATCTTCCCTGTGAAAGTGACATCCTGCCACTGTATGCTGTGTACCACCTGCATGGTAGGATCCTCCCCCAATTCAGACACCCTGAATGCCCCAAAGAAGGTGCAGGTGAACAACCCTTTGAAAAGCCTCGATTCGTAAGCCGACGAGCACATTCCCCCTAATTTGTCCAGTATGTCCTTTAACAACTGGCTATCCACCGGACATCTCCCGTCCTTCCTGGTTCCCTTGATTCTCTGCCATCCTTCTATTATTTTTCAGATGGTGAAGGATCCTGTCATGTCCTGGAACCCATGCATCTTTGCCATGAAGACAATGCCTGACAAATGACTGCAGATGTAAGCTGGGGCCCTGTCCTCATCGATCAAATGGAGCACAGATTGTTGCAATAGTTGAGTCTGCTACAACAGCTGGTACTTTCATGCCTGTCCACACAGAAATCCCAGAAAGATTTTAAGTGTGCCCTATACTTACGCTATGTCCCGGGGCCAGAGTGTGTCTTACCAAGTTGGCCGTTCTTGGTTCGCTGCTTGCCACAGGAAAGCCGTCACTCTGCTGGGGTGTTTCTCTGCTGCCAGTATCATCTGCCGGAAGTGCTCAAACTGCAATCGAGACAGTGCATCCACAATTACATTTACAACTCCTGGCATGTGACTTGCCCTGAATGATCGAGTTGCAGGCACCGCAGGACGAAAACCCGCAGCTGCATAACTTCCTTCGAGTTGGATGTTTGTGTGTTTAAAATGGACACTACCCCAATATTATGTGATTGGAAGTGCACTTTTTTGTGTTTGAGCCTGTCTCCCCAAACAAAAACTGCTACCAAAATGGGGAAAAACTCCAACAGGGTCACATTTTTGGTGAGACCTGCCTCCACCCAACTGCTGTTTCATGGGCCCGCAAACCAGGAACCCTGAAAGTATGCCCTGTAATTGATGCCTCCGGCTGCATCCATAACCATGCCGCAATCTGGGCTGAATTCTAAGCCGGCCTGCCACACTGATACCCCACTAAACTGCCTTAAAAAGGTGTCCTAAACTGCCAAATCTGCCCTCATCTCGGATGACACCCTGACGTGATGGTGCGGTTGTAAAAGGCCCCTTGTGGCCCAGGACAAACACCGCATAAAAGGTCTACTAGACAACACAGCTTTGCATGCAAAGTTCAGATGTTCAATCAGTGACTGTAACTTCCTAAGGGTCATCTAGTTGGCTGATTGAACATCCACTACCAGCTTCCCCAGAAGAGCCACCTTCTCTTGCGGCAATTGGGACACCATGTGGACTGTGTCCAGCTCTATGCCTAGGTACGTGAGCCGGGTTACTGGCCCTTCATTTTTTTTGTGTGTCAGAGGCACCCAGAACCAGTCCCCGAGCTGTGCAAATGAAGTCAGTGTGGCTCCACACTCTGCTGTGCCCCGGTGCCCCTATGAACAAAAAATCATCTAAGTAGTGTGTGATTAACTGGTTGCCACTGTGTTGCTGGGTAACCCATTCTAGAAAGTGGCTGAAAGTCTTAAAAGCCACACATGAGACAGAGCAACCCATTGGCATCGCCATGTCATAGTAAAATTCCCATTCAAATGAAAAACCTAATAGGTTGAAATCCCCCAAACTGACCACTAACAGCTGAAAAGTCGACTTGATATTGCTCTTGTCCAACAGTGCACCCTTACCTACCTTCTGGATGAGCTTGACTGCTGTACTGAAAGACGCGTAGCATACTGCACTGTCCTCTGCACTGATAAAATCATTCACTGAAGCTCCCTTCGGATATGATAGGTAGTGTATCAACCTGAATTCCCCCAGTGTCTTCTTGGGAACCACTCCTAATGGAGGGATCCTCAAGGGGCTCAGTGGAGGAATCTTGAATGGTCCCGCCACCCTACCAGCGGCCACCTCTTTGTGGACCTTCTTGGCTACTACTTCCTTCAATATCCTAGCCAACTTGAGGTTGTTTACTGTGGTGGCTACTCTGGGCCCCTGGTAGGGTATGCAAAAACCAAAAGAGAAACTGTCTAATAGGTACCTGGCGTCTTTCCTGCAAGAGTAGCGGTCAAGCCATGCTGACATGTCTACAATTTTTATTGGGAACCTCGCCAAGCCGCTTAGTGTACTTGTCCCCCTGCTTGTTGTCGGCCAGTTGGCCCTCCACCTTTTTATAGTTTCTTCCCCCTTGGCAGATGTTAGCTTTGTGCTTACCTCCACAGTTGCTGCACTCATGCTGGAATCTGCAAAAGTCCCGAAAGCATTTCCCAATATTGTACTGCCTGCAGGTGCCCACCCCTTTTTTGCCGTGCCCAAGCTACCTTGTTGACCACATGCCCATTGGCCATGTAGGTCATGTTAGCAGGCTTGGCCCATGCCATGTGTCTGCATCACAAGTCGTGATCGATCTTGTCCCATCTCATCTCAGGAGACCTTAGTACCCTCATGCAGGACAGCTCATTGTACCTCAGCCATGCATTCCCTTTGAAGGCCAGGTGGGCTGTGTTAATGTTATCCCTGTATTTAAGCAGCTGCCATATCTTCTGTAGGAACTTGCTGCAGTAGATGGAGACAAAGATATCGAAAGCTGCTGCCCAGTTCTCAAATGTGCGCAGCACCTTTGGCTGACGTAACCTTTCCTGCTTGAGTCTGTCTTTGTCTCCTGTGTTTGGCAATTTCCTATGCAATAAGTTAAAGATCTCTATGTACTTCCCCTTCCATATCTTGTCCCTCATGGAGGGGGTCAGGTGGATATCCATTGGGTCATCCACCCCCAGGTAGGCCCAATGATCCAGCCCCGCCGCAGCGGGTGCAGTCACATTGGACTCCTGTTGAAGTGTGAGCATGGGGGCTGCCACAGCCCCTCCCACTTGCAGGGGTTCAGTGCTCCCCACTGTTGGTCCTGCCATGGCCGTCCCCAGACCCCATACTTGCCTGACTGTGTTGTCCACTGTGACCTGTGACATGGCTGTGCCAGTCTGTAGTGGCTCTCCATTCATCACCGGGAGTTTGCCCCTTCTGCCCCCTGTCCTGGTGCGTGGATAGGTGCCAGTGTGGGCGCTGGGGACATAGAAACCTGGTTGCCCGCGTTACTATCCCCAGAGAATTGCTGGTCCCCCCAAGGGGCCCATGGTCACCATGGAAATGCTGCTGTGGAGGCTGGGGGTGCCCCTACAAATCCGATAGGTGGTGCAGCCTGCCCCTCCCCTTGTGAAAATGTGTTTGTGAGATATGGGGGAAAAAATGGCAGTGGCCAGGGCCACCACCCCTGCTGCCTGAGGCTGCCGGTCCCGAGGCTGCCGCCAAGGCATCTTATGTTAGGTGAGCCCCATACGGCTTGTCTCACCCAGTGCCCCCCCAGGGTGACCTACCCTTGCCCATGTCTCACACTCTGTCCAATGCCTTGCCCAGCAGACGTTTTCCCACAATAGCAGTAACCTCCCCCTTTTGCCTGCCCCCTCCTGTATGAAAGGTACCTTCCTGGGTCTGACCTGCTCTGAGTCCCGCCTGCTGCCACTGTCTTTGGCTGTCGCCAGCCTGTCACTTAACTCACCATTCGCCCATGCCGGCAGGGGCGCTGCGCTGGTTCCCTCGCCTGCCTCGCTGTTGTCCTCCCCACCTTCGGCCACCATCTCGACTATCATGACGTCCTGATTGCCAACACTCACTTGCATTGTCACCGTCTGCTGCTCTTCCGCCACTGCAGTCTTCCTGGTGCCTCTCATTGCCAGGGCCTCCTGCATCTTCCTGGAGGGTTTCCTCATTCGCTTGGGCACTCTAGTGGCATTGGGAACCCTGTGTTGTTGTGTTGGCATGCTTTGCATGGCTATCTGGAGCCAATTGGGGCCACCCAATGACATCAGCTGCTGCAGGGTATCTGTGAACTCCTGAGTGGGTGTGCCCAGCAGGTCTGGCGATGTAGAGACTTGGGCCTCCCCGACCCCCTGCCTTGCTGCCTCTCCCACAGTACTCCTTCACTAGCCGCTGTTATCTGCACAAAATCTGGGGAGGAAAAACAACACTGACCCGTTAGTGATGCAGCGAGCAGGCCTCCCAGTGCAGGCCTATATTAAAGGCCCCCACCCTTGACTCACCTCCAAGGACTGTTCTAGGAGCCTGTCAAGCACACTATAATAGGAGGTGCCATACCCCTTTCATTAATATATTGCCCTCTTTTGTTTTTTTTTTTTACTGCCCCATCCTGTGAGTAGCAGTGCCACACCTGTAGAGGTAGTAGTATTTTCTCCTCCCCTTCCAGGATTAGGAGCGCCCTGGTTCCCCCCCACCAACATCCCACTGCCACCCTCTCCTCCTGAGTATGGCGAAATGTGGCCTGAAGGCTCATACAAAGGAGTAAACAAAAAAAATGTTTTTTTGGGAGGAATAACCCGACACTCTTTGTTTATTAATTTTTCATTCTATTAATTTTTTTTGGGGGGGTGAGGGGCTTTTGGGGCACCACCCAGTCCCGCTGGCAAGCGAGGAATGAGACCTGCAAACGGCCGTTAGAGGCAGACACAGGGGCAGGCCCACAGTTTGCCCTCCGCAAGATGGCCGCTGTGCCAGTCTGTGCATGCACAGGATGAGCACACGCACTCCTGGGGCAACACATTCGCCATGCAGAAGCAGATGCCACGGAAAAAGAAGCCCCGCGGTGCAGTGGGCACCTTGTCAGTTGCAAATGGCTTCCAAACGCTGCACTGAAGGTGAGGAGCCAGCCATAATCCCCAACCTAGCCCAGCCGGGTAACCAGCTGCCAGCCCCTGATGCTCGAGCAGCTGGTTGAAGGGGCCTACAAGCAGCTGCTGCCCTACCTGAGGACACACCATAAGCAACATGGGCAATGACTGGGGCTCAGCCGTGCAGTAAATGGGCAATGCACTTTCTCCTGGACCTGACAGTCCCACCAGGCCTCCTCCCCGGCCATACCCATGGACACCACCTGGATGGGTGCTGGACAGCTGCCGTGAAGCTCCAAAGCTGTTGCTGGATGCCTCTACAAGCGCTGGTAAGTGCCCTGCTGACTGCTTATGGGGATGTTTTCCCTGTGGGGGGGCATGGGAATTAATAAAGTCCAAGAGCATAGTATCTTCCAGAAAAAGAGATGTGCAAGAACAAGGAGGCACAATTTGAAGATAGAGGGGGGACGGCTCAGGGGTAATGTGAGGAAGTATTTTTTCACTGAGAGGGTTGTGGATGCATGGAACAGCCTCCCTGAGGAGGTCGTGGAGTCAACAACAGTGGGGGACTTCAAGAATGCATGGGACAGGCATAAGGCAGTCCTAGGGGTGGGTAAGAGGAAGTAAGCTGTTGGTTAACTAGGATCTGCAGCTTATCTGTTAGGTAGGAAAATGGGCAGACTAGGTGGGCCAAGCGATCCTTATCTGCCGTCAAATTCTATGTTTCTATGGGAGGGGGGTGAATTCACTAAGGGGCTGTAGGAACCATGGCCCTGAGCGATTTTTTCATTGTGGGGGTACATTTTAAAAAGGGGAGCCGAGGCTGCGACAGGGCCGGGGGAGGTAGTCTTTAACCCGCAGCACAGCCGGCGGGTAGTGCTAGCCTTGGAGAGGTGGGATGTTTTGTTGGTTTCCCGCTGAGGATTTCCCCTCAGAAATTCAGCGACAAGCAGTCACGCGGTGGAACAAAGGACATAATGCCGTCCAACAGCCTGTGATGCTGTGGCCGCACAGAAAGAGCTGCCGGGAGGATTTACCACTGTAGCCGGTTTCCAGGCAGAGGCCTGGCTCGCTGCAGCCTAGCTGTATCACCGGACCTGAAGTGGCCTCTGGCCAACATCCCTGGAGAAATGTCCCTCTGCCTTCAGTGCTCTTCACTGGTGTCTGGATGGAAAGAGGAAGACCCTCTGCCTTCCAGACCCTATACTCCTGACCTCAGCCCCTCCCAGCTCCAGGCTACTCCTAGCCCTTCACCCTCAGGGCAGAGGCCATTGGTCACTACCCTCCTGCTCCTTGGACCTAGGAAGGTGGTTACCAGGCATTGGCTCATGGCCACCGGACAACTACCCTCCCAGAAATTCCAGGAGGGACCCTTCACACAAAAATTCAGAACCTTGTCAGCTTCTAGCTTCTACCAGAGCATTGTGACTCAGCTACTAGCTGGCCTCTTTCGCTGACAGATTCCACCAGCCTGAGGTCAAAAAGCCACACTCTGATACACTTTGCTAATAAACTCAAAGGGCTGTTTCTGTAATCATTTCAACAGTAATAACTACATCTAGTTTACAAATCAGGGAACCCAGTTTCATACACATTTGTTGAACGATATATAAGCAAGGTAGAGAGGTAGAGACAGCAAAAAGGGAAAAGGAAAGAAAGAACAGCAAGTAAAGGCAAGAGTTGACTGTGCAGTCCAATAGAAAAGATAGAGATCGTGGGCAGAATCCTTACTTCAGAATCTCTCTACACAACACAAATGGGACAGGGCCCAACCCACCCTGTCACATTACCTCCCCCCTTAGGAGGAAACCTGTTTTTTTCTCTTTCTCTTTTTTTTTTAAACAGGTTCCCAAAACCTTTCCTCATTCTCCTTTCATCACATTATTGTTAATTCTCTGAAGTTGCCATACTCACTTTTATATCACATGTTGATACTAGGGCCGAGGAAGCAACAAAAGGAACCACAAATGAAGATAATGGCCAAGGAGGGAAAACATAGGGATCTGGATGGTGGGGGAGCTGGTACAGGCGGGGGCATCAAAACATGGAAAGCCATGTGTACAAATGCCCAGAGACAGGGAAACAAGATCCCAAACCTAGCAGCCTTGATGGTGGAGGAAGGTCTAGACATTGTCACAGTCACTGAAACATGGAACACAGGAAACCATGACTGGGATGTTACCACACCAGGTGCACAATCTTCAGGAGAGACAGGGATGGCAAAAAAGGGGGGGGGGTGGCTATGTACATCATAGAGGTGATCAAGGCAACAGAGTTAGGGGGAAGACAGGAAGGAGAAGAGGCACAATGGGTCACATTGGAGATTGGAAATGGCACCACCATCTGTTGTCTACGGACCTCCAGCACAGGGGGAAGAAATAGGGTATTAGTGGTAACTATCCACAAAATGGCAGAAAAAGGGGAGGTGTTGCTGGTGGGGGACCTAAGCATGCCAGATGTTAACTGGAACACCTATGCAGCAGCCACTACCAGGAGCAGAGACATCTTGGATGCACTGGAAGGGGCATGTCTCAGACAGTTGGTGAAGAAGCCTACATGGGAGGGAGCAATACTAGACCTGGTTCTCACAAATGGTGACAAAATAACAGATCTGTCAGTAGGCAGCCATCTAGGTACCAGTATTTATAATACAGTGTGGTTTAGGGTGAAGACTGTGGTAGAGTCAAGCCACACAAAAGTGAAGGTCCTGGATTTCAGGAGGGCTGACTTTGCAAAAATGGGAGAACACCTCTGGAGAAGACTGACAAAGGGGTAGGGGGGTGGAGAAACTTAAAGGAGCCATAGCAGAGACAACAGGCCACTGTGTAAAGCTAGTAAACAAAGAAAAAAGAAAGAAAAATCCACTATGGTTTTCAAAAGAAGTGGCAGGGAAGGTTAGGGGGGAAAAAAAATAGGCTTTCAGAAAGTACAAGGAAACACATCAGGAAGGAGACAGGGAAATGTACCAGGCAAAACAGAAGGAGGTGAGGAAAGTAATTAGGTGCGCCAAGGCAAAAACTGAAGAAAGAATAGCACAACCAGTAAAAGAAGGTGACAAAACCTTCAGGTGTAGGGAAAAGAAAAAGACCAATGAAGGGACTGTGAGGTTAAATGGGGTGGTGGTGGTGTACAGAGGGGGACTTAGAAAAAGCAGAAATTCTAAATGAATACTTCTGCTCAGTATTTACAGAGGAAGGGAAAGGGGAGGGACCAAAATTAGGGGGAAGAAACACACATGGAAGGGGGGAGGTGGACACCAGTTTATTCACAGAGGAGAGAGTCCTAAAGGAACTCTCGAAACTACAAGTGGGCAAGGCAATGGGGCCAGATGGGATGCATCCCAGAATACTGAAGGAACTCAGGGAGGTACTAAGGGCACCACTGACAGCCCTAATTAACAAATCACTACAAGAGGAAGTGGTACCACAGGACTGAAGGAGGGTGAATGTGCTATCACTACACAAAAGTGGGAGCAAGGTGGAGGCTGGGAATTACAGGCCAGTCAGCTTGACCTCAGTGGTGGGGCAAATAATGGAATCCATGTTAAAGGAAAGGATTGTGGCATACCTGGAGGCTAGTGGGTCACAAGACCCAAGGCAACATGGATTCACAGCAGGGAGATCTTGTCAAACAAATCTGATAGACTTCTTTGCTTAGGTAACCAGGGTGGTGGATCAGGGAGGAGCAGTGGACATGGCCTACCTTGGGGGCCAGTAAACAAGTTGCACAGTCTGGGAGTAGGTCCCAAGGTGGTAAACTGGGTCAGAAATTGGCTGAGCAATAGGACACAGAGGGTGGTGGTGAACGGAGTTCAATCTCAGGAGAGGGGATGACCAGCGGGGTGCCACAGGGCTCGATTCTGGGGCTGATTCTCTTTAATGTCTTCATTAGTGACATTGCAGAGGGACTGGAAGATAAGGGAAGCCTCTTTGCAGATGACACCAAGATCTGCAATAGGATAGACACTCCAGACAGGGTGAAAAAAATGAGAAGAGACCTAGGCAAACTGGAGGAGTGGTCAAGAGTGTGGCAGCTTAAATTCAATACAAAAAAGTGCAAGGTCAAGCACTTGAGCCACAGGAATCCTGGAGATTAATACATAAATGGAGGGAGATACTAACAAAAACAAAACTGGAAAGGGACCTGGTGTAAACATAATGGATGACCTGAAAATGGCCAAGCAATGTTAAAAGGCAATGGGGAAGGCCAGAGGGATGCTGGGGTGCATAGGGAGGGGCATCACCAGTAGAAAACAGGAGGTGGTAATGCCACTGTACAGACAATTGATCAGGCCACATCTGGAATACTGTGTTCCATTCTGGAGACCGCACCTCCAGAAGGACATTGACAGAATGGAGGCGTCCAGAGAAGGGCAACAAAAATGGTGAAAGGAATGCACCAGAAAACATATGAGGAAAGACTGAAAGACCTCAATATGTATACCCTGGAGGAAAGGAGGGAAAGGGGGGAATATGATAGAGACATTCAGGTACCTCAAGGAAATAAACAAGGTTCAGGAGGGCAGCATCTTTCAAAAAAAAGAGATGTGCAAGAACAAGGGGTCACAATATGAGGCTAGAGGGGGGGAGACTCAGGGGTAATGTAAGGAAGTATTTTTTCACAAAAAGGGTGGTGGATGCATGGAACAGCCTCCCAATGGAGGTCACAGAGGCTAAAATGATTGGTGAGTTCAAGAATGCATGGGATAGACAGAAGACAACCCTAGTGCTAGGAAAGAGAGTGTAAGCTGCTGATCATTTAGGATCTGGAGTTTAAGTAGGTAGGGAAAAGGGCAGACTAGGTGGGCCAGGTGGTCCTTATCTGCCATCAAATTCTTTGTTTCTATGCTACATCATACAGTTCAGTGAACACACATATCTTGTATAGCATTATTTTCTTTCTTATCTAACCTAATTTCTCAATTCCTGAACCATACTGTGACAAACAATCTGCAGTGAAATGCTCTTTCCCAGATTTGTGCAACACTTTAAATTTAAATGGCTGTAGTGCCAAGTACCACCTCATGATACTGGAATTTTTATCCTTCATGTGATTCAGCCAACAGAGAGGATTATGAATAGTTATAAGCACAAAGTCGGCTCCTAGATAATAGAATTTAAGGGACTCCATTGCCCACTTGGCCGAAAGGGCTTCCTTTTCAATGAGGGAGTATCTTTAATCCCTCCCTATCATGCAGCTTCCTGCTGACATATAGAATGGGATGCTCCTTCCCATCTATTTTCTGGCTAAGAACTGCACCTAGTCTACCTCTGATGTATCTCTTTGCAATTGAAATTGCTATTCGAAGTCTGGACTTTTAAAACAGGGGCTGAACTTAATGCAGCCTTGATGGCCCTAAAAGCTTCATCACTGTCTGGGGTCCAATTGACATTATTCGGGTGTCTTTTCTTTGTAAGTTCAGTGAGGGGAGCAACTAGTAGGGCAAAGCTGGGATGAATCTCCGGTAGTAACCAGCTAGCCCTATAAATGACCTGACACCTATGTTTTAAGGACAGGGCCATTAACTACAGCTTCTATCTTAGAAATTGCTGGTTTTACCTCTCCATTTCTCAAAATATACCCGAAATATCTGGTTTCCTGCATGCCCAGTGCACATTTGATAGGATTAATGGCAAGACCTGCATTTTTGATGGCTTGGACAACTGCTCTTAGGTGATCCAGATGGCTTTTCCAGTCTGGACTGTACACCACAATATCATCCAGGTAAGCTGCAAAATAACCTGAGTGATGGGCTAGGACTATGTCCACGTACTGCTGAAATGTAGCAGGTGCGCCATGTAACCCAAATGGCATGGTGGTGAACTGATAGAATCCAGCAGGCATAGTAAATGTATTTTTTTTCTCTGGATTCCTTAGCTAGGGGGATTTGCCAGTAACTCTTGGTGAGATCAAGGGTACTGATGTACTTGGCACTCCCCAATCTGTCCACCAAATCATCTATTCTGGGCAGAGGATAACTGTCAAATTGTGACACTTGATTAAGTTTCCTAAAATCAAGGCATATTCTTACACCCCCTTCTTTTTTATTTACAATTGCTATTGGTGATGACCAAGTACTTCGACTCTTCTATAATACCCAATTCTTTCATTTTTTGTATTTCCTTAACCGCATCTGCTCTTAACCTCTCTGGTCTTTTGTATGCCTTTAGTCTAATAGGCGAGCATCACCTGTTCTTATTACATGCTTGATACCTTTTGCGTGGCTGGGAACCATAGAAAAAGTATTGTTAAATGCCTTTACCAAGTTACGTGTTTCTGCAGTTTGCTCTGAGGTTATGGAAACATTCATCTTTACAGCATCAGAAGTTAGTTTGTTCTAGCCTGCCACAAGCTATGCCCATATCTTCCTTTTCAGTCTCTGGCAATATTAACAAAGCAACCATGGTGTTTTTTTCAGCCCATTTTTTCAGGAGATTAGCATAGTATATCTTGGTAGAATTTCTCTGGTCAGGGTCTCAATCTCATAATTAACTGTGCCAGTACATCTAAGCACTTCGTTAAGGTCCTTGCCACTTCATAAACAGCTTGTTTTCTGAAGTGGGCAACAATAACAATACTTTCTCGTCTAGCTCAAAAACTTTTCCTTTTACCCTATGATCATAATATACCTTCTGCTGGTTTGGGGCCTCTTTCTGATTACTATGGGCAATGTCAACATATTCCGCTAATTCCTTTCTCAGAGCGCACATATATGCTGTAATAGATTTTTTTTTCGTGGGGGTTATTTTCCCAAGTTTTTTTAAGATATCTAGGGGCCCCTAGGTCATGTACCATATAGGATTTCAAATGGTAAAAAAAAACTGTTGATCTCGGTAAGTGAAAAGCAAGTAAGGTAAATACTGATCCCAGTCTTTCCCTTCACCTTTCACAAACTTTTTTTGGCATCCATTTTCAGATCTGATTAAAACACTCAACAAGACCGTCTGTTTGAGGGTGATAAGGAGAGGTTCTTATGGCAGTAACACCAAGTAATTGGTACAGCTCCTTCAACAAGGCAGCACCAAAATTACTGCTTGATCGATAATAATTTCTTTAGGTATGCCCACCCCGCTAAAAATTTTTCAGTTTTGCAGCCACTTTCGGGGCTGTCACAGTGCACATAGGCACTGTATCTAGATATCTAGTAGCATAGTCACATACTGCTAAAATAAATTAGTTACCCCGTTTACTTCTATCTAAGGGGCCAATCACATCTATTGCAGTTTTCTCAAATGGTACATCTATTAATGGTAGGGGGTGCAGGGGCACCGTGTCTCTTAGACACGGGGGCTACTTTCTGACATTCGGCACCAGACCTGCAATAAGTAGCCACATCATCATGGATCCCAGGCCAGTAAAATCTGTACAGCACCCTGGCTAGGGTGCGATCCCTTCCTGAGTGACGAGCCATAGGACTATCATGTGCTATCTGTAACAACTCGTTTCTATACTTCTTTGGGATGACCAATTGTTCTACCTGTTCGTGTGTCTGAGAATTAGCACAAACTCGGCACCGTAGCCCATTACACTTTTTAAACACAAGTTTCCCCTCTTTTTGTTTCACCCCCATCTGCCTAAAGTAATCTTGGAGAGAAACATCATTAGTTTGTTCAGAAGCAATATCACAATCAGTTATCAGTCTGGTTTGGGCATTTTCACACACAACCCCTTATGTCCATCAGTCTTTTGTTGCCATCATTTTTTCAGGCATCTTCTTTCCTGCTGGGATTTCTGGATCTTGGAGCTGGGCTGAAACAAGTCCTGATCAAAGCTACCAAGGGGAAAACTGCCCTCATCATCCAAGCTTTTCTTTGCCTGTGCTCTTGTTATCGCAGCTGCTGAAACTGCAGGTTTTTCTTCCTCTGTGATAAACTTAGCAAACCCTGGAAAGTCATTTCCAGTTATCACAGGTACAGGTAACTTTGGTACCACTCCCACTTTCATTTGGTACAACACTCCATTAACGTTCAGAATCAGTTGAGTGGTGGGATAATATTGAGTGTCCCCATGAATGCAGATAACCCCAGTACCTGGTCCTCTTACACAATTCTTTCCCAGAACTTCAGCATGCACCAGAGTCTGTCTGTTTCCAGAATCTATAAGTCTTTTCACAGCCTTATCTCCCACCTTGACATCTGTTAAATAGTTGCCCCAATTTGCTAAGGCCAGATCTGCTTCATTGTTACCCTTCTTATTTTTGCAGCAGTTTCTTGCAATATAGCCTGGCTTGTTGTGGTTATAGCAAATAAAGTCTTTGGGTGCAGATCTGTTACCCCCACCAGAGTTCTTATCTGAGCTGGAGTTTGACTGGGAAAAAGAGGGTCTTACCAGTCCTTGTCTATTATTTCCATGCTGTGGTGTCTGTCTGGCCATCTGATAGTCTTCAGCCAAAGAAACATCCTTCTCCACACTTTCTGGTCAGTGCTCTTTTACACAAAGTTGCACATCTATAGGCAGGATATTGATGAACTGTTCCATTGTAAATATGTCAATAAGCTGGGGGACTAATCTGCCCTCTGGCTAGAGCCATTTAATGAGGAGTTCTCTGAGTTGGGTGTCGGCTTCCTGGGCATTGTCGAATGACTGGTACTTCAGGGACGGAAAACTCTGCCTGTCGGTCTCTCCTGAGATGTCGTATCTTTCCAATATTTCTCTTTTCACCAGGTCATAGCCTGCTGACTGAGCAGTGTCCACATTACTGTAGGCAAGTTGGGCTTTAACTGTGAGATACGGTACCAGCTTGATTGCCCATTGCTGCTCTGGCCATTGGCATGCACTGGCAATCCTTTCAAATGTAATCAGACATGCCTCAATATCGTCCGAGGGGCATGGCTTTGTAAGTTTAATGTCTTTTAAGTTACTTGTGTTTTGTTGATATGCTGGACCTGTATCAGTTCCTCCACCTTTAACAGCTTGCAAAGCACCCAGTCATTGCTGCATCTCTTCTTTTCTCTGTTGTTCCTGTTGCTGCATCTCTTCTCTGTGCCTCTAAGCATTGCAGCTCTTTTTCTCTCTGCTTCTCCATCTATTTTTGTTGTATTGCCCACCATTTGAAAAATTCAGACAGGCTTTCTGGTTCTGTTGCTGCCTGTTCTCCTCCCATCTCTGATGCTGACTGTGCCGTCTGAGCTGGGACTTGTGCCTGTGCTAACTTAGCTGCAATACTTCTGGTTATGATGCCTGGTCTTTCTGTTACCGGATCCAAACCTTTCTGCTATGCTTCCCTGGTACCAGATCTGGCACCCGTCGCTGAGGCTTGGGTCAGGAAACATAAGCAGACCAAGATACATTGTAAAATTCTCAAATAGATTTTTATTGTTATTTGTAACAAGAGAATAAAAACAAAAAGAAATGTACAGACTGGTTTTCAGCATAGGGCAGTCCAAAAACAAAGTCCAATCTCTGAGTTCAGAACTGAAGTCTGCAATCAGCCAGCACTGTTTTGCATCTGATCCCCAAGACTCATGAAGACACTTGCTCTCCTCTTTTCACACAAAAATTCAGAACCTTGTCAGCTTCTAGCTTCCACCAGAGTACTGTGACCCAGAACCTTAGAACCTTGTCAGACTCTAGCTTCCAAAGCATTGTGACTCAGCTACTAGCTGGCCTCTTTTGCTGACAGATTCCACCTGCTTGAGGTCAAAAGGTCACACTCTGATGCACTTTGCTAATGACCTCAAAAAGCTGTTTCTGTAATCATTCCAACAGTAATAACATAGAGAATAAAGTATGGGTCGGGGTGTGTAACGAGATTTTACACACACCCGAGTTGTGGGATGCTACATAAACCCTGAGGGCGAAGCCAGAGGGTTTGTGAAGCATCCCAACAAAGATGTGTAAATCAGTTGTTTATCCTGACCCATATTTTATTTTATATAATTGCTAGGTTTCCCTTTTTCGCCTCAGCAATTATATAAAATAAAAAGCTTCCGATGCATTCGCCGGTGTGGCTTCTCAGGTGCCGATTTGAATCGGTATATTTTAAAGCCTTTTTTCGCCCTGGTTTGTGAGGCTTTCACTGTGTAGGGGAAAAAAAAAAGAACTTACCGCCGAGTTCTTCTGTCAGTCCCGGTGCTGTTTCGGAAGAGATGGAAGCGGTCGGCAGTCTTGAGTGGTGGTGCTGCTGCGTGAGCATGCGCACAGTAAGGGAAACTGTGCGCGTGCTTGCCGTTATAAACACTCCTTTACAACGGCAAATTATGCCACGGTTTCCCTATGGGAAAAAGGGGAAGCCGGTTATTATTATCTAGTTCACAGATCAGGGAACCCAGATTCATACATATTTTTTGTAACTATATATAAGCAAGGTAGAGAGGCAGAGACAGCAAAAAGGGAAAAGGAAGAACAGCAAGTAAATGCAAGAGTTGACTGCACAGTCCAATAGAAAAGACAGAGATAGTAGGCAGAATTCTTGCTTCAAACTTTCTCTACACAACTCATATGGGACAGGGCCCAACCAACCCTGTCATAGTGTTTTTGTGTGCTGTTCCCACACTCCCACACCAACCACTTAAGCATGGAGTGGCAGCTGAAGTTTTTTTAAAGCAGCTTGAAAACAGACATGCTAATGAATTTCAACATGATGAATATGCATATATATTTTATTTATAAAATGGGTAAAAGAAGAATATCCAAATCCAATGTTCTGATTGTATAGAACACATCACATGACCGTGCGTATATCAGAGCACAACAGCACACCTACACTTTTACCCCCTCCAAAACAATTTAGCCATTTTATAAGCTAGATATCCCACTCTACGTTGTGCTGTTGTGCTCTGATATATACGCATGCCTCGTGCGTACAATGCACACCAAGGCGTGCGTATATCAGAGCGTGACCACACACTATAGAGTGGGTTATCTTTACATCTATACACATTTATTTATTTTTACTATTATGTTTTTGCCCCACATCTCTGCATGACCTCCTTCTGCTGCCTCCTCCCAGCTCTGTCATACGCCTTCTCCAGGACTTACCTCGCCTCCTGTTCCTCCATAGTTTGCCCCACTTGGTGGGGCTGCTGGAGTGGAAAGAGATCCCTACAGAATTCCAGTGCGGTGCAGGGGTGTGTGCCAAGGTCTGCTTAACTTTGTAGTTCTCTCACTCAAAGACCCAAAGGCAATGCCCAGAACCACTCTTTAAAGAGAAAGAAGCGTCCCTTGTTATCATATAGCATATATACCACACCAATGGTGAATCAATTGGGTAAATAAATCATGTTATCTGGGGATAAATATTTATTTTTACTTAGGACACAGAGAACAAGGAATCAAATAGAGGTGGAGTTTGCAATTTAAAAACTGCCCATTTTAAGTGAATACAAAGTAAAACATGAATAAAATCATTAACAATAGTGTGGTAAATATCAAATACATAATGAGTTGTTTAATGGAATAACATATTTATCATCTCATATGAGTGGTAAACCTTCATAACTAACTTGTAGGTTCACCACTCATGAGCTGTGGATTTTACAACTCACTAGTGGAGATGAATGTGTTATTCCACTGCAACCCATCATGTATTCCCTAAATATCTTAAAGCGGAGGCTGAGCTATGGGTCTTAACACTCACTAGAAGAGATATCATGTTTTATTCCACTGCAACCCGTTATGTAGTCTCTATATATATCTTAAACTCAGTAATTTGCAAACAGAGAGGCCTGTGCAATGCCTGCTTTATCATCCTGTTGTATGTCAAATACAGAGTAACAATGCAATAATTAGTTTCTGTTGGGCAATTACTTTGACAGAGAAACCTTGGATCTCTATGTATGTGGCTTGCATTTAGATTTGTACCGGAGGAGTGACCCTGTGACAAAAATCTTGTTCCCAGAACTAGTGCCTTTTTCTAAGACTAAAGCTGGGAATACAGTGATGTGTCCAAGAGAGTAATCAGTGTCTTCTTCTGGCTTTAGGGAGAAACTGGAAAATGGCAACCCCAAAATGAAGGTGGAAGCCCTGTCCCTGATTGGTGAGCTGAAGATAATGACAGGCAAACTGTTGCCAGGATTTCTCCAGTGCTTCTCAGATGACTTTGCGAGTGTTCGGAAGGAGGCCTGTCTGGTGGCGGCTGCCCTGAAGATTAAAGATGACATGGTAAGTGAGAAAAGAGCTGTCCGTGAATGGGATGAATACCAAATTTTCTCACCTTTCATGTAACCCCCTTTTTGATTCTGCAATACTAATTTGAAAAATGTTTTGCCCCAATGTCCTCCCCTTCCACACAGCCTTATTCAAAGACTGACTTGGTGACACCTTTTTGTGGCCAGCGGAATGGTGTCTGTCTATGCTGGTTCCACTTCAAAGCAGGAATTAAACTGGAAAGGTTAAGGAGGGAGTACTCATCTCTATATTTGTGTGAGTGAGGGGAGAGCTGTTAACTCTGGCTGGTACCACTCCCTTGTATTTGCATTTTGTACTTATTTGTTTTACTGGAAGAAACTCTATTGAGCAATGCTCATTTGCAAGGAGGTCCCAAAATGATAAAAAACATAAGAACTTGTAATGGTGCAATACAAAAGTACAAAAGGGACAGAAAATCAGAATCAAGCAATTCCAATTCTAGGGGTAAACACCATAAACTTCATTTTGGTAGCATTAAAGAGAAGTTTAGAGGGAGATAGATTGCACTGAAGCAATTCAAAAGCAGCCTGTAGGCTGTTAATGGCATTGACTAGGGTGGGCCTGGCAACATGCAGGATGGTATTAGCAGCATAACAGTGAAGTTTGCCATTTTCAGTATTATTCCCTAGGTCATTTGTATAGATCATAAATAGTAATTCCCTAATATGGATCCTTGAGGAACTCCTTTGCGTAATGGAGTACAAGAGGAGGAGTAGCCATCCAATGTTAGTAGTTGCTAACAATGTTATAAATAACCCCTAAACCTAGACTTACAGTACTCATTAGACAAAAGTCATAGAGGAACAGGAGCCCTCATAAGATTTTGCAACAGGAGGGGACACTGAGTTTCTGTTGGCTCCTGCCCAATTTACCCCAGCTTCACGGCCACCTATGAAGAAGATTCACCCCACTACCACCATAATACCTTATTATTTATTTATTTATTTACATTTTGGTAACTGGGTGAAGCCACTGAGACAATTGCAGTCCCTTTTTCAGGGTCAACCCGGGACAACACAGTACAAAAGGAAAAATACAGAGAAGTCCAGCAATTCAGTGTAGACAAAAAGCAATGGCATGAATTCAGGATATGAATGAATCAATAGAGCAAATAATAAAAAGCAGGAGGTCAGCAACATTATGCAACAACCGGTTACAAAACAATATTACAGTTCCTGTTTAATTACAGAACAATACATGACAAATAATAAGCTAAGAATATACGCTATTAGGTTAGTATGCAAGCAAGGTAAGGTGGAGTGTTCCCATTAGAATCTAAGCATTTGGGAAGTATAGATGGGTGGGGGAGTACCATAGGGCAGAGAGAGAAGAGGAGGAGAGAGGCAGGTATAGGGAGGCAGGGAGAGAGGAGAGTGTAGGTGAATCAGTGGAAGCAGGTGCAAATTATTGAGGTGGAAAGGGAGGTAAACAGCATGCTGGAACGAGGGAAGAATGGAGCACAACAAGCCTGGTCACCATCATCCCAGAATAGCAGAACCCAAGTCTCTGAGTGGGCAGATTAGTGCCCCCTCCTGCCACTTTGCTGGGTCAGCCTAGACAGTGATCATTAAATCATGATGGCCTGGAGTGGAGCATTTCAACAATAGGGCCAGAGGCTCCAGTTCGCCGGCACAGTGGTATCATTACTGCTTGTGACACGGATGGTCTGGGTTCAGGAACAAGCCTGATGTAACCCCTAGGTGGCGCTATCCCAAGGGCTACTACCCCTGCCTGCTTGCCTAGTAGCAGGTTAAGGGGCCTGACTTCTGAAAAGGGTGCCTCCACCCGGAGGTCAGGGTTGGTAGTGGTCAAGCTAACCTGGTCACAGCCCTCCGAGATACTGTAACCCCTCTCTTTCCCTCTAGTAGCCTGAACACTGTATAATAATCACTTTCACAATACCCTTGGTACACCACACAAGTACCCACACTGTTTGTACTTACCACCAGGGCTGGTTCCTCTGGCTCGACCCTGGGGACCCCCTGTAAAACAAGGTTAAGTACAGCAAATAACAATAGTACAGTACTTTGAGCACAAACTGGAACCACAGTCAGATTACATGCCGAAAAAGTTAGATCTGATTTATTCAGAGGACTTGAACAAGGGAGGGGCAAAATCCGGTTAATTAGCTTAAAGGTTATATCAATCTGGCAGTTATGCATGCACTTTGAGTCCCCCCACACAGTCCACCTCTGGGTACCCAGGTAGAGAAGAGATGGGCTAGCCAGGACAGTTGCTCGGGGTTGCAGCTTGTTGGAGCCCTGTGATGGAAAACACAACATGCACAGTACACAATATTTGTAATCCGGAGCCAGAGGGCTCAGTTCATAAAGGAAACAAAACAACAAGACAAGCAGATGACACACTCAGGGTAAGCTGTTGTAGGGAGCTACCCTGGTATTTACTCACAATACCCAAGACTGGACACAGGCTGGATGAAAATTGAGACTGCAGGTGGTTGATCTGGAATGCCAGGAGAAGCAGGGCCCACACAAGTCACAGAGGCGTCATTCCTTTTCAGGCGTGGAGCAGAGGGCTGATCCCCAGGCAGGTCTCTCGTCGATGGCTTCTCTGTGCAGTGTGTAGTCTGGCTGGGGCAGTCTGGCAAAGCCCAGACCGCATGGAGACACGTTCGGAAGCAGTCTGTTTTGGGCTGGATACAGCTTCCAGCAAGCACAACACAGTTTGCACAGTGGGGAACTAACTCACAACCCACTAGTAGCTCATAGCACATTTACACGTATACAGAAATTCTACTGTACCAAGCAAAGCGCTCCCTGGGCACAATCGCAAAGTTTCTGCACACACTGGGAGCTTAGGAGTAGTTGGAACTCCTGACAGGCCGATTGCATTCAGCAAAAATATTCGGTCTTCTTCAGGTTGAGCCTGGCCCAATTCAGTAGCTTACTTTAGTCACACAAACTTGGATTTAGTCCAGAATAATTCTCTTCTCTCCCTCTCAGGAGCAGCACACCGGCATGAAGGCCAAATACTTAGCCTTTTCAGAGTTCTCCCATGCAGATCCACTCAAGGTAGCTGCTCAGAAACACTTCAGCTCCTTCTTGCTCAGCTTCCAGCTTAGTTCTAACTGAAAAATGCAAGCAGCCCAGGACTTCCCCGAGATCCCAAAGATTTGGTTGGCTGATCTGGCTGTCAGTCGAAGCAAGAGCTCCCCCTTCAGTTGCAAAAAAGGCACAAAAACTCAAACCACAGTTCCTATAGATTTTTAATTCAGACAGTTCCTGTAGTCTGGCTACATTTTAGGTCCCACCAGAACTGATTGGTCCAATTTGCAGTCCAGGACCAAGATAGTGGAGACAAACAAAACAGTCCTTGCTACAAAGAAAGTAGGTTAGACAAACTATACTATCATTATCATTCTAAATGGTTTTCAGCAAATAGTTACACCTTTCAACAGAGCTCCATCTCAGATGACTTATGCTGCAATCAAGTAGCTCTTAAAGAGACAGTACACAGAGGTTATACAGACTCTGGTAATCACATTTAAACTGCTAAAACACAGGACACCAGCCTGGCAGTGAGCATTTAGGTAAGCTCAAGGAAGACTCTTTGGGAACCCCTATTTGTGGGGGGGGGTTACACCGAGTCATCGGAGGGACGTCCAGGGGGAGGTTGGCTGAGCATCCCATGGACACTCACCTCTTCCAGGGAGGGAGTATGGTCTCCGGTACCACACTACCACGTGGGAGACCACAAGTGGTGGTGGTACAGTTGGAGCCATGGATTGAAGGAGGGAGATGTCAGTGGCATGATGCAATGCATCTGCATGGCCTTGCCAACATTAGGCGGTGGGACAGTATATGTAGAAAATGGCCCAAATGCAACAGAATGCTGTCTGTCAGACACCACAGGCCACACACCACTGACTGGGTTCTTTGCCAACCGACTCTAAACCTCTGTCCAGGGAGAGTAAGGGCCAGCCCCCGGCAACTCTTCCCATGAGGAGGTATTCATGGGGGAACTGCAAAATAAAAGGTAAGTCCCAGAGATGGCGGGTGATGGGGCTAGACAGGTTGGCAGGACTGATGGGGACCAGTCAGGCTAGATGGGAGTAAAGTGTAGCAAATTAAAACAAAAATAAAAGTAGAGCTAGATGCCAGCTGGTTAGTAAAGCAGCGACTGGCAGCACTCACAACACTAGCGAACTGGATTGGTACTCTGAGCCTGCGGCATATATACATTCTGGCAGGAGGGTGAATGAACATCCCAGAAGATGCTCACCTCCCCATCTAAGGAGGGCTTCACCTCCCACTGCATCACCCCAACCTGAGTGACCAGAAGTGGCAGTTCAGCTGGGAGTGCTATAGGAAGGGATGAGCAGGGCCATGATTGCTTTGTTTCTTGAGACCAAGGCAGTGTCCCTAGAGCAGGAAGTTGGTGGTACATGGAGGGAAAAGATTAAGTTAAGGAAAGATTATCCTCCTCCGCCTGTCCACTGAGGCCACTCCACCATCTCCATATGGAGGGGGAGCTTCCAACCCCCCCACACACTCACCAGATCCTTGTCCATTTGTTGTGCTGAAAGTTAGTTAGGCCACATGGGGGTGGGCAAGCCCAAAGAAAATACATTGAAGGAGTTGGGGGCCACTTGAATGACAAAGAGGTCACCCTGGATGGCAAAAGGGCTGGGTAAAGCAAATTAATTACAAGACACTCCCAGAAACACTGGAAAAAGAAAGACATGATGGGACTAGAAGTGATTTAGCTGAAGGGGCCTATCCTCCCCTCCATCATCTGAGCCCATCACCTCTGTGACACCGACTCCACCGACTCAAGGCCATAGTCCTTGTTAAGTCCCTGGGTTTCCCTAGAATCTTTTCTGATGACATGTTGTTATTTTCTAACCAGGTCTTGAACCAGCTGATGCGGCTAATGCAGAATGATCCCATCTGGAAAATCAAAGCCTTCGCTACCAAAGGTATATGAATGGAAGAAAAGGGCAGTGGTGGACAGTACTAAAAATTATTTTAAATTCCGTTTTTTAGGTTTTGGAAAGGAGGCCTCTACTTCTTCCAATCTACATCGAGGACCACTATGACTATGTGGTATGCCTACACTTAGCAGCTAAGGTCCCCCACAGACAATTTCTTAGTAATTTGTGCCAACTAGGTTGAAGTCTGTGGATGACTGAGCTTTATAGGTAGCAGCACTGAGATTTTGGAATTCCTTGATCTAGAGGGAAAGGGTGGCTTCTGCAGTGAAGAAATTTAAAGAACAGCTGGTGCATCTGAGAACACTTTTGAAAACATCATATATAAGTTAATAGGACCTTCATGGGGCATCTCTTATACTATAAGAAACTCCGGGCATGAGGTTTTGGTGAAAGGACCACAAAGCGAAGCAGTTCTGGCTACCCAAACATCATGAGAGGAGTCTCTTACACCACGAGACACCCCACAGCAGCCCTATTAACTTATTTTAAACCACCTGAGTTAGCTGGAGTGATGATACATTTTAAGTATTGTTTTTTTCACAAAGTTAAATGAAGCTACCCTCCCCCTGTCTATGAAATGGAATGCTCCACTCTTAGCATTCCTGCAGGAGAGACCACTGTACACAAGATAAGAGGTGCAGTGGCTCTGTACATTGATTAGCTGAAATCACATATGGTTTTTGTAATTTTAGTTACAACTCTACTTATATTAAATATATTTTCTGTAGTTCTCTGTCACGTGATGTTTCTTACTCAGGATAGTTTCATGTAAGCAGGACTTTTTTCCCTCAGATTTTATGTGCTGCAGCTGATTATTCCCCAACGAAAATCAACCAAAAGCCAAAAACAGACGCTAGGGTAGCGCTACTGCTTGTGATGCTAACAACTTGGGTTCGGAAGCGAACTTGGGATGTCAGAGGGCCAGCCAGGGAAAGGAGGATCAAGCATCCATGGGACTGCTCTACTGCTCCAGCAGGAAAGGTGAGCAGAGTCTGGCGCTTCCATGGTATCTAGTGGAATCTGAAGGAAGGGCAGCTGAAGCAAACATGCTAGGAGTGCATGGCAGATCTTGGCACATGTCACTCAGGAGTACATGCCATACATCATGACATCATCGCATATCACACCTCCCAAGGGGCTAGTATGGGAAGAAAAGTTAGTGGTAGGATGGAGCCAAGTGCTTGCAGGCCTCGCACCCAACCAGCTGGGCACTCCAGCTGGAACTGGCTCCGCACCATGGTAGGGGTTGGGGAACACTGACTACCAACCCTGCCGGGGTGCAAGCCCTAGGTGAAAATGGATTGTAGCAAGTCCTGGTGGATGTCGGGGTGAGGAGCTGGAGCACTTATTGAAAAAAAAAAAGCACTTGCTAACAACGAGAAAAACATTGTCAAAAGATACAGTGAGATAAAAAAAATACTTTATTAGATACAATAAAAGTGGCACGGTGAGGCTCCCACTAAAGCCAACATTTAATGTGTGATGTGTTATTTAACAAGGGAACATCCCCTGTTAAAATGCATGTAACATGCAAAATGCTGGTTTTAGTGGTAGTCTCACCACACCACTTTTATTGTATCAAATTCATTTTCGTGCCTCACAGAGTCTTGTGACAGTGCTTTTCTCAGTGGTAGTAAGTGCCCAGTTTTTGCTCTTGAGTGTGCTTAGTATGTACCGTTAGCACTGCTTCATTTCAGAGTTTCTGCCCACCTCAGGTCCTAATCCACTGCTTGTGACATCAGAGCCGCTTCCTTAGCTTCAGGTTGTGATGTCACGATGAAATGATTATGACTTTAAGTGGGAAATGCATAGCACGAGCAGATCACAGAGTTCATAAAAGAACTAGAGCACTGACTGAGAGAAAAAAGCGTACCATCTAGGAGACACCATGTTGCTGGTTCGGAGGACATTCTAGTTACATTTTTTCATTTTAAGAAATGTTTTTATTTTGTAATTATTTTTTATTCTGATGAGGAAAGGCACACTAAGCTGAGACAACATGTTTCTGTGAGCGTCCTAGGGGCTGGGTATCGACCTGTTTCAATTGATAGGGAGTGACACTGGGAAAACTCTGACTCTCCTGCAGGGGGTGCTGCTGTCTTCCTGTTTGGGGATGGAGGAATCTGGCATGGAGGAGGATGACATGGTTGCCTGGGTGGAGGAGACTGATCCTCTCCCACCCAGTGTACAGAGGAAGTTACAAGCACAGTACCTGGAGGGAGTATCATGAATATCCAGCAGTGGAAACCTGGAGGGTTCCAGGACCATGAAGATAATCCCTAAAGAGACAGGGGTTCCTGTATGCAGCACTGGGAATGGTAGACAAACAGAGAGAATGGATACAGAGGAACAAACTCCAGTTCCAGAAAAAAGCACCGTTCAGACCTTAGAAGAACAACAACTGGATGACCAATTGTCTGAGAAAAGAGCTTACTTACTCGCTCTTTTAGCAGAAGATATGTTGAATATTGACATTCAAGCTAAACCCATTTGCTCTGTAGATGAACTTATTCCAACTACAGTCCTAGCTTAAGCAGATGCTGTGTGTCTTTTGGTAAAGGATGCTAATACCAGAAAGGGGGCCATAGCAGTTTTACGTCCTTTGCTGATGCATCCAGCTCATGATTAAATGTCTTAAAAGTCAGGGTTTAATTTTTGGAGATCCAGATCTTCCTACTACTACAGGGGTAATCTCTGGAATCCCCACATCAAAAGACTGTTTGCAAATACTGGGGTTAGTTTTGGAGAAGCAGAAATAGCCTCTCTAAACTGGATTGTTAAATTGGACCAAGCCGACAGAATGTTCACATGTTGGAACAAAAGGCCAATGTCTCAAAGGAAGAATCTATAAGGTGAAAAGATTCTTAATACCTATATTATGAACCAGCGATTGTAAATGGAGGAAGCTGATTGGCCGAGAGGTCTTTGAAGCCGTGATGATATCGGGCTACATCATCATGGCTTCAGAAAACCTTCAGTCACCAACCTTCTCACCGGCAGAAAAAAAATCATTCCGACGACAACGGGCAACCACGCTGAACTTACAGCGCAAGATGCTGCCAGAAACAATGATCCAGTGCGTCTTAAAAAAATTAAAAAAAATCCACTTGCCATCTCATTTCCCTGCCAACATCCTTGTAATCCTGCTGCCGAAATTTAGTGCCACAACTTAACCCGCACTTCTTTTCAACACAGTGCTACTGTGTGAGAGTTTTCTCTCTCTCTCTCTCTCACTCGCTCCTTTCAGAGGTGCACACACGGCCGCCCGTTTAACCAACGCAGTAGGGTTTAAAAAATTACACTTCGTAATTCACTGATATTGGTCATTGGCTTCATTTACTCTTTAAAATCTTGTTACCACGATCATCTACTGCAGGGGGGAGGCAGACAAAGATACTGTTGCAGAGTTCACAGGTCACATCATCACAATACATTACCTTTTCTGTCAGCTCCAACTACAACAGTGCCACTTGCTGCCTTCTAGAACTATTTTTTTTAAATGTATTCCTACACTACTAAAAAAGCTTTTTTTAACAGGTTTAAAGGGTGTTTTTTTTTTTTTATCTTTTATTTATAAAACCATTACTCCTGTTCGTAATAGCAATAATGCACTCCAGGGTGTGGTATATCGTAGGATATTGTCACTTCCTGGGTCGTTGGATGCACTCGTCCTGCGGCCTCGTGCCCAACCACCCGAGGCGTGATGATATCCCACGATAAACCACACCCTGTCATGCATTATTGCTTAATTCTAACACCAGGAATCCATCAGTGGTGCTTTACCATACGCATAATTTTTCCTGGTAGAGTGTGATATCACAGAGATAGAACTTATGCTAATTAGACAATTAGAACTAAGTTCAAACTCCGCACTGTGGTCACGCTCCTCCTGGAGTCCTAACATCAACTTTGTTTCTCTGCCTGAGGAGAGCAGTCACCCCAAAGTACAGCTCCAGCCTTCTGGTCAACAAACCTTTAATTTTGAAATTACTTATTATTCTCTAAAAAGTTTTAGTCAGCAGTCGATACTCTGCATTATTTCGGTGTATTTTTTATAAATGTTACTAAAGTTTTGTGGTTTTCTGGTTCTTGATCAGTTCCCAGGAACCGGAGAAGGCTGCACCATAACATGGTTCCTGCCTAAAGGGAACCGTCCAGATTCTGTCAAGCAAGTGAAAAACTGCTGTTTAATTACATTAAAGCATGTTTTTGCTCAGAGTTAATGCAATTCTCACAAGAAGGGAACTGAACCAAATTTGTATTTAATGTTCAAACTGCTGCAAATTTATGCATTTTAAAGCAGTTCTTTCTCATTAAGGAACTATATCCTGTTTTTATAAGTGCTTGTAATTTGGAACGGAATTAGGCAATGAACAGGGCTTTCAGTGTTTGTCATGACTGATAGACCTAACAAAAAGAGAACAGAACCGGCAGGCCTGGTGGCGCTGAGCGTTGAGGTGCTGGACACCACACCTTGCACCACACTGACGACCTAGGTTCTGAAACATGCCCAGGTTGTCAGGGGTCGGCAGAGGAGGGCTAGGATCGAGCATCCAGAGGCCTGCTCTCATATCCCAGGGAGGGTTGATGGTTTCCACCGCTCTGGAGTGGCCCCTGCTGATGATCAAGGGCACTACCAGAGCTGGTGCCATTGGAAGTGGAGTGCAGCGGACGTCGGCATGTTGCGCCTCTGATGTCATTGCACATCAGCACTCCAAGGGTCTAAGGAGGAAAATGGCTGGGCACGACCATGCAACTTGATGGCCGCACTCTGCCCTGGCCAGAGGACTGTTGTGGAATTGCGCTGGGGGGGGTGTCCAGGCCCGGCCTGGCTCAGAGTAGCATGGGGAGGCCCTTCGGCAGGTCGGTGTGTGGTCGCACCGGATCCCTCATTATACGAGTGAGCCTGCTGCTCTCTGGGCAGGCAGAGCCGGCGGCAGGATGCCCCCACCGGTTATGCTGCAGTAGGGTGTAAAATAGAAATAAGATAAAAAAAAGAGAACAGGACCTATGGGCTTTATAAATTGTAAAACTGGAGTTTGATGACATCACTGAGCTAATGGCAGCTTAGCCCACATGCTCCCACTTCCAACCAGGAGAAACATCAAATTTAAGAATCAAAATGTCCAAACTAAGTAAGAAGGAGGTACAACACCAGAGATAAAGGCAACCAAAAACAAATTTGAAGTCTTGCTACAGAATGATGACAGATTTGCAGCCGTGGATCTCTCTGTCTTGGCTGTCTCAGGTATGTCTGGTGTGGTGTTACCCTCTTCAGCGGACATTCCCCACCCTAAACACAAAAATAAAGAAAAAAAAGTTGGATACTATACTACTGGAGCTGCAGGCATTCAGATAGGAGTTTAGGGACTGGAACAGGTCCTCTCAACTGTCTGAACTGAGGTCACAATATTGGAAACAGAGGTTGCTGACTTAGAACACTGAGTAAAAGGCCTAGATTCCTGCCTCAAAAACCTGTAGTTTACACTACTACAGCTCACTGTTACCCAGATAGCAATGGCAGACAGACAGGATGATGCAGAGAGATGGACACGCCATAAGAACATCAGAATATACAACATGCCTGAGGACTCAGAAGGATCAGGGAATGCCTTTTTAAATGCTGTGTTAAACATAGCCCTCTCATTAAACACTACTTGCTACCTGGATATGGAACAATCACACAGAGCGCTGGGGCCAAACACACATTGCCCCACAGCTTGGCCCTATTCTATCTTATCTAACTCTCCCTCTGGCAGGGATTACTATAGTGATCCTCTCCTCTCCTCCCTCTTGTCCATATTTGGGTCTGTGATATAATGCACCTGCCTTTGGGTGGAGTTTCCAGTTGGTCCTAGGGTATATCAGGCATGGGTGTCAGAGGTTGGGGGAGGCCAGTGGGAGAGAGACACTCTTACAGTGGGTCAGGAGTTCGTCCTCTGATCTGGGATTTTGGGCCTTGGTGACTCAGCAATGATGTGTTTCTGCTCGGGAACTGGGGAGGTGTGTAGGGCATGTGGCTGCTTGGAAACTGGATCCACCTTTTGGAAGCCACAACCTGGGAGAGATGTAGGAGGCCTGCCTTATGCTCTGCGGCACCAGGGCAAGTAGGGGCCTGGTTTCTGAACTGGGAAGATAGAAGGTGATGTTGGGGATGCTACAGTAGTGGCAGCCAGTGGCGTGGGGCCCAGAGGTGGTGGCAACCCTCCGGCCCCTTTACCTGGATGGCATGCCATTTGCCTGGTTATAAGACAGCCTGCAGGGAGACAGTAGTGGGCCTGGTGTGCCCCCAGCATAGCCTGTGTTGAGACTGCTGGTTCCCAGGCTCCATGCCCTGAGTTGCAGAAGGTGAGGAGGAACAGGAAAGGGAACTGCAGCCTTGTGTAATCTACCATGAAAGTTTCAGGATTCTGAGCAGTGCAGATGTTTGAGCTGCCATGAGGAGCAGACCACATTGGGAGCAGTACAGCATCTGCAGCTGTGTGTGTGTTGCTGCTGCCCGAATCCATGAGCCCCCACCCCAGCTCTGTGTTGAAGTCCAGCTACCCAGCCAGTTTGGCCTAAAGTAAAGTGGCATGGCGGTTAGCGACATGTTATGTGCCAGTCTCCTGTATGTGCCCCCAGCTCCTGGGAGCTGTTTGCTTTTATAATAAATTAATTTTTTTATTTTAATCGAGTGCAGTCGCCCATTTAAAAAAAATGATGATGCCTTGGTGCTAACACAAGTTGCTCCCCAGCTGAGTCTTTGCGTTCAGTCTACCCACAGTGCTGCTGTGATGGTCGTCAGCTAATGAGATTCCACCTTAGAAGCCTTGGTTCTAACATTTCAAAGTATGTGCCATCTTTTCTTTGCCTGTCAGGATGGTCTGCTGGGTTGTGCCCCCCTCCTTACTCCTCGATAACATCAGGCCCCTAGATGCAGGTAGGAGGGGGGGTTACATTAGTTCAATTCGACACCTACAGCACCAAAGAAATGGCACTCAGGAAAGCCTGGCAGCAACAAGCAGTCTGGTATGGCACCACTAGACTTTATCTCAACAACAAATATACCCCTAACACAATGCAGAAGAGGCAAGATTACATCTCCGTTCTCCAGACACTGGAGCAACAGAAACTCAGACTCAAGACGCTTACCTTTCCAGCCTCATTGTTGAATTCTCAGAAATGCAGAAAAATGTACCTAGCAGCAAGATGCAACAAAAGACTTGACAGACTTAGGAATCCCCCCCCCCCCACAGTAAAGAGACATCCATGGCAAGATGCACTGCCTGGCTCCACAACCACTCACAACGTGGAGCCGATGGTTCAAAGTCACCAACGCGCTCAAGAAACTTTTACAACCTGATCACCCATTTGAAATCCATGGCTGAGGAGAGGACTTGATTTTTTGCTCCATGTCTCTTCTATCTGTCAAAAGTAAGTAAATGGGGGACAGGGACTTTGGGGGGTGGACTGAGCTTCAGTGGGCAAATGGGGGGCACATGAGAATGGGATCCACTTTCCAGTCACACCAACCATCCTTTGGCTGCTGACACTTTCATAAATTAAAGATGCGAGCTAGCAAATTGAACTGAGACCCTGGCAATCAGGTGATCATGGTAGTGGCCAAGCTAGAGCCACGGCACATAGCACCATAACCTCACCTACATCAGAGCCGATCAAAGCACCCATCATTGCTGGAAAGAGGTAAATCCTCTCCCTCAGTAAGCCAGGGGGTGGGTAGAGGTGGGCACTAGGAGAGTGCTTTCAGCAGCCCTCAGATATATAATTTTGGTGCAATGTTTAAACTGAAGGTACTTCAGATGTCCAACTATTTTAAGGACAGTTTGCTGTGCTTCTCACTCAGAGTTGTACAGGGAGGGTCCGTATCTTGGGATAGCCAAGCTCCACCACCCACTCCACCCTGATGGAAACAGATACTTCATAAAAAAAATGCCATTAACCAGTTCATGTATTCTCCTCGCATGTGCTGGGAACTGTAAACTTCACAGGCAGTGGTGCATTACACTCTGTGGGACTACATATTTTTCCAGCAATAGCACCTGCATCTCAGAACTGTTAATTGCCGCATACTATCCAGCCTCTTAATTACAAGAAGAGGCTGCTACTAGCAAGGCTATATGTTGCTTATACTCCCACAAATTCCTGTAAAACGACATACAATGGCAATTGCTTTTATTGATATTGTGGAAACCAGGGATGGATATTCACACAAAGGCAAATCCAGAACCAGCAGCCCATTGTGGGTTTGCGTCTGCTTATAGTTCCAAGTTATGAGTATTGCAGGGGCTGGAAACGGAAGGGCAAAGTCTAACAAGAAATAAAAAACAGCCACTCCTGGAAATATAGTCACTTTTTTATGTGGTTTATTTCAGTTTCATACACTGATCCCCATCTGTGCCCAACATTTCACCACATGGCTTCATCAGGGAGGTGGATCTAGATTTTATAAACATGTTTGTTTTTTTATGTTTATTGCATTTTATCAATACAACGTACACTGTACCTATCCGTATACTAAACATCACATGTACAAAGTATCCATCCAATGGAACAGAGAGAATAAAGTCCAACATATTGATGATGAATATAGGGGTATAACTACAATTTAACCAAACAAGTAGTCTTATATCAAATAGCTACACCTTACAGAGATTTAGAGGTCAATCTAAAAATATGAAAATCCTGAATATGAAATTACTCAGCCAATAGAGCTGCTATGACCTCTTACCAAACAAGATATTCATTAAACATAGTAGTCTAGAGAGGTCGCATCTAGTAAAACTGTGAAAATAATAATTAAAAACCTCCTGAACAGAGTCATGAGCTGCCTCCTTAATATCAAGCTACCAAAAGTATAGTTAAGTAAAGGGGGTATTAAAAAACTCCCAATAGTATGCTATATCAGCAAACTAACATTTTAGGATAGCCCCCGTTGATGTGCATCAGAAAGAAAATGGCAGTCCCATGATCATCTATTTAAGATTGTTCAAACCCCATCAGTTCAGTCATGGTGATTTATGTCGAAATGAATTCTTCACCATTTCAGGTCCCCTCATCATCCAAAGAGTTGGTAACCGGAGCTTCTACCCCACGAGCTACTGCAAACTCTTCCTCAATTTTCTGGACCCTATGACCAGCCTCCTCTGAGTCTGTAAATTGGTAAGTGTGTCCTTTGTAGTATAACCGAAGGCATGCGGGCATTAGCAAAGAATGGGTTACATCGAGGCTCCTCAACTTCACCCGGATGCCGTCAAACTTTTTACAGCGGGCTCTGGTAGCAAAAGACAGGTCGGGAAAAATGTGGATAATGTGACCTCAGTAATTTAAACAATCTGCCAATCTAGCTGCCTGTAGGATAACATCTCTGGTGTCGCTATTACTGGTTACCAGGAGAATGGTTCGAGGGCCCTCCTGCTAAGCGCTGGCTGATCTGGGAGATATCCTGTAGGCCTTGTAAAAGCATTCAGCTAGTTCATCCGAAATTTTAAGTGTTTTGGGTAGCCATTGTTTTAAAAACTGTAACAGATCCAGTTCTTCTAGTCCCTCCGGAATACTAACCAACTGAATATTGGAAGCCCGATTTGCATTTTCCAGGGCTTCTAATCTGTAACGTAGATGTGTGTTTTCTTGGGCCAACTTCGTAGTGGTATTCAGCACCTTCGTGGCTTGGGATTCTGCCGCTACCGCAGTTTTACTGCCCATTTCAATTTTTAGATCCTGCTCCCCCAGCCTTTGTAGTATAGTCTCAATTTTATTTTATTTTTTTTTGTTGACCGGGTAAGTGCACTAGACAAATCCTGCCTATTTTCAGGCACGACCCAGGGGAGGGGGGGATACAGATGAATGCCAACTGACCTTGAACCAGATTAAGCTGTTGGTGGTATTTTTAGTGAATGAGGGAAATTTGGCTAGGACACTGGGGAAATTCCCCTACTCTTTTTCAATAAGTGCCATGGGATCTTTAACATCCTCCTGAACTACCACCAATCCAGGCAGATGGGACCTTGGTTTAACGTCTCATCCGAAAGACGGCACCTCAGAAGAGCAGCATCCCTCTCATGCTGCACTGCAGTGTCAGTACTGGGATATTAACCCAGTGCCAGATGTGGGAACTGAACCCACAGCCCTCTAATCTCCCGGCCTCAGAGGTGAGTGTGCTACCTACTGAGCCACAGACACTGTATCGACAGCTGCAGGGCCTTCCATGGTGGTTCCTGTATTGGGTGCTCTGGTGCCGAGGACGAGGCCTGTGGCTCTATCGATTGCTGGGGTTTGAAACCCCCAGGTCCTCCCTTGTTCGTTCTCCCCATCACCAAGTTTAGTATCTAACTGCTCCTCTGGGTATGCGCTATCGAAAGGAGCTGGAGGTATAAGGTAATTCAGCCTTTCAAGAGATATTTTTATTATAAGACTCCAACCAGATGCAGAGCTACTCTCTCCTACATCCATCCAGTAAGGTGCTTAACAGTGTCCCCCATAAACATGTTTTAATAAAATATTCACAGCTATTTTAATGTTAACTAAAATTCTCTTTTTCTTTCAGTCAGCATAAAATTAATCTAATAATAACCAACACATTATGGAAAGTACTCAGTCCCACATCTCTCTATTATCAGATGCTTCACACTTTTAGTCTCTTTACATTTAGTATGTCCATATGTTATCATTCAATCATACTCTTGCTCACAGAGACAAAAATCATAATTAAAACTAAAACTAGACAACTCAAGCAATGTTTAGGCATCTTCTTTAGAATTAAACACCTTCTTAACCAACATGCCAAAATAAGACTAGTTCAGGCTACTTTTCTACCACTATTAGATTACGCTGACTTCTTATACAGTCACTGCCCCATGGCTTCCCTAGCTAAATTAAATATGTAGTCTTTAGTTGCTGGTAGTATAGCCTAGAGGTTAGAGTAATGAGCTGTGAATGAGCTTGGTACATCCAGCATACAGACCTGGGTTTGATTCCTACAACCTCCACGTGCATACTGTGTGACTTTGAGCAACTCACTTAACCTCCCCAGTGTGCTCCCGGGTTGCCCCTGAAAACAGACACCTGTGCCTAGTGGGCCTTACCAAGTTAATAAAGCATATAAATAAATAAATATACTGGATACCCTTTACCACAGGGCTATCTGATTCATAACAAATGCCACTTACAATACCCAACACTGTGGCCTGTATGCCCAGATTGGGTGGCAGTCACTGAAAGTTCGAAGGTTAAAAAACACCACCCTCTGAACCTTTAGAGCCCTCATTATTAAACTCCCAAAATACATCTCAGATCTCTTTACAGTCTCTGCAGAGGCCTTTTCCCTCAAAAGATATTCGTACCTCAAGCTCGACATTCCTAGAGCCAGAACTCACTATGGCACTTCCTCCATCAGCCATGCCCTCCCGTCTATCTGGAACAAAGTACAGGATACCCTAAAGCTATCGAACATAATAGGGATGTCAGCCTTCAAGCATCTGCTGAACCATTCCTTCCAAGAAAGTTGCAGATGCTTATCCTAATTTGGCCTTTTTCCTCTATCTTGATACAAGCCACCTGCAGCAATTTCCCCTTTCTCACATTATTCACTCATGTCCTACCTTCTCCTTACTCCCCCTTCATTATGTACCCATAACCCCTCATTCTTCTCACCCATCTCTCGAGTACTCAATGACCCTCCTGACTATCTCCAGTCTTGACACAGGGTCCTATGGCACTTATTTGCATGCTGTGAATGACCTCTGTCTATGTAGTCCGAGCTATGTCTGGTTCAGCCATTTATATTTAACAGTCACCACTGATGTCTTGAAACCTATCTGTGCTCACCTACTGTATAACACTGTTAATATGTATTTTAATGCCATACTTTATAACTTATCCGTGTATTGTACTTGCTACATATTGTCAATATGTTTTTATTTTTATTTTTTTATTTGTGTACCCAGGACCACTTTGCAAATGCATGTTCTCAATGGTGTATTTTTCTCCTGGTAAAATAAAGACTGATTGAATTGATTGATTGATCGATAATACAGTGCCCCCTGGTGTTTGCTCAGAGGTACAGTTCTACTCTCAAATATCTACAATGCCCATTTCTATACTCCTTAAATATAAAATTCAATCCTAGTGCAAATTTCACAATGTGGTACTCTAAAAGTAATTTTTCATCACATTTACTGCATTACTTATAATTATCACGTTGTACTTTACACTTGATATTTCTAATTTAGCACATAGGAACCAACCTCAAAACGCTATTTTCTTATTTCTCCAAGCGGTCTATAACAATTCATTGTATAGATTGTACAACACAGTTATAGATGAAGGAGAAGAAAACCACATATAGATACATCTTTCTGCAACAATTTTCTTGCTTTTCAATATGTATTATAAAATGTACATAATGAGCTGGGAATGAGCTTGGTACATCCAGCAGACCTGGGTTTGGTTCCCACAACCAGCACTTGCATGCCGTGTTGCGATCCTGAGCAAGTCACTAAGACTCCCCATTTGCCCCTGAAAATAGGCATTTTGCCTAATGTCCCTTACCTGGTTACCAAATGAAAAAAAAAACAAACTGAAACATAAAAACTAGATTATGTTCTCAGCCGGGATGTGTGGACCGGGGGAAACAATATTTCACCTGTCTTTTCATGTTTCACTTGTTTTTCTCATATTCCTATATATCTGGTTCTTGGAACTGAATGCAAAAATCAGTGTAGAAGGCTGTTTTAATAATATGGGGTATGAAAACTCTGGTGCTATCCCTGGGGGTGAAATACAGTGGCATGAAAGCACTTGTTTGATTTTAGTGTGTCTAAAATGGTCAGATTGGCAAATTCAATGCCAGTAAGTATTACAGCAAAAAGAGGGACCTCTACAGGTTAATATAATACCCTAATAACTACTGCTATGTGTAAACAGCCAAATACTGTATACCCATGACTTCCTGTATTATGTAATTGCACAAAAGTTCATAATGTCTGTACTGTTATTCCCGGGTCGCCCCTGAAAAAGGGACCTTCAGGGCCCAGCGAGCCTACCCGGTCATCAAAATTCAATAAATAAAATACAGGTTGTATGTGATTAAGTTGTTAATGAATTGAAGTTAGTACATGAGAACGAATTCAAAATGTTATCCAAAAAGCAATACCAAACTTTCTGTTTGAGAATTACTTGGCTATAATTATATTTTTTTTAGGAAAAACAAGCGTGAGAATTCAGTATGTAAAATTTCCTTTCGAACTTTGAACTATGTATGTAATTTTTTTTACACTGTTATGCTTGATCAGTTTTAATGTTCTGTTGTTTTCATGTATTTTTTTTTTGTTTTGATCTTTTGTAATAAAGAATTTCCCCTAATATTCGTCAGTAAGTACCATGGGTTCTTCAACTTCCACCTGGATAGTGACCAGAAGAGGCCTCGATTTAACATCTCATCTGAAGGACAGCAACTCAACAGGACAGCATCCCCCCCCCCATACAGCACTACAGTGTCAGTAATGGGTATTACACCAAGTACCTGGTATTGCTCTAGAACCTATGACCTTCCAATATTTCATCCCCAGAGGCAAGTGTGCTACCTACTGAACCACAGACACTGCTCCATGTTTAAATGGAAGTAAGTAATGTAATCATCCTATTGCAGTCCTGAAATGAGGCAGCCACTATTTACCTGAGAAAGGGTTTAGAAAGGCTTGAAGCCCTATAGATAGATAAAGCCCAGGGCCAGATGGGATGCACCCAAGGGTCCTCAAGGAACAGGCTGCGGAACAGGCTGAACCCCTAGTAGGGCTATGCAGTAGCTCAGTTCAGAGAGGGGTAGCTCTGAAATACTGGAGGATAGCAGACGTAGTCCCGCTACACAAAAGGGGGAACAAGGAGCAACCGAGGAATTACAGACCTGCCAGCCTTACCACTGTAGTAGGTAAACGGATGGAGTCACTGATCAAAGAAGACCTTATGAACTACCTAGAGAGCAATGGTCAACAGGATAGTAAACAGCATGGGTTTGTGACAAGAAGGTCTTTCTTGTCAGACCAATCTGACAGTTTTCTTTGACTAAGTAACAAAGCTGGTAGATAAGGGAGATGCTGTGGATTTACTCTGCTTTGATTTCAGCAAGACTTTCGACTCGGTGCCACATAGAAAATTGCTGAGGAAGCCGAAGGATCTGGGCATAGCTAGTTAGATGAGTAGGAAACTGGTTGAAGAAGAAATGGCAGAGGGTGATGATAAATGCAGTCAGAGTGAGGTCACAAGTGGTGTGCAGCAGGGATCTGTCCTGGGTCCTGTCCTCTTCAATATGCTTGTCAGTGACATTGGAGAGGGCATCTGGTGAGAGCTGTGTCTCTTTGTAGATGACACAAAGCTCTGTGGTAAGGTGGATAGTGACAAAGACATCAGGGAGATGCAGACGGATTTACAAAGGCTAGAGAGGTGGTCTAAGGTTTGGCAGTTGAAATTGTTTTTAAAAAAGTGCCCTAAAGACTCATTTACCTTACAGACATTTTCTCACTATGAGGCATATTGGCCAATTTATTAAAAAAGACGAAAAAGTTTATCAGCTTACTGCTAAGTGCATTTGATATCAAGACGCTGTCCAACAACAAGACGCTGCAGAAGCACGAGGCACCTATAATGCCTTAACGTGGGCAGGACAATCCTTAATCAGGAACTTTCAGCTAATTCCAAGAAGACCCACTAAAAGCCCATACATTGTTGCAATCAAGCAAGCCAACAAAAACCCTACTACTACTGATATTCTGGCTTGCAAAAAAAAAACTACAACCTCTAACAAATGCCACTGACTTTCAAAAAACATTAAATTGCAGATGGTACACTTGTTGTGCTAAAAAAGCATTGATCTACAGTCAGAGCACTAACAGTGCTGAGCTAAAAAAAAAAAGCTTAATTTTTCCTATGTAAGTTACCTTCAAGACATACAACGTAGGAGTCTTTTCTAAAGATGATCAGCACGGCAGAGAGGACCTGTTGCATGCAAAAAAGAACTCTAAGGGCTTCTTAAACTAAAAACTGGTTTTGGTCTGATGGTGACAAGCAATTGCAGTTTTTCCTGGCTATAGGAGCAGGGTTGCTTGCATGATATTATTTTCCTGTATTTTTATTTTTGCATTTATAGTAAGGGAATGCACTTCAATTCCCCGCCACAATTTTTTGTTTAATTCATTCTGCATGAATTGCTGTCAATAAAAATTTGCTTTAATAAAAATTCATTGCTTAGACATGGATATGACTACTCATTTTGGAGTTTTAAAAAATAGAATAGCTAATTGTCAAACAAAAGATAGAGGTTTTTATGATTACTGCTATATTGGACACTTAGAAACACTAAAGCTAACCATAAAGGCATATAAACATGTATTGACTTGCACAGACCTAATTGTCCTGTCCCAATTCATAAAATTATAAAATGGTATAAACTACATTCGAGCCTGATGCTACTTGGGCATGTAAAATATGTAATTGCCCGAGGCATGGCGATAATAATATACATTGTGTGGTTACCAGATATTTGCACATATAGGACAGGACCACTGTCCTTCCCCATTTTTATATAAGCATAAGTACCAAGGGGATTTTGATGAGTTTAATGTATACTCGCACAAGGGTAAACTACTTCTAATCAGTAAACAAAATCAGGACATTATGGAGACAGGCGATATAATAGGCTCAAAACACCACAAACTGCCAGTCCTCTGTATAGCCACACCAGTACAATTATACCCTAATTATACCCTATGTCTGCTTCTCCCAAAGGTCATAAAAGGCAGAAAGCTGCCTGTCATGTACAAAAAAAAAAAGCTTGGGGAGCCATGCCCCAAAAATAGCTCCAAACCCAGGCAAAACAAAACCCAACAACAAAAAATGCAAGGCTAGGCACCTTGGTTACTTGGTTCGTTGAAGACAGGGGGCATAAGCCCATTGTGACTGTCTCACACATGGCTTGGCAGATGTTTAGTACCCTATGTATCTGTCAAGTTCTCTTTTAAAAATATTAAAATCTGAGATGTTAACTAGGTACTGAGGGAGTTTGTTCCATAATCTGGGGACCTTATTAGTAAAGTAGTTCCCTCTCCTCTTTGTTTTTGCTGTGGGTATCTCGATTTGAATATTATGAGACCTAAGGTCGAAATCCACATGCAGAAGAAAGTTCATGATTATTTATTATATTAAAAAATTGTAGGTAGTCCCCTCTCACTCTTCATTGTTCAGCAGTCATCAGATATAAGTCACTTAAACAATGTTCATAGGGCTTATGTTTCAATCTAGTAATGAGCAGATTTGTTGTCCTTCTCTGGACAATCTCCAATAAAATTACATCCTGCCTTTGGTACAGTGCCCAGAATGGTGAGGCATATTCAGTATGGGGTCTTGCATAAGCCTTAAACAAACTCATAATACTGGATTTGTCTCTTGTGACAAATGACTTCCTGGTAATAAATGCATTGGCTGTTTGAGTTGTTTTCCTAATGTGTGTATTTAGTGTAAGTGAATTATCTATGATGATACCAAAGTCCTTTTCATTACTTACTGCTGGTAATGGAACTGCATCAGTGAATAGGACCTCATGGGATTGTTATGGCCGAGGTGAAGTACTGAGCATATGTCTATGTTCCCTGTTAGGGAAAAAAAAACAGGACAGAGTACAAGATCAGAGGTATTAAACTGAGGGCTATGACATAGGAAATGGACCTGGGAGTCATCATCAGTGACTCCCTCAAACAATTTAGCCAGTGTAACAAGGTCTATAGTGAGGCTACTAGGATGCTGGGGTGTATCGGAAGGAGTACTGAAGGGGTGTTGACAACAGGAAAAAGGACGTACTACTACTTCTATATAAGTCACTGGTGAGGCCGAATCTGGAATACTGTGCTCAGTTCTGGAATCTTCACATAAAGTAGGACAGGAGCAGGCTGGAGACAGTGCAACTAAGGGAGATGAAGAGTATTCCAGGCCAACAGGTCAGATCTTACAAAGATTTTACAAGATCATCTGAAGGCACTGAACTTGTACTCACTGGAGACCAGGTGAGAGAGGGTGGATATGACAGAGACCTTCAAACACCTAAAGGGGACTTCCTGTGAGGACACCACCCTAATGGCAGCTTACGCTGAGAGCTCCAGACCACCACATTAACTATCCACCGTCATCATTGACAGACTGCACTCAATCACCTCCAAAACTAAAGGAATTACCTCCTGAATATCCTCCAGGCAGAAAATGAAGGACAAACTGCAAGGACAGCAAATAAAACAAACCAAAACCCTGCCGGATTACCCCCAGCTCACCATGGCCTATGCATCAGCGGCCTCACAGTCCTAGGTCCCCAACATGGAAGCCTCCGATGAGCCGGGCTGCACCATTACTTCTAAACAACTCTGCACAACATTACAAAAAATGCAGGCTACACTGGAGCACCTGGAGGCCCAGGCTAAAGAGGACCATGGTAAAATTGAGAATTTATCCAAAAAAAAAAAATGGAGAATATAGAGAAAAGCCTGAACGATTACACACTAACCACTGATATTAACAATTCGGCTCTCCTCGACCTGCACAAATGGGAGCAATTGCTGGAGTTATGACTACAGAACTTAGAAAACTGCAATAGGTGGAATAACATTTGGATCCATGGCCTACCAGAAGGAACTGAGGAGGGTAATATTCTCACCTTTATGGAATCCTTCCTAGCAGAAATCTTGGACTGGCCAAAGGAAAAACCCTTGAACATAATCAGAGGTCACCGCTCCTTGGTCCCTCGACCCAGGGACCCCAAAGCATTCCCCCGTTCAGTAGTTATGGCTTTTTTTTTTTTACTTTTGGGTCAAGGAGGATATATTTAAAATGGCCTGGGCCAAGAAGCAGATAATTTATGGGGACATCCAACTATTCTTTGACCACGATTACACCCTACAACTACTAGCTCAAAGGAGGCAAGTTCTGGCAACGGTTCGTGCACTTCAGCAAAAAGGCTACAAAGCATTTGTAGAATACCTGGCTAAGCTTAAGATCCACACAGATAAGGGCACACAATGCTACACAGATCTGGCAGTGGCAGAAAATTTCCTCACCTCAGTGGAAGTGACTGTCCCTCAAACCCTGGCTCAGAGGCAGAAAGAACGATTGATGAGTAGAGCCTGGCACACAACAGGAACCAACAAGCGAGGGAGTGAGGATCACCCAGACATTTCCGGCCTGTTGGACTCTGTCTGTGTGCACAAAAAATTGTTAGCAACACTGAAACAGAGGGAGGTTTCAAACGCTCCAGCTGTAGAGAATCTGCAGAGGCCTGATTCCGTTAGAGACATGGTGCCACCCTGAGGACCCTTAATTCTCAATCGGACTCTTACACAGGATATTTTGGTATTGTGTGGTTTAAACTACGGATGGACTATCTGGTGAACTGTCTTCCTCAGCTGTTTCTTTTCTGGGGGGGTTGGGGTGACAGTGCTATAGGAAATGAATACATAACATAATAATAATTGATTTATGGGGATACTACAGATCTGAGTGTTTGGGGGGTGTGGTGGCCCCGCCTGGCTAGGGGGGATGTGGAGCGCTGGTCTTCTTGCCACCTGGCGGTGGCCCAGGGGCAGCCCTAGGGGGCTTTGATTGGGCAGAACTGGTAGGGCTTTCTGGGGTTGGTCACGGTGGTGAAGGTGGCTCCAGGGAGACTGTTGGACCAGGGAAACTGCACACATACTCACTCCCATCACTGATTTATGAACTGCAGCAAAAACAGCGATGGGTTCTGGTGGCTAGATTGCTGACTATCACTAGTCAGCACTGGTGTTGAACCACAAAATAAATCTTTATTATAAGGCAAACAGGCAGATGAGCCCTAGAGACCAGATTGGCACATTTACAGCGAGGCCACTGGTGAAAAGCCCCCTCAGGCTAAACCTAACCAATTTCTAAGAGATCAGTGGAGTCAGTAAGGAGTGATAAATTGGACAAGTTTCCTTATTTGGTCCTGGCAGGCTCCGGGCTGGGTCATGGCTGAGGGTACTCTGGATGAGCCACTAGCCCTAATATCAAATGGACACATATAAAAGACAAACAGTTCTTTAACAGTCTGTGCCTGGTTGATTTCCTGGGGGGCATGCTGGGTGGGCCACAGGGAGTGGGGAGGTCTGGGGACTGTGTTCCTGCCCTCAGAGAGAGGCCGTGGTGGGGTAGGTCAGGGTTCTTCTGACACTCTATCCAAGGGAGTGAGGCTACTCCCCATAAAGTGGGTTAGCTTGACTCTTCTTCTCTCTCTAAGAAGGAGGAGACTCAGAGCTACCTATTTATTGCAGTGGGACTATACTGGAAGCTCAAAGTAGAGCACTACATCTTTCAACAACGAGAGCGTGGTGCACAGCAAACGTAATGTCCTTCGGACAATAAGGCATACCAGAGCCCCTGGGACTTACATCAGATATAGGACTCTACTATTAGTGGGTCCTCCTCCACACCCCAGGGATAAGTTCTGAGGTGGGTGTGGTAAAGGGAAAATACACCTTTAAGGTCGTATCTTAATATTTCAATTGTTATTTCAATGGTTAAGTTTGGTTCTTTGGAAAAGTTCATGATTAATCTTATTGAGTTCACCTGGATAGATGTATAATTGTTACGAGCACACTCCTCTTCCCCTCACAGGTCAGGTTGTAATTTGGAATACTCCTTAATAATGGCAGACCTTAAGGTAGTCACCTTTAATGTGCGAGGTATCAATAACCCAGTTAAAAGGGCAAAGATTCTCCAGGAATTACGACGAAAGGCTACTATAGCCTTCCTCCAGGAGACCCACCTGACAAGGAAAGCACACCTAAAGTTAAGGAAAGCATGGGTAGGGGATGTTTATGCCTCTCACTATGAGACAAATCCACACCGCAGAGGGGTAGCAATATTGGTGAGGTGCAACGCGCCACTATCAGTCTCAAAGATAAGGGAAGACCCAGAAGGCAGGTTCATCTTTGTCCAAGGGACATATAGGGGTCAAAGCTGCACTTTAGCCAATCTCTATGCACCTAACAAAGAGGCACCCCAGTTGTCTTTTCTAGAGAAAATCCTAAAAGAAAGATTTACTGACTCACATAGATTAGTGGTAGTGGGAGGAGACCTCAATAGGTCATACATCCAGGGGTAGACTGCACAGGAGAAGGGTCCAAGAGGGCAAACAGAACAGGCAAACTATTGCTGAGGCTAGGACAGAAATTAGGATTAGAGGAAAGTTGACGCTTTCTACACCCCAGAGATAAAGACTATACATATTATTCCCCACGGCATAAGGGTTACTCCAGAATTGACTACTTTTTGATATCAACTAACTGGGTTCAGAAAATGGATAAATGTGACATAGCACACATTGCCCTTTCCGATCATGCCCTGGTCTCTTTGTAGATGAACACTACCTTGGCATCTCCAGAAAAAAGCTGGAGATTGAATATGAGCCTACTCACTAGGGAAGAGTTTGGAGAGTTGGTTAGACAAGATTCAAACATTTCTTCAAAACAACCCCCCACAAGATGCACGGGAAGGTATTAGATGGGATACCCTAAAATGTTGCTTAAGGGGAGAAATAATTAACTACTCAGCCAAATGGAAGAGAGACAGGCTTAAGACTAGATTAGAACTTGAACAGCAAATAGCATTTTTCGAAGCACAGCACCAGGCAACTTTGGAGGAGAGTTGCAAGGTAGAATTAGAGCAGAAACGTAGACCTTTAAATCAGTTATTAGACATTGAGATAGGGGTCAGTTGCAGTATCCTAGACAAAAATACTACGAGAATGGGACCAGAGCTGGTAGGTTATAGGCCTGACAGCTGTGTCACAAGGCAGCTAACAGGGCGGTGGTTTGCATCAGGGGCGAAAGGCAGGGCTCTTCCACCATCTGTCCCACTGGGATAGTAAGGCAGTTTGCCCAGTTCTACACAGATCTATATGATTCAAAACCTTCACAAAACCATCAGGTCAAAGTGCAGCAGTTTCTAGCACAAATACTGGTCATGCTAAAGCCGGGTAAAAACCCGGAATCATGTGGGTCGTATCACCCAATCTCTTTGTTGTCAGTAGACATGAAGGTCTTTACAGGAATCTTAGCAGATAAACTCCAGTGCTGTATTTCTCCCCGGTACACCAAAATCAAACAGGCTTTCTCTCTCGCAGATGTCGCAAGACAACATCCGTAGATTTTTAAACATCATCTCAGCTCAACAGAAATCCACTTCATTCCAATTGGCAATAAGTATGGATGCTGAGAAAGCATTCCACAGGGTGGATTGGAACTTTATGTCTGCCACCCTATCCAAATTTGGCCTGGGAGATAAGTTTGCCTCACCAATGTCTGCCCTGTACCAGAATCCTGAAGTGAGGGTATGTGTCATTGGTTATCTGTCAGACCATTTCCCCCTAAAGAGGGGTACTAGGCAGGGATGTCCCCTTTCCCCCTTTACTCTTTGCCCTGTCCTTGGAACCACTGGCAATGTGGATTTGCACTAACCCTGAACTCAGAGGTGTGATGGCAAGGAGAGGTGAACAAAAAATTGCATTATACTGTATGGAGATGACTCTCTTTTTTTTCTAAGCGAGCCCCAGACCTGTCTTCCCTGCCTATTTATTTATTTATTTATTTATTTATTAGCTTTTGATGACCGGGTAAGTGCACTAGGCAAGAGACCTGCCTATTTTCAGACATGACCGGGCATGACTAGAGGTGCTGCAAGCCTTTGGCGAACTTGCAGGCTATAAAATCAACCTCTCCAAGTCAGAGGCTATGATTCTCAGTGGTAAACCTACAAGATACTTTAAAGAGACCTTCCCTTTCACATAGACCAAAAAGAATACTTTCAGATATTTAGGGATCCGAGTCTCAGAAGACCTAGCCAGGTTATTTAATAATAATTATCTTAAGCTTTACAATGCCCTGCAGGCGGATTTTACACGTTGGAAACTCTTGCCACTCTCTCTCTACAGTCGAGTATAGACGGTGAAGATGAATGTCCTTCTGAGACTTTTGTTTTTGTTTCAAACCCTCCCTGTCCCAATCCCAAACCATTTCTGGAATAAATTAAATGTGGACATCCAGTGCTTTGTGTGGGCGGGCTAGAGACCCAGGTTGTCTATTAAAATTCTCAGAGCAACACGGGAAGAGGGAGGATAGGGACTCCCCATACTTTTACCATTATTATTTGGCAGCACAGGGTGCCCAGTTATGAACCTGGGCCAAACAGAGGGTTGGTACCCGATAGAAGAAGCCACATTGATGGGGGTGTCCCTATGGTCATTTCCCAACACTGTTATACATCCCCATATCTGGTCCCACATGATGAATCCCTGGGTGAAACATTCTTTACGGATATTGCTTTGTCTCCATAGGCCCACACTCACTCCCAACACTCTGGGTCCTCTCTCTATCATATGACATGAAGACTTGTTTTTGCCACCTCAACTAGACAATGGCTATGCTTATTGGGAACAGCAGGGCCTTACCACTTTCCAACAATGTATAGGCAGAACAGGCTGTCTTCCCTTTGCTACCTTAAAGGATCAATTTTCTCTTTGGTGGGAGGATTTCTTTAGATATCTACAAATTCGGAATTTCATTAATACAGCAGAGAACATACAAAAAATAGGAAGGGATCTGATGCCTCTAGAAGCTTATTGGTATGACGCCATTAAAATATGGGATAGGCTTAGATACCTCACAATCCTATATAGAACCATATCTTCCATGACTGCTTCTCCTCTGGAGGAGATTCGGGGATGATGGGAAAGAGAGAGTGGCATGACAATATCTGCTACAGATTGGTCACGTAGGGTTTGAAGGGGCTGGCAGGTTACATCCTCGCCAATGTGGAGAGAATAAAATTGGAAAATATTGACTCGCTTTTTCAGAACCCCCACAATTACAAAACATTTCAACCCGCATGCTACAGAAGTGTGCTAGCGGATATGTGGTGAAACCAAAGACACACACTATCATATTTTTTTTGATTGTCCTAAATTAGAACCATTTTGGCGTCATATTCATGGAGTCATACAGCAGATTACGGGATTTTCTCTCCCCTTCACCTTCACAGACTTAGTTCCATGTCTTCCAATACAATCATCTAAGAAAAAGAAGGTGGCAGAGTTAGGGCACATAATAAAAGTAACTGCTCTAAAATGTATTACGGCCAAATGGCTGTCACCCGACCCCCCCTTCCCTAACTCAGTTCTTCACCAGAGTTAAGGAGATAGAGGGGATGGAAAGACTCACATACACACTAAAATTAGAACAGGAGATATTCCTCAATCTGTGGAGTCTTGGCACAATAGCCTGGGGAGTCAGATGGGGAGGGAGGATATGGGAGAGGAGTAGTAGAAAGGAGACATGGACTTGGAAAGATCCTCGCCGTTCAGCTAGTAGGGAATAAGAATTCACTGCATTTATTAATCGACTTTCAAACAGTCAGATGGGGGGAAGAAAGGGGAGTAGGTGCTATGTTTGTACTCAAGTTAATAGGTCAGGATCTCGTATTTTTCAGATTGTTATTATTCTCAGGAAGAAGAAGACATGACTACCGATTATGGTCTTAAACAATTGAATAGTATAACTGATCCCAGGCCTATTAAAATGACAAAAAATGAAATTTATTTGGCTTTAAAATCGTTGAAGTCCCACAAGGCTCCAGGACCTGATGGAATCATAGGTGATCTCTATAAATCATTTCAATATTGGTGGGTCCCATTTCTGATTGTCACATTCAATGGTTTCATCCAAAACTCGAAATTCCCTTCTAGTTGGACAGGCAGTGTCATAGTCCCGATATTTACAAAAAGAAGACCCGAACAATCCTAAGATGTATAGGCCCATCAGCCTTATCGATGTCTCCCAGAAAATTTTCACAAAGATTATCCTAGGTAGATTACTGGATTGGGCTGAAGAGAATTCTATCCTACATGAATCCCAGAATGGATTTCGGAGAGACCGATCAACAGTGCAGCACTGCTGTGTCTTACAACACCTGGCCTGAAAGTATGTTAAGATCAGGAAAAGTAGGCTGTTCTGCTGTTTCGTGGACTTCTCTTCAGCTTCTCACATTATCAGCAGGAAAGTACTTTCGGGTACTCTTGGAGATTTAAATCTGGATGAGACTATGTTAGACATCCTTATCAGATTACATGAGAACACCTGGGCTAGAATCCAGTATAATCATTATGGACATGTGACTGATAGAATTCATACTAATGTGGGGGTCAGACAGGGATGCATCTTAGCACCGACGTTGTTTAATATTTACATTAATATGATTTTAACACAAATTACTGATCTGGAATGTCATGCCCCTAAGATTAACAACTGCAGAATTGATACCCTTGCATATGTAGACTTCTGAGTGCTTCTTTCAACCTCAGCATTGGGCCTTAGGAGAAAGCTGTGCCTCTTGGAGTCTCTGTGTAAACAAAGGAAACTCAAAATTAATCTAACTAAAACTAATATTGTGATCTTTGGAAACAATGCCAGGAATCCAGCTAAGTTTAAGATTAATGGGAAAGGTATAGAATTTGTTAACTGCTATGACTACTTGGGAGTCAGATTTGTGTACAACACAACTTGGACAAAACATCTGCAATGGGTACAAAATAAAATGGCCTCTTCTGTAAATGCTTTAAAAATATTTAATGCCAAAATGGGGAATTCTTTTGTTAGGGGCATCCTGAGAGTAATAAATGCTAAAATCAGAGCAAGTATAATCTATGTGGCTGAAATTTGGGGTCATTCTAACACAAGTTTGGTGGATACTATTCTTAATAAAACATATAGATATATTCTGATGTTACCTCAAGGTACACCAAACTGTATTCTCAAGCTAGAGCTGGGACAGCAATCTTAATTATCATTAATCATTGAAAGACAAATTATTTTTTTGCTTAAAATTTTCTTACTGCCGGAAAACAGGTACCCCAGAATTTGCCTGAAGGAAAGTATTAGACTTGCATCATTGGGATTTGTATACCCATTCACTCAGCTTATACAAAAGACTCCTATGCCAACTGGTCTGGGACATCTGCTTCACATGATCTATATCAGACCTATGAAGGAAATTATCTCTGACATTCAGTTAAGGCTTAGAGACTTGGACAATAATCACCTCCTCAGTCAACTCTCAATGCTCAAAATGCATGACTACTATAAATCTTTTAAGGTTATATGTGGCTTTGAAGGTTATCTCACCCAATTGATCTGTCCTAAACTGAGAAGAATTTTTACAAGGTTCAGAGTAGAAGGGTACAATGCACAATATATCCTGCACAGGCAAAAAAGAAAAGAGATTTCTTCCCCATATTGTAAATCTGGGCCCCAGGTATATGATAATATCAAACATGTGGTATTAATTTACCCACTTTGTGAGTCCAGTAGGAAAAAATGGTTGGGTGGGTTGTTGGGTGGGCTCAGTCTCCCTCCTGCAAAAATAATAAGAGTACCTTTTTACCTCTAGCGATAGACAAACCCTGTAAGTTACTGCAACATTTTTAACTACCCACCTACAGAAATATAAACTACCTGTGGATAAGGAAAACTTATCTGTTTGTTGTATCTGCACCATTTGATTTATTTTCGTACCTGATCATTTTACATTCTTGTAAACAAAACTGTAGTGTGTTTTTTAAATGTTTTGTATCTTTTAAGAGTGTATTTATTATCTCTTGTAGTATATTGTAATGGCTTATATGCTGATCAATAAATTTGTACTTGACAGAGTGAAGGATCTGGTGGTTGCTCAGATTAGTAGCAATAAGGAAGGGAGCAGGGGGCTAGTCTGAGAGGGATGAAACTCTGTATGGACAGTAGGTCCTGGGGCAGATAGAGAACTCCAGGTAAACTAGATGGACCTTTGGTCTTTTTCTGCAGTTATCGTCTATGTTTCTGTTACATAGAAACATAGACCATGACGGCAGAAAAATACCAAAGGTCCATCTATTCTGCCCATATCCCCTATAATCCCTGGAAGCTTCCTTGGAACCTATTGTTCTTCCAGGGTACTAACCCTCCCTGTCCTATGCTCATTCTCCTCCCTGGTCTTGTCATCCTGCTCGACCACTACTCCCTTCATTCTATCTCATGCTTGCTTGAATCACTTGACTGGTGTTCGCACCCACCACCTCAACTGACAAACTGTTCCAAGGTTCCACCACCCTTTCCATAAAGAAGTAATTTCCCATGTCCCTCCTGAACCTCTGTCCTGTTAATTTCCATTCATGACCACGTGACCTCGAGTCGGTATTCAGGGTACATAATTCCCTGCAGTTTATCTTGTTAATTCCTTTACGAAACTTGAAGCTCTGTATATCATATATCCCCTCTCCCTTCTGGTTTCCAGTGAGTACATATTTAGTGCCTTGAGGCACTCCTCATAGGATCTGCCCTGCTGGCTCTGAATCATCTTTGTTACTCTGAGCTGCACTGTTTCCAACCTATTTCTGTCCTTCCTGAGGTAAGGACTACAGAACTGGATACAGTACTCCAGGTGAGGGTTCTGTGTAATAAAGGCAATCGCAAAAGGGCAATCGCTGTTACCACGAATGCACATCGCCAAAGACAATAACGACGGTGTACATTCCCAGCACCAGAAACGACTTTATTCTTTTATGCCGGGGACTTTTCCCCCCCGCACCTCCTCTTACTAAAATAACTAACTCCGAGGGGGTGCATGTCAGGAGGGGGCAGAACTGGGCGCAGAGGGGAAAAAAAACGGCACAACAAAGTACAAAAAATACTGTGCTCGCCCCAAGCCCTACACCCTCCTCACCGAAGTCAGCCTTCCTATCCACCGCGCCACTAGGCTAGCTTGGCAGGTGCCCCTCTTGCCACCCCCCACATACCTCACCGGATACCTTCTGGTATCCTGTCACTGTTCTCTTGCCCTGCCCTTTCCTGTCACTACCCTTGCAGGGTAGCCCACAAAAGAGGTGCTGAGATTGAGTCGCTCATATTTGAGTCACTCAATCTCAGTCACCCTTTTGAAGGGATATCAGGTGAGGCCTCACCAGTGATCTGTATACGGGAAGTATTACCTCTTTTCTTCTGCTATCAGTACCCCTCCCGATACATCCCAGCATCCTGTTAGCCTTACTATAGGCCTTGTTGCACTGGCTCATTTGTTTAAGGGAGTTACTGATGATAACTCCTAGATCCCATTCCTCTTTTGTAATGCTAAGTCTCACCCCACCCATCTAATACTCCATCTTAGGGTTCCTTTTCCCTAAGTGCATTACCTTGCACTTTTTGGCATTGAATTTTAACTACTAGACCTTTGACCACCCCTCAGGGTTTGTAGGTCCCTCTGCATATCCCTTATTCCTTCATCACTGTCCACCCTCCCACATAGTTTTGTGGCACCTGTGAAGCGACATAACCTGCCCTGGATTCCCTCATAAATGTCACCAATGGACATGTTGAAAAGGACTGGGCCCAGGATGGACCCTTGTGGAACCCCACTCATAACCTCCCTTTCCTTTGATTTAACCCCATTGAACACCACACTCTGCTGCCTCCCTTCTAGCCAACTACCCACCCAGTTCACTAAGGTTTTAGCTGCACCCAGGTCTACCATCTTTTGGAGCAGTCTTTTGTGCGGTACCAAATCAAAAGCCTTGCTGAAGTCGAAAAACAGCAGATCCACAGTGTGGTCCTTGTCTATTTCCTTGATCACCCAGTCAAAGAAAAAAAAATCAGGCTAGTCTAACGACCTTCCCACCACAGAACCATGTTGTTTGCTATCCTGGAGCCCACTGCTCTCTAGGTAGTCCAAAAGGTTGTCTCTGATTAGTGATTCCATCAGCTTCCCTACAATGGAGATCAGACTGACATGCCTGTAGTTCCCTGGTTGCTCTTCACCCCCCCCCCATGAAGCGGTAGAATGTCTGCCATTCCAATCCCTTGGAGCTTCTTTGGACGTAAGTGAGCTGTTGAACAGCCAGCCAGTAGTTCAGCCAGTTTTGCTACTAATTCCCTAAGTATCCTCGGATGCAACCCATCCGGTCCTGGGGCCTTATCTATCTTAAGGGCTACCAGCCCTTTCAGAACCCTCTCACTAGTAAGTATTGGCTGCCTCATTTCCAGAACTCCCTTAGCTACCACATGCCATTTTCTGGCATGGACCCGCAGTCCTCCTTTGTGAATACTGAGCAAAAGTAGTCATTTGGGATGGTAGCCTTTTGCTCATCCTCCTCTATCATCCTACCCCCGTCAGCTAGCCGTGTGGTGCTCCCCCTTTCTCCTTTTTTCACTAATATATCTAAAAAACAGGTTTTCTCTGTTTTTGACCCCCTCTGTGATATGCAGCTCCATGTCTGCTTTCACCTCCCTGACAGCCCTCTTTGCCTCACTGTTTTTCTGTAGATGATCCTCCCATTCTGCCTCGCCTTGCTTTTCCTTATATTTATAGAAGGCCTTCTTTTTGGCACTAACCGCTTCCCTAACCCATGCCGAGAACCATAGTGGTCTCTTAAACCTGTTTTTTTTAGATACTGTTCTTATGCTTGCCTTTGATGCCTCAAGGAAAGCTCCCTTTATTGCCTCCCATTACTCTGCTACCCCCATTACTGTATGTCCTCCACCACTACTGACTTATCCCTGACCAGTTCTCTCAACCTATCGAAGTCCGCCCTTCTAAAGTCAAGGACTTTGGTTCTTGTTTGTGGGTTGCCGGCCCTCAGGGCCAATTCAAGCCACCCAGAGTTGTGGTTACTGTTCCCTAGTGGTTTCCCTACTCCCACAGCACCCGTCATCTCTGAGTTGGTAAGCACCACATCAAGGATTGCATTCTGCCTGGTAGGTTCCTTAACAAGCTGCACCAGTAGACAGTCTTGGAAGGTGTCCAGTTATGTCTGACTCCTGGCACTCTTGGCCACAAGGACCTCCCAATCAAAATCATGCAGGTTCAGGTCACCCACCACTACTTCTCCCTTTGCTGCCATCTTTTAAGTTCCTCCTCGAATGCTCTGTCCCTTTCCTCCCCATGCCCTGGAGTCCTATACATCACCCCTAAGCACACTTTCCTGCCTGAGGCTGCCATGAGTTGCACCCATACTGACTCAGCCTCCACACTGCTACCCCTGAAACTTCCATCTTCTGCCACTTCAGTGCCCTCCTTGACAAAAAGGGCAAATCCTCCTCCACCAGTTCTTATATCCCTCCTGAACAGTGAATACCCAGGGACCGTCATCTCCCAGTCATTTTTATCTGTGGCCCATGTATCTGTGGTGGCCATCAGGTCCATTTCAGTGTCTGCCATCAGTGCCTGGAGTGCAATGAGTTTGTTGCCTAGGCTCCTGGTGTTAAGGCATATCCCCCTCCATTTGACCCATGCTCTAACTCTGCTACTGTCCTTTTGCTTTTGGTGTTTTCTTCCCTCCTTGTTTGTGTTTATACCTTTTACTTTCCTCCTCACTGGTATTCCTCCCCTTGGTCCTGTAAACCCTACTGCATTCCCTGTACCTTCTTTGCAGTTACTGTGCCCTGGATGTGAGGGAGTTCTATCTAGGATCCCCTTCTGCTCACCATCCACCATGGAACCCCTCGACCTGGACTCCCCCACAGTCAGTTTAAATGTCTGATGTAGATGTCAAACTTCTGCCTTAGTGCGCTACCTTCCTCTCTTGTGAGGTGAGATCCGTCACCGTTGAAGAATCTTCTGTCCCAGAAATCTCCAAATCCCTGACAAAGTGGTACCCCATTTCCCAACACTACCCCTTAAGCCAACTGTTAAACTCCTCTATTTCATTACTCCTAATTCTGTCCTGCCTCTGCTCCCTGCCCAACACAAGGAGGACCTCAGAAAAGGCCAGAGAGGCTGAGTGTGCTGCAAGTCTGTGCCTCAGTCTCTTGAAGTTCTGCTTCACTGTTTCTACCAACTGGTTGGCCAGATCATTGGTGCCTAGGTGTACCAGCACCCCCAGCTCCCCCCCAGCCCCACTATCCTCCCTAGTCTGTCTAAATCCCAGTTGGCTAACACTCCAGGTAGGCATTGGACCAACCCCCTCTCATCCGAGCCCTCCCCTATCACCCTATCTATCCTCCTGATCATTGAGTCCCAGACCACTAGGACCTTTCTGCTGGCCTTGCTCCCCTTGGGTGCCAACATGATGTCCTGCCCTTTCCCCTCAACTGACCCACAGTCCCTTTCGTGGAGTAAGAAGACTTAACCTCCTCCAGGATTCCAGGGGTGTGAAGCAATTCACCCTCTGGATGGTACTGGGCCAGACAACCTCCTTATGGCTGCCCTCCCCCCATGCCCTGCCACCCTCCACCCCTCTGGACCAGTGGGTCTCTGGGGGAATAGGGGTGACCCCCTGCTGAGCTGAGTGCACAGCTGAGATAATTCTATCTTTGCTTCTATTAGCTGAACATGGAGCTCTGCTATGGTCCTGCAGAAGGGGTAGTGCCCCCTCCTCTAGCGCACATCCCTGGAGAAGAGTGCCGCATGGTCCTCACAACTGAGCGCCTCACCCCTGAACCACATCCTATAAGGAACTGTATTGGCAAGAGGGAACCTTACTTTTATAGTTTCATAGTTTATTACGAGTTCTATGGACAATTTTGTCCTTCGTGAACTCGCCACCTATTATGTCTTAAAGGTGGAACATGTATCTTTTTTCCCCCATATATTGATCCAGTCTATGTTTAAATGTGTTAATGTTACTACTCTCAACAATATGTTTTGGGAGTGTGTTCCGACTTTGAATGATTCTGAGGGTAAAAAAGTCACAACATTTCTTTGTTGTGTTGTTTTCTCCCTTAAGTCTGTATCTGTGGGACCTCGTTTTTTTTTTGTTCCTGGCTTCTACTAACACTAATACAGTCCATCAAACACTCATCATTGATAGCCCTAAGTGTTGGATGTTTAAATAAAACCCCCCAAGCTTCGATCGTGGGGTTTATGTAGCATCCTACACTTTGTGTGTGTGTAAAATCTCATTGAACACACATCTCATGTATTATTCTATATATAATATATATGATATATGATAGTGTATGGGAGCCCATACACAACTTCGCTATTCTCATACCAAGTGGTTTTGATGATGACAAGGACCTCTGGGGAGGTCCTGTTGTTATGAAAATCACAAGGTATTTGAATAGCATGGTTGTGTTGGGCTCCCATACACTTTTCTATATACTGTAGTGTATGGTGCACCAAAACACGTGATCACATACTTTTTCTTAATTCTGTAGGGAGTGTTTGCCGCCAAGGACCCACACTCCTCATCCATCTGCCCACCAGCCAGCTTGAGCATGCAACTTGTCAACCGCCACCTGTCCAATGAACAGAGCTGGTAGGGGTGGTTGCATTGTGACAAAGCTACTAACGCAGAATGAAAAGTTATTCTGCATTGGTAGCTACGTCACTTCTGAAGAAGAACTTTTTTGTTATATCTTTCTGCTCCTTGCTGGCTTGTCTCTGGAGGGAGCCCTCAGCCTGTCCCCCGGCATACACCGTCCGGCACTGGCCCAGCTCCCAGGGCTTACCCCCTGGTGGAGCTGGCAGGGTTCCCCAACCCCCACTGGAGACCAGATTCAGTGGGCCTAAGCCGTGGCTGGCCGGGAGCGGATCCTGTGAGGCGCCCTCCACCATTCTGCTGCGGCAACTTGTTTTTCCTGGTTTCTCTCCCAGGATTCGAGGCATGCAATGACGTATGTGGAGAGGAGTGTGCACGCGTCAGCATGCGCTCCCTCCAAGCATTTGCCCTGACTCCTCCCCTTCCTTCAGCATGGCGCCCTGTCCCACAGCCTCCACTAGGAAGCAGACAGGTGCCAACCTCTGAGAATCCCCCTCCCCAGAGAAGGAGACCAGTCCATTGGATGCTCAATCCTTTTCCACCCCTGCCAACCCCTGGCGGCCCGTGCTTGTTCCTGATCACGGGTTGCTAGTATGGTGTAAGGTAAGGCATCCAGCACCTCAGCCCTCAGTGCCACCGGGCTGGCTAAAGCAGAACAACTTTTGACAGTGTAGGGATCTCCATACACGATGACATTCCACCGTAAACTATAGTCAGAATCTGGCTAAACAATGCCCTTAAAAAGCTTATTTTTAAAAGAACAAGAGCTCTGCAGCACAGGAAGCCCACTAAACAGTGAAAAACAAAATAACAGTCACACATAATTAACAGGCCACCACAGAAACAAGCCAGCAAATCCTAGTCACATAGACAACCCCCACATAAGGCACAGACAAACTGCCAAAATAAAAAAATTAATTTAAATGTACACTAAAAGTGATTCACCACAGAACAAATGTGGTGACCACAGAACAAATGTAGTTACTATCCTGCTCCCAGCTAACATCAAACACACAAATCCCACACCTTCATGTAGGCAACAATTCCCTCTTTCTGAATCCACCAACAGTAGACCAGAAAAATATTGAAAATTAGGAAAAAGATGAAAATTTTTCATTTAGCTGTGGGAGCTTCACACAGACACAGACACTCTGCTACTGCCAGAATTCTAGAATCATCACCTCACCTTCGCTTCACTGTTAGTGAAGGATGCTGTGAATGAAGAGGGGAAAAAAACATCAGAAAACATTATTCCATTTTGTCCAACTTTAAATAAATGGCTCCCAGTAAGTGGCTTCACTTGCAGTCCGCTAACAGTATGGACTGTTAGCACTCAAGTTCTTTTATAGACCTCTGTGGAGTAGAGTACACAGATTTAGTCTACACACCAATATCCCTAATAATAAAGAACAAGGGGAAGGCTACTACTGAAAATATTTAAATAATAGATTATATTAGGCCAGCCCATTGGCATAATGGTACAGATACTGCTCACAAAATTATCAGGGTTTAAACTTTGGGGGGGGGAGCTATGTGATTTGCCCCATGTGGCACAATCCTGTGCACACTGCGCGCTCTTGCTTTTTGCCACTTTGCCAGTGTTGCTGCAATTCTGGGCATTGCCGCTAGGATGCAGCCACTGGAAATTGCCAAAGGGAGTTCTGAATGCTCCTAAAGATCATCAAAACACGTGACAGGAGGAGGTGATGATGACGACAAGCTGGGGAGGGAGTATGCTCACTAAGCACTGAGCATGAATATGCCTTCCCAGCTTGTCATCACAAGGAGGGAACACAGTCTTCTTCAGGCCGTCATTAGGATCCTGCAGTTAGAGTGCTGCAATCAGATGTCCTGAATTCAAACCAAGACCTGCCTTGCCAGTAAGACTGCTCTGCAGTATGAAAAAGGGTCTGTAGTCAGTCATGGGGGCAACTTTAAATCAGCTTCAGGTCTCATACAAATTATTAGGGGGGAAGATAATTTAGTGCCCCGCCACCATAGAGCTCTAAATGCTTAATACAGAGAAAAGAACATCAGGAAATCCTAATGCTTTGTGTATTGTGGGCACCTATAGTATCCATAATACCAGCATTCTAAAGGTGTGAGAAGTTTTTGAACAAAACACTTTAACATATGACAGAGGTCTGCAGACCTCTTTCAGGGAAATCACCTCAAAGTTTATCACCCTCCCCCCCCAAAAAAAGATGTGTGTTCCCTCCTATTTGGTAGACCCTGAGTGGGAATTTCCCCTTGGACCCAAAAGCAAATGTTAAGCCCTGGGATCAGATTCAGAAACAAACATGGTATGCTAGGAGCTGATTGTACAGTGGAATTCTAAGCATTCCATAGGAGGCTCTCCTCTTCCAGGAGAGATCCAGAAGCAAATGATTTGATACCTTTTAATGGACCAACATAGATGTAACAGCAAGAACAAAGTGCTCTAGCTTTCAGACCAACAAGTCCTTCGTCAGAAGCATAATGACAGTTATTTAGAAAAAACAATACTTTTAACACCCAGGTCATGCATAAAAAAAATAAAAAATCCCCATTGGTTTAAAATACTCATTTAAAAAAAAAAAAACAGAAGATGATGTCAGAGAAGTTTAACAGTACCATGTCACCTTCAGCTGGGAGAGTCTCAGGGTCAAAGGTGTTTAGTGCAGAAGACATACAAAGAACTCTACTGCATATAAATTAAATTGACATATAAGATAACAACTACTTGAGCAGATGGCTCTTATATCAAATTATGAGTGTCACAATGTGTATAAGAATGCAATTACTGAAAAACAACCCCCCACCTGGATTAAAGACATACTAAAATTGTCTTAGGACTACAAGAAGCATCTATGTATATATAACAGACAAAATGTAACCAGTAAAGCTTTCTTAAAAAGATCAGTAGTTACACACTGTATGATGTGTAAAACTTAGCTGGACCCATTACCCAACTATACTCTCCAGCTAGATATTATGCCCCATAAACTTCAAAAGCCTACAGTGTAGTAACAGGACTTTATAAATGATAATATAAATATAAATTGACAGTATAAGTGTCAAACAAAAAACTACTTGTCAAGGACCACCAAAGAATTACGACCATGTAGCCTGATATGTACTGATGTCAATAAATTCTCAGTGTGTAATACAACAACTTAATTTACCGAAGATGTCTAAGGAATCTGAATACAAAATAAAAATTAAATTCTGTCCTCCCCTCCACACACACACCCCACCCCACACACAGCCCCATAATGTGTGGGGGGGGGATAACTAGTTTTAAGGAGATATATACACACAATCACACTCCTAATGCACCATCATTCACATCAATCACTGCAATTGTTACCCAAAGGAATTCAACTTGTCATGAAATCCCAAGTAAAAGGGATCATGTTTCCTAATATTTACAGAGTAAAAATGTGACACTATTTAACCTTACTCCTATCTGCGCAGTAACATCTCCAAGGATTCTGGATAGAACCACAATGAAATAAAACTTCCATCCTCCCCAGGGTAAGGTAACTACAAGTAAATATAAAGTATATGTGTAAGAAAGAGTCCTAACATACCTATATTTCCACAAATCACTACAATATTAGTCTAATGTAAATAGATCTGTCCAGGACCCCATGCAAATGAGATCTCGCACCCCAATATGTTCAGAGTTAAAAAATGTGACAGTCTATAATAACACTACTGTATGTACAGTAACGGGCTAGGGAATCTGAATATGGCACAAGGGAATCAACCCCACTCCCCGGTGAAGGTAAATAGTAAGAAGGAATTAATATTCATTCATTATGTGTGTGAAGTAAGAGTAATAACATACTGTGACTCCATGTATCTAAATAGAAGCCTACCTCAATGTGACAGCAAGTCCCACACCTGCTATATTCACATACCTCCCAAAATACACACACACACACACACACACAACACACACACACGCCACACGTGCTGAAGTTCTATAATATGTCAGTCTGAAGAAGAAGAGGTCTGTGGATGTTAAATCCTGTAATGTCCCATGAAACCCAAATCTGTGTTCTTCCCATCTGCTACCATATTGAGATGTAAAATAAGTTTAATCTCAAAAGCTCATCTCTGTTGTGTGCTTTTGAGATTTCCTTTTAAGACCATTACTGACATATCTGAAATTGAGTGGTCAGGCTGAGAGAAATGTTGCCCCACTGGTTTTTCAGTCTTCTTCGTTTTAATAGTATGTCTGTGTGAGTTCATCCGAGTGTGGAGCTGTTGGCTTGTCTCTCCAACATAACCTGTTTGTGGACATCTCTTGCACTGAATGAAATAAACAACATGTTGTGATGTACATGTATAACTCCCATGTACCTTGAATTGTCTATTTTGTGATGTAACCACACAGTCTGAAGTGGAAATGAGCTCACAAGTCTTACAGGTGCATTGATTGCAGGGTCGTGTACCATTTAATGTCATGGTATTCTGTTCTGGTGAAAACTTGCTCCTAATAATCAGGCTGGCTAAATTTGGTGGTTGTTTAAAAGATAGTAGTGGTAGTTCCTTAAAAATACAATTAAGGGTCTCATCCTCACTAAATATTGGGTGGAGGTCTTTAATAATTTTATGCAGAAGTTCAAGGTCTGGATGATATGTGACTACTAAGGGTATTCTGTCTGCAGCTGTCTTTTTTTTATACTGAAGTAGTTGTTGTCTTGGTACTTGTGTTGCACGTTCTGTTGTCCTGTCAATTTCTCTGGAAGAGTGTCCCTGCTCAATAAAGGTGTTTTTCAACATAGCCAAATGTGTATCTCTGTCCTCCTCATTTGAACAAATACAATGACATCGGAGTGCTTGACTGTACATGACAGATTTTTTTGTGTGGATTGGGTGATTACTTTCCTTGTGTAAGTATCTCTGTCTGTCTGTTGGCTTCCTATAAATGCATGTATGTAAGGTTCCATCCTTCATGGTGACTGTGGTGTCCAGAAAATTAACATTGGTGGTAGAATACTCCAGGGTAAGCTTCACGGTAGGGTGAAGGTTATTAAGTTACTGATGAAAATCAGTGGCTCAGTAGGTAGCACACTCGCCTCTGAGGCCGGGAGATTAGAGAGCTGTGGGTTCAGTTCCCACATCTGGCACTTGGGTTAATATCCCAGTACTGACACTGTAGTGTAGCATGAGAGAGGTGCTGCACTTCTGAGGTGCCGTCTTTCAGATGAGACGTTAAACCGAGGTCCCATCTGCCTAGATTGGTGGTAGTTCAGGTGGATGTTAAAGATCCCATGGCACTTATCGAAAAGAGTAGGGGAATCTCCCCGGTGTCCTGGTCAAATTTCTCTCATTCACTAAAAATACCACCAACAGCCTAATCTGGTTCAAGGTCAGTTGGCATTCATCTGTATCCCCCTTCCCGCATCATGCCTGAAAATAGGCAGGATTTGTCTAGTGCACTTACCCGGTCAGCAAAAACGAAATAAATAAATAAATAAAATCTTTAAGTGCATCTGTGCCCTCCGTCCAAATGATAAACAAATCATCAATGTAATGGAAATAAGCTAGTGGTTTGTGGGGACAGTGCCTTAAGAAGTCCTCCTACAAGTCTGACATAAAGAGGTTAGCATACTGTGGAGCCATCCTGGTGCCCATTGCTGTTCCCAGAGTTTGAACATAATGTTTATCATTGAAGTTATGTGTCAAAATTAATTCCATAAGTTTCCCCATCACTTCAGGGTTGATGTTTTGGTCCAGTCCTTTCTCCTGTATGTATTTAAGGCAGGCTGAAATGCCATCCGTGTGTGGAATGTTAGTGTAGAGGGAAGTTACATCCATCGTCACTAAAATGGTATCAGGTGGTAAGTCCTTATAACCAGAAAGTAGTGTCCTGGATATAACTGTCTCTTTCCATAACCAGTGATTTCAGAATGGTTTCTACAAACCCTGAGATCCCCTCAGTCAGGGTATCATTACCAGAGACTATGGGTCTTCCCGGATTGCCAGGTTTATGTATTTTAGGCAGCATGTAGAATGTCCCTGGCTTGGGTTCAGCAAGGATGAGGACATCTGGTTCCATTGCAATGCTGCCACCTGGGTGTCACAGGTGGCAGTGCAGACAGAGCAGCATGTGGGAGGGAAGATGCTGGCTGGTGCTGCACTATGTAAGGAATAAGACATGGCTGGGTGTTGGTAGTACTAAGATACTCGCACACCCAGGGGCTTGCCTTTAGCCTCTGGGTGTGTGGGTATCTCAGTACTACCAACACCCAGCCATGTCTTATTGCTTATATAAAATGAACCCACAGGCAACTTAAAAAAAAGAGCATTCTAAAAGTTTTTAAAGCCACAACAAATATACTAAAATGTTGCTAAATAATGTAAAATAGTCCCTCCACAGATATTTTTCACCTGTCAATTACACTCAATTCATTGTGTGATTGTTTACCATGGAATAGAAGAATTCAAAGCTCTGCATTATTCCAGTAGTAGAATGTCCCCCCCTACACACACACAGAATAGTAACATGGGATACATTAATTAAAATTCTTAACAGTTCCACTGGCACACACCCAACGACACACACACTGGCCTGAAGTGGAGCCAGAACCTCAGTTTTGTCTGTTGCCAGGTGAGGAGCAGGGAGTTCTCTGGCAAAGCGGTAGGGAGATGAGGGGGATTTTTCAAGGTCGTCAAAGTACCAGTAATGGAAGCTCTGAATAGTACTGGATTTTTAAAAGTTTCGCATGCTTGTAAGGGGGTGCATGAGTGTAAATAACATTCAATTATTTACTGTACTTTAATTTAATGGACTTTTATTTTTAGGGACTTGTTAGGTTTTTGTTATATATGAGTAAAGGCTGCAGCCATATTTGTGATGGAAATTAGTAGGAATTAAGTGGCTTATGAATTCTGTGGGTTGCCCTGGTTGGCAGGGACTTGTTTTTAGCCATTGGTGGTACTCTCTTACTGCCATGGCTAGAACCAAGTCTTAGCCAATCAGGACACCGGGATTTTCTTGCCCATTTTATATGTATACTCATAAGCATGCGCACTCTCGCCACTCACATCCTGAAGGAGCAGGACTAACATGGAAACACCCCAACTGGCAAGATGAAACCAGCCTGCCGCATGCACTGCATACAAGGGTATGGCTCCTGAGCTGGCAGAAAAACAGTCTCCCTAGGCTTGCTTCCTTTGTCTCAGTTGATGGTGAAGATATCATCCAAAACCTATCCTTCATTGTCATTTCTGGAGTCTTTTTTCCCCTTAGATTCAAGTGAATCAAATGGTCAATTTCTGCACTTGTCCATGCAACTGATACTGTTTGTTTTTTATAGCCCTGGGGGAGATTGGTCATGTGACCCCACACTTGAAGGAGCTCCTCCTTTGGTCCCTTCATTATGAGGATCAGCCTGGCATTCGAATTGAGGCCTGCAACAGCATCGTCATGTTAAACCTTCGGGACCCGGAGACGGAGGAGGTGTTGCATGATAGGCTTATTGTCGATCCTCACCCACTGGTCAGAGAGTAAGTAAGCAACATTAAAAATCAAGTTTTCAGTCTAGCCCTAGGAATGGTGTATTGGTGCAGTGGGAGCATCTTGTGCTGCTGCCTGGGAGTCAACGGTTCACATGCAAGTGCTGGAATTTTGCACACCTGGGCGAGGAGGTGAGGCATTCAGCTTCTTGAAAGAGAGTGTGCAGGCCACCGTCATTTTTTATACTTTTTTGCCCCACCCTCCATGACCACCCTCAACCCCATCCTTTCCATCTCTGACATCTTACACCCACCTTCCAGGCTGTCCACAGTGCAGCTTCTTCAGTTGTGGTGGACTCCTTTGGAAGGTAACAGCAGGTCTCCTCCGGTCTGTCTTATGTACAGGAAGGGGGTTGGCCAGTGGGTTTCGTGCAGCATGAGAGCCATTGGCATCATCCCCCTCTTTTTTTTACTCTTTGTTTCATGCCCCCCCCCAAAAAAACAGCTTTTTTTTACACTTGGGGAACTCCCAAGACATTACAGCCCCCTCCCTTAGCTAAAAACTTCTTTTATGTCTGTGTTTCTCCTGCACATTTCTTTACTTTGTTGTTTCTGCTTATTTTCCTTTAATGCATGCCCCTCCCCAGACCAACAGGAACAGACCTGCTGTTCATAAAGTTCCTGCCTGGAGCTGTGCCTGTTAGAACACTGTGGGCCCGATTCTCAAAACGTCGGTGCAAACCACACCAAAGGCAGCTGCACTGATTGTCAGTGCGCCAGGGACCCTGTGCCTGATTCTCTGTTGGGTAGGATCCTGGCATCAAAGTCCTGCAGATTGTAGCAAACTTGGCCCTGTGCCAAACTGAGGGAGCAACAGGAAGGCTTGCTGCAAGCTGTGGGTGGACTGTGCGAAAATAGCACCATGGACAGGTGCCTGGTGGCTATCCCCCAGCCCCAATCCCCATCACTGTGTAAAACATTAGAAATTGCCCTGGTAGTCTGGGGCACCCCCCAAGCCCCAATCACCATGTGCGAAGTCATATATTTCCCTGGTAGTCTAGTGGCCCCCCCTTCCCACTGATCAGTACACGCTCACTGATAGCTCAGTTGGTCAGGAGTCCAAATATGATGGTACCATGGGCTCTCTGGTGCCGTTCATTGTTTTAAATTGTTTTTTAGCCCTTGCCCAATAGCTTTCTACAGAATTGGTGAGAACGCCAGTTACAGGATCAACAACATTCTCAGAATGAGTCACAGTCTTGTGCATGTAGTTTTTATTGGATATGTTTTCAATCCCATTGTAAGCTGCCCACTGGTCACTGCATATTATTGTTTCAGGTTTTATGTTCTTTTTGACAATGGTAAATGTTGATGTTGCAGTGTTTCTTCTCTCAACAAATTGTAAAATGGCGACACATTTTTCTGTGTCATACATTCCAAACACCCATCTGTCAGGAGTGTCTAGATTACGGTCCCTGGTATTATACTTGGCCCTGACCATCACTGATTTGTCAATCTGCATGATTTTGCCCTTGATCCTAGTTCATCCATAAGCTTCAGTATCTTCCAGGTACATACTGTATGTCACATAGGAACTGGTACCAGTCTATTACACTTTTTCTTGACACCTCCAGTTGCTCAGCTGTTACGGTTACAGGGGTTTTGGAAGACCAATAAAAAATCAACATTACTAACTTGTTTAATGGAATGCACGGCTCTGAGAAATAAGTACCACTCAGGATGCTTAATTTTATTCTGCATGGTCTATACGGGTGTAACCCCTCACCCCTGCCTTTTTAGCAAAATGACAGGTGGCATGCTGTTGAAGCTGACAGCAGTACCTGGTGGGGACTGGGTTCGGGGAGGATGAGGTTACTCGGCACAGGGGGCCTAGGTTTGGCTACTCTGCACAGGGGCACCCAAGTAAATCCGAACACAGGAAGCAATAACTGTAATGTCCAGAACCAGGGATGGGATTCTACAGTGTGGCTTTTATCCACATCCAAGCTGAACAAATAAAGCATAGACGGACCCCCATGGGGCTACATTTCCTGGTAATGCAGATTAGAGACAACAGAACACTTTATCACCATTTCCAGCCCTCAGGCTCTAAACCCACCAGGCACACAGCCTGGACTTGCTGCAAGCTTTGGGTACACAGCCCGACTTGTACACTCTTGGGTTTCCCCACTGGTCCAGCTCCCCCGCCAGCCACTTGATCCGCAGTCCATTTGAGGAATGAACCAATTATCCTGTTGTGGCTCCCCAAACCACACTAGAGTCTGCGACTCTTAGAGAGAATTTTCCTTACAATCCCACCTCTGGGTACTTCCCCCATCACTGGCCAAGTGCCTGAGGCAAAGTAGAAATCCACAGAAGAAATCCGTAGAGGTGGACCTGGTCACTAAAGATGGGGGACCACCCACCTCTAGCTCCCATACCCGGGCATTTCTCTGGAAACTGAACAATTCCTGTACTGAACTTTTAAATGTAGATTAAGGGTAGACGTCTGTCACATCTCCTCTACATATTATTTGCATCCCAACAACCTCTGGAACTTGAAACTACTTTTATTTTGCTTAGCCCATTTCTCTAGGCTTCCCAATATTTAGTAGTTCAATCCCCACATTCTCACACAAGTCCCAGGGTGACAACATAGGCCCCTTTAGCCAGAGCAGACACTCACCCTCACGTTGCAGGTGCCCCACAGGCGACTCACAAATCTTCTTTTCTCCCAAATAAATACTGGAACGAACAGGCAGCTTTTCCTCCACAAGCAGAACTAGGGGGTTGCCCCAGGAATCTGCAGGAATCCTTCTCCTGCCCCCCCCCCGAAGGGAGGGGCACTGAGACCCGAAAACAGCTGTCTCCACCACTTCAGTAATCTTCTGTGTCTCTCTTTAAGGTGGAGACACACCCTATTCTTAAAGTAGCCCTCTGTCAGGGTTGGGGCTCCTAGAGCCTTCACTGAGCTGCTTTAACAGCAAGCTCCCTACTTCAAACACACTCACTCAAGACCAGCTGAAGACACTGACTTCAAAACTCCCAACGTTCTATCTAACTCCCTCTGCTGCAGATTCCAATGTGGCTCATGCAGCTGCGAAAGTTCTATTGGTGATGTCATCCCTCAGTCTCAGCTGAGACTGAGAACAGAGTGAGACAGTGTGAAACCCATTTAACTGGAGTTTCACAAGCTGCCTTGCCTGCCTACCACTAGGTCTTACTGGGATTCTAGTAACCCCGGGTAACAAGGGGGTTACACGGGCACTTCCATAAAATACTTAGTTTGCCAGCAGAAGAGTCTTTTGTTAGAGACATTTGATTTCCATGCTTACAGCATTCCTTTTCTCTGGGGAAAATTCCTCTTTCCTGAAGAAATTCGATCAATCTATGGATTTCTGAGCAGATGGCAGCTATTGTAAATATTGTTAATGGATCTATTCTTTTACTCAGTCTGTTATGAAATGGTGTGGAATGTATAGTTTACATATGACAGTTCATGGAATGTTAAGTTTGGGACACTGTTTTGAAAATCATCTACTAACTGATGTTTGTGTAATGTGTGGGGCACTGGTGTCAGTTTGGTGCACAGTTGCACAGATATTGTTTTTGGGGCATATTTCTGGTTAAATACAGCTTTTTTTGTACTACTTTTCATTTATTTCTGACATTGGGATAGGCCTCCCCAGACCCCCACCCCAAACCCCAACATACCCGTAACTGATGACTCTCACAGCCTCCCAACCGATCATTGCATGCATGGCAACAACATGGAGACCAGCGTCATGTAGCATAAGTGACATACCGCTAGATATGTATTCATTATGTATTTACGCTGTATTGCTATGCTCGTGACCGATCATTGCAGCCATGACAACAACATGGAGACCAGCGGCATATAGCATAAGTGACGTACCCGCTACTTCTGTATTCACTATTCACTTACACTATATTGCTAAGCTGGTCCGATACTCTACACAAACGCCACTTCAGATTCTGTGTATATTTTATTTTTTCAGCTGTTGAGTGTTTTTTGGTGTACCTCAGAGGTTTCTGTGTTTTTTTTCTCCACAGCTCTCTGTTTTTCACGTTTGCAAGGCCGCCTTTAGCTATGGTAATGGCTGGACATGCGCTCCTCCTTCAGGCCATTTTCCCACCTTTGTTTTCACACGCACCCATGGTGCACACATTTGTGCAGTGCATGGCACATTAGTGTGGCGCAATAGCCTATTAATTGCATTGAGCTAGCACACTAATGTCCCGTGCACACCCGTTAGTGAGCACACTGCCTGTTTAGTGCTGTTTGGCACACTAATTACTGCATACAGCTCAGTGGAGAGTTTTTCACCAAGCAAAGCTATAGAGCTAATTATTTACAGATACTGCCCTCCGACGTATAAAAACTGCCCTTAACAATGCCTGCAGGCTCACCTGAGGGGCACACCAACTAACCCACACCTGCAATCTCTATGCAAAGGCTCACTGGCTAATGCTCTTTGGTGGCTTAAAATATCAATCCTGCCTCCTGGCCAAAAAGATCTGCCTTGGTCAGCTCCCGACTGGGGTCCAACAACTCCTAGTTCCCAGCACTAATCCCAAGCCCACCCAAAATTCGGAACTGCAGTCCTTCCTAACTCCAAAATATCAGACATCTCAAGGACAAAGGTCCTTTGCCTATCGGGCACTGTTGTGGTTCAACTCCCTCCATGAGAACATTATTAGCCTGCCCACTCTGTGGACCTCCAAAAAGAACCTAAAGAACCATTTAATACAGGAATCTCAATGTGTCTGCCATCGCTAGCACCTAGCAAAGGCATATCCTATCATCTGTCCTTCTGCCAAACAGACCTCTCTTTCTCTCTCTCTCTTGGACACCCTGCACTTGGGGCTCAACCCTCCACCCCATGTCTCCAGCACTTCAATACACCAACCTCCTTGAGTTGCTGACAACTAACAGGCTCCCTGTTGGACACAGCTATTTAGCCTCTTCCTGTATGTATCTGACTGTGTTTACCTATTCCAGTTTTAGTTTTCACTGTATTTTTTGCATTCCTTTGTTTAAAGACCAAATGTACCTACATGTTCTCATGCTAATTCTATTGCCTGTTTGTCTCAATCCTCTGTATAATCACCTACTTGTTCTAAATGTACTAACGTGGAACCTATGTAAAGAGCTCTGAACTCAAATGGTTAATCTGAGATCAGAAATAAATAAATAACAAATAAAAAAATGTATTGTTTAATATGTTTTTTATCTGGGATTTCTGTGGTAACTTTCTCTCCCTGGCAGCATGGCTTATCGGAGACCATAAATTATGAAACTATATAAGACCTGCAAAAGGGTAATGAGGCTCTCCCCCATGGGTTCCAGTTGGCCTCACTGTGTTGCTCTGCATAATATTTATCTCATGGTTCCCCCCAGCTGGTCCTCCGAGCTGGGGAGGGGGACACTTGGTTCTTCCATTGGCAGTGGCAAAGCAGAATCGCAAAAATCACTTTTGTTGCTCCTGAGTGAGCTTTTGGAGCCCAATGTTCTGCAGGACTTCCATTAGATACATCCAACCCCAAACTGGGCCTGTCAGATCGGAGGAGGGCCACACAGGCATGTCCAGGTGCGTCACAGCAAGAAAAGGCTGCGGAATCAGTTGTGCAGGCAGACCCCAACCCTGACTTCTTAGAAGGCCAGAATGAGGATTTCAGGAATTTGGGGAAGCTCCTGACCTTAAAATTGCTCTCTGATGAGGAGGATGTCCCCTCTGAGGAGGAGGAAGAGGAAGTTGAGTAGACAGCCCAGGTCAAGGATACCGATTTCCCCCGTTTAACAATAAGTCCTCGTCCTTTTTGCTAGCTGAGACTTGTAGATCCTTACAGCTTAAGGAAGAGCAGTCCAAGGAGACGGTAGATGTCAATCCAATTCTGTCTGCATCCTCTTCTGCTCCTAAGTGTTTCCCAGGTTTTATTTACTGTGACCAAATTATTGAGCAAGAATGAGCAGGTGTATATCAGAGAAAGTATCTTCCCAAACCAAAGTTACGGAATTTTCCTTTTTTAAAGGAAAGATCTTGCAAATGGGAAGCTCCTCCACTGGCAGACAAGGCTGTTTATAATTCAGTCAAACACACCACCCTGCATATTGAAGGCTGTCTTGCCCTAGCAGATTCGCATGACAAGCGGGTGGAGACTGTGTGCAGGAGGGCTTTTGCCTCTAATGGCACAAACATTCATACATCTTATGCTTCATTTATTGTTGCCAAAGCTTTAAACATTTGGGTCACTACTCTGGCCAGTTTTGTTCCACCTGACTCAGATGGTGCAAGCATTTTGTAGTTAGTGGCTATGGCCTCCACTTTTCTTGATGATTCCACAGTGGAGAATTTTTACCTGTCAGCCCGTTCAGCCTACCACATTACTTCAGCCATGAGGGGCATGTGGCTCAGACACTGGGTTGCTGATCAAGCTTCAAAAGCAAAACTGTGTAACCTCCTCTTTGAGGGAGGCTTATTGTTTGGTTCTGGCCTGGAATCTATCTTGAAGGATCTTCAGGACAAGAAGGGCCACCTTCCAGTGTCAAAACAAATGCATAAGACCACAGTAGCCAAAAGGGGTCAAGGCGATGGCTGGCGCAGGCAATCCCGAGGAAGGTTTCGTCCCTTTCTGAACTTTGGCAACCAGAGAAACAGAGGAGCCTACTCAGGTAACAGAGGTTACAGTAACAGAGTAACAGAGAAGCCCTGGTCAGGCACCATGCAGGAGGCCCAGCACAAAAGCCTGGTGCTTTGCAATAAGGGTACGCGGGCCCATCCCTGCCCCCCTTTCCTTGGTGGAAGACTTCAGGAGTTCTTCTGAAGATGGGCCCAATCAACGTGAGATGCCTGGGTTCTGTAAATCCTTCACCTGGACTATGCCATAGAATTCTTAACAGTTCCTTCAAGGGGATGCTTTGTACTGTCCCCGGTTTCCAAATACGTGGCAAAATGCCAGGCGGTGTCAGAGACGCTGAACCACCTCATTCAGATCGTTGCCATTGTGCTGGTTCTGCCAAACGAGCAAGGTCAGGGGTTCTACTCGATCTATTTCGTAGTTCCCCAAAAATTTGAGGGTTTCAGGCCCATCCTGGATTTGAAGCACCTGAACAAGTTTGTGCACCACATGACCTTCAAGATGGAGTCCCTGAGGTCAATCACCCGAGCTGTTCAGCTGGGGGATTTCTTAGCTTCAATAGATCTGACGGATGCCTACATTCACATTCCCATCCGTCAGTCTCACCAAAAGTATCTCAGGTTCTTGATACTGGGCCAACATTTCCAGTACAGGGCACTTCCCTTCAAACTTGCAACAGCCCCCAGGGTCTTCTCGAAGGTGCTGATAGTCCTGGTGGCTCAGCTTTGACAGGAGGGCATCATGTCTATCCTTATCTGAACAACCTGCACTGGCTGCCAGTTCAGTGGTGGATATCCTTCAAAGTCAGACTTCTGACCTATAAGGCCCTGCACGGACAGGGTCCAAGCTATCTGCAAGAGCTCCTGAATCCTTACTGCCCCGGCCATCCCCTCCGCTCAGCTGATGAGGGGTTGTTAGAGATTCCCAGAGTATGGCTTAAAACATCTCAGGCCCATGCATTTATGTATGGAGCCCCCACCCTGTGGAATTCTCTACCTCATCAGATTCGAGAGTGCAGGACCATGGACAGCTTCAAAACCACCTTAAAAACATACCTTTTCCAGCAGACATTTAGTGACTATGCAGCATAATGCCATTGTATTTTTAATAAAATGCTGGAATTTCTGATTTTCTATTTTTACTGTTTTGATGTGTTTATTATTGTACAGTGCTTTGGTTTTTGAATTGCTCTTAACAAATAAAGTTATTATTATTATTATTATTCATGCACCAACGTTGCCCTTGGCGAGGAGGTTGGTGCTCAGGACACTGGAGATACTCGAGTCCTGCAGCTGGGTGGTGAACCAGGAAAAAAGCTTTCTCAAACCACCTCAGACCTTAGAACACCTGGCGGCAGTCTTCAACACAGAACAAAGGAAGATCTTCCTCTTGCCTTCCCAAATGGAGACTCTGTTGATGGAAGTTCAGTGGCTCGGGGGGCTCAGTCATCAGGCTCAGCCCTCAGCCTATTATGCATCCTGGGCCTCATGGTGGCAGCGATAGATCTAGTCCCATGGCCTCATTTTCATATGTGGCCCCTTCAAATGGGATTGCTGACGGCCTAGGATCTGACATCGGAAGATTATCAAGTCAGAATCTCCATCTCCCCTGAGCTACGAGACTCCCTGAGTTAGTGGGTGAGTGTGCAGAATCTGAGCAAAAGGGTTCTGTTGAAACTCCCCCCAGAATTAATTCTAACAATGGATGCCAGTCTGCAGGGTTTGGGGGGAGGGGGGACTTTCCTGAACCAACTATCCACTCAGGAAACTTGGTAAGTAGAGGAGCAATATCTTCACATAAATGTTCTGGAAATGAGGGCTGTTCGCCTGGTTCTTCAATTTCAAAATCTGCCACAGACAAAAGCAGTAAAAATAAGATCAGACAATACCATCGCAGTGGCGTACATAAACAGTCAAGGTGGCATGAAGAGCAGGGAGATTCTAAAAGAAGCTTCCAATCTTCTCAGGTGGGCAGAGAAGAATCTTCTCTCTCTGTCAGCGGTACACCTGGTAGGGGAGTTGAACATTCAAACAGACTGGCTAAGTCACGAGAATGTTCACCCCGGGTAGTGGAGGTTGAACCCAGAAGTGTCTGACCTTCTGTGTTTAACCCCTAGTTGGCACTATCCTAAGGGCTACTACCCCTGCCTGCGTGACTAGGCTCAGGTTGGGGGGCCTAAGCTCGTTGAACGGGTGCCTCCACCTGGAGGAATGGTTCTGGGGTAGCGTAACTGCTGTTGATATAGCCCTCCGGGATGCTCTAACCCCCCAGCAACCCCTCTAGTGGCCTAAACAGTATAGCAGCAAAACTTCACATATACCATATGGCAGTAATGACTTGCTCACACCCCTTGCACTTACCACCAGGGCTGAATCGTCTGCAGCTGCCCTGAAGACCCCCTGTAAAATAAGACCTGTAATGCAACAGTTCAATGGCAGTACAATACCCCCACCAAAAAGGTACACACTAGCCAGATTAAATGCAAAAACAACACAATCTGATTTATTCAGGGGAATGTGAAGGGGGTGGAGCATCAATCTAGCAGATGATTTATAGATCTGATTATTTCAGGCTGAAAATGCATGCAAAAAGAGTCCCTTGTATATAGTCACACAACCCTGGGTACCCAGTTGTAAGCAGGCTAGCCTGAAGCGATGCCTGGGGTAGGCCGGCATTGTAGCTGTTTTCGGGGCCCTTAGGAAAGAAAACAATTAGCATGCACATCAACCCAGAATTTGTAATCCAGAGCCAGATGGCTCAGTTCATTGTTATAAACCCAAATAAATATATCAGATGACACACAATGATTGCAGCTTTGTTACAGGGAGCTACCCTGTTTGGTACTCATGCTACCCAGACCAGGAGGCAGGACTGATGAGATGAAGACCTCTGGATGGTGTTCTGGTTTGCCAGGGGAAGCAGGGCCCACATAGCTCACCAAGGTGGTCGCTACCTGTTCGATGGTGTTGAGCAGGGAGCCGAATCCCCGAGCGGGTCTTTCGTCGGAAAATGTCTCTGCGATGGGAGCGGCAGTCTAGACCGAGATGGCAGGGCCCAGACCAGAGCAGGCAGTTCAGATTTAGTCCATGCAAGTGCTGGAGCAGCTTCCAGCTAGCATAACACACTTGAAGGTGGGGAACCAAATCACGACTCACAGCACATTCAGCACACATATAAGCAACACAACTCTTAGTCACAGTTCGGGTAAAGTCCAGTTGCAATTTAGCAGAAGTTCTGCACAAACCTCTCAATCCATGACTCACTTCGATACCTGGCATGCCGATTGATTCCGGAGCAAGTCTTCAATCCCAAATTCGGGCAATGATCACCCTCTTTTTCTTCAGGCTTCAGATCTCAAACAAAGGAATTAGATTTAAATCCAACTTTCACATTCACAGGATTTCTCGCTGGAAGATGTGACAGGCAGGCCAGTTCAGCCTTCCTGCCGATTCTCCTATGCTCCTACACAGCAGCTGCAGCTGCTCGATAGCTCGAGCTGTTCACTCTCCAAACTCCAGCTCACAGCTGACTCTGCTGCAGGCAGTTCTGTGGATTTCCTCTGAGATCCAGGAGGTTTGGTTGGCTGAGGGAACTGTCTGTCACAGCAAGGGCTCCCCCTCCAGGTTCATTTAGGCGCCAAACCTTAAAAACTACAATGCCTGCAGATTTCAATCCCACAAGACCTCTGAGGACAGTCTCCATTTTAGATCCCCTGAGGTTTGATTGGTCCAACTCTGGCAGTCCAGAACCAAAATGGTGGCTCTTATGCACAAAGTCCAAGCTGCAAGAGCAGGCAGGTTAAACAAACTTCTATACTATTATTAATAAGGCAGATAAACAGTAAACAAACACAGTTCCTAACAGAACTCCCTCTGTGCATATAGCAACTGCAGAATGGAGCAGAAATACCACTCGCCTGGCCAGTCACGAGCCCTAAACTACTCGGACCCAGCCCAGACTAATTTCTAACACAACATAATGACTCTCTTAGAGAGACAGGCACGGAGGCTTTCTATAGCACCCTCATACAGACACATACAGCTACTGCAGACACAGGACACCATCCTGACAGTGGGCAATAGGCAGCCCAGGAAGACATCTTAGTAAACCCCACTTTGTAGGGGGGTTACATGTGCAACAGGTTTGGTTGTCCTCAGAGCAATCTGTTCACCTCCAGCTACAATGCCCAGACTCCAAGGTTTTTCAGCCATTATTATTGTTCACAGGCGGAAGCAGGGGACGCTCTGACTCAAGAGTGGACCTTCACCAGAGCATATGCCTTTCCCCCACTGCCTCTTCTCCCCAAGGTCATACAAAAAATAAGACACTCAAGAGGAAGCGTCTTCCTAGAAACTCCAGAGTGGCCAAGAAGACCGTGGTTCTCAGACTTAGTAAACCTAGCTCAGCAAGCACCCCTCTGCCTTCCAGTGCAAGGAGACCTTCTGTCTCAGGTCCCATTCTGCACCCAAATCCAGGAGCGATGCAGCTCGCAGCCTGGCTCCTGAAAGAAGGAGACTCCTAAAATTAGATTTCTCTAAGAAAGTAGTAGATACTTTGATGGCTGCCAGGAAAACTTTTGCTTCGCAGCTTATACTCGTGTATGGACCACCTTCTCGTCTTGAGCCAGGGGAAGGATCTTAAGCCTTCCAAGGATTCAATTCCACAGATTTTGGATTTCCTGCAGGAAAGCATGGTGAAGGGGTTGGCACTAAGCACTCTGAGAAGCCAGGTTTCTGCTCTTGGAGCATTCTTGGGCATTTCTCTAAGGACTAATAGAGAAGTTATTCATTTTCTGTGTGCCGTTAGCAGAAGTTGTCCTGTGTTCTGATCCCTGGTTCCTTCATGGGATCTAAATCTGGTTCTGAATGTTCCTTGTAAGGAGCCTTTTGAACCACTGTCATCCATCTTTCTGGATGTGTTGCCTTACATATATTTTTTTGGTTGCTATGTGCTCAGACAGGAGGATTGGCAAGCTCCAGGTCTTATCCCACAAGGACCCACACCTTGTCATGCATAAGGACGAGGTGGTACTCAGAACGGTCCCGGCTTTCATCCCTAAAGTGCCCATGGCTTTCCATGTGAACCAGGAAATATGCCTTCCATCCTGCTGTCTGCAATCATCTTACCCAAGAGAGAAGGAGTTGCACAAGTTGGATTTGCGACGGGCCGTTAGGATCTACCTTAAGTGGACAGCAGAGTTTTGTAACTCAGATGGCATATTTGTTCTCTTCAGAATGGCCAAGCAGGGTCAAAAAGTCTCCCAAGACCACCCTAGATAGGTGAGTGAGGGCCTGTGTTTGTAAGGCTTATTTTGCAGAAAAGAAGAGGCCTTCGGCCCTTATCAAGGCTCACTCCACCAGGACTATGGTCACGTCCTGAATGGAGAGAGGTGAAGCATCAGTTTTAGAGTTATGCAAGGCAGCTACGTCTTCTCTCCACATGTTCACAAAACAATACAAACTGGATGTTCGGAGTTCTGCTGACCCAGCTTTTGGTCACAGAGTGTTGCAGGCAGCAGTTCGCAGGTAATATCTTGATGCTTGTTCTGGCATATGGGATAATATTCTCCCCCCTCCTGGCTGTTCTGGGTACTGCTTCTTAGAACTCAGTTGTTGAGAATACCCATTAACAATGTGGAGCACTACAGAAAGAAGAAATTTCTTCATACTTACTGTAATTTCTTTTTCTGTTAGCTCCAACATTGTCAATGTGGCCTACCCAGGAGCCTCACTCCTGTAGGAGAACATTATCCGGTATTCTAGTGGAGGATGTCCTTTGTTCAATCAAAACCCCTATTATGACTTTTCCGGGGCATCCCTCTATTTTCCTGCTGCGCTGTATTCCTGTAAAGTAAAAAAAAAAGATGTTTTTCAATTAGACTGCAGCCACACAGGTTAACAGGTTTAGTTGTATGCAGTTCATAGTAAGAGTTGGGATAGGTGCCAGTGACAATATACAACTGTAAAGAAAAGTCACGGCATGCTTCCTCAGACACAATAAATAAGTGTTGAAGTTTTACCTTTTATTTGCAAATCCCAGTTTTTAGGACAAACACATACAAACTGCAGCCAGCCCTCTTGGAGCAGGCAGTCTCCTAACATTTCACCAGTAGGCTTTTTCAAAGGACTAGTGCCTCCTAGGGAAAGATGACTTAAAGGAGATGATCCAGCTGATTACTGTTGCACATAATTAATTACAATAAGCACGTGTGCTGTGCCAAGATTAAAAGCAGTGCTGAATAAATACCCCTATACACCATGCTCATATAAATACATTAAAAAAAACACAATACAGCACATATAGACAAAAGAACATTTAGATCCAGTCGCTCTAATAAGATAAACGGATTCTTCTCATAGTTTATATAATCCTAAATAGGCAGAGTGGCTAGATAAAAAGGGCACAGTACCACTCAGGGTATGCCAACCTAAATATAAATAAAATAGCCCCCCCCCCGACACCTTTCTTCCAGCTTATTTAATCTTTAGTGTACTCAGTGGGTATTTACCTATATTTGCTTACATTTCATAAACCAGATTTGGTATTTTATTTATATTTAGGCATATAAACCCTGAGTGGTACTGTGCCCTTTTTACCCAGCCACTCTGCCTATTTAGGATTATATAAACTATGGGAAGAATCTGTTTATCTTATTAGAGTGACTGGATCTAAATGTTCTGTTGTCTATATGTGCTGTATTGTTGTGTTTTTTTATATGTATTTATATGGGCATGGTGTATAGGGGTATTTATTCAGCACTGGCTTAAATCTGGGCACAGCACATATGCTTATTGGGCCCTGTGCACTATTGGGGTGGTGGAGCTACGTGCGTGTATCTGGGGTGTATAACCACTACGCACCCTATGTACCCCCCGCACAGGATGCACTGAGGAGGGTGCGCAGCACCTATGTGCCTGAACCCCTGCCGTGCAGAGAGCAACACACTGGGGGTGGGCAGGGGGCGGGCGGGCTGACACTACATGCCATGCACTACAGCGTGTAGTGCTGTCTGCGGGGGTGCATAGGTGGGCGCAGTTTTTGGCAGTGGAGATCCTGCTGTAACCCACTGCACACACCTTCACAGGTGCCCCACCAGTCGCGGCAGACTCAGGCAACTATCTCCCATGCTGCCCCAGCTCACAGGGAGGACAGCAAGGGGTGGGGCATCCAGGTGGGTGAGAACCCTTACAGTGCCACTCCCTGGACAAAGAATCCAATCCATCGATTTCCTGGCAGACCCGCCATTACCTGGTGGTGTCCAGGACCTGGCAGCTTGTGAGGTGGCCATTGCCTCCCCCACCCCTGCGGCACTGACAGGGCAGGTGACAGGGCAGGGGGGGAGGTTGTCGGTGCAGCGGTGGGTGGGGGGCACTGCTCATGGATGTGGTGGCAGGGTACTGGGGGCGGCCTGTGGCCTGGCACAGAAGGGACATCTGTGTGCACGGGGGGTAGGGGGGGTTCACAGATTGCCTGTGGTGCTCAGGGGTGCCGGGTGTGTTGTCAGGGTCTGGGGGGGTGCAGGAGTTGGATTGGGGGACAGCTGTGCTGGAGGGTGGCCTGCAGGATGGGGACAGGGTCTGACAGCCGGTAGCCTGTCCATGCGCTTGGAGGGCGCCATGCTGTTCGGGCTGGTGTGTGTGTCCACTGGATGGCAGGGCCTTTCCATGTGGGTCCAAGTGCCTGCGGAGGGCATTCATGCACCTGGACCTATGCAGTAGCACAAGGAATCCACTGTGGAACCCATGCCAGATATCCAATTGGATGCCCAGCTGGGTCCGCTACTCTGCCTGCGGCCACCCTGCGAAGCCCTGTGCACCGGGGGAGATGGAGCCATGGACAGGTGGCAGCCATTAGTGAATAATTGCCAGTGCACACCTGTCTGCAGGTGCGGTGCTGCGCGGGCGGGTTATGCATGTTTTGCGTGTAACTTGCGCCCATTGGTGCATAGGGCCCCATTGTAATTAATTATGTGTAATAGTAATCAGCTGGATCATCTCCTATAAAAGTTACCATTCCCTAGGAGGCACTATTCCTTTGAAAAAGCCTATTGGTGAAACTTTAGGAGACTACCTGCTCCAAGAGGTCTGGCTGCAGATTGTATGTGTTTGTCTTGAAGACTGGAATTTGCAAATAAAAGGTAAAACTTCATACCGGGACTTATTTATTGTGTCTGAGAAGGAGTGCCGTGACTTTCCTTTATAGTTGTATATTGTCACTGGCACTCATCCCACTGAGCAGCTCTTACTACAAACTGGTTGCTGGTGTGAGTGAGCTATGTTCGTGGGGTCTCAGGCACACAAACGAAAGAAGGAACAGTCTTACGTAGCAAAACAGAAAATGAACAAAGGAGAGCCAAAAGTTCCCAGCCAAACTGGCAGCCATAAAGGAGTAGCAGGTATTACGGAAAGCATTTTTCACTGGACTGGAGAATGGCAACCCTTTTTTGTTGAGAGCAGATTGGGAATCTACACCGGGCACTTCCAAGCAAAACCCGACAGGGAACCAGGAGGACCAAGACATTAGCGAAGCATTTTTTTCGTGTGAAAGGACAGCGTTACGAGCTAGGAGACTACACTGGCAGCAACAATTTTGGGCGGCTTACCTGCAGGAAAAATGTATCCCAAGATGGCTCAGAATCACAAACTCTGCCACATTTGGACAAGAAAAGCCAGAATTCATCAGCAATTGGAGAGAGAGATCACGCATGAGGCATCCGCCAGTTGGATGCAATTGATTTTGAGTGACACTATCAAAATGCAGGAGGAAGTTAAAGCCGAGCAATAAATTAAAGAAACAGCTCAACACATTCAGTGAGCATAAGGAGTTTGAACTTTACAAGGAGGAGCTTCAGCAAGTGATTATTAGCCAAGACAAGAAAATTAGTGCAACCAAAAAAATAAAATTTGTAAGGGACGAAAATGACTACAAACTAGAAAATATTTTCAAATGGTCTAAAATTAACCCACACGGCAGTGGTAAAGGAAAGAAGAATGAAGTAAGATTTGAGACGAAATCTGTCTTGAAACAATCTACAAGTGCATCGGACATAAGTGTGGAAAAAGACTGTTGGTGAAATGTTAGGAGACTGCCTGCTCCCAGAGGACTGGGTGCAGTGTGTATGTGTTTGTCTTGAAGACTGGGATTTACAAATTAAGCAATATGGCATGACAGGGGGTGTGTTATGGTGGGATAACGGCCCACCTTGGGGTGGGTTGAAGCACAAGACGTAACCGAGGGCTTCCACCACCCAAGAAGGGCCAGGTGACCACCATAACACACCCCTGGAGTGCCTTATTGCGATTAGGAAATGGGTCATTTTTAGTAAATTTTATGCATTTTTAAACATAATACTTTCAGCTGGGCTGTTGTGCTGTGATAATGGCCCAGCTGAAAGCAGCTCTTAGCCAATCAGAATTCAGCATTCTTTCTACCCATTTCATAATAAAAGTTCAGACTTCAAAACGCGACTTCTTTATTGTGTCTGAGGAGTTCCGTGACTTTCCTTTACAGGTTTAGTTGTATCTCACTAAGGGGGTTTTACTTGTTGCAGGTAGTCTCACTGCATGCAGTTTTGCCTGCCAAGATTTATCATTGTGTATCTCAGTGTCAGCGTACAGAAGATTTGCTGGTGCAGGACATTGCTTTTTGACTGTTTGCTTTTCCACAAAAAGGACCAAGTCAACCAAGCCTTGTGTCCAATATGGAGGAGTATGCTTTCCTTTGGAGGTCTGCCTTTAAGGTAAGACAGTTTCTACTTAACAGTGTATAAAGAACGTTACATACATGTAATTAGTTATAATATAGGAAAATATGGTAGCATACTAAGGCACTGCAAGGTCAGTAGTGACTGGGGAGTTGCTGCTGCCTGGAATCCTCATATGCCCAGCATTCTAAAGCTTGGGCTATGCCATTTCCCTGGTAGGGGTGAAATTAAGGTAAGTGTAACCCCCTACCAATTTGGAGTTTACCTTAGTGTCTTCCTGGACTCTTTCCATGCCCACTGCCAGGCTAACATCCTGTAGAGGTAATAGATCAAAGGCTACCAGTTTGCTTCTGTTGATTCATGTGAGAGTGCCATGCCGTGCCTCTGTGCCTGTCTCTTTAAAAATTCAGCCAGTGTGTGTGTCTAGTGGATGGTCTGGGCTAGGTCCAAGTGCTTTTGGGCTTGTGACCGGCCAGACGCCGCTTTAATTTGCTCCCATCTGCTGTCAATATTGAAGCAGAGGGAGCTCTGTTTATTACTGTGATTATCTATTTCTAACTTGCTATTGTGTTTAAATTAGAGAGTTTTGTCTAACCTGCTTCCTTTGCGGCTTTGCCCTTCTCAATGGGGGGGGGACCTTAAAGGGTCCCTAGCTCAAGTGCCTCACTGGAAGGAAAAAGAGTAGTTTTTGTAGTGTAACCTCTAGGTGGCGCTATCCCAAGGGCTACTACCCCTGCCTGCTTGGCTAGAAGCAGGTTAAGGGGTCTGAGTTCTGAAACGGGTGCCTCCACCTGGAGGTCAGGGTTGGTAGTGGTCAAGCTAACCTAGGCACAGCCCTCCGGGACACTGTAACCCCCCTTTCTCCTCTAGTAGCCTGAACACTGTACAATAATCACTTTCACAATACCCCGGTACACCACACAGGTACCCACACTGTTTGCACTTGCCACCAGGGCAGGTTCCTCTGGCTCAACCCTGGGGACCCCCTGTAAAACAAGGTTATGCACAGCAAATAGCAACAGTACAGTACTTTGAGCACAAACTGGAACCACAGTCAGATTACATGCAGAAAAAGTTAGATCTGATTTCTTCAGGGTACTTGAACAAGGGAAGGGCAAAATCAGGTTAATTAGCTTAAAGGTTATATCAGTCAAGCAGTTATGCATGTGATTTGGGTCTCCCCACACAGTCACACCTCTAGGTACCCAGGTGGAGAAGAGATGGGCTAGCCAGGACTGTTGCCTGGGGTTGTCCGGTGTCGCAGCTGGTTGGGACCCTGTGATGGAAAACACAACATGCACAGTACACAATATTTGTAATCCAGAGCCAGTGGGCTCAATTCATAAAGGAAACGAAACAACAAGACAATCAGATGACGCACTCAGATTAGGCTGTTGTTGCAGGGAGTTACCCTGGTATTTACTCACGATACCCAAGACTGGACACAGGCTGGACGAAAATCGAGACTGCAGGTGGTTGATCTGTAATACCAGGAGAAGCAGGGCCCACATGAGTCACAAAGGCGTCGTTCCTGTTCAAGCGTGGAGCAGGGGTCTGATCCCCAGGCAGGTCTCTCGTTGGTGGCTTCTCTGTGCAGCGGGTAGTCTGGCAAGGCCCAGACCGCATGGAGACAAATTCGGATGCAGTCCATTTTGGGCTGGATACAGCTTCCAGCAAGCAGAACACAGTTCACACAGTGGTAAACTAACTCATGACCCACTAGCAGCTCATAACACATTTACATGTAAGGTAATTCTACAGTACCAGGCAAAGTGCTCCCTGGTCACAATCGCAGAGTCTCTGCACACACCAGGAGCTTAGGGGTAGCTGTAACTCCTGACAGGCCGATCGCATTCAGCAAAATCTTCAGACTTCTTCAGGTTGAGCCTGGCCCACTTCAGTAGCTTACTTTAGTCACACAAACTTAGATTTAGTCCACAATAATTCTCTTCTCTCCCTCTCAGGAACAGCAGGCAGACATGTAAGCTAAAAACTCAGCCTTTTCACAGTTCTCCCATGCAAATCCACTCAAGACTTCTGCTCAGAATCACTTCAGCTCCTCTCATTCACTTCCCAGCTCAGAACTAACTGAAAACTGCAAGCAGTTCGGGACTTCCCCAAGATCCAAAAGATTTGGTTGGCTCATTTGGCTGTCAGTCAAAGCAACAGCCCCCTCTTCAGTTGCAAAAAAGGCACAAAAAAGCCGCAAACTACAGTTCCTGCAGATTTTGAATTCAGACAGCTCCTGTAGTCCAGCTACATTTTAGGTCCCACCAGTACTGTTTGGTCCAATTCGCAGGCCAGGACCAAGATAGTGGAGACAAACAAAACAGTCCTTGCTACAAAGAAAGCAGGTTAGACAAACTACATTATCACTCTAAATGATTTTCAGCAAATAGTTACATCTTTCAAGAGAGCTGCCTCTCAGATTACTTAAGCTGCAATCAGGCAGCTCTTAAAGAGACAGTACACAGAGGCTATACAGGCTCTGGTAATCACATTTAAACTGCTAAAACGCAGGACACCCGCCTGGCAGTGAGCATTTAGGCAAGCTCGAGGAAGACTTTTTGGGAACCTCCATTTGTGGGGGGTTACAGTAGTTTTTAGGCTGGTGCCTAAACTGAACTGAAGCGGGGGTATCTGAACTGTGACTTGACAGCTTCCCCCAGCCAACCAGGACTCAGGAATCCCTGTGAAATCTCAGAACTGGTAGAGACCACCAGATCAGTTGAAGTTGGAGCTTGGAGAGTGAGTAGCTCGAGCTCTTGATAAGCTGCTCCTGATGGAGCTTAAGTGAATCGGTGGGAAGAGGCCTGACTTGCCTCCCTGCCACTGTTCTCCTGCATTGGACTGCCTGATTGCAGTGATCGGGATAACCTGACTTGAGACTAAAACTGCGGCAGAAACTCTGGAGAAATTTACAAATTCTGCTGGAGTTTTGGACCGCATTTACTCTCCTGTGAAGTGATCGGCCCAGAGGTTGTGAGAGACTAATAGTGGATCGAGAGGTTTGCTCACTGAATCGACTGCAATAGCAACAAGACTGTATCCGATCTGTTGGAAGAAGTTCATGCTGTTTTGTTAAATGTGCTGAATGTTCATTGTGGGCTGAGGTCTGTTTGCCCGCGACCAGATTGTTACACCAGTTGGAGACTTCACCAGCAAAATGAACTGAACATTGCCAAAGTGTTCATCATGCCTATGCCCTTGCCAGCTTGGCCCAGACCAATCATATTGCACCAGAGACTGTCTTCGGCGAGAGACCGGGTTTGTGAATCCAGCCCCTGCGCAGAGACAACTCACACGTTGTGGACACCTGGAGGGAAAGCCCATGAAGTGAAGGTGTGTCATGATGGCCCTGCTTCCCCATGCTCATTGGTGATCTACATGAGGATTCCATATCACCTGCAATATCACAGCCAACTGGTAGCATGAGTAAACTTATGGTAGTTTCCTGCAACAAGTCATTTAATTACCTGTGGTAGCATCTGATTGCTTCAGTAAATTTTCTGGGTTACAATAGACTGGGTCAACCTGCCAGGATTACCACAAATCAAAGCTTTGTTTTGCATGCTAACTGCCTTTCTTTCCATCAAAGGGTCCCAACACCAGCTGCAACACCTGCCACCCCTGGGCAACACCTCTGGCTAGTCAAAATAACATCCTGGGTACCCAGTGTTGTAGAACTAATTACTTGGGACTAGGAAGTGCATACCAAGAATCTAAATTCAATCAGTATAGTAATCATTTAACTAGATTCACGACCCTTCCTTGTTCACAACCCCTAAATAAATCTGATTATTTCACATTTAACCTGGCTTATGTGCATATTATCGGTTGGGTTACTGTGTTAACTTGCATACCTGCTAACCTTATTTTTGCAGGGGGTTCCAGGGCATTTGCTGAAGGCTAGACCCTGGTGCTAAGTGCAAGGGGTGTGTGCATATTGTTAATGTTATTTGCTAACTGTTATTATAGGTACAAAGCCACTAGGAGGATTGGTGGGTAGTTATAGCTTCCCAGAGGGCTATAACAGGTCAGATAGACATTCCCGCTATTGTTATTCTGGGTGGAGGCACCTTAATACTGAATCCAGGTCCCTCGACCTGTGGTCAGAAATACAGGTAGGGATAGTAACCTTAAGGATTGTGCCACCTAGGGGTTACATCTTGGAGGCACCGCTGGGATTAGTGCCCCCTAGTGGCCGGAATACAAACTTTCAGTCAGTTGTAGATTTGGTGCCAAACTTGAAATGGAGACCTTCACCACAGCTAAGTTGAATATTTCCCCCCACAAGCTGGTCATGCACCATGTCACAGCTTGTGGGAATAAACTTCATCCGAGGCAAATTTACAAGTTTAAAACACACCATGATGTGATATTTGTTTTTCAAAAGTTAGAAAAATAATAAATGAAAACAAAGAAATTGCAAAGAAAATCACTACTTAACATCAGTAGTTTCTCAAATGAATGAATGAATGCTTTATTTTTAAAATGCTCCTTTCCAAAACCAAGGCACTTTTACAACAAATCAATACATAAAATTAAAACAACATCCTAAAATCAATTAATAAATATATTTAAAAATCTGAATATGCCAGACTAAACAAATACGTCTTTAAGGCTAACTTAAAACTTCGGACAGTCCTGGATCTTAGTGCTCATAAGACCCTTCTCACCTGCACTCAGTAGCTTGTCTGCACTAACAGTAGAACCTCTCTCCTCCTCCTCTCTCAGGGCTGAGCTCCACTGGACTGACTTAAGTGAACTCAGTGAAGAGGTTTTATATCTTTTGGTGGGGTCACCTGACTGAGCCGTTTCTATTTACATGCCTGGACATGCTGTTTCAAAACCAAGGGGGGTTTTGTTTCAGGGGACTTTCTGGTTCAGTTAAAGGTACAGTGTAGCTCTCCACTGATACTGATTCTATATCTTTGATTCACAGTGACTAAGCACTTTCATAAAGCATACCACATTCTTTTGTTCAGCCTCATATATAGAATCTTATACAGTAACAGATTTATAGTGTGAATTTATGAAAATACCTTAAGGATTTCTTATAACTGTAATGATCATGAAATTATTATTGTTTTATATGGCTTCTGAATCCTTTTTATTTAAAAAGGCTTTATTAACTGTATTTATTCCTATTTAAAATAGCATTCATGCTTTTTGTACACAAAATGCACTTATGCACTTTACACAACACCTCTCTGGGTGTTTGGCATCATTCCAGGGACTGAATGGATCAAAATGGAAAAAGAATGAAAAGAGAGAACTAGTAGGAAGTTTAGTAGGGATAGTAAAGAGCTACGCTAGGTGGCCGACCTAGAGTAAGGGGAAAAAAGAAGAAAAGAAAAGAGAAAAGCATTAACTGTTGTGCAACAGAAGTTTTTGTAGCTAGGAAATAAGGAGAAAGAAAAGTGGTCCATCAGTCACAGCTGAGGATGTAGCCTAACTCCACCACGCACCTCCCTTCTTAAGAAAAAAACAGTTCTAAAAACTATACTGTTTTTTCAAGAACCCCCTCTCAGTCATAAATATTCTACCAAAACAGTAGAATTGGGGTTGGTTGAAACTTTCTTTCACCCACTATGAGAGCTTCACCCCAGGGTCCCATAATTCAGCTATTCTTAGTATTGTCCACCATATCAAGTTACTGCAGTACGACAATACTTTCACAACATTACCCTGGGGCTGTTATACAGTTCAGTACAGTACCCATCTATGCTCTCAGAGGACTTCAGTTTGTAGTGACTGTCTACCCCCTAGTTCACTATGGTTACTATAACTCAGACATTTCATATGTAATATCAGGCACCCATCGATAGGCATTGTTTCAGCACCCATCATTTGGCATCATTTCAGAACCCATCACTTGGCATCATTTCAGCCATGTGCACACACTATTGTACCTTCATCAGTACTTTAAAAAAGAGGAAGTAATACACAGCAGCTTTATGCTGACTCCTAGCTTCCTCCATCTAGCTATCTGGGTGGCTGTGCAGGCCTATACCACAACTTTCTCTGGGGTGAGTTGTAGCCAGCTCTAACCCCATTCTAACACATTGCTTCCACTCAGGGGGCCCAATCATAGGTTCCACCCCATCCCTAGATCCTCCATGACCTTAGGTTCAACATTTTATATCATACAGTATAGACATTTATTTTATGTTATACATTTCTTGTAATCATTTCATACATTTCATTTATCCATTTCCCATTCATATATTTTCTGGTAGACAAGGCATCTTCTCATTCTGAACACCAACCAGCCAGTTCCTAACTCCCAAAACCTTTGGGGTTTCCTTTCAACCCTTATTTGTAACACACCAGGGGTTTCTTTTCAACCCTTACACCATTCTGGTACCCTCAACTGACTGTACTCGGCACCAGCCTTAAAAGTTGTATTCATTTTAAACATTACATGATTCATACATTTTGTCCCATATCACAGGGGTTCAAAACATGGGAAAGTCCCTTCAGTCACCATGGTGTCTTCCCTGTTGCTTGTAGTCATCACCTCAATATGCATATGTCCTGAAACAGTCTTACTTGGGGCCTTCATCTCATCTTCCTCCAAGTAGCAGCAGCCTGGAAAAATGGGCAACAACCGGCTGTCAAAAGTGGCTAGCAACAAAGGTTCCATCAGGGGGTCCTCCTCTTCTAGAACCCATGGATCCTGGTCCTCTACCTCTGACATAAAATCCTCTGGTTGGGAACTCTCCATCAGCACCTGGCAGCAGTTCTCTGCCTCTCCCCAGCACTGGTCCGCTTCCGTGTTCCATCAAACTCCAATCCAGGCAATAGCTCCTCTCCAGTTCTCCTCACCTGGGCTCTGGTATGCACACCAGGAAGCCCCTCTTCCTTCAGAACCTTGTCCTCCATGGGATCCTGTAGGTATGCCATCCTGCTCTTTGCCCCATGTCTGGATTCCAGGGCTGGTATCTGGGTACTGGTCCCCCCCTTGTTTCTCTGGACAACCAGTACTATCCCACTTTTGACACCAAGTTTGTCACAGCATGTGGGAATAAACTTCAGATGAGGCAAATTTACAGGCTTAAAACACACTGTGGTGTAATATTTATTTTTCAAAAGTTAGAAAAATAATAAACGAAAACAAAAAAATTGCAAAGAAAATCACTGCTTAACATCAGTAGTTTCTCACATAATACAGTCCTGGATCTTAGAGCTCCTAAGATCCTTCTCATCTGCACTCAATAACTTGTCTGCGCAAACAGTAGAACCTCTCTCCTCCTCTCTCAGGGCTGAGCTCCACTGGACTGACTTAAGTGAACTCAGTGAAGAGGTTTTATATCTTTTGGTGGGGTCACCCGGCTGAGCCATTTCTATTTACATGTCTGTCTGGACATGTTTCAAAATCAAGGGGATTTTTGTTTCAGGGGATTCCTGGTTCACTTAAAGGTACAGTGTATATCTCCACAGATATTGACTCTCTATATCTTTGATCCACAGTGACTGAGCACTTTTATAAAACATACCACATTCTTTTGTTCAGCCTCATACATAGAATCTTATACAGTAACAGGTTTATACTGTGAATTTATGAAAATACCTTAAGGATTTCTTACAACTGTACTAATCATGAAATTATTATTGTTTTATATGGCTTCTGAATCCTTTTTATTTAAAAAGGCTTTATTAACTTTATTTATTCCTATTTAAAATACCCTTCCTGCTTTTTATACACAAAATGAACTTTTGCACTTTACACAACACCTCTCCGGGTGTTTGGCATCATTCCAGGGACTGAATGGATGGAAGTGGAAAAAGAATGAAAAAAGAGAACTAGTAGGAAGTTTAGTAGGGATAGTAAAGAGCTACACTAGGTGGCCGATCTAGGGTAGGGGACAAAAAGAAGAAAAGCAAAGAGAAAAGAATTAACTGTTGTGCAACAGAAGTTTTGGTAGCTAGGAAATAAGAAGATAGAAAATTGGTCCATCAGGCACAGCTGAGGGTGTTGCCGAACTCCACCACATACCTCATGATGGGGTGGAGCAGGATGGAAGAATGCTTTATTGTTGCTGGATATTCCCATGGGGACCACTAATGATGTCATAGAGGAAACCATGGGTAATGTTAAGTGTTTGGGGAAAGTTTCAGTGTGAGGGTGGGACACTAACTTGTTTGAACAGACCGTAATGGCCCTCATTGCATGTAGCATCCTATAGACCCAGAGAAAGTACCCCCTGTCATCATGCCTGAGGGATCCCAGATGGGGTGGAGGGTTATCCATGTGCATAGTGGGCCATCTTCTCCTGGGGGGTTTCCCAAAGTGGAAGGATTTAGGGCGTATTTGTTAAAAGTATTGGCTGCTGAGGGACAGACTGTTGAGAATTTGCAGAGGGCCTTGGAGGGTTCAGGAGTGGTTACTCCCATACAATCTCCTCCAGTCTCTCCACCCTTGCCTATGGCGTCATCCATTGCAGCAACTCCCGTAGTGCTACACCCTGTACACCTGGACTCTTATCACAGGCTCAGACTGTTTTCAGGTGCCATCCCTGTCCCCATAGGGGAAGATGATTTGGAAATCTGGATGGACTATGCCACCCCATTGGTCCAAGAGTGGTAATGTTCTGAGGGGCAAAAAATATAACAGACTTATGGAAAGTTTAAGGGGCCCTGCATTTGAAGCCATTCGGTTTCTCCAGTCCACCAACCTGGAGGCCCTGCTGCTGAGTACCTATCTGCTTTAGAAGGGGTGTTTCATAGCAATGAGACAGGAGAGGATTTGATGTGGAAGTTCAAGTCCACAAAACAATGGAAGAATGAGTGACTGTCCATCTTTGCGACTTGTGTAAAGCAGGCCTTGCAAAGAGCACACCGAAAAGGGGGCATCCCAGATAGTGAGCTAAATCGAGTGAGGTTGGAACATGTCACTAAGTCTGCTCACTATTCAAGTGTACTTATGTTAAAGCTAAAACTTCAGGACTGCCAAGATAACCCCCCTTAATACTGTTGGCTAATGAAGGAGATTAGGGGAAGCTGAGAACGAAGTTGATAATTGGGACCCATGTGCTGGTGTTGCGTGAACTGTATCTACCTCCAACAGACCCAATGAGAAAGAGGCCACCTTAGAGTCACAGCAAATCAGTGAACTGCTAAAGGAACTCAAAGAACTGAGAGCCAGCAGAAAAGCTGTGGCAGAACTAGCTAAAACTCATAGCTTCTGCCTCTCCAATACTGAGACCACTTGTGAGACTCAACCTGTCAGTCAGGGAGCCAAAGCCCATGCTGCTGAATCCCGATCTGACAGTAGTGCAGCCAAGCAGATGAGGGAGTTGTGAGCTATAATGTGAGACCTTATTTATGTCACCTGACCATCTGCACCCTGGAAGAGCTATGGGGGGGCGGAGCCTGATCCTTAGCCGAAGGAAGAGTATAGGCCTCCACCCCTTGACCAATATAAGCTTTGAGAGGATTCGATCCGTCCTGCTGAACCCAAACCTAAGGTGTTTTGTTATCGGTATGGAGAAGATGGGCACACTAACTGATCTTGCAATGCTTCTGAAGACCTATGGCAGGTCACTTCCAAATTGCTCAACCAGGTCCGGCAAAGCAGCATAAAGCCACAACATGGGCCATCACTCAAATCTTTTTCATCCAAGACTGTGATGAAAAAAACTACTAAACCTGCTCCTCCAGACTGGTCAGAGATGGTGGGTCTGTCTTTGGAGACTACGGTATGCATTAATGGCATTTCGACCCAAGCCATCTTGGACAGTTATTCTCAGGTTACTATTGTGCTCAAAGATTGATACAACCAGCACCTGTCTGATCTCCCCTTTCATCCCCTCTAAGGACTTCATGTATCGGGTTTAAGTGACAAATCTTATCCCTACCTTGGTTGTGTATGACTGTGGCTATAGTTCCCTACTACTGTTGCTGTCGTGGATGAATCGGTAGAGACATTGGCTTGGTATGCCCTCCAACTGGAATGTATGATGGCATTCCTTGCTAATTGGTTCTAATGCCTACATGTTCAGTAAATTAGCCCAGCTGTGCCAGGAGAAGCAAGCAAGGAGGCCTGGACGAGCCTTACACATCCCTGCCATGGTGCAGAGACCATATGACCAACACATGCAGACTACGGAGGTCGATAAGGATGAGTCGGTGGGAGTTGTATGGAAAAAAGACCCAGCACCTCTTGCATTGCCACCCAGTGCTCAGTGTGCCATTAGCGGTAAAGTGCAAATGAAAAAAAAGATGTCACTAATCAAATCCTCATGTTGGACGCTCCAAAGGAGGGGAAGCTGCCAGATGGGCTGCTAGTTACACCTAGTAGCCTGCCTGCCTGAGCTCATGCCTATGCCCGGCAGGTGATGGTCCAAATTCAGAATGTGTCTGACCAGGATATTAAAGTCAACCAAGGTTGCACCCTGGCTACTGTATATTGCGCAGATACTGCTGTGTTACCTAGCAAGTGCTGTACCAAAGAAAACGACATGGTAACTCCTGACTTGTTTGATTTTGGAGAGTACCCTATTCCTGAAGAGTGGAAGGATAAAGTTAGTAGAAAACTGACCCAGCAAAGCAGAGTGTTCTCATTAAAAAGAGTGGGATGTCGGGTGCATCACTGGTGTGGAACACCGTATCAGGTTCCATGACAAGAGGCCATTTTGTGAAAGGTCATGCCGATTGGCACCAGCAGACACTGACAATGTTCAATGCCATCTCCAAGAGATGTTAGCAGCTGGAATTATACAGGAATCACATAGCCCTTATGCATCCTCCATTGTGGTAGTCCGAAAGAAGAATGGCTCAGTGAGGATGTGTGTGGACTACTGAACCCTTAACTGAAGAACCATACCAGACCAATATACAATGCCTCACATCCAGGATGCCCTTGATTGCCTTAATGGGAGCCAGTGGTTTTCCATCTTAGACCTCAGGAGCAGGTATTGCCAAATCCCGATGGCACCAAAGATAGAGAGAAAACTGCATTCATCTGTCCTTTGGGTTTTTACAAATTTTTACGTATGCCCCAGGGTATCTCTGGAGCACCCGCCACCTTCCAAAGATTAATGGAGTGAGCTGTAGGAGACATGAACCTGCTTGAATGCCTAGTTTATCTGAATGATGTCATTATGTTTGGGAAAACACTGGAAGAGCACGAGACTCACTTGTTCAAGGTCCTGGATCAGTTGGAAGATTTTAGATTAAAATTGTCCATCGACAAATGTCCATTTTTTCCAGCAGTTTGTAAAATATGTTGCCCCCATTGTGTCTTCTGAGGGCATTCAAACTGATTCAAGTAAAGTGAAAGCTTTAACTTCCTGGCCAAGCCCTAACAATATCAAAGAGCTGCAAAGATTCCTGGGTTTCTTCAGATACTGTCGCCATTTACACCACACTAAAGTCATTCACCCCCTTCTAAATCTGACTCAAGAGTACCCACCTACAAACCGGAATTATAAAAAGAGTGTTGTGAAAGAAGAAGATAAAACCTATTTCAAGATCAGTGAACTATTTGGGGCCAGGTGCACCAAGGAATGTGATACAGCTTTTTAGGATATTACTCATCAGCTTACACATGCCCATGTACTCGCTTACACAGATCCAGCTAAGCCATATGTGTTACATACAGATGCTAGCTTGAAAGGACTTAGAGCCGTGCTTTATAAGAAGTATGAGGAAGGATTGCACCTTGTGGCATTTGTTAGTAGAAGTCTTTGAATTTCTCACATTAAAGTGGGCAATAGTAGATCAATTTCATGAATACCTCTACGGTGCTAAAATTCTAGTAAAGACTGACAATAACCCCCTCATGTTTATCCAAACTTCAGCCAAATTAGATGCAACTGGACACCGTTGGTTATTAGCCCCTTCAGTGTATGATTATTCAGTGGAGTACCGTTCAGGTCTAAATCACATTGACGCTGATGCCATATCTAGAAAGCCTGCATCAAATTCTGAGTGGGTGCGGATGTCCGAGCAATCTGTTAAGGCACTATGTCACAAGTTTGATTTTATTTTTTTATTTAAACTTTTGTTTACCAGGTAAACAATATGAGCCAACACCCTTTTTCAAATGTGACCTGGGACCATAATCAATGTTACAGTCAAGATGTAATATACAAAAAACATAAAATACAACATAATCATACAATACAATAATTACATACGAACAATGATATAATAACAATTATACATCACTAAACTTAAAAAATGTTGTCTCACTGATGCTTTTAAAGCATTAATTCCATCAATATGTTGTAAAGTGCATGGGATCTTGTTCCAAAGTACAGGAGCATAATTAGAGAATGCCTGCTCACCTAACCTAGATTTCGTATTTGGAATATAACGCAACAGAAGCATTTGATTGTAAATCTGTTTAATATTTTAACGTTTAACAAAGAAGACAAAGGAGAAACTGCACCCAAATGAAGAGTGCTATGAACCAAGCAATTCAGACTATATTGAGAATATAAAGAAGGAGGAAGCCAAGATGTTGTCAAATGTAGATCACAGTGATACGTTCTATATGGCATCTGTAATGCAAACCTGCATATAGCATGAAATGTTGTCAGCAATGAAACATCAGATTTAGCCAGATTCACAAATAAAAAAGAATTATAATTCAAAACTGATAGCAACACACTACTGCAAATCTGGCCTCCCTAGTTAATAAATCATGCAACTTAAACAAAGCCCCCAACCTTTGATTAACATTTCTGCAGTTATTTTTAACATGTAATGAAGAAGACAAACAAGGGTCTAAAATAGTCCTAAATACATAAATTGGCAAACCTGCTCCAAGACAACACCCTCACTACTTACAATCTCTAAAGGATTGTATTTTTTTAACCTAAACTTTGATCCAAAAAGCATACTTTTTGTCTTCCTTGTGTTTAAAAGAAGGCAGTGGGTACTTAGCCACATATCCAACGCTTGAAAACTGTAAGTCAGATTCTGTTTTATTTCAGCCTCTGATGGTGAGCTGATATAAAGAATATCATCTGCATACATCAAAACCTCAGTTGATGCCAAATGATTTGGAAGATTATCTACAAATACAGAGAAAAGTAGGGGCCTCAGGATAGAGCCCTGGTGTACCCCTACCTTCATCATTTGACTCCCAGATTGAACTCCCTGATAACTAACTTGTAATGGGCGTTCAGTTAAATAACTACTGAACCATTTCAATGGGGAGTCCCCGACTCCGAGGTCCTCCAACCCCCGGAGCAGCAGGCAATGGTCTACCAAGTCAAAGGCCTTGGACAGATCCACAAACACAGCTCCAACAAGCTTACCGCCATCCAAAGCTCTGCCAACATAGTACGTGAATCTAGTCAAGGCTGTACCTGTACTATGATGTTTATGAAAGCCATGCTGCACCGGGGATTGGAGGCCTGCGGAGTCCAAGAACTCCACCATTTGATGATTCACAATTTTTTCAAGTAGTTTTCCCAAGATACAGGTAGGTAAAAGAGAAATAGGACGATAACCATCCAACTCATTTACTGAACCTCCCTTACAGACAGGTTTTATAATTGTGTTTTTCCAAGAAGATGGAAATTCGCCTGTAATTAAAGATAAATTAAAACTTTTGGTTAGGGGAACTATATATATACTCAGCAACAAGTCTCAGGAATCTTATTTTGAGTTTACCTGGGCCAGTACTTTTATTTACAGACAGTTGTTTTAATAATCACAAGACCTCACTAGGCCTAACTTGCCTGAAAGAATGTACTTTACAACATGAATGGCCCTGAGAATATGAAGGAAAAAGGATTCCTAATACAAGTAGAAAAATCAGTGAATTTAGTTAAAAAAGCTTTGGCAATAATGGATGGATCAGTCATAAGATTCCCATTAATATTCCTCCGATTTGGTGCAGCACCAACCTTTGGGGCAGTTAACTCCTTAATTGCAGACCAACATTGCCTGACATTGTGCAAATTATCCTGCTGTTTCTTTAAACAGAATTCAGACTTACAAAGTTTAATCTTAGCCTTACATAAATTACGCAGATGCCGGTAATCATTAAAATTAAAATCTGTCATTTGCCTTTTATAACGTCTCCAGGCAGAATCTCTCTCTTTCATTTGCTTAAATAAATCCGCAGTTAACCATTTATTTGTTGTACCTCTAACCCTATGAGTTTTTAAAGGGAAAAATATATTCTGTACATCAGTCAAAGTTCTATTAAAATAATTCACTGCACAATTTACTTCAGGGATCGCATCTAAATAGGTCCAATCTATTTTATTTAAGTCTTCAGCCAAATCCTCTGTAATTACTGATGGAAATTCCCTGTACAATATAAACCTAGGAGGAGGTTTTGATGTATTACACCTCCATACACAAAAAACTGCAAGATGCTCGCTTATAACAGCAGGGAGAGTACCCACACCTATTATTTTTTAATGATTATTTGTAAGAATCCAATCAATAATAGTGTGCTTATTACTTATCATATTAATTCTAGTGTAGGTAGAAACTACCTGTACAAGCCATGCATTAATTATAAGTGATTTGAGTGCTGGATTATTATCAGGAGACCAACTGATATTAAAATCTCCAAGGACCAAAAGGTTCCCGGATCTATCTTCAGAACCTAAAAATTCCAATAAATCAACTAAACCCTTGCTAGCTGTTTTTGGAGGATTATAAATTGTGCAAACCTTAAGCTTATAACAGCCACCAAAAATTACATAAAACTGTAACAATTTACACTCTGATTGAGGGTGCTAATCTATAGGGTTTTCTATTGCATCTAAACTTTCTTTATAATATATTAAAATTCCACCCCTCCTTTTTTTATTATGTCTTTCCTTACGCAGTAGATTATAACCTTGAATCTGATAAAGGCCACTATCCACTGATGGTTTCAACCAAGATTCTGTTATACAGAATAGGTCTGGGTGATGTAGGGCCATAAAAGCCTCCAATTCCTGCTTCTTTGAATTAACACTACAAACTTTCAAAAGTGTTACCTGTAAACCTTTTACCTCTTGAGGAATATATGAAGTTGAGTTACAATTTATCAATGGGCCTGGATTTGACTCCACATCACCAGACAGATTCAATAACATACCAAGCAAAAAAGGAGGCATTACAACTAAGAATTTAAAACAGTGCCCAATACAATACTTACTTCTTTTAGTTAGGGTGCCAAATGCTTGACACTTGGAGGTATTAATTTGGTAGAATTTTGTAAACCATTTGAAAAATACAAACTCCACTTACAACGTAGCTGTTGCTGATATCCCCTAACATTTTCATTTCTATTAGTATTCAACCAAACCAAACTCCACTCCAACACTACCAGCACTAAAATCGTCCCACATATAAACCCCTTTATTTTCAGAGCCATTTTAAACCAAATACAGCTGCTTATTATCAGATCTAGCATTTATTTACAAACACAGTCCACCTTATAATATCAAGAACAGTCTACCCCATGCCAGTGTTTCACTACCGAGTGGTGCTCGGTTGAGCTGCTGCGCTTGCGCGATAGTGTGTGTGTTTAAATATGGTCCTGCCCCTCCTCCTTCTGGTACGTGGACACAGTAGACCACCCCTCTCAGCTGTTGCAAAGCAAGTGGCAGTTCAAACACAGTCCCGAGATGTAAATCTCAGAAGGACGAGCATTGGCACAGTTTAAAAAGCTGTATGTAATGTGAAACAGTCACAGATGTTAGTAACACTCTCAGCAGCAGATCTTTCTCACTAGCTGGCATACCTGTTCATACATTCGCAATGCATGCATTTAAATATGGTCCTGCTCCTCCTCCTTCTGGTATGTGGACATAGTAGACCGCCCCTTCTCAGCTGTTGCAAGGCAAGCGGTAGTTCAAACACAGTCCCGAGATGTAAATCTCAGAAGGACGAGCATTGGCACAGTTGATAAAGATGAACACCCATCTCTGGAGACTGTAGACTGTCTGGTTGCTTGCCTGGGGCCCCCAAAAACCTGTGTCCCTAAAGTCTATTGCAACTTTGCAGCACTAGACCTGAGTGCCTTGCCTCAACTTACTCCAGCCAATATCCAGAGGCAACAGTATAGCGAACCCATGATCAAGCGTGTGTTGGATGCCATAAATGCTGGAAAGAGTGTTTCCAAACTGTGCTCTGAAGACTGGAGAGCTGCTCTGCTATTCCAAGAGGGGCCAAGGCTCAAGTTGTGCAACAAGCTACTTTACCGAGACGCCACGAATGGACAAGGCCAAGTCATCAAACAACAGCTAGTGCTACCTTCTGCATTTAAAAGTGTGGTTCTATGTACTCTCCATGATCAAATGGGACATTTGGGTTATGACAGAACTTCAGACTTAGCTTGTGCCCACTTCTATTGGCCCAAGATGGGTGCTGTTATCAATGCCCATATCAAAACATGTAACCACTGCCTTCAAAGAAAAGCTCAGCCCCCAGAGAGCAGCGCCCTTGGTTAACATCTCCACCAGTACACCCATGGAGCTCATATGTATTGACTTCTTGTGCTTGGAGCTTGATAAAAAAAATATTGACAATGTGCTTGTTGTAACCTACCATTTTACTCATTACGCCCAGGCCTATCCAACAAAGGACCAGAAAGCCATCACTGTAGTCAAAGTGCTTGTTGAGAAGTTTTTCATTCCCTATGGTGCCCCCTAGCAGATCCATTCTGACCAAGGGAGAGACTTTGAAGCCATCTAATTAAGGAGATAATCTCACTCTGGGTTGTAAGAAAGTCCAGAACCACCCCCTATCACCCTCAAGGAGATCCACAATCAGAAAGATTCAATAGAATGTCATTGGACATGCTGGGTACCCTTCATCCCAAAGACAAGGCAAGGTGAAGTCAACAAATAAGTACCTTGGTTCACGCATATAACTGTACTCATAATGATGCAACCGGTTTTTTCTCATACCAGCTGATGTTTTGTCGAGAAGCAATGGTTACCTGTTGACATTTGTTTTGGTGTTTTACCCAATGGAGTCCAAGCAGAAAACTATCTTCGGTACGTACAAAAGCTCAAAGCTCAGCGTAATCACGCCTATAAGCTGGCCCACACCATGGCTGCCAAGAGAAACTTAGCTAATAAAGAAAGACATGACAAACATGTTAAGGCCCAAGAGTAACAACCTGGGGATCATGTTTTATTGAGAAATTTGTGTTTGCATGGAAAACATAAGATAGCCGACAGGTGGCATCACATCCCATACATTGTTGTCAGCAAGCTGGAGGACCTGCCAGTTTACAAAGTGCAACCAGAGAATGACCCATGAGCTGTAAAGACAATGCACAAGAATCACCTTTTGCCGATTGGACAGATTATCATAGACTCTGTACCTCAAAACAATGCTTCTACTGGGCCTGTGACCAAGTCTGCAACTAGAAAAAAGCAAGTAAGCTCACCTTCTACTGTTTCATAGCTGAAGCCTTCAACAAGCAGTGCTCTGATCCATAATGACAATCATTCTGAACCCGATAATAGTGAATATGGAGCTACCTATTATCCTTCTTTCAAGTTAAGCAAGATATTTCAAGGAAATCCATTATGTGACATGGGAGATGAGGCTGGACCTTCAGAGCCATCTAATTATCCGGCCCTCTCAACTACCCCTGCACTGCCTGATAGTGAATTGCAAAGTATGACTTCCAATGTAACAGACTCTTTATGTCTCGTGGAACTGTCTGAACCCCAAGAGGCAAGTCCTGACCAAGAAAATGAGGGCCAAAATAGTGCAATGCTAGATGTAGTTGAAATATTTGAAGTTGACAATGACTCTAATTCAAAAGTTGATTCTGAAAGTATCAGCAATGTGTTGCGAGATTTAAATTCTATACAGTTTCCTCTCACTGATGAGTCAGAATCTACAGAGCAAGCAAGTGCAAGTACTACTTCTTGTTCTGAACCAACAGTAAGTGCAGAGGCACCCTTTCGTCAGAAACTGCTGCATTGCTGGACAATGAGCCAGGAGTCGCAAACCCAAATACAAATGTTGAAAGGACTGAGCCTGTGCCCCTTCCACCCAGAACATCTGGAAGAGTTGTTAAACCTGTAGTATGCCTTAGTCATGATTCCCCAGGAAGGCATGTAGACCTTCCCTTGAATGCAGTCCATAACACAGAGTCCAAAGCTAGCTGAAACGGTCAGACCCCCCCCCATCCCTGTGGGTTAGTGTGCAGGAATTAGTACAAACAAGGGTAATGTGCTTTGCTACTTGAATCTGTCTGCTATGAAAGTAAAATGTTTAAAGTACAATGAAAAGTGCCTAAGCAGTATTATTGCATATGACTAAAGCATGCTTATTATGAAGATGCATCATATATGACAAACTATGTAATGTGTATATAATAGTATGGTTGCACCCTGTACATATTTATGAACAGTACTATTCTAACTAAGTGTTTATAGAGTATAGACTTGACGCAGACACCAAGTTTTTCCAGGCAGGGAAGAGTGTAACCCCCTACCAATTTGGGGTTTACTTTTGTGTCTTCCTGGGCTCCTTCTATGCTCACTGCCAGGCTGACATCCTGTAGAGGTAATAGATCAAAGGTTACCTGTTTGTTTCTGTTGATTCATGTGAGAGTGCCATGCTGTCCCTATATGAATTCAGCCAGTGTGTGTCTAATGGATGGTCTGGGCTGGGTCTGAGTGCTTTTGAGCTTGCGACCGGCCAGACGCAGCTTTAATTTGCTCCTCTCTGCTGTCGATATTGAAGCAGAGGGAGCTCTGTTTATTACTATGATTGTCTATTTCTAACTTGCAATTGTGTTTAAATTAAAGAGTTTTGTCTAACCTGCTTCCTTTGCAGCTTTGCCCTTCTAAACAGGGGCCACCATGTTGGGTTTGGGACTTTCAGTAATGGGACGAATGGGACTCAGGGGACCTCAAAGGATCCTTAGCTTAAGTGCCTCGTGGGAAGGAAAAACAGTAGTTTTTGTAGTTTTTAGGTTGACACCTAAACTGAACAGAAAGGGGGTATCCGAACTGTGACTGATAGCTTCCCCCAGCCAACTTGGACTCAGGAATCCCTGGAAAATGCCAGAACTGGTAGAAATGGTGGGGTCAGTTGGAGGAGCTGCTCCCTGATGGAGCTTAAGTGAATTGGCGGGAAGAGGCCTGACTTGCCTCCCTGCCACTGTTCTCCTGCATTGGACTGCCTGATTCCAGTGATCAGGATAACCCGACTTGAGACTGAAACTGCAGCAGAAGCCCCAGAGATGTTTACAAGTTCTGCTCGGGTTTTAGACCAAATTTACACTCCTGTGAAGCGATCGGCCCAGAGGTTGTGAGAGACTGATAGTGGATTGACAGGTTTGCTCAGTGAATCAACTGCAACAGCAACCAGACTGTAGCTGATCTGTTGGAAGAAGTTCTTGCTGTTTTTGATAAATGTGCTGAATGCTCATCATGCTCAGGTCGAGGCCTGTTTGCCCACGACCAGATTGTTATGCCAGCTGGAGGCTTCACCAGCAAAATGAACTTTGCCAAAGCGTTCATCACACCTGGGCCTTTGCCAGCTCAGCCCGGACTGACCGTATTGCATTAGAGACTGTCCTCGGTGAGAGACCAGGTTTGGGGATCCAGCCCCTGGGCAGAGACAACTTGCAGGTTGCAGCCACCTGGAGGGAAAAGCCGTGAGGAGAAGATGTGTTGTGATAGTTCTGCTTCCCCATGCTCATCGGTAATCTACACGAGGTCTCCATATCACCTGCAACATCACAGCCATCTGGTAGTGTGAGTAATCTCAGGGTAGCTCCCTGCAACAAGTCATTTAATTACCTGTGGTATCGTCTGATTGCTTCAGTAAATGTTTTGGGTTACAATAGACTGGGCCAACTGGCCAGGATTACCACAAATCAAAGCTTTGTTTTGCATGCTAACTGCCTTTCTTTCCATCAAAGGGCCCCAACATCCGCTGCAATGCCGGCCACCCCGGGCAACACCTCTGGCTAGTCAAAATAACATCCTGGGTACCCAGTGTTGTAGAACTAATTACTTGGGACTAAAAAGTGTATGCCAAGAATCTAATTTCAATCAGTATAGTAATCATTTAACTATATTCACACCCCTTCCTTTTTCACGATCCCTAAATAAACCTGATTGTTGTTTCATGTTTAACCTGGCTCATGCGCATATTATTAGTTGGGTTACTGTGTTAACATGCATACCTGCTGTGCTAACCTTAATTCTGCAGGGGGCTCCAGGCATTTGCTGAAGGCCACAGCGTGATGGTAAGTGCAAGGGGTGTGTGTATATTGTTAATGTTATTTGCTGTGTGCTAACTGCTGTTACAGGTACTTACTGACTGTATGCTAACTGCTGTTACAGGTACAAAGCCACTAGGAGGGTTGGTGGGTGGTTATAGCTTTCCAGAGGGCTATAACAGGTCAGACAGACATTCCCACTGTTGTTACTCTGGGTGGAGGCATCTTAATACTAAATCCAGGCCCCCTCAACCTGTGGTCAGAAATACAGGCAGGGGTAGTAACCTTAGGGATAGCACTGCCTAGGGGTTACATAAGTATGAAGAAATTTCTTCTTTTTCTACTTAAATACTTATAGTGTTTTCTAACTACTTTTCTATTATTTGTCCATTTTCTGTACTCAAAGTGTTGCGTTTTAAAGTGTAAATTTAGTACAATAGTTTTATGTTGGTGTTAGTATCTTGAAATATTGCCAAATTATGACTATCTAATATTCTGCTAATATTAATTTGTAACATTTTTGAAACATCTTATTTGTTTGATAGCTGTATCTCTTTCTGTGCATACTTGAAATGGTTTTAATAAAATTTTATTTGAGGGGAAAAAAGAACTGTGGAGACTTTTGTGAAGACCCTTGGGGCAGAGGCTAGAATGAAGGGCAGGGCTTGGTAATGGAAGTGGTTTTGCATTATGTGAAATCTGAAGTATGTGTGATGTGATGGTCTAATCGGAATATGGGGATGTGCATCTGTCATATCTATTGATGTTAGGTAATCTCTGGGTGGATTGCCATGAGTATGGCTTGTATTGTCTTCATCTTGAACTTCTTGTGCTGTACACATTGGTTTAAGAATTTTAAGTCTGGCACGGGATGTAAGCCACATTTTCTTGGGAACCATAAAGAAGACTGAATATATTCCCATGCCTTTCTCCTGTTCCGGTACCTCTGCGATGGCTTTGTTTCTGAGTAAGCATTTAGGATCTGCCTTACTTCATCTGGACTTGCCCTTCTTTTTGACACGGGTGAGGTTATCCATCTGTCTCTTACGGGTTTTTCCATCAGCTTTGCGGCATAGTCCTTTTCCGCTACCTCCAGGGCCCATTTATCTTGAGTTGTTTGTGGCCATTGGCTAGAGAATTGTTGTAGCCAGGTCCCTATTGGCAGGTGGTCCTGGTTTTGGTTGGTTGTGTTGTAGTCATTGGCTGGATTGCTGTTTTGACTTGAATGAATTATTGAAACAGCCTCTCACTGAATTGTTGCAATTTCTGAATCTGTTGTAATTATTGGCTGGAAGGGAGGAGGATTGGAAAGCGCTACCTCTGTTATTATTTAATTGTTGGCGCCTGTCATGAAAATGTTTGTTCTTGTGAGATCTAGTTATGATGGTAGATATGTGGACCTCACCTTCTTGTCCTTCTCCAGGCTGTTACTGTCCTCATTTGCTTTCAAGAATTTTTTTAGTCCTTCACTGAACAGCTGTCCTTTTTTGAATGGTAGTTTCTGGAGCATTACATTTGACTCCATGTCTGCCTCCCATAATTTCAGCCACAAGGTCCTGCATGCTCTGTTTGATATGGCTGCTGTTCTGGCATTTATTTTGAGGGAATCCATGGCCACGTCCATTAAATATTTTGTGGACCGGATCAGGAGTCAACCTTAACTTTTTTTTTTTTGCACTAGCCAGTCAGGCTAGTAAACCACAAATGGCACTAGCCCGCAGAAGTTTGCAGTAGCCCACAGTCAGTATGAGTAACAGTGATTTGTTAAACGAAAGGCAAATAAAATTGTGTTTGTCCTGCCAACAGTCTGGACACCTACCAACTGATTTTGCACTGTGCCCTTGACTGCAAATTGCACGTACACCATCTCAGCTTCTGTGGCTGAAGAGTCAGTGGTTCTGTCACTGAAGACTGATAACTCTGTTCCCATCATTTTTTTCTCATAGGGCCATGTGTTCAACCTCAGCTACATAGTGGAAAAAGTTGCAGGCATATTTGTCCTTCTGATATGCTGAACTGATATTTAGCCCTTTCATATCATCAAGGCTGCACAGCCACACAAAGTCTGTGAAAGGACGTCCTTTCTAAGCAGTTGCATGGCACGTGCGAAACAGTTTATCTAGCTGGTTAAGCGTTGCTTCATTCATGTTCTTCCGCATTCCCACCGCATTACTTGTTCCTGAAGTAACAGTGCTGGCATCCTCCTTTTCCTTTGCTCTACCATGAGCTTCACTGATATTATGGGACGAGACATAGTCAAGCCGAAAGTTATCTGTACCGAAATGAAAATTATTGTTATTGCCCACCTTACCCAACTGTATTTCATGTTTGATACACAAATGGCAGAACATCAGATCTTTTGCACCATCGTACCCCAACCAGTCATATTTTTCTAGCCAACATTGCTGAAACCGACGGCTTCACTTTGTCTTTTTGTACTCATGATCTTTTATTTGTTTGTCTTCATCAGCATGCTTTGTATTAATGTCAGCTGGGTTACTGACTTCTTTAATATATTTCCACATTTTCAGATTTGTAGTTAATAAAGTCGTGTCATGAAAAGTGTGTGTGTGTTTTTCTGACCTTTTTCTTTCCTCTTCCCACCCTGGCCACAGATCCCAGAAATGGCTGATTGTCCCAGTTCTTTTAAAAAATGTTCATCAAAAAAAAAAAGTAAGGATAAATTCAACAGCATCAACCCATACTGTTATTTATTTATTTTTATTCTTTGGCAACCAGGTAACTCCCATTGGGCACAAGACCCATTTACAGGGGTGGCCCAGAAACATGACATGCTTAGGGTCACATAGTATGCAATTGGAGGCTGTGGGAATTTAAACCCAGATCTGCTGGATGTACAAAGCCCATTCACAACCTGTTGCTCTCTCTGTTAAACACTCTCCAGTTTTCCTTTCCATGACAGCCATGTATTCTGATATGCTTTGACCACTTTTTTGATAACTGAACTATCAGTACTTGTGGTATCCTCAATACTACATTGTGTTCCCTTTACCTCATCAGCTACTGCTGTTTCTTTTCAAATGTCCAAGACATCATATTCCACAATTTCTGACACACCATTCCATGCTATTTATTCAACTGCCCTGTAAAGGTGTAGCTAATATCATGGAATGTTCAAGTTGGTAGTATAAAAAATGAGAGCAGCACCTGCTGAGGACTTTAGAGGGAAATAATCAACACAGTGACAAAGGCAATAAAAATGTGAAAATTAATTTGAAAAGGTGGGTCTAAAACATATAAGAATATAGGAAAAACAAAGAGGAACTCCTTACAGCATATAAAGGTGTCAAAACTGTTTCCTATCATGGCAGTAAATGACCAAACTTAAAATTCAGAGTTGAAGAGATTAGGCTGATTTACTGCAAATGGTCTTAATGGTCATACTTTACACCTCCTAGACAGACTGGTTTTATAAACAAAGGCCTGTGACTAGTGACATCAGAACTTTTTTTGTGACCTGGACATGCATGCAACAGTGAATGATTTGATAGAATCAGTTTTAACACTATCTGAGCACTCAAAATGGCCCAGAAAACTGGACTACATTTAATCAGAACAGATGACCAGAAAAGGACCATGAAAACCGGATTATCCGGTCTACAACTGGACAGGTGGCAACCCTAGAACTGTGCTGCTCCTGGACACAGTCACAAATCTGCCCGCCATGAGTACCGAGCTAAACAAGTTAAGGAAAATTAAAAAGAATCTTTACCAGCAAAAAATAAAAGCAGTAGTTAGTACAAAAAGAAACAGTTTGTAAATGCACTACTCACAGACACCTATTTTCTTCATTTCACTAATGCTAAGGCAACACATAGTTAAACCTCTATGAAAAGGACCTGGCTTTAAATTAAATAAGTTATATTTATGCAAGCATTTGTGTGTCTATTTATTTGATACCTGGGTTGAGAATGGAACTGCAGCTTTCCAAGGGAGGAATTGCACTAGCCCAGCCAAGCAAGTAACAGAGATTCTGTACTAGCCCACAACAATCTGCACTAGTACCCGGGCTAGTAAATGAATGTTAAGGTCGACCCCTGGAGGACTGGATTGATTGTTCCTTTAGCTGTGCTTCAGCTGATTTGGGAGCGAGTGTCTTGTGCACATCTTGCATCCATGCCAGCTGTACTCTAGTTGCATATTGGGCCCCTAGGCCGCCTAGCTCATAGCTAATTTTGAGCATCTTTTCGACTTCGCAGTTGGCTAGGTCCTTGAAGCCATTAGCTCCATAGTGATTTGTGGGTCAGTCAGTAGTGAGTTGCACTGTATTTTAAGTTTATTCTCTTATAGAGCTACATCTTATCCCAGGACCGTCTTTCTGATATCCTTGATGGTTCTGCTGCTTCCCACTCTTTTGCCATCAGTTCATCAATAGACCTGCAGACTGGGAAAGGGTCCATGGTCATAGCCTTGGGATGTAGCAAAGGGGACTGGTTTGGCCTCAGGTGGTGCTGGTGGTGGTGGTGGTGGTGGTGGTGGGGTGCTACAAATCCCACCACGTTTTTGATGATTCTGACAAGGTTTGGGACCCGGTCAGAAAAACACATTTTAGCTGTGAGAGTTTGAGGGTCCTCTTCCATGTCAGAGTCCTCAACTGACTCTTTGCCTAACTCATCACCAGAGCCTGTGTTGTCTTCCTTAGGTTGAGGCTTGCTAGGCTGCAGTGTGGGAATGGGCATCATTGGAGTGGGTTCGGAAAGGGGCGGATTACATGGATTGGCCATCTCTGCTAGCTTCTCCATCACAGCTGCCATGAATTGTTGCTATGTTTGTATGAGTGCCATGGTAGCTTGTTGATTTTGTAGGAGTAGTGAGGTAGTGTCTGGTACTTCCCTTGGGAAGTCTTTCTTTCAAGGAGGGTCTGCTTGACATTACATTTGTTGATAGACTTGTCTGCCATTTCTTGTGATGAGCCATTAGATTCTTCATTGCTGTAGATCTAGTTGGACAAGTTTGATGTGTCTTCTGAGGAACATGTGGGTCACAGCGGTCCATTTTCTGATGGCAGTAATGGGAGGCTGCAAGTATGGCACTTCTTTGCCTTCACTAGGATGCCTGCGAACAGGGAGACACAATGGGAGACAGGTGGCAAATGTTAGCGCTTGCCTTGGTGATATGATTAACTTTTAGCATAATAAATGTATCCATATTTCTTTGGAGCAAAGTGCAGCTGAAAAGTGTATACTGACTGCTCAGGGAAGACACCATAGCACTGCGCTACCATGTAAAACACATCCAGCATCAAGTAGAAGGATGGTAAGAAATAAGGGGTCAGCACGTGATTCAAAATGACCACAGGGGACTTCCGGTGATGTTAGCAACATAATGGCAGCTTGTTTTACTAGCTCTACCTGACTCCCGAGCTCAATCAAGTGACATCTGCCTACTGGATCAATGAATTCACTGGCAAAGGACACTAAATCTAAAGCCCTGTTAACAGGAATCTGGAGACACCCACACAAAAACTGAAAGAACTGCTGATCCAAGAAAAACTCCAATCTAACCCAGGCATGGCAGAAACTGAGGCCCGCATGGCTTCTCCACAACCTATGGATGAGGAATGTTCTGATCTGGTCTCTTCTATTCTACAAACGGCAAAAACAGTCAACTAGATAGACCAGACATGAACTGAACTCAGCTCACACATTGGTAGAATTGAGCATCACACGGACCAAATTGAATTAGGGCTTACCAGGGTCACCGAGCAAGCTGATCAGCATGTCCGCCTGATTCTCTAATGGCCTGTGATCGAGAACTCACCTATCGCTTAGATGATCTGGAAGGCCTTAGTCACAGGCAGAACCTCCACATATATGGAGTTACAGAGGGAGCTGAGGCTGATGCTCTGAACACCATATTTTTTCTGCAGGCTTTGCTAAAAGACATCCTCCACCTTCCAGATGACTTCAACCTGGCAATAGACTGAGCCATTGGTCCCTGGCCCCGAAACCCAGCAATGCGGGTGCCCACCCACAATCTTTCGTGGTGAAGCTGACCTCGAACACCACCAAAAAGGAATTATTAAAGAGGGCCTGGCAAAAAAGGGAACTGAACTTTAAAAAGCATAGGATTACTTTAGATAACTATAACACAACAGTGGTTCAGGAAAACCGCTGAACTGTCTGGCCAGTCTTAAAGCAGCTGCAGGCAAAGAACCTTAGAGCTGAAATGTTGCACCCCACCAGACTTTGGGTGGAAACAGACAGGGGCACTCACATTTTCCCAGACCTACTGGCAGCCTCAACATACCTTGAAGAGCTGAGGATCGTGGTTCCACACTTGGCTAAGGATCGTCTAGAGAAGGAGCTCCTGCAGTCATCCTGGGCTGTGGCCAGTAAGGGAAGTTCCCTAAAAGGCAATGCACAGGGAAGCAGCCAGACCAACCTGAGAACCAACATAGGATCTATGCTGGAATCATATGGCTTTGCCATACAGATTGATGAAATCCTTACACACTTCCAAGATCCTGTGCTAAACTCCACCACTGATGCAAACAATGCGGACACTTCAGTGGACACTTGAACTCACTGGGGAGAAGACTTTATCTTCATGGTGATCAAACGTGCCAGCTTTACTTACGACGCTGATGCCTCGCTGGTGCAAGAGACCTGGCCTTTAAATGGCCATCCCATTTTCAGCACGTTCCCTCTCCATCGAGCATTCGAGCACACATCGCCGGATCTGAGGCCAACCACAGTGAGTTGAACTTGGCCCCTTGAACTGTATTTTCACCTGTCTTGACTGTTTAAAATGGGGCACATTTCAAATGACTTACAGCTTAAATTCCACCAGCCATCAGGTGGCCTTAGACCCACTTTATTATGAACAGAACTGACTGAATTTGCTTTATGGCATGCTTTACTTACAAGCTTGGTACCCTACTCATCTTGCGGGACTTTGGCGTCTTAATGGCGCATGGGGAACCTACTACCCAGTCTGAATACGTGGGCTGAAACCCCCAATTTCATATGCGGACCGGAACCTTTCACAAGTTGACTGATTGTTATGTGTTACACTAAGCAGTGCAAATGTTGTATATGTTCTTATTCTGGCTATTTACTATGTCGCGTGTACTGAAGTGGTACCTTTGATCTCAATTGTGATTGTAGGTTCCCAACATGGGAGGGGGGTCCTGAGGTCCTCACCTGTGGGCAAAATGGAAGCAATGTCTACCTGATGACATGGTCTAGACCCAAGCTCTTGATCTGGCCTCTGAGCTGTTGGAGGACAGAAGGCTTGAAGCCTCCTCTTTCACCTCTCACCCTTTTTTCTCTTCCTTTTTTCCTTCATATCCTTAACATCCCTATACAGGGGCTCATTAACTCAGGAAACATTATCGTCATAGGCAGTCGAAGCTCACAGACATTAAGGGATCGGGGGAAGGGGATACGGGTGCTTGGGAAGAAACTGGTGTTCGGTCACCCCCTTCTGCCACTTGGTAGTTGCTAACGTCGGTAAGGCCACTGGGTCGAAGGAATTCTCCTCTATGACTCTACTTCCCCGGCCTCTTCTTTATCATGGTAGGGATTTTTGTGTCACAGGTGTGACACCTTCCAGATTGGGGACTACACCCCAATCCAACCTAGGAAGTCAGTATCGGACTCTATTGGAATAGCCTGTTTACATTTGGCCTATTGTGTTACCTAGAGTCCTGTTTCTACTGCTGAACATCAGCAGAAACTATGGATAACAGTGCCACCTGCTGGCAAAGATTACCCTCTGTCTTTGGGAACCTTGTTGATATTTTGGCTCCTGATTATAAGTGTTATTGTTAAAGTTTTTACCTGTTTTAACCTAACTTGTGTACCCCCCCCCCACACACACACACTGCTTTACACAGTTAGCACCCCTGGCACCCCTACTGGGCACAAACTCAGAATTTAGAAATGGTACCACCCCTAGCTTTAGGAATGTATACCAGGCTCATTCTTCTAGAGATCAAGGGGTGGAGTTGTACAAAAACAATCTATTTGGTATTTAAAAAACCAGATCCTGGGGAGAGATTTTTTTTGCTAGGCATATGCTAGACCTAGCTTCTGGAGGGGTACCCAGTAACTCCACACAGGAAGCAATACCATAACTGTCCAGACCATAGCTTGAGTTCTAGAGTGTGACTTTATTCAAAAGATGTTCTCTAAAGTAAGGGTGGACCCCCAAGGTTTACACATTTTGGCACTAGGAACTTGCAGAACAACAAAAACGAACTGTATCTGACAGAAACTCTTTGTATTTTCACCGCAGTAGGACATAGGACACTTGAACTTTGTATTTCCACATGTCGTAGGACATAGAACAGCTTGGACTTGTAGTCCCACATGTCATAGGACATAGAACATTGCTTCCAGTGGCATATTGGCCACAACTGAAAACACATTTGACTAAGATTAGCACCATTCTTCCATAACCAGAAAGAAACTGTAACCCACTCTAGGGGTTAAACTATTCTTTTCAGATGTAACCCCCCTACAAATGGGGGTTCCTAGAAAGTCTTCCTTGAGCTTGCCAAAATGCTCACTGCCAGGCTGGTGTCCTGCATTTTAGCAGTTTAAATGTGATTATCAGAGCCTGTATAGCCTCTGTGTACTGTCTCTTTAAGAGCTGCCTGATTGCAGCATAAGTAATCTGAGAGGGAGCTCTGCTGAATGATGTTACTATTTGCTGAAAATCACTTAGAATGATAATGATAATGTAGTTTGTCTAACCTGCTTTCTTTGCAGCAAGGACTGTTTTGTTTGTCTCCACTATCTTGGTCCTGGACTGCCAATTGGACCAATCAGTTCTGGTGGGACCTAAAATGTAGTCAGACTACAGGAGCTGTCTGAAGTCAAAATGTGTAGGAATTGTAGTTTTGAGCTTTTTGCACCTTTTTTGCAACTGAAGGAGGAGCTCTTTCTTTGACTGACAGCCAAATCAGCCAACCAAACCTTTTGGATCTGAGGGAATTCCCCAAGCTGCCTACTGTTTAGGGCAGTTCTGAGCTGGGAAGTGAAATGAGAAGAGCTCAAGTGTGTTTTGGGCAGCAATCCTGAGTGGATTCACATGGGAGAACTGTGAAAGGGCTGAGTTTTTGGCTTGCATGTCTGCCTGCTGCTCCTGAGAGGGAGAGGAGATAATTATTTTGGACTAAATCCAAGTTTGTGTGATTAAAGTAAGCTACTGAAGTGGGCCAGGCTCAACCTGAAGAAGACCAAAGATTTTGCTGAATGCGATTGGCCTGTCAGGAGTTCTGGCTACCCCTAAGCTCCCGGTGTGTGCAGAGACTTTATGATTGTGACTGGGGAGCGCTTTGCCTGGTACAGTAGAATTCCTGTACATGTAAATGTGCTATGAGCTGCTAGTGGGTCGTGAGTTAGTTCCCCACTATGTGAACTGTGTTCTGCTTGCTGTAAGCTGTATCCAGCCCAAAACGGACTGCATCCAAATTTGTCTCCATGCGTTCTGGGCCTTGTCAGACTGACCCAGCCAGACTACCCACTGCACAGAGAAGCCATCGACGAGAGACCTGCCTGGTGATCAGCCCCCTGCTCCACGCTTGAACAGGAACGATGCCTCTGCGACTCATGTGGGTCCTGCCTCTCCTGGCATTCTAGATCAACCACCTGCAGTTTCGATTTTCGTCCAGCCTGTGTCCAGTCTTGGGTATCGTGAGTAAATACCAGGGTAGCTCCCTGCAACAATAGCTTAATCTGAGTGTGTCATCTGATTGTCTTGTTGTTTCGTTTCCTTTACAAACTGAGCCCTCTGGCTCCAGATTACAAATACTGTGTACCGTGCATGTTGTGTTTTCCATCACAGCGGCCCAACCAGCTGCGACACCGGCCAACCCCGGCCAACAGTCCTGGCTAGCCCATCTCTTCTCCACCTGGGTACCCAGAGGTGCGACTGTGTGGGGGGACTCAAAGCGCATGCATAACTGCTTGATTGATACAACCATTAAGCTAATTAACCTGATTTTTCCCCTCCTTTGTTCAAGTCCCCTGAATAAATCAGATCTAACTTTTTCTGCATGTAATCTGACTGTGGTTCCAATTTGTGCTCAAAGTACTGTACTGTTGCTATTTGCTGTGCATAAACTTGTTTTATAGGGGGTCCCCAGGGTCAAGCCAGAGGAACCAGCCCTGGTGGTAAGTGCAGACAGTGTGGGTATTTGTGTGGTGTACCAGGGGTATTGTGAAAGTGATTATTGTACAGTGTTCAGGCCACTAGAGGGGAAAGAGGGGGGTTACAGTGTCACGGAGGGCTGTACCCAGGTTAGCTTGACCACTACCAACCCTGACCTCCGGGTGGAGGCACCCGTTTCAGAACTCAGGCCCCTTAACCTGTTACTTGCCAAGCAGGCAGGGATAGTAGCCCTTGGGATAGCGCCACCTAGGGGTTACACAGACATTTGGCCATTTGTCGAAAATAATCAGGCAGCCTTACTGAACCTGTTAGTCCTGAACTGGTTACTTCAGATGGGGTCCTGCCCACCCTTTGCTCCCAAATCCATACTCAGCCATTGTTTCAGAGTTGCACCTTAAACATCTGGAAACCTTTTGAATTGCTATGGAATTAAACTTGGCATTCAGAATTCAAATTCAACACCTCAGTTGTGTAACAGTAGAAAGTCCCAAACAGTGTGGCATAGTCATATCTCTGGACTTCACACACCTCAGCCAACTTTATTAAATTTTTTTTCACCACCTTCTCTTGCTCCAGGTTGGCCACTGCTTCAAGCTGCCTAGGTCCCTGCTGGCACCCCTTCCCCGATGCCTGCCACCACCACCTCACAATTGCAGCCCCTCCCCCCCGGGTAACCTGGTGTAACCCTTCACTGGGTGGGTCCCCTTCCTCCAAGGGAGATAGGCACCAGTGGGGGTCAGCCAGCAAATGCTATTTAGCTGGGTGCTGCTGAGGTGGATCTGGGTCACATCAGGGACTCAGCGGCAGCCGGTGACCATCATCCAGTCGGCCATAGAGCACTTTTCCGCTTTGCTCCCCGGGGGCATGTTGTGCCACAATGTCAAGGCATAAGCTGATGTTCCCCATGCCCCCCTTAATCAGTGGGACCCCAGCGCATTGCCATAGCCCCAGCCTCCACCAGGAGTCGGCGAGCACCAGGTCCCGCCCCCTCCCCGAGAAAGGCGGCGGTCTTTGGACACTAGCCTTCTCTCCCCAGCTGGCCCTCCAGCACCCCAAGTCCGCTCTCGAACCCGGGTCACTGGCATCGCAAGTGGAAATCCAACTGCTGCGCCGACAGGCTGGCCTTCAGCCAACTTTAATTCAAAGACAGTCTTGCATGTCTGTACTTACAGGGAAAGAAATTGTGCCTTCCCTCTGAGCATGGAAAACATCACAGGTACTTGCTTTCTGTAGCAAAAGGTCAGAATTCACTCTCTGTTAGACATTTCAGACAGCTTCAAACATCCTGGACCAAAAAGGGGATTGCCCCTTGAATCCATCCACTATCAGTCCTTTTCACCCCTCCGGGGATAAAAATCAGGAAATCCTGCTGTATAAAAGGTCTCCACCACTTCTTTAGGCAAGCTGGAGAATACCAGAACTAGGGTGAGAATTAGGGCTGTCAACTCAGAGCCCACTGGCAGCAGCTCTCACTCCCTCACTCCAGCTCTACACACTCCAGACTGTACTCTGTCACTGACTCACACTGACTCCTGTCTCAACATTCTATTTCCCACACCAACAGCTGGTACAAGGGTTATGCTGCTGCGAGAGTTCCAAATGAGCTTATCACTTCCATCTCAGCTGAAGCCAAGTAAACAGAAGGGTGAGCAGGTGAAAAATCATTTAACTAGTTAATCACCAGCTGCCTCTCCCTGCCTAGCACTGATACTGATGGGATTCTAGTAAACCCAGGGGACTGGGTGGGTACTCTTTTATGTTTATAGCAATCAAACATTACTTGCTTTTACAGCTTACAACAATAGACTTAGATCAGCAGATATTTCTTTACTATCCCAAATGTGGCTTACATTAGCACACATATTATGACATATAATATCAATGGTAATAACAACCCGATAAAAAGGAAACAGATCTTAAAATATATTAAAACTTAACGCTGTAACATCAGCTTTTTGCAGGAAACCCACCTCCCCCAAAGGAGGTGATTAAGCTTAAATCCAGGGCTTACCCTCAATTATATCATGCTTCTCTGGAGAAGGGCAAAGAGAGGGGTTGCCATCCTTCTCTCAGCCACACTTCCCTTTGAGGAGGAAGAGGTAGTGGTTGACCCAGACACTCGATATATTATGGTTATAGGTAGGGTGCAGGCCACCATGGTCACCCTGGTCAGCATATATGCCGCCCCCCCCCCCGGCTCACCCATCAGTTTCTACTCAGACTTGGTTCAACTCATAGTGGAAAAAGTTAAAGGTCAGGTGGTGTTGGGGGGGAAACCAGAACCTAATTTTTAACAGAGCCCTGGACTCTACTTCCCAGATCCCTAACTCAAATAATCTGACAGCCCACTTATTCTTAAAACTACTTTCAGACATGGGCCTGGTGGATATCTAGCAGGTGAAATACCCCCAGGCCAAAGACTATACCTACTTCTCTCCTAGGTTTAAGATCTTCTCCATACTGGACATGTTTTTTGACTTACTCTAAAGATATGGCCTCATTCAAATCAATGTGGGTGGGTACCGCTACTCACTCGGACCATCAGCCAATTTTTCTGGAAGCAGACTTTATGTTCCCAAACAAAATTACTCACTAGAGACTTAATGTCTCTCTGCTCAGAGATAAAAAGACGATCTCAGAGATCCAAAACGTAACCAAAAAGACGTTAGAACGTAATGCCAGCCTGGGAATACCTCATAAATCATGTGGGACACCATCAAAACAATCGTGAGGAGCAAATTGATCTCGATATCCACGCATAAAAAACAAGCATTTGTCAATGCCGAATGTTTGCTTGCTGGCATTGGCAGTGGTAGTGTAGAAGTTACAGAGCTGCGTAATAGGAATGGCAGTGAAGTATTGAACTGAAGGCCAACTCCACCACCACCCTGTAGAGAGTGACAGGCATTGGGGTGTGCCTTTGGGTTGTCAGGCATAACGGCCATGCCATTTCACCACACCCCACCCTGCAGACACTGGCAAGTGTCACAGTGTTCCTTGGGGTCTTTGGCCCTTATGCACACTCCATTCCATTAGGAAATACAGTGAGATGGGTGCAATATAGGAGAATGGGGTGAACTTTGGGACCGAAGAGTCCAAGACATACCTCGATGCCTCTCAGTGGCTGCAGGGTGTGGAATGGTATGAGGCAAGAATCCCAAGTCACACCCCTGATGCCTGTCATTTTCTACAGCGTTGGGCATTATGGTTGGAAACCCTAATACCTCAGGCATTCGTTGGCATTTTCACTCCAAATGTTCAACATGTTTTTTTTGTGACCCCACCTCATGAACAGAGGGAATATCAGTTTCTTAGCCGGAAGCTGCTTATGCACAGCGACTACGGCATTTAGCACCGCAGGTGCAAAAACATTCCGAACAGGATGTAAAAAATCACAGCTGTACTGTTCATGGGGAGGTGTAAAAAATGGCAATGTTGCAAATCTGCAGTAAAAATATTAAAAAAAATGGTGAGGTCACCAGCGTACATAGAAACTGTGCAACGCACACCCGTAATATAATTAGGTTGGGGAATTTTTTATAGCAGATTGTCAACTCAAGCATTTTGGTGCCTCCGATCATGAACAGTGTCACTGTGATTTTCTTTATCTGTCCCGAACAATGATTTCCCCCAGCGACCAAGCATCTCTGCACTGAAAGTGTGAAAACACACTTCGGCCATGTTGTGAAAATGACAGCTGTACTGTAAATAAGGAAGTGTGGAAAAATGCCACTGGTGAAAATCTGGACTTAAAATATTACAAAGTCATGAACTTACGAGGGTGCGTGGAAACTGCGCAATGCTGACTTGTAACACAGTCATTTTATGGAGTTTTGTCACCAAATTTTCAACATAGCCATTTAAGACCTCTGCTCATGAACAGTGTAACTGTGATTTTCTTAATCTGTCCCAAACATTGCTTTCGCACACCAACAGCACCATTGTGCGCTACATGTCCGAAAACACATTTTGGGCAGCATATGAAAAATGGCAGCTGTACTGTTCATAAGGAAGTGTAATAAAATGGCAATGTTGAAAATCTGGAGTGAGAATATTAAATTCGCAAACTTATGAGCATGCATAGGAACTGCGCAACGCACGCTTGTAAAACAGTCATTTTTAGGAATTTTTTCACCAAATTTTCAACATAGCCATTTTAAGACCTCTGCTCATGAACAGTGTCACTGTGATTTTCTTAATGTGTCCCATACATTGATTTCGCACATCGACTGCGCCATTGTGCGCTACATGGGCGAAAACACATTTTGGGCGAGATGTGAAAAATGACAGCTGTGCTGCTCATAAGGAGGTGTGGTAAAATGGCAATGTTGAAAATCTGGAGTGAAAATATTTATAATTTGCGAACCTAAGAGCGTGCGTAGGAACTGTGCAACGCACGCTTGTAAAATAGTAATTTTTAAGAATTTTTTCACAAAATTTTCAACATAGCCATTTTAAGACCTCTGCCCATGAACAGTGTCACTGTGATTTTCTTAATTTGTCCTGTACATTGATTTCATACACCGACTGCGCCATTGTAGCATTACATGGTGATGACTGCGTTTGGGTGAGATGTGAAAATGACAGCTGTACTGCTCATAAGAAGGTGTGGTAAAATGGCAATATTGAAAATCTGGAGTGAAAATATTGAAAATTCACGAACTTACTGATGTGTAGGAACTGCGTAACGACGCTCCTAAACAGTCGTTAGAATTTTTCACCAAATTTTCAACATAGCCATTTTAAGACCTCTGCTCATGAACAGTGTCACTGTGGTTTCTTAATTTGTCCTGTACATTGATTTCACACACTGACTGCACCATTGTGCGCTACATGGGCGGAAACACATTTTGGGTGAGATGTGAAAAATGACAGCTATACTGCTCATAAGAAGGTGTGGTAAAATGGCAATGTTGAAAATCTGGAGTGAAAATATTGAAAATTTGCGAACTTACGAGCATGTGTAGGAACTGCGCAACACATGCTCGTAAAACAGTCGATTTTTGAATTTTTCCACTAAATTTTCAAAATAGGCTTCTTGAGAGCCCACCTTATGAACACTGGCAGTGTCGTTTTGTTACTCGGTCCCAAAAGGTGATTTCACACAGTGACCGCGCAGTGACTGCAAAATCAACCTTCAGGCCTGAATAACGCCATGACAGTGACATAATTCATGAGAAGGGGTCCCAAAAACCCCATGTTGAAAATTTGGTGCAAAAATTTCAAAAAATGCCTGAGATATGCAATAAAGTTGAAAAACCCCAATCTAGCCCATTATACAGCTTATCGGCATTTCCTCAGTTCGCAGTCGGCTTTGAAGAGTGCAGATGTGTTCCCGGTCCACAAGATCGTCGCACGAGGTCCGGAGGTAAGTATGGGGTGGGGGTGTGGGGAGGCAAGGTGCGCAGTGGGTGGGTGCGGGTTGTGGGAGGGGGGCCAGGGAGACTACGTGGGACTGTTTATTCTTTACAGGTTTTCTTTTTTTTTCAATGACGATGCAGGATGTTTGCCACACTGGGGTGGGCTCCCAGTGTGGCACAAGGATGGTTGGGAGGGGCGTTCAGCCGATGGAGGATTGGGCACCCCTGTCGGCCATAGCATCTATTGCCACGCTGGGGTGGGCTCCCAGCGTGGCACCCATTCAGGGGGTGAGGACAGTGGAGCCGGCGGGGATTGGGCACCCCCGTCGGCTATATCATGAGTTGCCACGCTGGGGTGGGCACCCCAGCATGGCATTTGGAAGGCTTTGGGGGGGCGGGGGAGCGCAGCACAGCCAACGGGGGATTGGGCGCCCCCGTCGGCTATACAGTGTGTGCAGGGGGGCGCACGCCTGCGTGTACGTGTGTGTGTGTGTGTGTGTGTGTGTGTGTGTGTAAGGGGAGCTGTGCATGAGCTGGCGATATTTTATCGCTGCTCACTGAAGTGTAGCTCCCTCTTTCAACTGTATGCCACTGCATTTTGGAGCTTGTCATAGACAGCTCCAGCATGCATTGGTGGACAGGGGCCGTGCCTGCCAACACACTGACTGAATTGGAGGAGGGGGTGACACACCTCCGAAATCTCGGATGATGGCACTATGTTTCTTGCACATGCGTGCAAGCAAACATAAAAAGAGAGACAGCAACAGATAGACATGGTGACAGATCAGCTGAGGTCATTAGAAAGTAAGCAGAAACAAAAATGGAGCAAACAAAATGAGGAAGAACTCAAAGTACTAAAGGCTAAAATACAAAATATACAAGTGGAAACCGAAAAAGCTTTGTGGTACCTCTAACAATCATATTACAAGAGGGGAGCCAGAGTCACTAAGTTCCTGGCCTTCTGCCTCAGGCAGCAGTCAGTTAAATCAAATATGATCAAAATTAGACATCCCACAATCGGGCAAATGACCTACAAGAGAGACCAAACTGCTGAAGCCTCTGTGGCCTACTATAGGTCCCTTTACCAACCCCAACAGGAATCTTCCTCTACAGAGAAACAACGCTTCCTCCAGGCCCTAAACCTACCCATACTATCACTAGAGCAGGGCCAATCCTTAATGACTCTGATATCTTAGTCTGAACTCTTGAAAACAGTCCAGAATTTAAAATCAGTAAAGTGCCTGGGCCCAGACAGCTTTGGGGAGGGGAACTTTTATAACGTTTTCTCGAAATAAGTGGCTCCACTTCTCCGTGGCACCTATAACGACATTTGAGGGGAGGGTGGGGCTGTACCTCTATCATGGAATTATGCTACTATTGCAATTCTCCATAAAGCAGGCAAAAACTCCACAGAGTGTAGGTCTTATCATTTCAATTCCGTTTTAAATGTGGACTACAAGATCTTTACCGCCATAATTGCAGTTTGCCTTAATCCCCTTATTCCCCAGATTGTTCAGTTAGATCAGGCGGGCTTTGTGGTGGCAGACAAGCCCCAGACAGTATCCGTCATAGAATCAATAACATGGATACAATCAACTGCAACTGTGCCCCTGCCTGTGTGATGAGTTTAGACGCAGAGAAAACCTTTGACAAGGTCTCATGGAGCTTCCTTTCCTTGTCCTGGAACATCTTGACTTCTGGCAGCCCTTCATAGAGGGACTAAAAGTTCTGTATGTAGCCCAGTAGGCCTATGTTCGAGTCAATGGTGGCATTTCTAACAGGTTCTCCCTGGGCAGGGGCATTCTTCAGGGCTGCCCATTATCACCTATACTTTTTGCCCTACACATTGAGCCTTTGGCTGAGGCCATCAGGGATGATCCAAGCATAAAATGAATAGAGGATAGGGGACACTGAACATAGAATTTCACTTGACGCAGACAAGGTGCTGCTGTATCTCTCCCAGCCAGACACCTCGATCCTCTGGGTCTGGACACCACTGCAGGAGTTTGGCCTCCATGCAGGTTACACCCTGAACAAGACCAAGACGGGGGTACTTTAAATTTCATTATAACCCATCCCCTGAAATTCTCCAAATACTGCCTCTTAAATGGGGTACCTCTGAAACTAAATATCTAGGAGTCCAGATCCCCAAAAATTGTTCATAAATTATTTGCTGTTAACTTTGACCCCCTAACAAATCAAATCAGACAAGACATAACCAGATGGTCTCTCCTAAACTTCCCTATGTTTTCTCACATATAATCGGTGACCATGAACATTTTGCCCAGGTTCCTGTACTTATTTCAATGTTTAGCCCACCGAAACCCTAAGACCCAGTTCCAGGTCTGGCAGAAGATTGTCTCCCGGTATGTCTGGTCACCTGGAAGACCCCAAATGAAATACCTTATCATGTAATCAGATAAATCAAGTGGGGGAAGGGCTCTCCCTAATCTGGAGGACTACTACCTAGCTGCACAACTGCAATTTGCACTTCTGTGGTCCACAGCAGGGTATCAGGCCCACTGGAAGACAACAGAAGTGATGAACATGGAGGGGGCCCCCTCAGGGGAGAGGGTCATGGACCTCTCATTCCAATCTAGAAACTGTGATATCTCCCTGACGATGATCAGCAACACTTTGCGGGCTGCCAATAAAACCTGGGCAAAGTATAACCTTATGAACTCACTGTGGCCCCTTCAGTGGTTTGCCTGGAGTGACTCTTTCCTTCCCTCACAGATGGACCTCACATTTGGGTGATGGTCAAGTTGGGGCTGTGTTACCTAGGACAGATGATGTCTGGAGGGGTGATCCAAGAATTCCACAAAATTAGGGATACTTACCTGCTATGGAACACAGATCATTATCACTTTTTGCTGTTAAGAACATACATTACTAACCTGCAAGGGAACACATGAGTCCCCCCCCCCCACACACACACACTCTCACCCTCTGATAGAGACATTTCAGGCCAGTTTGAACCAGAAGCTCCTGAAAGGTCATATCTCAGCCTTGTGCAAGACCCTTAGGCACTTATACACTGGCTGCACTCTACCCTAAAACGTAGGTGGGACTAGGAGGTGGATGCCCAACTTACTGACGCAGAGTGAGAAAGGATACATGAGACAGCTAGTAAAACCATGCACTCACCCCTCTGGCAGGAATTTGACTGGAAGATCAGGACACAGTACCTTTATACCCCTGTAGTACAGAGTAAGTGGAGCACGGAGCGCTCCTCTGAATGTTGGAGAAGATGCTCTAAACCCAGAGCTCATCACTCCCATATCTTTTGGCAGTGCCTAGTACTGTAATCTTATTGGCAACAAATTAAACTGGTGCTGTGTGATCTGTTCTCCATCACTTCTTCCCTGAACCTACCACAATTGGTGTTAGGTCTGCCACCACCAGAGATACAGGGGGCTGACCATTTCTTATGGAATATTTTGTTGGCGGCGGCTCACAAAGCTATCACACACAAGTGGCTAGTGGTAGACCCCCCCACTTCCAACATTGGTTGTCTATAGTGTGAGACATTCAAGATATGGAGGAATTGACCTACAAAGTCAATTTGAGATCCCATATTTTTGTCCGCCAATGGACTCAGTGGATTGTCTGGAGAGATGTTCATCCAGGGAAGCCGCATGGACACAAACTTTTGTGGGTCTTATCCCCTGATTACTCTTTGCGGGGGTAATACCCATAGTAAGATCCTGGTCTTTCAGCAAAAGAAGGGCAGATGTATATTCCTGCTTAGCCACCCATCGGAGAGTTTTGAAAGGTCTGTATATATTGCCAGGCATAAGACTAAATCTGGCAAGGCCCATGTGGACCTGTATGTAATGCCTTATCTACAAGATGATTGCATTACTCTTGATTGCTTTATCATTTGACAGAATGTTCTGTTTTCTACTTCATGTACTGTACCCAAATGTTTCAATTAACTTGAGTTTAAAAAACCAAAAAAATGACCATAAGAAGTGATGCAATCATGGGTCACATCCTGGCCTCAGGCTCTCTGATTAAACATGCCTTTACCCATATAGCTGCTGAAAGTGACATGAAACAGGTCACTTCCTGGTATCAAGTTAACAGGCTGATTTGCCTTATCCAAAATGGCCACTGGAAGTGACACAATTTGGGTCACTCCCGGTGGCTGAAAGAGAGAGAGAGATGTAGGGGGATACATTGCCAGCGGAAGTGATGTTGGTCGTTTCACTTCAATGACCACCATACTAGTATATTACATCACAGCTTCAGTATAGTATATTGATAAGGGGTGGCAGGACACTGATGTTGATACTACAGATGGGCCACACATTTTCCAGGTGGCCCAAATGGTCATGAGTGGGTTGTACATTGATCTGACCACCAGCACCTATCATCTCACCTTGCAGTGAGGCACTGCTGCTGTACTTAGTAGCAGGGGCGCCAGTAGTAAAAATGGCTCCCATTGCTTGCTCGTCTGTGCTGACCCACCTGCATTGTGACATTATGCAATACGTGCATGTGGGTCTACTCGTCCAGTGCCCAAGGAGAAGGGTGAAGGGTGAGTATGCTTAAAGGCAGGAGCTGGCAATGGCAGCCGCCGAGAACACTGATTAACATAGTGTTCAGTTACACTGTGTGAGTGTGCCACCTGCCTGAGTAGCCTCCTCCCTGCCGCTACTTTTTTGTTGTTAAAGATTTTATTGTTAATTGAAGGAAAGGCACCACAAGATCAAGGAGAACATACAGGATCTAAGATCATATCGCAACATTTAGTTATGACCAGATCTCTAAAGATAAAAGAAAAACAAAAGTGCATTAACACATGGTACAGTAGTGTTATATGAAACATACAGTCACATTAGTTAAAAAAAAAAAAAGAGTATCATGACAGGTTGATACCGAAAAATACTAATTGTGACAAAACCGGGTCCCAACATATAACATCACAGAAAACACCATGGCATATTATTCTATGATAGTATTAAGTGCACAGAAGAGACTCGAGACATATAATTATAGATTGGGGTACAATGTGGTGCAATCTGATAGTCATGCACACACTAATAAGAACTATATACAGAAACAGCAATCTGAACTAAAGGAAGAGGGAACAATTATATATCACATCTATATCCTATAAGGGGGGACAGAGTTAGGAGGTGAGGAGGTTGGGGAACCTCCTCCCGAGCCAAGTGGAGAGTCTTGTAACATAGCATTCAGAGAGGTATCATGACAGTATTTCCAGCTAAGGTAGGGTTGCCAGCATTCTTCAAACTGAGGGATTAAGTCCCCAGCAAAGCTAGAGAGTCTCTCCAACATAGTGCCTTCGCTGACAGCCAGAAGGAAATTCTGAACCCCTGCCGCTACTTTTTTCTGTTTTGCAGGGAGGAGGAGTGAGTGAACCTGGAGCCGTTAGCAGGGGCGCCTGGTAATTACTATAAGCACGTCTTTGTTTAAAGTACAGTTTGCGCCCTACTGCCAGGGTCGCACTCCTCTGCCACAAAAACACTGCGCTGCAAGTAATCACTGCAGTAGGGGTCACACGCGGACCAAGGCAAACACCCAACTCCACCAGAAAGGGAGGCAGGTGGGGCAGAACACCACAGCTCAGAGCACGAGTACTGAAACATATTGATACAGCATGCTCACAGAACATATTTAAAGGTGCAGGACCCTAAAAACTGACCCTGATTAGGGAACTTGACACAGCCAATGTAAGTCTGGGCCTGGTTAAAATAGTAAGTCAGCAGGTACATGGAATTATATCAATAAGAAGATATTAGGTTTATAGAGTAGTCAAACTTTAATTAGAAATGGTTACCTTGGATTTTTCCTTAAATCTTTATACAAGTAAATTGCTGAGGATCAGGAGCTGTGATACTGTGCTACAGCCTAGTCAGGTACACATGAATAACTGAGGTTTCTGGGATAGGAAAGATCATAAGGTTGCTTGGATTTCACCTCTGAAGTCATGTGTGCATCATCAGCCTATCAGGTGAACATAACCCAGTGTATAAGGATTTGGAGTGCCTCAGAGATTATGACCCACAATGCAAGGTTCTGTTGGGAAACTGATTTAACTAATGAACAGAAAAAAAGTCTGAGTTTAAAGTTTTAATAATAAGTGACGACCAAGTCCCTTCCTCTTTCAGTCGTCTTCTTCTTTGCCTGAGTCTTGTGCACCATCCTGACTCTCAAATTCCTTCTCTATTTTCTCAAGCTGCTTGCTGGCTTTGAGCAGATCCCAAAGCAGATAGGTTTTGCCAGCATAATAGACTTGCAATTTGGCCACCATCTGCAGAGTGTGACTGTTGACTGATGCTGACCCCCCTTGCAGCACCTGTCTGCCCAGCACAGAGGGGTCCCAGCCAACAAATTAGGTGTGTTCAGAGTAGGGGGAGAGGTAACCTCAAAGTTCCTACCGTGAAGGACAGCTGTGGGGCAGGTACAAGACCCCCTAGAGTGCAGGGTCAGGTGACAGAGCTGGGCGGTGGCCAGAGGCAGATGGTGGTATAAAGAGTAAATCAGAAGAAAAAGAATGTAACAAAGTACTGTAGGTGCAAACTGTGGTTTATTTGCTGATGACTAGACCTCCTCTTTAATGTTTGCAATCATGCTGATTTCCAGATAGCCTTCTGAGACACAATATCTTGTTTTCATGGGTGTCCTTTAGCACAATATTTATAAAAGTGTGTAACCCCTAGGTGGCACTATCCCAAGGGCTACTACCCCTGCCTGCCTGGCTAGTAGGTTAAGGGGCCTGGGTAATGAAACGGGTGCCTCCACCCGGAGGTCAGGGTTGTTAGTGGTCAAGCTAACCTGGGCACAGCCTTCAGGGACACTGTAACCCCCCTCTTTCCCTTCCAGTGGTGTGAACAATATACAATAATTACTTTCACAATGACCCTTATTCACCGGGCAATTACCCACACTGTTTGCACTTACCACCAGGGCTGGTTCCTCTAGCTTGACCCTGGGGTCCCCCTGTAAAACAAGGTTAAGCACAGCAAATAGCAACAGTACAATACTTTTGGCACAAACTGGAACCACAGTCAGGTTAAATGCAAACAAAGTTAAATCTGATTTATTCAGGGGACTTGAGCAAGGGAGGGGCGTAATCAGGTTGATTTGCTTAAAAGCGATATTAATCAGACAGTTATGCATGCAGTTCAGAGTCCCTGCACAGTCACACACTCTGGTACCCAGGTAGGAAAATGGTGGGCTAGCGAGGAACATTGCAGCTGGTTGGGGCCCTGTGAATGAAGAAAGCAACATGCACAACACAGATTATTTGTAATCCAGAGCCGGAGGGCTCAGTTCATGAAAGAAAAGGCAACAAGACAATCCGATGACAACACTTTTATATTTAGCTGTTGCTGCAGGGAGCTACCTTGATGTTTACTCGCGATACCCAATACTGGACACAGGCAGGATAAAATTGAGACTGCAGGCTGTTGAGCTGGATTGCCCAGAGAAGCAGGGCCCACGCGAATCACCGAGGCGTCGTTCCTGTTCAAGGCGTTGAGCAGTGGGCTGATCCCCAGGCCAGTCTCTCATCGATGACTTTCTCTGCGTAGCAGGTATTCTGGCTGGGCCAGTGTAGCTGAGCCCAGGCAAACGGAAATGGATACAGATTCAGTCCGTGGAACTGGATACAGACTCCAGCAAGCAAAACACAGTTCAGACACACAGTGGGGAACCAAATCACGACCCGCTATAAACACACAGCACATTCACATGTAAGGAAATTCCACTGTACCAGGCAAATGGCTGTCCAGTCACAATTACAGAGTCTCTGCACAATTCAGGAGTTCAGCGGTAGCTGGAAGTCCTGACAGGTCAATCGCATTCAGCAAATCTTCTTCTTCAGGTTAAAGCCTGGTCACAATTCAGTGGCTCAATTCGCTCTCCAAATTCGGATTCAATACGAAAAAAAGCACTAGTTGCCTCTCAGGAACAGCATGCAGGCATGCAGGCCAAACTCAGGCCTTTCCACAGTTCTCCTGCGTGAATCCACTATGGATTGCTGCTCGAACAATCTCGAGCTGTTACTTCTTTACTTCCCAACTCAGATCTAACTGAAACTGCAAGCAGTGTGGGACTTTCCCCTATATCCAAAAGGTTTGGTTGACTGATCTGTCTGTCAGTCACTACAAGGGCTCCCTCTCCAGGTTATTTTCAGTGCCAAAAGCCCAAAACTACAATTCCTACAAGTTTTGGCCCCACCAAGCCCCTGTAGGCAGGCTCCATTTTAGAGTCCTAAATGTACTGATTGGCCTATTCTGCAGTCCAAGACCAAGATGATGGAAACAAACAGAACTGTCCATGCTGCAAAGAAGGCAGGTTAGAACAAATTGCAATATTATTACTGCTCTAACAAATGATCAGCAAACAAGTACATCTTCTAACAGAGCTCCCTCTCAGATTAATTATGACTGTAATCCAGGCAGCTCTTAAAGAGACAGTACACAGAGACTATACAGACACTCTCTGGAAATACATTTAAACTGCTAAAACGCAGAACACCAGCCTGGCAGTGAGCATTTAGGCAAGCTCAAGGAAGACTTTTCATGAACCCCCATTTGTAGGAGGGTTACAAGTGCATGACCATTTGAATTATGTTGTTTAGGGGTCTGATGTGTATATGTTGTATTACTTGACTGGGAGTCAATAATTGAATTAATAAGTCAATTACTGAACCAATTAATCAAAGAGCTGGAGATTTTATTTCAGCTACCTAAGCCAGCTTTACCTGTGCCCTCAGTGTGTAGCTTGTTATGAGAACTCACATTGTTGTTTCTCTTTCAGAGAGGTGGTCAGAGCTCTGAGGGTCCTCGGCCTTGCCTCTAGTGGACACCAGGAAATGCTTCAGAGGATAAGGCACCAGGTACACAGTACACCAGAAGAAGTTCATGGCTTCCCAGCGGGGGGAATATCACCAGGTCTTTCTTACATGCTACTTGAAGATTTTTTTTGTTAATATACATCTCCTGTTCTTCCTGGCTGCCTCTTCTGTTCAGTCCTCATCTGTCTCCCAGCCCAGACTGCCCTGACTCAGAACACCCATGGCTTATTCCTATGGCAGGACCTTTGGGGGTAAATTCCCCCCCCCATCCCTCAGAAACATATTCACTTTATTATAAAAATGTCTCAGAAATGCTACATTCTAATTGGCTGTCAGTTGTCTGACAGTCTTACATTAAGCTCTGTTACACTGTCATGTACAGCCTAATCACAATGGCGCATGAATTCTTCCTGTGAGCAGTCCATTCTCTAGCACTAGCACTGCTGAATGACTGCAATGATGCATTCTGATTCTGAACAAGCATTCTTAAACAGCTGGTGGATGAATTATTTTATTAAAAATCTCCCTCTCAATTAATAAAATATTCAAAATGTTCACTTCTAACAGTTTTCTTTTGGAATAATTTTTTTTTTCATAATAGCAATAAGACACTCCCAGGAGTTAGATTAATAGTCATTTAATCACCCCTGGGCTCCTGGGTGAAATATGGTACTCGGCTGAACCTAACAGAAACATAGAAGTTGATGGCAGATAAGGACCGCAAGGCCCATCCAGTCTGCCCATTTCTTTTTCTACCTTATGAATGTGCTGTAGGTTTTTGCTCTGTCAATGGCCTATCTATTGATACTCGGCTGTATTGCTCCCTTACGCCTGTTTGAAGCCCTGCATTGTATTTATATCCACCCCTTCCTGAGGTAGGCCGTTCCATGCATCCACCATCCTTTCTGTGAAAAAGAACTTCCTCACATTACCCCTTAATTGGCCTCCCTCTAATCTCATGCTGTGTCCTCTTGTCCTGCTATTTTTCTTATATTGAAACATGTTAGACTCTTTCACCTTGTTAATGCCCTTAAGGTGTTTGAATGTTTCAATCATATCACTTCTCTCCTCCTTTGCTTTAGGGAATACATATTGAGTTCAGTTAATCTGTCCTCATATGTTTTCTGATGCAGTCCCTGCACCATTTTGGTTGCCCTTCTCTGGACTACCTCAATTTGGTTAATATCCTTGTGAAGGTGTGGCTTCCAGTACTGCACGCAGTATTCCAGATGGGGCCTAACCAGTGTCTTGTAAAGAGGGATTATTACCTCCCTCTTCTGACTTGTGATACCCCTACCAATACACCCCAACATCCCTCTAGCCTTACCTACTGCTTTAGAAGTCTGCTTGGATGATTTCAGGTCATCAGTGATGATGACGTCCAAGTCTCTTTCTTCCCTTGTAACTGCCAGCAACTCCCCTCCCAGCCTATAGGTGACTTCAGGGTTTCTCTTCCCTATGTGCATGATCTTGCACTTCTTTGCATTAAACCCCAGTTGCCACTCGTCTGACCATTTTGCTAGTTTATCCAGATCTCTTCTCATTCTGCCCACCCCATCTGGATCATCTACTCTGTTGCAGATCTTGGTGTCATCTGCAAACAGAGAAACCTTACCCTCCAGTCCATCTGCAAAGTCACTGATGAAGATATTGAAGAAGACTGGCCACAGGACTGATCCCTGAGGTACCCCACTTGTGACGTGCATCTCTTCTGACTGTATACCATTTACCACCACTCTCTGTTTTCTGCCCGTCAACCAGTTTGCCCACCCAGTTGACCAACATCTGACCCACCCCAAGCCTACCCAGCTTATTAATCAATCTTCTATGTGGAACAATATCGAAAGCTTTGCTGAAGTCAAGGTAGGCAACATCAACTGCTCCCCCTTGGTCCACCACTCTGGTTACCCACTCAAAGAAATCTATGAGATTAGTTTGACAGGACCTTCCTCATGCCACATTACGGCCCTAAGGAGCGTTACAGAGGCTGTTATTATAACCCCTGGCCATACCTTATTGCTTAATTATAAAAAAGTTCAAGTTTATTGCAGGAAAACTCCATTGAGCAAGCTCATTCACAAGGAGGTCCTGTGACATAAACACTTAAAGTACAAACACAGATAGGTAATAACAGTATATACATGAAATGCATGTTACATGATATAGGCTGGATATACATACAAGGGTACCACATAAGGTGACTGCAGGTGGTAAACATTGATATGAGACAGGGAAGTGACTTACAGGTTGCATACTGATAAATGAAACATGATGGCTAGTGTGTGCAATACATATACAGTATTTTGGCAGCTAGAACAAACAACAGTCTACAACTGATATGGGGGGGGAGTGATTTGATAGAGTAGCAGTGGAGCGTAAGCAAAGATAAAGCCAGGAGTAGAAGGGAAGGAAAGCAGTTAATATGACAAATCAATTATACCTTACCAGTGGATAAATATGGCACACATGGGGAAGGAAGAGACTTAATGACAGTTACAGGTGTCATTTATTTTGGCTGAACTTAGCGATTTGTAAGTTTATCGAAACTGTGCTAGTTAGTTTCAATGCAGTTTGTAATTGGTTCCAAATGGAGGGAAGAGCATATGCAATCAGCACGTTTACCAAAGGAAGTCCGCGTCCTTGGTATGTCAAGCATAATAAAGTCAGATTTTCTTCTTACAGTACTCACTATGTGAGATACTAATAAGGGAAGAGAGATAGCGTGGCAATTTCTGCAGGAGCAGTTTAAGAGTCCATAGCCCAGCATGGAGCAGGCGTCTAGTAGTAAGGGATGTCCAACCAACAGCTGCATATAAGTCACAGTGGTGCGAACGGTAAGGGAGTTGTTAATGAACCGTAGCTACGGTGATAAAGGATGTCAGTTTACTTAGATTTGCAAAGTGGTGGAGGAATAGATTACATCGCCATAGTCGAGTAGGGGAAAAAGTGGCCTGTACAAGCTTGTTTCGAGTTTCAAGGGGAAAAGGGGCCTATTTCTGTAGAAGAAACCTAATCTTGCTTTTAACCTTCTAGAGACATCTTCGACGTGGTCACTGAAAGATAATTTATTGTCGATCCAGATACCTGGATATTTAAATTTGGTTACAACTTCCAGAGGCTTGTTTAGCATGGTGACAATGAAGTCTTGGGCAAGGGTATTGGCGGGGCCTGATACAGCACTGTGGGAGAATATCATCGCTTTAGTCTTCTTAGCATTGAGCAGAAGCTTTGCCTTTATTAGATTATGCTCAAGTTGTGCGAAGTCCACTTGAAGCACTCCCTTGACTTCAGATAACAATGGGCCGGAAGTATACAACACAGTATCATCTGCAAAAAAGTGCAGATTGGACGTAGATATGTTAGCATCTAAGTCATTAATGTACAGAGAAAACAAGATAGGGCCTAAGATGGATCCTTGGGGGACTCCTCTTGCAACTGGCAAGGCAGCAGAAAAAAAGCCTTCCGCCTTTACTTTTTGGAATCTTCCAGTTAGGTAGCTAGAGAACCACTGGGTGGTATGGTATGTGGCACCCAGCTTTGCAAGGCAATTGACTAATAGTTTGTGATCAACAGTATCAAAAGCTTTGCTGAGGTCCAAAAAGACTGCACCAGTTACCTTCTTAGCATCTATAGCAGAGATCCAATCATTGGTTACTTTTGCTAGTGCAGTGATTGTGCCTATGATTAGCCGGAAGCCAGATTGAGCTGGGTTAATGAGAGAAAGGTTTCAAGTGAGATTTTAACTGAATATGGATCAGTTTTCAAGAACTTTAGAAAGGATAGGCAATATGGAGTTAGGCCTATAGTTGTTTACATTGCATGGGTCACCAGATTTAAATAGAGGGAGGATATGTGCTGATTTCCAGCAGGACGGCACAGTGCAGATGTAATGGAAAGATTGAAGATGTGGAGAATTGGGGCAGTGAGATGGGCATAGCCTGAGCTTAGGAAAAAGGGTTCCAAGCCATCGTCCCCTGCGCTTTTTTTGGTGTCTAAGTTAAGAAGAGATCTTCTACTTCTTTATAAGTTATCTCGCACAGTTGGAAGGGGCTGGGTGCAGGACTAGATGTGGCGGGAGGGTATGCTGGCTCACGCAGCACCAGCATAAGGTGACGAGTCAAAGCTAATCCAGCTGTGGCAAAGTGGGAGTTAAATTCCTCCAGGATTAGGGACTTGTTTTCCACAATCTTGCCACTTGCAACTATCTTTGTTGGGACAGAGGGGGCCATGGGCCATCCTTCTATAGCTTTGATAGTCTTCCATATTTTATGAGGGTTACCTTTAGCTTGTTCGAGAGTAGAAATATAATAGTTAGCTTTAGCAGAGCGAAGATTTTCACACAGTTATTCCTGGCTGTTCTAAAGGCCTGCCAATCCGAAGATTCTTTGGAATGCCTAGCTTTAGCCCAGAGCTTATGTCGAGCTATAAGGGCTGCCTTGAGATCCGAGGTGAACCAGGGATTGGAATTGTTCTGTACCCTTACTTTGATGAAAGGGGCATGCTTATTTATTATTGTAGTGAGTTTGTCATTAAGGATGCAAGCTGCCTTGTTGACATCTTTGGCTAGGTAAAGATCTTGCCATCTGATCATGCTCAGGTCAGATAGGAAGTTTACTGCACTGAATTTGCGAAAGGATCTTTTTGTTATAAAAATAAGTCCGGACGGGCCTTAATTTGAGATCTTATGCTAGCAACAATTCCATGATCGCTCATGTCATTGTGAAACACTGCCAAATGAGATATTTTGTGTGGATGGGTGGTTAGTACCACATCTAGAATGGAACTGTTGGCAGTATTTAGAGTGTTGTTCCTAGTAGGTTCACTGACTAATTGCCCAAGACCTAGCTCGTCACAAAGGGATTTGAGGCCGTGTGATTTAGGTGACAGCCAGTCCATATTTAGATCTCCTAGAAATATTGTTTCAGTTTTTGCATCTACGAAAATGGATTTCAAAAGATTAAGGACTTCATCACCACCAGACGGGGGTCTATAGCCACCTAGGATAGTGATACATTCCGAGGAATGAGGAAAAGGGGGGAGATGAGGAACCTGAGCCTGCTGGGACTGTCATACTGACACCTGGGAAGGTTTTCCTTGGTTTCTCCCCATCCCTTTCCCAGGCAGGATGCAAACAATGATGGCTACAAAGCACATGCTGCTACAAATCCAGTTGCCATCCTCCCACACGCACAATATTTCTCCTGCTACACCACTTTCTTTGGTAATGCAGGAGGGAAGGAGGTGGTAGCACAAAGAAACGGACAGCCCTCCCACCACTGGGGGGCAAGGATCCTCTGGGACACATAGTCCTCCCCCCTGCTGGTTCAGGAGATACCCCCCGACTCAGGGGGCAAGCCTGGGTCATGCTGAGTGCAGCTAATGCCAATACTGTTCTGAGGTCAATCAGCAGGGGGCACACCAAGGAGTCCTAGTTTTGTTGGGGAGTGCAGGCTTTGGGTATCGAGGGTGTTGGTTCTTGTCTTCTTAGCATGTAAATCAGTGCCCCCTCACACACACACACACACACACACACACACACACACACACACACACACACACACACAGTCTCAGAGACGTCCTCCTAACGTTGCTTTGGTTTACTCCTCATCGCAGGTGGATCAGCTCTGCCAGAAGGATATCGTAACTCAGAAATTACTGATCCTGGAAAACATGGAGCACAAAATGTCCCAGCATGCACTGCGAATCGATCTCCGAAAACAGCCCCATGGCATGGAACTTTTCGAGGACCCTGTCTTACTCCTTGAAAGAGCTTTCTCTGGTAGGTCTAACTTTGTTTATTTTTTTTTTTATTTGTTTACTTTTTGGCTTCCTCATCTGCCTTCCCCATCTGTCTGCCCTCCCCGGCCCCTCATCTGCCTTCTCCAGGACTTATCCTTGGCCTCCAGGCCCCCATGGATACCCCATGGCGGGGTTATCAGAGTGGACTAAGCACCTTCAAAGAGCCACTTCCAGTGAAAGAGGGTGCCTTCAGTCAGCGGTGCAGGGCCTGTGGGGGACTGAAGTCATCCTGCATGAGCAAGAACATTTTAATTGTTCCCCTTCAATCATGGATGGCAGTACAATGTGTCATCAGAAGCACATCCAACAGGCATGCAGGGGAGCATATACACATGCCACCCCCCCCCCGAACCCAGCATGTTCTTCCTATCTGTGATATCACAGGTGGTGCTAGACTGCAGGCCCCAGTCACCCTTCCCACATGGAGGAGGTGAGTATCCTCTTGGATGCCTGAGGCTCATCCTGCCTGCCCGCTGGTAGCCCAAGTTGGCTTCCAAACCTGGGTCACCAGCATCACAAGTGGAAGCCCTGCAGCTGTGCTAGCAGGCCAGCATAAGGACTAACTTTGCTTAAACAATAAGGAGTGCTGTAGAGGGCCATACCAATCAGATTATGCCCTATGAGGGTAATGGGCCTTGGGCGCTTACTCACCCAAGACATTAGTGGACTGGTAAGGCCCAATAATAAATCTACTGGTGGGTGATTTAAATTACAGTATAGTAAACTATTCAAAAATGAAAATGAGCACCCACAAAGGAGACCACACTCAAAAAAATGGTTTCAAAACATTAACCATTTTATTTCTAAACAAAACAAAGTGCAGAAACATTACCATCACTAAATGCAGATAGAAAAACCATCGGAAGCCAAATGTGCCAATACGTCTAAACGTTTTCACCTGGTCACGCCAGGCTTCTTCAGAGTAATGGGATGCTGCAACACACCCCATTAAATAGTTAAAGTGCACATGCTGCCTATACAAAGTCACCAATAAGAAGTTAAAAATCAGTATAACATCTGTCATCACATCAACGTGACTAACAAGTGATCGGGCATACTTTAAATGTTTCACCAAAATATCTATCCTATAATAGGAGATTCCTTAACCTAATACAGTTAATATTATAATGCAATCCACGTTGTCATTATATCTACAATTCTACTGTATGATGTTTAAACATCACTTCTTTATGTTTTTTCATTCACATTGAAGCATCCCATTACTCTGAAGAACCCTGGCATGACCAGGTGAAAATGTTCAGATGTATTGGCACATTTGGCTTCCGACGGTTTTTCCATCTGCATTTAGTGATGGTAATGTCTCTGCACTTTGTTTTTTACAAATAAAATGGTTTAATGTTTTGATACCATTTTTTTGAGTGTGGTCTCCTTTGTGGGTGCTCATTTTCATTTTTGAATAGTTCACTATTTGCTACCATTTGAGCACCACTTTAAACTTTTCCTGGTGCTCCTTCCATATTTTTGTTTGCTTTTTCAAATTACATTATAAAACCTGTAAGAGAAACCAAGACCTGTGAATGTCAGATGTGATCACATGATTGTGTGTTATTACAGCACAACAGCGCAGCTCAGAAATATTTAACTTTCTGACCCTCATGACTAAGTTTTTAAAATAAAAATCAGAGGAACCATTTTATAATCACAATAAGGTACTCCATTGTGTATAACTGTGGAATAACAGCACTTCTTGGGTGCCTCACTTTCCGATGTGTGCCATTATCTTACAATAATGCACACTATCTGTACATTCTGTCATGCATTATTGCTTGAATATGTAACCCCCTAGGTGGCGCTATTCCAAGGGCTACTACCCCTGCCTGCTTGGCTAGTAGCAGGTTAAGGGGCCTGAGTTCTGAAATGGGTGCCTCCACCCGGAGGTCAGGGTTCGTAGTGGTCAAGCTACCCGGGGAACAGCCCTCTGGGACACTGTAACCCCCCTCTTTCCCCTGTAGTGGCCTGAACACTGTACAATAATCACTTTCACATACCCCTGGTACACCACACAAGTATCCACACTGTTTGCACTTAGCACCAGGGCTGGTGTCTCTAGCTCGACCCTGGGGACCCCCTGTAAAACAAGGTTATGCACAGCAAATAGCAACAGTACAGTACTTTGAGCACAAACTGGAACCACAGTCAGATTACATGCAGAAAAAGTTAGATCTGATTTATTCAGGGGACTTGAACAAGGGAGGGGCAAAATCAGGTTAGTTAGCTTAAAGGTTATATCAATCACTCAGTTATGCATGTGATTTGAGTCTCCCCGCACAGTCACACCTCTGGGTACCCAGGTGGAGAAGAGATGGGCTAGCCAGGACTATTGCCTGGGGTTGGCTGGCGTCGCAGCTGGTTGGGGCCCTGTGATGGAAAACACAACATGCACAGTACACAATATTTGTAATCTGGAGCCAGAGGGCTCAGTTTGTAAAAGCTGGTGTTGGAACGCTGGCCATGTGAATGCTTTTATCTACTTCAGCCCCAGTCTTTCCCAGCAGGGGTCACTGCAGGAGACAATGTTGGAATTTTGGCTGTGTGAATGCTTGTAGTTATTTCAGTCCTAGCCTGTCCCAGCAGGGGTCACTGTAGAAGACAGTGTTGGAATGCTGGCTGAGTGAATGATGATAGCTACTCAAGTCCCAGCCTCTCCCAGTAGGGTCACTGCAGGAGACAGTGCTGGAACACTGGCTGTGTAAATGTTTATAGCTATTTTAATCCCAGGCTCTCGCTGCAGGGGTCACTGTAGCGGGCAGTCTTGGAATACTGCCTATGTGACTGCTTATAGCTATTTCAGTCACAGCTTCTCCCAGCAGGGATCAATATAGGAGACAGTGTTGGAATGCTGCTTCTCCCAGTAGGGGTCACTGTAGAAGACTGTGTTGGAACACTGGATGTGTGAATGCTTATAGCCACTCAAGTCCCAGCATCTCCCAGCAAAGGTCACTGAAGGAAATAGTGTTGGAATGCTGGCTGTGTGACTGCTTATACTATTTCAGTCCCGGCTTCTCCCAGCAGGGGTCAATGTAGGAGGCAGTGTTGGAATGCTGGCTCTGTGACTGCTTATAGCTATTTCAGTCCCAGACTGTCCCAGTAGGGATCAATGTAGGAAGCAGCGTTGGAATGCTGGCTTTGTGACTGCCTATAGCTATTTCTGTCCCAGACTCTCCCAGCAGGAGTTACTGCAGTACACTGTGTTGGAACGCTGGCTGTGTGAATGCTTATAGCTGCTTTAGTCCCAAGTCATATTGGATTGTTTCTTAAAGCTTGAAATTAGTTATAAATGGTTTATTTCTATTTAAGAAACATTGCTAAAGGTATTCCATACTGTTATCTAGTTCATATGAGTATGGGGTATGGGGGGAAGATATATTAAATTCTGGGTGGGAATAGTGAAACGTTGGGAGAGGCACCTTTTTTCATATGTCTGATTCACCCAACAGCTGCCTAATCCTGGCAGGTTCACCACTGCTCTGAAAACCCCAAATAAACATACTGATTTCAGTTCCCTCAGCCTGAGGATATGTTTTATATTAACATTATGCCATTGGTGGGCTAATGGAGGCTAGTCCTGCTGCTGGTGGTTATAGATAAACCTCCTGGCTAACCCTATGCCATTATGACAGAAACCTTCCCTGAATCTGATCCAACCACCCTGTTGCCAAACCCTCCCCCTCCCCATGTTTTATAGGTACAGTCAGAGCCAGCTGTTCTACCCCTCCCACCCTTCCCAGACTTGGCAAACAGGCCTCCTGCTAGGTTGCTCCTGCGACCCCAGCTAGCCTCGTTCAAATAACAGGAATCTAGGAATAATGCTTTACAATAAGTTCAGGGCTTCTTCAGAGAATGAGGATCAGTCTGATACAGCTCATTTTTTATGCATACATCACAGATGACGCAAACCAATCAAATTGCTCTATTTGATCTTCAAAAAAATTAACCTAACTACAGATCATCTTTAAAGCACATTAAGCTGTATAACACTATGTACCACATACCCATATGTGAACTATAATAAAATAACAAGCATGTTTCCTGATCTTTTAAGAGATCTTGAATTACTCGATCTCTAGGAGATCCTTTCACCAAAATTCACAGTGGGTGTGCTAGGCTCTCGTTTTTACATCACACGGTCAGGAGGACCTGAAATGAGAGCCAGAGACAAAGAAAAATGTATTTACAAATGTGCATAGCATAAATGGGCAACTTCTTACCAAAATAAGGCTCTATCAGTTTAGATTGGGGGGGGGGGAGAAAAAAGGGACTGGGGCAGAAAGGAAGGGGAAAAGGAAAGTGTTACAAAACATGGTGGATCAACTTTCCTTACAAGTTATTATTTCTTTTGGAACGGTGTAATTTCAAATTTACAATTTAGACCAGGTGGTCTCAATATGCACCCAATCTGAAAATCCACTCCTGTTCTGTTTTACTTAAAACCCCATCCAAATCTCCACCCCTGACATTATTTGGAATAGCTTCAATGCCCAGGGCTCTAAGTTTGTGGGCATTGCTATCTGACTGAGAGTTAATATGTACAGCCATGGCATACTTATTAGTATTGTTCCTAATGGCTAAGTGTTCATTTATTCTCAGTCTAAGTTTCTTTTTTGTTCTGCCCACTTAAAATCTTCCACAAGAACAGGTTAAGAGGTACACTATAGCTGCGGTGTTACAATAAATTTGTCCTCTTATTGTTTCATTTTTACCTGTTTTCGGATTTTTGAACTCAGAACATTTATCTAAAGCAAAACAAATGTGGCAATCACCATAAACTTTAGATCCCCTTTTACTTCTGTTTCCCTCCCACGGTCTATTCAGTGGTGGCAAATAACTGTGGACTAAGTGATCCCATATATTGGGGACCCTCCTATATGAGATTCTTAGTCGTCTGGAAAAAACGGACTGAAGCTGTGGTGTACCCCTGAAAATCTGGAGATTCTGCTGGACAATCTGAACAATGTCTCTGGTTCCCCTACCACAGGTGGTAACAAATGTCATTATATCATCCTCTTTATTCTTTTTGTTTATTGGCAGGAGCAATGCTTCTTGCTGCATGTTGTCTATAAGATTTCTAGCTGCCATAATGCCATCTTCCCAGTATCCCTGCTCGCTAAGCCTATCAGATAGTTCATTCATTCCTTCATTAGCCCTACTTTCATACAGATCCTTACTACCACAGTTGGGTCTGATTTTAGCGAATTGTCCTTTGGGTAGGTTTCTAATAACATGGCTGGGATGACAGCTCTGGGCTTGTAACAGGCTGTTCCTGTCAGTGGGCTTCTTGAATAAATCAGTAAGAATATTCCCATCCTACATTGTTTATACACGGTTATATCCAAAAAATCTGTTTTATCAAATGCCATTTTCACCTTAAAATGAAGATTTGTCCGCTGGCCCGGTGGCGCTGAGGGCTGAGGCGCTGGATGCCTTGTGTCACATCATGTCGGCAACCATAGTTCGAGTATGACCTTGGGTTGTCGGAGAGCTGGCACGCGGGGGAAGGAGCAAGGATTGAGCAGCTGAAAGGCAGCGCTTCTCTCCTGGGATGGGTTTTGCGCCTCCCCGTAGTTCCGCTCCCATCAGGTGGAGGCCCGATGGGTAGTGTAGGCAGGAGGGGGCGGCAGTGCATCAGGAGGGTGCCCCAAGACGTAACGTGCATGTGCCTCCACACACATGCAGGCACCCGGGGCATGGGGCAGGGAGAAAAATGGGCATAAACAGTATAAAAAAATCTATATAGGAAAAAAAAAGATTTGGGTTAGTGAGTTCAAGATAGGACACAAATTCATTCAATTCACTTTCAGTGCCCTTCCACACAAGGAATATATCATCTATAAACCTCTTATATAGATCAATATACTCTCTAAATGGATTTTGTTGACCATCATAAACATTTCTCCTCCTAAGCACCTAAATATAAGTTTGCAAAACTGGGGGCTAGCATTGCCCCATTGATGTACCCTTAATTTGCTTAAAATTCCTATTTTTAAACATAAACACATTATTTTTTCAGGACCATATCTGTAAGGTCTACTGAAAAATGAATCTTTCTTTGGGGGATGTCTGTGTGGGTAATAAGATACTGTTCCATAGGTTCAAGTCCCCCCTCATGTGGTATGTTTGTGTATAGGACATCCACATCTAAGGTCACTAAAAACCATTCTTCCTCAATCTGTACTTCTTTGATGATAGACAAAAAGTGTCCTGTGTCTCTTATGTGGCTTCTAAGTTTTGGCACTACAGGGCAAATATGACTGTCGATATACTGCAGCAAGGGCTCAGTCAGCTAACCAATGCCCGAGATAATGGCGAGTCATGGTGGCGTGTTTGTGGATTTTAGGGAACGTATATATGGCCGGTTTAGTGGGAGAGTCAACAGAAAGGAAGCAAAGTTCATCTGTATCTGTAAGATTGTTTTGATAAGCTTCCAATAAGTAAGTTTCTATCTCCGTCCTTCCTGTTCACCTCCCCTCCCTATTCCTACTGATACAGGGAGTGTTCATGATGCTCAGGAGGGAGCCAGCAGCAGTGAGCCAGATAGCCTTGGTACTCAGTGCTCCTGACCCAGTCCACTCGTCACTGAAAAAAAAAAAAACGCTGATATTGTCTCAGGGCAGAACAACATTCCTAGACCTCATGACATCATGCCTGAGGGTATGGTTCTTGAACTAAAATTTTCTAGTTTGAATCTGTCAGAGGATGTGCTGAAACTGCTGAAGATTTCCAAAAAAGAAGCAGGAAACAAGGAAAGCATATTCCTCTAGGTGGAAGAGGTTCTCATGTTGGTGTGCCCCCAGGAAGATAATCCCAATGCAGGCAAAGTTGCCTACAGTTCTGGGCTACCAGGTACACTTACATTAGATACTGTTCCCTCAGAGTTGTTGCTAAATGCCCTTGGTGGTTGTGTTGGCCCCAAAAAGGCTTTCAATACCTCATTTGTTCAATACCTAATGGGTTTATTTTTCTATTCCTCTTGGTGGTTGGTGACATTGAACCTAAACTTGGTCCCTTACAGCAAGAACTTCGCTTTTTCCATTCAAATGTTTAAAATGTTCTCCCTAAAAGAAATTTACTTGTAAGCAGGTCTCTTGCTACACATCTCTCCATTCTTAATTTATCTGAGAATAACCTCGCAGACTATACTGTCTTTAGATCCACTAGGAATAAACATGTAGCTGGAACAGCTTATTTATTTATTTATGTATTGAAATGTTTCACCAGGAAGGCACACTAATTAACAGGTTGCTCATCTCCAGGTGTGACCTGGGGGGAAGGGGTACAATAGGGATGAGGCATTTTACATCCAGGTTACAAAGATCAACATAGCATACAATTAATTAAGGCAGTTGTTACAAACAGTGTTGCACACATATGTAATTTGTGAGAACAATTAATAAGTGCAATGGTAATAAGTGAACAAGTGCTATCATGAAATAAGAATGAAGGAGAGAGAGGATGAGATGACAGATAGTGCAGAGTCGTGTCCCGGAGAGACCCCTTCAGGATGCAGGGAACCCTGCAAGGGGACAGGGAACTGGAGTATAGATTAGAGACGGAGAGAGAGAGGGAGTAAGTGTGATTAACACCTAGGAGGGGAAATAAGGTCTGACCCAAAAATACAACCCTTCAGGATACGATGAACCCTGCAAGGGGGGCCGGGAAGTTCAGGCAATTGTAAACCCTCCTGCAGTTAGGCATTGTAGTTATAGAGGGATAGTGAGAGGGAGGGAATGAGAAATAACACCTGGGAGGGGATGAGGCCTGATCCAATGAACCCTCCTGGATGCTGGGGACCCTGCAAGGGGACCTGGAAGGCCAAGGATAGGTAGATGGGGGAAGAAAAGGTGGCAAGCCTAGGCACTATAGGACCCCTTCAGGATGCTGAGAACCCTGCAAGGGAAGTGTGAAAGCTAGGAAAAAAGGGAGAGAGAGCAGGGGAAGGGAGAAAGGTATGAGAACTAGCACCTAGGAGATGCAGTTCTGTTGTTCATGCTTCCATTCCATGTTCACATGTCTGTTCAGACACCATGAGAGGACTATAATTCTGTTTTTGTTTCCCTGACGTTATCTGGGTGGGAACTCTTAGTTGTCAGCTTATACTGCCCCCAAACTGAAAGCCATTAACAACTCATTCTATCTTGTGCAGCAATTTTGGGTCGGGTTAAACAATGGATGGTTCCGACACCATACGGCACTACCGGTAAGAATGGGTTACATTTTCTCAGCTTTATTTGTTGATTCATTTCCTCTGTGACTTTTCTTATACAATATTATTGGATGACTTGAATGCAAATTAGCCATCTAGTAGAGGCCTTAGACTGAAGAATTCTCTAACCCCCACCCCCGGCCTGAATCGGTTAATCAAAAAGCCTACCCGATTTTACTTAACTTGCATGGTCTCTGCTGTTTTATGTCTGATTGTTGCCTCCCCTGAGTTCCTAATCCATGCTTCTGGTTACTAGGGAAACTTATTTAGTGACCACATTATTATTTTTGCACAATTAATCTTTCCCCTCCCAAATTCATCCTTGATACTATCAAGTTTTGTTTTTTTACGAACTTCAACTTGGAACAGTTTTGCCATGGTTTGTCCAAGTTCAATTGGTGGGGGAGTTATTTTCCTTCTCTAATGCTGATGCAGCCTGGGAATATTTCTTTAAGCATTTTAATCTGCTTTGTGACCAGCTTGCCCTTTTCTCGAAAAAAGAGTTAACTCTTAACATGTCCCTTGGGTTAGCCCCTTTATTCTTACCCGGTTAAAGACATGGGACAACTTATATCAAAAGGCTAAAAAAATTGGCTACGCCCTAGTTTTGACAAATATTTTGGAAATTTTGCAATTATTGCATTTCTATTCTTAAGAAATCTAAATCATCCTTTTTCAAGCTAGAAATAATCCTGTGAAATTTTGGTGTATGGTAGACTCTGTCTGGAAGATGTCTTCGGAGACCTCCACTGCAAATGTGTCCTATGGTGGTTCTACATCTTACTCTAAGGAGGGTGTCTGTGCTATGTTTAATTCTTGTTTTACTGAGGCTCCTGCTATGCTGTTAAATTAACCTGGTTTGTCCTCAACCGGCAATTTAATGTTGTTTGCAGTCTGTTCCGGGTCGGACCCGGAAAAGGATATTGTCCAGAGTCCCTACCCGGTTACCAAATTGATAAATAAAAAATAAAAAAAATGCATTGTGATCCTCTTACAGTGTTCCCTGTCTCAAGATCTAGATTTTATTTTATGTCTATAAAAACTGAGGAAGTATTTAGATTGTTATGCTCCCTGAGAGAGAATACTGACAAGAGGATCAATTATGTGTTACTCAAATGCAACGCTGATGTTCTGGCCTCTCCCTTAACTTTCCTATTCAATTTATCACTTACCACGCCAACTTTTCTTACAGCTTGGAAACCTTCCCTAATTATCTCTCTCCATAAAGTAGGGGATAAAACATTGGTAGATAATTATCATCCAGTTCCTTTGCTTCCCATAGTTTCAAAACTCTGGGGAAAATTGTTTTATCTCAGATTAATGATTATTTAGTAAACTGCCAGATTCTTTTTAGTTTTCAGTCAGGTTTCAGGCCCAGATTTTCTACCCACATAGCACTCATTGACCTTCATGATTCCATTTCCAGGGCTTTAGACTAGGGGTGTCTTGTGGGATGTTTTTATTAATCTGTTGAAGTTTTCGATATGATCAATCACTCTTTGCTCTTAACTTTTCGGTCTCATGGCTTTTCTTCAAATGTCACTAACTGATTTTCGTCCTATTTACATGGGAGAATTCAATCTGTTTCTTGGAATGGCTGTCTCTCATCTCTTCCTGTTGCCACTGGGATTCCACAGGGGACTATACTTGGTCCTTTTTTATTTAATCTTTTCGTAGATCCACTACCCTATATTGTTGATCTTTGATCTGTCAGATTTTATGCTGATGACACATTGTTTTTGTTTGCTCACAGATCTCCTTTTCTTGCCATAATCCTTCAGGGTGACTTTGATAAAATAGTGAGATGATTCTCAATAACATAGTTTTTAAGAGCAAGAAGAGCCAAGCACTGCTGTTTGGGTCTCAGCACTCACTGTCTTTGGCAGACTCTTTCAATCCTTTTGAAAAACCACTCATTGGAACATGGTACCTCAGTCTTACTTTTCACTCTTCTTTGACCTTTAAACCAGCCATTGATGAAATTGCTTCAAACGTTAGTCAATGCCTGGGACACTTAAAGCATGCCAGACATTGCTTGTCAAACCTAGCTCACAAACACATTTTTGGACATGCACATCTCCCTACTCTTGATTATGGCAATATTATTTATTGCCATGTTCTTGATTCATAGCTCCTCCCTTTAAACACTGTGGGCCCAATTTTCAAACAGTGAAATGTGGCACAAGGTGCCTGCGCCAAAAGGAATTGATGCACGTGGCAGCTTGCACTAAATGTTGCAGCAATCCCAATAAAGTAGGCTGGGTTGAAATCAGCATACTGTGTGCCGAACCCACCCTGTGCCACCCTTGCACCAGAAGTGGTAGTGCATCAGCAGGCTGCAGCATCCCCTTAGTTGGGATTTTAGAAATCCCATCGGGGCCGAGGTTAGACCAACTGTGAGCTGGTGTAACAGCCCTTGCACCAGGTGTCTGGTGTGAGCTACATGGGAGGGGGGATCCTGCATGGTACGCCAGAAATGGATCGGTGGGAGTGCCAGTAGTCAGAGGCATGGACACGGCAGGGTGTGGGAGGGTGCACTAGTGGCACCGGGGCAGTCGTGCCCTGGACTGTGCAACAGAGCCGCGGACTTGGTAATGGAAGTATGTTGGCATGGACTGTGTCCCGGACCCTGATGCTACCAGTCCCACCAGGTGTCCTGCATCATACAACCTCCCCAACAGGGGATGACAGTACGTGGCAGCATGGGATGAGGTGCTATAGTTGGAGAGGGATGTCCGCTGGGCAGTGCTACCTGCCCTGATGCACAGCTCTCTGCTGCCATACTACTGCAACAGGTGCTGTAATCATTACAGCAGGTGGGTTGGGCACCCCAATAGACAGGTGCCGTAATGAGGTCTGGCAGACAGCATGTAATGGACCTAGGAACACATATAACAGAGTGTGCTAGCTTCATCCTGCCACGGCCGTACCCTAACATGGTGGGACACTGTACTAATATGTCAGGTAGGTGGGGGCATACCATGCAACACCCACATATCTGTGGTGCCAGTCCTCATATGTGTAGTAGACCGTCCATGCCAGCATACATCTTAGTACCCAGTCTGCGGCTGTGTGGCACTGTACAGGGCATGGCTGCCCTGGAGCCAGCAGTGTACCCTCCCACACCCTGCTGTGCCCCTGCTGGCATCCGCACTGGTCCGTCTGCAGTGTACCATGCAGGTTTACCCCTAACACTGCGGGTCTGGGCTCACATTACATTGCGTAGAGGGGCTTGACGGGACCCTCCATCAAAATCTCTCCGGTGCGCCAAATATTTGCCACCATACTCCGACTGTGGCAACTCTGGGGACTTTGGTGCAAGGACCACCACTGTACTGAAATTGCGCACAGGGTCACTGAGGCACCCGGAGTTTGCCACAACCATGCTTTGGCGCAACGTGTGCCGATCTAGCAGCTCTCTGAAAATCAGGCTCTGTCTATTTTCAGTTACTTCATTTCATTTTAAAATCACAATGGGATGAGCATCATTGCTGTTTATGACATCAGTTAAATGGGTTATCTCCCTCCTCCAGGTGTAATCTTCTCTGGTTAGCTGTCATTTATAAATCAGCCAACCTGCAGACTCCTACCTATTTATCAGAAAAAATAATTGTTCCTGTTCACAAATACAGTTTCAGTGATGTGCCACAGTGTGGATTTTTCCTTAGCCAAATCTTATACACGTTTTGGTAGAGAATGTTTCTCTCATGGGGCCCCTTTGTCTTGGAACAATTTGTCCCCTCAGTTTAGAAATTCCTATACTCATGGCAATTTTAAACATGGCTTTAAAAATTGCTGCTGCAGGAACAATCTGTTTGCAACTGGTTTACTAATTGATTTGTGTATGTTTGTTATTAGACTTGTATGTATTGCCTTGTTGTAATTTGTTATAATTATGACTTGGGACATTCTGCAAATGAGGCTTGCATCTCATGGAACCTATCCTGAATTTCTGCAACTTTTAAATAAAAAATCATAATAAAAAACCTTACAGTCCTTAGATCTGAGACCCTCAGTCCTAAAAGTACACCTGGCAGCACTGACAGCCTGCCCAGCAGCAGGCAAGGACAAGTCTTTGGCCTCATAACCTGTGCTTAAAGGTTCTTCAAGGGCCTCAAACCTCTATATCCTCCTGTAAGGGACCCAGTCCATCCATAAGATCTACATATCTGTCTTGCCCAGCTGATGGAGGCTCCCTTTGAGTCCATGGCTACTGCTGATTTTTTTTCCATGTAGGTTTTTATCACTCCGTGGCAGGCTGGGCTGCTGTTTGAGCCCTGTCCCATATCACCCTGCCATCCCAAGTCTCCGTTACCCCTCCGAGACTGGGTGGGCCATCGGTGCTGGCCGGGCAAGGTTCATTAAGCCCTGATCTCCATTGTTTTCCTCTTGATTTTCTCCCTGGGCACAGCTGGATGTGCAATGAGTGCAGCGTGTGTACTCCACCTCTGCAGAGGCACCCTCAGCACTCTGTACGCCAGCCCTTCCCCAAACTGTGAGACCATGCACATGCTGCCATCTGGATTCCTCCAGGTGGCAAGTGAATGGTGAGTCATGGGATCCCTCCTCCCCAAGGGAAGAGAGCTGTCCTATTGATGCTCAGTCTTTGCTCCCTGGCCGGGCCTCCAAGTGATCTGAGTCCATTCCCAAACTTGGATCACCAGCGTGTCAGCAAGGAGGCATGGATGCCTCAACCCGCCATGCCACTGGGCCAACTAATGGCTACTGCTGATTTAAAATATGTTACATGGAAAACAGTTTTCCTGATTGCCATGACATCTGTCAGGAGGGTAAGTGAACTGCAAGCCCTCTGTATAGATCCAAATTACATAATCTTCCACATGGATAAGGTAGTCTTTAGGACCAATAGGAAGTTCCTACCTAAGGTGGTGTCTGAATTCCACCTGAAGCAGTCAGTTGCCCTTCCTGAGCTCCACCCTGAGCATTCCAGTACAAGAGAACAGAAAGTGCACTATCTGGAAGTCAGAAGAGCATGAGGCCATTACCTGGACTGGACAAGGTGTCGGGTCCCTGGTTATACAGCTTTTTATTACCCAAGGAGAGGCGGGCAAAGGTAAGCCATCAGCTAGAGGATTTTCAGTTGTTGGATACTCTCCTGCATACAGTTCTGTTATGAAAAACCTGGAAAATTACCTCCCAGATGTCTAATGGTACTTTCCACAAGGAGTACTTCTGCCTCTGTGGAAGCTACAAGGGGTATTCCCCTTCTAGACATATGTAAAGCAGCTACCTGGAAAACAAAACTTCACAAAGCACTACTGCCTGAACATACAGTCCAGGAGGGATACCAGTTTTGGATCTGCTGTCTTGCAGAACCTTTCTCCTAATTAGATTCTGGACCCATCCTCCCAAGGTACTGCTAGAGAGTCAGCTATTGGAAAGCATCATTGATGGATTCCTGTTGTTTGAAGAAAAACACAGAAACCTAGAATCTGATGGCAGATAAAAACTGCCTGGCCCATCCAGTCTGCCCATTTCTCCCAATCTACACTATTACCGCAGACCATGCCCGATCTACAGCTCTTTCTCCCTTCACCCTTCCTTTCCACTATGATTCCCTGTGCTTATCCCATGCATTCTTGAACCCCACCACTGCTTTTGCCCCCACCACCTCCTCCGGTGGAAGGCTGTTCCAGGAATCCACCACTCTTTCTGTGAAGAGTGGTACTTCCTCACATCTCTCCTGAATCTACCCCCCTCCAGAATAACTCACCATAGTAATATTATCTCTTCACAGGGATCCATCAATGAGATTTACAAACCCTGACCCTGCTTCCCCATCCAAAACCTGAAAATAGGATCACAGAAGAATCAGCTCTTATCTCACAGAGGCTTGAGTATTCTCCTTATTGCAGTTGCTCAGAAGTTGCTAGAATGTGATCAGCTTGTGGCAGCATAGCGCAGAGGTTTAGGGCTCTGAGCTGCAAAATCTGGAGACCTGGGTTTGAATCCCGTAGCCCCCACTTGCATACTGTGTGACCCTAGCAAGTCACTTAACTGCTCCCAGGTCGCACCTGGAAACAAGCTTCGGCTTGGTGTGCCTTTCCTGGTTAAACAATTTCCCCTTTCCTTTCCTTTGAGTGTTACATGATATCTGCTTTAAATGTGTTTTTTATTTGAAAAAAAAGTAAATAGAAGTCTTGTTAAAAAAAAGTTTTGGTAGCCATTTTGCTAGTTTTAGTGGTCACCAGCTTACCTAGCTTTGGAAACAAATCTGATGTTAGAACTCTAGGAGCAGCGTGACCACACTGCAGAGTCTGAACTTACATCTAAATTCCAAAATTAGCATAAACTTCTATCTCCAGGCCATCACACTCTGGTGGGATGATGCTACTGTAAATCTCATTGATGGATCCCTAAGAAGAAATAACATTACTGTGATGAGTAATTTTTACCGCTGTGGGCAGAGCCTACAGCTGTTTTGCTTTCTCTGGCCTGAAAATGGCCAATCGTGGCACCTTCCATTGGACTTTTGGAAGTACTTCCAAAAGTCCAACAAAGCTTGTAACACCCCACCACGGTCAGTCACTATGGAGAAACAGCCACACTATTTCGGCTGTTACTTCTGCATTCTGGGACAAGAACTGTGCATGCGCGCCTCACGTGCATGCACAGTTCCGCTGGCACTGCCATCTTGTAAATGGCATATTGCCATTCACTGCAACTACACATGCATGAATGCCCCACATGCTCAGTTGTGTCACCACCATCTTGCAGATGGCACTCGTCGGCGCTGGCAGTACTAGCTCTCCAGAGCTTTGGAATCTTGCCACAGCTGTATTGGCTTTGGCTAGAACTTGTTTCTTCTGGTTCAGCAGAGAAGGGGCAGCTGCAATTGTGGGGAATAATCTCTGAGGCACTCCAAGGTCCTTACATTCAGCATTATATTCAACTGATAGGCCGTAGACAGACATGTGACTTCAAAGTGAAATCCAAACCCCTTGTCCTGAAACCTGGCCAGAATAGTTCAGTTTCAAATGTGCCTCTGAGCAGGCTGTAACACAGGATCACAGCACCTGTTTTGAGCAACTTAATTTTGACCCAGCAGAGATCTACATTTTACCAGATTCTTTAGGTATAGTGATTTATTTTGGGATCTGTACTAATTCCCGTCAACTAAAATCCTGACAGCTATGTTACCGATACCAAGAGCAGAGCACATCATTGCAGTTTCCTGACATATTGATTTCCCGACTGCTGAAATCCCAACTGGTGTAACACTTGCACTTAACCAGCATTTCTGTCTTGCGCTTAAACAGCATTTCTGCCTTTCACTTAAACAGCAGTACAGAAATGAACACTCACCTCAGGATAAATGATTTAGCGTACTTCAGTCTGCGTTCTAAAATCCCGACTGGTATAACACTTGCACATAAATATCATTTCTGTCTTTCACTTAAACAGCAGTACAGAACACTCACCTCGGGATAAATGATTTAGTCTTCTGAAGTCTGCATTCTGAAATCCCAACCGGTATAACACTTGCACTTAAACAGCATTTCTGTCTTGCACTTAAACAGCAGTACAGAAATTAACACTCACCTTGGGATAAATGAGCTGGATTTAGAGTTCTAAATAATCGCAACCGGTGTAAACAGTAACAGGTACTCTCAGTAATCAGTTTCTATGTTAAGTCCCCTCTTACTGGCTGCTAACTATACTGCCAGTAGCTCTGCAGTTGACGCGCAGCTGCTGACCTGGATTCCCGGATATAAGGGTTGCCATAGCGTTAACTCAGCTTTGTAACTTTGCACCAAGCTGTTGTTTTTTGCCATGGCTGAGTCGGGAGTTCATGTTTGCAGGATAGTTCCTTCCCAGAAGGGAAGAGACAAGATAGTTATTGATGGCTATCTGTTGGTAAAGGAGGAGCGAAACTACGGCGAGAGGTATTATTGGTATTGTCAGGCAGGGGTGTAGCCAGGAATTTTAAACTTGTACTCAGAACTGATGCACTGTTGCCCCCCCCATTATGTAAACATAAACCAAAATATGTGCTGCCATGCCACACCAACAATAGGCCCGTCCCCTCCGCTGTTTGCCATGTCTGAGTTCAAGTAATCAGTTTCTTCCTGTAATCCTCCTTCATTTGTTTTTCTGCCTGCCTGGTAAGTTGTTCTTGTTTGTGTATTTGGCTGGTGGCATCAGTGCCCCATAGCGAACAACAAAGGCAAAAGGGCTCGGCCCAACACAGACACAATGTGACTCACAATGTCCTTGCTTTCTTCTTCTTTCTGTTGCACTTGCCTGATTTGTTCTTCCTGTAATCCTCCTTCCTTTGTTTTTCTGCCTGCCTAGTAAGTTGTTCTTGTTTGTGTATTTGGCTGGTGGCATCAGTGCCCCATAGCGAACAACAAAGGCAAAAGGGCTCAGCGTGACACAGACACAATGTGACTCACAATGTCCTTGCTTTCCTCTTTTTGTTGCCCCTGCCTGATCTGTTGCCCCTGCCTGATTTTTTTTACTGTACTCTGCTGAGTACAGTGCGTATGCTTGCCGACACCCCTGTTGTCAGGAAAGAAAAAGCTCTCACTGCCATGGGAGAGCTACAACTGTGTTACCTGTTGGGGAGCATACTTCAATAAGCCACGCTCAGCACTCTCACTCACCAGATGCTACACATGCGCCAGTAGCTGATGCAACTGCAGCAATGAGAAAAATGGGCATTGGACACATATGACAACCCCTGACAAATTTTTCAGGCAGCAATGTCAACACAGCCACCTGAGGTGTATCAGAAATTTCCCAAAAAACAGGCCATGTTGAAGATTGTTAAGCGAGCAAGACTGCAGCATATGCCTCCAGAGACCCAATGTCTTGATGATCTAACCATTCCTGACCACCTTAGAACCATTAATGGTAGTCCATGGTTAGCCCGTGACTCCACCATTGGGGATGACAGAATTCTTTTGTTCACCACACCTGCAAACATTGAACACCTCCAATCTGCCAGATATTGGATAATGGATGGCACATTTCGCATAGTACCCACGATATTCCGACAACTTTATTCAATACATGCACCAGCTGGCAACACCAAAAACTCCCGCATTCTACCACTTGTATTTGCTGTTATGTCCTCGAAATCTCAAAGCTGTTTTCAGAGGGTTTTTCAAGATCTCCAGGACATCGCTGATGATGCAAACCTAAGTTTGCCTCCAGCGTTTATAATCACGGACTTTGAGATGGCAGCAATGAATGCAAGCAAAACAGATTTCCCTGTGTAACCCCCCTGCAAATGGGGGTTCCCAAAAGACTTCCAGGAGCTTGCTTGAATGCTCCAAGCCTGAATGGTGTTTGGCATTTAAGCCATTTATCAGTGAGTGTTTTTAGAACCTCTGGTACTGTCTCTTTAAGAGCTGTCTGCTTGCAGACATAATTAGTTTGTATGGGGGACTGTGTGTTTCTTTGATTGAGTACCACTCAAGCTGCTGCCAATTCACTTCATTTTGCAGTCACTAGGAGTGCAAAGGAACCTATCTGAAAGATGTAACTGTTTGCCAGAAATTATTTAGAGTAATAATGAAATTACAGTTTGTCTAACCTGCTTTCTTTGCAGTCAGAACTGTGTCTGCTTGTTCCCATTCTAGTTTTGAACTGCTGAACTGGACCAATCAGTGTGGGAGTAGCTAGCTCTAAAATGGTGCCTTGGGCGAATCAGAACTTGGACTCATAATGTGAGCCAGCCACAAGAGGATTGTATGGGCAGTGACTCTGGGAGATGTAGTTTAGACTTCAGTGCCTTTTGGACCAACAGCAGCAGTCTATTGTGAGTGACAGCCAATCCAGTCAAGAACTGGGAGGAACTCAAAGGAAGTGCCAGTTTTGTCGGTTGGAGTTTCAGTTGAGCTTTGGCAGTGAAGAAGGAAGGAGCCCTGTGCTTTTCAGTGTGCAGTTTTAGTCAAAAAACGTGTAAGGCCCAGAGTTCCGGTCTGCAGCTTGTGTAACAGCTTGTTAGGACTGAATCCGTCCTGTGAAAAGAATCAAAGGATCTCTGAAGAGTAGAAACCAGGCTCACCCTGTAGAAGACTGGAGGAATTGCTGAAAATTGCACTCGGTCGGTCAGGAACTGAATCTGCTGTGTGTTCTCCGGTATTGTGCAGTAATGCGATCGGGATACAGATGCAGCCTGCCTGGTATAGTGCTTTCTTTTATATGGATGTGTGAAGAGGTTTGTGTACCTCAAGTGAGCCCTGCTGACATTGAAGGACCCTATCTTATTTGGAGGTCGTGAGTACTAATTCAGGGTCGCTCCCTGTTGAATTGCCACATTAAATCCAAATGGAATTACTGTACTGCTGACTGTTTAATTCTCCTTTTCTCTGTGTGAAAGGGCCCCTACCAGCTGCCATGGTTTGGACTAGCCACTAGGGCTTGGGTACCCAGGGACAGTAACTGATAGGGATAGGCCTGTGCACAGAGCCATAAATGAATTATTAGAGTGATAAGCTAATTAACCTGATTTCCCCTGTCCTTGTTATATCCCCTAAATAAATCAGAGCTGCTTGTTTCAGCAAAGTTATACTGCCTGAGGTATTTGTCTATGTTAAAGTACTGTACTGTGATTGTTGCACTGTATCTCATTTCACAGGAGGTCCCAGTGCGGAACCAGACCTGGGGGTAAGTGTATACTGTGAAGGTAATTCTGATATATTGTGTGGGCCACTAGTGGGAAGAAAGGGGGGTTGCAGTGTCCCAGAGGGCTGTGACCAAGTTAGTTTAACTATTGCAAACCCTGACCTCTGGGTGGAGGCACCCGCCATTGGATCCAGGCCCCTCAACCTGTTAGTGGCAAATCAGGCAGGGGTAGTAGCCCCTGGGATAGCGCCATCTAGGGGTTACACCTGAATCCACTAACAAGGGATGCTTCTTTCATTTAGATCAGCTAGCATGGTGTAAAATACAGAGTCTGGGGTTAGCAGCACAATATGGGTGTGACCCTGACTTGGCCCTTCTGCTAAGACATCTTGTGGCACTGGCACCCCCCCCCCCCCCGAGTGGAATTAGACCAGCATTTGATGAACTAAAAAGAATAATGCCTGACAACTGTACTCCCTTTGTTTCACGGTTTGAAGAGACATATGTACTGGGATGCATTAGGAGGCAAATGCAGAATCACACCGTAATAATGTGGAGGCTTGGCACAGATGACTAAGTGCATTAGTTGGGTCATCACACATTGGGACATGCAGATTCGTGGAGCACCTCAAAAAAGAACAATTCATGATAGAGACAATAATTGAAAAAGCTGTGCGTGGCTTACCAAGATCTCCCTCCCAAAAAATGCTATGCGGAAAGAGAGGTGAAGATCTGCAATGTGATAACTGAAAGACAGCAGAGATCCTCACTTGAGTTTCTGCACGGCATAGCTCACAATTTAACTCTTTGAACACTGGCCGTGCATTGGAACAGTACCCGACCGTAATTGTTTTATAGCCCGCAATTTTACTCTGTGTATACTTGCCATGCATTGGGATAGTACTCGACCTCAATTGTTGTAATGAAATTTTAATAAAGAGTGATTTTAAAGAGTGATTTAAAGACTGAATATGCAAAATGGAATTATGCCTTTGCTATGACATCACACCTAAATCACAAGGTAAGGAAAATATGCATACAATGCTTTTATTTTGCAAAATAAGCCGCATCATTTACTGTTTACTTTTACTATTGAAGACGTGGTTTGTTATTACAGTAACTATTACTGTTTTGTACTGCTGTTTATCACTGTCGCCAAATTTCCTTGACTGTCTCGCCTTCAAAATCAAGTGCAACATCAAGTGCACAGCGACTGGTAGAATGTAACTGTTTAAGTTTACACTTATACACTGGTCAGAATTTTGGCAGTCAGGAAATCAATATGTCAGGGTACTGCAATGATGGGCAAACGGTGACGGGAACATTGACGTCGGGCAATCGGGTGTCAGGATTTAGTACATTACCCTTTGTTTTTAGGCTTGTGGCTAATATTTGCTAAGAAAGGCTTTAATCCTTTTAATTTTTAAAGGAGGCAGTATAGTGCTGTGGTTTAGGGCTCTGAGCTGCAAACCTGGCGACCTGGGTTTGAATCCCACAGCCCCTACTTGCATACTGTGTGACATTAAGCAAGTCACTTAACTTCTTTGTGCTCCCAGGCTGCACCTGGAAACAAGCTTTGACTTTGTGTGCCTTTCCAGGTTAAACAATTTCCCTTTTCCTTTCCCTAATTTCCTTAAATTTCTTAATATCTGTCTGCTCTGCCTTGGCTGGCTTCTGCCTCTATGCAAGACCAGCACTGCACTGGTACATCACTTTGATACAGGTCAGATATGCTAGAGCAATATTTATTCCTTGTAAGTTTTAGTGTACTTTGTATCATAAGAATATTTCTTCTACAGTTTACCTATGCATAGCCACAAGACTGGCTTACCTTTAAAATAGCTGCTCTGGGCCAGCCTGGTGGCGCTGAGGGTTGAGAGGCGCTGGATGCCGCACCTCACACTATGCTGGCAACCTGGGGGTTGGTGGGGTGAGGGAGGATTGAGCATCCCTGCGGATGCTCTCCTCCCACTGGGGTGGGATACCAGGGGTGCTTCTAGCACCCAACACTCCTGAAGCTGGAGGAAGCATGGGCTTTTGGGGCACCGGTGGCTCTACTGGAGTCGGAGAGGGGGGATGCTGTTAAACGCATAGCAATCGGTGTGCGTTAGCACGTCGTCAGCCTGGCCATATGTCCTACATGCAAGCATCTCAGGGATGGGAGAAAACTGGGGGAAAAAATGTAACACCCCTGGCCCTATGTGCATAAATGAAATGGGATGGGATGATTTGGAGACTGCCCTGGCGGACAGAGTAGGAGGAGGTACGAGGCCTTCTCTGAAGTCGTGGGAGCAAGGCAAATAACAAAAAAAAAAAAATTAATAGCTGCTCTGCTCCTGTAACACACACGGATGCCCTGATAGTGTGCTAGTGCATGAGTGTGACCCCTTCATGTAGTGATCAGATGCTGTGTTGCACTGGTTGGAGTAGTGGAGAGCCCTCCTGGTAGCAGGGCTCTCGCTACAGTTGAATAGCACTTTCGGTGTTCTAGGACCCCTGCCAGAAGTTCCAGGATTAGCAGCTTAACACACTGTGGTCCAGAGAGTGTAACCCCTTTGGCGTGGATAACTGTGGGGCCATGGGCTGAGCGAGCTTGATGGCGAATGGTAGCATCTCAGAAGTTTAAAAAATGGTGCCAACATCATATTTCAGGGCTGATCACCCTTCTTCTTCAGTATTGGCTCCTTCTATACACAAGCTATCTTTCCCCACACTCCTCTATGTTCATAGTGCCTCTGTGCCACCACTGACACCTAGCATCATACGTCCAACGTCATGGCATTTATGCATGTTCACAAGACCCAGCGCCATCTTATGGCATCCGAGCACCCAGAGTTCCACTCACTCCCCTTTAGACTCCCCTAGACTATTGTCCTATTGTTCCTGTGCTACACCAACTGAATCCTTCTGTTTCAAGCCTATACAGTCTTCTCCCCAAGTTCAGCGGGAATGCTAGGACTCATCGCTACCACCAGAAGTGACCCAATCCATGTCACGTCTGGCAGGCATCTTACTTGTGGATCTGGAAACTCTGTGATGCCTCTCTGACCAGAGGAGTCCCCTTCACTCTTCCAGCAGCCATTTTTCATAGTTTACTCTATGGTTGGCCAACCAGAAGCACCCACTGTAATGTCTGGTGGCCATCTTGCCTGGGGCTAGAGTCCCTGTTGCTGAGGTTATCCCACTACAGATACAGATTTCCCCCGAGTTGATCCTGCCATATCTAATGCCTCTCTATCTATTTTAGGCCTGAAAGCCTCCTGGGCTGGCACTTAGGGTGGCAATGTATTATTCACCACCCTATATTGCGTTATGTACACTGATGATGACAGGAGCCTCTCCCCAGGAAGGGTGGATTAGACAGTCTTGAGATTACTTAACTGAGGTATTAAGACAAGCTCCTGAATTGGAGAACCAGACTGAATCATGACCCCTTTCTCTAACTATGTCTCCTACCAGGGCAAAATGGTGAAGACCAGGATACATTGGACCACAGTGCGTCCCTCCTACCTGCCCATTTGGGTCACCTCTGCCCCACATCCACTGAGAGCCCATCCAATCTATCACAGGTGGTTTACACAAATGACAATTCCAGCAGACCCTCACAGAAAGCATCTACTAAAGGAGCCAACATTGCTAATCCTGGAGGTGCATCCACACCAATAATTAATGAGTCGTCAGGATGCTTGGTGGATACACCACCTCCTCCACCTCAGATCAAAGCTAATGCCATCCTTGCTGCCCTCCACTAAACTTAACAACACCTTTCCTGTCTGTGAGTCTTATCGACGAGGTGATGACAAAGGAGTGGGAGGCACTGGAACCTGCCTGCGTACTGGAACTCCAGTTATGGGACAAGATGTATCCACTGTAGACCAACAAACTCAAGGTGTGGTGCACTGCCCCAACTGTGGACCCTTAAATGAGGAGTATAGTGCTGTGGTTTAGGGCACTGAGCTGCAAACCTGGAGATCTGGATTTGAATCCCGCTGCCCCATTTGTATACTTTGTGACCCTAAGCAAGTCACTTAACTTCCTTGTGCTCCCAGGTTGCACCTGGAAACAAGCTTCGGCTAGTGTGCCTTTCCTGGTAAAACATTTTCCTTTTCCCATCCCCCAATTGCAGCCTTAAGTAAAAAGACTGTCCTAACATCAGAAGTAGCCATAGGTCTCAAGGACCCAGCTGATAGAAAATTGGAAGACATGCTTCAGAAGAGTTTCAAGCTGTTAGGAATGGGAGCAAAGGCTGCCACAATGGCCATTGATTAATTAATTGATTGACTGAGTGATTGATTGATTTAGCTTTTGTTTACCAGGTAAGTGTGCTTGACAAATAAATGCTTATTTTCAGGCATGACATGGGAGAGTTACAACAGCAGACAACAACAAGCAAAACAATATATACAGTCAGCGGAATTCACAGAGGATACAAAAGTTTCTAAACAGCTGCCAAAAATAATAGGCAGTAGTAAGATACAAATAACTAAATGCATACAATAAGGCAATATCCATGAACAGACTATAGCAAAGTCGTCAAAACAATTAGTGGTCGTAAAAATAAATAAGGGGATTCGGGACACAGTAAACAGAGCATGAAACAGCAGTCAGTAAGGATAGTGCCTCAAGTATGAGCTAGCAACAACATCCAGCATAAACCAAACCATAGCGAAGAGCTAGAAGACAACATAGGGGAACAAGAAGAAAGATACACAACATTAGAGGATTTAGCATGAAAAGGTGAGAGCTTAGAGCTTAGGAGATGTCAAGAGCAGGAGCATTCATCAGAGGAGCTGGGGTAATTGAATAGTTGTCTTTTGAATGCAAGGTAAGACTGGCAGACCCTGAGGTGAGAGGGTAGGGAGTTCCATGCTCTGGGGCAAAGTGAGCAAATGCCTGCTCACCCATTTTGGAGGAGCAGTTAGGAACAGCCAGGAAGGCTTGATCTTTGGAGCGAAAGGGGCAGGCAGAGTCAGCAGGAGTGAACATAGAGGCAGGTTTGGAGGACCTAATGATATTATCAATCAAGCAGCAAAGAATGTGGTAGAGCTGGGAAGGGGGGAGAGCCAATTTACATTAGAATAGAGGGAATAATGGTGGGTGAGTCAAAAGGCAGACAGGGCAAATCTGCACATATTGTTGTAAGAGACATTCCATTTAAGGAAACAGTTGGCATTGGCCTGATAAAAGGAGGTGATCGCATAGCACAGGCTGGAAAGTAAGACTCCCTGGGCAATAGCGACTCTGGCCGCAGGAGTGAGGGCATAGCGGATCCTGTATGTGAGTTCATGCTTGATATTGATGGACTTACAGATGTCAGCGATATTCTGCGAGATGTCTAAAGCAGGGTCAAGTGTAACATCTAGGTACTTGAAATGGCTGGTCACAGAGATGGGGGAGCCATCAACACACTGGATGTCAAGACCAGAGGCATTGGTGCGAACCTCTTGAGAGAACCCAAAGAGCATGGCCTGGGTCTTGTCAATGTTCTGTACAAGGCAATTCTGGACAAGCCAAGTTTGAACTTTGTGGAATTCAGAGGTGAGCAGGAACTGATATCAGCAGGGTCTTAGAGCCAAAGTAGAGCACCAAGTCATCAGCATATAGAAGAGTATGACAGTGGGAATGGGGTGTTGAGAATATCATTAATAAAGATAGAGAAAAGCAGCATGCCAAGGATGGAACCTTGGAGAACGCCAGTGTTAATGGAGGTGGGGGGGGAAAAGGCCTTATTAAATGAGACGAACTGATGATGGTTATAGAGGTAGCTAGAGAACCACTTTGAGGCAGATGTGGAAACTCCAAGGGGCTCGAGTTTGTGTAGCAGAAGGGGGTGATTAACCATGTCAAAAGCCTCAGTAAGGTTGAAGAAAATGGTCCCAGTAATCAAACCTTTGTCCATGTTGGATTTTACATTGCTATTGAACTGTGCAAGGGACGTGGAGGTGCTGCAAGCAGGCCAAAAGCCATGCTGGGCGGAAGATAGCAAGTTATATTTTAGTAGGTGATCTGAGACCTGAGAGTAAACAAGTTTTTCCCGAAGTTTACTAAGGGTAGGTAGAATAGCTATAGGGCAGTAATTATTAATAGATTTGGGATCACTTCTTATACACAGGTATGATCTTAGCCATCTTCCATTTACTGGGGACAGTGGAGGTGGTAAGAGAGAAATTAAAAAGTTGGGTGACAGGGGAGGCAAGGAGAGGGGCAGCCAGCTTAAGTCATTTTGGTTCAAGCTAATCGGGCCAGCACTACCAAAGGGTGAGATGGAGGTGAGGAGATGCAAGACCTCTCAGCACAAGACAATACGAAGGTACAGTGGGGGATAGAAGGACAAGTAGAGGAGAGGGGAAGTTGCAATGGACAGGCCCTAAGAGACTTGAATTGAGAGAGAGATCAGAGAAGAATGACTTGAATTCGTTGGTGATGGTGGTAGGATTACTGCAGCTGACATTGCCAACGACCATATCGGGGGGGGGGTGTCCATTACAATTGCCCATGAGTCCCTTGATTTGTGACCAGAAGCTCTTGGAGTCTCTGGCAGTAGTGAGGAGAAGATCCTGGCAGTACTTGCTGTTAGCTGACCTGATTTCGTTTTTGTAAGCATTTCTCATAGCACTGTAAGTGAATCAATCAGAGTGTAAGGAAGAAGATTTTAATTTGGTCCAGCATTTATCTCTAGCTTTTAGCATAGAGGGTAAGGGGCTGTGCAGCCATCTAGTAGGTGTCCTTCTAATCTGGTGTCTAGTGACCGGGATGTGCTTTTCTTAAAGAGAGGTGAGGGTGGAGGTGAAGTATTCTACAACTCTGTCGACGTCGCAAGTGGAGTAAAGAGGGGACCAGTCAACACCGCTGAGGTCAGCAAGAATGCATCAGGGTTAAGAGCCAAGAAGTCTCTTAGGGTTAGCACCTTAGGGGGGCAAGAAAAGGAGCTGGCGTTCCACACAAAAGACTGATGAGTGATCACTGATTGAGTGGGCAAGTGTACCAGCTGTGGTGATCCTGTCCTTCCTATTTGTTAGGACCCAATCAATGAGAGAGTGGTGAGCCCCATTGTTGGAGTGTCTAGCGGTGACAGTTATTAATTGGGAGAGGTGGACCTTGCTTAGAATAGACTCAAAAGCTTTTGAGTTAGCACCGAGCCAGTCTAAATTAAAATCACCCATGAGAATAGCCACGTTTTTCCCGACAGCAGAGGACAGGCAGTCAATAAGTTCAGCTAGTGTGGGTTTACCACCTCTTGGAGGAATATAAATACAGACAGTGTGAAGCTTCTTTGTCCCCCCTAGGACCAGTAGGGAATGTAACACTTCACAGGTGTTTGGGTGAGTAGGTAAGAGAGTAAGGTTTAGATGAGGCTTAAAGAATATTACTAGGCCACCTCCCCTTTTTAGACGAAGGGCGATCCACTCGAAGCATGTGGTACCCAGTAAGGGAACACATGGAATCAGGAATGGAGGGTTTTAGAGGTGGAGAGAAGGCTATATCCCTACTTTACCAGGCTTTAATATCTGGCTGTGCTTACTATGCTGAGCCCCTTAAATTCAAATGGGAGGAAGATCTTAATGTGACACTTTCAGATAAACAACGGCAGAAGGTGTGGCGAGGGGTTTGGGGCACCACTTCCTCTCCTTTATAGAGAGAATATTCCAGGAAATTCAGAACTTGATTCTTTTTAGTTCCAACTTTTCTCTGTAAATGGTCTCATGGGATTTCTACCTCTTGCTGGAGGGGTTGTGGTTCTGACCAAGCTTCCCACATTCACATCTTTATGTATTGCCCAAAATTGGAACTCTTCTGGTGGGAAGTGACTAAACATATTTCCAATATACTTAATTTAACAGAAACCTTGACACATGAGAACATAATGTTGGGTCTCCCTCCTTCATCTTTTAGGGGTAAAGAGGCTTTATACTTATGGGCAATCTTATTGATCATGGCCTTCAAATCTCTAACAAAGCAGTGGTTGCAATCTGAACCCCCAACCATATTAGAATGGAGACAGATTGTCTCCTACATTCAGGGATTTGAGAAGCTCACATTTGATTTACAACAGAAATCTGCCTTGTTCCTTAACCGCTGGACAATGAGGGAGATGTATCAATGCTCTATTACTTAAATTTACTTTCAATGAAATGTCCCTTTAAGAACATCAACCTGTATCGGACTCATGTGATAAACATTTATCTAATATTTTCTTTAACAGGAGATAATTTTTAAGATGTGCTCCTGTTTCCAGAAATTTTATTATTTTAAAACTAGTTTGTACTATGTCATATTCATTTATTGCCCTGTAGCCCTGGTTCACTGTGTGATATTCATGAAGAATATACGCTTAACGGACTTAGTAGGTAAGAGTTACTGTAGAACTCTAAATCTTCACTGTAAAAAAATTTTCACTATATTCGCTGGAGAGTCTTGTTCAGTGAAATAATTTTTACAGCAAAGTTTACTTGCATTGTCTTGGCGTGCCATCACCATAACATCACCAGCCCACCAGCTTATCACCAACACCACCATCATTGGTACAGTGCACATAAAGTGCTACAATAAAAACCTACCTGTCCATTATGTAGCTAGGAAAGATGTCTTTTAAAGTCGACAAAGCATGGCAACACCACGGCAACACCACGCCACCACTACTCGTTCCTGCATACCAAATACTGTATTAAAAGTACTGAATTCCAAGTATCCATAGAATTAACATTTAGTGTACTCTAGTTTGAAAGTAGTTGTCCCTGTGCTCTAATTAAATTTGTATTATGCGCACTGCCAATGGAAGGGAGGGACTAAACCCATTTACTGGATTTGTTACCGAGATTTGTTAATCTCCTCCGCTCGGGGCTGCAGCACCCATTGAGAGTGAGTGGAAGTGGCCAAATTTTTGGGCCCACTTTCGGAGCCGCCACTACCTGGACTCTCTACTCTTTCTCCTGCCTTTCACCCTGACCACAAGGAACTTTTACCATCCAATACTGTTGCTGATTCCGAGGAAAATGTTTATGAATTGCAATGTGTTTTAATAACCTAGCGAGTACAGCTCTCCTGTGTGTACTTTGAACTGATAGCTCCTCTGGGTAAACTTAAGCAGATTGTGTTTTCCTCTCTCCTTCTCCTCTTCTCTCTTGCCTTTCTCCTCTGGGCCTGAACCACCCCCCCAACCCCCGTGCCCACACTAATTTCTCTGTGATCTTGCCTTCCTCCCCCCACCCCACAGTGCAAGCCCAGTTTTGTAGCACTAAACAAAGTCATACTAGACCACTGCCCCCACCGATTATCACCTCTGTCTGCCGAAAACCCCTTTTCTCTGCTCCCCACCCCCGATTTAGCCTACCTTTCTTTGCTTTGTTTTTGCCCTCCCCACCCATTTCTAACCCCCTATTTTTCTCTCCTCTCCACCACCAGATCCAGCTCTCCTACTTGGGTGCTACAGCCCTCCGAAGAGCATGGCTGTGGCTCGGGGCTTCCGACCGCCCAGCCGCCCATCTCCTGTCTGATCCAAGGATCCTGAAGCTGGGTAAGTCCTTAGACTGTCCGGGGCTGCTGTGAGCTGCTGCTATTGGCCTGTCGCTTGCTGAGCCACTCTGGGATTGGACCCTTGCACTCCTCCACCTTCCTGATTGGCTAACCGTGCCTGCTGAACTTCTCCTCCGCTCGGGACTGCAGCGCCTATTGAGAGTGAGTGGAAGCGGCCAAATTTTTGGGCCCGCTTTCGGAGCAGCCACTACCTGGAGACTCTACTCTTTCTCTTGCCTTTCACCCTGACCCCAAGGAACTTTTACCATCCAATACTGTTGCCGATTCTGAGTAAAATGTTTATGAAGTGCAATGTGTTTTAATAACCTAGCAAGTACAGCTCTCCTGTGTGTACTTTGAACTGATAGCTCCTCTGGGTAAACTTAAGCAGATTGTTTTTTCCTCTCTCCTCCTCTTCTCTCTTGCCTTTCTCCTCTGGGCCTGAATTGCACCCCCCCCTTGTGTCCATGCTAATTTCTCTGTGATCTTGCCTTCCTCCTACCCACACCCCCCCGCGGCGCCAAGCCCAGGTTTTGTAGCACTAAACAAAAGCCATACTAGGGCCGCCACCCCCCAATTATCACCTCTGTCTGCCGAAACTCCTGCTCTCTGCTCCCCACCCCCCGATTTAGCCTACCTTCCTTTGCTTTGTTTTTGCCCTCCCCGCCCATTTCTAACCCCCTATTTCTCTCTCTCTCTCCTCTCCACCACCAGATCCAGCTCTCCAACTTGGGCACTACAGCCCTCCGAAGCGCACGGCTGCAGCTCGGGGCTCCTGACCGACCAACCACCCACCTCCTGTCTGATCCAAGGATCCTGAAGCCGGGTAAGTCCTTAGACTGTCCGGGGCTGCTGTGAGCTGCTGCTATTGGCCAGTCGCTTGCTGAGCCACTCTGGGATTGGACCCTTGCACTCCTCCACCTTCCTGATTGGCTAACCGCACCTGCTGAACTTCTCCTTCACTTGGGACTGCAGCACCCATTGAGAGTGAGTGGAAGCGGCCAAATTTTCACGCCCGCCTCCCCCACCTCCTGCCTTAATTAAATAGACTCTTCCCACACCCGCTGGAAACCCCCCTCGACCTCTCTCATGGGGTTCTTTGACAACTTTACTCCTTCCTCTCCCCATTACCTGCCCTCTAGCCCTATTCTTAACTCCTGCACTCACTGCACAGTCCTTGCACAGACAGCACTCTAAACCTCAGTGAACCTGCCCTCCTCAGGCTCCTCACCTCGTATCACCGACCTTTCACATCCTCCCACTCTTTCTCCCACTCTTTCTCCCACTCTGACTGCCCTCCACCTTCCTTATACCCCCTCCCTCTTATAACTATGAATCCACACAGTACGCTGCTTTCCTTCTCCTCCTCCTCCTCCTCGCTCCTCTTATTCCTCTACTCCACCCCTCCAGTGCCTACTTCCCCTCTCGGCCCCCCAGCTACTCACTTAACCCCACTTAACACCACCCAGGGACTCTTCCTCTTGATCCCATCTTTCAACTCCGGTCCCTGCCAACCCCAGGCGACCTGTTCCTTCAACCCTGTTGGCACAGGGCTTACCTCCATGCTCCTCCAACCCCTCTGTCTCTGGACCTCAAATCTCCCCCTAAGTCACGCTCACACTCGACCAGAAAAAGGAGACGCAGAACCGGTAACCTATGACTACGCGTGCTTAAACTAGTCCTCCTCCTCCTGATGCTGTCTGGCAATATCCACCCAAATCTTGGCCCAGCCCCCACTAAGGTTGCCAGCCAGAACAAACACCCAGGCACCATCTCAATAATTACTCTCAATATATGCAGCCTTCTTCCCAAAATTGATGCCCTTAAAATCTTTACTAGCCAACATAGACCGGACATCCTTGCAGTAGTTGAAACTTGGCTCTCCCCTTCAGTCCCTGACCAGGCTATCGCCCTCTCTGGCTACAACGTTTCAGGCTCGACCGGACCTCTAAAAGGGGTGGTGGTTGCGCCCTATACCTCAAAGACTCCATCCTGGGACACCCAATCAACACTGCCCCGCTGATGACCACGGCACAGATTCTCCCCATCAGAGTCCTCCTTGGCACACACAACAAAGCCCTCACTGTCATTACAGTGTACATACCTCTGAAAGAGCATTGTAATGGTCTCTCAGTGGTCCTGGATTTCATCCACTCACTCCCACCTGATGCAGAATCTATACTGCTAGTAGACTTTAATATAAGTTGGCCTGCTGCTGAGGTAGGAGCATTTAGGGACTCCATTGCAGCTGCAAACCTATCCCAGATGGTTGAGTCACTGACCAGAAAAAACTACAAAACTGGCTCCAGCACCCTCCTGGACTGGATCCTAACCAGCCACCCTACCCGGATCTCAAAAACCACTGTCCTCCCAGACACACTCAGTGACCACTCCCCAGTCAGCTGCCTCTGGTCAAATAAATTCATCAAACCACCTCCAAAAATTGTATCTAGCAGGGTTCTACCCCATGGCAAATTAATTTATCTTAAAGCTCATCTCCTCCAACAAGACTGGATTCCGGTCCTCTCAGCTACAAATGTGAACACGGCTCTGGACCACTTTATCAGTATCTTTAATGAAGCATGCAACATATTTGCTCCTATCAAAAGGTGGAAGGTTAAAGCACTCTGTAACCGCTGGATCACAGGAGACCTTCTCAGGCAACTACAGGAAAGAGACCATGTCTGGACGCTCGCCAGAGCCTCTGGGAAACACACTGACATTGCCAACTAAAAACGTGCAAGAAATGACTGCACCAAAGTTATCCAGGATAAAAAAAATCAGCCTATTTCAAGAAAGCCCTTAGAAACTCCTGGGGAAAGGGAAGAGATTTCTGGAAAAACATAAAAGAAGTCACCGGGCAGCAGACAAGATACACCCCTTCGGTTCTCAGCATTAACGGAGATATAACTCTCTACCCCAGACTCATAGCTGATACCTTCAATACCATCTTCACTGACCTTAGTTCTGTACTCCCTCCAGACTTTTACAATGAAATGGACGACCCCTTCCCCACTACTTCCACTACCATGACCAGTCATCCCCCCCCCTTCTACTTTAAAGCAGTTAAGATGTACCAGGTGCGTGACTACGTAACCAGAGCTATCAGCAAGTCCAGAACCAGCAGTGATTCTCTAGACCTCAAACTTCTATTCCTCACTCTTGATGAATTGCTTCATCCACTGACAAAAATTTTCAACCTCTCCCTCAGCCTTAGCCAGCATCCCGATAAATGGAAGCTAGCCACTGTAACCCCCATCCATAAAAGTGGTGCCAAAACTGCATCTAAAAACTTCCGACCCATCTCCATCCTCCCTCCTCTCTCAAAGGCCCTGGAGTGTATTGTCACTGACCAGCTGACAGACTACCTTGACAAACACAACCTGCTGATCAGGCAGCAATGTGGTTTCAGAAAGAGTCACAGCACTTCCACTGCACTGCTCGAATTTACCGGCACCATCCACCACTCCTTGGACAAAGGGCATCTAACCGGCGCTACCTTCATCGACCTAACAAAGGCCTTCTATACTGTCCACCATGGCCTCCTGCTTACCCAGCTCTGGAACGTGAGTCTCTCTCCAAACTCAGTAACCTGGTTCAAAAGTTACCTAGAAAACCGGTCCCAAAGAGTTAGAATCTCCAGCATCCTCTCAAATCCCAGACCAGTCTGCTCAGGCGTCCCACAGGGCTCCATCTTAGGCCCCCTCCTTTTCAGCTTGTTCCTAAACTCGCTTCCTGAATCCTGTCCTCAGCAAATCATTCTCTATCCGGATGATGCAGTCATCCTTGCCTCAACAACTGCAAAATAACCTTCAGCATGGTTTCACTTCAGTCGAAAGCTGGTTCCTAAAACACAAACTGATCCTAAACCAGAAAAAAAACAAAATCCATGATCTTCTGCAGCTCTCATCACAAATTTAAACAGTTCCACCTCACCATCAAAACTAAGCAAGGGCCGGCCCACGGCGCCGGCGGTTGGATTTCCTTGCGGCATTTAGCGACCCGGGTTCGAACGAGCCCCGGGAAGCTGGAGGGCAGCCGGGGGAGAGGGCTTAGCATCCCAGGGACTGCTCGCCCTCCGGGAGGAGGGAACCAGAGCCCGGCTTGACTGTCCCCAGGTGGAGACCTGAGGCACAGCAAGGCCGATGGCAGGAAGAAGGGCGGCGGACGGCGTCCGGCGCTTAGCGCTTGATGTCAGGGGACACGGCACATCGCGAAAGTAAGAACACCGAAAAAGCACCTTATGGGTCCTCGGTAGACGGAGCACTAGGCCCCACCCTCAAAGCCCCTGCCTGCCCAGAGACAGCATCCCGACGAAACTTACGTAAATCTCGGGGTGTAGGGCCCCCACCCCATACCCCGTCTCTGGGGTAAACCAAGGCTCCGTGGGGGATGGACTGCTCTGGTCTACAGGCAGGTGAGCGAGGGCTGAAAAGGCCGTAGAGTGTCTCCCGAAGAGAGGGGGACTGCAGGGGAGAGGGGAGGGGAAAAAAAAAAAAACTAAGCAAGGAATCAAATCGAACAAGTACAATCCTTTACATACCTTGACATCACCCTTGACTCCCAGCTCTCCTACACTGCCCACATAACTACTGTGGCCAAAGCAGCTAACATCAGGATGGGCCTGCTGTTCCGACACAGGAAACACCTAACCTCTGAAGCTCTAACAGTTGCCGTCCAGAGCGCCATCATTAGTATAATCGATTATGGATTAATTATCTATGGCTCCGCCACCGCCTCCTCCCTCAAGCGGATTTCAACCACCCTTAATAAGGCCTGCTGTCTCGCCACTGGATCACACCGTCTCACCCATACCTGCGACCTCTACTCTCTATCGGGGTGGCTACCATTAAATAATCACTTTAAATATCAAACCTGCATCACAGCGAAAAGAATAATGATGGGCAGTGCCCCCCCTGGAGTCTGCTCTCTCATCAATCTCAAGACCAATAACTGCAACACTAGAAAATCCAAACCTCACCTGCCGCAAACCCCACACTGTCGCACTTCCCAAGGCCAAAGGTCCTTTGCATATAGGACACCTAGCTGGATAAATAATCTCAGTAGTGACATCACTGCCCTTACAACTATGGGTGCCTTTAAGACCAAACTTTGCCAAGCTCTTCTGGCCTCTAACTCCTGCAACTGCTATTGACCGATCCCTTCTTCAAACTGACTGCCCATTTACCCCACCCTCCAGCATTTACGCCTCCACTGCCCAACTTATGCTCTTATCCTCTCCTCCCCTTGGCAAAGCTGCCTCCGGCTGCTACATACTAGCCCTATCTCACCTCCCCCCCACTTCTCACCCCTCCTCTCATATCCCTCCTGCTTTCAATGTTTCTTTTCTTCCGAGCCTCTCTTGACTCCTATGTACCCTCTCTTCGTTTGTCCACATGTAAAAAAACTCCCTTGTTGTGATTGCTTTATGCTGATATTGTAACTCCAAGACTTTTCAGTTGTTCACATGTAAGAAACCTTGAATTAACATGTCAAAACCTCCCTTGTGATTGCTTTATGCTGATATTGTAACTCCAAGACTGTACACCCTGACGTGGAACCTTTGTAAAAGAGCCTCAGCTCAAAGGTACTTTGTAATCCTAGACTTGAATAAATAGATAAAATAAATAACCACATGGTCGGTCAGTTTCACTTCTGCATTACTGGCGAAAACTTTTTGCGTGTAAGTCATGTTTCGTATCTAACTGGTTGGAAGATACAGCAAAATAAAAGAAATGATAAGGTGAAGCAAACTCTTTATTTATAACTATTGGGTGCAGAAAGCAAAACTAAAAATAAATTCCCAAGTCTGATTCTCGATCAGACACAATCCCATCTACGAAACTGTTGCAGCTTCTCTCAGTTTATTCATCATTTGTGGCAGCATCTGGAAAAGAAATGAAAAATACAGTTAAACTCAAATTCAGTGTGATTGAGGACTACGTTTGTTTTGGTGTAAAAGAATTACCATTCAGGCATTCAGAGTGTGCGTGTAGGATTCCAGCTTGTTCGAAGTCCCTCTTGCAGTCCTCAGATCGAGCTGCAAGTTTTGTAATGCTTGCCACCAACCACTGTGCATGCCTATTTTTAATACTGGTTGTACGGAGGTCAATGTTAAATTTTATTTCAGGCTCACATTGTGTCATTTTGGCCGCCACCTCACCCGCATACCACTTTGTAAAATGAAGTTTTAACTCATTTTTCAGAATCTTGTTCACTGAAATGTCTAGAGGTTGAAGAAGGTTGGTGCAGGAGGCAGGTACAAACACTGACACAATGTTGTGTTTGTCAAAAGCCTCAATGACATCAGGTGTAGTGTGACCACGGAATAAATCCAGTATTAGCAGGGTCCTCTGAACAGTCGGTAGCTGAAGTTTTGTTTTTATGGCTTGCACATAGGGAACGATGACACCTTTGATGTACTGCACTGTTGTTTGTGAGTTGGCCCAGTGGTTTTCACTATGAGTCACTGCCAATCAGATGGGAATTTGTATGAAGGGTGGCACTGGTCGGTCTTGCCAAGGTAGATGATCTGAAGGGGCAGGTAGTGGCCAGACAAACTACAACAGAGGCCGACAGTAATCTGCCGTTTATCACCCAAACCTGCAACTTCAACTTGCTTTTCCCCCACCATCTCCATAGTCCACTCCGAGCATGGCACCAAGTTAACACCAGTTTCATCGAAATTTCAAACTAGCTCTGGTGGAATTAGCTCTTGACGAGCTGCAGTGGCAATTGTGCCCAAGAACGCCTTTTTCAGGGCATCAAAATCAGTTGGTGTTTTCCGCGCAGCCTTGGTGCCCTTCCTCTTACTGAAGCCCTTTCTATTCAGAAACAGCCATGACCACTGCCTTGAAAATGTCAAACTACCCTCATTCTCCACCAGTAATTCTGGACTTTTGGTCTTCACAATGCCAGTAGCAATGGCAATCAAGAGCCTGCCATTAATCACAGCACCTTCTGCTCGCAAAGTCTTTACAAGATTTTTTAATTCACCCTCAACATCTGCCATGAATAGACGGGAACACCCTCTGGGTTTTATTGGGAGCTCCTTGCACAGCTTGTCAGGGTCTGGTGTATCTTTCAGTTTTAGTTTGTAATCCCTCTTAAATGTATGCACTGTGCTTTCGTTAATTTTCTGGTGGTACTTGCCTTCATAATACCTGACTGCATTCATGACACCATGTTCTGTGGAATATTTTCTGATTTCAAATTGGACTTCTGAAGGATAAACCACATAGTGTGATCTACGTTTCTTGGCGGGTGGAGAGGCAGCAGCTAGCTACTTGGTAACAGCCTCTGCCATTAGATTAGAGATGCCAGCAGTGACTGAAAGAACATCAGCATCGAAATTGTCGGTCTGTAGGGCTGAAAAATCTTGCTTGCTAGCAGGTCTGCGAGGTGAGTTAAGCCACTTGATGAGAGACATCCTTCACAGTTGAGCAGCAGTGATGAAATGAGACACAGTGACAATCCATGGAATCAAAGACCTTGCTGTGTGATTATTGTGATGTGACACACCTTTAGGAAACAGATAATTATGCTAGTATTAAGTACTGATTCCTAACACTATAGCTGTTGATTAGTTCCATCAGACTTATTTTGATACATTATGTGGCCTGATTTATTTTATAGTTCCAAAGCTTTGTTTTCATTTTATAGTTGTGCTTTTACTTTTCTTTGGTTTCCTCATTGTAACTTAAAGTATTTGAATTCATATCTTTGAACCAATCTTATTACTGGTGAAAAAGTTCAAATGTAAAATTGCTATGCTATAACATGTTTTTCAATAAACTGAGTATAAAGAAAGGAATGGAGGGTTTTAGCCAGGACAGACATCCCAAGAATATCAGTCGTAGTCATAAGCCCAGGCTTCGAGCTTGGTGTGGTTTGCCATAAGGCTCCTTATGTTGAAGTGTGCTAGCTTCAGACCCTAAGCGTGCAGCCATAAATGGGGGCTAGTTGGACTGGGTTTAACCTGTTTAATCTGCGGACCTGGATTTTTTTTTTTAGTCTTTGGTAACCGGGTTAGGCCCACTAGGCACAAGTGCCTGTTTTCAGGGGCCACCTGGGAGCACTGAGCGGTTAAGTGACTCGCTCAGTCACTTAGTATGCAAGTGGAGGTTGTAAGAATCAAACTCAGGTCTGGTCTGCTGGATGTACCAAGCTCATTCACACCTCGTTCTTCTAACCTCTAGGCTTTACTGCCAGTCCAAATTTGATTTGTTTCAGAATCACCTGATAGAGATCGAGAGAGGGCAGTGAGCCAGATACGAGCAGATGTGACAGCGTGGAGCTTTAATGGGAGGGGGAACCATTTGATCTTAATTAGGTATTTAACAATAAGGCCTAATGGTTTGGGACTTAGGCAGCATCCTGGGGTGGGGGATAACACAGTTTCAACCAGCAACATGTGTGGGTCTCTTTTCATGAAGATAAAAGAGATATCTCACTGACCACATGTGAGATATCATTTATATCTTCACAACTGGGTATGTCACAATGGATATCTTGGCCAGTTGGGTATGTCACAAAAGGTTCGGAACTCATTTAGAATGTTCAGCCTCAGTAACAGTACTAACCGCATTCAAATGAAATTAACTTTAAAATGAAAAACGATGGCATTGTACTGTGAGCACGAAAGTTGTTCAGCACAAAAAGCTCTACAAAATGAGTGATGTTTCATTTATAGCTACCTTTTACTTTTTTTATAATTAAGAAAAGCAGAAAATGTATTTTCTTTTCACTTTTTCAAGAAACAAATGTGAATAACTTGCGGTCATTGAACTCTAGGTATCCCACTCGTGGCTTCGCCACTTGTGGGATATCAAGAGTTCCATGGCAGCTCGTGGAGATATTTCTGTTATCTCACTCTTACCCATGTCATATCCCTTATCTTGACAACACACTAATTAGGAAACAGGTTGCAGGCAGTAGAATTCAATGCATAAACATTCAGGCTTTGAGATATACTAATAGACTATCAGGTTGCAGGAAGTAGAATTCAGTGCATAAATGTTCAGGTTTAGAGGTATGATAATGGGAACAGGTCACAGGCAATGGAATACAGTGCATAAACATAGAGGCTTCGAGATATTAAGCCATACAAACTCTTTATAGGAGATGAATGTCTGTAGCACAGGCCTGGAGGTACCAACTTGGTGGTGATGGATGACAGTGCGCAGGGTCCACAGTCCAATTTTGCAGGAATATTGGCTGATTTCAACAAAAAACATGTTACCCCCGGAGGTAGACATCATAGTCATCAGATCAGACCTTGGGTAGCATGACCGGCTGACAGCTGACCCCACGGCTGACACCCATGGTAGACACCCTTGTCTCTCTGACCCTTAGCACAGAGAACCACTTAGGGTAGGGTGGGGTATATGGTGGCTACGTGATCATGCGGTTCCGATGCCCATTGGTGATTGCTGCAGTGGCAATCCGGGAGTCAGTGGGAAGGTCCCACTTTAGCAGCTGGGCTGGTTGCTGTTGATCAGTGGGGGAGGGGAGATACAGACATGGACACTCTCTAACCCTCTGTCAGAACTCCGGTGCAGAAAGCTTGGCTGCAGGGAAGCAAGTAAGTTCAGTGTGGCTGAAAAAAATCCCCTTTTGTGTTGGCTGAGTCTTTGTTTAGCTTTGGTGGGCTTTTCCAAGTCCGGCACCTGTATGTCCCGACATACAATGGCGACTGGTGCAGTGGTGACCCGGGAGTTGGTGGAAAGGTCCCACTCTAGCAGCTGGGCTGCTTGCTGCTTTGGTAATTGGTGGGGGGGAAGGGGAAGACGCAGACGTGGACACCCTCTCAACCCCTCTGTCGGAACACCAGTGCAGCAGGTTTGGCCGAGAAGAAGCAAGTAAGTTCAGTGTGGCTGAAAAAAATACCCTTTTGTGCTGGCTAAGTCTTTGTTTAGCTCTGATGGTCTTTTCCAAGTCTGGCCTCTGTATATCCCAATGCCCAATGGAGATTGGTGCTGAGGCAACCCAAGAGTCAGTGGGAAGGTCCCACTCTAGCAGCTGGGCTGGTCGCTGCTACAGTGACTGCTGAAGGGGGAGGGTGGGGAGATGCAGACATAGACACCCTCTAAAGCCCTTTGTCAGAACTCTGGTGCAGCAGGTTTGGCCATGGGGCAGCATACCACATGGTGCAGCTTGCATGGATCCAGAATGTTCACAAGATGCTACCACCTAAGTCAGCAGAAGCTCAACTAATGTAGCAAACTGTCCAGTCGACCAAGTACCTGGCAGACATGGCAGTAGACTATCTGAACATCAGTATCAGAGCCACAGCCATTGCCAACAGGGCCAAGGGAACCCTGTGGCTCAAACTCTGGGATGCTGACAATGACTCAAAAGTGCTTCATAAACTCCCCTTTAAAGGGTCTCTACTGTTCAGGGAAGGCTTGGACAAATTGTAAAGGCCAAGGAAGGGTATCCCATGATAAGAGCGAAGTAAAATGGGCAAGTATGTAATAGCGAGTGGAGAAGAGCAAATTCATTTTGGGCGATGTGGTTTTGATAGCGAGCAGTTGTTTGAGTGAGATAGTAACAGAAGAAAGTGACTGGTGAAGTGACTTGGGAGTAGTGAAATACAATGCTGTGGGGAGAGTTGTTGAGCTGCTGCTTTGGCGTAGTGGTTAGAGTTCTCAGCTCTGTTACTGTTAGGTGTTGTCTACCTGGGTTCGAGGCTGGCTGTTTCTGTTTTTTCTTTTTTTTATTTATTATGTTCTGTTGTGCTGTTTTTCTTTGCCCTGGATCTTAAATTTTAAGTTGCCCCCTTCTCCTTGCTTGCTCCCTCTTCCCGCGTTGCCTCCCCCAGTGAAAATCCCATCTCCCAATTTTCACCCCCTGCCTGGAATTATGTCTGACCTGGAGTTGATTATTAAAGGTAAGGGGGTGTGGGGGATGAAGACCCCCAAAATGGGGTATGTGGGGGGGTGAGGTCCCCGCAAAAACTCAGAGTTGCAGCAATTCGTGATGATTGCTGTAATGTTTGTTCACTGTATATGTAGGCAACATTTAGTAGTAGCTGTTTTTACTGCTGCGCATTAGTTTTCACGTTTACGATATGGAACCCCAAGGAAGATTGCAAATCCCTAGGAAAAGAGAAAAATACAAGATCAACTTATCTCCCCTCTAGACCAAGGTTTTGGAGAAATGTGATAGACAAGGATATCATGGAAACAGAAACAGTAATTTTTGTCCCTCCTATCCACCCAGCAGCAATAACAGATACCGAAATTGGGGTGGATCCAATAGACGTAACATAGAAACATAGACTTTGATGGCAGATAAGGACCGCTTGGCTCACCTAGTCTGCCTATTTCCCTACCTACTGGATAAGCTGCAGATCCTAGTTAACCAACAGTCTATTTCTTCCTACACCCCACAAGAATTGCCTTATATCAGTCCCATGCATTCTTGAATTCTCCCACAGTTTTAGACCCCACAACCTCCTCAGGAAGGCGGTACCATGTGTTCACCACCCTCTCTGTGAAAAAATACTTCCTTACATTGCCCCTGAGCCATCCCCCCTCTATCTTTAAATTGTGTCCCCTTGTTCTTGCACGTCTCGTTTTCTGAAAGATGCTACCCTATTGGACTTTGTTGATTCCACTGAGGTACTTAAAAGTTTCAATCATGTTCCCCCTCTCCCTCCTTTCCTCAAGGGTATACATATTAAGCTCCTTTAGTCTCTCCTCATATGGCTTCTCTAGATTCAGCAACAACTTCAATCATAAACCACAAGGTAATGACTATGCACAGCCCCTTTCAGACATCCTCCCATGGAAGCCTTCCTGCTACAAGTCACAGATGAATGGAGAAAAACAACCGAGGACAAATGGGTGCTGGAAATAATCTCACCAGTTTATATACGCGAAGCCTAACCCCACCAGATCAGTCACATTATACAAGGTTTGATTCTGAAAACAGCAATAGCAGAGGTCCCACCAGAAGACAGAGGAAAGGTAATATGTTCCATCTACAGTTCCCAAGGAAACCAGTATCTCCAGACAGTTTTAGACTTGAAGTTCTTAAATCATCCAGTTCACTACAAACTGTTCAAAACAGAGACCATTCAGTGTACTCTGAGGGCAATCCTCCCAGGAGACTCTCATCTCTATGAATCTGAAGAACACATACCTTCACATCCCAATCAGACCATCCCACTTCAAGTTTCTCCAGTTCCACATCCCGGGAAAGCACTACCAATACCAAGCTCTACTCTTGGACTTTGCATAAATCCCAAGAGTGTTTACCAAAGTCAGTATAGTTCTGGCAGCCAAAATGAGGGAACAGGGTATCCAAGTCATTCCTTACCTGGACAACTGGCTCCACAGGACCAGGTCACCACTACAATAGATTTTAAACAAATACAGTCATCCAACATCTGGGGCAACATGGCTGGGTGGTAAACCATCTTGAGTCCAGCCTCACACCCAGCCAATCAACAGAGCATCTGGGAACACTCACAGACACAGTAGCAGGCAGAGTCCAACCCTGGAGGAGACAAGGGGAAAAGGGTATATGATACAGACTTTTAAATACCTCATGAGGGTAAATAAAGTACAGGAGGGGGGTATTTTCAAAAAAAAGGTGCTCAAGGACAAGGGGGTATGCTGTGAAGCCAGAGGGGGGCAGATTCAGGAGAGGCGTGAGGAAGTATTACTTCACAGAAAAAGTGGTGAATTCCTGGAACACCTTTCCAGCAGAGGTTGTAGGGGTGAAAACAGTGGTGGGGTTCAAAATGCCTGGGATAGGCACAAGGGAATCATACAGGTAAGAAAGGGGGGCAAGAAAGAAGTGCCTTAGATCAAGTAGGGTCAGCAGTGAAAATGAAGGTAGAAGAAAAAGGGCAGACTGGGTGGGCCACACAGTCCTTATCTGCTTTGAGATTATATGTCCTGTGTTTCTCAGAAAAGAGAATCAGCAACATTATCCTTCAAGTCCACAACCTGCAAAGGAACAAACAACCGACCCTGGATCAGGGTCTGGGCCTAATGGCATCTTGTATCAATTCACTACCATGAGCAAGGTGGAACATGCGTCGACTAGTACCACTAGCGATACAGCAAGGGGCTCAACTCAAGTACAAAATGGAGGCAACTCTGGTGATGCCACCTCGGGTAGTGACTTCACTAAAATGGTGGGCGAACAAGCACAACCTGACCAGGGGGGTGGCCGTGGACTTAGAAAACGAGGTAATCATAGGCACATATGCAAGTCTGACAAAATGGGGAGCTGTCACTGGCCAACAATCAGCCCAGAGGAAATGTTCAATAATGGAATATGAGCTACCAATTAACGTACAAGGAATAAGAGTGGTATTACTCCTGGCACTGATCCACTTCAACAGCATCATCAACAAAAGCGTCCTTATCAGGTCAGACAACAACAACATCACGTTGACATATATTGAAGCAAGGCAGAATCAAGAGCAAGGCCATGTAAAAGGAAGCCACTAAGGTTCTGAATTGGGCACAGAAATACCTAGCCCACGTCTCAGCAATACTCCTAGTGGACAAACTAAACATGACTGCAGACTGGCTCAGTCGACAACAGATTCCCCGGGGGAATGGAGTCAACAGCCACAAATATTTCACATGATCAACTGGTGCTGGGGCCCAGCCCCCACATATCTCATAGCCCCCAGCAAAAACACACAATGCCTGACGTTCCACTCTAGATTCAGGGTCAGCTAGTCCATGGGAGTAGATGCACTATCAGTGCCATGGCACTTTGATGTGACGTACATATTCCCTCCCCTGCCATTACTAACACAGGTCCTGAAGAAAATTCACCAGTCCAGAACAAGGGTGATTCTGATCCCCCTATATTGGCCCCAGCGGTCATGGTTTGCCACTGTCATGGCCATGGTACTGGACCATCCATAGAAACTCCCACTACAGAAGGGCATACTGTAACAAGGCCCAGTCTCAAACTCCAACCCGCAGAACCTCAGACTGACAAATTGGCTCCTGAAAGGGAAACTAAGATGGTACAGGGACTGTGCCAAAAGTCATATGAGGAAAGACTGGAAGACCTCAATATGTACACCCTGGAGGACGAGAAGAGAGAGACAGGGGAGATATGATAGAAACCTACAAACATCTAAAGGGCATGAATAGGGTACCAGAGGTAGCATCTTTCAGAAAAGGAGATGTTTAGGAACGAGAGAGCATGACATGAGGTTGGAAGGGAGTAGACTACGGGGTAACATGAGGAAGTATTTCTACACAGAAAGGGTGGTGGATGCATGGAATAGACTCCCAGCAGAGGTAGTTGGGGCACATACAGTGGGGAATTCAAAAATGTATGGGACAGGCATAGGGGGAAACCTAGTGATAGGAACGAGAAAGTAAAGCTGGAGATCAGTTAGGATCTGAAGCTTTTGCAGTAGGTAGGGAAAATGGGTAGACTGGATGGGCCTAGTGGTCCTTATCTGCCATCAACTTCTATATTTCTATGAGACGCTGTCAAGAAGAGGCTCTACAACTACAACCTATAAGAAACAATGGGCCATTTTATCTGAATGGTGCTCTACAAAATCAAAGGTTCCAGAAGACATGGTTGGGGGCGCTGTGGAGCCTGAGCAAGATGGTGGCTTGAGTTTTACACTCATAGAAATAGATCTTGGATAATAGTATCTTAAACGTGTTATTGGGCATTTTCAGACATTATGATTGCAAAATACATTGAAAGTTTATGACTACGGACATGGGGAATCCAAAGAAAGATAAACACCAGCAGCAAGGAGATAAATGTAAAACTTCTTTGGACCCACCGACCATGTGGTCAGCCTCTGGTACAGCTACAGATGGAAAGCCTACCAAGAAAGAAGAAACTCTCCAAAGTCTGGGCTTAAAAATCAATCGGCTCATACAATCAGTATCGGGATTGTCAGAGAAGTTTGATACTCTGACAAACAGAGTTGGCTTACTGGAAATGGATGTGGTGACCCTCAAAACAGAAACTGTGGATACTAAAAAATGCTCAGAAACAGTCCTGGGAATGACGGCAAACCTTATTAAAGAAAACGCCCATCTGCAAGCTAGGATTGAATCTCTGGAAAATCAGGCTCGCTCCTCTAATGTTCGGGCAGTGGGAATTCCAGAAGGGCTTGAAGGTGACCATCTTACACTATTTTTAAGGGCATGGCTACAGCAGCAGGTTGGGGAGTCCCTATCCAACAGGTCAATAAACATCCAAAAGGCATCTAGAGTGGCAACACGTGGCAGACCAGTGAATTCTGAGGCGCCCCGAGCAATTGTGATGGTCCTGGATGGCATTCGTTCAAGAGACTATCTGTTGGGGTTTGCTCATCGGCAAAAAACTCTGATCTGCGATGGGCAACAAGTGAGTCTACATCTGGACTTAAGCTATGCCACCAGGATGAAGAAGAAATGTTTTGATGGGGTACAAGCAATCCTACGAGAGGCAGTAATAGCCCACAGAATGCTTTTCCTGGCTCGGCTCCATGTTGTACATCATGGCAAAATATTTATTTTTTCAGATCCAGTTGAAGCCTTAAGGTGGGCGCAAGCTGCCCGTTCTCAGAGTGTTGCCGATTCAGAGTTGGAGAATGAAGAAGAAGGGGCCAATGTTGGAACTTGAATATTGCCTCCCAGGTTTGCCAAATGCTGAATGCTGAGTAGTAATGACTGTTTTCTTGATTTTGTTTTCACCTTTACTGTTTAAATTGTCATTAGTAAAAATTACTGCCATTGCTGCTCGATAAACTATGCTTTCTTATAGTAGCATAGCTGGATCGTAGGCATTTTTCAGGTACTGTATACTTTGTTCAAGTAAATGCTGCAATAATTGTTTGATAATTAGATTGTTAAGATGGGTAAATAGCAGCGGTTCTGAAGGTTACATTTTCTTACTGAAAATCAGGCGTTCTTTCTCAATTGTAATTATGTTTATATTACTGTATTCTAATTTGCTGGGTTTTTATTTTTCCAAGAGATTTCTCTTACATATGTTTAACTTGAGAGATAGAAATAACCAAATCCACATTTATATTTACTGTTTGCCCTAGTGGCTTAACTTAGAGAAAAAGCATGTATCCTCTACTCCCTAAGTTGGGAACTAGTGATTGTGAAAACCAACTATTGTTTTCATTTCTGGATTTAATTCATGCCTCTCCTGGACTCAGTTTCATGGCATTTTGTTTATTTACTGCTTAATGTCTATAAAAGTGAACCCCTATAGGATGTATCTTATGGACCTGGTATTAATTTATTGTAACTCATCTATTAAGAAGTGTGGCAACCTCAATGTCAGTTTTATCATCTTTAAGTGTTAAGTCAGAGTACTTTCTGTATGTGTATTTGGAAATTCCAATAAACATACAATTAAAAAAAAAAAATGATTCCAGAAGACACATCCACAGCAGACATATTGCTGTTCCTGCAGGAGAGGCCTAAATGAAGGGCTCTCACCCTCATTCCTAAGAGTCCAGCTGGCAGCAGTCATTGCAGCACAAGGCCAAATAGACAACATAGCACCGGGATCCCACCCCAATGTACTATGCTTTCTGAAAGCAGCCATAAACATTCGCCCCATGACCAAGCAAATTATGGCATCTAAGGCACTGAGGCTCGAGGCGCTGGACACGACACCCTCACTCCATACTGGTGACCTGTGCTCAGGAATGAGCACAGTGTCTTGGGATCAACCAGGGAGGGGGAGGATTGAACATCCAGAGGACTGCTCTCCTCTCTTGGGGAGGAAGGACTGCTGGCCCCGCTGAATGACTGCTACCAGGTGAAGACCTGGAGCCAGTGCGGATCCAAGAGCAGAAGAATGAGGGTGGTGCTGCAGGACTCTGCTACGTAGGTGTGCGTGCATCCACACGCACACATTGGCATGCACGCCTCAGTGTAGCTAATGGGAAAAACTGGTGAAAAATGGTGGCAGGTAGGCAATATAATGCCCTGCCTGACAATCCCTTACCTGCCTCACTAGCAGGACACAGGAGCCGTACTGGATATGAGTGCCTCGGGGGGGAGGATGGCCCGCCTTCTCCTGAGCCCACCATGGGGGGGTGAAATCCATGGGGTAACTGGCAACCAGTAAGTCTTAGGTGGTTAGGGATGATGAGGGTTGAAGGGGTGGGACTGAATGGAGCCCAGTCCATCCAGCTACAGTGGAGCATACAACCTTTATAGGAAAAAAAAAATTGATGGTGCCTGAGACCTCAACTTGGTCCTCAGTGCAATGACCACAATGCCATTTGAACTCCTAGCCATGATAGACTTAAAATGACTAAAATCTCAAGACAGTGGCAGTCTGCTCAGTGAGAAGGACAAGTGAACTTCATGCCCTCTCATGCAGAGAACCATATCTCATATTTCACAACAACAGAGTTACCTTAAGAACGATACCATCCCTTCTACCCAAGATTGCCTCAGAGTTTCATCTAAAGCAAACAGTCAAGCTACCAGCTGCAGGAACCACCAGTGACACTGGCCCATGTACCCTCAAGATGAGAAGGATCATCACCACCTATGTAAACAGAACAAAAGACTTCTGCAAGACCGACAGGCTATTCATTATCATACAGGGAAGCCTCTCAGTCCACAATAGCCTCTTGGCTGAAGGCAGCAATCCAAGAAGTGTACAAGGCAAGTTCCAGGACACCACCAACAGACTTTAAGGCCTATTACACTAAAGCAATTGTCACCTCATGGTCCAAAACAAAATCAGCCACAACAGAGGAAATTTGTGCAGCTGCTACATGGACTTCTTCCTATGTTTGCTAGAGACTATAGACTGGATGTGTCTCAGGACTATGAGACCAATTTCAGCTGCTCTGTTCTTCTAGTGGCCTGGTTAAACCTGTCAGAACACAACACGTCTCCCCTTTTCTAAATCCATAAGGGTACTGCTGTTTAGAACCCTAGATGTAAAGATCTTACAGTGCCTCAGAGATTATCCCCAACAATGGAAGTTTACTTACCTGTTAAAGATGATTGTGGGGGTACCGTATATATCTCTGAGGTACTCCACTTCCCTCCCTCGGAGAATCTTGTGTTCAGGCCTGGAATGACACAGTTCTCACCGGCATGCCGTACAGGCCAGAGATCTTACAGCTTAGTAATGGAAAATAAAACTTTTGCACCTTTATTTACCATATCTCTGGTCTACTGTCCATTCTTTGTCACAAACCTACATGTATAACCAGTTTAGTTCAGATCTTAGCTTTAGAAGGCATCAGAACTGGCTAGATTTCAGGAGAAGGTGGGTTGGATTTCACTTTGAAGTCACATGTGCATCCACAGCCTATCAGGTGAACATAAGCCTAGACGTAAGGGCCTTCACCTTTACCAGGTGAGTAACCTTCCATTGTATACAACTGAAGCCAACTCACTCCTGAAACCATAATCTTATAGCATCAGCTCTGCAGTGTGTTATGGGAGTCGTGATCCAATTGCCTCCAATGTGGTATGAGGACTAAATAGAGATAATGGATAGGTAAATGTGTGTTATGGATTTTTTTCACACACCCTCGATGTGTGATGACCCATAAACCTCAAGAGAGAAGCTTAAGAGGTTTATGTGATCATCACACACCAAGGGTGTGTGAAAAAAATCCATAACATCAAATTTACATATCCTTTATTTTTTATAATTGCTGGTGTGGAGGTTTAGACTGTATTTCTAGCAGCTTGAAAGAAAAATATATTTTTTAGCTAGAGTGCAGTTTTATTTTTGAAGAAATTGAACTGTACATGAATAAAACACAGTTGAAAATACTGCAGTTGAAATACTTTTTGTGAAACAATGGAATGCAACAGTTTCTTTGGGGAATGTCATATCAGACACGGCGCTTAAAAGGGTCAAAACCATCCTCAACAAGGCCTGCCGCCTGGTCCTGGGAGTACACAAAATGACTCACTCTTGTGACCTATACAAGGAAACTGGCTGGCTCCCACTCCACCACAGACTCCAATACCAGGCCTGCCTCCTTGAAAAAAGTCCCTGATGGGGTCCATGCCTAGTGCTACTTCAGCCCTCTTTGAGCCTGCACAACCATCTAAATGCACAAGGAGTGCCTCCAGGGCTGTCCTAACTATTCCCTTCAAACGAACCACCCTTGGCCAAAGATCCCTCTCCTACTATGGGCCTAAATGGTTCGGTGATCTACCTGCAGACCTTGCCAACACCCCCAGACTTGGCCACTTTAAAAATGGGCATCGATCTCTTCTTGCCAGCAAATCTGACTGCCAGTATTTCTGTTAGCTCATGGCCTCTGACAGCCATTCTCGCACCCGTTCAAACACTACCCTCTCTCACTCCCACCCTCCTGTTCCACAACTGCCCACCCCCCCACCTTCCACCACCTACTACCTCCCCTTGACAAAGCCTCACTTTGGCTGCTAAAACTGCATTTCTGCAGAATGGGAGTGCCCTATCTGAACTGTAACATGATTGTTAAACACTGTATCGCACTTAATTAGTGCTGCATTAATATGTTTCTCCACAAGTGTGGTCCTGTTTCTCCTCACATGTTGTACCCTGCTTAATGTTGTAACTGCACACTAATACTACTTGTTAGTGTATGTTCTTTCTGTTCTGCAGTGTTTCATCCCCTGTAAATGTCTTGTATTTCTTGTTGACTTGGAGCCTTTGTAAACAAGCCCTCGGCTCAAAAGGTATTAATCCGAATTTGAAATAAATAAATAACCGGATTTCAGGTTATTATGAAGTATCATATCAACTGGATTTCAGGTTATTATTACCTTTGGAGAATAATAACCCGAAATCCAGTTGATATGCATTTTTAACAAAACAGTAATCCAGCCGATATTTATGGTCACCAGTAATTATAGCTAAATTATACCATTTATATGCTCTGATGCCACCCCCACCCAGACCACCTGATCTGATTCTCTTTCATCCCAAATACTTTCTGTTTTAGGTCAAAGCCGCCCTTCAACCTTGATGACCTCAGCACCTTTGACCCCTGAGTCAGAGCTCCATGGGAATGCTGAAATACAGGTAAGGGGTAGGAGCTTTGTCCTTGTATCTCAGTGTCTTTCTCTGTATTTTAAGGGTTAGTGAACTTTGCAGGGGTCATTCAAATTGTGACAGCCCATAAAAAGTTCTTTCAAACAAGGTATTGGACCTAACCTGTAGGTGTCGGGAGTCCTGAGATATGCATATGTGCGTTATCTGTAAATTCAATCAAGGCAGCAGCTGTGTCTTGGAATCAAAATGGAAAGTGATTGATTTGCTTATTTATTTGGTTTTTGGTGACCGGGTAAGCACACGAAACAACTGAATGCCTATTTTCAGGTACGATCCGCAAGAGAACAAGACAAGGTATAACAATCCAACTACTGGACAGAAGCAAACTACCACAAACAATTCAACGTGAGGAGCATACAAACCAGAGGTACAACACCTGAGACAAAATACCAAGAACAAATTCAGTATGAGCGCATACAGCAAAAAGTACAACAATTTAAGCAGAAGGTGAAGAAATAATGTCACTGAGGTTTATGTTGTTAATTACAACTTGCCCCTAAGTGACATCACTCTCTGTCCCAAGAGGCGATGAAATGGTTCCTGCCTTGATTTGATTTACAGATGATTTAGGGATTTATATCGCAGGACTCCTGACACCTGCAGGTACGCCCATTACCTTGTTTAAAAGCTCTTTTCATGGGCTTTTGCTACGTGAGTAACCCCTGCAGTGTTTTCTTCCTCTTTGATACAGCCATGGTCTGTGTTTCTCAGTAAAAAAGAAATGGTGTGAGAAAAGCAATAACTTGTATCTCACTTTTTTCATTATTTGTTTGAAGCAGACTCTAAGGTCTGCAGCTCGGCATAAAGCCTTGCCAGTGTGGCAGTGATGGCTTTCCCCAAAGGAATAGGTCCTGGTAAAGAAATAGGGATGCTTGCAGCTGACCAATTCTGATCCAATTAGACTGTATAAGAATTTCCAATTCCAAATCCATTTCCTGTCTGATTCTAAAGAGACCTTACAATTGATATTAGTAGTAGTAATAGTAAAATATTTTATTCATATAAGAACTTCTTATGAATTTGGATAATCTCGATTGAGTTACAAACTCATTTACATTGAGGTCCACAGAAGATTATAAGAATTTGTAAAAAGAAAAAAAAACATTGTATTCTCAACAGGAAAACAGAATAGAGCAATAAAAAAATAAGATAAAAATTCCTAACATTTGACAGTAGCTAAAGAACAGCACTGTCTGGAATTACAAGTTGAGTCTTTATATATATTGGATATTGGATTCTGATTCCTAATTTCTAATTTCCTATGTAAAAATATGTCAATTTAAATTTCGGAATTAGGATTTTCAGGCACCAATTCTGCAAATCGGGTTGGAATCCAGTGAATCCGATTCTGTGACTCAGAATCTGAGCAACTCATTTGTGGAACCCCATCCCCACCAACTGCTCTATCAAACATCATGAGGGGGAAAAATATATACCCCACTACTTTTTCCCTATTAGTCACTGTCCCTTACTCCAACTATAGGCCTGCCACATATGCACTCTGTGCCCCCCAAGTCAAGAGCATAGGCAAGCAGCTACCTTCACAACAAACTCCAGTGCCACTCATTTGTCAGCCAGATGGAGACACATGACTGCTGGATCAACCAGTGAACTAACTGGTTACAATCAGTCTGTATTTTCTAGTGCTTATGCCAAGATTTGCATATGTTGCCGCTTTAAAGAAAATTATAAAATGGGTAGGGAAAATACTGCATCCTGACTGGGTAGGACCTGTGCATTGAGAGAACACGATGCATGGATAAGAAAAACAGCTGGCAATCAGGACACAGTACACTAACAATATCAATGCTTTTCTATGTTTACCTGCACATGCACAAAGAAAACATATTGGCAGTGTGCCACCACTGTATATGTTTGGGGGGTGTGACAGTATTGGGGCTAAAGCATTTGAGTGTTGCAGAGGTTTAGGAGTGAGCAGCATATTTAGTTTAGTTTATTGTTCTAGGAATTACTACCTTTGAGCCAGAGGCTCTTTTACAAAGGTTCCACGTCAATTAGGTACAGTACAAAAAAGGTTACATAGATAACACAACAATTTGTGCTGTGTCAAGAACGAGAAAACATATACAAATACATATCAAATCATTTGTGCAAAAGGACATGAGATATCAATAATCACATTATTATTATAAGAAAGAGGTCATGCCAGATTAGGAGAAACAAATAGGGAAAAGTCCAGAACAGAGAGGGTAAGTGAAAGGTGTGGGAGCAGACAATAGCAGGAGAAAAGGTTTCCAAACATGTCTTTGTCAAATAACGGAACAGGGTGGATAGTGAGAAAATAGGAGGTTTAATCAGGGCAGTCACAGGAGCTAGAGGTGGCAAGGTGAGAGAACAGCCTTGATTTGAAAATACCTAGAGAGGTGGAGGCAGTAATATGAGTGCTGAGGGCATTTAGCCAGCTGGGGGCACGATAGGCAAATGATCTTTGTCCCTGAGAAGTCTGGTATCGGGGGACTTGGAGAGGCTGGTGTTCTGATCTTCTGGTAAAACAGGTGCTAGCGCTCGGGCATAACAGGTCTTGGATACAAGGTGGAGTGAGGCCCAGAGTGGATTTTTCGCCATCAGGCAGGTAGGCACTTTATCCGGTTTGAGAGTTGCAACCAACCTGAGTCAGCATAGAGTTCATATGTGTGGGTCCATCGATGTGCACCAGTGAGCAGCCGACAGGCCTTATTTAGGGATGTTGTAATGCGAATAAGTGCTGTAGTAGTGGCAGATCCATATATAATCAAGCCATAGTCACCGACTGAGATGATAGAGGATTGGATGGCAATCCTCAGTGCAGAATGGGTAAGGAGCTGTTTGTCTGATACAGAATCCCAATTGTGATTAATAGTTTTTGCTGTACTATCAATGTGAGTTGCAAAGGTTAGGCCTTGATCAAAGTTGATTCCAAGATATTTGAAAATTGGCACTTGTTCAAGGGTATTTCCCAGGTATGTATTAATGGTGAGTGGGACTTGCGCTTCTTGTTCTGATGGTTAGAGAAGAGCATGGATTTAGTTTTTCTGTGGTTTAGAACCAGCTTATGTTCAAGGAACCACATCTCAACTTTGGAAAAGCATGCTGAAGATTGAGGCGTAAGAGGTTCGGATCTTTATGAGTGGCAAGAATCACGGCATCGTCGGCATAGAGGATTATTTGTTCAGGGCAGGATTTGGGGAGGGAGTTTAGGAAAAGGCTGAAAAGGAGGAGGCCCAGGATGGATCCCTGGGGAACTCCTGAGCGAACCGGTTTTGAGTCTGAGAGAACTCCAGCTACTTTTACAGATTGAGAGCACTGAGCAAGGTAATTTTTTACCCAGTCACCAGGACCCTGCGAGAGTCCTAGGGATAGTAGTTGTTTGATAAGTAGGCCATGGTGTACTGTATCAAATGCCTTGGTTAAGTCAATGTAGACTGCTCCAGTTAGGTTTCCTTTGTCCATGGCATTGTGGATTGCTCCTGAGAATTCAAGTAGGGCAGTCGATGTGCTGTGCCCTTTCCTAAATCCATGCTGCTGAGTGCATAGGATGTTGTGCTTTTCCAGGTAGTCTGAAAGTTGGTCCGTCACCAAGCGTTCAAGGGCCTTAGAGAGAAGTGATAGTATTGATATCGGGCGATAGTTACCAGGCAGTGACTTATCACCACTTTTGTGCACCGGAGTGACAACTGCAGCCTTCCATTTCCTAGGGAATTGGCTGTAGCAGAGGGAGAGATTGAAAATTTTTGTGAGAGGGAGCAGTACTTCCTCCAGAGTGAGGGACAGAAGTTTAAGGTCAGTAGTGTCGCTGCTTGCTCGGGACTTAGAAATGGCCTTCTTTACATATTTATAGACTTCATGTGCCTTTACTAGTTTGAAATGGAAGGGTGGTTTGGTTGGAGAGGCAGTAGTAGAAGTAGAAATTGGAGGGTCAGCATCAGTGAAGAAATCAGATGAGAGGACACCACTAAGGTCCGTGGAGGTATCATTTAGGGTGTTTGCAATGATGATGACACTAGTCAGCTTGCTGAGGGGTGGAAACTTCTTAAATATGAAAGGAAACAGCTGCTCCTATGATAATAAGTTTTTGCCCATTAGTATACCAGCTGGACATCGTGCCTCAATTTCACTGCCCTAGAACCAGATCTCTCTCCCACTCAAGTGGGCTGTCTCAACGCCACCAGCAGCAGCTCTCCTTACGGCCTGCTGAGAGAGCCCTTAATGCCACCAGTAGCGACTCATCTTACAGCCTGCCAAGCAGGCTCTCTCAATGCCACCAGCAGTGGTTTCCCTTACAGCCTGTAGAGCAGACTCTCTCAGCTCCCCTCACTACCCACTCAGTGGGCTCCCAATGCCACCAGTGGCTGCTTACCTCATGGCCTGCTGAGTGGGTTCTAGATACTGCCAGTGATGGCTCATCTCATTGCCCGCTGAGCAGCCTCTCAATACTACCAGCAGCAGCTTACCTCACCGCCCATTGAATGGGCTCTCGATGCACCTCATGGCCTGCTGAGCGGGCAATTTATGCCAGAAGCAGCGACCCACCTCATGGTCCATTGAGCAGGCAATTGATGCAGCCTTGCATACAAATGATTCAGCTTGCCAGTGCTAAACTGTCCTCATGCTTGTTCACTTGTGTACCTGTATATGAGCCCAATACTGCTTCCCTGTTTATCTATGTGCATATCATACATGGCATGTATAAGCAAGTAATAGGCTTCTTTCAACTGAGTCCTTAGCCTCTCGATTTCTAGAGCACCGTCAACACTTCTTTTCCTATGGTTATTACCACTGTGGCCAAACTCGTAACTCGGTGCAAGTTCATTCTCTGGATCCATATTTGGGACTGCAGCTTCTCTCGGCATGCATGGATGCTGCTAAGTTGACTTCACGGTGTCTTCTTGGGCTCTTAGTTTGCAGGATTCTCATTATTATAATCATCATCTTCACGGCCTACTCATTTGTTGTGCTGCTGCATTCTTTCCCTGGGGAGTTGCTCCAAATTGGTAAAAGTTTGACTAGAAACAGAATTATCCAAATATGGCATAACCCCTCAGGGATTTTGCAAATGCTTGACCTGGCATTTTTATTCCTCGAAGTCCGACATTAGGGTGCCCACACGTGGTGCCACCAACCAATTACTTGAAAAGAAAGAAACTGCCCCTCATTGTCTGCTGTCCCTTCTCATCTTTTTTCCCTATAAAAACCAAAAGTCCCTTAATGTGGCACAGGGTCATACCACCGTATGACAATGCCATGCAGCTGAAAATGCCACAGCAAAACAACGCCACACAAAAACAGAGTCAGGCAAAACACCAACCTGTTCCATGCACCGCGCCCATTGAAAACAATGGGTCTTTATGTTTTTTTGTGGGGGTCTTTGCCCCCCTGAACCCCCCATGTGGGAGGCCCCCCCACACCACCCAGAACTCAAATAACAAACTCTGGTGGGGCAGACTTCGGGGAGGGGGAGAAACTCAGGAGGGGGGAAGTGTAATTGTTTAAAAAAAATGCCGGCAAAAGTTGCAGCAGGGGAGACCTGGGGGTGGAACCGAACCACAGTCCCAGGTCTCCCAACTGCGCGGTGTGCTGGTGCCCTAGCCACTCCACCAAGGGAGCGGCTCAACCAGGCACCCAACACATGGCAACTTCTCCTCTTTCCATCAGTGTGCAGTGATGTGGTAGCAGTAAATCCCTGTCACTATTCTATCCTTGTCTCTGTGATTTCAAGCGCTGCATGTGCAGCGCGTTTAATACTACGCTGTCTTACATGCGTGGAATTGACCTAGTACTCCTCAATGTCTGCTGCTCTTGAATTTTTTCAGTGTTTATTCATAAAGTTTTGATTTTTGCAGATTACGAACATACGCATGAACATACGAATGTGCCAGCAGAAACAGACCACCCAGTCTATCTAAGTCTGGACGAGTGTGCAGCTAGCACCCCTAGTTTGCAGCTGCCCCACCCCTTCCCCTTTGTCATCCCAATGCTACCCCCACCTCCCCCAACCTCACTCTCCCCTGATCCCTGTCCCATGCCCTTTTAAAGCTGTTCACGGATTTACATGTTACCACCCATTCTGGTGGTGTGTTCCATTTTGCTACCACCCTCTCTGTGAAATAGTGTCTCCTCATTTCCTCCTAAATCTTCCCTCCTCTATTCTTACCCCATGCCCCCTGGTGTTCCTCCCCCTCCTTAGCTTAAACGCCCCCATCTGCCCCATCCTTATTGATTTCTCTCAGATACTTGAATGTCTCTCTCATGTCCCCCCGTCCCTTCTGTCCTCCAGGGTGTACATATTCAGGTCTCCCAGCCTGCTCTCATAGTCTCTCCCCTCCATTCCACATATCATCTTCATTGCCCTCCTCTGCACCCCCTCCAGTAGTCTGATATCACGCTTCAGGTATGGCCTCCACAACTGCACACAATACTCCAAGTGTGGCCTTACTAGCGACCTGTAGAGAGGCAAGATCACCTCTCTTCACCTGGACAAAAAAAACCTCGCTATGCACCCCAGCATTTTGTTCACTTTTGCAGCCACTCTCCTGCACTGGGTAGTGTTATTCATAGTCCCTGTTACCATTACCCCTAGGTCCTTCTCCTCCTCAGTGATCCCCAGCTTGACCCCTCCCAGTCAGTATTCTCTTCTTGGGTTCTGCACCCTGAAGTGCATAACCTTACACTTCTTTGCACTGAACCCCAACTGCCACCTCTTGTCCCCCTGAAACTGCTTCCATCCCTCCACTCCATCCACCACTGCTCCCATTTTGGTGTCGTCTGCAAATAGACTTACCTTGCTCACCACCCCATGCACAATGTCTGATATGGAGAGCCCAAATAATACAGGCCCCAGCACAGAGCCCTGTGGCACCCTGCTCGTCACCGGCTACTTGGAGATGAGAGCTCCCCTCCCACCACCACCCATTGCAGCCTCCCACTCAGCCAGCTTGTAATCCAGTTCGTCAGTTTTGCCCCTACCCCTACACCAGTTAGCTTCCCCCAAGTCACCCATGAGGCACCGAATCGAAGGCCTTGCTGAAGTCCAAGTACAGAACATCCACCACATGACCCTTATCCAGCTCACCTGTCACCCAGTCATAATATTGTATCAGGCTGGTTTGACAAGACTTTCCCGAAATGAACCCATGCTGCCTCACAGCCTGGAGGCCGTTGTCCTCCAGGTACAACATCAGTCTTTCCTTTAGTATCATTTCCATCAGTTTACACACTATGGAGGTGAGCCTTACTGGATGATGATTACCTGGGTCATACTTTGGTCCACTCTTGTGTAATGGCACTACATGTGCCATCCTCCAGTCCAGTGGCACACATCCCGACTCCAGTGAGATGCTGTACAGATCCACCAGTGGCTCTGCCAACACCTATGCCATCTCTCTCAGCACCCTGGGGTGGATACTGTCCAGTCCTGGTGCCTTGTCAACCCTCAGTTCCCTCAGTCTCTCTAGGACTCTTCCTCCATCAATTCTTTCATCTGTCACCTCCTCTCCCGTCATCCTCGCCCTCCCCGCCCATGGTGGTAGCGGTCCCCCTTTTCTTCCATGAGCACTGAGCAAAAATATTCATTCAGTGCTTCCACCTGTTCCTCCCCCTTTTCCGTCCACTCCCCACCCTTTTTTATCCTCATTATTGTCTTCTTGCACTTCCTTTTCTCTCTGATGTATCTGAAAAAGTTCCCCCCTCCCCCCGGTAATTCCCTGTGTTAATCTCAGCTTCCTCTGGGCCTTGGCTTCTCTCACTTTTCTGGTCACCTCCCTGGACCATCTTGCATACTCATCCCTGTCCCCTTCCTTCCCAGTCCTCCTATACCTCTGGTGTGCCTCTCGGTTTGCCCTCACCACTTCCACTACCTTGCTATTCAACCAGCATGGTTTCCTTACTCTGCTCCTCTTACTCTGTGTCTTGGTGCAGGCTTCCATTGCCTCTGTAATTCCCCGTTTACTAGTATCCCATTTCTGCTCCGCATCCATCTGCCTTATGCCCTCCAGTTTCCCTTTCAGTACTTCCCGCATCCTCCCAAAGTCCACCCCCCTGAAATTTACCACCTGGGTCAATGATTTCTCTGGCTCCCTGCACATGGTGATATTAAACCACACCGTTTGTTGATTGCTGTTGGCTAGTGGGTCCTCCACCCTTGTTTCCCTTACTGCCTCCCTATTCGACAATACCAGATCTAAAGTGTTCTCTAGCCTAGTAGGTACACCAACCAACCGTGTCAGGAGACCTTCCTGGATCGCATCCAGGAGCACTTGCTCCCTAGCACTGGAGGTGACCAGAATGCTCCAGTCAACCCCCGGCAAGTTGAAATCCCCCATGATGATGACCACCTTCCCTTTTCTACATACCTTTCTGATTTGTCCCACTAATTTTCTGTCAAGCTCCTCAGACTGGGACAGCGGCCTGTATACCACACCGGTCCTCAGTTTCCTACCCCTTGAGTCTAGGAGCTGCAGCCAGATTGCCTCTGTTCTCCTTTCTTCCCCCTTGTGCATTTGATCCTGTCCCTCACATAGACTGCCACCCACCCCCCCTTACAGTCTTTCCTGTATAACTTGTACCCTGGGATTGCCAGATCCCAGTCCTGGTGCTCAGTTTCCCACATTTCTGTGACAGCTGCAATGTCCACCCTCCACACTGCTAAGAGTGCCTGAAGCTCAGCTGATTTGTTGCCTAAGCTTCCCACATTTAGTGAGACCACCCTCCATCCTGCTCCCTTCCCTTCATCACCCTCCATCTCCTCCCTTCTACTCCCTCCCTTTTCAGCCACTCCAAGTCCTTCTCTGCTAGCCTGGGGGGGTAGGCTGTGACTCCACTCTTTCGGATCCCTGCCTACCTGCTGTCCACTTGCCACCCCCCCCATCTAGTTTAAATCCACCTTTGTCGCAATATACCTGCCCAGTCTTTGCTTTAATACCTCCTTCCCCTCCCCACTCAGGTGTAGCCTATGCCTTGCAAACAGATTGTTATTATCCCAGGTACTGCCCCAGCCACCCACAACCCCATACCCCTTAGTTCGACACCATTCTACCAACCATGTGCTCAACTCCCTAATCCTCTCCTTTCTTACTGTGCTTGCGCAGGGTACTGGGAGCACCTCCGAGGAGGCCAAAGACTCCCCAGTCTCTTTGCACAACCTTCCCACTTCTTCAAACCTCTTCCTTGTTACCTCCACCGTTTCCCCCACTAGGTCATTTGTCCCTACATGTACCACAATGTGCGGTTTCCTCCTACCCCTCCTTATGCACTTTAGGATTGCCTGTCCTGTCTTGTCTGCCTTTAATCCCGGCATGGACTCCACCCATATCCGACTGTGCCTCTCCCCCTTGCTGCCCTATCTGATCCCCTTGAGTATGGAGTCCCCTAACACCAGTACACCCCCCTCTTCTTTCCTTGTGCCCAATGCCATGCCCCCCCCACCCAGGTTCTCATTCCTGGGGCCACTCAAGATGGTGCTTTTTACCATTTGCCCCAGTGTCTTCCCCTGCCCTCTCGATTGAGACCCCTCCCTCCTGTTTGACTGCCAACCTCCTCCCTCCTCATCTCTCCGAGTATTATCCTCCCCTGCCATGCCATGCGCAATCTCTCTACTAGTAATGCCTCTCACTCCCTCCTCCTCATGAGTACTATCCCTTGTGCAATCTCCTCCTATGTCCTCTTCCCCCTGTGTTGCTAGTACAGCAAACATGTTCCCTACCCTCTTTGCCTTACAATGTGTTTTCTCCTCCCTCCTGCTGCTCCTCTTTTTCTAGGCCCTACCAGAGTCCACCCTTCATCAGTTGATTTCCTGTCTAGTTTGTCCCTCCCTTCTCCCCTTCCCTTGACCCACTGTTCCTTCTCTGTGGTGCCCCCAGATACTCTCAGATGTCAGCTCTTCTGCCAGTGCAATCCTCCCCTCACCCCTCAACCTCCTCAGATCCCTGCCAATCCACTGAACCTCTTCCTTGAGCCTCCTTAGCCTGTGGCATATTGGGCACCCTCCCGCCTCCACAGTATGTTCATCCACACTGCTGCCCCACAACCATTGCACCCCACAGTCCTACCCATGGTTCACACTACCTATACAGGACAGTGAAATACAGTCTCTCTGTACTGAATGCAGTTGTTTACTAACCCAATTACAAACCCACCAATAGCGTTTCAAAGTCTCACAAACTCATACAGTCCAGTGTGTGTGTCCAGTCCAGCTAACAGTGTTTGTATGCAGACATCAGGTACCGTATGATGTCACAGGATACCAGTTCCTGCTGCTTCAAGTTTCAGTCATAAACAGAAGCACACAGCCCTTCAAGCCCAACCCCCAGTGGCTTTTCAGTATTTATGAAAGCCTCCAACACAGGGTGGATGGAAGGGAGGGCTTTAACTTTCACTCTAAATATCACTGCCAACAACTGTTCCCACAACCAGCACACAGGTCACCAACAGTTACAATATCACAGCCCAAGTAACCGTTGTAACTCACAGTACTAATTTAAACATTTGTAACTCACAGTACTAATTTAAACATTTGTAACTCACAGTACTAATTTAAAGTACAAACTATTCAAATTTTACAGTTAAAACAGAAGATAAACAGAACCACTTTCCTGAACACACTTCCCTCTTCTGTTCCCAGGTGGAGATTTTGGCCCCAAAAGCACTATGTCGTCTTTTCGTTATCACCAACTGATGAACATGACAGGTGTCATTTAATAAATGCCCTCTGAAACATGTTTTCGCAGTCACTCTGAAAAATCCCCTTTTGGATGGGATTTTAAAAATTCCACTTGTCTTGATCATAGGGTAGCGTCATAGAAAGAATATATTGAAAATGTGGGGTCAATGGCTGGCCCTGTGGTGTGGAAGGCTGAGGTAGTGATGCCTTACCTCCTGCCACACCGGTGACCCGTGTTCGTGGGGTGAGTGGGTCATCGGGGGCCTGCTGGGGTGGGAGAGGCTCAAGTGTCTGGAGGACAGCTCTCCTCTCCCAGGGAGGGTGGGGAACAGAGGGTGGCATTTGCCAGACACCTAGTGGAGGCTAGGAGTTGGCACGCCTGGCCCAGTACAGTGGGGCATGGAGGTGGAGCAGCCAGCGGGCATGCTGCATGTGGACAAGCACATGGCACGCCCACTGTTGGCATTGCATGATCCGCCGCCAAGAGAAACGTGGAAAATGGCGGCCCGGATTGAGCGGCTTGATGGCCGTCCAATGCAGCGCACCATCTCCAGAGGGCATCACCTGTACTGGATTCGGTCCTGCTGGGGGAATTGGGGGCTCCCCATCACCCCGCCATGGGGGGTAAGCCATGGGGGTAGCAAGGTGATGGCCCGAGTTGGAGGACAGTGCAGGACGGACGGCAGCCAGATGAAAGAATGCCAGGAAGAAGGGAGCCAAGGTGAGAAAGAGTAAGCAAAATAAAAAAAGAAAAGAAAATTTGGGGTCAAAATGTAGAAAAACAACAAAGTTATGAAGAAACATTAAATGTTTCCAATGTTTACTCATAACTTTATTATTTTTGCACATTTTGCCCCCAAATTGTCAACATAGCCCTTGTGTTTCCCCACCTCATGAACATGACAGCTATCATTTTTCAAATCCCCCCCGACACATGTTTTCTCTGTCGCTATGCTAAATCACCTTTTCAGCATGGTTTTAAAAATTCCAGCTGTCTTGATTATAACATGGGGTCATAAAAAGACTATGGCCCGGATATTCAAACTGCACCAGGCTGTGGCGCAAGCCTGGGCGCAGCTCAACTTTGTTGCGCAGGGGTGTGGCCTGGGCGATATTCAACGGAGCTGCGCTATGGTGCAGCAGCTTTGAATATCGCACCCTGGCCACCCCCACTGTGCATGGCGCAGTGGCACTGCGCCAGCGCAAGTGGCCAGAGTGGAGCATGGAGATGCGCTAGCGCAAATGCCATTGCGCTATGCACAGCACCTGCGATATTCAAAAGGGAAATGCACATGGGGCCATAATTTATGAAAAGCGCACATGGGGCCATTTGCATGTCATTATGGCCCCATTTGCATGCCATTAGCATGCAGGTGCACCGATCCCCGACGACTTGCGCCTGCCGCCCTGCCAGGCAGCAGCCGTTGGGGACCGACGCCCCCTGCAGCCCAATCATGGGCATTTGTCTACAAGAATAAGCCCCCGTCTTATATCCCTGGTGGTCAGTGGACGCTATGTGCCGATCACGGGCATCAGTATATAACCCCCAATATCCCTGGTGGTCCAGTGGACGCACTCTGCTGTCAGCGGGCATCAGTATAATAACCCCACCCACATCAATATCCCTGGTGGTCCAGTGGACCGATCGCTGCCCGATCGCGGGCTTCTGAAAATCATAAAATAGACCTATTACCCTGGTGGTCTAGTGTACCCCCTCCCCACCGCCCACTGAGCCCCACCACTCCTCCCCGGGTCAACGGCGGGTGGCAGCACCCACCCACCGGCCACCGCCCGCCAACTGACAGCTCCGTGGGGCTGCCGCCCGTGGTTCTGGCATGAGCCAATGGGCGTGCAACTCCTCATACTACACAGTCCAACATATCTGGACTGAGTAGTGACGGTATGGGCTGCATGCCCGATGGCTCACTCTGTGAACCAATGGGTGTCAGCCCTACCAGTTGTCTGGCGAGGCAGCGGGCGGCAGGCGGGTGGGTGCTGCCGCCGCCGGCTGACCGGGAGGGAGGGGGAGCAGGGCGGTGGGCTCAGTGGTGGGTGGGAGGGGGGACACTAGACCACCAGGGTAGTAGGTCTACTTTATGATTTACAGATGCCCACGATCGGGCAGCGATCAGTCCACTGCACCACCAGGGATATTGGACGTGGGGGGAGTTATAAAACTGATGCCTGCGATCGGGCAGAGTGCGGTCCACTGGACCACCAGGGATTTTGGGGGGGTTATAATACTGATGCCCGCATTCAGGCAGCGATCGGTCCACTGGACCACCAGGGATATTGGATGTAGGGGGGTTATAATACCAATGCCCGTGATCGGGCAGAGTGCGGTCCACTGGACCACCAGGGATATAGGATGGGGGCTTATTCTTGTAGACAAATGCCCGTGATTGGGCACATAGCGGTCCACTGGACCACCAGGGATATAGGAGGGGGATTTAGCTACACGGATGCCCACGATGGGGCATGGGGGGGCGCCGCCAGTTGCGGCAGGAAATCGGGTGGCCACCCACAGGTGGCAGCTGCCGTGTTGCGCCCTGCAATGTGGCAGCTCACCTGTGGGTGGCCATCACTTGTTCCTTTTTTTTTTGGCTTAACTTTGTGCAGGCGCAGGTAGGGGTTGCGCATGCATGACTCTGCACATCCGGGCTGAATATCAGGCTGTGCAGGTTATGCATGGAACGCCCACCCTGTGCCTGCATACATTACTGATGCACCGAGCAAGTTGGGATTTGTGCGTGCACTTTCCTTTGAATATCGCGCGAACAAGATCAGTGGGTTGTGTGTATGCACAACCTTTTGGAATACCTGGCCATGTTGAAAATTTAGGGTAAATGTGAAAAAACAACTAAGTTGTGAAGAAACTGAATTTCTCCAATGTTTACTCTTAACTTTCTTGCTGCAGATTTTGGCCTCCAATGTTCAATATATCCCCCTCCACCCCACCCCCACCCCCATGAACATGGCAGGAGTCATTTCTCAAATCTCCTCTGAATTATGTTTTGCAGTCACTCAAATAATCATCTTTTGGATGGGATTTAAAAAATTCCACCTGTCTTGATCATAACTTGAGGTTCTAAAAAGACTATGTTGGAAATGTGAGGTGAGAATGCGGGAGCTCTCTGAGAAAGAGATATTGCCTCTCAGCTGGTCTATCCTTGGTAAATACATCGTAAAAATGGGTAGAAACTGGGCCCCCACTGAAAATGAAATATTGCAGCTCCAATGTGCTATCCTGGGTAAACATAGGGTTAAAAAGGGTACAGGCAGGAGGACTCCAGTGGAAATGAAATATTGCATCTCAGCAGGCCTATCCTGGGAAAATACCATTTTAAAAATGAATAAAAGCAGGACCCAAAGCCAGCCTGGTAGCATAGCAGTAATACTACCACTTGTTGTGCCAACTAAGTGCATTTAGGAATGAGCACAGGCCTTCAGGGGCTGGCCGGGGCAGAGGGATTGAGTGCCCCAGGGACCGCTTGCCTTCCTGGGGGAGGGGAAGGGGCTGTTCCCACTGTGTGACTGCCGACTGGTGGAGACTTGTCAGCAGCACAGTCAGGTGCACCAAGAGGGGAAGGGCTGTCACTGGATGCCTGTCGCACATGCGTGCCTCCCTTCATATGCATGAGCACCTCATTGCATGCTGGCACCCCAGGGGAGTACATCAGGTGGCAGGAGGAAAATGCCAGCCAGCCCTCCAGGTTCTTGCACAACCAACACATCTGGCCATCCACCACGTTGTGGTCCTGGATATCTAGTGGATAACCTGTAAGTCTGTGAGGTTGATGATGGGACTGAGGGGGTGCTGCTGGATGAGATGGGAACGGGAAACACCTTTCGGAAAATGGAAAGAAGCAGGACCCCGCTGAAAAGAAGGTATGCATCTTCGTCATGCTATCCCGGGTAAATACAGTGTGAAAATGTGTAAAAGCAGGACTCCATTGAAAATGAGATACTGCTGCAGTTCTACTTGTAGCAGCATGCAAGCAAACAAGTCTGCCATTGACAAATGCTTGTTTAAAATTACTGATTATTACAAACATGGCTACCACCTTTACTCACTAAAGAAATCACATAGGCCCTACTTCCTAACAATAAAAAGAATAAACTGAATAAATGTCCTTTTCCTTAAAAATCTACTCTTTGCACACAAATACAAATTAAAATGAAGTACTACTCACAGTTGTATTTTTTGGAGCTTCTTTTCTAACTGCAGACCCCCAACCCATCCTTACCTACCTACCAGATAAATTTTTGTTGATTGCTCTGCCCTAGATACAAATGATCCCTGGCTTTGCTGAGTCTTCTGTTGTGTATGTTTGTGTGGGGAAAGATGAGCATTCAGCCAGTGGAATTCTGCCACAATTTAAATTCCTGCATTCCGAGATATAAACATTCCATCTACTGAATGTGGGGATGGGCAGATGCTTGACAGCTGGAGAGGGACTACTTTTTACTGGGTACTTTTAAAGGGGAACAGTCAGCACTAACAGCCCCATACCCACGTGTGGGGCTGGTTCCAATTTGCACTTTGTGTGCAAAAAGATTTATTTTTTTTACTTACTCTTTACTGCAGTATTGTAAATTGTATCAGGTTGATTCTCCTGACTTCCACACTCACATTTTCTATAACTATATATCCTAAAATCCCTTGGAGCTGACATCAGAGCAGGGATGCAGCAGTGGGAGATTTTTTTTTTTAATATGCTTTCCCCCTGTGTCCCCGCCTGACCCATCAACTGTCCTAACCAGTTTATCCAGCCCCATCACCCACTTTCCCTGGGACATACATCTCTCCGTCTTCCATCCTGGCTTGCCACCAAGGTGGTGTCACCGACAGAGACTTGGTCAATAGTACTTGGAGAGATCACTACAGTCGGTAGTGTGGGGCCTGCAGTGAGAGGTGGCCATCCTCCTGCTACATTCGTGTTGTTTCCCCCCACTTTTTAGCAACCCTCAGTCCCTAGGACATCGGGAGGAACTCACTGATACATGCACGTGTAGTCACTTGCATTGCATGCTGGAGCTCTTCAGTGTCATCCCACCCTACTCCTCGGCTCCTACTGCACTGCCACCTTTTGTTTCCCAGTTGTCAGTATTGCAGTGGAGACCGAACTCCCTCCCTCCCCAAGATGGAGAGTGTCCTTTGGGACATTCATCACATCTCCTCCGGCCGGACCTCTGACGATTTAGGCTCATTCCAGAACCTGGGTCACTGGCATCACAAGTGGTAGTGCTACCACTGGGTTGATGGGTCATGGTGAGCGGGAGATTCAATAACCTGCACTAGTGAATACTAAAGTTTATATAAGCTCTGATCTTTTGTCTGCTGGTCCCGCTGTCCTCCCCTGAGGACCAGGAGAACAGTGGTATCAGCAAACATCTGATCTGAGCTAATAAAATCTCTAACATGCACTGCAGGCTATTGAATCTTCCACTGCTACAGCTTTGCTCTGATGTCAGCAGCAGAGGATTCTGGGATTTGTAGTTATAGAAAATGTCAACTTGGAAGTCAATAAAATCAGTCTGATAGAATCCACCACACTGTAGTAAACAGTAAGCATTAAAAAATGTTTTTGCACACAAAGTGCAAATTGGGGTCAGCCCCACACTTGGGCGTGGGACTATTAGTGTTGACCTTTCCTCTTTAACAAAAGAAAATACCTGTTTTTAATAAAAAGAAGTTGCCATTTTTTCTTTCTTAAATTTTCTCAGGTCACCTGTTTTATAAGTGCAATAATAGACATCAAGGTGAATGTTGTGCTGGCATCGCACTTCCAGAAGCTGAAGGCACACCTCCTATGGCATCATGCCTCATTACATCACTGAGCATACATTCTGCCAGCACAGCGCACACCTTGTCATGTTTTGTTGTCTACCTATGTATGGGTATAAAACAATCCAGAAACCTAATTGGCTGAGGAGCTCGAAACCCACTGCTGATATCCAGCGCAACAACACTGGAAAAAGATCGATGCCCTCAGTAACCTGTTTACATTACGCAGGCACCGTTGTATCAGTACAGCTCAATTCACACACTTGCATTTAAGGGAAAAATACAGCATCTGTCTTCTACTGACCAAACAGCAAAATTACAATGGCTGAATAGAACTACTTTTTTCTCTTTTTATTTTACCTTTTTCCTATTTTTTTCTTATTAAAATTACAAAAATGTAAAACATTTTTATTTCTTAATCCTTTTTTTTTATTCCGATCCCCCCTATCTTCAGACCCACTCTGCCCGCTGCCCCCATGCTCAGGCTTGCCCTCCTGGGTGGGGCCTCTGGGGGACTGCCCCTCCCAATGGACACTGTTTGGCAAGCCCCAGCTTACCCCCCAGGTCAGGGCCATGGGAGCAGGACCCCTCGGCAGATGTCAGAGGCAGTGGAAGGCGGTAGACCGGGTCCTCATGCCAGGGGGATGGCTTTTTTGCAATGCTTGCTGATGTCCAGTGTCCACTCCACCCCCCCAATGTGATGACGCCAGTCGCAGTGTAACCCCCAGCCTCTGCCTGGAGTCCGCAAGGTGCTGGACGCTCTCCCCCCCCGGAGGACAGCAGTCCCCAGGATGCTCGATCCTCCTCCCCTGGCCAGCCCTCTGACTCCCAGTCCATTCCCAAATCTGGGTCATTGGCGTCGCAAGCAGAAATCCAATCACTGTGCCGGTGGCCTGGCATTATTTCCTAATCTTAGTAGACCCTTTTAATAATTGCAATAATGCACTTCAGGGTGTGCTTTGTGCTGGGGTGACAGCACTCCTAACAACTGAAATCCAACAATGATGTTATACAAACCAGCATCATCTCCATCCAGCGGTGTTAACCCAGAGATAGAATAGAATTCAAATGGAATATAGAACTCTTTTCAAATTATGTGCTATGGTCATGATCCCCCTGCTAGTCTGTCAGAATGTGTTCTCCACTGAAAAGAGCAATCACCCTGGATTTTTGTTTTATTTCAGTTTGGCAGTACATTAATATTTTTATTTTGTTTTCAATATTCTTTATTTTTGATTTGATTTTGAATACAAATACAGTTTTTCTCCAGTTCCTTTTCAATTCCAGGAACCAGAGAAACTGTGGTGCCCACCATAGATACATAGATACATAGATACATAGACAGTGTCGGCAGATAAGGGCCTATGGCCCACCTAGTCTGCCCATTTGAGCTTGTAAGTTCAGTTTGTTTTCCTAGAAGTCTATTTCCCCTTACCCTGACCTCTAGAATTCCTTTATGTCTATCCCATGCATTCTTAAATCCTGTGATTGTTTCAGCCCCACCACTTCCTCTGGCAGGGTGTTCCACTTGTCCACCACCCGTTCTGTGAAGAAATTCTTCTCATGTTTCCTCTGAATAAGTCCTCCTCCAACTTCATCCCATGCCCTCTAGTCCTGAAACATCTTTTTCGCTTAAAATAGTGTTTTCCTGCACCCTGTTCCTCCTGTAAGATACTTGTATGTCTCTATCATATCCCTCTCTCTCCTCTCTCTCCAGGGAGTACATGTTCAGTTCCTTCAACCTGTCTTCATAGGACTTGTGATGCAACCCATGCACCATCTTTGTTGCCCTCCTCTGAACCTTCTCTACCCTGCTCCATGTCCTTACGAGGTATGGTCTCCAGAACTGTACACTGTACCAGGTGGGGCCTCACTAGTGTCTTGTATAGCGGAATTATGACTTCCTTTTCCTGCTGGTGATGCCCTGCCTATACATCCCAGCATCCTATTTGCTTTACCTGATGCCTTGTCACACTGTTTCCTACCTTGAGGTCATCAGAGATGACAACCCCAAGATCCCTTCCTGCTTGGTGCATGCTATATCCTCACCCCAACTGATATATTGTGCCAGGTTTTTGTGCCCCTATGCATTATCTTGCACTTCTTTGCATTGAATTTCAACTGCCAAACCCTTGACCATTCTTCAAGTTTCTGCAGGTCCCTTCTCATTCTGTCTACACCTCTGGTGTGTCTACTCTGTTACAGAGCTTTGTGTCATCAGCGAACAGTGAAATTCTGCCTTCTATATCCTGTGCAATGTCACTGATGAAGATGTTGAATGGGACCGGTCCCAGCACTGATCCCTGTGGACCCACTGGTCACTCTTCCTCTGTGGAGTGACAGCCATTTACCACCACCCTCTGTGTCCTGCCACCCAGCCAGTTACCTACCCACCACACTACTGTCCTGCCCACACCCATATTCCCCAGTTTGTGTAATAGTCTTCTATGTGGCACAGTGTCAAGGCCTTGCTGAAGTCCAGATAGGCCATGTCCACTGCCCTCCCCTGATCCACCTCCCGTCACCCAGTCAAAAATTCAATGAGGTTGGTCTGACTGATGACCTCCCCTGAGTGAAACCATGCTGCCTTGGGTCCTGTAGTCCATTGACAACCAGATGTTCCACCAATCTCTCCTTCAGTAGTGCTTCCATGATCTTTCCCACTACCGAGGTGAGGCTGACTGGTCTGTAGTTCCCTGCTTCCTCTTTGTTCCCACTTTTGTATAAGGGGACTCACATCTGCTGTCCTCCAGTCTTTGGGTACCTCCCTGTTTCCAGTGATTGGCTGAACAGGATAGCCAGAGGTTCAGCCACCACCTCTCTTAGTTCTTTAAGGACCCTGGGTGCACTCATCTGGCCCCATTGCTTTATCAGCTCTATTACTTCCAGTTCCTTCAGGACCCTTTCTCGTGTAAAGGGACTTGTGTCCATTTCTGCACCATTCTCACCCTTGTACTCCCTTCAGACCCATTACCCCTCTTCCTTAGTAAAGACTGAGCAGAAATACCTGTTCAATATGTCAGCTTTACTGTTGTCATCCTCCACGCTCCCATCCTCCCCTTCAGTCTCACTATCCCTCCCTTTGTCCTTCTTTTTTCACTTATGTACCTGTAAAGGTTTTGTCCCTTTAACCACTGATTTTGCAATGTGTTCTTCTGTCTGAGCTTTGGCTTCCCTTACTGACTTCCCTGCCTCCCTTTGTTTCTCCTGGTACTTCTCCTATCCTTCTGCCTGTGTCTTTTGTATTGCCTGAATGCAATCTTTTGGCTTTCACTTTCTTTGCTACCTCTTTGGAAAACCATAATGGTCTCCTCTTTCTTTTCCTCTTGCTAACCTGCTTAATGCATAATTCTGTTGTTCTTATAATCCCCATTTTAAATACTGCCCACTGTTCCTCAATCCCTGATTCCTGTCCCATTCCCCTTAATGCCTCTTTCAAGCATCTCCCCATTTTCCCAAGTCTGCCCCCCTAGAATCCAGGATACGTGTTTTTGTGTGGTTTGGTTCTGCTCTTTCTGTGATTTCAAACCACAATGACTGGTGGTCACTGTTACCCAGGTGCTCCCCCACTGTTACCCCCATCACACTGTCCCTGTTTGTGAGCACAAGGTCCAGTATTGCCTTCTGCCGAGTTGGTTCCATGACCAGTTGCTTGAGGAAGGCACCCTGAAGGGAGTCCAGGATAAATCTGCTCCTAGTTGATGCTGCTGCTGGATGCTCCAGTCCACGTCTGGTATATTGAAGTCTCCAACCAGTACCACCACTTTTGTCTGCCATCCTTGGATGGCTAGCATCAGCCCCTATCTGTTTCTTCCTCCTGGGCTGGTGGTCTATAGACCACACCTGTGCGGATGGCTGGCCCCATTTTCCTTTCAGCTTAACCCACAGTATCTCTCCCCATTTTGTTCCTCCTGGATCTGTGTGGCCCTTATGTCATTTTTCACATACAGTGCCACTCCTCCTTCCTTCCTGCTCTGTCTCTTCTGAATATGTTGTAGCCAGGCCATCTCCCAGTCATGGTTATCATTACACCAGGTTTCAGTGATGGCCACAATGTCCAGGTCTGACTGTACCATGACAGCCTCCAGATCTTCCATCTTGTTGCTAAGGCTCCTGGCATTTGCACACATGGCTTTCCATGATTTGACCTCCTAGACTGCTTCACTGTTCTACTCCAGCCCCTTCCTTGGTTGTCATTTATCCCTGGTTCTCCTTGCTGTCTGCCCTTCTGCTGAATTTTGCCCTTTCTGCTTATCCACCTTTTGGACACTAATCTCCATCTTTGCACATTGCTTTACAGAGATAGCCACCCTCTGGTTCACTGGTTCCATTACTAGCTGTGGGGGTGAGCAAGTAGGTATCATCCTTGCTGGCCTGCCACCCCTTTGCTAGTTTAAATGCTTGTCAATGTAGCATTTAAACTTATCATTGAGTGCTTGATTCCTCCAGGATGGATGCAGGCCGCCAGGCTTGAACAAACCTCCATCCCTCCAGATGGGTCCCCAGTCACCAATGAATCCAAACCCTTTCTCACAGCACCAGTTCTTCAACCATGAGTTAAAGTTCCTGGTGCATGCACTCCATGTTCTCCTTGCCTCTCACAGGTAGTACTTGAGAAAGTGACAGAAGTAGCTACTTGCTTGAGACCCTCCCCAGTTTCCTAAACTCTTCCTGAACTTCCTTTGGCTCCCATTTGCCAAGTCATTAGTACCTAGGTGGATAATGACATCCAGCTCACCCTCCTGTCTTGCCTTCCCAGTGATCCCCAGTACCTTCCTTCCATCCTCCATGCCGTGGCACCTGTAGGCACCTCACCTCCTTGTTCTCCCCTCCTGTGTTCCTAGCTGGATCCCTCTTATGATGGAGTCCCCACCAGGATTCGCTCTCCTCCTCTGGGGTCCACTGCTTTCCCACTGAGGTCACCTCCTTGCCTAACCTCCACATCCTTTCCTTCCACTTCCTGGGTACTTATTTGGTTGTCCTCATTTGCCAGTGTGGCATAAGAGTTCTTGAGAGGAATAGGATCTGGGATGTGCCTCTGTCTGACTGCTCTAACCTCCTGAGCCCACTGTCATCCAAGTGCTCCTCGCTCGGCATCCTTGAGGCCGCTGCATTGACTGGGTGGTTCCTGGACAGGTGATGGTACTCCTGACCCAGTTTACTTCCGCCTGAGTCTGGCTACCTCATCCCGTAGTCCTGAGAAATGCATGCAGATAGGGCAGCACCTCAGTGTCCAGAAGGTCTGCTTGAATCATGGCTGCCCTACAGCCACTGCATTGCACCACTCCCCACATTATACTGCAATTCCACTACTTATCTGCTACTGAAGCTCTCTTTAGTTCTCTTTTTATTTATTTACAGTACTAAAAATCCTGTAACTGATCCTCAGATATATTTTTTAAGGAAAAAGAAACCAATAAATAAATAAATGAGTCAAAAACTTGTCGTGATGAGGGTGGTCTTCTTCCCTTATGCCCTCCTACTTCACACCTCTTACTATACCCTGTGTTTAGCTCCTGTCAATCAGATTTATCAGGGCATATAATTAAGAGTTGGGGAAGGGGTGGAGGCTTCTTCTGAGAAGATGAACTTCTGTTTGCTGCTTTAACTGTGACTAAGCCCCACCTCCAGTTATCACGTAGCTGAGGTCAGAGGCCAGACAATTAACACCCTTCACCCAGCTACAGGACAGTCAGACAAGCCAAGATAAAATTTGCAGCAATTAAAGACAGCACAGAATTACACCACCACTATTTTTAAATTTTCAACAGCCCAAAAACAATTATAAGTAAAGACAACACAGAAAGAAAGTATAGTGTCACTACAAGCCTACAATCTAAGTTTAAAAGAAAAATACCAGTTACCAGTTACTCTGAAGCACTGAATTGAATATGTTTCCTTCCTTCACCTTCTGGTTTCTTCTGAGAAGATGAACTTCTGTTTGCTGCTTTAACTGTGACTAAGCCCCACCTCCAGTTATCACGTAGCTGAGGTCAGAGGCCAGACAATTAACACCCTTCACCCAGCTACAGGACAGTCAGACAAGCCAAGATAAAATTTGCAGCAATTAAAGACAGCACAGAATTACACCACCACTATTTTTTAAATTTTCAACAGCCCAAAAACAATTATAAGTAAAGACAACACAGAAAGAAAGTATAGTGTCACTACAAGCCTACAATCTAAGTTTAAAAGCATGGGAAATGATAGATTTCAGTTAAAAAATATTTAAAACATAGTAAATGACACCATTTTGTTAGCAGTTTTTAAACTGAACATTTTTGGACCAAAATAAAACATTTCTGAGGTGTTTTCAGTCAACTGGCATGACTGATAAGCCTACAAAGAAAACAGGGCCTACAGGACTTAAAAATGGAGAATCCAGTCACAAGCTCCTGGCGAAAACAGACGATCACAAGCTGTATTTCGCCTGCTTAGGCCCTGTCCACGATTTTGAAAACTGTGATTTATGCAAATGATTTTGCCCTAAAACACAGATGAGAAGGGCTGCCCAAAGAGATGCCTTGCCCACTCCTCAGTCTGCTCCTGTGTCACCAAAAAGCTCTCTTATAAAATGCTCAAAGATGGAGGTGGTTACCAATGATGGTAGGAAGCACACATTAGAAAGTTTCCTCACCTCAGCAGCAGTCATTGGCATCCATATTGGAAGCTGAAAAATGCTGCAGGTAGCAGTCTCTGCCCAAAGGGATTGATAAAGCTGCTAAGCCATCCTTGATTCCCAGTAAGGAGCACAGGGCATCTGATAGAGGGAGCCCTGATGCTAACAATGGCAAGAAGATAAAAAGGGCTTCAGGCCAGTCACTGCCCCCACCCAACCTTCCACTAGCATCCACCACCCCACACCCCTTACTTACCTATGGTGGGGGTGGTCCAATGCTGTAATTCTGTCTGGACCAGAGACAGGTCAGGTATGCAGTTCAATGTATTTCAATGGGTTTTGAACTTATCCTCATAACTTGGTCATTGTTGAATATTTTTCTAAATTTTCAACATGGCTTTTTAGATCTTTCACCTCATGAACAATGGCAGTGAATTGTAGAACTATCTCAGGGGTGATTTTTGCAGTTGCTGCATAAAATCACCTTTTGGGCAGGATTTGAAAATGTTCTCCACCCTTGTTCATGAGGCGTGGTAATATCAAGGCTACGTTGAAAATCTGGGTTAAAAATATTAAAAAGCAACAAAATTATGAGCATACATTGAACATTTTTAACACATGCTTGTAACTTTGGTCTTTTCAGTATTTTGGCCCCACATTTTCAACATAGCCATTTTTTCACATGACCTTATGAATCTGATAGCTGTCAAGTCCTGCCGAAAAATTTGTTTTCGCACTTGTGACACGAAAATCACCTTTGGGCAGGATTTGAACATTTTCTCCACCCTTGTTCAAGGTGGGTCATAAGAAGGCAATGTTGAAGATTTGGGGTAAAAATATTAAAAAAACAACAAAGATTAATGAGTTGGGTCATAAGAAGACTGTTGAAAATCTGGAGTGAAAATATTAAAAAACAACAAAGATATGAGTATACATTGACATTTTTCAATGCACTTTTGTAACTTTGGTAATTTTCAATATTGTGACCCCAAATTTTCAACACAGACATTTGTTCACACCACCTCATGAATGTGACAGATGTAATTTTTCAGATCCTGGCCCAAATTTGCTTTCGCACTTGTGGCATGGGATCACCTTTCAGGCAAGATTTGAAAATTTTCTCTACCTTTGTTCATGAGGTAGAGTCATAAGAAGGCTATGTTAAATATTTGGGGGTTAAAATATTAAAAAATAAAATTATGAGTGTGCAGGTCCATTGAAATGTTTCAATGCACGCTTGTAACTTTGGTAATTTTCAATATTTTAACCCAAAATTTTCAGCAAAGCCATTTTTTCACACCACCTCATGAATGTGACCAGCTATCATTTTTCAAATCCTGGCCAAAATGTGTCTTTGCACTTGTGGCACAAAATCATCTTTTAGTCAGGATTTGAAAATTGTCACCACCCTTGTTCAAGGTGGGTCATAAGAAGGCAATGTTGAAGATTTGGGGTAAATATATTAAAAAACAACAAAGTTATGCGTGTACGTTGACATTTTTCAATACAAGCTTGTAACTTTTGTAATTTTCAATATTTTGACCCCAAATTTTTAACACATCTAGTTTTTCACACCACCTCATTAATGTAACAGCTGTCATTTTTCAAATCCTGGCCAAAATGTGTTTTCGCACCTGTGGCACAAAATCATCTTCTGGGTAGGATTTGAAAATTTTCTCCGCCCCTATTCATGAGGTGGAGTCATAAGAAGGCTATGTTGAAAACTGTGGGTTAAATATAAGGTTATGAGTGTACATTGAGATTTTTCAATGCACACTCATAACTATGGTAGTTTTCAGTATTTTGACCCCAAATTTTCAACATAGTCATTTTTTCACACCACCTCATGAACGTGACAGCTGTCATTTCTCAAATCTTGGCCAAAATGTGTTTTCACACTTGTGCCATAAAATGATGTTTCAGACACCATTTTATAATGACACCTTGTCATGTTCAGAAGGAATGGTCTTAAAAAGACTATGTTAAAAATCTAGGGGGGGGGGTCAAAATGTGAAAAAAACTATGAAGTTATGAAGAAATGTTAAATTGTTCCATTGTTTACTCAGAACTTTATCGTTGCAGATTTCAGCCCCTAATGTTCAACAAATCCTGTGTGTTACCCCACCTCCTGAACATGTCAGGTGTCATTTTTCAGAACCCCTCAAAAACTTGTTTTTGCAGTCACTCTGCAAAATCACCTTTTAGATGCGATTTTAAAAATTCACCTGTCCTGTATGCCACACCTTGCAGCACGCTGGCGACCCAGGTTCAGGAATGAGCCTGGGTACTCGGTTGTCGGCCGGTGGGGGGAGAGAGCTGGATTGAGCAGTCAAAAGGCAGCTCTCCTTTCCCAAGGAGGGACCTTGCTACCACCACAGTCCAACTGCCCCCCTGTGAAGGCCTGAGGGTAGTGCAGGCAAATAGGCAGCATGAATAGGGAGGGCTCTGTGGAACTGCGGCATCCACGTGCCTCTACACGCATACACGCAGCCATGGCATGGGGGAGAAAAAAACAGAAAATGGAGCTGGCAGGCTGCATGAAGCCCCCGACTATGATCCGGTGATGGGGTCTCAGATCGGGAACAGATACAGCCCCCCCGCCAGCTCCAGGGGTATAAACAGAATAATTAAAAAAAATTCACCTGTCTTGATCATACCATCATGTCATAAAAAGACTGTTGGAAATTTGGGGTCAAAATGTGAGAGCCCACTGAAAATCAGATATTGCCTCTCAGCTGCCATGTCCTGGGTAAATACTGTCTAAAAATGTGTACAAGCAGGACACCACTGAAAATGAAATGTTGCATCTCTTCTTGTCTATCCTGGTTAACAATATAGTATAAATGTGTACAAGCAAGACCCCGTACAACAGCACTGCAAGCGGCAAACATTTGGCATTGACAAATGCTTGTTATAATGTGCTGTCATATAGAGCAGGGAAGCGTTAGAGCAGGATCCTTCCCCAGAACAGTACTGTGGTATTTTTCATCAAAGCTGAAAGATTCACAAAGAGAAGTGATAACAGTCTGTTTGCTATGAATTGCAGTCTGGCCTCTTTCTTTACAAGTGTCAACTTCCTTCCAGTTTATCCTAGACAACGCCTCCTCGTCATCAACGCCCTGGACCCAAGAAACCTCAGTCTCAGTCATGTCACAGAACAAAAGACGGAAGTCCCATGAGCAAAGAAGATCAATCATGAGGGGAAGTGTAAACTCAGCCAGGAGTTATGACAGAAATGACGACACAGATGACTACTGGTAGCCGAGCAGGACCAGCTTTAACGTCCTTGACTTTTCATGGTGAAGAAGCAGGGAATAAACATACGAACAGATTGGGAAACAGTACTTTGCTCACAAAACTGTATTAATTATCAAGTAAAATTTGGCATGTGCCAAATTAATAAAAAAGGGTCCTCTGTGTTGAAAAGTTATTAAAAGCAGACAGTAGCATCTGAAACATTTGTATGCCCAAGCCTTTTGTAAAACTTAAAAACATTGTAACATTAACATTTTTTTTTCTATCGTTATTTAACAGTTTAAACCTCTCAACCCGATTTTCTGTGGTTCCACATCTATTTAAGTTTTTTTTTTAATAAATGGTGTTTCTTGAGATTCATCCCATCTCCTCACGAAACATTCTTATAGCGCACGGTGGAATGTTGTTCTGCATGAAAATCAATACCTAAAATAGGGTTGCTGTGCTGCAGTAGTGACATCAATATAGAGGTAATGTATGGGCAGTTATTCACAACAAGTGTATGTCTGCATCGAGAGGTTGTTATAGCAGCCAGGAAACTCGAAAGCAAAACTTGAGAGATTCACTGGCTGCCATAGAAATCTTGAGATGAAGAAACAGGCTTGTTGTGTATGGCTGCCCATATATACCCTCTGTACAGTGTGTGGGCATCCATGCCAATTTCAGACACTCCACTTCCTTTCAGTGAATGGGGGGGGGGGCACTTGACGGTTGTTGGTGGGCTCAAGTTACTGATTCAATGTGCTGCAGTTATTTCTGTAAGTTCAAGTTAAAAAAAAATCACTTCAAGCTTGACTGGATAGAGAAAACCAGCTGTGTGGCAGTATTCTGAGTTGTGCAGCAGTACTAACATCACTACTGCAGCACAACAAGCATGTTCCAGGCATGGAATTCCATACATAACAAGGTTCCACCATGCACTATACAGTGTGTTGTTGTGCTACAGTAGTGATATCACTACTCCAGCATAACAACTTAGAATGCCACCGCACCACTGCTTTCCTCTAGTCAATCAAGCTGGAAGCTTTTTCTTTTAAACTTGAACTTATAGAAACAGCACAGTTGCTGGCTGCACACTGAATCAGTAATTTCAACCTGCCGCCAACCTTAAAAGTGCCTCTCCCCAACCGCCAGTCCACTGAAGAGAAGTGAAGTCTGAAATGGGCATGGAAGCCCATACACTATGAAAGATAATGTATAGGCATCCATGCCCAGACCAGCCTGCGTCTTCATTTGGAGTTTTCTATGGCAACCAGGGAATCTCTCAAATTTCACTCTCAAGGTTCCTATTTGCCATAGAAACCTCTTGATGCAGATACAAGCTTGTCATGTATGGCCGCCTGTACATTATCCTCTAAATAATAGTGTACAGTAGGCCCTTATTCTGTATAGATTTCCATCTCAGTTGAAATGTTGTTGTACCACAGTTCAAAGGTCATGAAACGTCGTCACACCATTCTATGGTACAGCAACATTCTGATTGCTCAGAAATCCTCATGGCAAAGCCGGCCCGCCAGTGCAGCAGTAGCGCTACCGCATGCGATGCCAGTGACCTGGGGTTGAGAGCAAGCTCGGGTTGCTGGAGGGGCAGCAGGGGAGGAGGATTGAGTGCCCGAGGGGCTGCTGTCCTCCAGGGAGGGTGGGCTTTGGGTCCCGCCGCTTTACCACCACTTGGGTGACCACAGGTGGTGGTGCAGCAGGGCTGCAGAGCGACTAGGACGGGAGGACTTTGGTCAGGAGCTGGAGTGGAGGCACATCCCAACGTGCTCTGCCTCCTTGGCTCCCCTTGTGTGCTGGCATTCTCGGGGACAGGGACAGGAACAAAGGAAAACCCCCATCATGGCAACTGGTAGATGGGACCCGGCTGCCCCAGATCTCACAACCGGGCTTCCTAGGGAAGAGACCGATGGACACCCACTGCACACTTTAATGGACTGGGAGGGGGATGACCCAGGACCCCCTCCCTTCCTGCCCTGGGGGGCAGGCCGAGGCAGGATGGGGGTAGGTTCAGCGGCTCTTCCGGGAGTTGCCTGGGGTGAGACTAGGGGATTCCCAGCCTAGGGATCCCAGAAGGGTAGCTGTCATGGCAGAGAGAAGGGGGCAGAAAAAGAATAAATAAAAAAAGAAATCCTCGTGGCACCTGCGCACACAGCAATCAGTTTCATTTCTGAACTGAAACTACTGGGACATTCACTGCTGATGCTGAGTGCTGTGTGACCATTTGTATTTAAAAAAAAAAAAAATGAAAAACAAAAAACTATACACTATAAAAAATACTGACTGGGCAACCACATGCCCAACCAGTCTGTGCTTCCACCTCGAGCTTCTGATTACATCAGACCTTCTGATATAATCAGAACACCTCTGTGGCAGCACAGGCTGGTTGTGTATGGTTGTCCAACCAGTATTTGCTATTTTTCTCTGCCAGTCTGCTCACCTCCTTCACTACCTTCCCTCCCTCAGATGGTCAAATAAGTTCAAAAACAGCCCCCCCATCACTATACAGAGCAGGATCCTGAAAAGAGGTCAGTTAGGATTGCTTAAAAATGCCCTATCCGCCATGACTAGTCACCCATTGACACACTGTCAGACCTGGACCAGGCCCTGAAGTACTTCACAGATGGAGTCAACAATATTTACAACCGATACGCGCCGTTAAAAAGGAGGAAAGTGCGGGGGACCACTAATGGTTGGATCACAGGCAAGCTCCTAGCCATGATGAAGGAGAGGGACAACCTCTGGTTAAAAGCCAGGGCCTCAGGTAAAGACCATGACCACCAGCTGTACTGGGCAGCTAGAAACTGCTGCACACATGTAATATAGAGGGATAAAGCAGATCACCACAAGGAACTGCTCGATAAAAGCTGGGATGACGTCAAAAGGTTCTGGGGAAACAAAGAATCTCTTGGGGGGAAGAGGAAAAGAGAAACCCACAGCTGTTCCACATTAACGGCTCTACTACCTTGGACCCATGCCTCATCGTGGAGTCCTTCAACTCTGCCTTCACACAGCTCTAAGCACAATACTCCCTCCTGACTACCTACACCCCGCCAAGGTTTCCTCAGATGACAAAGCACCCAGTACCTCTCACCCTACTTTCTACCTCAAGAGAGTTACTATAAAGGAGGATGCATTCTACATAAAAAAAGTGCTCGGAAAGACCAGAATGGGTAGCGATGGAGTAGACATGGAGCTGGTGTCTCAAACTCTTGATGTGCTCATCAAGCCTATTACAAAACTATTCAACCAATCCCTAACTCTGGCACAATTCCTGGCCACATGGAAGCAAGTGCTGGTCACTCCTGTCCACAAAAGCGGGGACAGGACCAATGTGTCCAATTACAGGCTGATCTCAATCCTCTCCCCCCTATCCAAGGCCCATGGAGAAGATTGTGGCAGACCAACTAACAGACTACATCAGCAAATACCAACTACAATGCCCCAACCAGCATGGGTTCAGGCATGGGCATAGTACCACGACTGCCCTTGTAGAGTTCACCGTCTATGCTCACAAAGCTATGGATGAAGGCAAACTAGTAGGGGCGGTGTACATAGACTTAACAAAAGCCTTCGACACCATCAACCACACCCTCTTACTGGCCCAGCTACAAAGCCTAGGGGTGGTCGCCAATGCAACACTCTGGTTTCAAGATTACCTGTCCCTCAGGTCACAACGGGTAAAAATTAGGACAAACTGTCTGACCCCAGGGAAGTCATGCTGGGGGTTCCCCAGGGATCCATCTTGGGACCTCTGCTCTTCAGCCTGTTCCGAAATAATCTCCCACAAGCCTGTGATGCCAAGATAATCCTATATGCAGATGACGCTGTCATCCTCAACAGCAACTCTCGAACTGAGCCACTCCAAGCAGCACTTCAGCACCCCTTCAGTAAAATAGAAGACTGGTTCGGCGAGCACAAACTTCTGCTCAATTACAAAAAAAAACAAGACCATGCTTCTTTCCAGCCCCCAGCTCAAGAAAAAGTTCCCCACCATAAACATCACCAACAATGTACTCGCCCCCTTGGAACAGGTACGCTCCTTCAAATACCTTGGAGTCACCCTGGACGACACCTTATCCTATGCTCAACATGTCGACCAGGTGGTTAAGACAGTCAACACCAAGCTTGGTGTGCTATACAGAAACAGAAAACACCATACCATGGCAGCCATCCACCTATCAGTCACGAGCTCCATCCTCTCCACCATTGACTATGGCCTAGTTGTCTACAGTGCAGCATCAGACTCTGTGCTCAAGAGGCTGCATGTAGCTCTCAACAAGGCCTGCAGGCTCATCCTGAATGGCGATCGAATGATCCACACCTGTTCCCTCTACGAACAGACACACCTGATGACTCGGGTGCAGGACTAAATTCCTCACATGCCTTCTAGGCAAAAAAGCATTACTGGGAAAAGTCCCCCCCCCCCCATGCGTAGCAGGCATCTTCTTCCTCCCAGGCTCAGAACAGATAACCAGAAGCAGAACGCAGGAGGCCCTCACGGTGCCTTTCCGACGCGCAGCTCTCGGACAGTGCACCTTCTCCTACAGAGCCTTTCTTTGGCTTAATGAGGTACCAAATCCATTCAGAACTCCACTAGCCTGTACGGCTTCAAATCAGAACTTAAGCACTACCGGACCTCCAGCTCTTTGTGCACCTGCTTCTCCAACAGCTGATAGACTCTAGGTGACCAGGCCTGGCTCTGCTAACAGCAACTATTCTCAGCACAAGACAGAAGCCACCCTCCCACACACTCCTTGACAATACCTCTGAATCATTCTAGGGCCTGCTCCTGCACACCCTCTCCCCGTCTCCACGCTAGGATGGGTCTCTGCCTCCCCGGCCTCAGCCCTGCCTCCTTGACCACTTTTACTAGAGGCCCCCCCCCACCAAAATGCTGTCCTTACTGACCCTCTGCCCAACCTAACCTAACCTCTAGTGCCTCTGCACCTTACCTGCACTTGTAATCAACTAAAGTTGATGTCCATATGCTGTATAGTGTTTTAAATGTCTAAGAAACTCTGTAACCTTTTCCTAATTGTTGTGCTGTTCAGTGTCTCAAATGTCCTAAAACTCTGTAACCTTCTTGATTGAATGTCTGTACTCTGTTCATATGACGTGGAACCTTTGTAAAAGAGCCTTGGCTCAAACGTTATTTTCCGAATACCAAATAAATAAATAAATAAATACTCTTCCCATAGTCAGGTACCACCTCTCTCCATCTGTTTCATTGCTGCATTCTTCCTTACGTTCCCTTGGTCCAGGCCACCGGCAGTGGGAGTGACATCTCATGGGTGAAGCCACCCAATGGCAGGCTCCAGTAAAGGACATCCTCTGTCTCCTAACTTTACAGATGTTTGTCTTCACTCATCATGGAGAACTGCAGGTGGAGTTAGGCACTGGTGACGTGCAGGCATACGCTCCTTGATGTCATTGATGTAGACAGGGTTTTTATCCTTGTTGTCTGGACCTGCGTCCTGCCCATGCACACAGTGTACACATTGTCTGGTGGGAGGCAGGACATTGCGTGGTCACCCAGGACATCCAGCACCACCCTAGCCCACCACAGAGGCACTGGCAAAGTGTAGATGCTGCAACTCTTTCTCTTGAATCTGATAGTGCTACCTCTCCAGCACTCCCAGATTTCTGCAGGTTTGCGCACAAAAGGACGCTGAGAATTTAATGTATAATTTTGAGGTCATATGGATGTTACCAAACTCGATAGAGTAATTCTTTTACTTATTTGTTTTACAGATTGATATGGAACGGTAAGTATGTATATTGTCTAATATTCAGCTAAGTGGGGAGGTGAAGCATCCAATTATGCATAATTAATACACAGAAAAGTCATCTGCCACATTCAACATTTCACATGAAATCTTCGGCATCATTTTGTCCAGCAAAAATTGCTAATACTGCACACTCCATCAGCCTGGGCAGTGAGTCACTGGTCATTGGAGCCCTGGTTGTAAGGAGTGTAGGCTGGCAGCGTAAGGTTGAACATCTGGTTTGACATCTTCCTTCCTGGGGGTTGCCACTTGACTTTATGACTGCCTCCTAGGAAGAAGGTAGCCTATTGGTAGAAACAGATGCAGGGAATGGCTACCACTCACAGGACTGTCAGGCTCTGTGTCATGGAGGAGAGGCAAAGGAGGGAAAAATGCTGTCCCAAGTGACTGATGATGGCCATTTTGTCTATCACAGGGGCCTGTGTTCTTTAGGGCCTTCTTGCTCTGCCATCCCAGACTGTCCCCTGGATACTGAAGCACAAGCCTCCTCCTTGCATGTCTCTGGCTCATGTAGAGAAGGAGCCCTGTGTCACAGACATCCAGATATCTGGAGGTTAGCCCGAGACATGCAGTACCCATGGTGGATGTCAGAGCACTGCCTAGCCTTAAAGGGAAACACTGAAGAAAGGGGAGGGGCAGATTACTTCTTTTACCTGGAAATAATGTATGGGACATTGTCCTATTTTTAACAATGGAAAAGCGAAGACAGCAGCAGTGCAGTGCAGCAACACAAACATTTCAGAAGTTACAAATATCTAGACTCAAACACTACAACTGCATATAGCAAATACAGTGTATGCTACATGGTGACATAGCTGCAAATAATAGTCCTACAATGTTGAGGAACAGTGACATCAGTGCCATCTAGTGACAGCTGAGTGTAATAAACATAAAAGCACAGTCTAACCTCACTTTAGCCAGGTAGTTAGAGCTGCTGCCTTTGTGACTCGAGGTCCCAGGTTTGGTTCCAGCAACAGCTTGTGGGAAAGTCAGACCAATAGATGGGACAGAAATAACAGTGATGATAAGGATGGCGTGCTTTTGTTCTAAGAAGGTGAATTGCTTGGGAGGCCTTTTGGTACCTTAAAGTTGTTCATGGTACCTTAAAGTTCTTCATGGTGATTTACTGTATATGTATATGTATATTACCCATAATACCTTGCATTAGGCACATATGTAAATTGGTTTCTTTTAATTTAATTATTTTTTCTCCCATCACTCCAGTCAAGGCTCACTCTGCTTCCCATCCCCCAACCCTCTCACCCTTTGTCGCTTGGACTTACCATGGTCCTCCTGTAGCCCCCAGGGTTTGCCCCCATGGTGAAACCACTGGGGGGGGTGGCAGCAAACCCCATGGAGAGAGACCAGGAGCCAAGTGGATGGTGCAGGGCCTGTGCAATGAGGGTGTCATCCTGCATTGGCGTGTGTTCTCCGCCCATTTTTCCCCCCTCCACAGACACAGTGTGCATGACTTCACAACTGCATTCATGCAAAAGGTATGCATGGCACTGACCCAGCTTGTCTCTCCCTCCCACTGCCACTCCATGTTACTGTTCCACCTGTGGGCCCACAGGTGGTGCTAGCACAGTAGGAACAGACAACCTCCCACCCTGGATGAGGTGAGTGTCCACTGGGATGCTGAAGCCTTCTTTCCCCACCGGCCCTCAAGTGCTCTGGCTCGTTCCCAAACCTGGATTGCTGGCATCACAAGCAGTAGTGCTTCTGCTATGCTGACAGGCCAGCTAATCTTATGTTTAAAGGGCAATGGCAAGGGCAAAGTGCAAGGGCCATGCTGTGGATCTGCTTTACTCTGACTTTAGCAAGACTTTTGATTCGGTCCCTCAGAAATGATTGCTCGAGAAGATGGAAGACCTGGGTGCAGCTAAACCCATAGTGAGCTTGGTGGGTAACTGGCTAGAGGGGAGGCAGCAGAGGGTAGTAGTCAAAGGAGTTAAATCAGAGGAGAGGGAGGTTATGAGTGGGGTTCCACAGGGATCGGTCCTGGGGCGGGTCCTCTTCAACATGTTCATTAGTGACATTGGAGAAGGAATCCAGGGCAGGTTGTGTCTCTTCGCAGATGACACCAAACTATGTGGGAGGGTTCTTAGTGACGAAGGAATAAGGGAAATGCAGAGAGACCTACAAAGGCTAGAGGGGTGGTCAAAGGTCTGGCAGTTAAAATTCAATGCTAAAAAGTACAAAGTAATGCACCTAAGAAAAAAGAACCCTAAGACAGAGTACTGGATGGGAGGAGAGAGACTTAGCACTACATCCAAGGAACGGGATCTGGGCATTATCATTAGCAACTCATTTAAGCGATCGAGTCACTGCAACAAGGCCTACAGTAAGGCTAACAGAATGCTGGGTTGCATTGGGAGAGGTATTGATAGCAGAAGAAAAGAGGCAATACTTAAGCAATACACCACTCCAGAGTGTGGGTTATGCTGAGATTTAGCCCAAATCCACAACAGACGTGGGTAAGTCTCAGCATAACCCATACCCTGGAGTGTTTTATTGCGATTATACAATGTCACCCTTTTTTAGGTGATAAAAAAAAAATAGAGAGAAAGAGTTTTCTTTTTTTATCTTAAATTATCTTATGGTATTTATTGTTCCGCCACATAAAATAGTTCCATGTCGCTAGGGAGGTGGAGCTCAGGTCACAGGGTGCATTGCTGGGTGGGAGGCTTTCTAGCACTGGTAATTTTTTTTTACTTTTATAAAAAGTGGAATTCCTTTTCTTTGTTGGTGTGGAGATGCTGCCTTTTTATAGTTCAAGTAAGAAATGCTGACAACAGTGGCTCCTATCACTGCTGCCTCTCTCTGGGATTTTTTTTTGTTCTCTCAACTGAAAGCATGATACCAGCATGTCCACTCCACCTACAATGACCGGTCTAAACGTATATCACTGTCAGGAATCCTGAAGTGGAGAAAGTGTGCCTTTATGACAAATAAGGGCTAAAAGTTGTATAAATCAGCGCAGAAAAGCGGAGCCGTAAAACCAGGCATGCATGTTGTGGAAGACTAGGTTTGCTGGCACCTAGCTTCACCTGAGCTCTTTTCTTCTAGGTTTGCTTGTAAGGACAGAGCGAGGAACAACATTTTCAGAGCAAGGGAAAAAAATCAAGGCTTCTTTTGGCTAGGCAGATTTATTGTGTGTTACTATTTTCTTTTGAGCTTACAGGTTTTGTTACTGTTTTTTGCTTACATATTACTGCTTTATTGTTCTCCGATTCAAATTGTTTTTGCAGGGTTTATTTTGTGCTGCATTGTTACAGGGTGTGCCTACAGGTTTGTTACTGTTTTGTGCTTACAGATTACTGCTGTAATATTCTCTGATTCAAATTCTTTTTGCAAGGTATATCTTCTGTTAAGTTGTTCTGCAGGTTGTGCTAACAGGTTTTGTTACTTTTTTACTGCTTTATTTTTCTCTGTAGCAAAGTGTTTTTCGCAGGGTATATCTTCTGTGAAATTGTTACAGGTGGTGCTTACAAGTTTTACAGTTTTATCTATCATTAGGCTAAGCTTTCAGGGCTAATGACAGGAGCACATATGATATACAGACTGAGGGATAACGACTGCATTTGTTGTTGGTTGATTGTTTCTGCTCTTACTTTCTTGTTTCTTTCATCCGTGGTTCTTCTTTTTTGGCAGGGGAAGGGCCCAACCACTGTATGTTACACTCCTTTTATAGTGTAGCACAGTCGTGACATTTCCTGTAGCAAAGCAGGAAGGGGAGGATCAGAGCTGTATCCACACAGAGACCTCACTTACCGGGGCACAATTAATTTAACTTGTTATAAAAAGATATACAACAACAAACAAATCAAAACAAACAAAAAAATATATAAAAAAAATCAGACTTTTGCTTTCATTTCCCATCTAATTGCTTGGACCAGGTTATAAACTCAGCAACTCAACTGGAATGGATATTATTAACTGCAGGTACTGCGGGACACTTTTCAAAAGTGCAGTTATACAGGATTTAGGATACTATCCTACATGCTGGACCATCAGAGATCTAAGGGCTCAGCTCCGCACAGCATGGGCAGAGATTGCGTGCCTCAAATCGCATATTCAGGAGGAAATATATTACAAGAAGCACCCACCATTTCCCCAACATCCAACTGAAGCACCTCAATTGCAGAGGGTAGTTGGTCCAGGAGGTTGGCAGGTGGTTAGGAGGGGCAAATCAGGTGCCCCATCACTCAATGCTCACCAATATATCCACTCCTCAAATCATATAAAAACTACAAACAGGTATCTGCCTCTATCTCCAAAATCAAACAAAGGGGCAGAGGACACTGCAGAGTAGGACACTGCAGCACAGGAACTAGTGCTACAAAAACTCCCCCAAAACAGGGACCAAAACAAAAAAAGCAAAAAGGAAATCCAAAACACTTCTGATCATAGGAGACTCCAGGATTCGGGGAGTTGATACCTACCTCTGGTCTGGGGCAATGGTCAGATGTCTCCCAGGTACATCAGCGTGGAGAGATACTGACCAAATTGCTAAAATCCTACAGGAAGCAGGAGAAAACATTGACATCCTGGTACACATAGGGACTAACGATCTTGCCAGCCAGTCAGTTGTGGAGACCAAGGAACACCTGACCAGGCTGGGAGACAAACTGTCATCCATTTCATCCGGCATCTCCTCTGAGATCTTGCCAGTCTGGGAGAGGGGGGAAGATGGACAGAAGGTCAGAGAAGGGGAGATAGGGCAGCTAAACATGTGGCTCAAGGGCTGGTGCCAGGAAAAAGGACACAAATCTGTAGGTAACTGGCAACAGTTTTGAGAGCAAAAGTTCTTTTAAATTTGATGGACTGCATCTGACTAAGCAGGGAGTCAGTGCATTGGGGCAGAAGTTTGATGTCATTGCAGAATATTTAAACTAGCAAATGGGGAGAGGGGTGCAGCACCCAATACATCGAATGGGAAGAACACCCCATCTCCATCAGCTAGTGATCAAACAGGAGTTCAGCATGTTTGTAGTTCATTTGCATCATCAGGTAAGGAAAAAGGTCCGGCTCCCCATTCGACATGCAGGGGAAAAGCCAGACCTCGCCCCACAACTAATACACCAAAATCTGGCCAATGGAAAATCATGTACACTAATGCCCGCAGTCTGGGAAACAAGATCCCAGACCTGGAGGCAACAATGGCATAGGCTAAATTGGACATAGTAGCCATTAGCAAGACATGGTTAACCAGTAACCACACTTGGGAGACTTCAGTACCCGGCTATGTACTGCTCAGAAGAGACAGAGGTGCAAAAAGGGGGGGGGCCCTTTATGTCAATAAAAATATCAAAGCTACAGAAATTCAGAATACACATAAGGAGCCAGAAGAATTGTGGGTCACCCTGGAAACAATAAATGGACAACCATATGAACTGGGGTTGTCTATAGGCCTCCAGACAAGGGGGAGGACATAGACACATTACTATTAGAAGATATACAAAACATGACCGCTAAAGGGGAGGTTCTGATAATGGGAGACTTCAACATACCAGATACAGATTGGTCAATACTAACAGGAACATCCGCCAGAACTAAATACGTAGTAGATTCCCTGCAGGGGGAGGGCCTCAAACAATTGGTACGACAACCCACAAGAGACAGGGCTATCCTGGATCTAGTACTGACTAACTGGGAAAGGATCACAGATCTCCAGGTAGAAGGTCACCTGGGGGCCAGTGACCATCACATGGTATGGTTCAATTTGGCCACTAGTACTAAATCATCCCACTCCAAGGCAAAAATATGGGACTTCAGAAAAGCTGACTTTGATAAGATGGTCAACAGAGTTAAGCTAGCCCTGGCAAAAAGAAATACAAGTGAGGGGGTACAGGCAGAGTGGGCAAGCATTAAGGATGCAATATTTGAAGCAACATCCCATTGTGTTAGGGAGAAAAGCAAGAGCAAAAGAAGGAGGTAACCACTTTGGTTCTCAAAAACAGTATCAGAAAAGGTCAGAGCCAAAAGGTTGGCCTTCAGGAAATATAAGGGAACACAGCAGGACAAAGATAGGGAGGCATACCGAACTTCCCTAAGGGAAGGCAGTAAGGTAGGCAAAGGCACAAACCAAGAAAACACTAGCACAAACAGTAAAAGAAGGGGACAAGACTTTCTATAATTACATTAGTGAAGGGAGAAAGTCCAGAGGGGGTATTGCTAAGATCAAAGGGGATAAGGGGGAGTGTGAGGAGGAGGACCAAGGAAAACCATTTATCCTACATAGATATTTCTGCTTAGTATTTACTGAGGAGAAGGTAGGGCAGGGCCCACAGCTCAGCATCATGGACACAGAGAGGAGGAAGGTGTGCACAAGAGAAAGGGTCCTACAAGAGCTCGCTAAGCTAAGGGTGGACAAGGCAATAGAACCTGATGGCTTACCTCCCAGGATACTAAAGGAGCTAAAAGTGGAACTAGCAGATCCATTAGCAAAACTGTTTGTGAGTCTCTGAGCACAGGAGAGGTCCCAGAAGACTGGAGAAGGGCTCATGTGATCCCGCTAAACAAGACTGGTAGCAGGGAGGAAGCAGGAAACTACAGACCAGTCAGTTTTACCTCAGTAGTGGCCAAGATTATGGAGGCACTCCCTACGGAAAGGATAGAGCAACACCTGGAATCCATAGGAGCACAGGATCCAAGGCAGCATGGGTTTACAACAGGAAAGTCCTGCAAACTAATCTCATAGATTTCTTTGACTGGGTAACCAGAGTGGTGGACCAAGGGGGTGTAGTTGATGTCGCCTACCTTGAATTCAGCAAAGCTTTCGATACTATTCAACATAGAATATTGATTAATAAGCTGGGTAGGCTCGTGGTGGGTCAGAAGTTGGTCAACTGGGTGACAAACTGGTTGGAGGGCAGAAAACAGAGAGTGGTGGTAAACAGTATACTGTCAGAAGAGATGCAAGTCACAAGTGGGGTACCTCAGGGATCAGTCCTGGGAACAGTCCTCTTCAATATCTTCATCAGTGACACTGCAGATGGACTGGAGAGTAAGGTTTGCCTGTTTGCATATGACACCAAGATCTGCAACAGAATAGATGATCCAGATGGGGTGGGCAGAATGAGAAGAGATCTGGAAAAACTGGCAAAATGGTCTGAAGAGTGGTAACTGGGGTTTAACACAAAGAAGTGCAAGATCATGCACATAGGGAAGAGAAACCCTGAAGCTACCTATAGGTTGGGAGGGGAGCTGCTGGCAATCACAAGGGAAGAAAGAGACTTGGGCATCATCATTACAGATGACCTGAAATCATCCAAGCAGACCAATAAAGCAGTGGGTAAGGCCAGAGGGATGTTGGGGTGTATTAGTAGGGGTATCACAAGTCGTAAGAGGAAGATAATAACCCCTCTTTATAAGATACTGGTCCGGCCCCATCTGGAGTACTGCGTGCAGTACTGGAGGCTGCAGCTGCACAAGGACATTAACAAAATGGAAGCAGTCCAGAGAAGGGCAACCAAAATGGTGCAGGGACTGCATCAGAAATCATATGAGGACATATTAACAGAGCTTAATATGTATACCCTAGAGCAAAGAAGGGAGAGAGGTGATATGATCGAAACATTCAAGCATCTTAAGGGCATTAATAAGGTAAAAGAGTCTAACATGTTTCAATATAAGAAAAATAGCAGGAGAAGAGGACACAGCATGAGATTAGAGGCAGGCCGATTAAGGGGTAATGTGAGGAAGTTCTTTTTCACAGAAGGGGTGGTGGATGTATGGAATGGTCTACCTCAGGAAATGGTGGATATGAATACAGTACAGGGCTTCAAACAGGCATGGGATAGGCATAAGGGAGCAATACAGATAAGTATGAATAAATAGGCCATTGACAGAGTAAAGGCCTATGGCACATTCATAAGGTAGAAAAAATTGAAAGACTGGATGGGCCTTGCGGCCCTTATCTGCCATCAACTTTTTTGTTTCTATGTGCTTATGCATATTCATAGGCATCTTTTTTTTCTCTCAACTGAAAGCACAGCACCAGCTTGTCTACGCCACCTACCATCACCAGTCGGCTAAACGTATGTATTAAAGGTGACCTGCAAATTTAATTCTACAGCCCGCTCCCCAGGGCCCCAGTAATGGGGGGAACAGTGGGGATGTTGTCCAGGGGCCCAAGCTCAGGAGGGGCCCACCTGAGGAGCTGGTATTACCCCTGGCATTAGCTGGTTTGGGAAACGGGCCCTTTTCAAGTGACTTGTCTTGGGCCCCGAAATTCATAGCTGCAGCCCTACCGCTCTCGTCTCACATAGCTTTGCTAGTGGTGGTGGGAGTCCGGGGCTGCTTTCAGGAACATTTTTTAATAAATCCTCATGTTTTAAAATCCTGCCGAAACTTTTCGGCGAATACAGAAGCGGCATCTGTGTCCTGCTCGAGCAGACGCAAGTTTACCTGGGTATTCCACCCAGTTTTGTGACATTTCAAACACCATGGCTCTCTATGGAGCAGCAGGGGAGGGGGATTTAAAATGTTCATTTTGTTACTTTTGCTGGGGTCTTGATGCTTAAATTAGTATCTACAGCAACGGCCTGTTCCAGCATTGCTGTAGATGTTAATTTAAGAATCAAGACCCCAGCAAAAGTAATAAAATTAGCATTTTAAGCCCCCCTCCCCTATGAGGAGTGCCTCAAGGCACTAAATATGTACTCACTGGAGACCAGAAGGGAGAGGGGAGATACTGTATGATACAGACCTTCAGGTTTCTTAAAGGAATTAACAAAGTGATCTGTAGGGAACTATTTAGCCTGAATACCAATTCCTGGTCCAGTGGACACAAATTGAAATTAACAGGAGGTAGGTTCAGGAGAGATGTGAGGAAATATTACTTTACAGAAAGGGTGGTGGAACCTTGGAACAGTCTGTTGGCTGAGGTGGTGGGTGTGAAAACAGGGAATTCAAGCAGGGCTGGGACATAATGAAGGAAATAGTGGTTACCGGGGACAACAGTACCAAGGAGGAGAATAGAGAGATGACGAGGAGGTTTAGTACCCTGGAGGAACAGTAGGTTCCAGGGATTATATGAACATACGAAGAAGCCAGCAGAAGAAAGCCATTTAGTCTATCAAGTCTGCTCGTATTGCAGGGTCCATAACTTGAGCTAATGTCCCTGCCCTCCCTCCCCACTCCTCCCATCCTCTCTACCCATGATTTTTACCTTCCCCTTATGCCTATCCCAGCCTCTCTTAAAGCTGCCCACTGTCTTCAACAAAATGACCTCTTCCGGCAGCGCATTCCAAGTGTCCACCACCCTCTCTGTGAAGAAGTGCTTCCTGACCTCCATCCTAAACCTCCCACCCTTCAATTATAGGGAACTTGGGCAGACTGAATGGACCTCTGGTCTTTTTCTGCTGTCATTGCATATGTTTGTGTGTTTCTTTAACACTTGGCTTTATTGCCAGTGCACCTTGTGTGTGACCCTTGCTTTTCTGCTTTTGCAATGTGATTTTTGTTTGTTGTAAATGTTCTATATCAGAGAGAGCCTTATAACTGAAAGCTTTGGAGGTCCAGTGTAATATATTGTAAGTCTTGACACTGATTTATAGTTCCATGTATGAGATTCCCAGCTGGCAGGGGAACTGGCACTGTACTGTGGTAAGCTCTGTAAAAATAAATGGCATTTAGGATCAGTGGAGATGCTGAGCCCAGTGGCACCAGCTTGTGGTGTGCTGCACTGCTATGAGGGAGACACAGGCTCGAATCTCATTCCCAGCTTCCTCGCATTGAGCCACTGAGCCTGAGCATGCTGCAAAGTCACTATGCTCAGAATTGGGGGGGAGGGAGTTGGCCCATCCACGTGATGGGTACCTCCTAGAGTGGGTTTTGGGCCAGCATTGATGGCATGGGTGACCACTCTTCTGCCATAGAATGGTGACTTGAATGGCCATTGGAGGATGCCAGTGGAGGTGGGAGGGCTGTCAGAAGGAGGAGCTGTCTGTTACCGACTCTAAAACAGTGTCCTGGAAAACCACCTCAGATGCCTCCAAACACTGCAGACTGCCCTCCTCCTCCTTTGTCCAAATCTTAGGAGACACCATTGTGGCTGGTCAATGTACTCTGGTTCCCATTGCCCTGCCATGTAAGGGTAAGTCAGGTAGCACTGCTGATGATGACTGGATTGGAGCAGGGTCGAAAAAAGGAGTGTGTGAGGGGTATCATGGCTAGAGCAGCCTGATAAGAGGCAGAGGGGGCACATTGTGGTGGTGGAGTTCAATAAAAAATACATTATATATAAAAAAGATGAATGGAAAATATACAAGTTGTTTTGTGTCATTTTCACTGCTAAGGTGACTGTCTAACAATATGAGTCCAGTAGTGATGCCATACAAAAAATGCATCATCTCTCCAGCCTAAGATGTTACCTTGGAGAATTTGGAATGGTGATGAACGAATCAGACCTCCACTCAAATATTGCTGTGTGCTGATGCTCCCTCTAGTGTTCTAATGTCAGATTTCTTTTCTGTGCTGAAGAGAACAGTCACCTCAGAGCCTTCTCCAAGTCCATCGGCTAAGTCGTTTATTGTTTTAATATTGTAAAAACTCCTTTTTGCTTTTAGTTAGTTTTTCAATACATTGCATTAGTTAGAGAGGTTATTATATTATTATTATTTATTTTATTTTATTTAGCTTTTGTTAACCAGGTAAGTGCACTAGCCATAAAATGACTATTTTCAGGCATGACCTGGGAGAGTACAGACATGCAGAAACTTAACAGGATAACAATTTATAAGTGCTTTACATACAATGAGTTAAAGAGGACACAATATATCGGAACGTACAAAGTAAAACACTTTACATACAATGAGTTAAAGTGTCTACAATATATCAGAGACATACAGAGTAGATCATTCATAAGTTCATAGGTGCCTACCTATGCAATGAATAGAGCGGACCTTGGACAATAAATTATCAGGCGACATATCACATAAACAGAATAAGGTACACAAAAACAAAAACAGGTAATACAAAAGGAAGAAATAACCATTGACAGCAGGGGGTGTCATTAAGGAAAAGGTCGATAAGTTAGGAAAAAGGGAGCAAGCCATGAAATTAGATCATATGAGTATATGTAAGTGTAAGGGAGATGTCTGCAGTGCAAGATTGTATATGGGCATGGAAAGGGAGCCGGGACAGGCTAAGGCAGTAAGAGGGTTATATAGAGGTGAGGAAATACTATTGTATGGCGAGAGACATCAGTCATTAGGTAGGGTGAAAGCAGGAACAGGTATCAGCAATCAGCAGATTTGAGCGCAATTTTCTCTTACAGCATGTGTGGGAGCTAGAAAGTCTATACATTGTAATGTTTTTTTTTTTTCTGGTTCCCGATCAGTTTCTGGACAGAAAATTCTCTCGTTGGGGTTCCCGCTCTATTGTGATAACCCTTATTTTTTATAAAAATATTTCCGTTACCACTTATTTGAACTATTTTACAAAGTGCTTTGCACTTTTTAACAAATTAAGGAACCGGTAATTATTTTTAAGCTTTTTCAGTCGATTGGCATAACTAGAAAGCCTATGAAAAAGACAGGGCCTACGGGATTTAAAAATTGCAAATCCTATAAAAAGATCTTGGCCGACCACCATGACCTTTGTTTTGACTGCTTGGGACCTCACCATGATTATTTAAACTGTGGATTGAGTAAATTATTTTGTCCCAAAACTCAAAAGAAAAGTACAAAGCTCAGGGAGTTTCAGTCTGCCACAGAGTCACCTACTAGCTCTCCCAAAGGAACTACAAATATGGCGAAAAGTACCTCAAATGGCAGCAAGCATGCATCCTCAAAAACCTCTCCTTAAAATCAACAAAAGGTGACAGAGAAGCAGTAGTCTCTAATCAAAGAGGCAGAAAAAGCTGCAAAGCCATCATCCAGTTCAGATAAAGAGCACAGGGTGTCCGATGGGGGATCCCTGATGCCAAGGATGGCAAAAAGGAAGAAGTTACAGATGCTCTGGTGCCATCAACACCAGCAAGACAAGCAAAAAGAAAAGCATCTGACTGCACCTCCTTCTGAAAGGGACCAGGAATCAGAAGTAGAACAGAGAGCTATGCCCTCAGCAGAGGACATTACAAAAACGTGGCAGTTTTTCCAGGCCTTTCAAGCCATGGAGAACTTTGCCACTATTCCTGCCCCCCACCCCAGCCTGAGGCATTTTATTGAACCTGTGCTGGAGGAGAAGGAGGAGAAGGAAGAAGATGAAGGGGAACCAATAGAATTGGAGACCACCACTGAAGATGGCTTTGGTTCATCATCCAGAGTCAAGAAGGATTTTACCTCATAATCCCTTTTTGTAAGACATATGATGGAGAATCCTGGAACATCCAAATTTAGCTCCTGACATTGATAAAAAACGGTAAGGAAATACCAAGTAGAAAGGCAGGGGGTTGAATTCTCATACACACTGACGATAATGGAGTTGTGCAAGTAGCTGCATCTGCAAAATCAAAGGTGTCACTGCAGCAGTGCACCTGAAAAAGGTTCTAGAAAACTCGACTATATAGTAAGGAAAGTGTACCCCTTAGCAACACTGCAATTAAGGCTGGCTGCATATATGGCTTGCACTGCACAGTGCCAAAAATATCCTCTGAAGCATTGTCCAGTCTCTTATTGAAAAGGCGGGTGGTGATTTTGGCAGTCACTTAGCACAGACTGTTAAGGATGCAGCTGAGGCAACAAAGTATCAGTTTCATACAGCTGTGGATTAAAATGAGACAGCCTCAAGAGCATTAGTACATGCAGCACTCCAAGGAGATTTGCTTGGTTAACAGCAACCATTCTTTCAGAGGACACAAAAAGCAAGGCTTTGGATTTCTCATTTGAGGGACCATCCCTCTTTGGTGATAAGACAGGCCTATATGAAAAAGGCTGATGAACAAAAAACAATCTATAAAAACCTGACTCAGAAGGAAAGAGTTTCAGGCCATATGGAGAGGAGGTAGGCGTAGGGTCTACTGTCAGAGACCCTATCCTTACTGTGATTACCCTTCCCCTCTGAGAGGGGTGCCCCAAGAGGCAGAGGCAGGAGAGGTACGAAGCAGAAACAGGTACTGGCTTATAAGCCACAAGAGAAACAGAATCTCTGACTCTGTGCAGGCCACCATAGACCCTTCACCAGTAGGAGGTCACCTGACTCATTACTTTCAGGAATGGAAAACTATCACCACAGACAAGTGGGTGCTGGAAGTAGTGAGTCAGGGACTGGCTCTTCAGTTCACAGGTGTCTCAGAACTAAAGTGCCTAAAAATCTTCTCTCCACTCCTTCATCAGGAAAAAATCCTGCTAGAATTGGAGGTCAAGACGATGTTAAGAATGAAAGCCATAAAAAGTCCCTCCCACTCAGTGGGGAAGAGGCCAATTCTCAAGATACTTTCTCACAGAGAAGAAAAATGGGGAAAATGGTGGCCCATTCTGGACTTAAGCTTCCTGAACAGGCAGATAAAATGGAAAAGTTCAAAATGGTAACAAAAAGAACAGTGATACCATCACTGCAACAGACTCTGGCCAGAGCTGGCATGGGTGTAGCCGAAGTCACAGAGGAACACAGCACTGTTCGCCATGTCCAAGATGGCTGTCAGAGTTCTCTGTGCATGAGCGATGACTCGCACGTGCACATTGGGCTCCAGCGGCAATCTCGGACATGGCAGACTGTGCCGCCATGCCACCAGAGTTCAGTGCACATGCACGAGTCATTGTGCATGTGGAGAGAACTCCGGTGGCCATCTTGGACATGGCGGACAGTGCCGTGTTCCGCCGACAGACAAAATAGTGCAGTGGATGCACAGGGATTGTCATTCACCTCCACTATTTAAAAGTCCATTCGGTATTCGATAAGCTCCCTTTTCTCTACTGGGTTCGCAAGATGTCTGCAGGGCTCTGCCCACTGTAGCCATAAAAAGGAGAGTGTCTGGGATCCCTGGATCTGACTGTGACAGGGTAGAATAGGACCCTGTCCCATTTGTTTAGGAGAAAGTGTTTAAATGCAAGGATCTGTATTCTGTTCTTTTCTGTCTCTTCTGTCTGGTTTCACAACCAAATTTTCCTGTGAAACTTCGGACTTGATCAACCCAAACAGTCTCGCAATTCTTTGCCTCTCACTGTCTCGGTTTTTGTCTTGCTGTCTGTTTTTCCTTCCTTGCATGTCTATATCTGCTAATATAAAATATATGAGAATCAATGTATGGAAATGTAGCTGATATTGGGATCACTTTTGTTTAGAAAATTGTGTTACTTTTGAAATGTATCTATTTATAATTTGAGATAACTGTAAAAAGCTAGAGGTTACTTGGGTGCAAATGCCTGAGCCTTTTGCAGTTGCTGTGGGGACCTCAGGAAGTTCTCAATGTTCTAGCAGCTCCTGAAATTTACAAAGGATAGGATGTTTGCAAAGGATGGGATTGAAAAGAGATATAAAAACAGCTAAACTGAGCTGCAAGGGAGATTTTGTTACAAGAGATTTTATTTTGCTTCTATATATAGTTATTCTGAACAGGTTTATTTTATTTTATGTTACTTCAACTACAAATAAACAGTTTTGTGGAATTTTACAACTGCTCCTGGGTTTTCTCTATGCTTCCTGACCTGTGCCTTGATGACAGATGGTGTTCAGCCTAAGTGGGATTTAAGCCGTGCATACCCTACAACAGGAGATTTGTGTGTGGGTACTGGACCTAGTACCAGGGAAGCACAGGGGAAGGTATGGATTCTGCAGCTGAAGTCCAGTCTGAGATTGTACAGCCAGCACAAGTCATGGAAAAAGAATAGGCAGTGACAGAACCTGAAAGCCTGATGGACTTTTTGAAATGGTGGGCTATATAACAAAAAGAGATAGAGATGCAGAGAGAAAAAGAAATTCCATGGTTAGAAGCGTTGAGGAGAGAAGAGATGCAGCAACAGATGAGAGAAGAGATGCAGTGACAGGCGCAGCGATGGCTGGATGCTTTACAAGTTATTGACGGCAGAGGATCCGGCACAGATCCAGACAAGCAACAAAATGCAAGTAACCTAAAGGCCATTAAACTTACAAAGTTGTGTCCCTCAGATGATATTGAGGCATACCAGACAACCTTTGAAAGAGTTGCCACTGCCTGTCAGTAGCCAAAGCAGCAATGGACAATCAGACTGGTACCCTACCTGACAGGGAAAGTCCAGCTTGCCTACAGCAGTATGGCCATCGCACAGTCAGAAAACTATGACCTGGTGAAATGCAAAATCCTGAAAAGGTACGACAGCTCCAGAGAGAGAGAGAGATCTACAGGCAGAGATTTTGATCTCTGGGCTACAACTCGGTTGACAATCCTCGAGAAGCCTTCACCCGACTCTGAGAACTCCTGATGAAGTGGATCCAACCAGAGAGCAAAACAGTCCCACAGGTCATTGACACATTTGCCATGGAGCAATTCATCAACATCTTGCGTACAGATGTGCAGCAGTGGGTAAAGGAACACCAACCAGAGAATGGGGAAAAAGCTGTTTCTTTGGCTGAGGACTACCAGATGGCCAGACAGATGCCACAGCAGCGAGGTAACAGCCAAGCACCGGTAAGAAACTCTTTTTTCCATTTAAATTCCAAGCCTGCTAAGAACTCTGGCGGGGGTAACAAATCTGTGCCAAAAAACATTATCTGCTACAACTGTAATAAGCCAGGCCATTTTGCAAGATACTGCCGTAATAAAGAGAGTGACACTGAAGCAGATTTGCCCTTGGCAAACTGGGGCAAGTACCTAACAGATGTGAAGTTGGGGAATAAGACTGTAATGGGATTCATTGAATCGGGAAGCAGACAGACCCTAGTGCATGTTAAAGTGCTGGGAAAACACTGTGCAAAGGGACCAGGTACTGGTGTCATCTGCATCCATGGGACACTCAATACTATCCCACCACCAAGTGACTCTGACCATTAAGTGGTGGGTAGTATCAAAGTTACCTGTACCTGTGATTATTGGAAATGACTTTCCAGGATTTATTGAATGGATCAAAGAGGGAATAAATTCTGATGTTTCAGTAGCTGTGATGACAAGAGCTCAGGGAAAGAAAATTTCAGACAGTGGGGACACGTTTGCTTTCAGTGATTTTGATTCAGACTTGTTTGAGCACAGCTCCAAGATCCGGAAATTCAGGAAAGAAAGACAAAGCCTGAAGAAACTGTGGCAACAAATGACTGATGGACATGAAGGGTTAAAATATGAAAATGCTCAAACTAAATTGATAACTGATTGTGATTTTCTGTCAGAGCAAGCTAACAATGTTTCTCTCCAGGGTTATTTCAAGCAGCTAGGGGTAAAACCAAAACAGGGTGGACCAATGTTTAAAAAATGTAATGGATTACTGTACAGTTTGGGTTAAACCTCAGACACAGGAACAGACTTCACAATTGTTTATACCACAGAAGTATAGAACAGAATTGTTACAGATAGCACGATAGTCCTATGGCTGGTCACTCAGGGAGGGATCGCACCCTTGCCAGATTAATGTATAGATTTTACTGGCCGGGAATTCATGAAGATGTTGCTACCTATTGTAATTCTTGTGCTGAGTGTCAGAAAGTAGCCCCAGTCACTAGAAAAGACAAGGTGCCCCTGGTAGCCTACCCTTAATAGATGTGCCTTTTGAGAGAATTGCAATGGATGTGGTTGGTCCTTTAGACAAAAGTAAAAAAGGTAATGGATTTATCCTGGCAGTATGCGACTATGCTACTCGATACCCAGAAGCAGTTCCAATGCATAGTGTTACAGCCCCAAAGGTTGCAGCAGAGCTAGCCAAAATTTTCAGCAGAGTGGGCATACCTAAAGACATTATTACTGATCAGGTAGTAATTTTGGTGCTGCAGTGCTTAACGAGCTGTACAGACTGCTGGGTATCACTGCCATAAGAACCTTCCCCTATCAACCTCAGACAAACGGTCTTGTTGAGCATTTTAACTAAACCCTAAAATGCATGTTAAAAAGGTTTGTAAAAGGGGAAGGGACCATTACTAGCCTTACCTACTTTTTGCTTACAGAGAAGTGCCATGGGCATCCACAGGGTTTTCACCATTTGAAATGCTGGATGGTAGGCAGCCAAGAGGGCCACTGGATGTGATAAAAGGAAAGTGGGCAGATAACTCCACTCAGAAACAATCTATATCTTCTTATATGTGTGCCCTAAGAAAAAAACTGGCAAAATATGTTAAAATTGCCCGTAGTAATCAGGAAGAGGCTCAAAATCAGCAGGAGATATATTATGAACATGGGGTAAAAGAAAAGGTTTTTGAGCTAGGTGAAAAGGTTTTGCTACTGTTACCCCCAACAGAAAATAAGTTGTTAATGGAGTGGCAAGGACCATATAAGGTTCTTAGACGTACTGGCACTGTTAACTATGAGACTGAGACCACTGACAGAAAAAATCCTTCTATTATATACCATGCTAACCTACTCAAAAATGAGTTGAAAAAACGCCAACAGCTGCCTTGCTAGTTTTACCAGAGACTTGGTTTGCTGGCCAAGGCACCTAGCTTCACCTGAGCTCTTTCCTTCTAAGACTGCTTGAAAGGCAGAGTAGAGAAACTCACCAGAGCAAGGGAAAAGGATTAAGACTTAGTTTGGCTAAGCAGATTTACTGTGTGGTGGTGTTTTTATTTTTTACTCACAGGGATTGCTACTGTTTGTTGCTAACATTTCATTGCTTTATTTTTTCTCTGATTCAAATTGTTGTTGCTGGTAGACCTTCTTCTGCATTATTACAAGGTGTGCCTACAGGTGTGTGCTAACAGATTACTCCTGTAATCTTCTGATTCAAATTGTCTTTTGCAAGGTATATCTTCTGTTACTGCTTTATTTTTCTCTGGAGCAAAGTGTTTCTTACAGCGATATCTTCTCTGAAATTATTACAGGTGGTGCTTTACAGGTTTTACAGTTTTATCTAACATTAGGATAAGCTTTCAGGGTTACTGCATTTGTTGTTGACTGATTGTTTCTGCTCTTACCTCCTTGTTCTTTCGTCGTGGTTCTTCTTTTAGGCAGGGAAGGGCCCAGCCACCCACCCCATCCCCAACCACCCCACGCTACACTCCTTTATAGGGTACCACAGTTGTGACATTTCCTGTGGCAGAGCAGGAAGGGCGGATCAGTGGGCCTCCACAAGGTGATCTAATTTACAGGGCACTAGTAATTTAACTTGTTATAACAAGTTAAACAAAGTACAATTAAACCATTACTTGCATTTTTTTTCTTTTTTTTCTCCTTCTAATTACTCTGACTAGGTTACAAACCCAGCAACTTATTTGGAATGGATTTCATTAACTGCAGGGTACTGTGGAACAATTTTCAGAAGGACAGTCTTACAGGATTTAGGACACTGTCCCACATGCTGGGCCTTTGGAGATCTTAGGGCTCAGCTCCGGGCAGCATGGGCAGAGATTGCACGCCTCAAATTTCATATTGAAGAGGAAATACATTATAAGAACCACCCGCCATTTCCCCAGCATTCAACAGAAAAACCTCGACGCAGAGGGTAGTTGGTCCAGGAGGTTGGCAGGTGGTTAGGAGGAGCAAATCAGGTGCCCCATCACTCTGCTCTCCAACACATTACCTCCAAAACCATATAAACACTAAACAGATATCTGCCTCTATCTCTGAAATCAAATAAAGAGGCAGAAGACACTGCAGAGCAGGACATTGCGGCACAGGAGCTAGCACAACAAAACTCACCCAAATCAGGAACCAAAACAAAACAAGCACAAAGGAAATCCAAAAAACTTCTGATCATAGGAGACTCCATGATTCGGGGAGTTGATACCCATCTCCAGCTAGGGGTGATGGTCAGATGTCTCCCAGGTACATCAGCATGGAGAGACACTGACCGCATTGCTAAAATTGTTCACAAAGCAGGAGAAAACATTGATGTCCTAGTACACATAGGGACTAATGATCTCGCCAGCCGGTCAGTTGTGGAGACCAAGGAACACCTGACTAGGCTGAGTGACAAACTATCATCTATTTCGTCTGGCATCTCCTTCTCTGAGATCCTGCCAGTCTGGGAGAGGGGAGCAGATGGACGGAAGGTCAGAGAAGGGGAGATAGGGGAGCTAAACACGTGGCTCAAGGGCTGGTGCCAGGAAAAGGACACAGATTTGTAGGAACTGGCAACAGTTCTGGGAGCGAAAGTTCTTTAAATTTGATGGACTGCATCTGACTAAAGAGGAGTCAGTGCATTGGGGCAGAAGTTTGACGTCTTTGCAGAATATTTAAACTAGCAATGGGGAGAGGGGTGCAGCACCCCTACGCGTCGAATGGGAAGAACACCTCCCCTCAGCTAGTGGTCAAACAGGAATTCAGCATGTTTGCTGCTCATTTGCATCACCAGGTAAGAAAAGGTTTGTCTCCATACGACGACAGGGTAATGCCAAACTTCACCCAACAACTAACACACCAAAATCTGGCCAATGGAAAATCATGTACATAATGCTCACAGTCTGGGAAATAAGATCCCAGACCTGCAGGCAATAATGTCAGAGGCTAAACTGGACATAGTAGCAATTAGTGAGACGGGTTTACCAGTAACCACACTTGGGAGACTTCAGTACCTGGCTATGTATTGTTCAGAAGAGACCGAGAGTGCAAAGGGGGAGAAGTGGCCCTGTATGTTAATGAAAATATCAAAGCTACAGAAATTCAGAATACACATAAGGAGCCAGAAGAACTGTGGGTCACCCTGAAACAGGAAATGGGACAGCCATAAGAACTGGGGTTGTCTACAGGCCCCAGACCAGAGGGAGGACATAGACACATTACTGTTAGAAGATATACAAAACATGACGGCTAAAGGAGGTTCTGATAATAGGAGACTTCAACATGCCGGATACAGATTGGTCAATACCAGCAGGAACATCTGCCAGAACTAGACTCATAGTGGATTCCCTGCAGGGGAGGCCCTCAAACAACTGGTACAGCAACCCACAAGAGACAGGGCTATCCTAGATCTAGTACTGACTAACAAAGAAGGGATCACAGATCTCCAGGTAGAAGGTCACCTGGGGGCCAGTGACCATCACATGGTATGGTTCAATTTGGCTACTACATCTAAATCATCCCATTCCAAGGCAAAATATGGGACTTCAGAGGAGCTGACTTTGATAAGATGGCCAACAGAGTTAAGCTAGCCCTGGCAAAAGAAACACAGGTGAGGGGGTACAGGCAAAGTGGGCAAGCATTAAGATGCAATACTTGAAGCAACATCCCATTGTGTTAGACAGAAAAGGAAGTGCAAAAGAAGAAGGAAACCACTTTGGTTCTCAAATACAGTAGCAGAAAAGGTCAGAGCCAAAAGGCTGGCCTTCAGGAAATATAAGGGAACATAGCGGGATGAAGATAGGGAGGCATACCAAACTGCCCTAAGGGAAGCAGGTACAGCAGTAAGGCAGGCAAAGTCCCAAACTGAGGAAACACTAGCACGAACAGTAAAAGAAGGTGACAAGACTTTCTATAGCTACATTAGTGAAAGGAGAAAGTCCAGAGGGGGTATTGCTAAGCTTAATGGAGAAAAGGGAGCATGTGAGGAGGAGGACCCTGTAAAGGCATCTATCCTAAATAGATACTTTTGCTCAGTATTTACTGAAGAGAAGGTAGGCAGGGCCCACAGCTCAGCATCATGGACACAGGGGAGGAGGTGAGCACTACTCCCTTCACAAAAGAAAGGGTCCACAAGAGCTTGCTAAGCTCCAGGGTGATAAGGCAATGGGACCTGATGGCATACATCCCAGGGTACTTAAGGAGCTAAAGGAGGAACTAGCAGAGCCATTAGCAGAATTGTTTAGTGAGTCTCTGAGCACAGGAGAGGTCCCAGAAGACTGGAGAAGGGCTCATGTGATCCCGCTCACAAGAGTGGTAGCAGGAGGAGGCAGGGAACTACAGACCGGTCAGTCTTACCTCAGTAGTGGGCAAGATTATGGAGGCACTCCTTAAGGAAAGGATAGTGCAACACCTGGAATCCATAAGGGCACAGGATCCAAGACAGCATGGGTTTACAAAGGAAGGTCCTGTCAAACTAATCTCATAGATTTCTTTGACTGGGTAACCAGAGTGGTGGACCAAGGGGAGCAGTTGATGTCGCTCTACCTTGACTTCAGCAAAGCTTTTGACACTGTTCCACATAGAAGATTGATAAATAAGCTGGGTAGGCTGGGGTGGGTCAGAAGTTGGTCAACTGGGTGGCAAACTGGTTGACGGCAGAAAACAGAGAGTGGTGGTAAATGGTATATAAGTCAGAAGAGATGTAAGTCACAAGGGTACCTCTAGGATCAGTCCTGGGGCCAGTCCTCTTCAACATCTTCATTAGTGACCTTGCAGATGGACTAGAGGGTGCTTGTCTGTTTGCAGATGACACCAAGATCTGCAACATAAGTAGATGATCCAGATGGGGTGGCAGAATGAGAAGAGATCTGGATAAACTAGCAGAATGGCTGAGAAGAGTGGCAACTGGCATTTAATGCAAAGAAGTGCAAAATCATGCACATAGGGAAGAGAAACCCTGAAGCCACCTATAGGCTGGGAGGAGTTGCTAGCAGTCACAAAGGAAGAAAGAGACTTGGGCATCATCATCACTGATGACCTAAAATCATCCAAGCAGACCTCTAAAGCAGTAGGTAAGGCTAGGGGTGTTAGGGGTGTATTAGTAGGGTATCACAAGTCGTAAGAGGGAGGTAATAATCCCACTGTACAAGACACTGGTTAGGCCCCATCTGGAGTATTGCGGGCAGTATTGGAGGCCCACACCTTCACAATGACATTAACCAAATTGAGGCAGTCCAGAGAAGGGCAACTCAAATGGTGCAGGGACTGCATCAGAAGACATATGAGGACAGATTAACGGAGCTCAATATGTATACCCTTGAGCAAAGGAGGAGAGAGGTGATATGATCGAGGCATTCAAACACCTTAAGGGCATAAACAAGGTGAAATAGTCTAACATGTTTAAATATAAGAAAAATAGCAGGACAAGAGGACACAGCATGAGATTAGAGGGAGGCCGATTAAGGGGAATGTGAGAAATTCTTTTCACAGAAAGGGTGGTGGATGCATGGAATGGCTTACCACAAGAAGTGGTGGCTATGAATACAGTGCAGGGCTTCAAACAGGCATGGGATAGGCATAAGAGAGCAATACAAATGACTATGAATAGATAGGCCACTGACAGAGCAAAGTCCGATGGCACATTTATAAGGTAGAAAAAGAAATGGGCAGACTGGATGGGCCTTGCGGTCCTTATCTGCCGTCAACTTCTATGTTTCTATGTTTCTAAACTGATAAGGAAGATATTGACGTAGCTTATGATAGACTAGAACAAACTGTAAATGTTGATGCTGTAAAGGTGAATGTTTCCTTAACCTCAGAACAAACTGCAGACATTCATAATGTGCTAGAGACATTTAACAGTACTTTTACCATGGTACCAGGCCGAGCAAAAGGGGTTGAGCTCATAATAGTGACAAAGAATGCTCGTCCTATTAGGCAGAAGTCATACGGGTTGCCAAAGAGGTTAAAAGCTGATGTGGTTAAGGAAATACAAAAAAATTAAGCAACTGGTAACATTGAGGAGTCGAGGAGTGTCGAGGAGTGCTTGGTCATCTCCCATGGTAATTGTTTTTTTTTAAATATAATTTTTATTAGTAAACAGTAAGGCATGATACAATTAAATCACTATTAAATCATATTCAGCAAATGACATAATAGGAACAGTTCATTTAGATTCTTAGAGACAGGTTTCAGTAGTAAAACCTTCAATCACATTTCTAGACAAGTCTCATAGGGGGAGCAACATTACAAGAGGGGCAGTCCATCCATATGGTGGTAAGCTGGCCTCACCGGCTCTCAAGCCCATGTTTCCTATTTTCTAACAGACCCCAATCATGGGACTGACCATATACATTTCTGAGGAGACCTTTCTAGGCCCATCGAAAGATAGGTAGTATACTGTATAGTATGATTGTTTCTTATTAAGGGACAAAGTCAGGGTATTAATCCAATTAATGAACAACCCATTTCCTCCACCTCAACTCAAATCTATCTTTTGTGCCCAAAAGGTTAGCTGACAACTTCTCAAGGGAATAAATTTCTCTGGTTGTTGTAACCCAGGTCGATCTGGATGGAATGGACTGTGAGAGCCAAAGTCGAGTAACTGTTTTATGTGCAGCTGCAATCAAAAGGGAAACCTGTTTCCGGGTCATGGTGTCCACCTTAATCCCAGCTGGGAGAGTAAATGTCAGGATGAATATGGGAGAGTTGAGATCCCCAGCCTCATAAATCTCATTTATTTCATCCAGAACCTCCCTCCAGTAATCCTGCAACAGGGGACAAGCCCACAGAGCATGGGTCTGATCAGCAAGCCTGGTGCCACATCCCCTCCAGCAGGTACCCAGAGGGTCGCCAGTATACCTAGATGTCACAGCAGGTGTACAGAAGTAGCGCGATCTCAACTTCCAAATATATTCCCTCCAGTAGGTAGCTTGAACAGTTCCCTAGACCATTGACCCCTCAGGCTCTCTGAAGTGTCTCGAGGATGATCCCCAAGGCTTTATATAGTATACTTGTACAGTGGGTCATGTCAGAGCCCTTAATGTATGTTATTATCAAGGCCACCATAGGAGGGTTTTTTTCTGCTAAATCTGCTAGCCCATTTTCGTGAGTGAGTAAATAGGATCAGATCTGCAAATAGCCATGGAAGTTATTCTGATGTAGGGAATATGCAGTCTGGAGAGAAACCCACCAGCTGGGAAACATATATCAGGCCTCTTGCTCTCCAGGTCAAGATTCTGGAACCCACTCTATTGAAAGTGGTGTCCCCAGCCATATCTCTCAGCTATAAAGACTCATGTTGAGTAAAGTAATACTCATGGATCCAAAGCCAAACCCAGAGGGGCTCCCTAGTCCATGGGTTGTACTTGCTCAATGTTCTGCATACTGGGGGATTGGAGAAAATATGACCAGCTGTGTCCTCAAGACCTTTCAGGGTAACTTCTATTTGTTTCCAATATGCTGAAAATAGGGGGTTAAGCCTACTCAGTAAAACTCTAAGTTGAGCTGCCCTATAATAAGTCCTGAAATTGGGTAAATTAAGGCCCCCCATCTGACTGAGAAGCTGCGGGAGAGTAAACCTGATCTGAGGGGGCTTGCCATTCCATATGAATCTAGATAGCATTCTATCCCAGTCTCTAAAATATACATTAGGCAGAGGGAACGGAAGGTTTTGAAGAAAAAATAAGATTCTGGGAAGTATATTTTGTTTTAGGGCATCCACCCTCTGAAAAAGGCCCAGCTGCAACTGTGCCCATCTAGAAAGGTCTGCCTGTATTTGAGTCGTTAATGGCTCAAAATTCAAAATATCGGCAACCTCCAGGTTAGTAGAGAGATTCACTCCTAAATATCGTGATGTAGTGTTATTCCATTTAAATCGGTAGGCTCTTTTTAACTGTGGAGAGGGTCTGAAATTATATAGCAATACTTCTGTTTTCAGGTTATTTACCTTATAGTCTGCCAAGTAAGCAAACCTATTAAGCTGGTCCCATAGGAGGGGGATAGAGGTTTCAGGGTTAGTCAGGGTAAATAAAATAACATCGGCGAATAAAGATAATTTAAACATCCACCCCCAATAGGTAATCCCTCTATCCCTGGATGTTGCCCGATGGCCACAGCCAGGGGCTCTAAATAAAGAACAAACAACAAAGGCGATAAGGGACAGCCCTGACATGTGCCTCTAGCCAGATCAATAGGGTTGGACAAGGCCCCGTTCAACTTAATACATGCTTTAGAGGATTCATATATATTTTGAAGCTGCTTGATTAGGCCTTCTGAGAAGCTGAACTGAGACAGGGCCGCCCAGAGAAAGGTCCAAGCGACCCTGTCAAAAGCCTTTTTGGCATCTAAACTAAGTGTCACCAGGGGGATCTCCCAAGCCACTGCAAACTCCATTGAGAGGAAGGCCCTCCAGATTGCATCATGAGCCTGACTCCCCTTAACAAAGCCCACCTGATCCGGATTCACTAACAATGGAATAAGGTCTTCAAGTCTGTGCTAAAATTGACATATAAATTTTATAATCATAGTTTAACATAGAGATGGGTCTGTAGGAGGAGGGCTGTTTTAGGTCTTTGTAGGGCTTCGGGACCACAGCTATCGTGGCATATTGCCAGGAGGGGGGGTCTCCCTGTTGTATAGCATGAAGGACCGGAAGAAGCACAGGAATCAGTGTGTCTCGATAAGTTTTGTAGAATTCGGCTGGATAGCCATCAGGGCCTGGAGCTTTCAAAGTCTTGGCACTTTTGAGGACACGTTCTATTTCAGGGTGTCTAATAGGGGCTAATGAAATCTGAGCCTGGGCCTCCGAAAGTCGAGGGAGGGGAAGAGAGGCAAGGTATTCTAGTATCTCCGACTGAGAGGGGTGACATCCTGGGAGTAGACAGCCTGGTAATATTTTGCAAAAGTTTGCCAGATCAGGTGAGGGTGAGTAATCAGGGTCTTAGACTGAGGGTCAACCAAGGAACTAATAGACACTCTAGCCCTTTGCTTCCTTAGTCTTCTGGCTAATTTCTTTGCGCCATGAGGGCGTCCCTCATAGTAGTAATGTTTCAAATAAAATAGCTGTTACTCAACTCTTTGATCTAAGCACTTCTGTAATTGTTGTCTAACCTTAAGAATTTGAGGTTTTACTGTGTGGTCCCCCTGATCTGAAATCATCTGGAGGGTTTTCAGTTCTTGCTGGAGACTCTGGTTTCGCTGCTCTCTATTTTTTTTCCCACAGGCTGAGGCCTTTATTATTAGGCCTCTGAGGACCACCTTTAATGTGTCCCATAAAATCCCCGGGGAGGTCTGTGGCCCTCTATTGTCTGATATTATTTCCGGGATTAGGTCTAAAATGTCCTGCTTAAACTCCAGGTCCCGTAGGTGGGCAATGTTGAGTCTCCATTGAGTGACTCTATGTGGGGCCCCTAACTGCAGTTTCATATAAACCGGAGCATGATCGGACAACAGAAGGGGTCCATGCCAGATATCTATTAACAACTCCTAATGTTCTATGGTTGTAAAAAGATAATCAAGGCGTGCTGCCACTCCTGTTCTGGCTGCCATATGGTAAAGCTTTAGTGGACAGACATCAATGAATCCCAGGCTGGCCATGTTAGTTTTAAAATATTTTTGAAGGGGATTAACCCTATGGGACATGACAGTAGAAACAACGAGTAATGGGTCAAGCACAAGGTTCAAATCCCTCCCCCCATTATTAATTGGCCCCGGAGGACTGAGAGAAGATCTGAAATATATTTCTGGGCAACCAATTTAGTTGAACCTGGGGGGAAATAAACCGAGGACAAAGTGACCTCACGATTATATAGGGATCCCGTTACTAATTCCTCCCACTGAGCCATTTTAGCCAGGAGTAGGGCTACCCACTCCTACGTCCCGATCCATGGGAGGAAGAAGCGAGAATCAGGTATCTATTATTTTGCAGCTTGATATGTCCATTTTGGGACAGGTGAGTTTCCTGTAGGGCTACCAGTTCAGGCCTCTCTCTGTTAATAAATTGATGGAGTCTAGCCCTCTTAACTGGATAGTGAATACCATTTATATTCAGTGAAATTACCAGTGATGACTTAATCATTTTAACAAAAGGAGATTCATAGATTCAGTCTGAAACCTCATAGTCGTCCCTGTTAACATCCAGTCGGTAGACTCATCCCCCTTCCAAGCACTCTCGGAACCCCTGTCAACATCAATAGATCCAACTGAATTGATCCCCTGTCCCCATGAAAATTATCATTTGGTACATTCAACCATAAACTTATTAAAGCATCAGCCTGTTCTCTACTGTTCATCACATGCCAAAAGCTATTTTTTGAGTAAAAGATGAAAACTTGCAAACAAACCATGTAGGCGGAGCAAACTGTGACCACCTTGCAAATAACAACATATAAACTAGCCCAAACCACACGGCTAAAAGTGTAACTTGCTACCAACTGGGCAGCCCAAGTTGAAGTGCATATATGGGTATAGCACTTACAATTGTAGAAGACGGAAAGGGAAGTGACTTCCAAGGCTGGGAGGATATCATTGTCTCCTCCTTTTCCATTCACGGAAGGTATACCCTCCACTATAGGGGGAGGTAGTCCAGCTTGTGTGGTAAGCCGGACCTCCCAGGGGTTAAAATTACCTCCAAAAGGTGACAAGAGTAAGCTAGCCACTCGAGAGGCCTCTATTCCTACAAAGTGGTTATGGGAGAGAGGGAAAAAGGAAAGAAATGGTAATAGTAGGAGGTGTAAAAGCATCATGAATTCCCTTTAGTGCTGAGAACAACCTTCATTTCTGGTGATAGCAAAAACAGGGGCTGTTAGTACTCGCCTTACACCCGGGAACCCAGATATCCATTGCTACCGGTATCCCCCAGAGAGGGGTATGAAGGAAAAGACACATGGGCACCGGAGGGATCAAACATGAGGAACTGCCATAATCACACAGAGCAGCAACCTCAATTCAGTTGGTAGCGAACATAGCTGGCAACGCCTAGTACACAGTCATGGTGCACCTCAGTACCCATCCAGCCTGCTACATTCCCAGAGGCAATCTCAACCCCCAAAGTACCTGCTTCAAGGAGAGTTAAGGCCCCCCCCCCCAAACGGGGGCAAGACAAATAGACAATTGCAGGGTTGGGACCTGGGAATCGAGGGCCCCGGGAACATAAGCAATTTTTGTTTTAAAAAAACAGTTCATACAGGCACCTGCATCACAACAGAGTCCAGGAGAGATAACAGTCCATGCTTTACTACCCCCCCCCACAGTAAAAGGCATCAAACTAAACGGGTGTTGTTACCTGGGAGTCCAAGAACTGTAGGTAGGTTATCAGGAAGGCCTGCAATAGAGTCCCGAGGGTTTAGAAGGCCCTCCTTGTAACAGAAATAGTTAAGCAGTGTTCTACCCTCCCCGCCCCCTCCCTGGTAAGACTGAACCAGGAACATTACAGCATGAACCACCTAGCTCTTCATGGATCAGTTACCATGCATCTGAAGGAAGCAAGAGTTTTGATCAAGTCCCTGGGCTAAGGCTGTTCCGGATTCTTGTTTCTTGAGTTAGGGACCATATGCCAACATTCAGGTTTCTGAGGTCCTCGCTGCTCTTTGTGTCGCTCCTGGAACTGGATCCCACATTTCTGCAGCTCCTGTTTGGCTTCCATCGCAGAGTCGAACTCCTTTCTACCATCAGAGAACTGGACAATCATGTGAGCTGGGTAAGGGGTAGAGAACTTGATTCTCAGTTCTTTGAGTGGTGCAAACAGGGGTTGATACTCTTGCCTGGCTTTCTGAGTGGCTGGAGTGTAATTATTGTCCATATAGATTCTGTCCTGGCCATAGAATATTTTCTGTTTTTTCCACTCTGCTGTAAGGACATGATCTTTTGTTGTATATTTTCAAAATCAGGCTATAATTGAATGTGGACGAGCAGTCGGGGAGGTAGGCTTCAGCCCCAGAGCTCTATGGACTCATTCAAACTCTAAGTCCAGGTCGTCGGGCAGTTCAGGGGCCGTTCACAATACCATAGTTAAGAATTCAGTGATGTTGTGACCCTCCACTCCTTCCTGGACACCATAAAGCCGAATATTCTTTCTCCTGGATCGGTTTTCCGAATCCTCCTGCCTTCTCTGGATTTGTGTCTGAGCATCCTGGATCTGTTGCACTGCTGATTCTAGATTGTCGATTCTGTTCTCTGCAGCCTTGATCTGTCTTTCAGAGTCATCAACCCGCTGTTCCAAATTCTCCACATCTCTTTGTAGCTCCCCAGAGAGTTGTTTCATTTCAGCTTGGAAACTTAAGAGCTCTGTGTAAATGGCATCAAGATTAACCTTCTTACGTGGGGTGCGAGCTGAGAGGGCAGAGGCAGCCGCCGAGTCACGTAGGCCCACATTGGCAGAAGCCTGGGAGAGCTCCGAGTCAGAAGGCTCTGATCTTAATCTCACATCCTCCGGTGCCATCTCTGCAGTTTTTTCAGTAACAGGTAGCCCTTTGTAGCGGTTCCCCTTTGGCATTTAGTTGTATCATCATAGTTCTTAGTTTGAAGAGGTTTTGAAGGGGTTATTTGTTGTTCCCAGCATGGAGCTTCAGTATTATGCTACCAATAGGGTTGATGTCGCAACCGGAAGTCCCCTCCCATGGTAACTGTAAACAAAAATGAAAGGGGTGTTGGAATCTGCCTTGATTTCAGGAAACTTAATCAAGTGTCAGAATTTTACAGTTATCCTATGCCCAGAATAAATGATTTGGTGGACAGGCTGGGGAGTGCAAAGTACATCAGTACCATCGATCTCACCAAGAGTTACTGGCAAATACCTTTAGCTAAAGAATCCAGAGATAACACTGCATTTGCCACCCCTTTAGGATTTCATCAGTTTACCACCATGCCCTTTGGTTTACATGGTGCACCAGCTGCATTCCAGTGGTATGGATGTAAGTTTATCCCCTCACACTGGTTATTGTGCTACGTACCTGGATGAAGTTGTGGCGTGTACAGTCCAGACTGGAAAAGTCACGTGGAACACCTACGAGTAGTTATGCAAGCTATTGAAAATGCAGGCCTGACAATTAATCCTACTAAATGTGCATTGTGCATGCAGGAAACCAGATATTTGGGCTAAGTGTTGGGAAATGGAGAAGTCAAACCAGAGATTTCTAAAATAGAAGCTGTAGCTAACAGCCCTGTACCTAAAACAAAGAAACATGTTGGGTCATTTTTAGGGCTAGCTGGTTATTATCGGAGATTTGTTCCCAGCTTTGCTGAGTTAGCTATTCCCCTCACTGAACTCACAAAGAAACGGTACCCAAATAATGTGAAACAGACCCCAGAGTGTGATGAAGCTTTTCAAGCCATGAAAGCTGCATTATGTTCAGCACCTGTTTTAAAAAGCCCCGACTTTGAGAAACCATTTCTGTTACAAACAGATGCATCTGAGGTAGGCCTAGGTGCAGTCCTAAGTCAAAATATAGATGAGAAAGAACATCCTATTCTGTATATAAGTAGGAAATTGCATGACAGAGAGAAAAGGTACTCCGCTATCGAGAAGGAGTGTTTAGCAGCAAAGTGGTCCATGGAGTCCCTCAAATTTTATTTGCCTGGAACTGATTTTGTTCTTGTAACTGATCACAATTCTCTCAGTTGTCTTAACTAGATGAAAGATAAAAATTCCAGAATCACACAGTGGTACCTGGCACTGCAGCCATTTAAATACTCTGTGATTCACAAATCTGGTGAAGAGAATAGCAATGCTGATTTTCTGTTAAGATATGGATCAGGAATTGAGGGTTCTGATGGTTGAAAAAAAACCTAATGTATGGGTCTGAACTGTACTTTTTGCTGTACTGTTAAAAAAATGGATGCGAATGTGATTAATGTCTGAATGCAACAAGTACTATTAGAAAATAAAGAGTTTTGGAAACCTGTTTAATAAAACAGGTTCCCTCTTAAAGAGGGGGTATATGTGACTGGGTAGAATAGGACCCTGTCCCATTTGTTTAGGAGAAAGTGTTTAAATGCAAGGATCTGTATTCTTTCCTTTTCTGTCTCTTCTGTCTGGTTGCGCAACCAAATTTTCCTGTGAAACCTCGGACTTGATCAACCCAAACAGTCTCGCAATTCTTTGCCTCTCACTGTCTCTGTTTTCTCTTGCTGTCTGTTTTTCCTCCCTTGCATATCTATATCTGCTAATATAAAATAAATGAGAATCAATGTATGGAAATGTAGCTGATATTGAGATCACTTTTGTTTAGAAAATTGTATTACTGTTGAAATGTATATATTCATAATTTGAGATAACCGTAAAAAGCTAGAGGTTACTTGAGGTGCAAATATCTGAGCCTTTTGCAGTTGCTGTGGGGACCTGAGGAAGTTCTAAGTGTTCTAGCAGCTCCTGAAATTTACAAAGAACAGGATGCTTGCAAAGGATGGGGGTTGAAAAGAGATATAAAAACAGCTAAGCTGAGCTGCAAGATAGATTTTTTTACTAGAGATTTTACTTTGCTTCTGTATATAGTTATTCTGAACAGGTTTTATTTTATGTTACTTCCAACTACAAATAAACAGTTTTGTGGAATTTTACAACTGCTCCTAGGTTTTCTCTATGCTTCCTGACTTGTGCCTCGACGACACTGAGAGATGCATATTTTCACACCCCTGTAAGACCCTCTCACAGGAGGTCTCTCACGTTCAGTCTAGGAAAAGAGTAGTACCAATTTGTAACCCTGTCGTTTGGTCTGACCTCAGCTCCAAGGGTGTTCAGAAAGTGCCTAGCAGCATTAGCTGCATTCCTGCAAAGAAAAGGGGTAGTAGTGTATCCCTACATGGACAACTGACTAGTCACAGATCAAAAGAGGAGGCACTAAGCTCTCTTGCACTTGTAAGAAACACCCAGGAAAATCTTGGTTTCCTCCTGAACCTAGACAAATCCCAGCTAGAACTCAACTAAGTGCTGGTGTTCATAAGGGCAGTGCTAGACACCACACAGAAAAAACTATTTCTTCCACAGTCGAGAGTGGAAAGCATGCTGTCCTGCGTAGTGTCTCTCATGCTAGGCAAACCAGTCAGCAAGGACAGTTAGTAAGCTATATTTCAGCAGTAACAGTTGTGGTACTGTGGGCTCGTCTACAGATGAAAAATGTACAGTACCACTTAAAAAGGCACTGGCGTCAAAAGTCAAATTCACAATGCCAGCCAGTACCAGTCTCAAACAGTCTGATCAGGGCTCTGAACTGGTGGAAAGAGGCGAACAACCTCAGAGAAGGAGTTCAAAAGAATTGTTTCTAGTCCCTACTCTGGCAGCAGGTGCCTCCCTGCTAGGATAGGAGGGGGGAGGTATCTAGAGGAACAGACAGTAAGTGGTATTGTAATATGGCAATAATATAATGACACTCAGAAACACAGATCATTGGTCAAAACACACTACATGCAACTATTAATGCTGTGCATTAATTCCCTAGATATGCCCGCTCGCATAATCCTCTCAATAGCCACAAGAGGGACCTATCTCTCAGAAATGTACAGCAGTGCTGGTGAGCCACTAAAGCAGGGCACATAACACATTTTTCCTGATGACTCCACAGGGAACACGACTGTTACCTGACTCATTATTATCGTTCTGACAGTTATATACCGCACCCAGCATCCAATCCCTCACCTTCGCAATGTAACACATGCAAGGCGGCGGCAAGTCAGCATGTGGCATACCACAAACAGAGTGGGAATAAAATATCTCTGACCTTCGCACCAATCTTGCTATGTGTCGGCCTCCAACTCTACAGTTTCCCAACTCTCGTATGCTGTGAATGAGCAATGCAAGTGTAGCAGTCACAACAATATGAATGCAGAGTAGATACGTGTAAATGCTGTACCCTAGCTCATTACAAGGTCCTGACAGAACATAAATAAGACACATATGGATCAGACCACTACGTCACAGATCACTGCCTGTGCTGCACATGGTGGCGAGGGGGCACAGAAGTCCACAAAAAACGAATAGTCATATTATCGAAAAGATAGGAACTGTGCAAAAAATAATAGAAAGTAAAGTCATGGGGTGGAAGGCAATAGTTGAGAAATGTTGTGTGGACAACCACTGTGGCAGTGTATGTAAATGACCAATATGTCCCACAACACACAGCAAATGACTACAAGTTCACAATGAGTGCATTCCACAGTTATACACCACCTAGAACACATCATGAAATATTCGAATACCCTCTAAACAGTACAAGAAGTCAAACCAGCATTTGTAAAAATACGTATAATGTGATGCATCACTATATAAACAAGTGTGCTTCCAAAAATGCATCGCATCTTAAAATAGATACAAATTCATGTAAACAATGTATGTCGTGTATGTTAAACTATACCATATATAAACAATAGGCACCTTGCACATGCCATGTTACAAGTGTATTAATCCCCTTGACAGGAGGCATTTCCCAGGAATTAATGCATGGTTGGGTGGTGGGAAGCACTCGGCCTTCGGCCTTGTGTACCCCAACCATGCATTAATTCCTGGGAAATGCCTCCTGTCTCGGTGATTAATGCTTACTCTGGTCCCTACTAGAGCAGCTGGGACACATAAACCTGCTAGAGCTTAGGACATTACATCTGTCGATGCAGTCCTTCTCAGATCTGCTGCAGAACCGGTCAGCTCTGGTAAGAACAGACAATACCACCACAATGTACTACATAAACAAGCAGGGTGATACAAGGCCCTCAAAGCGCTGCACAGAGGTAGTCAGAATCTAGTATCTGACTTGCTCACTGAATGCAAAAATGAAGCTATCAAGCTTCCAGTGTCTTGCTGCAGGCTACCCCACAGCTGGACCCTGCCCCAGGATAAACTTAACGCTCAGCTGGGAGGGCAAGTTTCTATAAGCCTTCCCTCCATTCCCTCTGCTACACAGAGTACTGTAGACACTGGGAAAGGGACTCATCCACCATGATTCTAGTGGTGCCAGACTGGGCAAGACAGTCAAGGTACTGTCTCCTCTTGACCCTGTCACAGGGTAGGGTGACATTCCCAGACCTCAGGACACTGAAACTGAAGGCATGGTTCTTGTATCTCTTGAACATTCAGCAATGAATACATCAGGTAAAGTGTTAAATATCCTGAAAGGTTTAAGAAAACAATCCACAAGAAATTAGTATTCCTCTAAATGGAAAAGACTTTCCATAAGGTGCGGGCGTGTGTTTGTGTTTTAGTGGTTTCCCATAGTTACAGACAGGAGTCTGGAGAGCGTTCCTTTGAAAGCACTAAACAGAGTGGGGAAAAAAACAGCATGCAGAATGCAAATATAATTGCATTGCATCTCATATGTTAACAGCTTGTCAGTAATGAACAAAAGACACTAGCAATAGGAGATTTCAATTACGTATTATGTTTCCTTCTGAGAGACCTTGATACCAGCTGGATACCTAAAAATGTGAAATTTAGACACATTTAAGTTTATTGTTTATATATATTTTACAATTTTATTTATATGGACATTATACTCCTGCCCCGTCCCATCGACCCCCTTCTGCTGTCAACCCACAGCCCCGTCACCCCACCTCCAGAACTTACCCCATCTACTTCTTACCTCATTGCATGAGTGATTACCCTGGATGGAGGTGGTGCATTACCTGCAGGGTCATTATATTATTTATTTATTTCTTGTTTCAGAATCAACCTTCGAGCAGGGTGTTCTTCTTCAAAGGTTCCACGTCAGAGAAAGCAGATGTGCATACATAGGGAAACAGTTTACAAGACACATAATGCAAAGGCGACACACAAAGTTCATTGATAACAGGAAGTGACTAAAGTACAGTACACCTTCAGTCGAGTCACCAGAACCCAGACTACTAGGCATATAGCAGATCCAGGCACATGTGAACTGGCCATGATAGGCAGCCAAGAGAAATGGCTTTGTTAGGTGATATATGTAGCATGGTGGAGATGGGAGATAGGGGACGGTCCAAGTAGCCGTGGAGCAGTAAGCAGAAATAAGATTTAGAAGGTTGTGGTGGTGTCAGAGCAGGAGAGGGAGATAGAATAGTGTGAGGGAGGTACCCTATTCCGCAGTGGACGACCACTGGTGCTCAGGGTCATCGTCATCATCGTCATTCAGCCGACAGGGGTTCTTTCCACCTGCCACTCTCTGTGAGTCAGAGCCAGTGGCATGCAATGGTACACATGAAGACTGTTGAGATGGTGCATACCTTCAATGCCCACCTCCAGAGTTTAATTCTGGTCTGCAACCTACCCTTTGCTAGGTGGCAACCAAGCAGTGGTACCCACTGTCCCCTCACTCCGTTGGAGGTGAGCCGTCGATGAATACTCAATCCCTCCTTCTCCACCAGCCCTGAGCAACCCTGGTCCTTTCCTGAACCCGCATAGCCAGTGTGGTAGGAGGTGAGGCATCCAGCGCCTCAGCCTGCCATGCCTTTGATCCCACTATAAGTTTACTGTAGCCCAGATTTCCTTAGACAATATTGTCTCTGGCCCTGAGGAGGACTGAACCTGCGACCCATCGTTTTACAGGTCTGTGCTTTTACCCTCTGTACCATTCAGCCAGAACTATATTTTTGCAATTCTTTCCCCTTTTTCTTTATTACTGAGGGAAATTACATAACAACAAGATTACTGTCCCTTAGACTTTATTTGCCCTGGGGCTGCCTGTTTCCACATAACATCATAATTCCCTGTTTACGACATCATAATTTCTCCGCAGCAACAGATTGGGATTTCATAAACAATTCCAGAAGTAGACAAGCAGACATAGCAAATAGGGCAGAGATCCTATTTCCATGCAAATGTCCTTAGTAATAAAGAAATAAGGGTGACAATTACAGAAAAAAAGTGTGAAATGTAAGTTAAATTGTGTCTAAATATTATATTTTGCAGAGTTGTTCCAACAACATCAGGGGCTCTTTAAAGCTATATTACACATTTAAATATTTTTTGTGTACAGGTTGTAGACTGAGAAGAAGGGTATTGTTGCCTGCAGAAAGGTGTGGGAAGTGTGTGTTTTTGTTAGTTGGGAACAGGATAGGCAGCATGTTTGTTGTGTAGTGAATCATATCTTGTGTAGGTTTCATTTTGTTTATATGCAGCAGATGGGCAGTTTGTTTGAGATTTTTGTGGGGTAGTCCTTGTTACCAGGGTTAGCTGGCTTGTTGTTGGGTGGTGGCATGTTGTTTAGGTAGTACTGTGACTTTGTTTGTCACTGTTTCATGGGATTTCCGGGTTGAAGATTTAAAAGATATTTGTTTTTCAAATATTTTTAATTTCTTTTCCAGTGGTACAAACATATCACAATACAGATGTTTGAATAAATACATAAAAATACAACATTTGAAGAAGCCTTAAATATGACCTAAAATAATGAGTGTGCAATGGCTTATACAATTTAATTAAGTTATATGCAGTTAGATGTATATCTATTCTAAATCTCCATATTCATTATAATACGGTATATGGTATAGTATGCTCCCTAGAGAATGACTAGCTCTCTAACCATTTCATAAAGGGAGCCCAAGTATGTTCATATGTATCTAATGTTTTATTGTTTATGTGACTCTTTCTCTCATTTAGAGCCAAACTGATCATATGTTTGGTCCATTCCTCTATACTAGGTGTAAGATTGTCTTTCCAATGAGTCAGAATTAGCCTTTTGAAGCCTAATGCAGCTAATAATAGCCATTAAAGACATTTATTAAAAATATTTTTTTGAGCTAGAAGCAGCTGCCCTCCCCAGCCGGTTTGTCTGATCACGCCTCAAGCAGCAGACACAAGTGGGTCAGCGAGGTCCAGAAGTTGCCCTCCCCAGCTGGTTTGTCCGACGGCGCGCCCCCAAGCAGCAAGACACAAGTGGGGTCATGAGGGTCCAGAAGCAGCTGCCCTCCCAGCTGGTTTGTCCGATGATGCCCCAGTAGCAAGACACAAGGGGGTCATGAGGGTCCAGAAGCAGCTGCCTCCCAGCCAGTTTGTCCGACACCCCCAAAGCAGCAAGACACAAGTGGGTTGCAGGGTCCAGAAGCAGCTGCCCTCCCAGCTGGTTTGTCCAACGATAACCTCGAGCAGCAAGACACCAGTGGGGTCTGAGGGTCCAGAAGCAGCTGCCCTCCCAGCCAGTTTGTCCGACGCCCCCCCAAAGCAGCAAGACACAAGTGGGGTTGCAGGGGTCCAGAAGCAGCTGCCCTCCCCAGCTGGTTTGTCCAACGATACCCCCCCCCGAAGCAGCAAGACACCAGTGGGGTCAGCGAGGGTCCAGAAGCAGCTGCCCTTCCCAGCTGGTTTGTCCAACGATACCCCCCTCCCGAAGCAGCAAGACACCAGTGGGGTCATGAGGGTCCAGAAGCAGCTGCTCTCCCCAGCCGGTTTGTCCAACGACACCCCCCAAAGCAGCAAGACACAAGTGGGGTCAAGAGTCCAGAAGCAGCTGCCCTCCCAGCTGGTTTGTCCAACGATACCCTCCCCAAGCAGCAAGACACCAGTGGGTCACGAGGGTCCAGAAGCAGCTGCTCTCCCAGCCGGTTTGTCCGATGACGCCCCAAAGCAGCAAGACACAAGGTACGGATGCACTCACCCTGCAGGCAGGCTCTGAATCAGAGTCAGTGTTGCGCCAAAATTTGAATTTCTGGACAAAGGACTTCTTAACTGCTCTAGCCCTTAAGGACTTTAATTTAATTTCTGTCGGCACAGGCTTATAGATTGTTTTTTTACTGCACAGAATCAGCCTGAAACACGCTTTACTGCTGTATTGTTTTCTGTTCAGAACAGCCTAAAACACGCTTTGTGCTGTATCCTAAAGGACTCTTAAGTAGTTAGCTTACTGCTCAGTACAGACTATCACACGCTATTGCTCCTTCCAAAAGGACTTTATTTAATTCAGCTGGTCCTTAATTAATTTCAGTTTGGAAATTGTTGCTGACTGTTTGTACACGTACCTACGTGTTGCTCCTCCCTCTCAGTTGGCTATATAATCTCTTCTCCTTTCCTTCCACAGTGGGGTCACAAGGGTCCAGAAGCAGCTGCCTCCCCAGCCAGTTTGTCCGATGATGCCCCCCCCCCGAAGCAGTAAGACACAAGGTACGGACGCACTCACCCTGCGGGCAGGCTCTGAATCAGAATCAGTTAGAGCCCCGCCGCCACTGCCCTTGGTGAGCCCCTAGCTTTATAGCGATTGCTCATGTGACTCCACAGCCTATCAGCCCAATCTCCCATTTGCAGCTTATCAGCTGCAACCTCTAGTGGCCGCTATTCCTCTGCTCCAGCTTGCTCTTCTTGCTACTATATCACCTCTTCTAACCTTGCTATTTTTCACACTTGCCCCACTAGCCTCCCTTCCCCCAGCTATCCACCCGAAATGCAACCACCCCCACTCATGTCTGCCTGCATTATCCCCCAGCCCACCTATGCCAACACCCCCTAACAGCAATCCCATGTTCAATTGCACAACTGGGCCATTAGCACTACCATCCTGCTCCCTTCTTTTCACCCAGGTCATACAGTCCTCCATCTCCCAGCCCTATGTAGTCCTCCATCCACCTCCCCATGTCCCACCTCAGCACCCAGACCCAAATCCCTCTGACATAAATCCAAACAGTATATCGTACTGCTACTCCTCCTGGCAGGGGATATTGAAGCAAACCCTGGACCCACCCCCCAACTCTTCCACTCTGTTTTTCCAAAAGGCCTCAGACTCCTGCACCTCAACTCCTGCAGTATACTAAACAAAATAACCATGCTGCAACCCATTGCCCTATCTCTTCGCCCTGATATCCTGATCATATCAGAAACCTGGCTAAAGCCTCACCACACTGATGCTGAGGTATCCATCCCTGGCTACTCAATCATCAGACATGATCGGCAAGGGAAAAAGAGAGGCGGGGGTACTGCCATGTATATCTCCTCCAGACTGCAGTTTACCATGGTGCAAATTCCCTCCCTTCTAGCTCACATCGACTCTCTCCTACTCAAACTCTCACTCCCGCTCACCACCCCAGTGTACATTGCAGGCACCTACTGCGCCCCCAGCACCCCCCCTGCCTGACATCCTAGCCCACCTGGGAACACTAAAGACCTCCGCTTCTGGAGGCAAGCTACACGTCCTCGGTGATTTCAACTTCAACTGGCTAGCCAAAGAAAATGCCCAGCTCAGGACCAAGATCAAGGCACTAAACCTCACCCAACTAATCACAGACCCCACCCGGCTAAACCACAAAACGCAAAATCACTCACCCCTGGACTGGGTCCTATCCTCCCACCCCCACAGGATCCTAAGTGTGGGCCTGCTCCCAGACTCCCTAAGTGACCACCACATGATCTACATGATCAGGAAAGTGCATAGGCCCACTGCACTTCCCCAGGATACTGCTCACAGGGTTGTATAATTCCTTAGACCCAATATCACTCTTACAAGACCTAGGACGAGTAGACTGGTCCTTCATCCCAGTGGCTCCATCTATTGATGCCGCATTCTCAACTTTCAAGGCCAGATTCCTAAAAGTGTGGGACTCCCATGCCCTCCTGCGCACAAAAAGGGTCAGAGGCATCCATCTTCCCTGGATCACTGCTGATGTCATCAGCCAATGCCACTCCAGGGACCATGCTTGGAAAGCTCACAAGAAACTGGGCACCCAAGCATCTCTCCAATGCTACCAGGCCCGCCGCAATGCCTGCACCAAACTCATTTGCCAGGCCAAAAAGAATGACTTCCTATCAGCCTTCAGCGCAAACCTTAACCCCCGCCGACAAACATTTGGAAATCGTTCAAATTCCTCTTCCCCAGCCCAGCCACTAATCACCAACACTATCAATACAGGGTACTACCATCACTGACCACTGCGAGGTAGCCACCGCTTTCAACACCTACTTCCCCAGCTGCATGGACTCTCTCCTATCGATTCTCCAGCACCCACCCACTCCATGTTCCCCCTCTGCACCAAGGGCACACCTACCGGCCATCCAGCTTCTCCTTTCACCCTGTATCCCTGGCTGAAGTACTCAAATCCCTACGGGCCCTGAACCCTAATAAAGGAAAATGTCCCATGGCCCTGGACACCAAGATGTTATACTTGTCCGCCCCCGTCATAGCCGTCCTACTAGCCGACCTTTTCAACCTCTCCTTCTCACTAGCCAAACTACCAACCAAATGGAAGCAGGCTACGGTCATACCCCTCCCTAGAGGCGGTGACCCCTCCTCTCCGGGTAACTATCACCCCATCTCCCTCCTCCCGATTCTGGCCAAACTACAGGAACGTCTTGTCCTTGCCCAACTCTCTCCCTATCTGGACGCATCCTCCTTCTTCACCCCATATCAATCCGGTTTTCGCAAATCGCATTCAACTGTCACTTCCCTACTAAGAATCACTGATGCCATACTCACCGGCATGGACAATGGCCACATCACCTCAGCCATCTTTATCGACTTGGCCAAGGCTTTCGACACCGTCTCCCATACTCTGCTCCTATCTAAACTAAAAGCTGCCGGCCTCTCCGAGCCGGTCTCCAGCTGGTTTCATGACTAGCTGGTAGGTAGGTACCATTCTGTTAAAATCACCTCCCACATCTCTAGCCCCCTACCAGTTACTGCCAGCGTCCCCCAAGGCTCAGTCTTGGGCCTACTGCTCTTCTCCATATTTTTAAATGACCTTCCATCAGCCTGCCTTCACTCATCCATCCATATGTATGTGGATGACACAGTGCTGTATACCAGGGGCCCCTCCACAAGCGATGTGGCTAATCTACTATAGCAGGATTTCAATGCCATCCAGCACTGGTTCCGCTCTAACCAGCTGTTCCTAAACCCGAAGAAGACTATTTCGCTAACCTTTGGATCACAGCAAAGACTCTCCCGCCAAGCCTCTTGCCCCCCCTTCCAAACTCTGGACGGGACCCCCCTGGAAGCATGCACCACCTTCAGATACCTAGACATCTGGCTCGACCAGCACCTAGACTTCTCCACTCAAATTGATTCCATCCACAAGAAACTACTCCCTAAACTCGGTGCCCTATATCGGAACAAAGGTTGCCTCCCCTCTCCAGCCCGGAAGGCTATTGTCCAAAAGATGATTCTCTCAATACTCGACTATGGTGACGTAGTCTATGGCACTGCTCCCTCCTCCTCCTTAGCCAGCCTTGACACACTTTTTCACTGCTTCTGTTGCTTTATCCTGGATTGCCCGCAAACAACCCACCACTGCGCTTTATACAGCTCCCTAACTCTGCCGTCCTTTCAAGACCGCAGACTGGCCCACTGCGCTAGGACCGCAGCCAAATTCTGGTCCCAGTCTCTTCCCTCCTACCTGGCCTCTGTCCTCTCTCCACAACCTCCTCCTGCCTACTCCCTCAGAAGCACGGACCCCAGGCTCCTCCGCGTCCCTTTCGTGTGCACAACCAAAGGACAAGCCACCTTCAAATACCGTATCCCCAAGCTCTGGAACGCCTTGCCAGCCGATATTAGACACTCAGCTAACCCCCATCACCTCAATCTCCTCCTCAGCACACACTTCTCCACCAGCTGCTCTTGCTTCAGCTAGTTCCCACTCTGTGCTTACCCCTATGGGGCCTCTGCATTCTGTGTTCTCAGACGGTATTTTGTGTAATTGTATCCAATTGTATTTCCCTACCTCCTTTGTTTCCTTTGTTTTCTACCTGCCCATTGTCTGTAATGTCCAGGCCTTCCTCCACGTTGTGTTGTACAATTACTGGGACCTGTGATGTATTAATTACTTGGGACATGTCCCCCAGGACGCATCTGGAATTGAGCAGCCCCTGCTCGATATGCCTTCCTGGTTAAACTCGTAAATAAATAAATAAGAAACAGCTTCCTTGGCATAATGTTCTAGTTTTGATAGAACACTGGAAGTAACAGCCTACTGAGTTCTAGATTATTGAGATTGTTGTTATATTTTGATGGTAAAGTGAGATAGAAATGTTTATATTTTTGAATTGTATATTTTATAGTTATATATAACTGGTAGCTAGGAGAAGGCTTCAGCTGGACTGGGAGGATGTGGAGGAATAGGTACATGTATGGTTTAAACCAGATTTAAACACTGCCCTAGATGGCTTCTGCCAGAGAACACCAGAAGGAAGGAGCTGCTGTTGTGACTGGACTTCTCTACTGGGACTATATTGACCCCACCCCCAACCTAAGCCAGTTCTACTTTTATAAGTACAGGATTTGACTGACAACAGGAACTTCCTGTTTCAGAGCAGAAAGTGAGTGATCACAGAGCCACCAAAGACTCACCATCCTAGAAGGAAAAGAGTAGCTCTACGTCCCCCCAGCTGCTGGAGGTCTGCCTCTGAGCAAGTAAGGAGACTACTTAGAAATACAGGAACCTTTTCTCAGAGCAGGAAGATCAAGAGATGAAAGGGCACAGAGGCAGTAAGTAAGTAGGGAGAAAAAAAATAAATAAATAAACAGAGGAAAGAGTAAGTATTCCAAACAACAGTGTAGGGGCCAGAAATAAGACATGATGGGAGTGGTGCAGTGCAGTGGCTGTGGAGCAGCAGTCTTCCGGGAGATGTCCTGGAGGATGCAGTGTTGTCCCATCTGCAGGCACCTCACTGGGCTGAGGGAGGAGGTTGCTCATCTCCAGGCTGAGTTGGCCAGGATTTGTGGTCCTCCTCTCCCATCCAGGGACCACCAGGGCCACTGCCATTGCCTCAGAGGTTGCCAAGAAAGAGGAGCGGTTGGACCACAGTGGGCTCAGGGAGGGTGAGGGTGGTGGAACAGAGGTGCATCCCTCCAGTTGTACCTCTTCACAGTTCATATGCTGTTCTGGCAAAGTGTGGTTCCTTATGGAGGCACCCGCAGTGGAGACCAAGGAGCATGCTGGGAACCTCCAAAAAGGAGACCCACAGAAGGGTGGCATGGGACCCCACAGGGGAAGGAAACAACTCCTGGTAGGGGACTCCATTGCTAGGAAGGTAGAACTGGGAGAGGAAGGAGACAGGGAGGTAAGGTGCCTGCCTGGCGCCATGGCTTGGAGGGACAGGGAGCAAATCCTCAGCATCGCCGGAGCAGCTGCACAGGAGAGGGAGCTGGATGTCATTGTCCACCTAGGGACAAATGACCTGGCTAAGAAAGGGATCAGAGCAGTGCAGGAGGTGTTTGTGGAGTTGGAGAGGGGCCTTGGACAAGTAGCACGCATGGTAACCTTCTCGGAGGTACTGCCTGTCTATGGCATAAGGGGGTCCACCTGGAGTGATGCAGGCCTATACTGGCATGATGGTCTGCATCTGTCCAGGAGGGGAACCAGGATCCTAGGTGATAGGTTTAAATGCTTCATTGGCAAGCATTTAAACTAGCCAAGGGGGGAGGCACTGGAAAGGAGCAGGGAAATCCTAGCCCCCCCAAAAAAAATCGGGGTAGAAAGTGAGGTAAACACCAATATAGAGATGTTAATAGGGAAAAGAGCAGGGGTAAATGGAGAAAGTGACAAAGGAAGTAAGGACAAGGATTGGGCAAAAAGGGGTAAGGCCATCAGGAAATGGAGGGTAATGAGTACCAATGCCTGTAGTCTGGGCAACAAGCTCCCGGAACTGGTGGCCTTGATGGAAGAGGGATGCCTGAATACTGTAGCAGTCACAGAAACATGGTACACAGAGAACCATGACTGGGATGTTAACATACCAGGGTACACAACCTACAGGAGAGACAGGGAAGGGAGAAGAGGGGGCAGAGTAGCTCTCTATGTAAGGGAAGGGATAAAAGCAACTGAACAAAAGAGTAAACAGGGAGGAGAGGAGGCACTGTGGGTCACCTTAGAGACTGGAAATGGCACCACAATCCGCACAGGGGTTGTATACAGACCTCATGTCAGGGGGAAGGAATGGACAAGGATATGATAGGAGGCATCCTTGGGATGGCAGAGAAAGGGGAGCTACTATTGATGGGAGACCTGAATATGTCAGATATTAACTGGAACACCTTTGCTGCAGCCACATCCAAGAGCAGAGCCATTCTCGATGTCCTACAGGTGGCATGCCTCAGACAGCTAGTTTTGGAACCCACTCATGAGGGAGCAATCTTAGACCTCATACTCTCAAATGGGGACAGTGAGAGGATCTCAGATCTAGAAGTGGGTAGCCATCTGGGAAAAAGTGACCACCAAACAGTGTGGTTCATGATAAACTCAGCTACAGAGTCAAACCATACAAAAGTGAGGGTATTGGACTTCAGGAGGGCTGGCTTTGGCAAGATGGGAGAGTGCCTTAGAAAAGCACTAGCAACCAGGCTAGAAGGAGGGGTGGAGCAACAATGGGAAAACATTAAAACCGCCATCACAAAGGCAACAAGCCATTGTGTGAAGCAAATAAACAGATCAAAATGAAAGAAAAAGCCACTGTGGTTCTCAAAAGAGGTGGCAGGGAAGGTCAGGGAGAAAAAGGCAGCATCCAGGAAGTATGAGGAAACACAGAAGGAGCAGGACAGAGAGCTGTACCAGTTAAGACAGAAGGAAGCAGGGAGGGAAGTCAGAATAGCAAAGGCCCAAACTTGAGGAAAAGATAGCCAACTCGGTTAAGAAGGGGGATAAAACCTTTTAGAGGTACATCAGGGCGCGTAGAAAGACAAAGGGAAAGATAATGAGACTGAATAGAATGGACGGTGGGTGGGCAGAGAGGGACAGTGAAAGCAGGGATACTGAATAAATACTTCTGCTCAGTATTCACAAAAGAGGAGGAGGGGGAGGTGCCTAATCCAGTTAACAGAAGCACTCTAGATGGGGGGGGGGGTGTCAATCCCAGTCCTTTCACAGAAGAAAGGGTTCTGAAAGAACTCCTGAAACTGAAGGTGGACAAAGCAATGGGGCCTGATGGAATTCACTCCAGAATTCTAAAAGAATTAAGGGTAGAGCTAGTGAAACCACTGACTACCCTTTTTAACAAATCGTGGGAGGATGGTGTGGTACCTGAGGACTGGAGGAAGGTGGATGTGATTCCACTTCACAAAAGTGGGACCAAGACAGAGGCAGGAAACTACAGACCTGTCAGTTTGACCTCTGTGGTAGGGAAAGTGATGGAATCACTTCTGAAGGAAAGAATTGTTGAGTACCTAGAGGCCTACGGGGCACAGGACCCATGGCAGCATGGGTTCACAGCAGGAAGGTCATGTCAGACAAATCTAATTAATTTCTTTGACTGGGTGACCAAAGTAGTAGACCAGGGAGGGGCTGTGGAAATGGCCTACCCAGACTTTAGCAAGGCATTGGACACAGTCACACACAAAAGATTAATAGTCAAATTAACCAGCCTGGGAGTGGGTCCCAGAGTGGTAGCCTGGGTAAAACATTGGCTGGACAACAGGACACAGAAGGTAATTGTAAATGTAGTCCACTCTGAAGAAAGAGGGTTACTAGTGGGTACTGCAAGGTTCAGTACTGGGTCCAGTTCCTTTTAATGTCTTTATAAGTGACATTGCAGAGGACTGAAGGAAATGTATGCCTCTTTGCAGATGACATAAAGATCTGCAACAGGGTTGATACACAAGGAGGCGTGGAAATGATGAGAAGGACTTGGCAAGGTTGGAGGAATGGTCAGAAGTATGGCAGCTTGGATTCAGTGCAAAGAAGTGCAAAATAATGCACCTGGGAAACAAAACCCTGGGGAAGATTACACAATGGGGGGGAGGTAGTAAGAACAACAAAACTGGAAAGGGACCTGGGGGTAATCATATCAGATGACCTTAAGGTTAGCAAGCAATGTGAGAAGGCAGTAGGGAGGGCTGGGGGGATACTGGGATGTATAGGAGAGGCATCACCAGCAGAAACAGGAAGTTGTTATCCTCTGTACAGACAGTTGGTGAGACGCCATCTGGAGTACCATGTCCAGTTCTGGAGACCCCATCTCCACAAGGACATAGGCAGGATAGAGGCAGTCCAGAGGAGGGCAACTAAAATAATGCAGGGTCTGCAAGAGAAGCCATACAAGGAGAGACTAAAGGAACTTAATATGTATACTCTTGAGGAAAGGGGGGAGAGGGGGGACATGATAGAAATGTTTAAGTACCTCAGTGGAATCAATGAAGTCCAAGAGGGTAGCATCTTTCAGAAAAGAGATGTGCAAGAACAAGGGACACAATTTGAAGATAGGGGGGCAGTTCGGGGCAATAGGAAGAAGTATTTTTCACAGAGAGGGTGGGTTGACATGGAACAGCCTTCTGAGGAGGCTAGTGGGGTTCTAAGACTGTGAGAATTCAGAATGCATGGACAGACATAAGCAATTTTTTCTGGGGGTAGGAAGAAATAGGCTGTTTGCTAACTAGGAATTGCAGCTTATCCTGTAGGTAGGGAAATGGGCAGACTAGATGGGCCAAGCGGTCCTTATCTGCCATCAAAGTCTATGTTTCTATGGGAAGTAGGAGAATGGTAAACTACAATAGCTGTGGGACAGCAGTCTTTCTGTGGGTGTTGTGAAGTAAAGGGGGATGTCCTGTGTGTAAGAGCCTGAAGCAGCTAAGGGCTGAAATAAGGCTGCTCAGATGGGAGCTGGGGAGGATGGTGTGGGAAGTCAGAGGAGCAGAGCAGTGGAGGGAAAGGCAGACGGGTGATGTCCAGGGGAGTGAGGGCATCAGGCAGGGGATGGGAGTGGGGAGAAGCACTCAGTATACAGGAGTATCTCTTCCTCAGAGGACTAGGGAGCCCAGGGTGGAGGAATGGCAAGTGGTAAGTGAAAGGGGTGGGAATATGAGAGTAGCATCAGGGACGGGAAATTCTAAAGGGGTGCCTTTATTGAATAGATTTGCACCACTGTCTGGAAGGAGGGAAGGGGCAGCAGGAGGTGAGGTAGGAGGTCAGATTGAGCCAGGGCTGAGAGTAGGAGTACAGGGGAAGGGAGAAGGTACTAATCATGGTGGACAGGGAAGATGAGACAGGCAAAACAGAGTGGAGGATGGGGGGAGGGAGAGAAAAGGAAAGGAAATGGGGAGGGAAAACTGAAAGCAGATGCAGATAGTCAGAAGGGGAGGGGTAGAGTGGGAGATAGAAAAACAGTTAAGGGGATAAATTGTGGATGTGGAGATAAGTTGACTAGAGTGCAGAGGGAGCAGTTAAGTGAGGAAGCAGCCAGTACCAAAGGTAAGAAAGGAAGGACAGGGAGCACGGGTGCATAAGATGGAAGGGTGGCAATCATAGGGGACTCCATAATTAGGGGTATTCACTGGTGAAGGAAAGGGGACCCAAATGCAAGCAGGAGGGTGGTTTATATGCCAGGGATGACAGCAGGGAAGGTGGGCCCAAGAATAAGGGAAATAGTAAGGGAGGTTGGAGGAAAACCTAATTTAGTTATACATTTGGGAACCAACGACCTAGCTAGGGAGGAGGTTGAGGTAGTGAAAAGTAGGTTCAGGGAGTTAGGGAAGATCTGCAGGGAGAAAGATTGTTCACTGGCCTTCTCAGAGGTGATACCAGTACCAAGGACCAGCACAGCCAGGAAAAGAAGAAGAATAGAGGATTTTAATGACTGGCTGAGGAAATGGTGCAGGGAGGAGATGTTTATCTGTATTGGGGACTGGAAGGAGACCTGGTCAAACAAAGTACTCTTTTCACCAGACAGGCTACACATTCCCAGGAGGGAGGAGGAGGTTTGAGGGTACTCGGGAACAAATTAGGGAATACATAACCACTACACTTAATTTAAACTACTGGGGGGGGGGGCAGCAGGCATGCAGGCCCACAGACTCTGAGAGAGGTGGAGGAGGTCAGTGACCCCCCCCCACACACACACACACACAGTGATGGAAGAGGTCTGGAGGGAGAAGGTGGAAGGGGCAAGAACACAGCAAAGGGTGGAGGAGGTGAGGAACACATAACAAGGGTACGTGGAGGGGTGCATACAGAGGGAATAAATGTGAATAGAAAACTAAAGAGAAGAGAAGAGAAGAGAAGAGAAGAGAAGGGAAGGAAGGTCAGATTCTAGGTGGAGGGTGGTGTCTCTGAATGCACAGAGTCTTGGAAACAAGATGGATGACCTGCAGGCACTATTAGCAGACAGGAGGGTGGACATAGCTGCAGTAACTAAGACTTGGGCAACATCACACCATGACTGGGAACGTGTGATCCCTGGATATAAAATTATTCAGGAGGGACAGGGTAGTCGGGAAGGGTGGCAGTTTTTATCAGGGAGGGAATAACTTGCACTAGGGAGAAGTTGGAGGAAGGGGAGGTGGAGGCATTAAGGGTTCAGTTAAGGTCCAATAGAGCGAGAAAGGTGAGGTTGGGGGTTGATGAGGAGAGGGACAGGGAACTGAGCTCACAAATATTGGATGCTGCAGGGAAAGGAGAGGTGGTAATTGTGGGGGACTTCAACCTGCCCTAGGTGGACTGGAGCATGCCCTCCACAACATGTGCTAGGAGTTAGGTGATCCTGAAAGGACTGTAGAGTGGGTTCCTGACTCAGGGCGTCACTGAACCAACAAGAGCTGGGACAATTCTTGATCTGGTGCTCACAAATGGGGAGCATGTATAGGAAATAATGGTCAGGAAACCACTTGGTGGAAGTGACCATTGCACAGTGTGGTTCCAGTTGGATATGGGCAGGGAAAGCATCCCAACTAAGACCAAAATCTTGGATTTCAGGAGGGTGGACTTCAGGAAAATGGGCAAAGTGCTAAGAAGCCATCTGGTGGGCATCAGAGCAGATATGGGGGTGCACCAAAGGTGGTCCATCATTAATGAAGGAATACTGGTTGTCACAGATGAGTGCGTGAGGCTCAGGAGGAAGAATGCAAGAGCCAAAGTGCCCATCTAGTTCAGTTCTGGGGTTGCCCAGGCAGTAAGGGAAAAGAGATTGGCCTATAGAAAATTCAGGAAGACCAAGAGAGAAGTGGATAGGGAAAATTAACTAAGGTTGGCTAGTAAGGCAAGTAAGGAAGTCCAGTGAGAAAAGGCACAGAAGAAGCTGCAGATAGCTGAAGAAATTAAGATGGGGGAGAAGGCTTTTTTTCACTATATAAGTGAGAAAAGGGACAAGAAGGAAGGGATTGTTAGGCTTAGGAAAGGGGTGGAGTGGGTGGAGGATAATGGGGGAAAAGCAGAGATACTAAATGAATACTTCTGTTCCATCTTCACCAGGGAGAGGACGGACCAGTGCCTTCAGGAGGGAAAAGAGGAATGGGGGGTAACACAGATGTACTGATAGAGGAGGATAGAGTGAGGGAGGCGCTGCTGGCATTGAAGGTGGACATATCACCAGGCCCGGACAGAGTACATCCAAGGGTATTAAAGGAGCTAGCTGAGGAGCTGGCAAGGCCACTGGCAGACCTATTTAATAGTTCACTAGAGTCAGGCGTGGTACTGCAGGACTGGAGAACAGGACGTGTAGTGCTCCTCCACAAAAGCGGTCCCAAGGATGACCAGGGAATTACAGACCAGTCAGTCTGACCTCCATTGTGGGCAAGCTCATGGAGACCATACTAAAGGAAATGTTTGTGGAATGTCTAGAGGAGCATGGTCTCCAGGATGCAAGGAAGCATGGGTTCATGGGGGGGAGAGCGTGTCAAATGAATCTGATTGACTTCTTTGACTGTGTCACTAAGACAGTTGACAGGGGCCAAGTGGAAGACATCCTCTATCTTGATTTCAGCAAGGCCTTTGACTCTGTGCCCCACAAAAGGTTGATCAGAAAGTTGGTGGATCTTGGGGTTGGGGAAAAGATGGCCAGATGGGTGGAAAACTGGCTAAGGGACAGAACCCAGAGAGTGATTGTGGGGGGAGAGTTATCTGGCATGAAAGAGGTAACCAGTGGGGTCCTGCAGGGCTCGGTGCTGGGGCCAGTGTTGTTCAATGTCTTCATTAGTGACATTGGGGATGGCATTAAGGGCAAAATGTGCCTATTAATGGATGACACCAAGCTCTGCGGGAGAGTGGACACAGCTGAAGGGATACAGGACTTAAAGTACTACCTGGGTGGAGTCTGAGTATCTGCATCAGAGGAGAAGAAGAACTTGGGAGTGATGCTCACTAGTGACCTGAAGCACTCCACCCAGTGCAAGAAAACAGCAGCAAAGGCAAACAAGTTGCTGGGATGCATATATAGGGGGATCAGTAGTAGAAGAGAGGAAGTTATACTGCCCTTGTACAAGTCACTGGTAAGGCTGCATCTAGAGCATGGAGTTCAGTACTGGTGACCACACCTCAAAAAGGACATTAACCTGCTGGAGAAAGTCCAGAGGATGGCTACAAATATGATAGCGGGTCAGCAGGGTAAGGCTTACGAGGAGAGGTTGAGGGCACTGAACATGTACTCCCCAGAAGACAGGAGAGCGAGAGAGGAGACATGATTGGGACTTTCAGGTACTTCAAAGGCATAAATAAGGTTGATAAGGAGAATCTCTTTAAGCTGAATGGCAACCATAACACAAGGGGGCACAGTCTTAAGCTGGAGGGTGGGAGGCTTAGGAGGGAGGTCAGGAAGCACTTCTTCACAAAGAGAGTGGTGGACACTTGGAATTCACTGTGGAAGAGGTCATCTCATTGAAGACAGTGAGCAGCTTTAAGAGAGGCTGGGATAAGCATAGGGAGAAACTAAGGATCATGGGTAGGGAGGATGGGAGGAGTGGGGAAGGAGGGCATGGACATTAGCTCAAGCTGTGGACCCTGCAATACGAGCAGACTAGATAGACCAAATGGCCTTCTTCTGCTGGCTTCTTTGTATGTTTGTATGTACACAGCAAGCAAATGTAACCCCCTCCCTACAAATGGGGGTTCTCAAAAAGTCTTCCTTGAGCTTGCCTAAATGCTCACTGCCAGGCTGGTGTCCTGGGTTTTAGCAGTTTAAATGTATTGCCAGAGAGTGCCTGTATAGCCTCTGTGTACTGTCGCTTTAAGAGCTGCCTGGATTGCGGTTATTTTTTTCATCATTTAACATTTTGTTATCCGCTGCAGCGCACTCCGGCTTTGGGGCATCCAGCCGCCGGCTCCGCCCACCTGGAGAACTGGGTAGCTCAAACTGCACCCAGGAGGATCCGGGATGGCCATCTTGCCATCCTGCTAGAGGGCTGCCCTCTGCCTCAGCCAGCCAGGATAGCTCCGGACCCTCCCTGATAGGACTCTGTCAGAGTCCTCCAGGCAGCTCGGAGCGTGGCCATCAAGCTGCATGGTCACGCCCAGCCATTTATTCCGCCTGATTGGTCCCCCGGAAAGTGGACATGCAATGACATCCGGACACAACGTGCCGATGTCTGCCACTCTCCCCCTCCAGTATCCTCCGCTCCAGTAGTGCCCCCGAGCGTCTCCAGGGGCCGCTACAGCGCGGCGGGATTCCCCAACCCACCCCAGGAGTAGGAGAGCAGTCTATGGATGCTCAATCCCAGTCCTCCCCTGCCGACCCTCATCTACCCGGCCTGCTCGAACCTGGTCACCAGCGTGACGCGAGGGTTGGCGTCCAGCGCCTCAACCCTCAGTGTCACCGGGCCAGCCCTAGATTGCAGTTATAATTAATCTGGGAGGGGGGCTGAGTGTTTCTATGCTCGAGTCCTGCCCGGGCTGTCAAATAATTGCTCCATTCTGCCATCGCTACTTGTGTAGAGGGAGCTCTGTTATAAGATGTACTTGTTTGCTGATTATTTATTAGAATAGTAGTAATATTGCAGTTTATCTAACCTACCTTCCTTGCAGCATGGACATTTCTGTTTATCTCCACCATCATGGTCCTGGGCTGCTGAAATGGGCCAATCAGTACCTTTGGGGACTCTACAATAGAGCCTTGCCCATTTCCCCAGGGGCTTTGTGGGAGCAAAATTCTGTAGGAATTGTAGTTTTGGGCTTTTGGCACCTAAATGAACCTGGAAGGGGAGCCCTTGTTGTGACTGACAGAGGAATCAGCCAACCAAACCTTTTGGATCCTGGGGAAAGTCCCAGGCTGCTTGCAGCTAGCTTGAGATCTGAGTTGGGAAGTGAAGGAGTAACAGCTCGAGATAGTCGAGCGGCAATCCTGCGTGGATTCATGCGGGAGAACTGTGAAAGGGCTGAGTTTTGGTCTGCCTTTCTGCCTGCTGTCTCTGAGAGGGAAACTGAAGTTTATTCGGACTGAATCCGAATTGTGAGAGTGAGATATGCCACAGAACCGTGACCAGGATTTAACCTGAAGAAGACCGAAGATTTGCTGAATGCGATCGACCTGTCAGGATTTCTAGTCACCTCTGAACTCCCGGATTGTGCAGAGACTCTGTAATTGCGACCGGGGAGCCATTTGCCTGGTACAGTGAAATTTACTTGTATGTAAATGTTCTGGGTGCTGATAGTGGGTCGTGATTTGATTCCCTACTGTGTGTCTGAACTGTGTTTTGCTTGCTGGAGGCTGCATCCAGCTCCACGGACTGAATCCGTATTCATCCCCATTTGGCCTGGGCCTTGCCACACTGGCCCAGCCAGAATACCCGCTACACAGAGAAAGTCATCGACGAGAGAGCTGCCTGGGGATTAGCCCCCTGCTCAACACCTTGAACAGGAACGACGCCTCAGTGATTTGTGTGGGCCCTACTTCTCCTGGCACTCCAGCTCAACAACCTGCAGTCTCAATTTCGTCCTGCCTGTATCCTGTATTGGGTATCTTGAATAAACAGCAGGGTAGCTCCCTGCAACAACAGCTAAATCTAAAGTGTTTTCATCTGATTGCCTTGTTGTCTTTTCTTTCACGAACTGAGCCCTCTGGCTCCGGATTACAAACAGTGTGTGTTGTGCATGTTGCTTTCTTCCATCACAGGGCCCCAACCAGCTGCATTTTTCCAGCCTACCGAACGTTCTGGCTAGCCACCATTTTCCTACCTGAGTACCCAGTGTGTGACTGCGTGAGGGACTCTGAAGTGCATGCATAACTGTCTGATTGATATAGCCTTTAAGCAAATCAACCTGATTACGCCCTCCCTTGTTCAAGTCCCTGAATAAATCAGATCTAACTCGTTTGCATTTAACCTGACTGTGGTTCCAGTTTGTGCCAAAAGTACTGTACTGTTGCTATTTGCTGTGCATAACCTTGTTTTACAAGGGGTCCCCAGGGTCGAGCTAGAGGAACCAGCCCTGGTGATAAGTGCAAACAGTGTGGGTAATTGCCCAGTGAATAAGGGTCATTGTGAAAGTGATTATTGTGTATTGTTCAGGCCACTAGAAGGGAAAGGAGGGGGTTACAGTGTCCCGGAGGGCTGTGCTCAGGTTAGCTTGACCACTAACAACCCTGACCTCTGGGTGGAGGCACCTGTTTCATTACCCAGGCCCCTTAACCTGCTACTAGCCAGGCAGGCAGGGGTAGTAGCCCTTGGGATAGTGTCACCTAGGGGTTACACAAACATTCGGCATTGACAAATGCTTGTTTTGTGCATAGCTGTGCCTCCCTGTTGCAGAGCTCTGCCTTCCTTTCCCTTCTGTGATGTACCACGAAACCAATTATCTTACCTCGCATGTAAGCTTTGAAGGTCTCCCACACAATATCTGGGAAAGACCTCTTCATTTAATATCTGTCCAAAAAAGGGTTCCACTTCTCATTTGGCCCATTTAGTGACTTTAGTGCCCTGCAATAATAGAGGGCCTAACTGCCAGGAAGAGGACTTGGGTGTGGGGATCCCCAGAGTACCATGAGGGAGACTGAAGCATGATGGGAGATAATGATATTCTCTCTTTGTGAATCTACCACTGCCTGGATGATTGGGTGGGGTGGTCGCCACATATCCACCCTACTTTAGGAGTGAGGTACTGAGAATAATGTGTTATGCTGTTCAGTGGGATGCAAAAACCATCACTTCTTTTAAGTGTCTTTTCTGCTAACAGCTGCTTAAATGATTGTCCATACTCTCGACTTTCTGTCTCATCTACCTGAGCTGCAATCCACAGTGCTATCTATAACAATGTAAGGCTCCTGCCATAAGATTAGAGTACTAGACATGTCTGATTAGAGCACTAGACATGGCACAGAACTAGAAGGCTGGATGGGGTGCTCACTTGTACCCACACCCACCTTTCTTCTTGGTGTGTCTGTGAGTGAGATATAGCCAACTATAGTTTTTATATAGGATAGAAAATACATTTTGCTTGGCCTTGTGAGTGTGCAGTGACCTTCCTCCCCTACCCATTCAAAATGCAGGTTTTACCACCTAACTCTCCACCAGGTGAGTCTCCTATAAGAAAGCAACTCAGCCTGGAGGCCCCATAAGTGGGCCAGAAACCTTTTTCTTGTAATTGGTGTTTTAAATCTTTCACATTCCAAAATGTATTTTCAACTATTTTTCTGGCACTCCAGCCAGGGAGGGGATGTACCCCATATCAACCGAGGTCTCTTTGAACCCCCACCTCCAGTCCGGCACTTCCTTCCCAGCTGCTTGGTTGAGGAGGACCATGACTTCACCCTCATGGAGGGGCTCCCCAGAGGAAGGAAGAGACCAACGTCACCCTATAGACCCCGGTTGAGACATACGCTGTAGGGTCGTTTCAAGGGTAGGCAGCCTGTGGGTCTCAAATTCATGCTGTTGCCTGTTCCAGAAGGTATTTTCCTTGTGTGTGTTCCCCAAAGATTCTGGATGTGCAATGACATTAGCGACATGTCACACACCCTCCATTGTGCAAATGTCCTGATGTCCGAAGAGTACCTGCATGCATAGGAGATGCCAGGCACACCGACTCCTTACCACAGCCAGGAGTTGGAGTGTTGCCAACTGCCTCACACCACCCACATCGAATGAAGAGAGCAGTCCTTCAGACATTCATCCTCTTCCCCCAATTGACACGCTGATGCTCTGGGCTCGTTCGTAATGCTAGGTCATTGACATCACAAGCGGTACGCTACCACTTGCAACAGCGAGCCAGCCATCAAAAATAAAATGTTCACTCTACAGCAGTCATTATTTGATGCAGTAAAGGATCCATAATCCTGATTACAGCCTTAAAGATTGACTCCCACCCCCCTCCTACTAGTGGCACATAGAGATATGTGTACATGAAAGTTGCTTTGGGGAGGATCTCACACTTAGGTGCTGAAACTACAGAACCTGATGTCCCTGTCCTGCACACGCTTATTCCACCCAAATTGATATTTTTGCAGAAGGACTTCTGAATACCTCCTGCAAAGCCTGTATGAAAATGGAAAAAGCATAACTCTATCAACAGTGTGAATAACTAGAGTATCTAAGTAAAACACCCCTTCAGTACCTCCCACCCTCCGTGAGAATCCAAGAGGTTTACTGTTGCACAAGCTTCCACCCCCTCTCCCATTTATTTAGTAGGGTCTTCATCAAGCAGTGTCATGCTGATAGAACCAAGAAGGCTGCTGAGAGAAGGAAACACCCCCCTACACCCTCATAGTATGTCAGGATACCCTCCTCATCTGGGTGATGTAAGTTATGTTACTTTCCTGGAATAATAGCTCAGAAGTATAAAGTCTGCTCAGCTATAGTAATCTGCATGCCGTCACTACAGCTTCTCCCCCTTCTCCTTCATGGCCTTTCCAATTTAGTTTGCTGTCATGTCCTGGTTGTCAAATATAGTAAACTAATTTAAGCCCCAGGACATCTGCATATGATTAGTGCAGTGATGAAAGTGAACTGGAGCGCACAGGAACTCAGTTCCTGTACCTTTTTTAAAGCAGGAACGGAGTTCCTGTACTTCTTCCCACTGACACTGGAACTGACATGCTTAAACCAGCAACATAATGACAGTTTCTGGGCCTGTGTCCTGAAATCAGGTTTTCCATAACAACATTTGACTTGTACAACAATGCTGTTTTCCTAGAAATACATCAATATCTCTAACCGAATCTAATAGTGTCTAAACGGATAGATGTGTCGCGACACAGCTATCCTTCAGATTGAGGATCTTCATTCTGCATTTCATATTTGCCAGTGCCTGAGTTCCTGTTCTTCTTGCCTACCACTTGCACCATTGGATTAGTGTCATGTCAGGGGGCCCCTGCCTAGGCTGATGATAACCTACATTTGTGGGAAAGTATTATGTATTTTATTTATTTAGTTTTTGTTTACCGGGGTTAGTGCACTAGACAACAGCAAGTTGCCTGTTTTCAGGCACAAACTGGAAGAGTTACAGAACAAAATGTGACAGTTACATAGAAACATAGAAGTTGACAGCAGATAAGGACTGCAAGGCCCATCCAGTCTGCCCATTTTTTCTACCCTATGAATGTGCCATAGGCCTTTACTCTGTCAATGGCCTATTTATTCATACTCATCTGTATTACATAGATACATAGACAGTGTCGGCAGATAAGGGCCTATGGCCCACCCAGTCTGCCCATTTAAGTTTGTAAGTTCAGTTTATGTTTTCCAGGAAGTCTGTTGCCTTCCCTGACCTCCAGAATTCCTTTATGTCTATCCATGCATTCTTAAATCCGTGATTGTTTCAGCCCCACCACTTCCTCTGGCAGGGTGTTCCACTTGTCCACCACCGTTCTGTGAAGAAATTCTTCCTCACGTTTCCTTTGAATCGTCCTCCCTCCAACTTCATCCCATGCCCTCTAGTCCTGGAACATCTTTTTAGCTAAAATAGTGCATTCCTGCACCCTGTTCCTCCCTGTAAGATACTTGTATGTCTCTATCTATCCCCTCTCCTCCTCCTTCCTCCAGGGAGTACATGTTCAGTGCCTTCAACCTGTCCTCATAGGGCTTGTGATGCAATCCATGCACCACCTTTGTTGCCCTCCTCTGAACCTTCTCACCCTGTCTATGTCCTTACGTAGGTAAGGTCTCCAGAACTGCACAGTGTACTCCAGGTGCGGCTCACTAGTGTCTTATATAGTGGAATTATGACCTCCTTTTCCTGCTGGTGATGCCCTGCCTATGCATCCAGCATCCTATTTGCTTTACTTGCTGCCTTGTCACACTGTTTCCCTGCCTTGAGGTCATCAGAGATGATAACTCCAAGATGCCTTTCCTGCTTGGTGCATGCTATATCCTCACCCCCAACTGATATATTGTGCCAGGGTTTTGTGCCCCATATGCATTATCTTGCACTTCCTTGCATTGAATTTCAACTGCCAAACCCTGACCATTCTTCAAGTTTCTGCAGGTCCCTTCTCATTCTGTCTACACCCTCTGGTGTGTCTACTCTGTTACAGAGCTTTGTGTCATCAGCGAACAGTGAAATTCTGCCTTCTAGGTCCTGCGTGATGTCACTGATGAAGTATTGAATAGTACCGGTCCCAGCACTGATCCTGTGGTACCCCACTGGTCACTCTTCCCTCTGTGGAGTGACAGCCATTTACCACCACCTCTGTGTCCTGCTGCCCAGCCAGTTACCTACCCACCGCACTACTGTCCTGCCCACACCATATTCCCCAGTTTGTGCAATAGTCTTCTATGTGGCACAGTGTCAAAGGCCTTGCTGAAGTCCAGATAGGCCATGTCCACTGCCTCCCTGATCCACCTCTCTAGTCACCCAGTCAAAAATTCAATGAGGTTGGTCTGACATGACCTTCCCTGGTGAAACCATGCTGCCTTGGGTCCTGTAGTCCATTGACAGCCAGATGTTCCCCATCTCTCCTTCAGTAGTGCTTCCATGATCTTCCCACTACCGAGGTGAGGCTGACTGGTCTGAGTTCCCTTCCTCTTTGTTCCCCACTTTTTGTATAAGGGACTACATCTGCTATCCTCCAGTCTTTGGGTACCTCCCCTGTTTCTAGTGATCGGCTAAACAGGATAGCAAGAGGTTCAGCCACCACCTCTCTTAGTTCTTTATGGACCTTGGGGTACACCCCATCTGGCCCCATTGCTTTATCAACTCTTATTACTTCCAGTTCCTTCAGGACCCTTTCTCGTGTAAAGGGACTTGTGTCCATTTCTGCACCATTCTCACCCCTTGTACTCCATTCAGACCCATTACCCTCCTCTTCCTGTTGTAAACCCATGCTGTCTTGGATCCTGTGCTCCTATGGATTCCAGGTGTTGCACTATCCTTTCCATAGGGAGTGCCTCCATAATCTTGCCCACTACCGAGGTAAGACTGACTGGTCTGTAGTTCCCTGTCTCCTCCCTACTGCCACTCTTGTAGAGCAGGATCACATGAGCCCTTCTGCAGTCTTCTGGGACCTCTCCTGTGCTCAGAGACTCACTAAACAGTTCTGATAATGGCTCTGCTAGTTTCACCCTTAGCTCCTTTAGTACCCTAGGATGTATGCCACCAAGTCCTATTGCCTTGTCCACCCTGAGCTTAGCGAGCTCTTGTAGGACCCTTTCTTTTGTGAAGGGACATGTGCACACCTCCCTCCCCTCTGCTCCCTTGTGCCTATTCCATACCTGTTTGATGCCCTGCACTGTATTCATATCCACCACTTCCTGAGGTAGGCCATTCCATGCATCCACCACCCTTTCTGTGAAAAAAAAACTTCCTTACATTACCCCTTAATCAGCCTCCCTCTAATCTCATGCTGTGTCCTCTTGTCCTGCTATTTTTCTTATATTGAAACACGTTACACTCTTTCACCTTGTTTGAATGTTTCAATCACATCACCTCTCTCCCTCCTTTGCTCTAGGGTATACTTATTGAGCTCTGTTAATCTGTCCTCATATGTTTTCTGATGCAGTCCCTGCACCATTTTGGTTGCCCTTCTCTGGACTATCTCCATTTTGTTAATGTCCTTGTGCGGATGCGGCCTCAAGTAGTGCATGCAGTACTCCAGATGGGGCCTAACCAGTGTCTTGTAAAGAGGGATTATTACCTCCCTCTTACAACTTGTCATACCCCTACTAATACACCCCCAACATCCCTCTAGCCTTACCTACGGCTTTAGTGGTCTGCTTGGATGGTTTCAGGTCATCTGTGATGATGACGCCCAAGTCTCTTTCTTCTCTTGTGACTGCCAGCAACTCCCCTCCCAACTTACAGGTAGCTTTAGGATTTCTCTTTCCTATGTGCATGATCTTGCACTTCTTTGTGTTAAACCCCAGTTGCCACTCTTCAGACCACTTTGCCACTTTTTCCAGATCTCTTCTAATTATGCCCACCCATCTGGATCATCTACTCTGTTGCAGATCTTGCTGTCATCTGCAGACAGGTAAGCCTTACACACCAGTCCATCTGCAATGTCACTGATGAAGATATTGAAGAGGACTGTCCCCAGGACTGATCCCTGCGGTACCCCACTTGTGACTTGCATCTGTTCTGACTGTATACCATTTACCACCACTCTCTGTTTTCTGTCCGCCAACCAATTTGCCACCCAGTTGACCAACTTCTGACCCACCCTGAGCCTACCCAGCTTATTAATCAATCTTTTATGTGGAACAGTATTGAAAGCTTTGCTGAAGGCAAGGTAGGTGACATCAACTGCACCCCCTTGGTCCACCACTCTGGTTACCCAGTCAAAGAAATCTATGAGATTAGTTTGACAGAACCTTCCTGTTGTAAACCCATGCTGTCTTGGATCCTGTGCTCCTATGGATTCCAGGTGTTGCACTATCCTTTCCGTAGGGAGTGCCTCCATAATCTTGCCCACTACCGAGGTAAGACTGACTGGTCTGTAGTTCCCTGTCTCCTCCCTACTGCCACTCTTGTAGAGCAGGATCACATGAGCCCTTCTGCAGTCTTCTGGGACCTCTCCTGTGCTCAGAGACTCACTAAACAGTTCTGACAATGGCTCTGCTAGTTTCACCCTTAGCTCCTTTAGTACCCTAGGATGTATGCCACCAGGTCCTATTGCCTTGTCCACCCTGAGCTTAGTGAGCTCTTGTAGAACCCTTTCTTTTGTGAAGGGACATGTGCACACCTCCCTTCCCTAAATACTGAGAAGAAGTATCTATTTAGGATAGATGCTTTTCCTTGGTCCTTCTCCACACACTCCCCCTTATCCCCTTTGATCTTAGCAATACCCCCTCTGGACTTTCTCCTTTCACTAATGTATCTATAGAAAGTCCTGTCCCCTTCTTTAGCTGTTCGTGCTAGTGTTTCCTTGGTTTGGGCCTTTGCCTGCCTTACTGCCTTCCCTGCTTCCCTTAGGGAAGTTTGGTATGCCTCCCTATCTTCGTCCCGCTGCATTCCCTTAGATTTCCTGAATGCCAACCTTTTGGCTCTGATCTTTTCTGCTACTGTTTTTGAGAACCAAAGTGGTTTTCTCCTTCTTTTGCTCTTGCTTTTCTCCCTAACACAATGGGATGTTGCTTCCAATATTGCATCCTTAATGCTTGCCCACTTTTCCTTTACCCCCCTCACCTGTATTTCTTCCTGCCAGGGCCAGCTTAACTCTGTTGACTATCTTATCAAGGTCAGCTACTCTGAAGTCCCATATTTTTGCCTTGCAATGGGATGATTTAGTTCTAGTAGCCAAATTCAACCATTCCATGTGATGGTCACTGGCCCCCAGGTGACCTTCTACCTGGAGATCTGTGATCCCGTCCCCATTAGTCAGTACTAGATCTGGGATAGCCCTGTCTCTTGTGGGTTGTTGTACCAATTGTTTGAGGCCCTCCCCCTGCAGGGAATCCATTATGTGTCTAGTTCTGGTGGATGTTCCTGCTAGTATTGACCAATCTGTATCTAGCGTGTTGAAGTCTTCCATTATCAGAACCTCCCTTTTAGCTGTCATGTTTTGTATATCTTGTAACAGTAATGTGTCTATGTCCTCCCCCTTGTCTGGAGGCCTGTAGACAACCCCAGTTCATATGGCTGTCCCATTTCCTGTTTCCAGGGTGACCCACAGTTCTTCTGGCTCCTTATGTGTATTTCTGAATTTCTGTAGCTTTGATATTTTCATTGACATAAAGGGCCCCCCCCCCCTCCTTTTTGCACCTCGGTCTCTTCTGAACAGTACATAGCCGGGTACTGAAGTCTCCCAAGTGTGGTTACTGGTGAACCATGTCTCGCTAATGGCTACTATGTCCAGTTTAGCCTCTGTCATTGTTGTCTCCAGGTCTGGGATCTTGTTTCCCAGACTGCGGACATTTGTGTACATGATTTTCCATTGGTCAGATTTTGGTGTGTTAGTTGTAGGGTGAGGTCTGGCTTTTCCACTGTGCATCGTATGGGGAGCAGGACCTTTTTCCGTACCTGGTGATGCAAATGAACTACAAACATGCTGAACTCCTGTTTGATCACTAGCTGAGGGGGGAGGGGTGTTCTTCCCATTTGATATATCGGGTGCTGCACTCCTCTCCCCATTTGCTAGTTTAAATATTCTGCAAAGACATCAAACTTCTGACCCAATGCACTGACTCCCTCCTTAGTCAGATGCAGTCCATCAAATTTAAAGAACTTTCTCTCTCAACACTGTTACCAGTTACCTACAAATTTGTGTCCTTTTTCCTGGCACCAGCCCTTGAGTCACATTTAGCTGCCCTATCAACCCATCTCTGATCTTCCATCCATCTTCCCCCTCTCCCAGACTGGCAGGATCTCAGAGAAGGAGATGCCGGACGAAATGGATGACAGTTTGTCTCCCAGCCTGGTCAGGTGTTCCTTGGTTTCCACAACTGACCAGCTGGCGAGATCATTAGTCCCTATGTGTACCAGGACGTCGATGTTTTCTCCTGCTTCCTGCATGATTTAACAATGCGGTCAGTGTCTCTCCATGCTGATGTACCTGGGAGACATCTGACCATTACCCCTGGCCGGAGGTAGCTATCAACTCCCCAAATCATGGAGTCTCCTATCATCAGAAATGTTTTGGATTTCCTTTTTGCCTTTTTTGTTTTGGTCCCTGTTTTGGGTGAGTTTTGTAGCACTAGCTCCTGTGCTGCAGTGTCCTGCTCTGCAGTGTCCTCTGCCCCTTTGTTTGATTTTGGAGATAGAGGCAGATACCTGATTATGCTTTTTAAATGGTTTGTGGAGGTGATATGTGGGTGAGCATTGAGTGATGGAGCACCCGATTTGGCCCTAACCACCTGCCAACCTCCTGGACCAACTACCCTCTGCAGTCGAGGTGCTTCAGTTGGATGTTGGGGAAATGGTGGGTGGTTCTTGTAATATATTTCCTCCTGAATATGAGATTTGAGGTGCGCAATCTCTGCCCATGCTGCCTGGAGCTGCGCCCTTAGATATCTGATGATCCAGCATATAGGACAGCATCCTAAATCCTGTATAACTGCCCTTTTGGAAAGTGTCCTGCAGTACCTGCAGTTAATAATATCCATTCCAGTTGAGTTGCCGAGTTTATAATCTGGTCCAAGTAATTAGAAGAAAAATGAAAGCAAAATTTAGATTTTTTTATATATATATTTTTGTTTGTTTTTGTATAACTTTTTATAACACATTAAATTAATTGTGCCCCTGTAAGTGAGGTCACTGTGTGGATGCCCCTCTGATCCTGCCCTTCCTGCTTTGCTACAGGAAATGTCACGACTGTGCTACTCTATAAACGGAGTGTAGCATGGGGTTGTTGGGGATGGGGGTGGGTGGTTGGGCCCTTCCCCTGTCAAAAAAGAAGAACCATGGATGAAAGAAACAAGGCAGTAATAGCAGAAACAATCAACCAACAACAAATGCTGTCGCTATTCCTCAGTCTGTATCTCGTATGTGCTCCTGTAATTAGCCCTGAAAGCTTAGCCTAATGATAGATAACACTGTAAAACTTGTAAGCACCGCCTGTAACAATTTCACAGAAGATATACCCAGCAAAAAATGTGTTGCTACAGAGAAAAATAAAGCAGTAAAAAAGTAACAAAACCCTGTAAGGCCAACTTGAAGAACAATTTAACATAAGATATACCTTGCAAAAAACAATCTGAATCAGAGAAGATTACAGCAGTAATCTGTAAACACAAAGCAGTAACAAACCTGTAGGCATACCCTATAACAATGCAGCAGAAAGTATACCCTGCAACAGCAATTTGAATCACAGAACAATAAAGCACTAGAATGTAAGCAACAAGCATTTGTCAATGCCGAATGTTGCTTGCTTGTATGTGCTGTGTAGGTATTTGGAAGTCAGTGGAGTGCAGATATTGAAAATTTGCAAACTTACGAGTGTGCGTAGGAAGTGGACAGCGCAGGCTTGTAAAACAGTCATTTTTAGGAATTCTGTCACCAAATTTTCAACATAGCCATTTTAAGACCTCTGCTCATGAACAGTGTCACTGTGATTTTCTTAATGTGTCCCATACATTGATTTCGCACTCCGACTGCGCCATTGTGCGCTACATGGGCGGAAACACGTTTTGGGCAAGATGTGAAAAATGACAGCTATACTGCTCATAAGAAGGTGTGGTAAAATGACAATGTTGAAAATCTGGAGTGAAAATATTGAAAATCCATAAACTTACGAGCATGCGAAGTAGTGTGCAACGAGGTCAGAAAACAGTCATTTTAAGAATTTTTTCGAATTTCAACATAGCTATTTTAAGACCTCGCTCATGAACAGTGTCACTGTGACTTTCTAATGTGTCCCATACATAGATTTCGACATCCCGACTGTGCCATTGTGCGCTAGATGGGATGGAAACACGTTTTGGGTTAGATGTGAAAATGACAGCTGTACTGCTCATGAGGAGGTGTGGTAAAATGGCAATGTTGGAAATCTGGAGGAAAATATTGAAAATTTGAACTTACGAGTGTGCGAGGAAGTGCACAATCGAGACTCAGAAACAGTCATTTTAGAATTTGTCACCAAATTTTCAACATAGCCATTTTAAAACCTCTGCTCATGAACAGTGTCACTGTGATTTTCTTAATGTGTCCCATACAGTGATTTCGCACACCGACTGCACTATTGTGCGCTACATGGGCAGAAACACATTTTGGGCGAGATGTGAAAAATGACAGCTGTACTGCACATAAGGAGGTGTGGTAAAATGACAATGTTGAAAATCTGGAGTGAAAATATTGAAAATTCTCAAACTTACGAGCGTGCGTAGGAAGTGTGCAACGCAGGCTCATAAAACAGTCATTTTTAGGAATTGTTCCATCAAATTTTCAACATAGGCTTTTTGAGAGCCCACCTTATGAATACTGGCAGTGTCATTTCATTAATCAGTGTGGAAAGGTGATTTTGCGCAGTGACTGCGAAATCACCCTTCGGGCCCGAGTAACGCCATGACAGTGCAAGAATTAATGAGGAGGGGTCCCAAAAACCCCATGTTGAAAATTTGGTGCAAAAATTCCAAAAAATGCCTGAGATATGCAACAAAGTTGAAAAACCCATCTATCCCATTATACAGCTTACCGGCATTTCCTCAGTTCGCGGTCGGCTTTGAAGAGTGCAGACGTATTCCCAGTCCATCAAGATCGCCGCTCCGGACTCGGAGGTAGGTGTGGGTGAGGTGAGGTGGGGAGGCAGGGTGTAGTGGTGGGTGCAGTTTGTGAGGGGCAGGGAGACTGTGAGGGACCTGCTTTTACAGGGTTTTTTGTTTTAAAATACGACGAGGATGTTTGCCACGCTGGTGGGCTCCCAGCATGGCAGCTGGAAAACTATTTGGGGCTGGAGCCGATGGGGATTGGGCATCTCCGTCAGCCACAACAACCTTTGCCACTGGGGTGGGCTCCCAGCGTGGCACCGTACTGGGGATAAGTGGAGCCGATGGGGATTGGGCACCCCCATCGGCTATATGATGAGTTGCCACGCGGGTGGGCACCCAGCATGGCACATGTGCAACTCTGTTTGGAGGGAGCGAGCACAGCTGACGGGATTGGGCACCCCCGTCAGCTATACAGTGTGGGGGGGGCGAGCACAGCAGTGTGTGTGTGTGTGTAGGGGTAGCACACATGATCAGGCTATATCTTATCACTGCTCACTGAAGCATAGCTCCCCCTTTCAACTGTACTCCACTGCATTTTGGAGCTGTCATAGACAGCTTCAGCAGGCATCGGAGAGCTGGGGCCGCATCTGCAAACACACTGACTGAATTGGAAAAGAGCTGCCACACCTCCGAAAACTCAGATGATGGCACTATGTTTCTTGCACATGTGTGCAAGCAACATAAAAAACAGTAACAAAACCTGTGAGCACAAAAGAAAATAGTAACACACAGTAAATCTGCCCAGCCAAAAGAAGCCTTAAGTTTTTTTCCTTGCTCTGATATTGTTGTTCCTTGCTCTGTCCTTACAAGCATACCTAGAAGAAAATAGCTCAGGTGAAGCTAGGTGCCTTTGCCAGCAAACCTAATATTTTTACAAACATAAGTACAGAAGTTAATGCAGCAACAGAAATGTACAGGATACAGTCATGAAATAAGCAGACACCAATAACTACAAAGTATTAACAGTGCATTACTATAAAAGTGCCAAGAGGACCGGAGTTACAGAAATAAGAAGCTCTCCAGTTGTATTGGGCATTACCAGGACCTATTAAAACAGGAGCTGGTGCCACCACCTCCACACCTAGGACAGTCCTGTAAACTGCAGGGAAACCTTGCTGAGTAGTCAAGATAATATTACATTTGCCCTGCTATTAAGTCAGCATGGCAATCATAGTAATAAGGGTCCGCGCCTCTACTGTGCAAATCCTTCACTAGCCCCCAAATCTCCCTCCCCATATGCATCTAATCCTTTGGCAGTTTGGTGAGAAACATGGTCTGTGGTGCCTGTAGTGATACAGTCACCTGCAGTGGTAAAAGCTGCCGACCACACTTCCCCTGCTCATTGTTCTGCCACCCCATCCCCATCCCTTGCTTTACCCTACCGACAATGGTGCCTTCCCCAAAGAATTAATGAATGTTCCCCCACAACCTACCTCATATCTCCCAGTTTGGGAAATGAGGTTCCAGACCTGGAAGCCTTGATGATGGATGCAGACCTTGACAAAGTAACAGTAACAGAGACATGGTACTCTGCTAATCACGGCTGGGACATCAATTTCAGTTTGATTCTTCATTTAATTGGGGCAAGACTAAGGGATCCTAGCTGGTGAGTTTCTGACTGTGTGTTTGTAATAGAATTTGAAGTTTTTTCTTAACTGCCATTTCTATTTTGAAGTTTTTTCTTAACTGCCATTTCTGTGCACTTTTTCATTTAGTTTGGGCAGGATTGAGGGATTCTAGCTGATAAAGTTTGTGACTGTGTATTAGTAATTGGCTGTGTCTGAACTCTAAATGCAGGCATCACATTACAGGGATTAGTGTAATTTGAATGTGAGGTCTTAACTGCCATTTCAGTTTGATTCTTTGTTTAGTTGGGGCAGGATTGCAGGATCCTAGCTGGTGAGTTTGTGACTGTGTGTTTGTAATAGAAATTAAAGTATTTTCTTAACTGCTATTTCTGTGTGCTTTTCCATTTAATTTGGGCAGGACTGAGGGATTGTGACTGTGTATTTGTAACTGGTTGTGTCTGGACCACGGTAAGTGAAGTGAGAAGCCACTGCCAGAGGACTCCTTAGCTGATTGTTTTTGGATAGAGCCTGTGGTGTAGTCCCACCCTCCCACCCTGCATCTCCTACTCCCAGGGCTCACCCTACATTTATAGGGTGGGTCCCATAGGCACTTGCTGCATCCTGCATCCATAGAGAAAGTAGCGAAGAAAGCGTGACAAAAACCAAAAAGAAAAGGAAAACAAATATTTGGGGGATAACAAATAGCCATCTTAAGCAGGCAGTTGACTGAGGAGGGAAACAGACATGATGGGAGTGGTGCAGTGCAGTGGTTGCGGAGCAGCTGTCTTCAGGGAGACATTCTGAAGGCTGCGATGCTGCCCTATCCACAGGTACCTCTCTGGGCTGAGTGAGGAGGTTGCCTGTCTCAGAGCAGAGTTGGCCATGCTGAAGGCATCATCCACCCCCCTCTCCGAGACCACTGGGTCCACAACCTGTACCTCAAAGGATGCCAGGGAAGAGGAGTGATTGGACTATGGTGGGCTCAGGGAGGGTGAGGGAAGGGGTTCAAAAGCATATTCCCCAACCAGTCCCACTTAGTAACTCCTACACTGTTTTGGAGGAACGGGAAAGCCCCACTCAGGAACCCGAGGCTGGGAGGGTCCTCCAGGATGGAGCCCCAGGAAAGGGAGGCAGGGGACCCTGGAGCAGGGGAAACCTTCTCCTAGTGGGGGACTCTATTGTACGGGGAGTGGAGTTAGGGACACCTAGCAGGGAGAGAGAGAGAGAGAGAGAGAGAGAGAGAGAGAGAGAGGTCAAGTGCCTCCCAGGAAGCGCTGCATGGAGGGATGGGAAGCAGATCCATACGATCGTTACAGCAATAGCTGGGAGGGAGTAACTGGATGTCATTGTTCACCTGGGGACCAATGACCTGGCCAGGAGAAGGGTGGAGTCAGCCAGAGTCCGGAGGATTTCAGGAAGCTGGGGGGAAACCTGAAGCAGATAGAATGCTCCGTCTCATTCTCAGAGGTGCTTTCTGTCCAGGGCACAGGGGAAGCTAGGGCACTCCACATCCATACCTTCAACTCCTGGTTGAAGGATTGGTGTGGAAGGGAGGTTTTTGGCTTCATAGTTGACTAGGGCCTGACCTGGGCAGATGCGAGTTTATATAAGGACAGCCTGCATCTGTTCGAGAAGGGGACCTTGGTCCTTTGTGAGAAGCTTAAATGCTTCAGCTGTGAGCATTTAAACTGGCCAAGGGGGGAGAGCCAGGAGGGTCAGGAAGCTTAGAACCCCCCCCATAGGAACATGCAGGAACATAAGTTGACTACAGGAGCAGCTAAAGCAGGCAGGGAGGGGCAGGCTGGTGAAGAACGTATAACAAATGATACAGAGGGGGGTAAGAGCACATAGCAAAGGAAACTTGGGGGGAAGATGCTGGAGAAGAAGAACAAAAGCAGAGGGAGGGCAGACTGTAAAACATGAAAGGTCATGCTAACGAATGCCCGTAGCCTAGGAAATAAGGTTCCAGACCTGGAGGCCTTGTTGGCAGATGTAGACCTTGACATAGCAGCAATTACAGAGACGTGGTACTCTGCTAATCATGGCTGGGAAGTCAATGTACCAGGCTATACACTGTCCAAGAGGGACAGGAAGGGTAAAAAGGGTGGGGGAGTGGCCCTGTACATCAGAGATGGTATAAAGGCTGCAGATGTTCAGGGAAGACAGAGGGAGACCGAGGTAATGTGGGTCACCCTTGAACCAGGGAATGGAACAGCAATACGCACAAAGAGCTACAGACCTCCAGTACAGAGGCATGAAGTAGACAGGGAACTAGTGGAAAACATACATGACATGGCAGCTAAGGGCGAAATCCTGCTACTGGGGGATTTCAATATGCCGGACGTGGATTGGGCCACCCAGGTGGCTGCTTCAGCCAGAAGCACAGCCATCCTGGAATCCCTGCAGGGGGTTGGACTCAGGTAGCTGTTGCATGAGCCAACCAGGGACAAGTCGATTCTGTACCTGGTATAGGCCAATGGGAACAGAGTTGAAGAAATGCAGGTGGAAGGGCAGCTGGGGTCCACTGACCACCACATGGTATGGTTCAGCATGGAGACATGGACTCAATTAAGCCAAGGGCAAGAGTATTAGATTTCAGGAGGGTGGATTTCACTGAAATGGGTAGATGTATACAAGCAGTCCTGGGGAAGGGAGAATTAATAGAGGGGGTGGAAGAACAATGGGATAATCTGAAAAGAGCCATAATGGAGATAACAAACCAATGTGTTAGGATAGTGGGCAAAGGGAAAAGAAGAAGGAAACCACTATGGTTCTCCAAAGAGATGGGGGCAAAGTCAGGGCTAAAAGGCTGAGTTGCAGCAAATATAAGGGGAGCCAAAGGGAGGAGGACAGGGAGGTGAACCTTGAATGTCTAAGGGAAGCAGGGAGGGCTGTTAGGAGGGCAAAGGCACAGACAGAAGAGGGCTTAGCATGGTCTGTATACAAAGGGGATAAGGCATTTTATAGGTACATCAGTGACAGAAGAAAATCGGGGGGGGGGTTGTAAGGCTCAAAGGGGAGAAGGGAGAGTGTAAGGAGGGGGATCTGGACAAGGCAGAAATACTGAACAAATACTTCTGCTCAGTATTCACTAAGGAGGGGGAAGGTCAAGCACCACAGTTGGGTTGCAGAGGCAATGGGGGGGTAAGAAGTGGACACCAGCTCATTCACACGAGAGAGTTCTGGAAGAACTCACAAAGCTGAAGATGGATAAGGCCATGGGGCCAGACGGCATGCACCCAAGGATATTAAAGGAGCTGCGAAGGGAACTAGCAGCACCTCTTGTGGCCCTGTTCACAGAGTCACTCAACACAGGTGTCATTCCAGAGGACTGGGAGGGCACATGTAGTCCCACTGCACAAAAGCGGCAGTAGGGAGGAGGCGGGGAACTACAGGCCAGGCAGCCTCACCTCAGTGGTGGGAAAGATCATGGAGACACTGCTGAAAGAAAGAATAGTGGCACATATGGAATCCAGTAGTGCTCAGGATCAGAGACAACATGGATTCACAGCAGGAAGGTCATGTCAAATGATTCAAATAGATTTTTTTGATTGGGAGACTAGGGAAATAAATCAGGGAGGGGCGGTAGATGTTGCATACCTAGATGTCAGCAAAGCCTTTGACACTGTCCCACATAGAAGGATGATTAACAAGATGGGTAGGCTGGGCATGAGAGACAAGGTGGTGAACTGAGTTAGGAACTGGTTAACAGACAGAAGACAGGGGGTGGTGGTAAATGGGGTACAATCTGGGGAAGGGGGTGACCAGTGGGGTACCACAGGGATCAATACTAGGACCAGTTTGGTTCAATGTCTTCATTAGTGACATTGCAGAGGGGCTAGAAGCAAAGGTCTGCCTGTTTGCAGATGACGCTAAGATCTGCAACAGGGTGGATACTCCAGAAAGGGTGCAGAAAATGAAGAGGGATCTGGTGAAGACTGGAAGATGGTCAAAGATGTGGCAACTGAGGTTCAACGCAAAGAAGTGCAAAATAATGCACCTGGGTAGAGGGAACCCTGAGGAGAGCTACAGGTTGGGGGAGGGGGCTGACTGTCACCAAAGAGGAAAGGGGCCTAGGGGGTTGTCATCTCTGATGACCTTAAGGTATCAAAGCAGTGCACAAAGGCTGCAGTGAGGGCCAGTGGCATGCTGGGGTGCATAGGCGGGGGTATCACTAGCAGGAGGCAGTAGGTGTTGATGCCATTGTATAAAACACTGGTAAGGCCTCACCTGGAGTACTGTGTGCAGTACTGGAGACCACACATGCAATGGACATAAGGTGGAGGCTATCCAGAAAAGGGTGACAAAGATGTTACATGGCTTGCATCACAAAACATATGAGGATAGACTAAGAATCCTCAATATGTACTCACTGGAGGAGAGGAGAGAAGGGGGGGGACATAATAGAAACTTTCAAGTACCTCAAGGGCATAAACAATGTGCAGGTGGGGGATCTTTTCCAATGTAGAAAAGATATCAGAACGAGGGGACACAATATGAAATTGAAAGGGGTAGATTAAGAGGTAACGTGAGGACGTTTTTCTACACAGAGAGGGTGATGGATGCTTGGAACAATCTGCCACAAGAGGTAGTGGGGGCAAGCACAGTGGAGGGCTTTAAACATGCCTTGGACAGGCACAAAGGAACATTGGGTGGGGAAGGAGTGATGAAAAGCCATTGATCACTTAGGGTCAGTGACAGCATACAAGTTTAAGGCTTACAGGCAGACTAGATGGGCCTAACGGTCCTTATTTGCCAACAGTTTCTATGTATCTATCTATCTACATGTAACAGTAAACAAATGCCATGAACTTAGGACTCAAGCGATGCCGATCCTACTGATACATGCAGATTTAGCAATGAATACTTAATGATGTTTGCACCTTACAGTGGAACCTGTTTTAAGTGCAGACCCTTAGGAAACAGTATATTTGTGCATTTAAGCACACTGTGCACTTCAGCAGGCATGGTACAGAGGGTCTCCAGGATGACCCTTACTATATCTGATGACCTAAAAGTGGCCAGACAGCATGACAAGGCAGTTGGGTGAGCCAGTGGAATGCTACGGTGCACAGGGAGGGTTATCACCTGCAGAAATAGGGAGGTGGTGATACCACTATACAAAACACTGATGAGGCCTCATCTACAGTGCTGCATCCAGTTCAGGAGACCACAGCTCAGGAAGGACAGAGACAGAGTTGAGGCGGTCCAGAGAAGAGCAACTAAAATGTTGCAGGTTCTATATCAGAAGCCCTGTGAGAAGAGGTTGAATGACCTCAATATGTATACCCTGGAGGAAAGGACAAAGAGAGGAGATATGATAGAGACTTTTGATTACCTCAAGGGTATAAATATGGTTTGAGAAGGAAAGCTTTTTCAGAGTAAAAGATGCTCAAGAACAAGGGATCATGCTTTGAAGTTGGAGAGGGGTAGATTCAGGAGAGATATAAGGAAGTACTTCTTCACAGTAGGAGTGGTGGATGCCTGGGATAGCCTCCCAGCGGAGTTGGTGGGGGCAAAAACTGTAATGGGATTCAAGAAGGCATGGGATAGGCAAAAGGGAACCTTAGTGGTAGTGAAAGGGGGAGGTAAAGCCAGAGATCAAGCAGGGTCTGCAGTGTTATAGTAGGTAAGGAAAATGGGTAGACTAGGTGTGCCAAGCGCTCCTTATCTGCCGTCAAACTCTATGTTTATATATGTTTCTATCTTAACCAATCCAGAAGCAATTGGTTTGATACCTTTTATTGGACCAACATAGATGTTACAAAAAGAAAATATCTATGTTGGTCCAATAAAAGGTATTAAACAATTTGCTTCTGAATCTGTTCTTACAAGGACCAATACGGCAACTAAACTAATTCTGTATATCTGAACCAAGTGATTCTTTTACAGAGAAGCTGTCTTCCTGAACCACATCCAGTAAATCAAAAAGAAAGCAGACTGCTCAATAACTGTCGGGTATTTCAATTTCTTCAGTTTATTTGGTATTGGCGACCAAGATACTGACATCTCACCAGAGATGATTCTGTCATGATAGGTGGTTCTTGTAATCTTTTTTTTTTTTTTAGTGTTGTGTTTATGCCCCCTCTCTCCAGTCTGGCTCCCAACAGAGTCTTCTGGTACCTCCCTTCCCAGACCCCAACTACCTCCACATCTGCCACCCCCACAAAGCCTTGAATTGCCCCCAAGGCAGGGTATGGGCTGGGGGGGATATAATCCCAAGCGAGTCATGTGTTGGGCAGTGAACTGGGTGGTGGGGACTAGCCTGAATATGCCAGGGTTTCTCGGAGGCCAGACCAGGGGCCATTTTTCCTGTATCTGTGTGCCCTGGTCCTACTGGGAAGTGTTGGTGCATGAGGAGTACAATTCTTTTTCAGTGTTGCGATCACATACCTCTCCAACTTGAACACTTTATTACTAATGTCGTACCTCTCTGGACACACGAGAGAGGTATGATGTTTGTTTGTTTGCTTGTTTAGTTATTTATTTATTTGGTTTTTGGTAACCGGGTAGGTACACTAAACAACTTAATGTCTTTTTTCAGGTATGACCTGGGAAGATACAGAACTAAATTTTTGAAACAAATTCAGATACAGATTTAGAGAGCTCACAGTTCTGAGGTTGGCAAAGGTACAGCATAAAATATTACAAATTACAAATAGTGAACAAAGTATCAAAATAAGTTAAACAGGTACATTTTGGGATGCAGGCAAAACTGAGGCACAATAAATTAGGAAAGGGCATGAGCAAGTACAGACGGAGTGACTAGAAACAGGTGCAGATCAGGGATAAAGGTAGATGAGACTTAAGGGCAGATTTGAAGGATGACATGGTGGGACAACTACGGACACTGGAGGGGAGGGAGTTCCAAAGCCTGGGAGTGAACAAGGAGAAAGTCTGGTCACCCATCTTGGTCAAGCGTTTAGAGGTGATGAGTGAGGTAGTGTCTGAGGCTCTGACAGTGTACATGGGGCAAGCACAATGAAGTAGGGGAATTTGCATGTCTGGGGTGTTAGACTGGAGTTGTCTGTAGATGAAATAACCTAATGCATAGGATCAGGAAGCAGAGAGGGATACCCACTCCAAGGAAGAGTAGAGGGAACAGTGATATGTGAGGCGTGGAGAGGAAAGGGCAAAACAACATATGTTGTTGTATGTGATTTCTCATTTGTGTAGAAAAGACAAGGGGGGCATTTGTGACAAGAAGAAAACAATATTGTAGGCAGGGGAGTAGGATGCCTTGGGTGATAGCTAAGAGAGTTTTTAGAGTAAGGCAATACCAGAGATGATAGGCCAGATCGACTCGGGAATTAATGGATTTGCATAGGTTTGAGATGTGTAGGTGGAAATCCAACACAGGGTCAAGGGTAGTATCTAAGTATGTAAATTTTTCGTCTATGGTGAGAGGAGAACTGTCTATACACCTGATGGCCAGGGGGTGAGAGCAGGAAGATCTGTGAGCCCTAGAACCAAATAACATTGCTTGTGTTTTGGAGGCATTGAGAACTAGGTTGTTGGTACAAGCCAGTTTTGGATATGGGTGAAGTCCTTCATAATTTGGGCATTGATGAGTTGGGGGCTCTGGGTACTGTGGTATAAGGCGATGTCATCAGCGTACATTATGACAGAGCAGGAGGTGGAGACAGAGGGGAGGTTATATATGAAAATTGAGAAGTGGGCCTAGAATAGATCCCTGGGGGATGCCACAGGTAATCGACAACTGGCTGGAAGAGGCATCACCAAATTTGATGAATTGGTGCCTGTCTAAGAAGTAGTTGGCAAACTAGGTATTGGCGTGGGGGGAGACACGAAGGTCAGTCAGTTTTTGGGACAAATGGGCATCATCAACAAGAACAAATGCCTTGGACAAATCAAAAAGATGGCTCCAGTGCGAGCTCCTTTACCCATAGCAGCTTTAATGCCAGTAATCTTAATGATGCCAGATGTCGTACTGTGTTCTTTGTGGAAATCATACTGGCATGGAGTAAGGAGGCAGTGGGTTTGTAACTAGCCCATTAGTTGAGAGGCTACCACCTTTTTGAGTAACTTGCTGAGGACAGGCATGAGGGTGATAGGTTGGTATTGTGAGATATTTTTGGGGTCACCCTTTTTGGGGATAGAGACTACCATGGCAACTTTCCATTGAGATGGGACCCCCCCAGAGATAAGGAAGAGATTGTCTAGTGCACTTACCCGGTCAACAAAAGCTAAATAAAAAAAAAAAATTGACAATGTGGGTATTAGAAAGGGAGAGAGCCTGGGACCCTAGCCTGAATAATTTAGGCTCAAGTCCTTCCAGTCCTGGGCCTGCGCCAAGAGGAAGGAAGTTGAGTAGTTTGCGTCTGTTTGCATTTGTTAGTACTAATGTGTTCAAAGAATTATACCAGGAATCAGCACTGAGGTATTTTGATACCTCCGGGATTTGTTTGGTATATCTAATAGACCACTATTAGGAATACCAAGACCACCTTTCATGACCAAGTCATCTCTGACGAAACATCAATATTTTGGTGGCCAATAACAAACAAACAGAACAAAATTAAACACCTGACAGTGCATTAGCAGTTTTTTTTCTCAATTTATTACACTTCAGCAGACAATACATTATTCCACCTTGCTGATCATAGTGGTCACCTCTGGCATTCCTTCTATGCTATCTATCATAACAATGACCCAAGTACAGGCCTCAAGACGCCATCAGTTCTATCCATTACAACAGAATTCCCAACATACCCCCAGGAACTCCTTATATATTCCTTGCTTCCTTGTCCACTCTTTCAGGCTCCCTCCAGCCTTTCTATGGAATGCCTCCACCAGCTGCCTGTTCAGCTTTGGTTATGCAATAGAACTAAAGGCATTCTGGAAAGAAGATCCTGGAGACTCCGCGCAAGGCTAGTATCAGACTATGATAACTAGGCCAAGTAACACTCATTCCACCCTGTTAATGTGCACTTAAACATGCGCTGATCATCTTCTGGCAACTCCAGCTGTGCATTTAAATGGGGTGTGCCCCTATACCATGTGCACTTATCAGGGAATTTTAAACAGGAGCATGTAAGCAAAAAATGAGAAACTGAGAAGGTATGCATTTAAGTGGGGTGTGCACTTAGCCAGCGTGCACTTAAGTGTACTTCAATGTAGAAGGAGAGTCTGAAGAAACATTTCGATACAAAAATCATGGGAAAGCAATCTCCACTTTAGCACATCAGCCAAACCGCTGTTTTCAAAATCTTTAGCCCATTTTATCACCAGGGCCAGCATCAGTCTGCGGTGGATTAGACAGCCTCACGTCCTCTTTATCATCTGAAGACTGTTTTTTCAAATGGTATATCTTATTGAAAGATTTTTCAGTTACATGCAACAGACACTGATACATGCATGACATACTTGTACACTGAGAAAATACACGCCTCCCCATGAGAGTATCCCCTTGTAAGCTATTAATCATTGCATACTTAATCCAAGAATTATTAATAACATGGCAAGCACATTGTTAATGTTGCCTCAGGCAAAGATTAGTTGTTCACAATTATTCATAACTAATCACTGATTATTTTAGACTCTTTCACCACTTTACAACCTCCAGTACAATGTACCCCTTTCAGTTTTCGACTAAAAGCTCATTATCAAGGGATAATAAGGCGTGAAGCTTTTGTCATCTCTTTTGATAACTGCCAAACCTGTTGTTAGTGCTAGTTATGGTTTTTTTTCTGTTCTTAAGGCAGCCAAGATTTAATTGTGCCATTCTGAATAGGCAGGTGCTTTATCATCCAGCCAGTGCCTTAGTATCATCTTCTTCGCCACACCTGCCATTAAGGCTATGTGATATTTTTGGGATGACTGGAGTTGCGAGCCATAGTTTCCAACATGGCAGATTCTGGCATAAAAGCAGTTTCAAAACTCAGTAAAGTATCTACTCTGTCTTTTATTATATCCCAGAGGGGTTTGGCCTTTGAGCATTCACATAGTATGTGGTAAAGGCTACTCCTTGCTCTCCACACCTTGTGCAGGTGTTTTGATCTATTGTCCCCATTTTATACAACTTGTGTGATGCGAAATACAGATTATGCAGGATCTTAAATTGCATAAGACAGGTGCTCTCGTTTTTCATAAATTTTTTACAAATTAGCCCAGATGTTGACCCACTTCCACTGGGCACTTCCTGCTGGAAAGGCTTGGGTCAGTATCTAAAAATCTCCATACCAATGGGATAACACTTTTCTGAGATAAAAGCTTAGAGCTTCAAAACAGTATTTGAGCTGTTTGCAAGGTCTATTAGAGGAGTTATAGAGGTGCTATGCACGTTAGTCCATAGTGTGGGTCCCGTGTGTTGTGCTATTGCATGTGTGAGCTGCATGAACAGAAATGCCGTGTTTTCCCATACTCCCTGCCTAGTTTTAAATGAGCAGTAGGATAGCAGCTTACAATTAAATGTTATGTGTTCTGTTGTTAGGACTTGCCATTGTCTCCATGGGTCAGTACTGATCAAGTTCCCTCCTATTTTGAAATTGTGGTTTCTAAGAATAGGTTGTCCTAGATCTATGTGGGGCTGTATTTGTAATGACTAGCACAACTGGAGGTGCCCCCTGATTGAGGTGACTATTGGGTGTATCCTTCAAAGTTTTAGGAATTTTATTCCAAGGGCAGTGATACAGGACCTTTGTGTCCTCAGCTTCACAAAGGACTTTTTCAATGTCCAACCACAAGGGTTTGTACTTACAGTGTTGCTGGTCTTGATCTGGTTTATACCACTGAAGATATTTTCCTCCATGGGCAGCCAGATAATAATAGTAGAAGTTCAGTAGCTTTAGCCTCTCCCACCACCACTCTTAATACCGTTTAGCTTTTTGTACACCCTTCTGACAGGTTTCCCCAGATGAGCTGGGCAATCATGGAATGTACATTATTAAAGCAGTTTAGTGGTATTAACAGATTAGTCATGGAGAAGGGGTATAAGAAGCATGATAACACTTTGATCTTAATTACACTGATTTTCCCAGTCAGTGATAGGGCCAGCTTTGTCAGTCTTTCTCTAGGTCCATCCTTATCACTCCCACCAGCATGTCTAGGTTACTTGTTCTGGACAAGGAGAACGCTTTAGCTTTATTGATACCCAGGTACCTCAGTTTATGGGGTGACCACTGTAGCCCTAAGTCCGTGATGTCATATTTCATAACCCCTACATTAAGGGGCATTACAGCTGTTTTAGACACATTCAGTTTGTAGGCAGAGATCTCTCTAAACTCCTTTACTAGGCTGGGTACTGCAGGTAGGGATGTTCTTGGCATGAGAGTCAGGTTTGTAAAATTTTTGGTGGGGCCCAGGGGTCAGGGGTCAAAGCCCCACTCTCCCCAATGGGGGTCTATGGAAGCAGAGCCCTCAGTGCTGTGCTGTGGGGGTCTGGGGTTAAGCCCCTGGCCTAGGATATGAGAAAAAATTTAAAATACTCTTTAAAAGCCTATTTTTAAACTCCAAAGAGGAACCCATATTTCTGGGGGCAAGGGCAGCATTTTGGAAGGGGTGATTTCCCTAAGAAACCTGATTTTTCATTTGCTGCTGTGTGTGAGTTAATAAACATTGTACTTACAATGTGGTGTCTTAGTCATAGTACCACTAGAATGTTACTTCTCCATGTTGTTTTTGGGGGTTGGATGGAGTAGCCTAGAAGGAGGAGGAGTCAAGTTCACATGGAAGATGGAGAGTGATGTCCCCAATTTGTGGCTAACATCATGTCCCCCCCCCACCTGAATATAAGGAATGTAATACTGGACCCAGTAGTTTCTGCTCTCTAATGATTTTGTAGGACTGCAATGATGCAATAAGAAGCATGCATAGACAAAATCAGGGAGACTCCCAATAAGGGGACTATGAAAGTATGGTCACTGGATTGGATATCAGCCCCCTGGGCCACAAATCAGAGACATCATGACCACACACTTCTCACTATACAATTGGAGTGATCCCAATGGATGCCCATTTAGGTGGCATTAATTTCTAAAGAAAACATTAAAGGCCCATAAATCGTTGACACCTGTGACCACTACCACTAGGCACCACTATAACTTTGCTCAACAAACACTCCCCATCTTCCATGTGAACTTGACTCCCTCTTCTAGACTATTTCATCCATGCTCCAAAAACAGCATGGGAAAGTAACATTCTAGTGGCACTATTCTTATTGTACAACCAGCTGCCTGCCGGCCCATGTCTGTGTCCTCACAATTGTGCAAATTCACATTATAATCCATAAAATAAATGACTTGTGTGACTACAGGTACTATGTTGGTACTTTACCACATAATTCAACTTCCTGCTACTCAATATTTAGCATATTTGTGACCTATGTAGCTGACACAAGCAAGCTCACATACCAGGATATTAAATTCTATATAGGCCTAAAACTGTCCTGAAATTTGCCTCGGATCAGACATACCCAGGTGAAGATAAACTGTATATTCTCCTTCATGCCTAATTCCTAATTGGCATGAAGGCCATGCTCTCCAGGCGTGCATGCAGTTCTAAAGTAAGAGGGGACTGCAGTTTCACTCAGGCACCCATTTGATGAAATTCTCTTTTTCAATGTTATCCCCTTATATCCTAAGGACCCACCATCTACCCTCAAAGACACTTCTTGCCTTGCTCTTCATCATGTCTGCTGTTAAAGAACCCTCCTCATTGACCACCTCTGCTGAAGACCTTACTCTTATGACTCCCTTCCTCCTCCCACACTCACAGCATGGTGCAACAGTACTAGAAAAGAGATCTCCAATCAAGCAGGTTGGCAAGAAGTTATGTGTGATATCTGCATGCTCCGGTCTGGACAGGTAGCAAACCTCACTGAACACTACAGAAGTGCTGTGGAACAGATCTGCTTTTGTTTACTGCCATCCCCCTGGTAGCCAATCAGAAGCAGATACCATCCTCCCTTGAGGCATCATTGTCCTCCCCAAAGATTGCACTCAGCCTTGTTGCCCTGTTTTGGATCTCAGGCTTGGGACATAAAGCCAGATCCCCCACATGTGCTTACCATTATTCATTCACCTGGGTATATTGTGTATTTACTGAAAAACACAAACCACTGTGCCGCAGTGTAGCATGGAGGAAGCTTTGCTTGGAGGAAACTTTGCTTTCTACCTACACAGCACAGTACAGTACAAACAGTGCAGCTGCAAGTAAGGAGACTGGGGACAGGGATGGCATCCCTTAGTGACAGTAAACTCTTCAGAAAACTTCTCAATAAAGGGTAAGAGCTACTGCACTAATTCTTAAACCTAGCACGGTTGACGCCCCACGAGGCTGCTAGCTTCACAATCATTGTCCTTCGGGTAGGGAATTTAACATTTCTGTGACTGGCTCTTGGAATGTTAGTGTCAAGGCAGGCAGTCCAACCAAGACCCAGCTCAATTACAGTCAGTTGATATTACAAAATTTGAGTTAGCTCTCTGATCAGCAGTAGCTAAAGCTCCTTACAAGTCTGGTACAGTACATAAAAGATGTGTTAATTTGGGTAGGAGCCCACAAGAACTCAGTTCCACCGCCTCTCACAAAACTGTATAAGCCTTCCTGCCATACTTCTCAACTGCTAGGAATCTGGCATAGTGCTATGATTTGTATCCTCAAATTTGCTCTTGCTCTGTCAAGGTTTACTGATGTTCTTAATAATGTTAGAGCTTGGACACACAAACTATTAAATCATCGAACTGACTTGACAGAAATATTCATTAAAACACCAAATATATGACTCCCACTATTTACAGACACATTACTCTTTAAAATAAGAAACTGCTACACAGTGGTTAAACTAGAAATGTTTAGATGCTGGGAAACTCTCACATCTAAATATCTAGGTGGTGGAACTATTGTATAGTAGGTAGTTAATGAATGAGAAAGATGATAGGTGTTAAAACAGTTTCTCTGGGCTCCTGCCCAATTTAACCCCTGCTATTACACATTATGACCATTTGCTCTGAATTTTGAAGCCCAGCCAGGTATGGTTCTTGCATCTCTGTCAGCTTTCTCCAAATGACAGACTCATCACAAAACCAGAAGAGCTCACCCACCTAAAAATGTCCAATGTTACCATTGATAATAGCAAACATAACTGAAGCTCAAATGTGGGTCTAGCATGGTAACCACTGGGTGGTTAAGTGCTCATTGCTCCCAATCAACCTGGAGCAACATCTCTGAAATTACAGTCTGAAACAAGGGGAGTGCATGCAAAATAGGAACTGTTGCATATTCCTTACAAAAGGATTTGGGGGGAAATTTGACAGCACGGAATACCACCCATACTGTTCAGCTCAAAGGCTACATTTCAAATCCTGTCCCCTAGTACCACATATTCAGGCTCTGAGGCTCCCACACATAATTCCCCTAGCAGTACTATGGTATAGTGGCCTGTCTCAGTCACCACTGGCCTGGAAACAAGAGTTAGCTGTCTCCTCTCCCTCCTCCTGCTGCCAGGGCTCGGCTTCCACTTGCATGCCCACCTTACCTGGGTGGCTACTGCTGCCTGGCTTGGCTCTCTTGGTGAGCTATATATTACCAACCATGAATCACTCACGGTGCTGCTGCTCTCTATCTTTGGGCTGGCTCCTCTCTGGGGGGGGCTTGGCCACTCTTGCTGAGCTGCACTAGTCCTTTCCCTCTGGCTACTCCAGTCCATCCTCTTCTTCAGCAGGCTGCCCGGGCCATCAACTGACATGACCCACCATCAGCCGCTGATGGCCTCACATAGCTGCTAACTCCCTCGGGCTACACACAATACATGGTCACTTACTGACTGGGCGTGTTACGCATTAGTAACGGGTTGCCACATACAGTTCCCTGGCACTTGGCTCCCTCAGTTCACACTGCCTGTGTGGGCCTGATCTGGGACTGGTGGTCACTCCCTTGTGGCCCTCTTTCTGCCTGCCTGAGATTTCCCAGATCAAGTCGCTTTCTTCTTCTTCTGCCTGGCGCTGCCTCCTTACATCAGCAGTCACAACCCAACTAACTGCTCACTTCTCTTGTGTCATCTTGCCAGCCTGTGTCATTGCTTACCCTCATGCTGCTCAATGAGACTGCCTGCTCCCTTTTCTGGGTGCATGCACAGAAAAGGATTTTGTGGGAATTTAAAAAAAATGCCACAGCAGATCCATGGGGAAGGGGCACATGTCACAGTCACCCAGCTCACACGCAGTTTTAAATAATGCCATGCCACCAGCCCACCAATGAAAGGATAACAAGTGGGGGTGCTGCCCACGGGTCACAGAGAGTGCACGTCCAGCCCACATCACATAATATTGCTGGGGTCATGCCCCACAAGCCCATACAACACAGTGCCTATGGTCCTTGGTTCTCTTGTGTGCAACAGAATATCATCAGCATAAAGCAAAAACTTGTATTGTGCCCTCCCTACTGGGATGCCTACCACATTTTATGACTCACTAATTTTACATGCTAGGGGCTGTAGGAATAGACTTATTAGCAAAATGGATAGAGGACATCCTAGCCTGGTTCCTCATTGAAGACTGATTTTTTGTAAGAACATGCCATTATAGTAAATCTTCACTTTGGGTTTAGTATATACCGTAGTACTTTATCTGTCGCCCACTCCTCTGTGGCCAGAATTCCCTGGGCTACAGTGAATCACCTTGTGATCAGGATCAGGGATACCCCACCTCTGTCCGTTTAGTACGCTTGCTGTCTCACAACTGACCGTACCCTAGAGGATCCCGAGGCACCCTCTTTCCGGGCGAGGGGGTGTAAATACAGTCTTGAGTTTGTGTTCCTTGGAGAGAACCCTCTCAGCAACTGCACAATTAACCAGAAAGACACAGGCATGTATAGGCCTTTGGGGGACCCTATACACCCTATTATGTGTCTTTCCCCAGAAATGCAGAGACCGGTTCAAACCTCCCCACAGACTCCTTCTTGAGATCTTTTGTATTTCCTCCCCTTCTTTCATCCACGAAGTCCCTTGTGGTTCTTTACCTCGGTAGTGTTTGGCCCTTAAAGCAGTCACACAGGTGTAGTATGGTTTGAACAACCCTTCCCAAGTAAAAGACACTGGCAGAATTATCTTACAAATAAGCCAAAGGCTTTACTAATTAATTAATTAATAAATGCAGTAAATAATTGAAAGGCTTTTCCTGTAGTTCGGTGACCAAGCAGCCAGCCACTCCCACTTCCTGAGCTATATAAGCAGTTCCTCTCAGCCTCACTGTGAAGCATTTGTCTTTGAAGCTGAAGGCTCTGCTGGTTTGTTCCCTGAGCTGGTCGGGCCTCCCTGGTTGGAGCCCCCCACCCCACCCCTTGCTTGTCTCTGCAGTGCTTCTGTGTTTATTTTCCTGCTTCGGTTTGTATTTTGCCTTTGGTTGTGTATGCTTCCTTCCTTTTTGGAGGGGTCTTTTCTAGGCTCCTAGCATACTACTATTCAGAGCTCATAATGCTAGCTTTCAGTTACTCAACTACAGCTGGTCCATGTGGCATATTTTATTGCTCTCACCTGACTCAGATTACTTGAACCTAGCTATACAGCTTACTCATGCTTGTTCTACTTACCTTATTGCTGCAGTCTCATTGCACTGCCTGTTTGACAATGCTTAAGAGCATTATGCCTCCTTTATTTGCACTTACAACTCAGTGTACTCCTTTATTTACTACTGCTGTACAGGCCTACTTGCTCCCTGCTGCTGCATTGTTTACACCCATTCCTTTTGTACCTTGTTTACTCTGAGGTTAGCTGAAGGTTCTGCTGAGGCTATTAAATTAGCTTTTATATCTGCATGTGGTTCTCGGCCTTTCATCGCTTCCTTGTTTGTCCTATGGTGGGGACTGGGAGATGTTTGGGGGGGGGTCATGGCCTATGTGGTTAATTAATTCTGTTCTACATCCTGTCTTCGCTACCAAAAATCCTCAAGAGTTTGTCTTCTTGATTTGGCTATTCATGTCTGGTTGGCTTGCCCCTAACCCAGTGCTGTTTACTTGCTATACAGTTGTTATGCAGGTCCACCTATTACTACTACTGCTTACTGACCTATCAGGTCCACACTTGCTTATGCAACCGTTGCTTCTTGCTTATGCAAACCATTGCTTCATATCTAGTGCCATCGCCTCGGCTTTGGCCTGGGATTCTACTGCTCTCAATCTGCATTCGACCTTGCAAGGTCTCAGCACTCAATGTTCATCACGATCTCAGCATGCCGTGCTCATTCAGCTCACCAGCTTCACAGCTCTCAATCAATTCTGGGGCATGCCAGCCATTCTAATCTGGCGTAGGTTCCTGTAGCCGACGGTCTCACTCTGCATTTAGACCGCACCATCGAGCGTGTCCAACTTGGGGTGGGATCCTTCTCAACTGGCCCATAGCTGGGAATGTCCTCACTCCGGGCTTTGCTTTAGCTGCCTGCTATGTGACAGCAGCTCCTGGTGTAGAATTTAAGACTAGCCGTGAAGAGTGGTTACGATGATCTCCTTTGGCTCTAGTGTTGCACTATAACGGTTGGCCATTGACTTTAGTGGTTTTCCTAGCTAGGCACCTTCACCGCATTCTCCCCACGACTGCCTCTGGTTCACCTGGTTTGATTTAGGGCAGGTAGGCCAGGTGAGTTCCTCAGCTGTTGTTGCTCTCCTCCTGTGCCTTGGATGCTCGTATTGTTATAGAATTTTCTCGCAATCTTCCACGACGTTCCCGCTAGAGGGTTTGAGTGAGAGCCTTCTTCCAAATTGGAATATTTTCCACCTCCCTTTAATTGGGTTTTTCAAATTGCAGCTGCAGAGCCATCACTAAATACATTTTCCCAAGCCTGGAGGGAAGGTGACCTAGGTCTTGGATCCCCAGAGATTTCCTCCTCATAGGGTTTTTTTTTTCTCTCCTCCGTTGCCTCAGGTCATAACACTTAGTTAGCATAGTTGTTTCCCCTAGTTTCCTTAGGTAGGCTCCATTGTTGGATGGAGGTGGAGGACGTCCTGCCATTCCCTTTCTCCTTAGGGGATCCCCTTCTCTCAATGTAAGCCATCACTGTTCTTCTCTACTACTATGTTGCAATTACTGCTTCTATGTCACTGTTACTGCTTGCTCATACGCATCATGTTGCCTCCTTTTGGGGATGATACTATACTTCTTTTGAGTATTCCCAAGGTACCTTTAGCCATGGGAACCATCCCGTGGCACCTCTAGGGGCGGAACCCTCTCCGAGAGTTCCTTGATTTCGTACCCCTACAGGGTGGTAATTTCTCTGGAATAGAGAGTGCTAACGGCCACAACCAAAACTAACACAGTTACATAAGCATAACATTATACTGGCTGCATAGGTCAGTGAATTGAAAGGCTTTGCCTGTAGTTCGGTGACCAAGCAGCCAGCCACTCCCACTTCCTGAGCTATATAAGCAGTTCTTCTCAGCCTCACTGTGAAGCATTTGTCTTTGCCCCACCATCCTCCCCTCCTCCTCCAGCGGCAGTGTTCTCTCCTTAGGGGATTCCTAAGGTACCTTTAGCCATGTGAACCGTCCCATGGCACCTCTAGGGGGTGGAACCCTCTCTGAGAGTTCCTTGCTTTCGTATCCCTATAGGGTGGTAATTCCTCTGGAATAGACAGCGTGAACGGCCACAAACAAAACTAACACAGTTACATAATCATAACACTATACTGGCTGTGTAGGTCAGTGAACTTAAAGACAGATAATTTAATGTAATTCCCCCAGTCGAGGGCTTACCTGGAAGCCCCCGGAAAGGCTTGGTTCCCCAGGGGTTTTGGTTCCACCCCAAAGTTTTTTGTGTCCAGACCCCGGTTTCCTGGCTTGACCCTGTGTTTCTGGGTTGCTCCTGCCCGCCCTTGTGATGGTTTGGTGAGACAGCGAGGCCAGAGGAGCTGGTTCATGGAGCCGACGGCTTTTGGAAAGGCACTGCGGTGCCAGTGAGCTCCATGCATGCCAACATGTACAGGTTCTAGCAGCTGTTTTGGCAGCCAATTTGGTGAGCCTGTCTGGTGGTCCCAGTCCTGTTGGAAAAAGAGGGAGGGACTGGAGACATGGGGAAAACAGGAGAGGTGGCAGAGAAGCAAAAGGAGCCATTAGCGTGAGTGCCAATTGCGCTCGAGCTATAGGGGGCTGCCTCATGAATATTAATGAGGCAGCACTTGTGAAGCAGTGAGTCCTGTCAGCTCTGGGGGAAATATAGTGTAGCAGTAGGACAGGCACAGCAAAGGAAAATAAATGAAATAAATAAAGATATGTGTGCCAGAGATATGGAAGTCTGCTAGTCCATGGGGGAATAAATGTATTAAAGTGTTCCACAGACTGCAGCCAGGAATTAACTGAGGCTATGTGTGTGCTGCCTGAGGGCAAGGTATAATGGCAGCAGCGACTAGCAGAGGTTTGAGCAAATGGGTTTAAGAGTGCAGTCGCTTTACAAGGCACAGGGATAGCTACACATGTGTGGGGAAAAGATTGGGTAAAAGTTTACAGTTTGGCTGCAGGACTATTCGAAACCTGGGACACTGTATAAATATTGGGACACTGGTTACATTCAGCCACCGTGTTTGCAGCCATGTGACACCAGCCAGACAACCACAAAGCCAGGACTAGCCAGGAGGATTCTGGGGCTTGTGAACAGACTCTTGAGGGAAAATACCGTGGAATGTTTAGGCGCCTTTTTGAAGAGCCTATGAGGCATTGAGGGAGCCTCATACATATTAATTTTTGCCTAACGACAGTGGCTCCAGCCAATGGAGAGCGAGGAAAGGGCTCCTAAATAAAGCAAGGACTGTGGGACTTGAGGCAGTTCAGTGGGAGTTCCTCCTGAGGGAAGGGGTCTCTTGCCTGTGGAGAGATTGGGGCTGAGAGATGGGCCTGCTTGGGGGCTGCCAGCAATTTGTCCCCCAGGGCAGGGAGTGCCTGCCCCATTGTGAAAGGAAAGAAGCAGCTTGGAAGAGAAAAAGGAAAAGCAGCAGGTTGGAAGAAAGAAGCAGCTAGAAAAAGTAAAAGTGAAGCTGCAGACTGTGAATTGTCTGCATTTTTCTGAAGTTGTTCCACAGCGGTGAGGCTAAAGAAGCAGAGCTGGAAAGGTTGTGTCCTGAGCCTGAAATAAAAGGATAAAGGTTGTATCCTGAGCCTGAAATAAAAGGACAAAGGTTGGGTCTAAACCTGGGGAAAAGACCAAGGTTGCATTCTGAGCCTGGGAAAAGAACGAAGGTTGCGTCTGAACCTGTGGAAAAGAGGGAGTACAGAGAATGAGGAACAAGGACATATATATGTGCTGAGAGAAGAGGGAAAGTGAATCTCTTCAGTTCAGAGAATTTCCAGTACCTGCACAGTGAGAAAAGGGACTTTGTGTGCAGGGGATGATGTGTGAGCCAGAGCGAATAGTGTGGCTCTGTTAATGCTGAGAGATGGTGAAAGCAGAAGGATGGACAGGTGCTTTCTGTTCCAAGTGCCTCTGGTCTGCTTCTGAGGTACAGCCAAGAGAGAAAGGGATGGCTGTGGATACACACCGTAGCAGGAAGACAGAGAGGGAAGAGAGAAGCAGCAGAAGAGAAATGTGCTGAATGTTTCAGCTGGTTTCCAGGGCCAGGAGGGGAACTTGCTAACCCCCATCGAGTGGGGTCTGCCACTGCAGGGGGTCACTGGTCTCGTACCCAAGTGCTAGGGTGCTCTGATTGAGGGAGCCAGGCCGTGGGACCACTCCCTGGTGTGGGTCCTCTGTAGTGGTAGGCCTTGTGCACGTGCTTTGCATTGGGACCTGTAATGGGCCGAAGGGGACAAGCTGCAAGATCCACAAGAAAGAGATGAAGGAAGAGCAAGTTGCAGGCTCTGTGCCCCAGTTAAAGAAATTGTTCCAGGTGCTGCCTGTGCCATCAACCCTCAGGACGTCAGTGAACTGTACCTTCGAAGGACTGAGTTCTGCAGAACTGTGAGTAAAATGTAGGAATAGCCCTGCACCTGGGGGCTATAAATAATTGAGCAAGCATACTAGGGCTGGAGGGAAAGCCAAGGGAAGAATGTATAAAGTTTAAAGCTAAATTCAAGTAAGCGCACCAAGGCAGATTTTGCCAGAATGGGCAGCATCCTAGTGGGGTATTTAGCTAAAGTTAACCCAGGGATGGATGCTGAACAGAAGTGGGCAATCATTAGGAAGGGGCTGAATGAGGCCACAAACACATGTGCAAAATCTCAGAGTAAGCAGTCCAGGTCAAAAAAACCTAGCTGACTCAGCAAGGAAGTGGAGGGGAAGTTGAGGGAAAAAAGACTGGCCTTCATTAAGCTCAAAAATATCGAGGCATAAGGAGGATAGAGAGGTGTTCACAAAGGCATCTAAGGAGGTGGCCAGCTCAGTCAGGGCAGCCAAGACAGCAAAGGAGCTGAAGTTGGCTCAGGGGATCAGGGAGGGAAAAAAGGAGTTCTTTAACTGGTTCCATGTCAGAATATCGACAACAATGTTGTCGACATCCTGAACAGCGACAGGAACAATGCCGACAGTTGGCATTGTTCCCGTCAGGACAAAGTGTTTGGGGCTGTGCCACCTGTGCACCCCATCTCTAAATATCCAACTCTGAGTCAGAGTTGGTTTGGGGTGGGGGCCAAACACCAGGAGTCAGGGTGCCATTGCACAGCGGACCACCACAGCAACCTGGTGAGATTTGTTGCTGTAGTGGACTTCGCTGTGTATTTTTCATTGTACAGACATGCTACCTATTTAAATATGTAAGGGAGAAGAAGAGTTGTAGGGATGACATTGTTAGAATCAAGAAAGATGGGCAGAACAAGGGGAAGATCAGGCAGAGGCACTCAATGAGTATTTCTGCTTGGTGTTCAAGAAAGAAAGGGATGGTCCAATACCGAAGGGGAAAGCGGCAAGGGCGGGGAGGGGCAGAGATAACAGATAGGGTCATCCAAGAAGACAGAGTTCTAAAGGGCCTTAAAGCCTTGGGGGTGGACAAGGCACCAAGACCAGATGGTGTACATCCAAGGATCCTGAAGGAACTGGCAGACATATTGGAAGGTCCTCTGATGGACCTGTTCAACACCTCCTTAGAGATGGGGAATGTACCCAGGGACTGGAGGATGGCTCACATGGTGCCCCTTCACAAGAGTGGACCCAAGGACCAACTGGGCAACTACAGATCAGTGAGCTTGACTTCCATAGTGGGGAAGTTGATGGAGACCATTCTAAAGGAGAGATTGATAACCTTTCACGATACTAATGGTCTGCAGGACGAGAGAAAGCATGGGTTTGTCATGGGACGATCTTGCCAAACTAACCTGCTCGACTTCTTCGACTAGGTCACTAGGACCTTTAATGAAGGCCATACTGTGGATGTTCTGTATCTGGACTTCAGTAGGCTTTTTGACTCTGTACCGCTTTGGGAGATTAATGAAGCGAGCTACAGGGACAGCGTAGGGGCGGGGAAAAACTGGTGGAGTGGGTGGAGAGCTGGCTGCAGGGCAGACAACAGAGGGTAGTTGTAAGGGGGAAACATCCAAGCCAAGGAAAGAGAGTGGTTGAGTCATGGAACAGTCTGCCACTGGAGGTGGTGGCAACAAAACCATGTTCTGGTTTCAAGCATGGTTGGTAAAGAGTTTGGGGCTTAGTAGTTATTTGGGGGTGGTGTTGGTAATAGTAAGACAGGGAGCAAGGGGTAACTAGTGTAGGCAAAAACCCTGTATTGACAAAAGGTCTTTGGGTACGATATGGTGTTACAGCCAGACTGGATGGACCATTGGTCTTCTTCTGCCATCATTGTCTACATTTCATGTGTGTTGCAGTGCCTTACCTGGCAACTGACACATCTTGTTCTATTCCCCTTTTTTCCACATCAGCATTATGACCTCACTCACTGTGATATCAACAGTGACAGTCCCAGAAAACTGGTGCAAGCTGGAGAGCAGACCGATGCTTTCTGAAAAGGGTAGCCAGCCCAGTCAGAAACAAAAATCAAAATTACCAGAAGCACCCGGGTGGTGAGGAAGGAGCGCCTGTCCTTCCAAAACATTGTTTAAGCAATAAACTTACCAAGTTTATTATTGGTGTGAAACATTTACTTTTGTTCAGAGTGCTTCTGGTAGTTTTGATTTTCGATATCAATAGTGACCAGTCTGGAAGAAGGGACTGGCTCGTCTTTGTCTAGGTATACCATTTTACTTATTTGAAAACTGGTGACCCGGACAGGCACACTGAGCCAAGGCTCATTTCCAGGGGTGACTCTGGGAAGGAGAACAGTGGAAGAACAGCAGCACAATACGTAAGCAATAAGACACGAGGGGGTATGAATTAGACATTTCTAATGCACAGCCAGGAGTGTAGTGAGGCACTAAGCTGCAGTCCGAGTGCCTTCAGCCCCTGGCTGTGCATTAGATATGTCTAATGCACACCCCTGGAGTGTCTTATTACCTTATAAAATGGGACTCTGTATTTTATATGTTTGTTAAAATTAAAACTGTTAAGTTTAAATAATACAAAATAAAATTTTGTATAAATTTGTCATAAAATAGTTTCTCCACCTGAATGCATTTTTTTTAATATGTAGGACATTTGTCCCATTAAGAACTCCATAGTATTAATTTTTCATAAGTCCATCTCAATAGCTCGGTGTAGATACCATCTTTTCACTTTTCCCTCCCCCTGGTCCTGTTCATCAGGGCTTTCCTTGTCCCTTGTCCCACTTTCCTTTCTGTTCTTTTTCTTTCGGTCTGCCTTGTCTCCGTTCACCCACACCACAGCCTTAGCCACTGCCTGCAGTGTATTTTCATTTAAAAAGAAAACATTTTTGTTTCGCTTGCAGTCAGCATCTGCCCTGATGGTGCTGCCACAATACCCCCGCAATACTAACCACTACTGAGTGTTGTCCCGCTAGGCTCGACTGGCCCGACGTCACTATGGATGTTGCTGAGCTTTGGATTCTCTTCTACATTTCTCAACCATTTGCTTTATATGCCATCAACAAGAAAGTTTGAAAAAATATAAATGGCTGGAGACTGGTACCCTTTATCTAGGCAGCACGGGAATAAAACTTCCGTGATAAAGTTAAAAAAAGCCACAGTCTCTATGTCATATGGATACAAAGCAAGGACTCACCAGTGTTCAGTTGCTTGTGCTCAATACAAATGTTGCTTTATTCAGAATGCAAAACATGGTGGTTAGTATCAAACTCCCCCCTCCCTCACAACATGGTACACTTCCTCATAGCGTCTTACATCACCTGAATCATTTCGCACCATGTGCTTTTTCAAAGGTGTGTAGGATACCGGTCTACCACCAGCTAAGAAACTCCTGCAAGCATGCTATATGCGCCACAAAAAGTGAGTTCTGCAGAGCTGCCCTGCTCGCCTCGGCAAATAATCCCCAGCATTTCTGGACTAACGTGAAAAACCTACTCGGAGGGTTGGCCAAAGAGCAGCCCACCGATATGCTTATAGGGGGTACAAACTGCAATACTCCCCTAACCATCGCCACCTCTCTTAACTGACTGTTCACAGACCTGCCGGCCACCTCTCCTTCCCTGTCCCCTGCCCCTCAATCGCTGGGAGTGCCTCCTCCTACCTGCCCCCCCTTCTACCTCAAATGAGTCACTATTGGTGAGACCCAGAAACTCCTTGCTGGCCTCTCCCACCACATAGGAGCTGGCCACGATGGCCTAGAGCCAAAGCTTCTTAGCTTGGGGGCTCCTCTCCTCGCCGGTCCGCTAGCCCACATTTTCAACACCTCACTTATCTCAGGGGTCCTCCCTGACCTGTGGAAGGTTGCCAAGGTCATCCCTGTACTCAAACATGGTGACCCGAAGGACATAAATAACTATCGGCCCATTGCTATTCTACATGCTGCCAGTAAGCTCCTTGAAAAGGCGGTTGCATCGCAACTCACTCACTACCTCCAGGGACATGATGTGCTGTCCCCTGCCCAGCACGGTTTCCGTAAAGGGCACAGCACATCGGCCGCCCTTGCCGTGGTCACCTTCCAGATCCAGTCCACAACTGACCAAGGCAAATTGACTGGGGTCATCTTCATTGATCTATCGAAGGCCTTTGACTGGGTTTACCACCCCTCCTCCTCTCTGCCCTGCAGTCCTACGGATTTTCCCTCCATGCCCTTAACTGGTTCGCCAATTACCTTGAGGACAGGCAGCAATACACCTGCTTTAATGAACCCTCTCACTCCTCTCCTCAGTGAACAGTGGAATGCCCCAAGGATCCGTCCTCGGACCAATCCTGTTCTCCCTGTTCATAAACGAGCTACCCTCTGTCACATCCAATGGGCACCAAACACTCTATGCCGACGACCTAGTTATCCTAGCCAGCTCTCAGAACATTACCTCCATCAACTCTCAGTTCAACTCTGATTTCGCCCTTATCAGGAACTGACTTGATGGAGACAAACTCACAGTGAACCTTAAGAAAACACAGACCTTGCTCTTCAGCTCTGTGCCCAAAACCACCTCCTGCACGATCCCCCTTAAAATCCAAGGATCTAGTAACTCCCTCTTTCTGAACGTTGACTCTGTAAAATACCTAGGCATCACTCTTGATCCCTAATTGGATCTCACCGAGCACATTCGGACCTTGTGTAAGGCGACTAATGCCAAGCTCAGCCTAGCCTATAGGGCTAAGGACTGCCTCACCGCCGCAGCTCGGCTTGCAATAACTAAGGGGATTCTCCTCCCCACACTCTCCTACGGGCTCATTGCCTTTGCCCCTGTCCCGTCCTCTAGCCTCACCAAGTGGGACACCACATACAATAACGCATGCCGCTTCGCACTCTTGACCCCCCGCCTCACACACCATTGCGAGCTTTACTCTCGAGTAGAGTGGCTACACCCTGAGAAGTTCTGGACCTACACCCTTGGCAACTTCATTGACAATATAGTTAGAATGGCCACTCCTGCCTTGCTCGCCCTACTGCTAAAACATGCCTCCCATGTCTACAACCTTAGGTCATGCGCAGCTAAGGCCCATTGGGTTCCCAAGACCCGCACCCTCACAGGCGATCGGGCCTTCACCGTCCATGCATCTAAACTGTGGAGCTCCCTCCCTGCTCACATCTGTGCCTCCCCCTCCCACCCCTGCTTCAAATCCTCCTTATGGAACTTCCTAAAAAACGCATCCACCTGCCTGTGTTAAGCACCCACCTGCCCCCCTCAGCATGCAGTCCCTCCCATTGTATATCTCTGCTGCTGACTACCCTCCTCAGGCACTTACCGCTCCAGGTGGAGCGGCTTTATCTCTCTTAATCTTTCATTCACCCGAGCCAGTGCCTACCCCTCCCTCCCTCTCTCTATAGGCATCTAGGCCAGGCCACTACTTACCCATGTTCTCCTAACTATTTCTACTGTTTCTCTCCTGCTGATGTTGTTCTTGCTGTATACTCCCAACTGCTATCTGTTGGTAGTTCCACCCATGTTCCTGATACCACTTCGATGTTCGACTCCTGCCTTGTTGTTCTTGCTGTGTATTCCTAAACTGTTATTTGTCGTTACCTCTATATCACCCTATGGCGGAGCATATTGCTCCTGTATGTAAACTCTATTGTATTACCAATTGTTGGAGCATGTGGCTCCTGTATGTAATTGTTGTCTTATGGATACCCTGTAACTCTCCCGGGTCACTCCTGAAAATAGTCACGTTACTGTCTAGTGTGCGTACCTGGTTAACAAAAGCAAATAAATAAATACTCATAGAAGCAACACTTAAATACACCTAACTTTTAAAGTGGTACACACATAGAAATCAGCAAACCAAGGAACACCAATAATACAATAAAAAAGGCAGAACAGACCTTATAGGACACTATGTGAGCATCATCACAAGAGCTACAAGTTGCTAAGGTTATGTGAATTATCTCCAAACTTCTTTTTTATAAACATGGTAATTATAATCTCCATGATTCTTCAGGAGACATAACATTGCAGCTAGCTCTAGAATACAAGAATATTGCACTCTAGTGGACTGTTCCATGAATTACATCTTATAAATAACTTTAAAATTCAAGCCTGTCAGTAGAAAATATTGAGAGATGAAAAAAGAAAGATTGCACAAAGTTTTTTCCTGTAAAACTCATTACAGTATGTAAAGTGCTGGTGCAAATCTGTATAGAGAGAAAGAAAAAAGAAAAGATATTTAAAGTGCACATCACATATCAGTCAATATATATAACAAGTAGAAATAAGCATTATAAATACAGAAACATTACATTCTTCATGAAACCTATCATTTCTTAAGGAAGGGTTTGACCTCAATGCACCTATTGAGGTCCTTGCCCTCCATTGCTTCGAATGAAAAGATCCAATACTGTTCTGTTTTAAGGAATGTGTTGTTGTAGTCCCCTCCCCTACGGGGTGTAACAGGTTTCTCATTGCCAAGGTACATAAAATTGTGCTCACTTTTATTTCTTTTTTTGAAAACATGCATTGCTAGGGCATTTGCAAGATCTTCATTGTCTATTGCCCTTCCATGTTCCCCAATTTGTGACTTAAAAATCATTTTAGTCTTGCCTACATAAAATTGGCCCCATTTACAAGTGGCAAGGTAAATAATGCCACTAGTGCTTCAAGTAATAAAACATCTTACTGGTACATCCTTACCATTCAGAGGATTTTTGCAAGTCTTGGAATTTAATACTTTGGGGCAGTATTTAAGCAATAAGGCATGACAAGGTGTGTGTTATCGTGTAATAACATCACTCCTGGGGTGGGTTGAAGCATGAGACAAAGCTGAGTGCTCCCACCACCCCAGGAGTGATGTTATTACACAATAACACACACCTTGGAGTGCCTTATTGCAATTATACAATGGCTCGATGTTATACAAAATAAACAAAACATTACAAATGTTTTTAGTAGATTTATTTGTGTTTTTGAAGGGAAAAAATGTTCCATGTGCTCAAATTAATTCATACAGTGATGTTATTGAGTAATAACATCACTGTCTCAGGCACCCACTGACCAACCAGAATACAGGAAATTTCCTAGCCATTGTATATTTACAGGTACCACACTTGTTGCAGCTATTCTCTCTCTTTGGTAGCCGCATTCTGGGATATTCTGGTAATGGTTGAAGTGACTGTACAATGGTATCTTTAATGCTCCTGCTCTTTCTGAAAAATAACAGCTGTACTGTTCATAAGGAGGTGTTAAGAAATGGCAATGTTGAAAATCTGGAGTGAAAATATTGAAAGTTGGCAAAGTTACGAGCGGGACCGAGAAACAAAATGACATTGATATGTTCATGAGGTGGGGTCCCAAGAACCCCATGTTGAAAATCTGGGGCCAAAATTCCTAAAAATGGTTGAGATATCAACCTAAGTTGAAACCCCCCCATTGACTTGCATTATACAGGACTTACCCGATTCCTCAGTTCGTAGTTTGGCTTTGAAGAGTGCAGACGCATCCTGGTCCACAGAAGATCACTGCTCCCAACCTCCAGAGGGTAAGTACAGGTAAGGTGGGGGATGCGGGGAGGTGGGTGTGCAGAGGGAGGGTTGGAGTGGGGGAGGGGGACTGGGGAGACAATGCTGGACGGTTTTCTTTTTTACAGTTTTAAATAAATAAAAAAAAAGACTCCGGAGGACTGTTTTCTTTATAGGCTAAAAAATAAATAAAAATAACTTTTGGGCACACTGGGGCGGGCTCCCAGTGTGCCACATGAGTTTGGGGGCATGATGCCAACCGGGATTGGGCACCGCATTGGCAAGCTTGGAGGGAGAAACATGATGCTAATGAGGATTTGGCACACCTGTTGGCAAAGAAATTGAGCTTGTGGGGTTGGGGGCATCCGACACTGGGAGTGGGCATCTTGGTGTCAGGAAAATAAAAAAAATATCTGGGCACACTGGGGTGGGCTCCCAATGTGCCACAATGTGGCTGGGGGGATACATGCTGACAGGGGGATTGGGCACCCTCAATGTCGGCTTTGCAGTAGTATGTGGCCATTGAGGAAAACTGCATCAGCAGCTGTTTTATTTATTGAAATGTTTCACCAGGAGCGGCACACCAAGCAACTGCTCATAACTCCAGCCATGTTCATTACTGTGCACTGTAATGCGCATGGCCGGAGTCTTGTCATCTGCCGCTGCAATAACGAAACTGCAACTGATTGCAGCAGCAGATTTCTTTCAACTCCATGGCTCTCTCTGAAACTGCTGTCATCACCAGCATGTTCAGTAATTGGCAGTTGAGGGACGCACCCACTAAAGCGTCCCCTGCACTGGCCACAACACTGACACACCTTTGAAATGTGCTACTGCCACAAGATGTTGCTTGCACATGTGCACAAGCCAACATAAAAATGGTTGCTTTAAAACAATTAAAATTCTAATTGAGAATTCTGAGCCAGAAAGCATTGATCTAATATGCCTCCCAGATGTTATAGGGAACCTGCTGCTGCTGTCGTTATTAGCTGTGCATTAGACACTTTTAATGCACAGGTAATAGCCAATCAGATTTCTCCAAATCCTAGACCCATTTTATAAATAACAGCAAAACATAGTATGAAGTTACATACAAAAAAAACAAAACTATATGTGTGGTACAGCTCAGTAAGAACACCTAACAAGTTAATGTCACAGGCAGCAGGTTCTCAGTGCTGATGAAGTATGAAGGGGACTAGAACTAGTTACTCCAGCCTCCAGATAGATTTCTGCTCCACACATCACACCAAGTACAGTCAGGTAGAAAATCTTCTGTTTCCACCTTGTTTTGCTGTTTAACACTGCACTGTTTAATATTATGCTACTTTTTAATGTACTGCATTCCTTGTTTAGCCAATTTTTTTTTGTATATCTGTTAAAAGAAAAATACTCTGCTTGCATCACAGAGAACACCAAAAGACACCCAAAACAAATGTCCTAATGTTTCATCTCAAAAAGTGAGCTTCTACTGGGGACTGATGTACAGTAGCTCTCTTGAGTTTATAGACAGTTGTCAACCATGCATGTGCCTACCCCCCCCCCCGCCAAGATCACGCTCCACGAGACCACTAACAGTGCAGGATCATGACGTGCCACAGCCCATGCCTATACAGTGCCTGTTCTACAGAGATTTAATAATTTCCATATCTCCTACGTCCTGCTGTATTTGCAAAGACTAAGTGTAGGAAAACAACACCTTTTAGCTCATACATTTTGTTTCCATTGCAACAGACAACTCTTTTCCTGTACCTGTCAGGGATATATGTGATTGCATTTGTTTATTTTCACTGTTCATACTAGTCCCTGTGGTTAGCCTGGGGTCTTCATTTTCTGGTTGGTGTAATCTCATTGTCCCTGACAGCTGTATTAGCATATATGAACATGATGTATCAGCACCCTTTAGACTCCACAGCATGCATGTCTGCATAATTTGATTTCAACAAAACAAGTTGCAGCAAGGTGTGACACACCTCATTTACCTTCACTTAACTTTGCAAACTGTCACAGTTGTAATACAGGGTTTTTCCCTTTAAATTGCTTTCAATTTGTGTGTTTCCAGATGGTTGTTTTTTCAGGATATTTGTACTTTCAGCATAGAGAAACATGGTATAAATTATGACATCATGTTCTCATATGCTAATGCAGCCCTCATGGACAATGAGATTTCAACAACCATAAAATGCAGACCCTGAGAGTAGTCACAGAGGGCTACCATGAACAGTGAAAACAAACTAAAGCAAACAAGTATATATCAGCTACCGAAATGAACTGTCTGTTGACAAGGAAACAAAATGTACAAGATATGATGGTGTAGATTTTCTTTAGATGCCCCCCCCCCACCCCCCGGACACATCTGGAAAGGAGCTGTCATCAGCGCATGTCTTTCATGTTAAAACTTTTGAAATAAACAAACAGTAGAAAGGAACAGAAAACATAATTCAAATGTAAAAATGAATAGTTGACTACTCTTAAAATGTAGTATTAGTTTCAGGTGGTGTATTAGCCACTAACATGCACACCATAAGGAAAAGAAAAGCTGCTCTGAATGATTTCTGAACATCAGAAAGAAAAGTGGGGAAACAAGGTGATGTAATGTGTAGGCTTATCTTGAATCTAGACCATGGCTATAGTTTATAGCACATTTCCTTATTTAAAAGGATTCTCACAACACAGGCTTCAGCCAGGTGTATTTATTTATTTAGCTTTTGTTTACCGGGTAAGCACACTAGACAAAGAATGCCTATTTTCAGGTGCGACCCGGGAGATTACAAGGTAAGTTTACAAACAGTATAACAACATAACAAAGAAGTGATGTACAGGCAGTGAACAGTGTGACAATAAACATGTGCATAATAGTAAAGACAAAGGAACAGCAAAAGGTAATATACATTTCATGGAAGAATACAAGAGCATTAAGGTAGGACATGGTGCAAAGGCCCCTTTTTTTAAGAACGCTAAGTGCTTAGGTGCAAGGGAGAAAAAGGGTCAATGGTCACCTTTCTTAGCCCAGAGGGGTAGGGGGTCTATGATATTACAGGACATCTTAGATGAGATAGCACCTGTCTGTTACACAGCAACAAATAAATCTGTGCTGAGCATGTGTTCAGGGGGATCCAGGACATATGCTGGAATATCAGATTTAGCTTATCCTGCTGAATAAGAGTCACAGTTTACAGAGCCCTGTATCTCATAGCAGCATTTAATTAAAGCATGTAATTAATCCTTTGAGCTCACTGTTTTACTAGAAGAGAGGAAGGGAAAGACAGAAACAAAAACAGAATTTGTTGGCAATAAAGGACCCTTTGGCCTACTCAGTCTACCCAGTCTGCCCAGATGTTCCCTGCCGGTTCTGACTCCACAGACCCTACCTGGTCTCCAGTGGCCCTCCTGCCCCTCTACCTCTTTTCTAATACAGTAAAACCCCATATATCCAAACCTCAATCAGCGACATCAGTCGGGGTGGGCATTAGGGGCTGGAGACCTGAATCTTTCTTCATTAGCCCTGAATAAAATATTCCTAAATGCAAAAACTTATCCGGTCCTAGTTGTTTGTTTATTCACTGGCCAGGAGGAGTGGGGGCTTAATTCCCTAATCTTTTCAGACCCTAGAAACACCCATGACCTCAAATAACCAAAACTCTCAATTATCTAAAGCTACAGTGTGTCTTCATCCAAACAGTTGCATTGTCCCCCAGCACATATGGATAAATTAGGTTATACTGTATAACCCTATGTTTATCCCATGCATACTTGAAGCCCCCCACTGTTCTAGTCTCCCCCACATCCGCTGGCAGTCTTTTCCATGCATCCACCACCATTTCAGTGAAGAACTATTTCCTCACATCTCTCTTGAACCTCCCCCAAGCTACACTGCATGCCCCCTGGTTCTGGTACTTGTTCTCATGTGAAAGCGACTCCCCTCCTGCTCCCTGTTCACCCCTGTGAGGTACTTTCAGGTCTCAGTCATGTCACCTTTGTCTCTTCTGTCTTTCAGGGTGTACATATAGAGATCCCTCAGTCTGTCGTTGTAGGGCTTCTTGTACAAGCAATATGTACCATTTTAGTTGCCCTCCTCTAGACCACCTCCACCCTGTCAATGTCCTTTCTGAGGTGCAGTCTCCAAAACTGGGCACACTATGCGAGTTGGGGTCACACTAGTGTAACCCCCAGGTGGCTCTGTCCCAAGGGCTACTACCCCTGCCTGCTTGACTACTGACAGGTTGAGGGGCCTAGGTTCTATGGTGGGTGCCTCCACCCAGAGGTCAGGGTTTGTAGTGGTTAGACTAGCTTGGTCACAGCCCTCTGGGACACTGAGACCCCCTTTTATTCCCTCTAGTGGCTCACACAGTACCCTGGAGTTACAGCCCCAATACTCCACGTATACACACTGTTCACTCATAAAGTACCACTTACCCTCGAGACTGATTCTGCAGCACGTCTCTGAGGATCCCCTGTAAAATAAGGTTAAACATACACAGCAAAATACAATACTGTTTCCATAAGTACCAACACCACAGACAGTATATAGTATAACAACAACAAATCTGATTTATTTAGGGGACAGTAACACGGGAGGGGGCAATCAGGTTAATTGGCAGAATTAAATCACAGTACTGTGCACGCACACAGGGTCTGAAAAGTCACACTCTGGGTACCCAGGTTGGGGGGCGGCTAGCCAGGTCCGTTGCCCAGGGTTGGCCAGCAGGTGCAGATGGATAGGGCCCTGTAGAAGAAAATATGCGCACAACACAACACCCAATTGTAATCCAGAGCCAGAGGGCTGAGTCCATGAAACAGTGAAACAACAAGAATTAGATGACACACTTGTGATTGAAAAACAAGCTGCAGGGGAGTACCCCGATTTGTACTCAAAACACCCAAGCTGAGAATTGGATGGAGAAGATCCCTCTGGATTGCCAGAAGAGCAGGGCATGAGGACAAGGTCCTTGTGACTGGACCCCACTGCAGTTGATAGCACATGGATGTTGTCCGAATTTAGCTGGGGTTTACTTCCAGCTTCAGCACACAATTCACTGTACAGGGGATTTGAAATAGCGATTCCCCACAAGCACTATGCACATTTATATGTAAAAGGAAAGTACTATACCAGGCAGGCTGCTCCTCAATCCTGATCGCAATTACTGCAAAATACCCTGGAGCACATATAGCAACTTCAGTTTCTGACAGACCGAGCGCGATTCAGCAATTTCTCCAGTCTTCTACAGGGTGAGCCTGGTTTCCACACTTCTAGTGCTTCTTTCGCCTCACAACTCGGATTCTTCAGTCCAAATTGGCACTCACAAAGGCTGCAGACCGAAACTCATGGCCTCACACGCGCTTCCCATGTGAAATTATGCACCGCAGAAGCACACAGCTCCTTTTCTCTTCACTGCCACAACTGATCTGATCTTTCCAGTTACAGAGCAGGGCATTTCCTTTAGCTCCACACTATTCTGTTGGCTGATTCAGCTGTCACTCACAATAAGACTCCCTCTGTTTGTAGAAAAAGGCGCCATGGTCAAAACTACATTTCCCAGAGTCACTGCCCATACAATCCCCTTGTAGCTGGCTCAAATTAAGAGTCCAAGTTCTGATTCGTCCACAGACTCCATTTTAGGGCTCCCTTAACCCAATTGGCCCAGCACAGCAGTTTAGGTCCAAAATGGAGAGGTAACATACACAGAGTCCCAGCTGCAATAAAGGCAGGTTAGACAAACTACAATTTTACTAATGCTTTAAATGATTACAAGCAAACAGTTACAGCTTTCAGATGGGCTCCCTTTGTACCTTCAGCGACCGCAAAATGGAGTGATTACTCCACAGCTTGGGTGGAATTCAAGCATTAAATACACAGTCCCCTCATACAAACTAATTAAGTCTGCAAGCAGACAGCTCTTAAAGAGACAGTACATGGAGGCTCAAATAGCGCTCACTTGCAACCACAGTTAAGCAGCTCAGACGACGAACACCACCCAGGCTTGGAGCATTCAGGCAAGCTCCTGGAAGACTTTTGGGAACCCCCATTTGCAGGGGGGGTTCACTAGTAAGTGATACAGCAACAGTACCACCTCCAGCTGGAGATACCCCTTCGTATGTACCCCAACATCCCACTAGCCCTACCCACTATCTTGTCACACCGCTCTGCCACCTTGAAGTCCTCAGATATGATAACCCCAGGGTGCCTTTCCTTGCTAGTGACTGCCAGTGCCTCCACTAGGATCTCTATGCCCCAGCTGCATGATTTTGCACTTTCTGGTGTTGAATCCCAACTTCCATGTCTTCGTTCACTTCTAAAGTTTCCCTAGATCCCTATACATGTTCTTCACCCCCTCCTGAGTGTCCACCGTACTGCACATTTTTGTATCATCTGCTAAAAAGCATACCTTCCCTTCCAGTTCTTCGGTAATTTCCCCTACAAAGACATTGAAGGGGACGGGTCCCAGTACCGAGCTCTGTGGCACCCCGCTGCTCACTTTCCCATCATTAGAGTGAATGCGGTTAACCACCACCATCTGTCTCCTATCCATTAACCAGTTTCTAACACAATTTACCCACCTTGGATTCCACTCCTAGGCAGATCAGCTTCTTAATCAGCACACAGAGTGAGCAAAGCAGATATAGAAAAGACAGAAAAGGATCTCAGATACAAATACAGACCATCTTGTCAACCTAACGGTGGCACATTGTACTACCATGCAGGTGAGCCAAATTATTATTTTTTTATTCACACCTGTCAGTGGACCAGTGTGTTTCTGCACATGGTGCAGATGCTTGCTGGGCTTAAGGCACTGTCACCAGTGGTGGGTTGTTAAAAGCCCTGTACCTGGCTAAGTGCAGTGTTCTCCAGTGGTGGCCATTACATGGGTGGTTTCCAGGGTATGCTCACTTGAAGGAGTCAGTTAGAACTTTGAACTTGGCACAACTACAGGTGTGGCAGATGGACTCACATTTCCTGCCAACTTCACTGGTTATTTTTTGTGGTGGAAGGCCATAACTTTTTTGTTGAGGTCTCCAGCTTATTGAACATTAGTGGTGGTGAGAGTACCACAGCTACATTTAATTTGTCAAGTTCTCAGCTTATCAGACATTTGTGGTAGTGAGTACCACAGACTGTCTGTTTTTTGGCTTTGGTTAAGGGAGGTGAGAGCTCCCAAAACCGCTTTGTCATTATATCACTGAAGATTTGGCACTCTCCTTTCCTGAACTGTGGCAATCTGTGACTGATTTTATTGAACTAAACTGCTCCATATTTCTATTTAGTCATTTGTTTGTTACTTTTATGTTTTTTAATTTTGTTATTGGGTTTTATGGAGGGGTTGGGTGGGTGAGGTTGCTGGGTGCGTATGTGTGTGTGGATTGTAGGAGAGTGTGAGGTTGTATTTTAATTGTTTTGTTCTATTTTAGTCAGTTATTTTCTTAACTATTCTCTGCTTCTTGTTTGATGTATTTTAATTAAGTGTTGGCAGAAGTCTCAGACAGGTGCTACTCTCCCACCAGACTCAGGGACCAGCGACCTTTTCATTGTCCCCCTCTCTTGGTAGAGGTATATAGACGCTGCCGTGCATTGGGGATCACTCGGAGAAGAAGGGGGCTGAGGGGAACTGAGCCTGGTGGGTTAGTGGAGCAGAGCAGGTGGATTGGGGTGGTGAAGGCAAGGAAATACCCTGGGGCAAAATTGGTCCTGGAAAGGGGTCCACCCTGCCTAGTTCCCATACCCAAGGGTTCCACCTTTGGTGGGCAGATAGCTCTGTCAGCCTCACTTGCCTAGCCTACTCAGGTGATGTCGTGCAATGCCAGCTCAATTAGGAACAAGACAGCGATAACTGCTGATCTTGTTGGGTCAGCTGATCTGGCTTGCATCACCCAGACCTGGCTGGATAATAATGCTGGCCCAATTCTGGAATCAGCTGTTCCTGCTGGGTACTCAGTGATACATCGCCCGAGGGAGGATCGTAGGGGCGGGGATGTAGCCATTTGTTTTCGTTCGGAACTGGGCCTTATGGAGGTCCTGGTAGGGAGGACTAAATCTTTTGAGTTCATTGTGGGGGCAGGTGTGGGTTGCAGAATACTTCTCATCTACCATCCACCCAGGGTCAAGAAGGAGTTTCTGCAGTAAGTGGCAGACTTCATCGTCGATCTGATGGAGTCCCCCAGATGAATAATTCAAGAGGACTTCAATGCTTGAGTCGATGGACTTCTGTTGATGCAAACGTTACATATGGCCGCTTGAAGCTGAAGCTCTGCCTAACTCGACAAAATCCTAAACCATCTTGGCATCCAGAAGAAAACAAAAAGCCAAAAAACCTGCACAAGCCAGCCTACATATGGCTACGAGACAAAAATTGAGAGAATTTGAAGTGCTAAACACATCTAGAGAGACTCTTCAATGAACCTTAACCTGGCAGCCCCCACCAGCTACTAAACAGTGTCCGCGAGGTGTAATGGCAGAACCCAAACAAGCCAGAGACATTGAAGATGAGCCTGAATTTACAATTACCTCCAAACAACTCTGCGCTCAGTTTAGTACAATCGGAGAAACCCTGCAATGTATTGAAACAGCAGTGGCCGACACCAGGCGCGATCTCCGTGTAGTCAAGAAGCAGGTAGGAGTGGTGGAGGCCTGTCTGACTGAATATTGTAAGGAGACAGATGTACACAATTCAGCGCTCCTAAATTTGCACCACAGAGAGATACAAATGAGCAAAAGGGTGGAAGAATTAGAAAATCGACATCGACGAAACAATATAAGACTCCACGGGCTCCCAGAGAAAACAGAATCGGGGGACATGGTACCACTTATGGAAAGCCTACTACAAGAATTACTAAGCTGGCCTAAGGATGAACCGCTTGGTATAATCCGTGCACACAGAGCACTCACAGCTCCACCAGCAAACGTGAATGCCAGGCCGAGATCGGTAATCCTGGCTTTTTTAGACTATAGAGTCAAGGAAAAATTTCTCAAACTGGCGTGGGGCCGCAAGGAGGTTATTTTTGGGGACCAGCGACTATATTTTGACCATGACTTTGCTGCATCAATGGCATTACGAAGGCAACTGATTTTAGTGGCAATGAAAACCTTGAAGCAGAGGGGACTTAAGGCCTACCTTGACTACCCAGCCCGGCTTCGGGTGAAGACCAAGGAGGGAGCTACCAAGCATTTTGCGGACCTTGTGGAAGCGAGTGAGTTCCTGGCAGACCAAGGGATCAAGATGGAAGAGCTGCAGCTCGTTTCCCAAGACAGGAGCTGGAGGTCCTGGCCTGGCAGTCGACTTCTAGGAAAAGGTCAGATGCCCAAAACACGAGTGTCTGGCAGAGTGTCCACAAGGTGGTCAGACCTCTTACAGCTTTAATCGAGAAGACTGCAGAATCTCATGCGCAGACCCAAATCACCAGTGGAGCAGGCTGAAGTGTGACCAAATAAGACTGGGTAACAGTTAAAATGCAGAAATTTGCTGGCAAAAAGTGAATGTATCAGGCTCTTATTGATTAAGGACTTTGGGAAGTTTATCTATGCCTAGGATAAAGTTGGGGGATTTGTTATGGGGGGGGGGGACATATGCTGAATTTGATAACCACACATAATCATAACTATCAGTTTAGCCCTATAATAGCAGCTCACTAACTAGCTATGGGCAGCTATATTCCCCGAATCTAAGGTTGTGGCATTTCACGCTTTAACAAGAGTCGGGAGGTGGGCTTTAGCGGAATCACAGGTATAAACCGTATGGTGCTGATGATATTAAAGACCCGTTTATGGGTCAAAGTACAAGCAGGCTCACATCGGGAATTCTGCTGTCACCCTCTCTCCCCTCCTTCCCCCTCACTCCTCTCCCTCCCCCTCCCTTCTTCCTCCCTCTCCCCTACCCCCGAGAGAATCTGGTCCATTTTCATTAAAATAGGAGATTTTGTCGAGTCGGGTGAACAGAAGATCGAGGCCCAGATGGCTGAACCAATTTGGACCTCGTGAGGGGTGAATATAGATACCCCACACTTAGAAGCTCAGCTAATCACCCTACTGATCACCAACTGAAGGAGTGGTCAGCCGGGGAGCACCCAGAATAGTCTCCCCAGGGTCTATCTATTTGCCATCGTAGTACAGGCGAGACCTAATTAGGGTTATATAACTTTTTCTTTAAATGTTCCATCTGAAGTATCACCTTGAAGTACATAATAGGATGCAATATAAAACTGCACAGCATGACAGACGGATAAAATCTGTCAATTTGTACATAGTCATAGTGTTGGTTACAAGACATGTTAGTTTTCTTTTGGTTTTTGAAGTGGTGGTGTGTGCACCGAACATAATCTTAGGGAGGAAAGCCCTCAGGGGTCAGACCAAACCAGATCCATGGCCAAAAGAATATGGCTGAAATTCAGATAGCCACTTATAATGTAAGGGGCCTGGGGAGTCCTATTAAAAGGGCTAGGGTGCTGAGAGAGTTAAGAGATTGGGGCAGATATCGCCCTGCTCCAAGAGACCCACCTGACACAATTGGAACATTCCAAATTGAAAAGGTCCTGGGTGGGACAGGTCTTTTCTTCCTCCTGTCAAACCCAACCACACAAACGGGGAGTAGCTATATTAATAAGGAGAAACCTTCCATTTAAGGAGCTAGAGGTAAGGTCCGATCCCAAGGGCAGGTACCTATATGTGGAGGCAGATCTGGGGGCTCACAAGTGTAGTATCCTAAATATATATGCACCCAATGAGGAAAACCTTAGATCTGCCTTCTTAACAAAGATGCTGTCAGACTTCCCTAGGTTCGACTCTGGCCTCAGGATAGTAGGTGGAGACTTTAACACAATCCTCTGCCCCTGTTTGGACAAATCTGGGATGCAACCAGGCAGAAGATCTAAAGTTTCAACAACACTTCATATACTCATCCATGAACATTGCACGGCAGATGCCTGGAGATTTTTACACCCTACCATGAGGGATTACTCTCTGTATTCTCCCAGACACTCAGGGTATAGTCGGAGCAACCTCCTGCTGGTTCCCACAAATTGGGCCTGGGCATTAGACTCAGCCCAAATGAGTAGTTTTACTCTGTCCGACCATGCCCCTGTCCTGCTAAAACTGTTATTGGGGACCCCAAACCGCCATCCGACATGGAAATTAAACTTGAGCTTAATTAATAAAGAAGAATTTAAATCTATGATCAAAGCAGAGATCAAGCAATACCACACATTAAATAATCAGACGGATACCCCCCCCCCACGATATATTGGGACACGTTGAAAGCCTACCTAAGGGGTAAAATCATTGCGTACGCATCTAAGGTTAATAAAGATAGAAAAGAGGAACAGAGAAAGCTAGAAAGGGCAGTTTTTGAGTTGGAAGTGCAGCACAAACAACACAATCGGGCAGAAATAAAAAAGGGACTAGATGCAGCCAGGAAAAAAGTTATCCCAGCTGGTAAATCAACAAATAAAAACCAGCTGCCGGTTTGCCAGGCAGCTCTTCTATGAGAAGGGCAACAGGGCAGGTAAATTGTTAGCAACCCAACTGCGTAAAGAGGCTGCATCGAGGGCGGTGCTAAAACTTAAGAGGGGACCGGCCGAGTGTCTAGTCACATCCCAATCTGACATAACGAAATGTTTTGCAGATTTCTACCAAAAACTATATGCAGCAGAAAGGAAACCACACCACGAGGCTAAAATTACCCAATATTTGGGGGGCTTCACCTTCCAGTTTTGGACCCGTCCAGCGGAGAAAGGTTGGGAGCCCCTATAACAATGGAAGAGCTTAAAAACCAGATTTCCTCGCTGAAAAACATGAAGACTCTGGGATTAGATGGGTACCCCACTGAGTTTTATAATACTTTCCAAGCAGATCTCCTTCCCTCCCTTTTGGAAGCATTCAATGCAATCCTGAGAAGAGCCCTACCGATTCCCCCGTCGTGGAACTACGCCAGGATATCAGTGCTGTTGAAACCAGGTAAACCACCGGAGGAATGTGGATCATACAGACCCATTTCCCTATTAAACAAAGATTTAAAGCTATTCACTGGCATACTGGCTCGGAGAATTCAATTAGTCATTAGTGACCTTGTACACCCAGATCAAACCGGATTTATTTCCAGTAGATTCCTGCAGGACAATGTAAGACGTCTCTTGAACATAATCTCCTCACAAAAAACAGTCACGTTTCTTAAACTAGCAGTAAGTATCGATGCCAAAAAGGCATTTGATAGGGTGGATTGGGTTTTTCTCCAGGCCATCCTTAAATGTTTAATTTAGGGGACCACTTCATAGGAGCAGTTGCGGCGCTATATTCCCAGCCAGAAGGGTGATAAGTGTGAACGGATGTGTCTCAACCAGATTCCCTCTATCGTGAGGAACCCGTCAAGGGTGCCCACTTTCCCCGCTGTTGTTTGTCCTCTCCCTAGAGCACCTAGCTGAACAGATCAGACAACACCCCAGGTGGTGGGAATTAAGGTAAGCTCCCAGACCAATAAATTCTCATTGTATGCCAACAATGCACTTATTTACCTGGGAAATCCAGTTGGCTCGCTTCCCTATCTAATACAAATTTTAAATCAATTCCAGGTTTTAGCAGGATACAAAATTAACCCTTCAAAATCCGAGGCACTATGGCTAAGTGGGCCTCCGCCACTTGAATTACAATCTAACTTTCAGTTCGCGTGGTCCCCAAATAACACAGTTAGGTACCTGGGAATAAGGGTATCGGCGGACACATCCCAACTCTCTTCTGCTAACTACCTTAGACTCCGGGACTCCATTAGACAAGACCTAGGCAGGTGGAGACTGCTCCTTCTAACCATTTCGGGAAGGGTACATACCATCAAAATGAACGTGTTACCGCGCTTACTTTTTTATTTCAGACGATACCGATTGCCCCACCCAAGTTGTTTTTAAAGGAAATGGACCATCTAATAACAAATTTTATATGGAATGGCAAAAAGCCCAGGTTCAGAAGGGCACTTCTTTGTACCAGGCAGGGGCAGGGAGGGTTGGGTCTGCCGGATATTAAAGACTACTACTTGGTGGCACAGGCTCCCTGGCTCTATGCCTGGATGAAGCAGAGGGCGGACAATAGATGGTTCTCCATGGAGTTGGAACAAGCCCAAAAGTTAACACTTTGGACTCTTCCTACTGCTTCTGTCTCCCTGGGCACGGTGTGCAAGGTGAGACACCTGTGGACTAGACACACCCTGCAGGTGTTGATTACTCTGCGCAAACAACTGAAGGTTCCAGGAGGGTTGGGTCCTTTATCCCTCATACGCCATCATGAATCATTTAGCCCCCTAGTTTGGACGCGAGGTACTGGTATTGGGAGCGCCAGGACCTCACTAGGTTTACCCACCTGTTGGAAGGGGATATTTGCATCACATTCCAGCAACTAAGGTTAAAATATGGGCTCAGAAAAGAAGGCCATTTTAGATTCTTACAAGTAAGGCATTTTATTCAGCAATCCACCCACCTATAACAGCTATTAAGGCCCTTGACAGATATAGAACAGCTCTTCTATAGTTGGATCACCCTAAGAGTTAAGATGAAACCCATTTCTCAGACCTACAGGCTGTTGACAGATCAACATTCAGGACAAGTAGAGTCGGTTAAGATCAGATAAGAAAGAGAATCAAACCTGCAAATGGAGAGCACAGAATGGCAGAGGGCACTTTCCCAAAGTTGGCACATTACAGCTTCACCTGCGTTGGGTGAACACCACTGGAAGGTTTTGATACGCTTTTTTAGAACTCCCACAACTACTCAGCACTTCAATCCGGACTACACGAACAGGTGTTGGAGGGTATGTGGGGGGGTTCTCATTTTCATATTTTCTGGGGATGCCCAGAGCTTGACAGCTTCTGGCGGAGGGTACATGAACAGATCCAGAGGATTTTGGGGGTCTCCTTACCAAAAACATTTGAAGCCCTGTGTTTAGGTTTTCAAAGTAAGGAGCACTTAAAACTTTCTAGGCCTCAGAGGGAACTATACCACACCTTTAGATTGGCAGCTTTAAAAAGCATTACAATTTGTTGGCGATCCATGAGACCACCTACTGCTCAGACCTGGAGAGACAAGGTAAATGAGCTAGAACAAATGGAAAGAATCACAGCTGCTCTGAAGCTTACTATGGAGAGATGTGAACTGGTGTGGAGGGACTGGTATGAGAAAGGTTCCCCATTAAACAATCAGAGGGAGAGGGCCCCTAACAGAGCAACAAGCACTGATGTGTGTGTGAACCCAAACCTTGCCCCACTGACTTTTCAGGTCTGAACAAACCCAAGACAGGTGGGAAGGGGTGGCGGAAGCCCATGGCAGAGCCATCCCTCATCTGTCATATAGGTTGGAAGAGTCGCCAATCCAACATCCACCTTGGAGTTTTTGCCATAGGTGGGGGGGAAGAGAGGGAAACAAGGAGCCAAAGGATAAGGGCAGAAATGTATAAGAAAGTGCACAACATATAAGAATATAACATCAAAGTTTAACATTAGAGGTGCAGGAGAGTTGTGAGGAGGGGAACCCACCCTGACACAGTATATAATAGATGGGTTTGTTACGCATACACCACCAATTAATTAATTAATAAATTAACTGGTCAATTAGTTGAACAGTTAACTATTTGCTTTCTTTTTAGTTTTGTAACACTGTTGGGCTTTATATAGTTTAAGGCCACGATCTATTAAAAGATGTATATTTTTTTTTAAAAACTGGGAAATGCCTTGTAGCAGATAGAGGAGCTCAAATTAAGAAAGGTACGAAATAAATAATATAAAGTAGAATCAACTATGTGAGAGTAGAGAAGAATGAACTGTGGAGCACCTTTGGACTACATCGACATGGACATTTGGGATTGTCATCTGGGACTCTATCCACAGAACATAGTAAATGGATGTTATAGGAACTCCTCAGACTATGACTGCCTTGTAACACTAATTGTATTCCCATTTGATTGTGGTAACAGTTTAACTGTTGTTATACCAACTTGATGTATTTTTCTCCGCATTAATAAAATTTTAAGTAGCAAAAAAAATGCTTGAGTCGACGATGAACTCTCGCAGTTCGATCAAGACTTCCTCCAACTTGTGACCTTGTTGGACCTCACACAGGTTGTTTCCTCTGCCACCCACATTTTGGGTCACTCCTTGGATTTGTTCTTCCTACTGGGGATGGAGATCTCTGACTTGGTGGTGGAACAAGTCGTTTGGTCTGACCACCACACTATAAGGTTTTGTTTCCATGCTCCCCCTCAGAGACCTGCTCTTGTGGAGATGGTTCAGTACCGCCCTTTAAGGAGTTTGACCCCTAATGGTCTTATGGCGGTGCTGGACCTATTAGGTTCATTGAGTGCTAGCAAGGATCCAGAGGAGCTGGTACATGCCTATAATAAGGCTGTGACAGCGGCTCTGGATTCCATTGCTCCCATACGTGTTTGCCCCCTCACTCTCTTCCCCAAGTCCCCATGGTTTGATGGGACTTTGAAGGAGCTGGGATAAGTGGGGTGAAGGTTGGAACATCGCTGGTAGAAATCTGGGCTCGAGGTCGACAGACTTAGATTGATGGCCCATTATAAGAACTATCAATCAGTGATCTCCCATAAGAAGGCAGAGTTCCTGTCCAGGGAGATTGCTGCTGCACAGAATCAACCAGCTCAGCTCTTCCAGACTGTTGACAGGCTGTGCAATCCAGCTTGTCTCCAGCCCCAGACAGCACTTTCACAGGACATGTGTGATGAGTTTGCTCGTTTCTTTGCAGATAAGATTGCCACCATCAGGTCTGAGATCCACTCGTCTTCCTCCAGTGGGCCTTGTGGATGTCAATGGGAGGTCACAAGCACCTAGTTTGGTCCAATTTCAGTCGATTGGAAAACATAGACATTATACGGATCATTCAGTAACTCCGCCCAACCTACTGTAGTTCGGACCTGGGCCCAACGCGCCTCTCAGTGGGGTGTGTTGAGATCATTGGCCCAGTCCTGGCTGAGACAGTTCAATGGAAACGGGTGTTTTCTTCTCCCCTGAAGGAGGTGGTAGCAGTAGCGTAGGAAGGGTGGGGCTGGTGGTGCAATCGCCCCGGGCGCATGCCTCCGTGGGGTGCAGTTAACCTGACTGACTGATTCATCTCCGCATGCTACAGCTGTGTGCTGTAGATTAAATTTTTTTTTTTTTTTAAGTGTAATAACTCATGCCGACAGCAGGGGTGCATCGGCAGAGGACCAGTGGGGGGGGGGGTGGTCACATGGTCCTTGCTCAGCTGTCTCAAGCAAAAAAATCACATGGTGCAGTGGCGCCCGCGCTACCACGGTCCTGTAAAAGGGACAGGCGGACTTGCGGAGCATGTGGTGAGAGAGAGAGATGAGAAACAGAAAAAAAACACAAAAAAACAGCGAAGGAAGATAGTAGATCCAGTCAGTGACTGAGGAGGGATCAGGATCAGGAGGACTTGTCTTGGAGTCTTTGCTGGAGATTTTATTTGTGTGTAAGTAAGAATAAGCAATGAATCAAATGAAATTAAAGCACAGCATCATTTTTCTAGACTAGTCTGTCGGTCAATGCCGATCGAGCGAGCGAGTGGGCGATGGGGCGGCAGCAGCTAAGTAGTTTCAAATGTATTTAACCTTTCACATTGAAAAACTGCCTGACTGTTGAGGGCAGGAGTTCTCTGTCTGTACGGCTGTTGTCCTCCAATTGAAAAAGAAAAAAAAACATGTCTTGTCTCTGGTGTTGCGGCAGGCAGGCTTAGCTTAAGTCTCAGGCAGATGCCTGATCCCTCCCTGCTGCTGGTTTAATTAGTAGTTTTTGACTGTGATCGAAACGGATTCGCCAGTGATGGAGAAAAGAACAAAGAATACATTACATTACTTTCTGTGACATGCCTTGCCCTGTGTGTTTGCTGAGAAAGTTAGTAGTCACAGCAAGGGCGGGAGTTCCAGTTTGTCTGAGTGGCGCATTTAGACTAACGGTGTAACGGAGACTGAGAGAGGCTGAGCAAAGTCAGCCTCTCTCCGTCTCCGTTACACCGTTAGTCCGAATGCACCACTCAGACAAACTGGAGCTCCTGCCATTGCCTCGACTGCTAACTTTCTGTCTGCTTTACTTGCCAAATTGCTCGGATTGCTCCTGTCTCAGGCACACAAACTCCCAAACCATGCTGCAGCTGGCACTGCTTTAATTCCTAAAGTCCAGGCAGGGGTGGTGGATGACCCGGTGGGTGGCCGGGCGGCAGGCCCGTACCATAGTAGTACTGTAGGTGGTTTTTAAAGGCTGCTGGCCTGGCCTGATGAATCACTAGCTTTTTGGGTTGTCTTCAAGTGCAAGGTACTAAGGCAGGCAGGCGGCAGCAACCCCTTTACCCCTCATTTTAAAGTGGAAGTGCCCAGGATGGAATCAGGATGTCTGCAGTCTAAGCTAGGAGCTAGGGCAGTAAAGGGCACACAATATATATATTTTTTTTCCAATTGTTTAACCAGGTGAGACACACTAAGCTGAAAGCTTGTTTACAGGTGCAACCTGGGAGCACAGGGAAGTTAAGTGACTTGCTCAGGGTCACACAGTATGCAAGTGGGGGCTTTAGCAAATAAATAACTAGCCTGCTGACAGTGCTGAATCACTTTGGCTTTTGGGTTGTCTTGTCTAAGTGCAAGGCACTAAGGCAGGCAGGCGGCAACCCCTACCCCTCATTTTAAAGTTGGAGTGCCCAGGATGGAATCAGGATGTCTGCAGTCTGTGATGTGACAGTGATAGGCAGGCTATTAGCCAGAGCTAGGGCAGTAAAGGGCATACATAATGAATATTAGCAAATAAGTAAAATCGTGACAGTGATAGGCAGGCTGTTAGCCAGGGCTAGGGCAGTAAAGGGCACACAATGAATACTAGCAAATAAACGTTATTATGGATGGTTATGAGCCAATGCACAAGCAGAAAACAGTAGAAAAGAACACAACTTTTTTGAGGTAATAAAAATGCCTTTCCCTTGAGTCTTTTGTTTAAATGCATAGATATACATTCAAAGACTTTGAATGTATGTAATGGGGAAATATTTTTATTACCTCAACAAATTACAGTGTCTGTGTGTGTATCAGTCAAGCCTGTTCTAGTCCACTGTCCTGTCATAAGGAATTTATTCATTCACAGATTAATGAGATTATTTTCCATATTATGTGCCTTATGTCATGATGTGGTACCCTTACCAGGGGGAGCACTGTCTACAAATTACACTGCGTGATGGCATCCTTCCCAGCTGACTGGGGGAACCAGTCAGCTGGGAAGGATGGCATGCAGTCATCAGTCATGCAGTATAATTTGCAGACAGTGCTCATGGGGTCATGGGGAAATGAGACACGTCATGATGAAGTAGTATGTAATTGTACTGTATGGGGTAGCAGGCTTATTGAAGAACACTGTTTTGTCTCTTTAAGACATAGGTACAGTAGGCTTCTCTGGGAGCTGAGCAGACAGCAGAATAATACTGTAACTGTACACAATTGGCTATCATCATCCGGTGGGCTGGCCAGCCCAGTCCCAGAGAAAGACAGCCAGTCCAGTAGTCACTTCAGTCTAGGTGACAGTGTCACCTGACTCCAGTAATTAAGTTTTCTGACTGTTTATCATCAGCCTAGAGGGTAGCAGTGCCAGCCCAGTGATACACAGTAGTACTGGTACACTGTACTTCTATGGTCGGGTGGGTCCCTCCCGGTTTTGTTTGGGAGGAAGTGAGTCAGTAACTGGAGACCAGTTGTTGACTCACTCGCTCCCAAACAAAACTGGAGGGACCCACCCGACCAGGGAAGTACAGTGTACCAGTACCACTACTACTGCTGCCTGGTGCTGCTACCCTACTAGGCTGATGATAAACAGATAACTTAATTCATATAGGGTGGGTGGTTGATGGCATTGTTGGTCAGCCACTTGTCCACTTGCGGCTGCACACTCTGATGCTAGCCAGCCAGAGTCTCCCACATCTCATATTCCATGGGAGCAAATTAAATATTCCTTGAAATTATGAGTAGGGAACATGTAACAAAAGTAAATTTTTTTTCTTCAAGAAAAGCCCCAAAACTCACCACAGAACATGTAAACCCCTTAGAGCTTCTGGGGAGTCCTTGCGGCCCCCAGACCCCATGTTTTATGTAGCAGTCTTTCCCAGTATATTTCAAAAATGCATGTAGGGTTGGTGATTGATCGGCATTGTTGGTTAGCCACTTGTCCACAGCAATTGCAGCTGCATGCTCTGATGCCAGCCAGCCAGCCAGAGTCTCCCACATCTCATATTCCATGGGAGCAAAACATTCTTTAAAATCAGGGGTAGGAAACATGTAACGAAGATATGTTTTTTCTTCAAGAAAAGCCCCCAAACCTACCGCAGAGCATGTAAACCCCTCAGAGCTTCTGGGGGGCTTGCGGCCCCCAGACCCAAGGCTTTTTTCTGGGGGGCGCAAAATTTGTCTCTTGCCCAGGGCACCAAAATGCCTTCCTATGGCACTGGGTGGTAGTGATACCCCTCCTTAAGAAAGCTTCCCTTGACCCAGACTGGCTTTCTAATTACAAGCCGGTCTCTGAGCTGCCCTTTGCGGGCAAGGTTATTGAGAAGGCAGTGGCGGAGCAACTGGAGGTCCATTTAACCACTTACAATGTCTATGAACCTCTCCAGTCTGGATTCAGGAAGAGACACAGCACTGAGATGGTGCTTGTTCAGGTATTAAATGACTCCTGACAGCGAGAGATCTGTGACCGCTGTTCCATCTTGGTCCTCCTCGATCTCTCTGCAGCATTTGACACCGTGGACCATGGTGTGTTATTGGAGCACCTGCAGTTTTTTTATGGACTGTCTTTCCTCATGGATAGGACTCAAAGGGCCTGATTCACAAAGCTTCCGGCATGGCACAAAGGGTGTGCGCCAAAACAAATGGCACAAGGTGCACCATGCACTGAAAGATACACCAAGAGCGATTCTCAAAGGCAGCCTATGTCAAACTCAGGCTGCCTGCCCCAAACGGGGCCTGTGCCACCCTTGCGCCTAAACATGGGCTGCGATCTGGTGCTAGGGGGCAGGTGGCAGATGCAAGCTGCCACAGACCCCTAAATGTGATTCATAGAACTCCTCCAGAAGATGACTTTCTAAGTACTCTTAGACCAGCCAATGCTGGTCTAACGGTACTTAGAAAAGAATCCTCTGGAGAAGTGTAGCCAGTTGTGCACTGTGTCATGGTCACCCAACACACACACCCAGCCCTGACATGCCCGTCAGTCCATTAAGAAAGATAAACAACCCCGGTGGTCTAGTGGACCCAACCCCTGCCCCAATATGCCCGTTACCCCATTTAAATTAAGATTGTACCCTGGTGGTCTAGTGGTCTCTCCCTCCCGACTCGATATGGCCAGTATCTGCTGTCAAATCCATATAATATCCTGGTGATCTAGTGGTCCCACCCCCCCCACACACTCTGGCTTGTAGTGCCCATCCTGCTCCCCCCAACCCGTACCCCGAGCCGGCGCCAGCACACCCCTCCACACACCTCCTCAGCTGGTGCCAATAGACTGTCATTGAGCGCATGTATTATAATACAGTATGCACAATGTATGTGTACTGTATTATAGTACAAGCACAGAATGGACAGTTCAGTTGGCACCGGCTGTGGTGGTGATGGAGGGTGTGCCAGTGCCGGCTTGGGGCATGGGTTGGGGAACAGGGTGGACACTATATGCCGGAGGGGGTGGGACCACTAGATCACCAGGGTATTGTATGACTTTGACAGCAGATACTGGTCATATCGGGGTGGGGGGAGGGACCGCTAGACCACCAGGGTACAATATTTCATACAGGTGGTAACAGGCATTTGCATCACCAGGGATGGGGACAAGGCTAATTACCTCTGTCCACAGGAGCTTCCGCCACACCTCTCCCGTGCACTGTGCGTTTGTCACACAGGAGAGGTTGCTGCAAGTGTGGGCACTTAGGTGCCGGGACCTCTCCTGTCCTATACTGGTTTGTCTGTTTGCAGATGACACAAAGATCTGCAACAGAGTAATTGATCCAGATGGGGTGGGCAGAATAAGAACAGATCTGGATAAACTGGCAAAATGGTCAGAAGAGTGGCAACTGGGGTTTAATGCAAAGAAGTGCAAGATCATGCACATAGGGAAGAGAAACCCTGAAGCCACCTATAGGTTGGGAGGGAAGTTGCTGGCAGTCACAAAGGAAGAAAGAGACTTGGGCATCATCATCATCACCGATGTTCTGAAATCATTCAAGCAGACCATTAAAACAGTAGGTAAGGCTAGGGGGATGTTGGGGTATATTAGTAGGGGTATCACAAGTCGGAAGAGGGAGGTAATAATCCCTCTTAACAAGACACTGGTTAGGCCCATCTGGAGTACTGCGTGCAGTACTGGAGGCCACACCTTCACAAGGACATTAACTAAATTGAGGCAATCCAGAGAAAGGCAACCAAAATGGTGCAGGGACTGCATCAGAAAACATATGAGGACAGATTAACGGAGCTCAATATGTATACTGTAGAGCAAAGGAGGGAGAGAGAGGTGATATGATCAAAATATTCAAACACCTTAAGGGCATTAACAAGGTGAAAGAGTCTAACATGCTTCAGTATAAGAAAAATAGCAGGACAAGAGGACACAGCATGAGATTAGAGGGAGGCCGATTAAGGGGTAATGTGAGGAAGTTCTTTTTCACAGAAAGGGTGGTGGATGCATGGAACGGCCTACCCCAGGAAGTAGTGGATATGAATACAGTGCAGAGTTTCAAACAGGCATGGGTTAGGCATAAGGGAGCAATACAGATGAGTATGAATAGATAGGCCATTGACAGAGCAAAGGTTGGTGGCACATTTATAAGGTAGAAAAAGAAATGGGCAGACTGGATGGGCCTTGTGGTCCTTATCTGCCGTCAACTTCTATGTTTCTATGTTTCTGGAATCTGGTGCAGGGTTCCTGATGCATAGTGCTTTGGTGCAAGCTGCTGTTTGCCACAGCTTGCGCCAGATGTAGACCCCTTTGAGAATCGGATACAGAGAGTGGTGTCTGGGGTGTATTCCTCAGCCCCTCTCCTCCTGCTCTGTGTGGTGCTGCAGGGCTCCATCCTTTCATCCATGTTGTTCGCGGTGTATATGCTACCATTGGGGGACATTATTAGACAGTATGGGCTGAGCTTCCACTGTTATGCAGATGATACTCAGCTCTACATGTCTTTTATGCCTGAACGGGCTGGAGCCATCTCGGTGTTTAATAGCTGCCTCTCCAGGATCCAGGACTGCATGAGGGCCATCTGGCTGAAGTTGAACCCTGATAAAACTGAGGTGTTAGTAGTGAACCTAGGTTGCCAGGGGTTAGGTTTAGTGACTGGTCAACCATCCAGGCTATACCTCGGTGGGATCCAGCTGCTTACCTCTGACTGGGTGTGGAACCTGGGTGTTGTCTTTGACAGCGGCCTGACTTTAAAGGCTTAGGTGTCTGTTGTCACGAAATCCTCATTTTACCGTCTGAGGAGCATTGCTCAGGTTAAGCACCTTGTCACCCCTGATGACCTTCCTGTTTTGGTTCATGCTTTTGTGACCTCCCGTGTCAACTACTGCAATGCCCTCTACTTTGAGCTACTGAGGGTTGACATCCGCCATCTGCAGCTGGTCCAGAATATGGCAGCCAGGCTGCTGAGTGACCTATCGAGATCTTGCCACATCACACCTGTGCTCCATGGCCTGCACTGGCTGCCAGTTTACTGATGGATCACCTTCAAGGTCAGTCTTCTGACCTATAAAGCCCTACATGGCCAGGGACCAGGCTATCTGTAAGATCGCCTTTGCCCTTATCGCCCCCTCTGGTCTGTCTGCTCCTCCAACAAGGGATTGCTAGAGGTTCCCAGGGTACAGTATATCTTAAAACCTCTGGTGCGCGTTCTTTTGCTTTTGTGGCCCCTGCCCTGTGGAACTCTCTACCTCGTCAGTTAAGAGAGTGCCCGATTGCTGACAGCTTTAAATCTGCCTTCAAAACTTTTCTTTTTGATCAAGTCTTTCGAGATTTTGGTTAGCCTGGCTAGTATTATTTGTTACTGATTATTTGTTGTTCTTATCATTTTATGTATTATGTGTTGTATTTTACTGTACAAGCACTTTGAGCAACTGGAATTACGCTTTTTATAAATAAATACTGATTGATTGATTGATTGATTGATTGATTGATTGATTGATTCTGTGCCTCCTCAGCTCTGGCTTGGCAGATTTACCTGCTTTCTGGTCTGGATATACCAAGCTTTTATGTAGCTGTGGGTGGAGGAGGGTTTTTTTTTTATTTATTTTGGTTTCCCCTGTTCTTTCTGTATCATATGCCCCAAGCCCTGAAGAGATGCTGGCATTGAGACATCATCCCTGACATGAGAGAGCATTGGCACAATCACATGATATGCAGCACAGCATGTCCATCCCTCCCTGTGTCCCATGCGCTCTTCCACTTGCACGTCCACAGATGGCAATAGTGCCATGGGACGTGGCACTCTCCCCCCCACCCAAGAGGTGGAAGGTGTTCCCTGGGATGCTTGATCCTCCTCCCCTCTGGCTGCCCTCGATGGCTAAGGCTTGTTCCTGAACCCGGGTCCCTGGTGTCATGAGCAGTAGCCCTATCACTGCATGGATGGGCCAGCTACAGGTTAGCCAGATTTAAGAGAAACTTTCAGGCTCTTCACAGTCTGGCATCCAATAGTCAGGGGTGCTAATGGTGGCATCACTTCAAAGCTGCAGATTGAAGCACCACCATTACCACTCCAGCAGTGGCCACCTCCACTAAGTCAAGTAAAGTTAAGTCTCTATAAACAAATGGTGAGGTGCTGAATCTTATTTTCCTCTCAAAAAAAACACTAATTAGAGTCATTTTACAAGTGTAATAAGTCTCTCCAGGGTATGCATCATAGGATTTTAATGCACTTCCCAGGGACGTAGGACACTCATCCTTTGGCCTTGTGCCTTTCTACACCCCTGGGATATGCATTAAAATCCAATAATGCACACCCTGCCATGGCTTATTACTCACATAAAAGAAACCAATATGAAGGTATGCATGAGCATAGCTTTTATGTCCTAACTAAGCGCAGCAGTTGGAAGTGGGTGCATCCATTTTTCTGTATAGTCAAAGATATATAAATTTTTATTTTTATACAGGAATAAAACTACCAATATGGTAACAAACCTGATTTATAAGGGGTCCTGTTGCTAAAAGTTACCTATAATATACAAAACATGTAAATAAATATTGAAGAGTACATTTCTACACTAACGTATGTGGTAAATACAGTACAAATTAGCATTATATTGCAAGGTTAAACATTTCTCATTTAATACAGTTACATCTGGTAGCAAGTTCCTGTTGGACAGCAGTATTAAATACAGAGCTACTCCAAGGGACAATGATGGTAACTGGAGGATTGGCATTCCATGTGCTGGCTACAGCATATTGAAATGTCATTGCTCCGTAAGATATTCTTAATTTAGACACACACCATTCTCTAGCCCCATTGTTCCTTAATGTATATTTACTGTATGTTCTAGTTTTTGCAGTGTTTCTATTCGCTGCAGAGGCTTGGTTTGTCTCAGCATTTTGTTTCAGACTTGGGTCATCCATAGCTTTTCGGCATTGGCTGGTTTTACATTTTGCAGTGGTGGGTGTTAAACCCGCATAGAAGGATGAACCTGGCTATTCTGTTGTAGGTAATGTCTTGTTGCAGTTCTACTTCTACTGCTTAAAAATTAGACCCTCTTGCTACCAAAACAATGTCATCTGCATACAAATGTATATTTGAATTGATTACATGGCTTGATGGCTCATTTACATATATAAAAAAGCAATAGACCCATTTTTGAGCCTTGGGGCACCCCTCAGGTTATAATGGATTTTTCAGACAATTGGCCCCCCACTGCTACCTTCTGACTTCGTTCTGAAAGGTAAGAACTCACCCATTTACAAGCTCCTTCATGTATTCCAATATTCAGCAGTCTATCCAAAAGAATTTCACAATCGTCTTAGTCAAAGGCTTTGAAGAGGTCCACGAATACAGTGCCCACTGTCCCCCTTTCAATTGGGAAGGCAACCCGATCTAAAAAAATCATTGAGCATAAGTGATGCTTGTAGAAAAACCTCTCCTAGGACCTGATTGACATTGTGTGAATAAGAAGTACATTTCCACATATTTGTAGATCTGACTATGGATCATTCTTTCAAGAATCTTGGAGAGGACCGACAGCAGTACTACTGGATGATAGTGGGAGAGATTCACTGATTCTACTCCCTCTGCCAGTTTCCAAATTGAGGGAAAGTTACCTTCACTGATGCTCCAGTTAAATAGATTTGTTAATATTGGTGTAAGTATCTCTTTAAAGACTTTCAAAAGCCTGATCTCAGTTCCATCGTGTCCAGATGCTTTATTTGAATTAAATTTTGTGATAGCTTTGTACACTTCGCTCATTTGATTATTCTAAATCTAAATTTAGGAATACTTGGTATATAACTTGCACTACTGTCCCCACTTCCCAACCTCCCCCCCAGCAACAGTCTCATGGCTAGGTATCTCCACATCAGGTGGATATACAAAATATTCATTTAACTGGTCTGCTGATCTTTTTGGATTTTGAAGAATATTATTTTCCTTTATCTTCATTTCAGGAGCATTCCTTATGGGGTTTTCTGATTGCTTAATCAATGTCTACAATTTGAATCTTGAGTGTGTCTGTTATTTTATTCATGTAACAGACCCGCTTGGTTTGTCTAATCACTTATTTCACCTTATTTTGCGCCTTTTAAAAATCAGGCCAATCCTCTTTATTTACTGTTCTGTTTGCCTTTTTCCATAATTGATTTTTAAATCTTACTTCCTTTTTTTTGTATTTTTTGGTAATCCATGGCACATGAGATAGTTTCTGCTTTTGTTTTTTAAAGGGAGCTAGTCTTTTCCATGCTTCTAAAAACATATTGGGGAAACTGCTGTTCAGACAAATTGAGGTCTGGAATTAAGAACAGTCTATGCCCATGGGCCCGTTGGCTGCTTGCAATGCCGGTGACCTGAGTTGGAGAACAAGATCAGGTTATCGGGGGCCAGTCAGGGGAGGAGGCTTGAGCATTTCAGAGGATGCTCTCCTCCTTCTCTGGGGTAGGTGGGTTGCCGCCTTCACTACAGTACTGCCACTTGGGAGACCACCACTGACAGAGCAGCCGAGGGTGCCATGGGAGGGTGGGATGCAGGCTGGGGGTCTGGTGCAGCAGCATGCTTCTGTGTGCACATGCACCTTGGACATCCTGTGCATGCCTGTATCCTTGGGGATGGAAGATACCCAGGAAAGATCCCACTGCCCAACAGATGATGGTCCTGGTAAACTGAAGAGGGACTGGCTCAGAAAACCTCAGTTGCTAGCTGGACAAGGATCATACAGGTCGGCAGGACCCTCCCCCTTCCCTGCCCGGGGGGGGGGACTGAAACCAAGGCAGCATGGAAATGGGTAGCTGGAGGGGTTCAGAGCACAAGTGAGCCAGGTATCTTGGGGACCCTGAGGGAGGTTGGGGCAGTGGCACATAAGGGGGGCTACAAACAGAGAATTATAAGAAGCCTTTATGCCAATAAAGTATCAAAAGGGAATTTTGAAAAGCCATCTTATTGTCATTTTTATAGCCTTGCCTGGTTACAGATTCTCAGATTATTTTGTTCTGCATGGCTTCCCTATTTTGACCTGACAATACAGGGTATTGTGATTAATAAAAGTTTAGTAGAGTATCTTGACTCCAGTAGGTTACAAGGCAGCATGGATATCAGGGGTGGGGTGGGGGAGTCATGCCAGATGAATCTGATTCATTTCTTTGACTGAGTGACCAGAGAAATAAATCAGAGGATGACAGTGGACATGGCCTATCTGAACTTTAGCAAGACCTTCAACACTGTGCCACATAGGAGACTGATAAAAAAAATGTGCACCACAGAGGTGGGACCCAAAGTGGTAAATTGGGTAAGGAACTGGTTAATGGATAGGCGACAGATGGTGGTGGTTAACAGCATTCTCTCTAATGAGGGGATAGTGACCAGAGGTGTGCCACAGGGTTCAGTACTGAGACCAGTCCTCTTCCATATCTTTATAAGTGACATTGCAGAAGAACTGGAAGGAAAGGTATGCCTTTTTGCTGATGAAACCAAAATCTGTAATAGGGTGGACATTCAAGAGGGGTGGAGAGATTGCATAGGGACCTTGGGAAAAGTTAGGAGTAGTCAAGAGCATGGCAGTTGGAGTTCAAGGCCAAAAAGTGCAAAATCATGCACCTAGGGCATAGGAACCTTGCAGCTGAGTATAGGATAGGGAGGAGGTACTGACAGTCACTAAGCAGGGAAGAAGCCTTGGGGTTATCATATCTGATGATCTCAAAGTGGCAGAGCAGTGTGACAAAGCAGTGGGTAGGACCAGTGGGATGCTGGGATATATATAGGGAGAGGTGTCACCAGCAGGAGGAGGAAGGTGGTGTTGCCACTGCATTGCCTGCACCCAAACCTACAGTATGGTGTCCAGTTCTGGAGGTCGCACCTCAGAACGTACATAGATAGGGTGGAGACAGTCCAGAGTAGAGCAACTAAAATGGTGCAGGGGTTGCATCAAAAGCCCTCTGAGGAGAGACTAAGGGATCTGCACATGTACACCCTGGAAGAGAGGAGGGGAGAGAAGAGCAAGAGGGGAAGGGATGAGAAAGATAACTAAAAGTACCTCACAGGGGTGAACAGGGTGCAGGGAGGTTGAGTCTCTTTCAAATGGAAAAGAGCACCAGGACCAGAGGGCATGGACAATGCTGGGGGGGGGGGGGTTCAAGAGAGATGTAAGGAGATATTTCTTCACTGAAAGAGTGGTAGAGGCTTGGAAAAGATTGCCAGTGGAAGCTGGATAGGCTAGAACAGTGGAGGACTTCAAGCACGCATGGGATTAACATATGAGTATATTAGAAAAGAAGCAGAAGGATCGCTGGAGACCAGATAGCCATCTAAACATGGTGTACCCTGGAACTGTCAGGTCCCAGTCATTATTCTCTGTGGCCCAAGTTTCTGTGATGCCTACTAGGTCCATCACAATGTCTGCCACCATTGCATGGAGCTCACTAATTTTATTTCCCAGACTCCTGGCACTAAGACAGACCCCTTTCTATCGTTCTTCTGATCCTCTCTTGCTTTTTCCTATTTGTTCTCCTTTATTCTTCTTTAGACTCCTTCATTTTTTATTTTTCATGCTGAATGTAGACTTTGTCAGCTCTCCCTCATTGGTCTCTTCCCCTAATCTACTTTGAACTTCAACCTTAGTGTTACCCACCTTGCTGCTATTAGGCCCCTGTTAAGGGAAGTGCTAGCTAGTTTTCCCATCTGTTCTCCCCTTCTCAGAGGTTTCCCTAAACTCCATCTCCCCTGCAGTCAGTTTAACTGTTCAATGCAGATGTCACACTTCTGCCCCAGAGCACCTGCCTCATCGCTCATCAGGTGAAGGCCATCACCCTTGAAGAGCCTCCTGTTCCAGAAGTCTCCCAGTCACCCACCCACATAGTGGTATCCATCCTCCTGACACCATCCCCACAACCAATCAATCAATCAATCAAAATCTTTATTTATTCAGGCGAACATCATTGAGCATAGCTCATTTACAAGATGGACCTGATTGGTCATAAGCAACAAAAGGGTATAAACTCACATATATACAAATATAGAATGAGTACAATAACAAATACTTTTTTAAGAATAAACAAGAAAGAATGAGCAAATAAAATAATATGCACATATATACAAGGCAATTAAACAGGGGTAATGGGCACAAGAGCAAATATAGAAAAAAAGTAAGGAGTAGGGGTTTAGGAGGTAGATAGTATCGAAGTTAATGGATGAATGCCTGAACAGATAAGGAGGGGAATCTAATGGTGGCAGGGGTGAAAAGGGTCTGAAGGGGCTAGGAATTGTGGAAGCAGTTGCATATCTCTGGGAAAAGATTTAGGCACAGCTTTTGAAGGAGACTGCAGGAATGAAAGTGCTCAGCTTCAGGGTCTTTTGTAGAGAGTTCCAGATGTGTGCTAGAAAGTAGTTGATTGCAGCCCTTCCATGTCGGTACATGCCTTTGGTAAATTCAGCATGATGAGGTTATTGCTTCTTAGGCATATGGCCTTGGAGTAACAAGAGAGAAGCAATCTGAAATGTAGGATGGTAGTTTATTTGTCAGAGCTTTGTATATCCAAAGAGCAGCATTTTTGTTCCTTCTGTGATGTAGGGATGTCCAGCCAACTGCAGCATTGAGAGAACAGTGGTGGGTGCTGAATGGAAGGTTAGTGATGAACCTTAGAGCTCTATGGTACAGTGTATCCAGTTTATTTAGGTAGGACAGGGAGCAGTGGCCATATAGGAAGTCTGCGTAATCAAGGAGGGATATAAATGAAGCCTGGATTAATCTCTGCTTAGAGTCTCTGTTTAGAAAATGTTTGATCCTGAAGAATAGACCAAGCCTTTGCCTGAGTTTTTCAGGAGCTCTTCAATGTGCTGGGTGAAACAAGCCTGTTGTCAATCCAAACCCCATATATTTGAATTTATCTACATATTCAAGGCTCTCACCAGGACGGTAGAAAGTTGGGGAAGAATGTTCGTGAGTAAGTATTGGTGGAGAGGAACATAGCTTTAGTCTTCTTGGCATTTAATAGAAGCTTCTTTTCAAGTAATTTGTGTTGCAGTAAGGAGAATTCAGATTGTAGTAGATCATAGGCCTTTTTGGTGATGGATTGCTTACATAAGGACAGTATCATCTGCAAAAGGTGAACATTAAATTTGTGAGGCCTGAGTCAATGTTATTGATGTAGATGGCAAGAGGATAGGGCCCAAGATGGAGCCTTGAGGAACTCCTCTTAAGAGTGGTTTTGAGGAAGAAAGGTTGCCATCACTTTTTACCTGCTGCACCCTACCAGAGAGGTAGCATTTGAACCAATTGAGAGAGATAGGGTCAAGGCCTAGGGAATGCAGTGAGGAGATTAGAAGATCATGATCCACAGTATCGAATGCTTTACTTAAATCCAGAAATACAGCACAGATATTATTTTTTATCTAGTTCAGTCTGCCAGTCATTTGTAACTTTTGCTAAGGCAGAAATGGTGCTGTGCATGGCTCTAAACCCAGATTGAGCAGGGTTAAGGAGGTTGTTAGCATTGAGGTAGTCGTTTAGTTGGATGCTTACCAGTTTCTCTAACATTTTGGACAGCACTGGAAGGATGGAAATAGGCCTGTAGTTGTTGAGATCCATGGGGTCCCCTGCTTTAAGGAGGGAAACACTTGTGCTGTCTCCATAAAGAAGGAATAGAGCCAGTAGATAAGGACAGGTTGAAGAGGTGAGTTAGGGGCTGCAATGGCATGCAGTGCAGTTTTAAAAAGAAAGGGTCCAGAGAGTCTGCACCAGCGCTTTTAGTTGTATCCAGGCTGAGCAATAGGTCTTCCACTTGTTTTAATAAAATTGGCTTGAAAGAAAATGTAGAGGTAGCCTTCTGAGCTTCAGTAGAATGAAGAGTAAGTTGGGAGCGCAGCAGATTTGCTGGAGATGAGTCAAAAGCTAGGCCTGCTGTAGTAAAATGATTATTGAAAGCATCTAAAATCTCATACTTGTCAGTGATGATCACATTGTTGAGGTTCACTTGAGATGGTAAAGAGGTGCTAGAGTCTTGCCCTAGGATTCCCTTGATAGTGCCCCAGAATCTGGCTGGGTTATGGTAGGTGGCATCCAGCTCTGCTGTATAGAAGGCAGCCTTAGCATCTCTCACTTTTTTTGTGCAGCTGTTCCTGGCTTGTCTGAATTGTACCCAGTCGTTTGGATCTTTGGTCTTCCTTGCCTTTTTCCAGAGCTTGTCTCTAGCAAGCAGTGCAGATTTAAGCTCAGCAGAGAACCAGGGACAAGATTTGCGTTTAATTCTGACACTGGTGACTGGTGCATGTGTTGAGCCCCTAAGATTATATCATTTAGCACCTGCAGTCTAACTCCACAGAAGCTGTGAGGTAGAATTCTTGCCAGCGTTTGGAGTGACACAGATCTTGGAGATATTCTGCAATATTAAAGTTCTTTTTGACCTTCTTGGGAGGAATTTTGCAGGGTTAGAAGGCTTGATTGAAGATCTTATACCAGCTATGAGGCAGTGATCACTTATATCACTGAATAGCACTCCAGCTGTGAATATAGATGGGGTTTATTAACTAACATAACATCAGGTAAGGTGCTATTACTTTTGTTTTGGGTTAATCCTTGTTGGTTCATTTATTAGTTGAGTAAAGCCATGTGAGTCACAGAAAGATACTACGGTGCAGAAACATTGGATAGCCAGTTAAAATTCAGATCGCCTAGAATAATGGTATCCTCAGGACCCAGTTTAGTAATATTCCCCAGATGGGTAAGGAGTTTAAGGCCGGCAGAGGGGGCCTGTAGCAGCCAACCAGTTGAAAAGGCTGACATATTGGGAAGGATATTTTAAGGATAGGCATTCAATTCTTTAGGCTGAGATGAAATATTGAGGCAGGAAGCAGAGATATTTGAGTTAACATAAATGGCCACACCACCACCCCTGGATGGACGGTCTGCTCTGAAAAGCTGGTAATTAGGTAGACTTATTTCACTGTCATTTGTTGCTGATTTAAGCCACGTTTCAGAGAATACAAGAAAGTCTGGCAGGGTATGGGCAACCCAGGCTTGTATTAGTGAGAACTTTTTTAAAAGGCTGCATACATTGATGTGGAGAAAACTTAGGCCTTTCATAGAGACTAGATCTGCTGGTGAGGTGAAGCCTTCTAGGGGTCCAGAATTGATTTCAACAGTGCCAGCACAGATAAGCAGAAAGAGCAATAGTTTGATGAGTGCTTCAAGTGATAGGAGGAAGGAACAGACAGAGGGCTTTCTCTTCTTACTCAGGGTCCAGTGATCAGAGAATAATGGGCCTGCCTTATGGCTTGTTATATTGTCATAAAGTACCAGCTTGATGGACAGAAATAGGGGGGCATTGAAGGGCCATGAATGGAGCATGGGGTATAGGAAGTGCAAAACTGGTTGTGAGCCTTTCTGTGGGATACCCCAAGGATTTTGGTACAGCAGCGGTAAGGTATACTTGAGGAAATGAAGGACATCCACGAGGGTTGCATGAGGGAGATCAGACTGACTAGCAGCCATAATCTCTAGGTCATGGGCTGGTGCGGCATCATCATCAAGGTGTGACATAGGCGAAAGGCAGAGGAGCAATAGCAGGAGCAACAGCATGTTGGTTGGTAGCTAGGGTTAGGAATACCAAAGGCAATAGGGGGAGTGGTGCTAGGTTATTGGCTAGGAGGTGAACTAAGTGCAGAGATATGAGATTTGGCGGGAAGGTGTGTATAAAAGATACACCCAGGAGGGGGCGGGCAAAAATTTTGCGGCTTTCCCGTACCTCGCTGGCTGTCTCTCCCGGCCTCCTGGATCCCAAGCTCGGCTTCGCGGTCGCCGCCTACCCGCTGGCGGCTCGGAGCCCCTGCGCTCGCTGGGTGCTCGAGGGCTGGGTCGGCTAGACCACCCATTAAACTCCTCAATTTCTTCTTTCCTTACTTTATTATTCCCATTACCCCCTATTCCACAAAGGGAGGACTTCAGAAAAGGCCAGGGAAGCCAATTGTGCATTCAATCTGTCCCCCAGCTTCTTAAAGTTTCGCTTCACTGTCTCCACAGGCTGGTTCCTCAGATTGGTGGTACTCAAGTGTACCAGCACTCCCAGTTCCCCCTCCCCCTTCTCCCGATCCTCCATATTGTATCTATATCCCAGATGGCTGATGCACCAGGAAGACATTTGAACATTTCATTCCCCTTCCTTCCCCTACCCTCCACCCTCTCTACTCCCCTAATCATTAAGTCCCCACTCAATAAGATTCTCCTTGCTCACTTCCACCTGCTCACCCCCTCAGGTGCCACCAAGTCTTCCTACCCACTTTCCCCAATTAATTCAGAGTCCCCCCCCGATGGATTCAGGTACCTGAGCCTCCTTCAGGGGTGCAAAGTAATTTGCTGTCTGGATGTTGTGAGACTGGTCAAACCCCTTGTGGCTATCCCTGCCACCCTTCCCCTTACTCACCACCCTCCAGCCCCCTGGGCTTGTGGCCCTCTGGGGGAGCGAGGGTGAGAACCCCAGCTGAGCCAGTGCTGCAGCTGAGATATCTCATATTTTGCTGCCACCAGCTAAGCATGGAACTCTGCAAAGGTCCTACAGATGGAGTAGTGCCCCCTCCTCCAGAGCATAACCCCAGAGAACAGCACCCAACAGGCCCCATGACTGACTGCCTCCCCACTGTATCTCATCTCCATACTGATCCTAGACTGTTGTTGGTAGCCTGCTTTCCTCTATCTGCCTAGCACCCTTAGACTAGAACCAAGAAGGTCTGTTATACATGGAGTGCTATTATATATGGAGTACTTCCTACACCTCCCTTACTTACTCCCTTAACCTTGCTTACTCCCCTAACATATAAAATATAAATATCTATTTCACTTGTATCAACTCTTGAAAGGTGATTGCCTGTAGTTCAGTTGAGTGAAGCAACCAGCCACGGCTTTTTCCTGAGCTATATTAGCAGTCCCTCCCAGCCTCCCTCTGAAACACTTTTTCTTTGTGGAGAAAGGCTCTGTCTGTCCTCTTTCTGGGCTTGACCTTTCCCCTGGGCCATGTTCCCTCCCTCCCTTCTGCTGTGTTTGTCTCTTACCTTTCCCTGTGTTTGGATTCTTCTGGTTGTGCTTCTCCTGCTTCTGAATCAGTATTTTGTCTTTACTTCCTGCTTCTAGGTCTGTATTTTGTCTCTGGCTGCAGTTGTCTGTGTTTCTATCTCACTTGTTTATTTTTCCTTTCTGGTCCAGTGCTTGTGTTTGCTTTTCTTTTTCGGGGGGGGGGTGCTTCTGTAGTTTTCTAGTGCCCCTTTGTTTGAATTTTTATATTTAGATGCATTGCTACTCAGGCTCTCATTTCATTTTATCATGCTTTCAGCACTCCCTCCTTTATCTGTTCTTGTTACCTGTGTGCTCTCAGTTCCAGTTGCTGTTTCCATGCTGTAGCAGTCCCTGTGCTCATCATCTTAATTATTTGCACCTGCCTCACTCAGTACTGGCTCCCTTTAGCAGCTATAACACTGTCTTTCATTTCCCCTGGCTGCTCTAGTGGTGTCATGCCCTACTACATTTACTCCTCACTCCAATGTTTGTGTTATTCTTGGCTCATTTGTTGCTATTTTGTACTTTTACTGAACCATGCTTTTACCAAAACCACAGCAGTCCATTTCTGACTTCTACCCATACTGTACCTTCAGTCATTAAAGTAGCTGTATTTTGGGGGGTTCCTACACTATCAACATTACAGTTGCTGTTTGGTCTCATGGTGTTCAGCTTGTGGCTTCCCTGTTACTTCCATGGCGGGGGACTGTCACAGTGGGGTATCGTGACTCCAAGTAGCAGAAGCATGCTTTTATGTAAGCTATATGATTTTGCCCTGCTCCTTTGCCTACATGGCTTTTCGGTTATCTGTGCATTAATATATTAATGTTGCAGCCTACATGGCTTTCAAGATATTCATTCCATTCCATTCCATTATTGTGTTGAAAATGCTCCTTACTGGAATAATCTAATTCTGCCTTAATGGCATTTAAGGTATTCATGCCAATCATATCAAGTCTATATTCATGCTGAAATCATAGCAATCAACTTCTGCTGAAACCACAGCAATCATCTGCTAAACCTCATAGATTCATTTACACTAAACCTCATTGATTCAGTCATTGGTATCACAGCCTCTCACTACCTAAACACCTACCTTCTATGTCACCATTAATTTGACTTCCTTAATGGAATTGGTTGGCTTGCTTTCTGCTAGTTGCTACTACTATCAAATTGCTCGCACTGCAGCTTCCTATTTCTCCCAGGCTGCTGGCTTTGCCAGGCACCCTCATCACTAACCTACTACCTAATCCATAGCTGCTGTCTTCGCCTGGCCTACACATCAATAAGCTGATACCTAATCTACTGCTACCGACTGTGCCCAGCTTCCTCCTATCTAGCACATTGAAGTTGATTCATGTTCTCACTCATAAATCGGAGGCATGCCAACCATGAACATTACCTTTTCTTGCTCAGGGCTTGCTCTGTAGCCAACAGTCTCACTCTGCACCCACGAAGTCTGCATCTTGAGCATTTGAAACTCAGGGTGGTGTCCTTCTCATCTGGCCCATCATGGGAATGTTCTCACTCCAGGTGGAGCTTCAGTTGTTTAACTCATTGGCGGCACCTCTTGATGTAGAATTTAAGACTTCAGCTGCCATGGGGTGGGGCCTTTAAGCCCAAGAGAGCTCCTTTGGCTATCACCACACCATGGCACCTATGAAAGCTATTCTCCTTATGACTGCCTATGGTTCACCTGGTCTTCTCAAACTCCACTTCCCAGCCCAGTTCAATTCTCAGACGGTCCTTAGGGAAGTCCCTTGGACATCTACCTCCACCTTAGGTCTCCTGCGTGGAGGCCGGGTGAATGCCTTCCAGTGGTTGTTGCTCTCTTCCTCCCACTTTGGGGGAAGGCCTCCTCTACAGGAGTCTCCCTTTGCTGCAGAGCTATCTTTGCAGCCGCACCATGGCATTTCCCATAGATGGATAGAGCGAGAGCCTTCCTCCAAATTGAAATAATCCCCTGAAATTGTGTTCCAAATTGCAGTAGCACAGCCGTCACTAAATAAAATATCCCAAATAAAATATCCTAAGCCTAGAGGGAAGGTTGCCTAGGCCTTGGATCCCCAGGGTTCCCCCCTTTTTTTTTGTAGCCTCTTTTTATTCACTGCTACTTCAGGGAACTCTCTCAGGCATCTGTTTTACCCCCAGCTCTACCTCCTTAGCCTGAAACTCTTCCTAATGTCCCGGCACCAACCCGACTAACCCCCTCGGCTCTGATGCCCTCCGAGGTAGGGCCGCCCTATCCACCCATGGTGCTCTATCTACAATTTTTGTGGCTGGGCTGGGCTCGGCCCAGGGCAAGAGGAAGTCCGACTTGGTGGAGTGTGGCTGGTGGTAGTCAGTGCTGTCACCTATCCCAGAGAGCGGGGTATTTTCTTGTTTTTGGCCCGAAACTCGGATGTGCACTGATGTCCAGCTCGGCTGGTGCACGCTCCCATGCACCCCCAAAAGACATCCGCCACAGCTTCCAACCCTGCATTTTTGCAGCCTTGCACTGCTGTACCGCCAGCCACCACTAGCGGTCACTAGTGCATCGGCGGGTGGAATCCCCCCTTCCCGGTGTAGGAGAGCAGTCCTAGGGATGCTCAATCCTTCCCCATCCCTGACGACCCATGATGACCTGGGCTCGTTCCCAAACCCAGGTTGCCGGTGTGGCACCCAGTGCCTCAACCCTTAGCGCCACCAAGCTGGCTGAGGTTTCCTCCTTTAAAAGGGTTTTTTTCCTCACCTCCATGCCAAAATTCACAAAATTTAGGTAATTGTTTAAATGCCATATTCCCTAGTCTCCTTAGGTAGGCATCTACTGTTAGATGGAGATGGATGGTGGCCCTACTCGCCATTCCCTCTCTCCTTAGGAAGCCCCCTTATGTCATCAGTGCAATCCATTTTATCAGTGCAATCCTGAAAACCTGTGTATCTCATTTGTATTCTTCAAGCTGTCTTGTTGCTGTCAATCTGCTGTCAACCTTGTAGACAATGTTTGCTGCTCAATACTCTTTTGGGGGCTCCTTCCTAAGGTACTTTTAGCCAAGGGAATCCTTCCCACAATACCTCTAGCAGTGAAACCCTCTTTGAGAGCTCCTTGCCTTCGGTACCCCTACAGGGTGGTAATTCCCTGTGGAATAGAGAGTGCAAGTAGCCAAACAGTTATCACAGTTGTACAAGCACATTACTACTCTTGTTGCATAGGCCCATTGAACTGAAAGGCTATTTCCTGTAGTTCAATGGGGTGAAGCAACCAGCCACACCCTCTTACTGAGCTATATAAGCAGTCCCTCCCAGCCTTCTCTGAAGCAATTTTTTAATGCCCCACCATCCTCCCCTTCTCCACCAGTGGCACATCCCTCTCCTTGGGAAGGGTGGGGAGGCTCCTTCCTTTGGTACCTTTAGCCCGCAGCACCTTTAGGGGTGGAACCCCTTTCAAGGGCTCCTTGCCTTTGGTACTCCTACAGGGTAGTAATTCCCCATGGAATACAGAGTGTGAATGCCAAACAGTTATCACAATTGCACAAGCATAACACTACTCTTGTTGCGTAGGCCCATTGAATTACTGTAATTCAAATGTCAACAGTAAATCTCAGTATTCTAGAGCTCAGTGGGTTTCTACTTCAGATGTTCTATAAAAACCAGAACACTGTGCCAGGAAAGCTGTTTCTTAGCAACAGCTGGATTCTAGCTAAAAATGCATTTCAAAATAATTTTTAAAACAAAAAATCATCAGTCCAGGAAGTCCACCAAACAGTGACAAGCAAAATCACAGCACCATATAAGCTCCCACCCCATGTGGCTTTAAGAGGACTGGTCCAGCTAAAAAGACTTTCCCCTTGGCCTTTTTAATTCTGGTGGCGGGATCCGGGGGAGCATAAACAAAGGCAGACATCACTGCAGAATGGAAGAAGAGAAAAAAAATGGGAAGGACTGTTTTTGCCCAGGAACAGCAGAACCAATCAGCAGAGAACCTGGGGAAGGTTATAAATAGCTCAGGAGCCTGCCAAAAGTCCAGTCCCAAGGACAAGTGAGGCCAGGAGAAACTGCACCAAGGGCTGGAGCCGCAAGCTGTGATGGCTGGTCTAGACTTCTGCAGGCACTAAGCTACAGTGCTGGGACTGCAGAATCAAAAGAGAAACTGGAGCTGTTTGCAAAAGAGCCCAAGTGGATTGCTGTTCCAAGTTGCTTTGCTTTGTGTTATTTCTTCATCTAGGGCCCCAACATCGGCCATCCCATGGCATCGCAGGCCTGTCACTGTAGTGGGGTACCCCAAAAGACATTGGGACAGGTCTGTACCAGATGGGTGGGAGCTTGGGGGAAGTTGCATTGGGTATTATTGATGGTATTACTGGTATCGTTATTGGTGTTGGAAAGTGTTGTATAAGTGCCTAATCTAACCTTATTTTCTTGCAGCCAAAGTTGCCAGTTCTACTCCTAGTAATAACTACTTGCTGTGTTTATGGTAATTGCTGTCTCCACGACTGTTTTTGGGTGCTGTACATTGTTGGGAATTGCCAGGAGGGGTTCGGGAGGTGGAAATAACGGGGGAAGGTCATTGGTTATTTTTCCCCAAGTCCCCAGGTGGAGGCACCACACCACCGAAGGTTTGGTAGTTACGATCCTGTCTCACAAGCACCCAGGCCAGTCCCCTCGAGCTGTCACATGGGCCTCAAAGTCAGTACTCAGGACCGGCTGACAAGCCAGCCTACAACCACATAATTAACAGTCCACCACAGCAACAAGCCAGCACATCCTGGTCACCAAAACAACCCCACAAAAGGCACACACAAACTGCAAACTATAAAAATAAAATTAAATTTACACTAGAGGTGATTCACCACAGAACAAAAATGGTGACTATCCTGCTCCCAGCCAACATCAAACACACAAATTCCACACCTTCCTATACACAGCAATTCCTTCCTTCTCAATCCACCAATTGTACACAAGAAAAAAAATATTAACAATTAGAAAAATATGGAAATATTTCACATAGCTATGGGAGCTCCAAACTGACACTGCCACTCTTCTGCTGCCAGCTTTCTAGAATCAGTGCTAGTGGTTTAATGCCCAAAAATGCAAAATTGTGCACCTACTGTAGGGCATAGGAACCCAGGAGCTGAATATCGGATGGGGGAAGTGATGGCAGTCACTGAGCAGGAAAGGGACCTTAGGAACCCAGGAGCTGAATATCGGATGGGGGAAGTGGTGGCAGTCACTGAGCAGGAAAAGGACCTTGGGGTTACCATATCTGATTATTGTAAAGTGCAGGGCAGTGTGACAAAACAGTGAGTAGGGCCACTGGGATGTTGTGGTACATAGGGAGATGCATCTCCATCAATGAGAGGGAGGTGGTGTTACCATTTTATCACTTGAACACCACCTCCAGTTCTGGAGGCCACACCTCAGAAATGATATAGTCACTTCTACCGGTTAAGAAAAAGGGAGCCAGGGAGCTGACTGTGCCCAGGGCACATATTAAATATGGGAAAATGTCTTTTACATTTAAAGCTGCCACTATTTGGAATAAGATGCCCTTAGGTATGAGAACTCTTGAAATGTCTGTAAATACATTTAAAGTTGCAATGAAGCAAGAGCTACAATTTTGATGCACTTGTAATAGATGAACTTAGTATAAACTGTTTGTATACAATTAACCAGTAAACTGAATGTAGTTTGTTTGTAGCTGTATTAAATGTGTGTATGTCCTTATTACTATGTGTAAATTTTAACAATCCACAACATCTACAGGAACACTTTGTAAATATGTATTGACCTAATCGTGTATGTAAATTTTTACTACTCCTGTGTAAATAAATACTTTTAATACCAGATATGGTGAAGGCAGTCAAGAGGAGGGCAATTAAAATGGTGCAGGGGCTGCATTAAAAGCCCTACAAATAGAGACTGAGGGATCTCAACATGTACACCCTGAAAGATAGGCGAGCGGGAGAGGACATGATAGAGACCTCCAAGTATCTCATGGGGATGAACAGGGTGCAGGAGAGGAGCCTCTTTCGAATGAGAAAGAGCACCAGGACCACAGGGCATTTGATGAATCTGGGGTGGGGAAGGATTTGAGAGGGATGTGAGGAAGACTACTTCACTGAAAGAGTGGTAGATGCCTGAAGCGGACTGCCAGCGGAAGTGGTGGAGGCTGAGGGATCTTAGCATGTACACCCTGGAAGAGAGGAGAGTGAGAGGGGACATGAAAGAGAACTACATCTATCTCACACGGGGGTGAACAGGGTACCGGAGGGGAGTCTTTTTCAAATGAGAAAGAGCACCAGGACCAGAAGGCATGCCATGAAGCTGGGGGGAAGGGTGTTATTTATTTATTTAATTATTTGTTTGTTTACCGGGTAAGCGCACTGATCCAATGGACCGTTTTCAGGCGCGACCCAGGCCATGAGGATAGCACATAGATAATTCAGGCAGTACAGTTACACAGATTAAGATGGTACAGAAAATAGAACAATTGGAATAAAAATAAAGTGCAAGTGCAAATTACATAATGTTTCAAGCAGGCGGTCGTAAATGTTCAGTACAGTACAACACAACAGGATCCATTTGGCATAGCTACAGAGAGTTAAGGACTCGTAACACAGTAGTTCACCTGGTGGGGCAGTTACATATAGCGTCAGGTTAGGTGCAAGTCTAGAGAGTGGAGGGAGGCAGGTAGATTGTTTCTTAGTTTGGGAGCAGCAAAGGAGAAGACTTTGCTACCCAGGCAGGTGAATACCCGGGGAACTTCAAATGGTGGGACAGTGGAGTGCTGGAAGTTGCAGGTACTGATTTTCTGCTATAGCAGGAGGAAGAAAGGGGACAGGTTTCCGCTTCTGATGGCGTTATCTATGGTACATCTGAGGAAGTAGTTGTTTCTGGCCTGTAGGGGGAGCCAGCCCAAGGCCTTGTATAGGAAGCAATGTGAGGACGTACTATTTCACTGAAAGAGGGCACCTCAAGCAGACTGCCAGTGGAATTGATGGATTTGAAAACAGTAAGTGACTTCAAGCATGTGTTGGATAAACGTAGGGGAGTATTAGTAGATAGGCAGGAAGGAGGGAGGGTCGCCAGATACCAGTTTGGTCTGTGGAGACAGACTAGACATGGACCATCTGGGCAACTGATTGGACCAAGCGGTCCTTTTCTGTCAACAAATTTGTTTCTTCTATCCCCTCGGTTTGGTGCTCTTACCTCACTTTGAATATTAGTAATGTTTGATGATATAAATAGGAGGTCAAGCATGCTACCTGTGCTCACTAGTCTACCCTTTTCTTGTGGTTACACCTATCACTTGTTTGATACAGTATTTAAGTGCTGATAACAGCTTTCCAAATTCAAATTTCTGACAACTGGGACAGCCTCAAGCTGTGCTGAAGTTGTCCACTAAAATTAGTTCTTTATGGTGTACTTCAGCAAGGCCTGGGACATCTTTTCAAAATCTGATGTTTTGACTTTGTGTGAAGAGTAAACTGTACCTATCACCAAGTCTAAGTTCTGGAGACAAAAAAAGTTGGCATTCTATACTTTCAATGCAACCAGAAAATATAGTTCTAATTTGTCCGAAGTCTTGTCTAGTATACAACAGACTTACCTCCTCCACGTTTTCCAATCCAGATAATGACAATTAAAATGTTCCAGTTCAATTTCTTTCATAAATGCTCTTTAATTACAGCTATAGAGTAGATACAGAATAGTCTACCAAAGAGATACAGCTACAGAACAAATGGTCTATACCAGATACAGAGAAAGAGTTGTACCCAAAAGATTCAGAATACAGATAGAGAGATGAGTTATGAGAAAGAAAAAGAGGTAAGGCCAAATGGGTGCAGGAGGAGTAGTAGCGGGGAAAAAAAAGACAGTCAGTGCAGACTCAAATTGGGGGGTGGGGCAACTTCCAAGACAGGAGATGAAGGATGCCCTAAAATGGAATACAAAAGTATAATTTTAAAACTGAACTGTTTTTTAAAAATACTATGTTTCCATTTCTTTCCTTCTTTCTTTCTTTCTTTCTTTCTTTCTTTCTTTCTTTCTTTCTTTCTTTCTTTCTTTCTTTCTTTCTTTCTCTTTTGTTTGTTCTGAATCTCCTCCCCCATGCTCAGTATCTGATGTCATCAGTCATTTCACATCTCACCTTAGCAAGTGGATGGACAGAAATCCACTGCTAAGCTGACTCAGGTCTGCCACTGATGTTTACGTGTCCTGCTACCCAGCTTAAGGGTGAAGAACCACTGAGTGTTATTGGTCTATAATAACCGGTGACCCCCTATAATGACTGGATATCCAGTCTTGATGAAATGCCACAATAACTCACTGAATTCCATAATAACTCGATAGCAGGTTATTACGGTGTTTTCCTCCTTGTGCTCTCACTTCACTAAAGCATGAAAAAAAGCACACTGTATTCATGCGAGTATAGTGGCCGTGAGGACACTATAAACATACAAATACAGTTTACAGTTTTCTCTCTGAAACCTTGCACTAGTTATTATAAAAATAATGCCTCTAAAGTTTTTTATGAGGATTTTTCAGACACTTACGGTGTGTGAAAAATCCTCCTAACACATACCTGCACAGGCATTATTTTCTATTTCTTACACTGTCAGGGAACTGGATGAGATATACATTATAGAGCAAGGCACAAGTTAACTAACTGTTCCCAGCAAGATAAATCAACGTAGGAGCAACATGGCAGAATCAGTGGGCTCAAACTCTTTCTGTCCTTTCCCACCAGTGCACATCTGCGTGTGTAAACTGCGCAGGCATCAAATGGGTGTGGCTCTTCTGCTCCTCTCCTAGACTGAGGAGTTGAACTGGTGTAACCGGTTTCAAGTGTTGTGTATTTGGTGGACGGTTTTCACCTCAGATGCAGACTAACACCTGTGTGAGCCATGCTGGTGTGTAACAACCTAGTCAGTGTAAATGGGGCTCACACTGGTGTCAGTCTGCACATGGTCGTTTATGAAGGCAGCAGTGTAAACCACTTAAGGACACCGACTTCCACACCAGTGTCATAATGGAACTGCATTGTAGGACACATCCTGCAAGGACTTCCCTGTGTTGCGATGCTAAATTATCCTCAGGCAATGATGTAAAAAGTGTCCACCATTTACACAGCACTTGAAACCACCTGTACCAGTTGAACTCTGTCTGGGAGAGGAGCAGAAGAGTCACAGTGGTTTGATACCTGCACAGATACACACACTAATGTACACTGTTTTGGCTCTCAAAGCCATCTACACCAGTGTAGAAATTCCTAGTGTAAATGGGGCTTAAGTCAAGTGTAAGCCTCCAATCTCCAAGTTGCCACCCTTCTTTGCCACAGAGATGCTGAGGGGGATTCAGTTCTTTGAAATTCTTCAGACTTGGCAGCAGAGGTGACAGTGCACCAGGGGGCAAGCACTTCAACAAGTTTTATATTCCAACTCTAAAGCGATAAATTCATTGTCCAAACCAAAATCATGTTCATCAGCAGGTTTATTTACATTTTCTTCTACTGAAACATTTTTGTCGGCTTCTATTGGGTGAGATAGAAGTACAAGCAGAGCTGCAGAGAAGGGCAGATGCCTGACAGCTTTGCCTAGGCAATAAAGAAGTGCATATGTGTGCATGCACAGACAGGAGCCCTATCGTGCAAGCACCTGCTGGGGAGAGAGATAAAAGGATAACGTTTACTGGCCTGCAGCATGACACCTGGCAAACCACTCACTACCTGTAGATGTTCCTGTGAGGGTGGATCTGCCCCAATCCAGCCTGCCCCAGGGGGTAAACTGGAGGGTTGGAAAGTGAGGCGAGCAGGTAGGGGTGATGGGGTTGGGTGGTCACCTGGGACAGACAGGGAGCAAGACCAGTATGGAAGAAATAACCCTCTCCTCACTTAAAATTAGTTTAGACTAAGATACCACATAGTGTACCTTATGCATGACATGGTCCATGAATAATAACTTCTTCTTGAATGTCCTTCATTTGATGTGTTTGAATACCAGTGACAAAAAAAAAGGCTTCTTGAGTCTAGGTTGCCAAAAACATTAATTAAGTTGATGAGTCTTATATGTTTTGCTGCAAGCTTGTTATTCTCTTACAAAAATGTAACAAAAGAAAAAAAAATGTCAACCTCTACCAGCTAATCACTGGTAGTCCAAAGATCTAGATGAAAGACTGCCTCCTCTCCTATTGTTGTGCTCATGGATCAATACCACAGTGGTGATAGCAGCTTCTTTTGAAAGATCAATACTCGAGCTGTCCTGAGTTACTCTGCTGCACCACAACTCATTGGTGAATGAATCTTTCATCTGTCTGCTACTGTCATCTGACATGGTATGCCCTACTACCTGTGTTGTTTGTTGTAGACTAGCAGTCAGGTCCACCTCCGTCTGGTGGGGATGCCAAGGTGGAAGCAGATCTTCAGCAGAAGACTGCCCTGCCTGCATTTTTAGTATGTCTCTGGCAGCATCTGGAGTGGGGGCAGACATCGTCAAGCTAGCAGAGGCGGTCTCCACTGTTGTCCTTCTCCCTCTCAGAAATACTTTGATCATGCCTTGGATAGATAACTTGACGGTCCTCATTTCTATCCAACAAAGGAGTGGAAGGAGAGCTCCATAGCAGTAATGTAACCAGAGTACTACTGTTTTGGCCTGTTGGGACTCAATAGAAGTCAAATGTTGGATAATATCCAAAAGCGAGAATGGAAATGCCATAACGACATAGGATACGGACAGCAGAGTAAGCATGCGGACAGCCTTTTTCTTAGTATTTGAAACTGAGAATTCATCAAGAGCTTGACTGCCCTGGTGGAAGGTCTTGACCTTCATGTACTCAGACAGTGTGGTCTTCATTGCAAATACCATGGAGCCAACAATGAAGATCCCAGGGATGAGGTAGCAAAAGATGACCTTGCAGTAAAAATAGATCTTGCTGATGCCCACAATGTCCAGACAGCAGACGTTGAGCTGGCTGTGGAAGGTGGAAGATGGATAACCTACTAAGACTGGAATGGAGAAGATGAAGGCCAGAGCCCAGGCAGCCAAAATCATACTGTGCTTGGTTTTAGTGAAGGATCTGAAATACTTCAATGGGTGACATATAAGGGCTAGAGAGTCTGCTGCTATTGTGGCTATCGAGAGGATGAGGACTATCCCATGTAGCTGGACACTGGCTGCATTCACCTGGCAGAGGATTCCATCAGGACCGCTGTCTAATATGGATGTACCAAGAGGGATGGAGTTCACAAAGATGCACTGAAAGAGAAAGTAATGCTTCAGAATATGCATTTTTCAAGCTATGCTTCTAATGTGACATTTTCCGGTGTATTAGCAAGAGGCAAAAGTCTTTCTCTACAATGGCAGCCGTATCATGCAGTGCAAAATTAATCGGTGATTTTTAACATAAACATAATTGTGTAGCTGTTTGAATAATTGCCAGATGCATTCCATCTCATTGACCCACACAGCAGATTTCTTGTCCAGTAAGGTTAGACAGACAGACAGACAGATGGTCTGTAGATAATTGTAGTTAGCTAGGCAATTGTTTAAGAGACAGATCAATAGAAACTTGCGATAGATAGATAGATAGATAGATAGATAGATAGATAGATAGATAGACAGACAGACAGACAGACAGACAGACAGACAGACTGTCTGTAGCTAGATATATTTCAATGTTTGGTGCATAGTGTAGTGCTTGTGTATACTTATGGATTTGAACTTTGGCCTTTCTCTGTTCCCACCCTTGGTAGGGACTAGAGGGCCCAGCACCAAGGGTGAGTAGAGTGACAGAGAAGGAGGAAGCAGGGGAGGGTGGTTGGTATTTCACAATGCTCTAAGTGGAAGCTGCTGGAAGAGGCTGATCTTCATCTGGAATGTGGGAGGAGCTATTCCCCTACATTGAACCTTCAGCCCTCCCATTCAATGTTTGGTGCATAGTATAGTGCTTGTGTATACTTATGGATTTTGTACTTTGGCCTTTCTCTATTCTCACTCTTGGTAGGTAAGTTGGGCAGCGAGTAGGGACTAGAGGGCCCAAAAATAATAATTTAGCAGTTCTAGATTACCATCTCCAACCATGGAGAGTGTGACCAGTAGCATGTAGGAGAGGGGGGAAAAACCCAGTTGAGGAAACCTCTGAGGATCCATGGCTACTGATATGCCTATCCTCAGAGCAACCTAAGAGGAGATGACCCTAGATGCTGGAACTGAGTTCTGATTCTGGCTTTAGAATTTAGAGTTCATAGTGTGATTTAGTCCATCTTCTGAGTCTTTGACAACTTGTGTAGGAAGGTCAATTTTCTTTGTGGTTGAAGAAGCAGATTCAATCCGAATGGATGTCTGCATGATGACTATAGATTAGGTGAGGCTGTTGAAGAAAGGTTTGAATGAGATCCATGATTTAGTTTGATATTGGTAATAGTTTATTGGAGGTACATAGAGGACAAGGAGATCTGAACATGAGGAAATGAGATTGTCCAGATAGGGTGCTGAACTCAGTACAGTGATTACATGATGGGAAATAAGTTATGAGAATTCCTACTGTAATCTTTTGGACCATAAAGGAAGAGAAGGGAGGATGCAATGATCAGCTCTTTTGTAGATTTTATGGATGCTGGTGATGTTCTCAGAAGTGCTTAAGGATGGTGAGATAGTAAATCCTCGGGAGGCAGGAATCCAATGGAGACTAGATAAATGGTGGAAAGAACAATGATGTTCAAACTGGATCGAATGGATTTGATGATACGTTCATTATGTTTTGCTATGGAGGCATATGTTGAAGAGACGACAATGAGTCCAAACGAATGAAGCTCTTGAATACCTAGTTGAAGAATGTAACAAGAGGACTGAACAGGCAGTGAAGGCAAGGATGGAATAGGCTGGAATATGGTAACTGGATACAAATATCAGTAACGTCCTGCATAAAATTTCTAGGCTTAATCATGAATTAGAAATGCTAGTACATGGTATATGAAAGCTCATATTCAGGGAGGACTGCGATGGGCAGGATGATGGATATGTTTCCTGCTGTAGTATAAGTAGCTTGGTGGCAGCAACTGGAGAGGCCCACATGGCATTGTCTTGCTAGTGATTAGAATTCAACACATATGGGGAAGAGAACTAAAGAGAAGAGTCTTGGATGAGTCTTGACTGGGTCAGCTTGACTGATATAGAAATGCAAGGTCTGCTATCAGGAGCATTATAACACATCTTGTGAGTCGATGGCACATTCTTGGATAGTCTTAATGAGGAATGGCTGCAATGTTGAACTGTAATGAGATAAAACAGTCAGTTGCGCATGCAGGCATGCTGGAACGGAACAAAATGCCCTTAGTGATAGTATGTGCTGTAATGAAACATAGAAACATAGACTTTGATGGCAGATAAGGACCGCTAGGCCCATCTAGTCTGCCCATTTCCCTACCTACAGGATAGGCCGCAGATCCTAGTTAACCAACAGCCTATTTCTTCCTACCCCCCACAAGAATTGCCTTATGTCTGTCCCATGCATTCTTGAATTCTCCCACAGTTTTAGACCCCACAACCTCCTCAAGAGGCTGTTCCATGCATCCACTACCCTGTCTGTGAAATAATACTTCCTCACATTGCCCCTGAACTGTCCTCCTTCTATCTTTAAATTGTGTCCCTTGTTCTTGCAAGTCTCTTTTCTGAAAGATGCTACCCTCTTGGACTTTGTTGATTCCACTGAGGTACTTAAGCGTTTCTATCATGTCCCCCCTCTCCCTTCTTTCCTCAAGGGTATACATATTAAGCTCCTTTAGTCTCTCCTCATACGGCTTCTCTTGCAGACCCTGCACCATTTTAGTTGCCCTCCTCTGGACTGCCTCTATCCTGTCTATGTCCTTGTGGAGATGGGGTCTCCAGAACTGGACACAGTACTCCAGATGGGGTCTCACCAACTGTCTGTAATGAGTAGGAGGAAGGATTAAAACTGACTGACGGGATCATAAGACCCCTAGGAAGGTGACTGGCTTGACTGGTAGGTCTTGGAGAGGAGATGTAGATGGCTTTGTGAAATATTATGGTGTCCTGAGGCTGAGGAACGGGATTTAGGATTGCATAAAATAGCAAGATAGCTATGCTTTAGAAATATGTTGGTGCATGTTCTGAGATGTTCGGGCCATCCCATATATCAGAAGCCCATTGAAATAGGCTCAGTTAAACACCACCTGCTTTTCCTGATACCTCTGTTTTTACAGTACACAGCTGTATTGTTTTTTTTAACATCAGAGTCCAAACTCCTGTTACAGAATGCTACAGAATAAAAGAATCAACTCACGTGTGATCACTAATGGCTTGTTTCTTGCCAGCAAAGTGAGGACGTCTGCATCTTTCTTAAGCTACAGTACAGTACTGATGCTTGAATGGAGTTCGATCCTGGTAGGCTGTAGTCCTGGTAGCAGATAAGTACCTGTACAGGATTCCGTGAGAAGGCTCCTGCATTCTATCTCCTCCCCCAATGGCTTCTCCTACTCTCACTCTCTCTCTCCGAACAGCATTGTTCTTAGACATCACTGTGATCACAACATAGTGATCAAAGAATTGTGTCCAGTTTTTTTATTTCAGTCCTTTCAAGTGCACATCTTCAGTTCACTAGCAACTAGAGACAAGTCTGCAGTCATAATTTAATTACAGGAGCCAGCCAGCAACAGGTACAGAAGGGGTGGAGGGGGCTGTACAAGGTGTTTTTTTTAATAGCCATCTGTATTTTACAGTCGAGCGGCAGCTTATTATCACATGCTCGGGGTCATTAACACCTTTAAACAGCAGCTGCAGTGTGTGAGTGGAAGGGAATCATCCCCATTAGCTGACTTCCCTGCCTCTTTAAAGCAACAACAGCCTCCACAGGATTACACAGTCACTTAATCGGTTCCTGGAGGATCGTCCTAATAAAGTGGATGTCTCCATAATTAAATGGTTTCTACTGTACCAGGAAGATATGAGTTGGATGATGGTAAAATCTCATCTGCCACTGCCAATATTGGATATGATGGTGCAGTTTCGAATGAATGATGGTGCCAGTGTGGAAAGGTAGGGTTTGAAGGACTTCCCTTGAGGAATTAGTTAATGAGCAGATAAGGTATCCCAGAAAATGTAAGTTCATGTTTCTGATGGACAAGGATTGTTAGGAAGAGAACTCCATGATGCATGGATGTGTGTAGTAAATCAAGAGGTAATGGCTTCCATATGGTTGAATCCAATGGGATGTCTGGGGAATGGTGCTGTAGAGTTAATCAAGAGGTAGGAACTTGTATACTGTCTGATCCAATGGAATGTCCAGGAATTATCAAGTGGAGAGTATCTGGGAGTAACAATGCTTTCATACTGTCCGAGTGCAAGACGTGGAGCATGTGGAAGGATGTCACTATACAGGGATTGTCTCTTTGATGAGGAAAACTACTAATCCTCAAAACACCAAATAGCAGCAGTGATGCCAGCCATGGGAGGAAAAAAAGGCGGGGCAAGCAGGAGACAAGATCAAACATATGAGTTAGTGCTGGACAGCTGCAAACAGGGAGAATGCCCAAAAGAAGAGACACTGAAGCCAAACATGCCAAAGCCCTGGGTCGCTGGAGCAGCAAAGATGGACAAGGCAGCACAACAAAACAGTGGTCCCCTCAAACATGCCATTGGAGATGGAGATGGAGATGCCAGAGACATGGAGGAGTGGGAAGCAGGCCAAGTGCTGAGAGCCAAGCAGTGCGATCCATGGGTCAGAGCCAAAGTGCTCAAGGAGTAGTGAGGCACTGTGGAGATGGCACAAGGTGCAGCACTGTCAATCAGAGGGAAGAACAGCCAGGAGAGGAGGAGTACCATAGTTCACTTAGTTTGTAGGTGCACAAAAAAGGCAGAAGCCCATGAATTAACTCCTATTAAGACTTGGTATAGTAATTTAGATTACCTCCACTAGCGATGTATTTATCCAAATTATATTTGAAATTATCTTTATTTGTACTTAATATAACATCCATTGGTAGTTTATTCCATAAGTTTGCCGTGCATACTGTAAAATAATATTTCCTTCTATTTGTTTTGAATCTATCGACCTTGATTTGCAATGGGTGACCTCTAACACCTAAATTGTCATCTTTATATGTGATGTATAATTCTGTCATCATTATAGGGTCATTTAAAATATCATAATATGGTAACATGTCCCCTCTTTGTCTTCTCAATTTAAGACTGTGTAAACCTAGTGCTTCTAATCTATTGTTGTAACTCAGGTTTTTCAGGGTAACTATGGATTTCGTAAATCTGCATTGGACTTTTTCCAATTTTGTAATGTCTGTTTTTTTGTAGGGACTCCATAACTGACTACCATAGTCATGTATTGGCCTGACATGTGATAGGTACAATGGTAGTAAAACATCTCTATTTCTGCTTTTTATGTTTCTTTTTATGGCGCTGACTGTACGATTTGCTTTAGAAATAATAGCCGTATATTGCTTCTTAAACTCAAATTTATTAACCAGTGTAATTCCTAGGTCTTTTTCAGTTGTTTTTGGGGTACTACATCTCCATTTAAACTATAAGTGTTTTGTTTATTATTTCTTCCCATATGAATTACACAACATTTTTCCATATTATGTTTCATCCGCCATGTGTTGGTCTAGAGTGCAATTGTATTAATATCACATTGTAGTAATTCTATTTAGGTGTTGGATTCGCAGGGTCCAAACAATTTTGTGTCATCTGCATATTTGATGATGTCATTATTAATGTCCGTTTTCTGAGTCAGCAATAAATATCTGAAAGATAATTAGGCAAATGACTGATCCTTGCAGAACACCACTGGTTACATGGCCTTCAGTTGAAAGGTGACCCCTAATTGATACAGTTTGTGTCCTGTCTTTTAGCCATTTCTCTACTCATTGGATGATAATAAATGTTAATATTATATTTGGTGTACCACAAGGCTCAATACTGGGCCCTCTTCTTTTTTCCCTATTCATAAACAACCTACCAAGCAATATTTCACCCTGCTCCTCTCTTCTCTACGCTGATGACCTGGTCATCTATGCCAGCTCGCATAATATTGACCACCTAAACTTGTCTCTGACCACAGCCTTCAACAATATAAAAAACTGGCTAAGCTCTCATCGACTTATCCTGAACTCATGCAAAACTAAAGCTATGCTACTGGGCACTGCCCAGAAACTTAGATCCTGCACCTCCTCCTTAAAAATACTGGACCTGAATGGGACCTCTCTTGAGGTCATCACCACTTTTCGCTATCTTGGTATCCTACTTGACCAATCTCTGGACCTTAACCTACACATTCAAACAACCTGTAAAGCTGTAAACTGTAAGCTGGGGGCTGCCTACAGAACCAGCTATATGCTTACACCATCAGCCAAGCTGGCCATCGCCAGAGGGATCCTTTTACCAACCCTTACCTACTGCGCTCCCATCCTGACTATTGCCCATAAAACAGCCTTGCAAAAATGGGATGTCACCTACAACAACGTATGCTGGTATGCTTCAAAGGCCTCGCAGCTCAAACATCATTGTAACTGTATAGTGACCTTGGCTGGCTCTCCCCCACTGCCACCAGGCTATACTATCTTGGCTGTGTATGTGACTCTATTATCAGATTAGACAAGCCTGCATCACTAGCTGAGCTACTTCATCCCACTTCTGCTATTCGTGAATTGAGATCATCTGACAAATCTCTTTTGAGAGTTCCCCGTTGTCGCACCTCTAAAGGGACTGGTGTGTTCGGGCATGCTGCCCCCCAGATGTGGAACATGCTGCCACAGGATCTTAGGCATACCTCGTTGCACTACCTCTTCAAGCGAGGGCTAAGTAACTACCTAGTTACCTCTGACCAATGTGCCTGTTTCGACCCTACCTGACAGTACCTACGAAAGCCTGTCCTACTATCTCCCCATTCCCTGCCCTATCGGCCTCCCCCTCCCCGCCTCACCCTCTTCCTCATGCTTTCTCTCTCCTGCCTGTTTTCATACCTTATCTACCTGTGGATCTCTCATATTTCCCTGTGTTCCTCTAATCATAACTGCTCGGTTTGTAGCCTACTGCTCTATACAAACTGTATTATTGATCTGTCCAGTACAGTCTCATATGAAATAAGCCCTTACTGCTATGCCTTTATTCATGCTGTATAATGTCTGAACTATGCCTTTTGCCCTACACATTGTTGTTTTAACATTGTTGTTTTAACTTGTATTTGACCTCACTGTCTTCTACAGCTGGACAGAATATGATAATTGGGTACTGGTACAACCAGGGTCTTCGCTTCTCTCCTGCCCTCCTAGCAAAATACTCCCCAGGTTTGACTGGGACTGCTCGACACGCTCATGCCCGGCTACGGATCCATGAGCCAGGCTTCTTTTCCCTATTTACAGCTGCTAAAACTGTAAGATTGCCAAAAATTCCTCAAAACCCTGACTGCGCGCAGCTATAATGCCCATCAACGGAACCATGAGCCCGGCTACTTGTCCCTACCTTCAGTCGCCTTAGCCGTTAGATTGCCGCAAACCCCTCTGAACCCCGACAGCGTGCAGCTCTCATGCCTGGCCACGGAACCATGAGCCCGGTTACTTATCCCTACTTTTGGCCGCCGAAGCCGTAAAATTGCCGTAAAACCCCTCTGAACCCCAACAACTCGCCGCTCTCAAGCCCGGGAACGGAACCATGAGCCCGGCTACTTATCCCTACTTTCAGCCGCTAAAGCTGTAAGATTTGCTGATAAACCTGCTAAAGCCTTGACAGCACGCTGCTCCCATGCCCGTCATCAGAACCATGAGGCCAGCTGCTTGTCTCTACTTCCAACCGCGAATGCCGTAAAATTGCCGTCACTGCCGAAATGCCGTAAGTTTTTGCCCACATAGCCCTGACAGCACGCCACTCCCATGCCCAGCAACGGAACCATGAGACCAGCTGCTTGTCCCTACTTCCAACCACAAAAGCTGTAAATTACCGATACAGCCCAGACATGGACTAACCAGGATAGTCTCTGGGGCCCACCTCGAGTTTCGCTTACCTAGTAGTCACCTGAGTTGCCCCTCCTCGGCACTCCTTGACTGCAGTGGTCACCAGCCGCAAACGTACCAATAAGCAAAACCAGGTGCCCTGGGTCACTCTAAGGTAACCTGTACTGCCGTAGGCCGTAGTCGCCGTATAGTTTCCCCCTATCCCTTTTGGGCTTTGGATACCCCTCCTCCCTTTTCCTCAGTGCTGCTGAGGTACCACCGTAGCCAATCGGACCCATTTGTAAACGACAAACAGCGATGGTCCTCGCCCTATGCCCCCCGGTATGTCTGCTTTCAGGGGCTGCCTGCCGTGTTTTGCGCCCAGGTAGCAGTACCATGAGCCCGGCCGCATGGTAGTACCCTGAGCCGCCTAAGCCGTAAGCCGTATTTGTGCACTGAGCTGCTAATAGCAGTTTTCTCGGCGTGGTCCTAGCTTGCTCATTTCAGATCCTCAGGCCTCCTCCTCCTCCACTCCATCCACCCTCCCTCCCCCACTTCTTTAAACTATGTCTGCCTAGGACCAATGAATAGCTCTGTCCCTGCACCAGTACCCTCTTTTGCCTTTTGCCTACTATAAGCTATTTCAGAACAATGTTGTATTCGTTGTACTTTGACTAGTGTCCACAATGTTATCCTAGCCTCATAGCTTTGCTCCTCTGTCTTTACAATTGTACTGTTTATGTTATCACCCTCAGTATGTATTTTGTCTTGTACTCTCCCGGGTCGTGCCTGAAAATAGTCACCTGTTGGTTAGTGCACTTACCCGGTAAACAAAAACTAAACAAATAATGTAGTTTTTTACTTATGGCCCAGTGTGAGACCTGGTCAAATGCTCTGCTGAAATCAAATAGTACAACATCCATTGGTGTACCTACATTTTGCTTACGTTTTCATAGAAGCAAATCAAGTTAGTAATGCATGAACAGCCCTGAGTAAAGCTGTGTTGACCTGTATCAGAAAGTGGGATGGTTTTTAGATGTTCCTGTATTTTGCTTTTTAGTAGTGATTCTAATATTTTACAGGGTATTGACGTAAGACTGATTGGCCTGTAGTTGGACACCTTAGCTTTACTCCCTGTTTTAAACATCGATGTAACCTTTGCTTTTTTTTTCACTCTGAAGGAACGAGTTCATAGTTTAATGATTTTTCAAAGAGTATTTTTAATGGAATCCCAAATATGGCATTGCAACAGTTTTAACATCTTAGGGGTAATATTGTCTAAGCTTGGAGCTGAATTGCTTTTTAATTTATTGATCTGTTGAAGTATTTCATCTTTACTGAACTGATGAGTTCCTGGTTCAGTTTGGCCTTTGGTATTATCCATGAATAAGTCTTGTTTAGAGAACATTGAACAAAAATAATTGTTAAATGTATTTGCCATCACTATTGGGTCAGTTATATTTTAATTATTTTCCACAATAATGGTTAATTCTTTATTATTTTGTAAGGAATTGATGTAGCTGTAAAACTGTTTGCTGTTTGATTTTGTCGCTGTTTTTGCTAGGTGTACCTCATATCTTTTTTTGGCCTTTTTTTCAACCAGGAGAGACACACTAAGCTGAAGCTTGTTTACAGGTACAGCCTGGGAACACAAGGAAATTAAGTGACTTCCTCAGGGTCACACAGTATGCAAGTGGGGGCTGTGGGATTCAAACCCAGGTCTCTAGGTTTGCAGCTCAGAGCCTTATTGATCTTGTTTTTACATTTACGGTGTATTTCTTTAAAGATGTTCCAATTTTGTACTGATTTATTTGACATACATTGGGCAAAGGATTTCTTTTCTTTTTTTTTTTTTTTTTTTGTAGTATCTCTTTCACCTCCTACATGCTCCACTTCAACCTCTCCTTCAGGCTCACCAAGTCTGCTCTGATCCTTCTGCCCTCCAAGCCTCCAGTCCCATATGGCAGCCACCAGCAGAGTAACCCGGTATAACCCATTGCTGGATGGGTCCCCCCTCCTCCAAGGGGGAATGCGCCAGCCCCGGGGGGGAAGACTAACGCTACACTTGGCCCCGGGGTGTTGTTGGGATGGAGGACTCAGCAGGGACATGAATGGCACCAGAGAGCTGGGTTGCCGTCATCTGGCTGATGTGGAGCGGTATTTCTACTTTTTCTGGTGCATTCCCTCCTGCATGCGTCTGTAGTGTTCCTGGTCTCCACCAGAGGCTGCTACAGTGTAGTGTCAACCCACTACACACCGCAGGAGAGGAGAGCAGTCCTACAGATGCTCGATTCTCTCCTTCCCCCGCCAGCCCCCAGTGTCTTGAGTTCATTCCTGAACCCGGGTTGTCGGCATGGGTCGAGGTAAGGCGCCAGTGCCTCAGCCCTCTTTGCTACCGGGCTGGCTATTTTTCTTTTTAATTTGTTTAACAATTCTCTTAGTGAGCCATTTAGGTTTCCTTCTCTTTTTGTTGTATTTCTTTATATGTTTAACATGTTTGCTAGTCATGGTGTATCTTGTTTTTGATGTAGGCCCAGTTTTCATCCACTGTTTTACCTTCAAGTTTAGTTTCCCAATCAATATTTTGTAGATCTTTAGCTATTCTTTTGTTGTTTGCTGTTTTACATAAATAAAATTCTGTACAGCTGGTGGTTATGGATTTAAAGAAAAAATTACGGAAGAGTGGTCACTCTTTCCTACTGGTGATGAGTTCTCACATGAGGTTATTGTTAGATCTTCAGTGGTTATTATTAGATCTAATATACTGTCTAATCTGGTTGGGGCTGTTACATGTTGAATGAGATTATTTTCATTACAGAGTTCTAGGAAGTTTTTACTTTGTTTAGTGGCTGCCTCTCCAACCCCCCAGTTAATATTTGTGAAGTTGAAATCACCAACTAGTAAAAGATTGCTTAATTTAAGAGCTTGATTGATTTTGTTTATTATTTTCATGTTAGTAACAGTAGAGGTATATGGTGGCCTATAACAAAATCTTAAAATATAGTCTTTTTATTACTGTTTTTTATTTGTAACCATGTAGTTTCTGTCTTGTCTGTTGTGTCTTTAATTTTACCCAAAATGTCAGTGTATATTATACTGGATGACAGGTAAGTAGCTATTTCCCCACCTTTTCGTCCTTTTCTATTTAATTTTACGACTTGATTGCCCTCAATGTTGTATCCCCAGTTATCTGAGTTGTCCAGCCAAGTCGCAGTTGATAAGGCGACATCAATATTCTTATATGAAGTACTGTTTGGAGTCTTCAAATTTATTATGGAGGATCCTTACATTACTAAGAAGAAACTAATAGAATTTTATAGTGTGCCTTCTTATTTTTTGCTGGTATTGGGGTATAGGTACTGAATGCCTCATCCCCCTCATTAGTCAGTTTAAATTAACAGATTCCATCCTATTTTTTATTAATGTTCCCAGTAGGTGAGCGCCTTCTATATTAAGATGTAAAATGTCTTTTCCATAGAGATTTCTTTTACCATAAAAATGTTGCCAACTGTTAAAAAAAATCAATAGATTTATTTTGACACCAATTTTCTAATCTTGTATTTATTCTGACAATTGTTTTATTGTTTTCACTTACGGCTCTTGGTACAGGTGAGATACCAGAAATGAGAACATGTGCACCTTATTCTTTGATGTTTTTAGCTGTCCCCAAGAAATCCCAACAGATATATTTTTCATGTCTTTTTCCCACATCGTTAGTTCCAACATGAATTGTTACAATTTGTTTAGTGTGTGATGTTTTAATTACTTTTTTGATTCTTGTTTTATATGTGCAGCTCTGGTCCCCAGATAGCAAAGGAGCATCCTATGCTCCTTAGTTTGTTCACAGAATGTAGCGTTGCAGTTTCTTATTATAGAATCTTCCATTACAGCCATCTCTATATTGGACGGGGTATGTGTGGTGGATTCAAGGGGGTTTTCATTATTCATCTCTAGGCAGCTGACTCTGTTCTGTGTTATAATGTCTTGAGATGTCATGGCCCTTTGACCCCTTTTAATGGAATTTCTGTGTTTTACTGTGCACCATTCGTTACTGATATTAGGAACCGAATGTCTGTTTTTTATGACAGTTTGATACTATATCAGATTGTTCTAGGTCCGCTGTATTAGCAAATTGCTCTTCTCTTGTTCTTTTTCTGGGAATTAGAGGTGAGCTATATGATGAACTTGGACCTGCAGTAACATATTGTTAAGATCAGACCTGTTATGAACCATAGGGGTGCTGATTTGTCCCAATAGTTTTATTTTTTTTTATTTATGAAAATTTCGGAGAACACCTTTGAGCAAACAGTGCTCTTTTACAAAGGTTCCACGTCATGGACAATGGACAAGTATAGACAAGAAAAGGCAGGTAGATAACAGTTAATACAATTGCAGTACATGAGCTGCCAGTGGCTTTGTCCAGATAAGACAAGTCAATAAAATTAATAACAGGTAAAACATTACAGATTGCATGAGCTGCCAAAGGCTTTGTCAGGATCAATGTGGATGGAAGCAATGGTGCAATATTGCCAGACATGAGGCAAAGAGAGTCTGGGATGGTTACAGTTGAAATAGTGATCTGATAAGTGCATGAGAGGGCCAGAGCTAGTTGGTGAAAGGACAAGGTAGTAGAGACAGGCAAGAACCGAGGGGTGGGGGATTGGTGGGATAAGGTAGGTGGGGAAGGATAGGAGTAGGTGGTGATGGAGTGGAGGGCAGAAGGGTTGGGAGATGTAAGGGAGATAATAGGATGGGTGGGGGATGGAGAGAGGAGTTAGGATGGGCAAGGAGGAGAAAGGAGAGAGAAGTGAGGACTAGAAGGGAATTAAGGAGGGCTAGGGGAGAAAGGGGAGGGAGAGAGAGAGAGAGAATATAAGAGCTAGGAGGTGCAGAGGTAATAGGTGAGGGGAAGGACAAGGATGTGAAAGGGACTGGAGACAGGGAGGAGTGAAATCTGGGGGGGCAAGGGAGGAAGCTGAGGTGGCTGACGTGAGATATTGGAAAGAGTTAATAGGGAGGGAGTGGGGTGTGGGGAGAGTGCGTATGTAATGGAGAGGTCAGGAGGATGAGTAGGGAATTTAATTGTAGCAGTCACAGTAGGCACTGGCCACCAAGTGGTGTCATAGTTTGTGCTTAAAGGAACTGAGATTAGGTGCATTGGTGATATCCACTGAGAGTGTGTTAAACCAGTTAGAGGCCCTAACTTTGTAGGAGCACTGCCCTTGAGTGGTCCGGCAGTGGGGAACTATGAAGAATAGTGTTCCAGAACTCCTGGTAAGGCGGATGGCACAGTGAGGGGAAAGTATAGACTGAATCCCTGGTGGAAGGAGGCCTAGCATTGTCTTCTTTGCAAGTAAGCAGGTCTGATACTTAATTCTGCATTGAAGCTGTAGCCAGTTAGCCTGTTCGTAGAGATCACGTGTGTGTGAGTCTAGAGGTTGTGGTGAGGAGCCAGCAGGCCTTGTTTAGGGCTATGGCTACACACCGTAGGACAGTGTCAGTAGCTGATCCATAAACTACTAGGCCATAGTCAAGTAAAGAGGTGATTGAGCTCTGGATGGCAAGTTTTAATGCTTCGTCTGTCAAACAGTGCCTGTACCTATATAGCAGCCCTATGCGGGTATTCACAGCTTTAGCAAGGTTATTTATATGCGTGGAGTATGAAAGAGTGGAGTCGAGGGTCACTCCCAGGTATTTGAACTGGTCTACCTGTTCCAGCACAGTGCCACCACTATTGTAGATTAGCAGTTGTTGGAGTTTGTTTGTTGTGAGTACCATGAAACAGCATTGATTTAGTTTTTGAGTAGTTAAGGATGAGTTTACATGAACTGAACCAGGTTTCAACTTCTGAGAAACTATACTGTAGCTGTTGCTGGAGGTGATGGGGGTCGGAGTGGCTTGAGAAAATGACAGCATCATCTGCATAGAGTAGAATTTGGTCATGGCAAGCAGCAGGGAGGTCATTCATGAAGATGCTGAAGAGTAGGGGGCCAAGGATGAAACCTTGTGGTACACCCGAACAGACTTGGAGGGGGTCGAGATGGAGTCTCCATTTCTGACCTGCTGAGAGCGGTCACTAAGGTAGCTTTGGAACCAGCGAGTGGCATCCAGTGAAAGGCCAAGATGTGATAGTTGTCCAGTTAACAGGGAGTGGTTAATTGTATCAAACACCTTAGTCAGATCAATAAAGGTGACCCCAGCCAATTGGTTGTGGTCAAGTGCCTGATGGATGAAGGAGGTGAAGTCTAGTAGTGCAGTAGTGGTGCTGTGGCCTTGCTGTTGTTGGGAACATTGGAGGTTGTATTTTTCCAGGTAGTCTATGAGTTGTTCAGCAACTATCCTTTCCAAAGCCTTGGAGTGTGGGGGTAGGATAGATATAGGCCTGTAGTTGCTTGTGAGAGTCTTTTCACCACTTTTGTGGATTGGAGTCACCACGGCGAACTTCCATTTACTTGGGAATTGTGAGAGCATATGAGAGCGATTGAGAATTTTCGTAAGGGGTGGCAGAACTTCATCAAAGGTGAGGGTGATGAGTTTCAAATCATGGAGTCAGCACTATGCCTAGACTTTCCGAGTACTTTGTATGTTTCCTGGCTAGCCCTTTAGTGATAGCCTTAAAATAAAATTGGGGGTGCAGCTGGCCTGCCTGAGGGATGGTGGGATGGGTTACTGTTGGTGTAGGATCAAGTAAGTTAGGTGTGAGCACATGACTAAGGTCAGAAAATGTTGAGTTGAAGGTGTTAGCAATGTTTACTTTATCCAGGATGATAGTTCCGTCAATGTTGAGCATTGCAGGTGAAACTTTGGGTCTTTTTCCAATAGAGAGGTTGTCCCAGAACTTCCTCCCATCATTCCAGGTGTTTGCAAGGGTATTCCTATAATAGGAGGCTTTTGCCTGACAGATAGCTGTTGTGCATGCATTATGTGCTGATTTGTAGGCCTGAGTATTCCCTAGGGTGTTGGACGCATTAGTACGGTACCATAGCTGGTCATGGGATTTCATCTGTTCAAGGAGGTCATGAGTCACTCATGGGTTTATTGATCCTCTAATTTGGTTTCTTGTATGGAGCATGAACATCACATGCTGCGTTAAAGGTAGTGATAAAGTATTCTAGGGCTGAGTCCACATCCTGAGCATCATCAACTGGAGACCAGTCAAGTGATCGCAGGTGCATTTTTAACTGACCTAATCAACCAGGTAGAAGTAGTCTACTGATAATGAATTTTGGTGGGGGGGGTTGTTGAATTTGTTAGACCAGAGGGAAATGACTGGAGAATGGTCACTTATGGTGTTCGGGAGTACTTCAGTCTTAGTGATGTGTTCAGGTCGATTAGTGAGGACCCAGTTCAGGAGAGAGGAAGTCCACATCCTGTATTTTATCCTGGTGGGTGCCTGTACCATTTGTGCCAGGTTGGCAGCTGCCAAGGCGTCCTTATAGGTGCTTACACAGGGGGACAGCCAGTTGATATCGAAGTCACCAAGCAGAATCACTTCTGTGTTTCACCCACAGGAGTCAGTGCAGTCGAGGAGGTTGGAAAGACCCTGATTAGTCAGCCTAGGTGGGATATATACTGACGCAATGGTCAATGCCTTATTGTGGGCACCAAGTAGTACCATAATGGCTAGAATCTGAATGTCATTTCCAGTGCTAGGTAGGGCCAGAACATGACCCACAAGTGTGTTTTTAAGGTAGAAAGCATAGCCACCACCTTTTTTAGTCAGCCTGTCATGCCTAAAGACTGTGTAACCAGGAATGAAAATAGCAGAGTCAGGGATCTTTGGGGATAGCCATGTCTCCACGATCGATAATATGTCCTGGTTTTGTTGGGAGATTCAGGCAGTGATGGTATTGAGTTTCGGAAGGAGGCTGCAGGTATTTATACTTGCCAAGAATAGAGTAGCAGAGCTGTCGGACTTCACTGTCGCCAGTTGTGGAGGTCCAGGGTTGGGGTGAGTATTGCCCGAGAGAAGTAGCAACAGCAGTATTAGGCATTTGAGAAAGGCTTTTAGGTATTTCCTATGGTGTAACTGTGTCCTCCCTTTCAGTGGTAAATTATAAAAATGAGATCACAGCAAGAGTTAGCAAGCTATGGGAATCTGAAGAGCTAGTGATAGCTGTGGCTCGGAGGAAAGTCTGAGGACCCTACGAGGTTGGAGAGTTCATTAACACAAAGAAGCTAATGGGTGGAAGTAGGTAGGTGGGGCAGAGTTTTAGAGTATTTAATAGATGTCGGGGTGGGTGGGCTGAAAAATCAAGTAAGAGGACAACTCCAATTTAGCAATGAGCAGCAGCTAAGCATAGAAGTCAGTGTAGTCCAGTGAAGAGCTGCTCCCAGTGCCGAAATGTCAAGTTAGCATCCAAAAGCAGCCAGAGCGTGCCAATGGGAGCAATGGCTTTGGAGCCTTTCAATCGGGCAGGAGCCTACCTTGTTCAGATCTTCAGGCAGACGGGCTAGAAATGCTGACTGTGACTGGCTGTGCAGGGAGCCTTGGCCACAGTCGTAGATGGTGGGTTTGCTCAGAGCACAGGAACTGGAAAGAAGAAGAGAGAGAGAGAGAGAGATTACAGATACAGCTAGTTATAGTTGAGATCAGGGCTGAGACAGTGGGTAGGATGAGAGCAGCACAAAGATTAGGTGGGACTACACAGAGGAGTAGGTGTTAAAGGGGGTGGAGAGCAAAGTAAAGAGAAATCAGGTGGGGGATGCTGACCTGAGGAATCAAAAAGAGCTACTCAGACAGAGTCGGTGCAATGGAGGAGGGAGAGAGTGTGTATGTGTGGGGATGAAGAAAGAGGATCACAGAATATGCAGAAGGGGGCAATGAAAACTCAGCACAATAAATTACTGGCTAACTACAGAATCAACTAACTGGGTACAATTAAACATTGTTAAAAAATAGTAAATCCCATGAACTGTTAAAAAAATACTAAATCCCAAAACAAACTACTCTGGATGCAGAGCCCTAGACTTCAAGGCAGGCAGTTGAAAAATCAAGTAAGAGGACAAGTCCAATTTAGCAATGAGCAGCAGCGAAGCATAGAAGTCAGTGCAGTCCAATGAAGAGCTGCTCCCAGTGCCAAAATGTCCAATTAGCATCCAAAAGCAGCCGGAGAGTGCCAATGGGAGCAATGGCTTTGGAGCCTTTCAATTGGGCAGGAGCCTACCTTGTTCAGATCTTCAGGCAGATGGGCTGGAAATGGTGACTGTGACTGGCTGTGCAGGGAGCCTTGGCCACAGTCGTAGGTGGTGGGATTGCTCAGAGCACAGGAACTGGAAAGATATACGAGTTGCAGTGACTTTATTGATTCTATAATCACTCTCAAGTTTTAATATATTTCTTATATGATTCAACTTGACAAGAGTAGTATTTGGTCTATATAGTGCTGTTTCAAATTGGTTACATTTTGTACAGTCTGAGCCTATAATACGTTGGTTGGTGACCCTGAACTACATACAACATAGGTTACATCGAGATATTGCCCCTTTTTCACAGAAGTTCTGTTACAGAGCATCAATATCATCAATTCCTTCCATTATGAAGTTTGTTTAGGATAACACGTGTATTTGTTACTTACAATATTGTGGCCTCCTACACTCATACATGCGTACCCTGCTTGCTCGCACAAAACTTTATACATGTGGTGACCCGGAAGAACCTCCGGGGTCACCGGCTCTGAAATTAAAGGAGTTCCTATAAAATAACTATTTAAAACAGCTTAAAAAAGCTCCTCATTTGGAGCCACTTTAAGTATATGCAGTAGTACTACAAAGTATGATTCACTTAGATACCCCTGATAGTTCGTCTAAGAACTCTCTTCCTGCTTCCAGAGTATAGCACTCAGGAGCAGGGCTCCAATGGCAAGTTCATTTTTGTTGTTTGCTTTAGTATAAGCACATTTTACAGGCATACAAGGTTTATTTATTATTTATTTATTTGTTTGCTTTTGTACCAGGTAAGCACACTAGACATCCAAGTGCCTATTTTCAGGTGCGACCCGGGAGGATACAAGATACATACAAAGCATCAAGCGTGGTCAAGGTAGCATACAGGATCTTCCAGCAAAACAAGTAGATAGGTAGATAACAGCAAGTGGGATTACAGGTTGATAGGAAGATAGCAACAAGATACATAACATATTGTCAGGTAGAGCAAACAACAAAATACAGACAATGTCAACAAGGCTAACAATATGGGGTAAGCCACAGGGGACCCCACTCAGGAACAGGTATGCAGAGAAAGTGCCCAGGGCAAATTCAGCATATTGTGGCACCAAAAGCGCAGGAGTGTCACCCCCTACAGTCAGTTTGGGAAGAGAGTGCCTCAGCTGGGGTCTATATGGCACATAGACAGGTGGAGGCTGATTTAAGGATGCTCCGTAGGAAGGCTTTAAAGCAGGAATGGGAGGGAGAAGAGCAAGTTGATGTAGGAAGGGAGTTCCACATCCTGGGTGCATGGACGGAGAAGGCTCGGTCCCCAGCAAGGGTATGGATCCTGGGAACCAGGCGGTCCAGCGCAGCACTGGATCTTAACTGGTAGGCAGGGGTTCCATGTTTAAGGGAAGGGCAACTGCAGAAGGGGTAGCCATTCTTACTATGTTGTCAATGAAATTGCCAGGTACAAAAGCGCAGTGCTTTTCAGGGTGGAGCCACTCCAGATGCGAGTGATGCGTGAAGCTGGTGCGGAGAACACAAAGTGGCATATATTGTTGTATGCAGTGTCCCACTTCATGAGACTTGATTTTGGGACTGGGGCAAAGGATACGAGCCCATAGCAGAGCGTGGGTAAGAGGACCCCCCCTGGCTAGGGCAACCCGTGCGGCTGGAGTGAGGCAACTTTTTGCTTGGTAGGCAAGTCCGAGCTTGCAATTTGTTGACTTGCATATATTCCGAATGTGCAGAGTGAGGTCCAGTTGCAAGTCAAGGGTTACTCCCAGATACTTGACTGAAGGCCTACAGGAGGGTACCATCAACTCCATAGATATTTAAGGGAGCAGGGCAGGTTTTAGTCTTGGCCAGGGAGCCATATAGCATGGCCTGTGCCTTTTCCAGGTTGATGGTCAGCTTATGGCCAACTAGCCAGTTTTGGATAAGTGTGAAGTCAGAATTTAGCCTGGAGTTAATGATGGCGATGTCCTGGGAGCTGGCCAGGACTACAAGATCATCTGCTTAGAGGGAGGTACGCCAGTGGGTAGCAACAGTGGGCAGTTCATTAATGAATAGGGGAAAACAGAATGGATCCAAGGACGGAACCCTGGGGGAACCCACAATTGACAAACAAGGGGTCAGAGAGAGCACGGTTGAAGGTGGTGAAGTGCTGCCTGCCCGTGAGGTAGTTGGAGAACCAAGCACGGGCAAGGGGTGAGAATCCAAGAGAGCGATGAGTGGAACAGAGGACAGAGTGGTCAACACAGTCAAAAGCCTTTGAGAGGTCCACAAATATGGCTCCAGTCAGTTTACTTTGATCAGCAGCGGTCCTGATCTCAGAGGTGACAACAGCAAGGGCAGTGGCTGTACTATGCCCTTTTCTGAAGCCATGTTGAGCAGGGGAGAGAAGTCCATAACTGTGAAGGTAGTGGGAGAGCTGTGTGGCAATAACCTTTTCAAGAAGTTTGATAGACTGCAGACAGGATAGCGATGGGGTGGTAATTCTTGATGTCTTTAGGGTCACCTTGTTTGAAGACAGGGATGAGCTTGGCCACTTTCCACGTATCAGGGAGGATCCCCAAGATTAGAGAGGTGTTAAAGATGTAGGTGATAGGCCAGGCTAGGACGGGAGCTCCCAGCCTGAGCAATTTGGGTTCAAGGCTGTCGTACCCACCCCAGTGTGGTGGGAGAGCCCAGCAAGGAGCTTCTGGGTCTCCATGACAGAGACCCATTTGGTAGAAGGGTGGTCAGTGGATATTCCTACACAGAGACTTCGGGGCAGGAGACTGGGATGGGGGGCAGGCAGGTCAGAGAACATGGAGTTGAAAGCATTTGCGATGGTACATGGGTTGTTGCAGCTGACCCCGCTAATATGCATGTCGGTGACCTGAACCCTAGCGGACCCTCCAACCAAATTATTGATGCTTTGCCAGAAACTCCTTGGATTTCTGGCTGAGGATAGCAGGGAAGATTGACAGTACTCACTTGGCAGTGCGGATGGCTCTTTTACAAGAGTTTGTGAGCTGCCGATATTCAAGAAAGTCGTTATAGTTGTGGGAGATCTTGTACTTCTCCCAGCATTTGTCCCTATGTTTCATGAGGGTGAATAGACTACCGTGGAGCCACTTCATGATGGTACCCCTCACCTTCCTTTTTGTGAGGGGGGCATGTTTGTTTTACAAGGGGACAAACACCGCAAGGAAATGGACAAGGGCTCCTGCAGGGTCGTTGATGGTGGCGACCCTGGACCAGTCCACTTGACGTAGGTCCGTAAGATAGTCATTTAGCATAAGTTATGAATAGTCCCTCATCTGGATCACTTTACTGGGGATTTTGGGTGAGGAGATACCCCATATGCAGTAGGTTGGAGCATGATCTGAGATGACGTCGGAGAGAATTCCTGCGGAGACCATTCTATCCGGTCTATTGCTCAGTATCCAGTCGATGAGAGATCCTTTATCTCCCCAGGAGGAGAACCTTGTGGGTACTGTAATGAGCTGACTGAGGGCAAGCCCTGAGAGGAGGTGCTCGTAATGCTTGATGTTGAGTCCCATCCAGTCTAGGTTAAGGTCCCCAGGACTAGTACCTCATTTGAGTCCACCTTGTCACTGAGGCAGTCAAGTAGTGAGGAGAGCCCTAGCACTCCTCCCTGTGGAGAATTGTAGGCACAGACCAGGTGTACCTTTTTTGCATTCCCTAGCAGGAGGAGTGCATGCAGGAACTCACAGGCTGGGGATGTAGGGGGAGTATGATTAACAGCATACACATTTAGGTGCACCTTTAAGTAGAGGAGCAGTCCACCCCCATGTGTCTTCCCTGCCCTGTCCTGTCTGATGAGGTTGTAGCCCGGTGGGGCACACAAGGAGTTAGAGTTGTAGTGGGCCACCCATGCTGTTAGTTCTGCTAGGTTGTGCAGGATACTGCGAACGTTAAGATGAGTGCCATTTTTAAGCCTTTGATAACCAGCCAGGCAGTAGGGGGATTGTGGTAGGACACAGTGGCCTGAGGTTCTAGATTATTTGTCATTATCCCAGCCAGTCCAGGGAGGGTCATGGCGACACATGTGAAAGCCGCAGATATGAGTGTGGCTCCGGAAATTAGGGAATTCCTGAGAGAGCAGCACCACAACCAAGGTTGGCAGGGATGTGTCCAGGCAGCTTGAGTAAGGGTAAAATATGCACGCAGCATGTCCTTGCAACAGCACGCATCTCTAAGCCCCCAGAGCACCAGCACAGGGACATTGCCAAGGACAGATATCAGGTAGGCTCAGGGAGGTTGCGGTAGCAATAGCCCTAGAAACACACTACCTGTAGCACAAGGGCTGTGAAAGCCCTAATGAGAGAGCTAGGTAACGATACCACAGGCGGGCCATAGGGCACACAGTACTCATGGCTACAAGTCAGATTCCTGTTGTTGCCAAGAATTTGGTCAGTGTTGAATAATTTCTTTGTCGGGGAAAGGATTGGGCATTTTGTAAAAATATTTAGTCAGGAGGAAGTTTGGGCAATTATAGTCACACTATCACAGTTTAAGTCAGTGCTCCTAAACACAGCACAGTTTGAGTTAAAATGTAATCAAGGCCTGCTGCAGAGTGGGCAAAACTTATACTTAGGTGACCCGGAAGAACTTCCGGGGTCACCGATTCTCAAAGCAGAGAAGTTCCAGTAAATTAACTATTTAAAACAGCTTAAAAAAGCTCCTTATTTGGAGCCACTTTAAGTATATGCATAGAGCCAAGGAAACGATGAGGCCACACTGGAGGGCGTACTGCTAATGCCAACTACAAAGCACTAGAGATGAGGAGGCTGGGTGAAGCCAGTGGCCATCGGTCAGGTAGTGGTATGCCAGGTGATATGATTGACTGAGATGATTGACTGATATGATGGATAGACACGATTGGCTAAAGAGACTGACTAACTGATAGGAAAGCTGATTGGAGCAAGCCGGTAGAAGCAAGCCAACCAATTCCATTAAGAAAGCCAGAGTAATGGTGACAGAGAAGTAGGAGGGTACAGTAGATCGCGAGAGGCCATGATGCTAGCGAGTGAATCAGTGAGGTTTAGCAGAGTTGAATCAAAGAGGTGTAGCAGTTGATTGCTATGGGTGCAGCAGGAATAGTGAATTGAGGTATCACATGAAAACAGCGATGTGTAGCCAGCCCGGTGGCACTGAGGGTTGAGGTGCTGGATGCCACACCTCGCACCCGGGTTGCTGAGGGATGGAAGGAGGAGGAAGGGATCGGCGTCCAGAGGACAGCTCTCTCCTCCTCCCAAGAGGGACAGGGGTCTCTTGCCTGGGCGCGCCTGCCTGACTTCTAGTGGAAGCCGGAAATACAGCGAGCCAGAGAAGGAATGAAGGGGCGGGAAGTGGCAGATGTCGGTGGGGCCTTAGCGTCAGGGCACTGGCCACTCCAGGAAAAAGGGAGAAAAAAAACCTTCAGCTCAGCGGAAGCAGAGGGCAGGCACCCACGATTTATCAGATGACCTCCTGGCATTCTCCCAACCAACACCACCAGAGAATTCCGGGGTGTTGGAGCACACCCTGACCCTGACCCTGTCCGGGAGGCAAACCGAGGTGACATGGGCGACAAGAGGATTGACCAGGTAGGAGCGAATCGTAGTGGGATGACTCCTAGATACTCCCGAGGAGACTGGAGTTATGGGGAGAGAGGAGGAAAAATAGAAAGTACAAAAAAAAAAAAGAAAACAGAGATGTGTAAACAACGAACCAATTTGGGCTAACCCGAAAAGGCGACCTCAAGTATAGCAAGTAATATTGAATAGCGATTGTATAGAAATGGTGATCATGTAGCACTAAGCATTCCTTGGCTACATGTGTATAGAATAGCGCCCAGTACACAAGTGCATGGAAGAGAATAGCAACTTACCCCCATGATCAGTGTGTGTGCCATGGTGTGGTAATCCTTAAAATAAGGGGGATATGGGGGACACAGCCCCCACCTGTGGGATAGCATATTAATGGGAGACACCTATGGAGGATTTGATACTTGGTGCACAGGTAGGGTGGGTGCAGGAAGTGGAGTCTGTATGCGTACCGCTGCAGATTAGCCTAAAATGTTCAGCTCCATGTATAATTGTCAGCAAAATGTTACGTGCACTGTAATTGCATCAGCTGTTTAGTGCATAGCACTGTATTGTCGAATCACCCTTATTGGAGTCGCTATAAAAGATTTGCCATTTTGACTCTCACCCAATTGCTTTAGCTGTATTCACATGAAACCGTGAATTGATACAAGTAGCACGAATATCTTATATGCCATGAGGGCAGAGTTAGGTTACTAAAGCATGGAGTGCAATGCAATGCAGTAATGGAATACAAGGAGTATCTTGGAAGCCATGCAGGCTGCGAGGGTAATAAGACTTTGGAACTGATCCTGATGCAGGAAAGGTGGGAAGTGAGGATAAATGCAGACATACACAAGTCACGACTGAAAACTTTGAGGAGCAGGAATATCCAGTGCAACGAATGGAAACTGGCGGGCAAGCAGAGCCATGCAGTCCTAAATTCAGATGATGGGAAAACGGTGCTCGCAGGGTCCAAATTTGAGAATGGGAAGAGGTGAAGGAGTGAGGACAAAGGACATAAATCGAGGGTGTGAGTAGAACTGGGTACAGGACAACATGGTAGCTGCAGCGTGGCCACTAGGCTAGAGCAGTTCAGTCATCAAAGGAGGATGCTGATTCCAAAGCCCGTGGATGAGCTGAAGGAGTGTAGGAATGAGGCCAGAGCAATCCTAAAGGGTCATCTTCTGAGATGTAAGGCAGGAGAACGGTAGACATGGCCTAGGAACAGGGAAGTGAGCTGAACGATGCTGGAAGAAAATGGAATTGGTAGACGGTGTGATTGGATGAAACTAACTCCCATCCCAGGTAGATGGAGTAAGCCAGCCTTCACTTAATGCTGCCCCAAGTAGAGTCAGGGATGGAGACCATTAAGAATACTGGAATGGAATGCAGTTAGTTGAATGGAGTAGGATGGATAATATTAGGAAATGAGAATGAAGGACAGGCTCCCATCCCTGGCAGACGAGGCAAGCCCACCTTCACCAAATACCTCTTTTTAGTCAGCACTAGAGACAGAGACTGATGGAGCAATGGTGTTGGATGGTTGGATGGATGCCAGAAACTGGAAATGAGTAACAGAATTCCCATCCTCAGCAGGCAGGGCAGGCCCACTTTCACTTGATACCTTGCTAGGCAGAGTTAAGGACAGAGACTGTCAGACTGATGGTAGAGGCCGAATGCGGCTGGAAACAGGACCCCGGTCGACAGAGTGAGCCCACCTACACTCAATACCCTGAGGCAGAGCTAGGAACAGAGGCAGTTAGACTGTTGGTATGAGCTGAATAAGGAAGGATAGGGAACAACAGGAGGAGGAAGAAATGTATACTACGAAATGATAGTACGAAACAGAACAAGCAAAGCATCGACTTGGAGGTGCTTGGAGGATGGATAATAGAAACATAGAATCTGTCGGCAGATAAGGACCATACAGCCCACCTAGTCTGCCCATTTCCCTACTTGGTTTGGCAATCCCTACTCTTATCTGGACTGCCTTTCCCCCGCTCTGCTGTACAGCAGGGTGCCTTTATGCTTATGCCATGCACTTTTGAATCCCCATACTGTTTTCATTTCCACCACCTCTGTTGGCAGGCTGTTCCACGGATCCACCACCCTCTTTGTGAAAAAAGACTTCCTAGCATTCCCCAAGCCTCCCTCCCTCCAACCTCATGTTACATCCCCTTGTCCTTGTGCACTTTCTTTTCTGAAATATGCTCCCCTCCTGTACTCCGTTTATTCATCTAAGGTATTTGAAAGTCTCTATCATATCCCCGCTCTCCCTTTTCTTACAGTGAATAGCTGTTTAGTTCCTCGAGTCTTTCCTCATAAGGTTTGTGGTACAGTCCATGTATCATTTTTGTTGCACTTCTCTGGACTGCTTCCATTCTGTCTATGTCCTTCCTGAGATGTGATCTCCAGAACTGGACAAAGTAGACAGCATGAAGCCTTGAAGCAAATGGCACAGATATTGGATCCTTTAAATGCCAGAGGGCATTTAGATAGTTGTAGAACAGGATTAGCAACTGCTAAGCTATTTAAATCACATTTGAAGTGAGACAAAAATAATGTAACCCCTCCCCCCCCAGAAAATTGATCTAATAAGCCTTACTGCCAAGGTGAGGAAATTGAGTGGCAGGAGGAAATATGATGAGACTGTAGCAGGCCACTGTTTCCGATTGAATGCAATGGAATTAAAACAGATATTAGAGGTCCTCTCCAACATAATTTGTAACATGGGGAAGAAAAAGGGTTACACAGTATTGGACAAAATAGCATCATGTGTGGTGAACGTGGCCATATATTAACTCTCAGCCCACTCCACTGGCATCAGCAGAGATTTGATGCAGTTCCGTATTTTTACCAAATATGCAATCTGCCCGTGAAAGAGATCAAAAGGAAATTATGCTTGAAATGTTTCAGGTTAGAAAGTGATGAAGTCAATATACCTGCTTGTTCTGAGCAACCTTGCTGATTCAGCAGGGGAATAAGTCGGAGCTGCTCTTTATTACTGTGCCATAAAGAAAATACGTGGCAGGTTTGCATTGTAATGTAGGACTGATCAGTAATAATATACCGTGAAGGCAGAAGGTGCATTTCCTATAGCTGTTGTGGAATGGAGAAAGTATGCCTTTTCCAGATTCTTTCCTTTGTGAAGAAATAGAAGTTCAATGTCTGGGTTCTAGTGTTCCATCATGCGGTGACATCCACGAAGTCCTGGCCCAAACTGCATCCCGTTAAACCCGATGCCAGTAAACAAAGCAGTCTGTCAGTAGCACTATACGGCACCGGAAGGTGAACATTCATTGTTTCGGTGAGTGTTTATCCGTGGTTGCTGGAGGTCGGGTGCTCAGGGATGTCATCCCACCCTAGAAAAACTGGCGAGAAATGGAGCGTCGGCCCCATAAGGTAGAAATGCCTTACAAAAACAAGAAACAGATGGAATGGGACACAAGGAGCCACAACCTAGAGAGATAGAGAGACAGAGAAGCAGACAAAAAACATACGGAGGAGCTGAAGGGGGAAAACAGGCAGGAGGGGGAGAGCAAAGCAAAGGGGAAAAAGGAAATGGAGGAGGAAGGAGGGCACAGACAAAACAAATGGGAGAGTTTTATGAAAGGGAAACAGGGAGGGAGTCAGAGGAAGAAACAGAGCAGCAAAGGAAGAGGGAGAACTGGAGAAGGCTCAGCCACGAGCCACGCAGGAGCCCAGAGCACAGTGAAATGCAGGTGTTTCATAATACTCTAAGCAGAAGTTGCTGGGAGAGGCTGATCTTTATTTGGAATGTGGGAGAAGCTATTCCCCCACATTGAACCTCTGGCTTCAGCCCTCCCAAAGGTATTGTAGGTACAGTAGGTAGGTAGGTAGGTAGGTAGACAGACAGATCGATAGATTCTATACATGATTTATACACAACATTAAAAACACCAACAAATAAAAGCAAGGTATGAAGTGGAGCTTTAGCAGAAATTAACAGACTCTGGCAGAAATTAAGTGTTACTGGTTATTCAGTTACCTGAAGGTAACACTTATTCGTTTTTTTTTTTAACTTTCTTTTTATTAGAGCCCCAAGAAGGCCCAAACATGTACAGAGTAGTATACAATGACTCTGACAGGTGATATAGGACATCATTACAATATTACCATAAATCATGTACTCATTACAAGTCAATGTACTTCGACAGATACTATAACACAACAGAAGCCTCACCCACCTTCAGTAATTTAAGTAAATCCTATTTGTATGAAGGTTATATTAGCTCACCCTTTGCCCAAGATATTGAGAGTTCTAAAGGCTAAAAAACATTGAGTGGATGATGGATCCCCACCCTATGTATTTAAAAGAAAAAGCAGTGAAAAACTTAACATATAATATTAACATGTGTATTGCTTGGGACCTGGAAAGTCTATGCACTAGTGACCCAATTTTCCAAATACAGTGCCTTGACTTTGGGTCTAAGTTTCCAACCTAGCTTATTTGCCCCAAACCAGAATTCCCTCTTCCCGCTTGACAAAGTTCACAAAAAGAAGCCAGATCCCTTGTACTGTTCAGTTTGTAGATGTAACCAGCTGTGATTACTCCATGTTTTGTATTTCCTTGCATTCTATGATCTGCTGTTCTTAAGTGGGTGCCTGTGGTGTGAGTCATTTGACAGTAACACATTTACATGCCATGGCTATGCAAATGTTATACAAGCATCTAGCCATTCTGCCCTTTATCTTTCTTGGAGGAAGTCCGGGAGCATATTTCATCTCTAGGTTTAGACTGACTGCAAATGTGCCTTGTATACTAGCTGCTGTTTCCTGCCCGGTACTCCGAGAGTTTAGGGCAAAACCAGAATATATGTGCATGGTTTGCCACCTGTTGGCATAATCACCAGCATCAATTTGTGTAAGTGGGACTAAAGTGAGACATAATCACTAAGGTTTGGAAATATCTGGAGACAACTTAACACATTGTTTTTTTCAATCAGTATTTTATGCACCCCCCTTCCGAGTCTGTTGATGGCACCCCCCAGCCCCATCACCGACCTTCTTGCAGACTTATCCACCACTTGTACAGAACAGTGATGTGGTGGGTGGCCATCCACACCGGTCATGCGAGAGCCTGCAGGGGGTACTGGCATGTAGCAGCCTGGCCATGTTTCATTTCCTCTGATTTTCTCCCCAAACAGGAGTGCCAGGACGTGTACAGCAGCATGCATCACACTGCAGCCCTGCCCCATGCTGCCCCACTGTGCTGCTGCCCAACCTGTGCCAGGTAATAGTCTACAGCGGGAATGGAGGTCCTTCCTCCCCAAGGGAGGAGTGCTGCCATTGGGTTCTCGATCCTCCATCACCCTTCCGGGTCATTGAGCGACCCTGTCCACTCCCGAACTGAGGCCGTCGGCATGAGGAGGCAGAAATGCAATGATCTCTCCACTGTGCCAGATGATTTAACACATTAATGAAGAATGGGAAGCACTGCAGCATTCCTGACATATTAGTTCTCTCTCTGTACTTTACACTTTTTTTGTTTCCAAGTCTATAAATACTCTGTATGTAGTGCCCCCTATTGTGCCACATAATTGATTACAGACTAGTCAGTGGCTCCTGATGCTGATACTGCTAGTGACATGGGCTGCTACATGGATGACAACAGAGCAGCTCCTCAATGCGTTCAGTTTTCATCAAGCAGCAACTTAGGCAAATAGCAGCAGTGGCGTCACTGACTGATTGCTGTGTTGTCTTTAAAGTTAATAATAATAATAATAAATAATAACAATACAACTTTATTTATTAAGCGCCTTTCAAGCACCAAGGTGCTGTGCAAATGAATATTAAAAACAAAAATACACATATAAAATCAATATTCTTAGCAACATCAATTCATAAAAGCCTTACTCCACAAAAGTGTCTTAAAATCCCTCTTAAAGGATTCCACGGTCGTGCATTCCCTAAGCTGACGAGGCAGAGAATTCAAGAGGGTTGGGGCCACAAACACAAAAGCTCTGGCCCCAGAAGATTTCAACATAACCCTTGGAACCTCTAGCAACCCCTTGTCGGCTGAACGGAGCTGTTGTACATGACGGTAAGGAATCAGAAGCTCTTTTAAGTAGTCAGGGCCCAGTCCGTGCAGGGCTTTGAAGGTCAAAAGACCTACTTTAAAGGTGATCTGCCACTGTATAGGCAGCCAGTGCAGATCGCGCAGCACAGGGTAATATGTGTCCTTCTAGATGCCCCTGTCAGCAACCTTGCAGCAGCATTCTGCACTACGCTGCAGTGGCGAATAGCAACCCCAGGAAGCCCCAGCACAGGAGTTGCAGTAGTCAAGACGTGAGGTCACAAAGGCATGAACCAACGTGGGTAAATCACTGGACGGAACAAGGTGCTTCACCCTGGCAATGTTCCTAAGATGGTAAAATGCAGACTTAACGACTGCTGACACCTGATGACGAAGAGTCAGCCCATCGTCAAGTACCACTCCCAGGTTATGCACCTGTTCAGAGGTAGGGATCTGATTCCTCCCAGCAATAAGCCAGAGGGTTGGCCAGACCCCAACCCCCCTGCCCCATGACCCGGGTCCACAACCATAACCTTGGTTTTACCGGCGTTCAACTTTAACCAGCTTGCATTCATCCAGTCATGGATTTCAGTGAGGCAGCTATTAAATACCGAGAGAGCACTAAGCTGGCCGGGGGCAAAAGACAGGTAGAGCTGGGTATCATCAGCATAACAGTAAAACGTCAGTCCATACCATCTAACAATGTCTCCGAGGGGCAGCATGTACACTGCAAACAACATGGGGGAAAACACTGAGCCCTGAGGGACACCACACTGCAGAGGGAAAGGGTCAGAGGAAAACATCCCCGACACAACTCTCTGTGTTCTTCCAGATAAAAAAGATGAAAACCATCTGAGCACTGTACTAGACAGTCCACAGATGGACTCCAGACGTTCAAGCAAAACCCCATGGTCTACAGTGTCAAAGGCTGAAGAGAGACCAGGGAGAACCAAGATAGAATGGTATACCCAAAAGTCTGATTCCCCCAGTTAGTGTGTAAGGATGATCCAGACTTACCAGTCAGCCAAATTGCATTGTTGCCAGCACGTGAAATAACCTGTTTTGTGCTTTTATTCATTTGTGGTGCAGCCCTCCATTTTTCTTATGAGATAAGAAAGGTTGAGCCTTGCCTCCTGTCAGATGGGTGCTCGCCAAGAACACCAGGTGCTGCAGGAAGTGGTGTTGGTAGCTCTGCAGGGGGCACTCTCCCACTCAGTTATTAGTAACCACACGATGCTCTAGCATGGTATTTAGGGGATATTATACTGTTGTCAGGTTCCATCTTTCAGACATGATGATAAACTCTGGCCCCGTCTACCTGTCCTGATTGTTGTGAATGTTAAATATCCCATGGCACTTCTCAAAAAGAACATGGTAATTTCCCTGGTGCCCTGGCCAAATTTCCCCTATTCACCAACTCATCAACAGATTAACCTGGCTCAGTTTCATAGCAGCATACAATCTAATGCAGAAAGAGACCTAATGGACCATCAAATCTATCTAACCGTTCACCTGCCAAAATAGAGCCTGTTCTAACGCATGACTGAAATTACTTAGCCAATGACCTTAGTAGTGTGCTAGCACTTTCCCCAGATTGCCTACCCTCCTCCTTTCATTTAGTCCCCCCTTCCCTTGTTTCTGTCCACCCATGCTTGAACCTTGTCACAGACTTTGTGTTGACTACCTCATTGGGTAATTTGCTCCACTCGACAACTACACTTTCTGTGAAAAAGAGCTTCTTTGCATCCTTTGTGAATTCCCCCTCCAATACCCATGATGCATGCCCCCTTGCCACATTGCCTTCAGTTTTGGAAAACAGCTTATTGCAGTCCACCCTATTAATTCCCTGCAGGAACTTGTAGAACTCTTTATCATGTCCCATCTCCCTCCTAACCATCAATGTGTACATTCTGAGGCTGACCAGCTCCTCCTCACACAATTTCCCCCATTGTTCCTGAATCATTGTCATGGTCCTTCTCTGGATGGACTCCAAGCAGTCCTTTATCTTCTTTTGGTGGGGGCCACAGAATTGCACACACAACTCTGGGTGCAGCCTCACCAGAGATACAGTATGTATAGATGGAATAAATGGAAATTACGTACCTACCGTAATTCTTGATCTTCTCTTATATCTTCACGATTCATTACTGCTGGATGTAAGCCGGAAGCATGGACCTGCTATGGGAGTTTTTTTTTCCTTGAAGGAGGAGTCGGCGCTGATGGCACCGCCCACGAGAGCGACGCACTGCGTGGTGCATGAGGGGTGGCTATTAGGTGCCACATACTCCTCCTCCATCCTAGTTCTGTAAGCCGGAGAGGTGAAATAAAAAGAATTAGAAGAATAAGAGTGAGGCAAGAGAGCCGAGGGATAGATAAAGGAAAGGAAACAAACTGAAAAAGGAATAAGCCGAAAAGGGGACAGGAAAGAGAAAAACCCTACCCTAAGGGACCGCAGGGCCTCCTTCCTTGGGCAGCTGTGAGGGAGGAACAGATAAAGGAAAAGAAGAAAGAAGAAAAGGGAAGAAGAACAGGACAGGATATTGGGAGGAGGGAAAAATACTGCCACAAATCCTCAGTGAAACTGGCTTGAAGCTTATCAGCTCGGATCTTAAAGCAAGGAAGCAAGGAACCCTTCATACAAAACTGGTTCGAATGGTTCAAATGAACCTTCTACACAGCTTGAAATGAGAGAGGCAGATTTCCCTAAACATCCCACTATCCTATTACCCATCACTCAAGCTGAGAGTTCACAGAATGTCAAGGCAGACTCTGATCTGGAGAGGGAGAGCACTCAGCTAGGTAAAGGGAAAAAGACCACACTAGCACCCAGATATGTGTTAGTATGGGGGGGGGAGCCCCAAGAGAGGGTGACTCCTTGTCAAGATGAACAGAGACAGAGAAGGAGCTCCTTCTGACTCCCTGGAAAAGGTAGGGGCCAAATGGACCAGACCACCATTTCAAGATGTCAATTTCCAAATTGGGCTAGAACGGGCATTGACTAGCCCCAGTCTGGCATTACCAGGTAAATACAGGGACCCCAGCTAAGTCTGAAGACCGAGGGTAGAGGACTGTCTCTCAGAGACTAACCCTGTTGTCCAGAGATTGAGCTAATCTGGCCCAAGGGAAAAGTCCCCGAAGGCAATACTCTCCAGGAAATCAGAAAGAGTTCCCTCAGATGAAGGACGAAGTTTCGCCCGCTCTCCTCCTACTCAAATCCTTTTTCATGTTTTTAGAGAAGAACAGAAGGTCCCGAGGAACTACAGGATTTAGTCCCCCGGGGAGGGGAAGTGGGAGGAGGAGGGCAAGCAGGGTGGGGGAGACACCCAAGAAATAAGGCCCATGAGGGGAAGGTGGGTTGGATTCAGTAATGAATGGTGAAGATACTAGAGAAGATCAAGAATTACGGTAGGTACGTAATTTCCATATCTTCCCTTGTCAGTCTTCACCATTCATTACTGCTGGGTGAGTACCAAGCTCCTCTGGAGGGGGCCTGAAATTCAGCCCTGAGGGAATAGATCCCTCAGCATCCTACTGGTGGAAAGCAGGAGGGGAGACTCTGACCAATAGACTGGGACAGTCTAAGGTTGCTGAAGGTGAGGGGATGTCCCCCGAGGCCAGGGGGAGGCACAGAGGATGCCCCTAAAGAATCCTCCTCACCCTGCAGGAAAACAGGTGGGTCTCCCGGAAAGCGGAGGAAGTTACCCTACGTCGGGCAATGTGTGACAGTCTGAACAGATGAAGCTATGTCATCCACCTTATGCAGATTGCTGTCCCTGCCAGTCTGGAAGCCACCTTGTTAGCATCGTAAGATGCCCTTGCTTGGTGTCTTGCAAGCTCCAGACCCCGTGCAGAGAGGGCAATGAATTGTCTGAACTGCTCTGTATGAGTCATAGACACCAGAACCTGCACTAGCATCGACCACAGATGCCTGTTGTAGGCAGCGTGGTGTGCCTGATGTGAACCTATACACATCAACACATGAGCTGAAAGGAATACTCTACATCCCTACCGATCAAATTCAGCAGAATCCAGATCCGGGGGGTCTATCATGTGCCAGATGCCGAGGCCCAGAAGGAGTATCTAGGGACGTCAAGCTGGAGGGTGAGTGAGGTAGGGAACCTAGAGACTCATGGGAGGCGCAATACCATCTCCTGCAGTCTGCTGGAGAAGGGGCGACTGGAGACTACCAGGTGCAGATAGATGCCGCCTGGAAGGAGATTGGCCAAGAAGACACCACAAGGTGGTGAGCACTGAATTCACTGAGGAATGCACGCATCTACCACTCGGTATTGTCCCTGCAAATGAAGGAGATATGAAGCTCCGAGACCAACCTCAAAAGGAACCACTGATATTCAGTGAAATTAGCATCAGAGGCTAGGTGGACAGAAGGTTCCTTTTCCTCAGGAGAAGAAGACAAGGAGGAAGTGGAGCTCGAATGCTCAGAGGACTCCTGCTGTGTGGGGGGCAGGCAGAAGATCTGTTCATCCATGGTCCTGACATATGAAGGGAAGGCCGCAGCAGTAGCTCTGAAAGTCTCCCAAGTTAAGGGCCCCGTAGGACCCACATGGCCTGGGGGGGTGACTGCAGAGGGATGGGTAAGGGCACCTAAGAGCATGTGGCCGGCCTCTGCCAGGGCTCTAAGATTCAGGGAACAATGCCACCAAGACTGGGGACCCTGAGACCATACTGGGTTGCAAGGAGGTAACTTGAGAAGACAAACTCCGGAAGAGCCCAGAAGGGGAATCTCCCCTGTGATGCAACTGAGGTTGCATGTGTCCAGAAGGGCAACCTTCAGTACTGCCACTAGAAGGCACTCTAGGGAACTCAACGGAAAGGCAGGGCTCAGCACTGTGACTCCTCCACACGCCCCGTAGGGCAGTGGGAATGTGCTGCCACTCTTCACCCCGACCTCTCAACCCCTCTGACTCTGGGGCAGCCCTTTTCCTAAACACCAGTGTAGGAGCTCCTCGCTCTGCAGGCCTCCGGAGGGAGGTCACAGTAGTACGGCTCTCCACTCCTTCCCAAGGAGCCCCAGCAGCACCAGGAAAGGCAGCTGCCTGGGCCCTCTCTGAAGAGGGTATCCTCTCCCGAATCCCGGAGCTATCATCCCTAGGGAATCCCAGGCCACCCCTAGCCATGGGACCCTGTTCCGCGGATGCAGGAAGAAGAACACTGGGCCGCCTGACACCCCAGCCTACAGAGAGTTCCGAATCCGAAAGACTCAGGCTGCCAGTCCAGGTCCACCTCTGAGTCATCCTCCCCTGAAGAGGAGTCAAGTAGAGGGACCTCCAGAGAGGCAACTCCCGAAACACCTCCAACGACGGCACTGGGAATGGCACCAATGTAAGCCGTAATGTCGCCAATGGCGCCGCTCGAGTCCTCAGCCCCACAGATGGCATTGGAACCCACAATGGCACCGCCCGAGTCCCTGGCACTGCGAACTCAATGCATTCAATGCTTCAACCCTCCATACCTCTAGGCCAGCTGCCATATCATTGAATTTTTGATAAACATTTGCTTTGTGGTGATTTGAATGGATTCTTTTATGCCTGGTTGGTTCATTTGCTTTGTTTGAAGGAAATTAAACTTGCAGTGCCCCTATTCTGTGTTAATATTTCATACCATGGAAAATACCATACCATATATTATACCGTGTTAATATACTTACTGCTGTGTTTGTAAGCAAGGCAAAACTGAGGGCTTCAACCACAGTAAATATACTGACATAGCCTAATAAACACACCAAAACACCTTGGACCAGATATAAAGTATTTGAAATGTGTTATGTAAATAGTTTTTTTAATGATAACTTAATGAGAGCACTTTCTACGTTCATTAATACACTAAACACAAGATTATTCAATTGCAGTTAGCATGCGAAACTAGTAAGTAAATTTGTCTCATGATGAAATATAAAAATCTGGAGCTTGGAGTGTTCCTGCATATCTAGATGTGTTTTCTGCAGGTAGATGAGGTCCAGGCGTTCTTTTTAATGTGAGAAAGCACCCGGGATCACGTCACCGGATTATTTAACCCACTGACATTCCACAAGTACCAGAGCAGGTTTGTACCCATCAATGTCAGTTAAAAAAAAAAGTTCTCCCCTGGAACCCCACCCCCACTCCCAGTCAAATCCTCATGGGTGACCACAATCGCTTTCAAGCACAGTAACAGACTGCGCATAACAGATGAACAACAATTAAACCTAAACTGAAACACAGAACGAAGAAACTGTTGTGGGTGGCAACCCCCCCCCCCCACATCCTTAAGGGGAATAGCAGAGTCAGGCCTCCAAGGCAGGAACCCTATTTAGGGCTCTGAGCATGCAGAGGTACCTGCGGCTGGGGGTGTCTCACCACCAAGTGTAGAAGCCTTAATAGTGTGATTACTATACAGTAAAGAGGAGTCAGGGAAACAATGTCAATATAGGGATAAGAACCCCTCCATCCCCTGATTTCATGGGTTTGTCCAAGTACTGCATCACAAGAAACCAAAACTGCCCCATGGTTGGGTATGTAAACAAAGACACAAAGTATGTAGGCAAATACTCCTGCACCACCCACTGCCAAATAAACATCACAGAGCATCAATGCAGTTGAAAAAACATATAGTTTAACACATCAAAAAGTGTACAGAACTCTTACCACAAAATTGGGGAACCACCAGTAGGACCCCACCAACTCCTACTGGTTTCGCTAATACCTCATCAGGGAGTCACTATGTAGAGGATTACAGAGTGATGGCAGCACAGGACCTCCGGGTCCTATGCAACCCCATGAAAATAAAGATACAATTACAAGCTCTGAAAAATTATGGGTGGTTGGGAGAACAGGGCCCAGAGAGGGCCCTGCGCTCCCAGAAGACAATAAGCCTATGATTATACTTTCTCAAAAAGTAAGGAAATTCTCTGCAAAAAACTATGTTAATGCACCATTAGGGTTAAAGCATCAAAAGCAGGGAAATGCGACCTTAGGGTTCTCAAGCCTAAGATCCCACCCCCACCCTTCATGCAGGAACTGGCCTGAGTGGTGTGCCTTGGGATTGTGAACCCTAATGCTCACCCCATTCCATGAGTAAGTAAGGTAAGACAGAAACAGTATAGGAGAATGGGGTGTGCATTAGGGTTCACAACTCCAAGGCACACCCCTCAAGCCAGTTCCTGCATACAGGGTGGGGGTGGGGTCTTAGGCTTGAGAACACTAAGGTTGCATTTACCTACTTTCAATGCTTTAACCCTAATTGTGCATTAAGGAAGTTTTTATGCAAAGAGTATAGCTATATCAACCCTTGTTCACTATATCAATTATGGTTGTAAAGCAATGTGCATGACCCTTACGTACAAATTGTAAAGAAGTGTTCCTTCACATGTTTTTCAATAAATGAAAGTTTTAAAAAAAGTTGCAGGGATATACTACTGATTGACATATGCAGATCTCAATATATGGCTCAAGAAACTTGTTAAATATTTTGAACTGTTGAAATGTTAATTGCTGTTTTTGAAGAGCAGATTTTTATTTTGTGTTAAAAATGTTATGGCAAAAACAGTATATAATAAAACAAGTATAAAAAGAGGTTAAAAAAGCATATGTGCACAGTTTCTGCAGGGAATGTGAAGAAAGACCTATGATGAATTTTTGGAACTGTTTCCTCAAGACCGAGGATAATTGCCAGTGTCAGAAGCTCAGTAAGTAACACACACATGCATGCACGCACGCATGCGCACGCACACACACGATCAGAAGGTTGTGGGTTCTAGCCCCACAACAGGCATTTGTGGTAATACCCACAGCTGACACTATGGTGCAGTATGGGGGTTGGGGTGCTGTACTGCTGAGGTGCTGTCCTTTGAATTATACTTAAACCAGGGTCCCTTCTGCCCATCACCGGTCACTGTCTGGGTGGAAATAAAGATCCTGTTGCACTTATTAAGGAAGAACAGAGGATTTTATTTTTATTTAAGTGGTATAACAAAAACACAAATACTACACAAAACCAAACCATCTTACAGTACATCAGATATAACACCCAGTAATGTGGTTCAAAAATATATGCTTTAAACATTGTATGTAACAACCATAAGAAAACTTTAAATAAAAATGGAAGTCACAAAGAAAAAATGAAAAGGGGAAGAAAAACAAATAAATAATTTAGGGGGAGTGGGGGAAAAGGTGAGGATACCCCCTACTATCTCTCAGACTGTTTCTACGTTTGCTCTAACCAAGGCATATTTTTTCATAGGTCCATTAGTACTGGATGGGGAAAAAGGATCTTTCCTTCTTATACACCTAAGCACACATGAAATTAGGCACCCAAACCCAGGACTAATATCTAACTTATTCCATTTATTGTACAGGGCTCAAGTATAAAAAGGTCTGGCTTGTTCCACTAGTATGGTGGAAGGTGAATGTTACGTCAAACACCTCATATGTTTCGCATGTGCTACTATCGTGCATCCTCAGGTCCTTTATTTCATGTGTGTTGACGTTTTGAATTATATTAAGCACCAAACCTATACCCTAGTGCGGCCACTTTGTGGACTTTCCTTCCTATATACCAAATTTAATTCATTATTAATTCAGTCAGGGTGAACATGTAAAGGGAATTGTTTTTGCTGGAAGGTAAATTGGTATCCATTCTGCCAGATGCACTGTTTGCAAACTGTAATCAACAGTCTGAATGTTGCAGGGTGAAACTTGCCCCTCCCCCCTTGAGTGTTCTGTATATTAATACATCATATGACATAATATGAAAAAGCATATCATTCCATTTCCTAGCTATAAAGCCCCATCATTGTTTAACATAACTACAATCAAAGAATAAGTGCTTCATGGTTTGGAACTTGATGACACTCTAGGTAAAGACAGTATCTGTTCGTGAGACACTCATGATAAGGCTTATTCCAAACATTCAGCTTCTCATTGCAACAAAGTCACAGAGAGTTCCACTTTTTTTGAGGTATCATTGGTTCCAGAAAAGTAGGGGAGTTTCCCTGATGTCACAAGTCTATGCAAACCCCCCACCCCTGATGCACCTAGAAACAAGCTGTCACAGCTTAGTGTGCCTTTCCTCATCAACAATTACAAATAAATAAACATTTAGAGCAAGTCTACAAGGGATTTACCAACCCAACCACTTGTTACCTGAAAAAGGTTGACGGAAGCAAAGTTCAGCAGTATCTTGTTCACTGGCCTCCCCTGGGAGACGCGGATCTGGACCACGAACAAGAGCACAGCGTTCTCGAAAAAGGAGATAATCAGGCAGATTCCCATAAGCACTTTCTGCATTATCCCGCAGTGACCATACTTAAGATGGGGCAGGAGAAAGCACTCAGAGAACAGGGACTGCTTTGGACTGCTGTCTCTATGCATGCATTGAGGGCACTGACAGATCGAGCCCAGCCCTGCTCCAAGTCTAATTGTAGCAAAGGAAGGGTGACAGGCAGTTTCTTCATCTGGCAACCCACTTAGGGGCTCTCAAGTTACAGTTTTACACCGTTATGATATTACAATGTACAGCTGACCATGAATAATATATCCTGACCTGTTTCTGGGGTGATGCTTTTATTTTTGTTATTGAGTTTTTCCCTTAGTCACCACTTTCAATGGCACGCAAGGCTGTTATTTCACCCTGTGAAGTACCCACTTTAAATGGCAGACAAGGCTGTTACGTCACCCTGTGATGTACAAATTCCTGATTAGGGGTTCTGTAAATAAATGAGATTTTTTTTTACCTTTTCTAATTTTTGTAAGCCTCTTTATATACAGCACCATATAACTTCAGATTGAAAGGGATGCTTGTGTCCATCTCACACGCAGCAGCTGGCTTCCTGTGCACTTAATATGCTAATAAGTGCTGCCAACTAATGGCCTTTTCAATTTTGGACTGTAAGTTGTTCTCGTGGATGGCTTTCTGGTCACCCTAAGGACTTTCATAACCTGACTGGAAAGATTTATTTCAGAAAAAAACAGGTTCCTCTCATGTAACAGTAGTTCTAGGAGTGGTATTTGATGTACATCCACACGTCTGGCTGTGTTTCTTTCCCTTTAATTCCTGCCAGAACATCTTCAAGCTGGCTCCCCCCACCCACCTGGGTTGTAACTCCCTCGGCACTACCCCGTGACATCAAATCTTACCCGCTGGAAGCAAGACCGGTGTGTCACTTGCCAGGGAGGCTGGGTGGGTCAGTGTGGATGTACATTATATACCACTCCTAGAACTACTGTCACAGGTGAGCAACTTGTTTCTCTAGGGAGCGTGGATATGATGTACGATCCACGCTTCTGACAGATTCATAGCAGTTCTCCAGGAGGAGGGGGCAAGGCACACACACCATATTTAGGGAATAGAGACTTGAAAACTGAGGCCCCAAAACCAGCATCCCAGCATGACTCAAGGTCGATGTGGTAGTGGGATATAAAGGTGTGTGCTGACTTCCAGGTAGCAGTTCTGCAGATTTTCTGGATAGGGACATCCCTGGAAGCAACCACCGAGGCAGCCGTATGATGGGTCAAATGAGCCCTTAGACCTACGGAAGACTTCCTACCTTCCAACTTATTGCAGCAGTTGATGCAGGAGACAATTCACCTGCCAATTGTCCACTTAGCTGCCAGTCTGCCAGGCATGACTTCAGCAATGGTAACAAAGAACTGGCGAACTTCTCCCTGAACTCCAGCCATGCACTCCTTGTAATAGGCAAGCGCTCACTGCAAGTCCAAAGTACAGACCCTGTGCTCGGCCTCCGAGGCGTGGTTGGTGAAGTACACCAAGAGATTGATCATCTGGTTAAGGTGAAACTGGGACACAGCCTTCGGGAGGAACTTGGGGCAAAGGACAACCTTGTCGCTGTGGAAAACCAGGTAAGGAGACTCCACCGAGAGCGCCTGGAACTCACTGATCCTTCTGGCTGACATGATAGCCACTAGAAAGGTGGTCTTCCACGACAGGTGAGATATGTCACACCTGTTCATTGGTTCGAATAGCTAGCCCATGAGCTTTACCAACACCAGCAACAAGTCCCAAGTTGGTGGTGGTTCCTGCACTGGATGGGAAATATGGTCAAGGCCTTTGAAAAAGCACCAGACCACCTTCTCCTGTGCCACTGATGGCATACCAACCTACACCTGATATGCAAAGATGGCTGCCAGGTGCACCTTAAGGGTTGTCGACCGAAGGCCCGACTGAGAGAGGGATCAAAGGTAATCAAGAATGCTACCCACTGGACAAGATAATGGGTCAGGCCCCTTGCCCTGGCACTAAATTGAGACTCTTCCATTTGAAGGCATAGTATTTTCAGGCTGACTCCTTCTGAGAAGCCTCAACCACAGTGAGAACATTTTCAGAGAGACCCAAAGCCTGTAACTCTAGCCGTTCAGGAACCAGGGTGTCAGGTGCAGGGATTGAAGGTCCAGATGGAGTACCTTTCCCTGACTGCAAAAGTGAAGGTCCAGGCCGAAAGGAAGATGCCACAGGAGCCTGCTGCTGAAGCTGAGGAAATCAGGGTACCAGAATTGTTGGGGCCAGTCCGGAGCCACCAGGATCATCCATGCCTTTTCCTTCCTGGCTTTGATCAGCACTTTGTAGACCAGAGGAAATGGAGGCAAGGCATACAGGAGGCCTGGAATCCAGGGCTTCAAGATGGCATTTCCCTGCAGCATTCCCTGCTGAGGGGAATGCCTCAAGAAGGCATCCCCTGAAGCATTCCCTGCTGAAGAGGCGGGCACAATACAGCCTCAGCTTGGCATATTTACCTGCAGGCGAACATATACATCAGAGGGGTGCCTCACCAGAAGAACAGTCTGTGTACTACCTCTGGTTGGACAGACCATTCGTGAGGGCATCTGTCAGTTGGTTGGAGATGCTGGCCACATGGATGGCCATGAGATCGGTGCCCAGGATAAGCATGATGGTCCAGATGCAGACAGACTTCCTGCACAGAAGAAGGGAGTGCATCCTACCCTGTTTGTTGAGGTAGTACATGTTTGTGGTATTGTCCATCTGAAACTGAATGACCTGACCCTGAATGTGTGGAGCAAAGGCTGTCAGCACCAGCTGAACTGCCCAAAGCTCCAGCAGGTTGATATGGCATCAGGACTTCTTGGAGGCCAGAATCCATGGACTCTGTGCTCCCGCAATTGGGCAACCCAGCCCATCAGGGAGGCATCGGTCATGATGATGACCATCGGCTCTGGGTGGGCAAATGGAATTTCTCCATGCAGATGTTCTGGGACTAACCACCACTGGAGAGCATCCCACATTAGCTGGGTCACAGTCACTGGCTGGTCGAAGTGGCCCTGGGGCTAAGACCACTGATGGGTGAGTTCCCACTGCAGAGAGTGTATTCTCCACCAGGTCCAATGGACCACATTGGTGCATGCTGCCATGTATCCCAGGGGGTGCAGGAAATCCAAAGCAGGGTGCAACTGCCCAACCCAAAATGACAGGGCAAAGGAGGAGACAGCCTCCCCCTGGTGCACCAGAAGCCAAGCCCTGGCTCTGAAAGAGTTGCGTTCCGCCCTGATGAAATGCATCATCTGCAAATGTACAACCTCTGACTTGGCCTCATTCACCAGGAGGCCAAGGGACAAGTAGGTCTGGAAGGCCAGGTCCCTGGACCGCTCCACTTTCTCCCTGTGGGGACCTACTATAAGCAAGTCATCCAGGTAGGGATACGCCCGGACCCCTTGGCACCTCAGGTAGGCTGCCACCACTGCGATGCACTTGGTGAAGACCTTGGGAGCAAAGGAAAGGCTGAAGGGCATGGCCTGGAACTCATAGAGAATTCCTTCCACACGGAACTGATGGTGGGATGGACGAATGGGAACATGGAAGAATGCGTCCCAAAGATCCAGAGAGCAGAACCACATGTTCTGCTCCAGAGATGAAATGATCTGTGACAGAGTGACCATCCTGAAAGTGCACGACTGAAGGAATTTGTTCAGGTCGTGCAGATTTAAGATGGGGCGCCAGCACCCATACGCTTTTGGACCAGGAAGTAGCTGGAGACAAACCTTGAGCTTACTGTAGGGTCCAGGACTTGAGCCACAACCTCCTTCTGGGGAAGCTGGGCAATATCTTCTCAAAGGACTGACAGCATGTCAGTGGACACCATGCCCTCCCATTGGGCAAGGGCTCAGCAAGGCGGGTAAGCCTCATACTCCAGAGTAAGTCCCTGACTGACCACCTCAAGGACCCACCTGTCTGTGATGGCAGTGAACCAGGCAGAAAGGAAGTGACAGAGCCAGCCCCCCACAGGAGGACCCAGGGGAGTCAAGACAGGCATGGGGGAGACACCCCCATCCCATCACTGGGCAGGCTTGGAGGCAGAGGAGGGACTGACTGAGGAAGCAGCAGGACTTGACTACCTGATTTTTGGACGACCGATGCAACTGACTACTTGAAGACACCAAGCCTAGGCCTGCTGCTCAGCTAGGGGCTGGGACAGCTTGCCTGCAGGGGTAGAGAGGGGCCAAAAAGGCTTCTTCCTTTGAAACATGGAGCCCTTGGAATACCTCTGGGTGGAGGTGACAGTGTCCAGGGTGGCACAGGACTTCTCAGTACGAGTAAGGTATCCTTCTACCCCCAGCCCAAACAGGCCAATGCCGTAGAAGGGGACATTCACTTACGTGTGCTGGGTATCTGTCATAAAGGTAGAGATCTGCAGCCAAGCCTTGCAGCACATGGCCCCCATGGCAGCCACGGACCAGGCACAGGAGTCACTGATGTCCATGGCTGTCTGGAGCTGCTGTTTGGCCACCGCTCGGCCCTGGTTCTGGACTTGCTTGAATGTGGTCTGTAAGTCAGCCAGGACCTGGGGAAGCCCTTCATCAAGAGTGCTAAGCAGGGCATGAGCAAAGTGAGCTATTAAAAGAGCCAAACTCACCTGCCGAAGGCACACTGAAGAGGCCACATAAACTTTCTTGGCCATGTGATCCAACTTTTTGGACTCCTTGTTGGGAGGCTTGTCCATGTCCCTGACATTGCAGGTACATCAAAAGACTGAAACAGCCACTAGACATTCAGCCAAGGGATACTCTGTGAAACACAACAGGGAACCCTTAGGGACCACATACTTGTGAGCCATATGGGCCGACAGTGCAGGGCAAGAATGGCCTGAGCAACTGGGAAGGCTACCCCGGGGTGTCCACCTGGCCAAGAATTTCAGTCAAGGGATACTTGGCCCATTTCTGGAGAGGTGGACCATGCTCTGTGGACAGATCCTCCACTGACTCAGTGTCCAACGGACAGGAGTGTAGGGAGGAGTCCTTAGACTCCGAGGATTTGTCAAAAAGTGGTAGACCACCAGAGTCCCTGCTGACCATACGGGGTCTGTCAGGAGTCACGGTGAATGACAGCCAATGAGAAAGCCCAGGAGTGGCATGGGCATCCTTAGGAGGGAGACCATCCTTTGGCTACTTGGTGGTGGCTCCACCTGGATAGGTGGAGAGGCTGCAATAGGCCAAGCCAGAGTAGGCTGAGGGCTCGGTTGTGGGAGCCATGGAAGAGCCAGGGTGAGGGCCGGAATTGGTTTAAACTCGGAAAACATGAGCTTATGCCATATAAGTTTTTCATGGCTCTGACACATCTTGCATCAGAGCCTCTTCTCATCCAATGAGGAAGAAGAAGAATAGCAGCAGTGCTGCTTGCCCAAATGCCAAGAGCGGGAACGCTGATGTCAGTGTGGGCTGCTTGACTCCAGACTTTGGGATCAAGATCTCAACCTCGACCATCAAGGAAGCAGATGGAGAGAATCGGAGGGAGCTGGTGAAAGCCGAGGATCCTCCAGGGAAATGGGATCCCAAGGGTTAGTGACTGAATCAGCGTGCTGGTCTGACCCACCCTGAGATGGACAGGTAGGACCGGAGTCCTAGAAAGTGAAGTATCTACCTCGTCCTGCAACAGTGCGTCGACTGGCTCAAGAAATATCTCAACAAGTTGGTCAACAGGCATCTCAACCAACTGGCCTGACAAGGAGACTGCGGAGCCAGCAACCTGGACCGAAGGATTGACCATAGTTGAAACCTCCAGGGAAGCACGGGAATCCGAGGTCCGAGAGCACTCACAATCCCACGATCATCGATGAGACTTCTTCTTGGTCTCCTTTGAGGATTTGGAGGATGTTGTGCCCTTAGAGGGGCCCTGTAAGAGTGGAAAGGGACTAGCACAAATCTCTAAACGCCTCCGTGAAGGTGGCACCAAAGAAAAGCAGCACAAAGGCTGAAGCCGAAGAGACATGCTTGGTCACCTGAGCTGCCACCACTTCAAAAGCCGCAAGTTGTTCTGTGGACCCTGCAGCCAGGAGATCACCCGATGGGTATCTTTTGACCTAATGGGAGGGTCCCGTTCATCTGGGTGCACTAATAGTAGCTGAGCGTGCCATCTTCTAAAGTACTGGGATGCAAGGTGCAACACAGACCACATGCCTGAGGATCGTGATCATGGCCTAAACAGTAGACGCACAAGGCGTGCAGGTTTGTCCAGGACATCTTCTGCCCGCACTCGCATTTTCTGAAATCCAGCACCAACTTTGAGTTGTCCATAATGAGGAATTCAAGCAGGGTCAAATTTCACTTGAAGACTAGAATCGTTTCTGAAAAATCGGAAATCAAAGGCCTACTCTGCACGGAGCACAGAAAGGATGATCTGATGTCATGGGGCAGTGCCAAGGGAGTTACCACCTGGGTGGGTGGGAGGAGCCAGCTTGAAGATGTTCTGGCAGCAATTAAAGGGAAAGGAACATCGCCAGAATTATGGATCATACATCATATCCACGTCCCTAGAACTATACGTTCAGGGACTATGCTTTCAGGTGAAGAGACTACAGGTTGGGATTGTTCACTTGCCCTTTTGAGATCATCAGACATTCTTGACACAGGTGTACAATTTATTTCAAAAGTTTTACTAGGAAAGACAGAGATACTTGGACATTGAAAGCAGAAAAAAGGCGCGTGGCCCCTTCAGTCTTCACACCTTACCCAACTATTGTGCCTTGCCCTAGTGGCAAGTCCTCCCATTTTTTGCCATCCTCCCTTTTTCTAACTAAAGCCACCTGTTTGTCCCACCCCCCCGCTTAAAGTTGCCAATTGTTTGGGCCTGTACAACTGTATCTGGTAGCTTATTACACTTAACCACCACTCTCTTCATTAAGAAGTGCTTTTGTATCTCCTTTCTGAATCTCCCCCCTGCTAGCTTTAGTGAGTTCCCTCTCCCTGTGTTTGAACGCCAGGAGAATATTGGTGCCTACTCTATTTATCCCATGCAGGTCATTGTATGTCTCAGTCATGTCACCCCTTTCCCTCCTTTCCTTCAGGGTGTACACGTTTAAGTCCTGCAGCCTCAGTACTTAAACATGTACACCCTGGAGAAAAGGAGTCATCGTACAGTTTCAGGGATCTTTAGACCACTGGGCACCCCCACAGGTGTAACAGTTGTGACTGGGGCTGCATTTGTAACTTGCAAAATAGCTGAAACATTTGGACTCACCTCTTTGGGTCTAGCCCCTTTCAGTTTAGATGCCGGATTCTTGTCGGTCTTCTCCGTTGTTGAGACCTGTGTCACAGGTGTTTCCCGCTGCTAGATCGATTCTTCTGCATTGAAGAAGAGACTCGCTTAGGAATGAGCCTCTGTAAGGTTAGTTTTGGTAGCCATTGTGCTCTGTGGTTGCGATGCTGGGATATGGGAAGTGGAGGTATCAAACCCGGTTAACTGGAAAAAAACAATCTTTTTTGTTGGAGCTGCATTCGCGGAGGCTGCAGGACTCCTCGTATGTCAAATCCCCAAGATCATGCATGATCTTCGTTGCCCTGGACTTAATTTCCTCCACCTTATTGCAGTCTTTCCTCAGGTATGGGCTCCAGGGCCTTGTGCAGTATTCCAGGTGCGGCTACACCAGTGTTCTGTAAAGAGGGAGGGTCACTTCATGCCTTCTACTGTGTATCCCCCTCCCTATGCATCACAGCCTTCCATTTGCTTTGATCACTGCCCTGTTGCACTGTGCCGATGTACTGTATTTAAGATCTCTGATATCATCACTCCTAAATCTTTTTTTTCCCGAGTGCTATCCAGTACCACCCCTCCCATGTCATATTTCACCCTTGGGTTCTTTTTCCCAATGTGCATTACTTTACATTTTTGGTGTTAAAGTTCTGCTGCCAAATCTTGGACCAGCTCTCCATCCTGCACAGATCCTCCCTTAGTTCCCGTCTCCTTTTCTTCTTGTCTACCCATGTGCAGATCTTTGAGTTATCTGCAGTGAGGCAGATCTTACCCTTGATACCATTACCTATGTCACAGATGAAAATATGGTAAATTCCCTCACCCCTGAAAACTCCCCATTGACTACCACCCTCTGTGTTCTACCCTGCAGCTAGCTCTCTATCAAGTTCACCAACTTTTCCTCTACCCCACGGCCCCTAATCTTTTTGACCAGCCTCTTGTTGGGGACTGAGTCAAAGGCCTTTTTTGTTTTGTTTTACATTTTTATGGTCCCGATCCCCCTTTTCTCTCAACCCCTGTCCCAGCCATGCAAGTGCACGAGAGGCACATGCACGCTGTGGTACTGGAACACCCTCCCCACTACTTGCTTCCCCCTCCCACCTATACTGACCATTGGACCTTCACCCAATTTTAGTAGAACTACGGGGGGGGGTGACAGCCTCCCTGGAGAGGAGAGCTGCCTTTCGGCTGCTCGATCCTGCTCCCTTCCCTTCCCCCTGTGCTGGCTCTTCGATGACCCAAGTCTTTTCCCGAACCCGGGTCGCCAGCTTGATGCGAGGTAAGGTGTCCAGTGCCTCAGCCCTCTGCGCCACCAGGCCCGCACATCAAAGGCCTTACTAATATATCAATTAGAAACACAGAAACAGAATTTGTTTTCAGAAAACAACTGCTTGGCTCACCCAGTCTGCCCAGATGGTCCTTAAACTCCAAAACAGATTGAAGCTGCACTAGTCTGGAAAATACACGCTGCTCTATTGCCATGCTGTCGACTGATTTATTGAAAGCTATGATTGCCTCAGTCTTTTGACAAACAGCTGGATATTTTTTGTGCAGACAAGCAAAAACTGTGACAACTCTGCAGACCATCGGTCACATCAGGAAGTTCAATGCCCTGGTGCTTTGCCCTATAGAGATTTTCATGAGGGGGCCGGGATATTGGGAGACATGGTAACAATTTATAGTCACATCCTAGTGACATCAAAGCAGAATATCCTTAAAGGAGTAAAACACAAAATGTGCAGACATATAAAATATAATACAGAATAGAAAACAGAAGTGTATCCATATGACAAATCATTCTGGCATGATGATCAGCGTTTCATGCTATACAAAATTCCATGTCTTTCATTATTATGTGACATAATTTAGCATGAACTGCTGTGTAATCATTTAGAGAGAGAGGTTAGCTCCCTGTACTTAGCCACTCTGTGTCGCCTGACCATTTTACAGGGAAATCATGGGGTCCACAAGAGTAGAGGTTCTAGAGAGCCACAATCAGATAGGGAAGGATGTAACTCAAAGTCTTGTCACATCTGAAGAGACAAACAGAAATTAGCAATTATTACTAATTCTGAACTAATACACTTGCAGTTTCATGAATATAAGCAAAAGCCACTACAACAGTCTCTATTCGCAGGATAATACATTCTGGTACAGTTACCATTTATTAACAATTAACACAACTTCTACACTAGGATGGACCCTGTCAAACAAAGTGGGGGATATTTTTTTGAAAGAGCAGGATTACAAAAAAGGCTTCAGGTCATAGTTTTCAATGAGTCCCCCTGGATTTACTGTACCGAGTTTAAAGATCCAGAAGCTCCCTCTTCTCAACAACAAACTTAGTCTCTTCCCTTCCTTATTGGGTGCCTTGACCCATTCCAGACCCATAATTATGTGACATAGTTCAGCATGAGCTGCTGTTTAATCAATGAGAGCGAGCGAGAGGAGTAAGTTCCCATACTTATCCTTCATATCCTTATTCCCTTTCCCCCTTTGTCTGTCTCCACCTTGTTCTCCAGTGCTAATGTCTTGTGGTCGCTGGAACTGAGTGGTTCCAGGACTGCTACCTACTTAATCCTCTCACTGTTGGTAAGCATCAAATCCAGCAGAGTCTTCTCCCTCTTTTTTTATGCCCTGAACTAATTGCTCTAAAAATGCTTCCTGAGAGGCATCCACCAGAAACTGATTCTTAGTACAGTACTAACTGCGACTGGAACTTTCCAGTCCATGTCCACAAGTTGAAATCCCCAACTACCACTGCTTATCCTAGACTTTCTGCCCTCTTAAGTGTCTCTCCCAGTGCCCTGCCTATCTCCGGATCCTGGCCCAGTGGCCAATAGTCCATGTCAATCCCAGATTAGCTTCCCCTTCCTTGTTTCTGCTAGTACCCACAGGGTTTCCAAATCCCCTGACACCCTAGAATACCTATGTGTTTTGATTCAATCCTCTCCTTATCGTACAGTGCTACCCCTCCACCCCTGCCCTTTGTCTTGTCCTTTCTGCATAGGGTGTAACCTGGTATGGCCATGTCTCAGTCATTGTTTGAGGTTGCCCATGTCTCTGTTACTGCCACCATATCATGTCCACCCTCTGTGACCAGCATCTGAATTTCCATTTTGTTGCCCAGACGGCATGCATTGGCGCATACCATTTTTCAGCCATTTTCCCCTAACCCCCCTTTTTCTATTTTCCACTAGTTGACTTGGTCCTGCTGAGTTTAGTGGGGGGGGGGGGCAGTCACCATGTCCCCACCCCCTGGTTTGTGGCATTTTGTGTGTGCCTCGCCACTCTGGCTCCTCCCCATACTAGTTTAAACTAGTTATGAGTTGTGCCCATCTTTCTCCCATAACCCTCCTGCTCTCCTTGTTGGAGTGTGAGCCATTCCTTTTGAACAACCTCCAACTCCTCCAAGTTGGGCTCCAGTCCCCAAGGATCCAAAATCCCTCCTCCTTGTACCAACCCTTTAGCCATGCATTGAATTGGAACATGTGGAACTGTTTTCTTTGGTTCAGGTATGACCATGGTAGTACCTTTGAGAAGGCTTTCACTCCTGCTTTCTCCTTCACTACCTTCCCCTGAGCTCAGAAGTCTGCCTTTACCTGTTCTATGCTCCATTTGTTCAGATTATTTGCATGCAGCTGCACAATCAGATCTGGCCTTTCCACTCCCTCTCCCATGTACTCCATCATCCTGGCAATAAGTGTGTCTGCTGTTGCCCCAGGATATCAGCAGACCATCTCTTTACCCAGTGGTGAGACACAGTTCTCTTCCAGTACCCCTCACGATTGAGTCACCCACAATGTGTACCTTCCTCTTGCCCCCTTTGGGCCATCAACCTCCCCCAGTCTGCTCTCCGACATAGCCTCAGAGACAGTAGCTATGTAGGCGCATCACAGGAGCTTACTGAGGGTACAGTAAGGGGCCACCAGCCCAGGCAACAAAGCAGAAAGCAAGCAGACTGCAGTCAGGAAATCAATGCTACAGAAACCATGACTGATGCAAAAATAAGTAAAGATTTATTTATCAAAGTAGAGGCTCGGCATCAGACAGTATGGAGGGCTGCCTAGCCTGCCTGCTGAGCATGCTAGTTCCCAGTTCTCTCTTTGTGGGAAGTCGGGGGACCTCTCGTTGCAACAGCGTGAACCTTTTACTGGTGCACAGCCCTGCCTCCACAGGCTTGGGCACACCCCTTCTTCCCTTTCCTTGCCCCATTACTGTCCAGGCTGCTTCTCAAGCCTGAGATGGCCAGTGATGTGGCTGTGGCAGAAGTGCCTTAAGTGACCCTGTGACTTCAGCTCTCAAGTAGCACATTTCAGCCCTTGGAGCTTCTAGCTCCACCCTCATGACCTGGAACCTCTGACAGCTGTGACAGTGGCCAAACTCCTAGAGCACTCTGTTGTTTGCCACTGTCACACACCAACTCCACTCCACTCACATTCCACCAAAGTGTCCCCCAGCATTATGTTTTTATATGTTTGCTTGCACGCATGTGCAAGAAACATAGTGCCTTCACTGGAGATTTCGGAGGTGTGTCACCTCCTCCTCCAATTCAGTCAGTGGGCTGGCTGGCGCGGCCCCTGTAAGCCAATGCATTTTGGAGCTGTCTATGACACGCTCCAAAATGCAGTGGCACTCTGATTGAAAGGGGAGCTATGCTGGTGAGCACCGATAAGATATCGGCTGCTCATGCGCAGCTCCCCCACGCTGAAACAGACGTGCGCGCCCCGTGCCTGTATAGCCGGCGGGTGCCCAATCCCGTCGGCTGAGCTGTGTCCCCCGTTGCTGAGCTGGTGCCCCACCCCCAGTTGTAGGTGCCACGCTAGGGAGCCCACCCCAGCGTGGCAAGCGTCCCACGACGCCTTTTTTTTTAAACCTGTAAAATAAAAACTGTCCCGCAGCTGCCTCCCAACCCCTCCCACAACCCGCACCCACCCACTGTGCACCCAGCCTCCCCACACCCCCCACCCCATACCTACTCCGGACTCTGGCGGACGATCTTGATTGGACGGGAACACGTCTGCACTCTTCAAAGCCGACGCGAACTGAGGAAATGCCGGTAAGCTGTATAATGGGTTACATAGGGGTTTCAACTATTGCATATCTCGGGCATTTTTGAGATTTTGCACCAAATTTTCAACATGGGGTTTTGGGACCCCTTCTCATGATTATGTCACTGTCATGGCGGCAATGGGCCCGAGGGTGATTTGCCGCGAGTGACTGCGAAATCACCCTTCGGCCTGAATACCACCATGACAGTGACATCATTCATGAGAAGGGGTCCCAAAAACCCCATGTTGAAAATTTGGTGCCAAAATTCCAAAAAATGACTGTTTTACGAGGGGTGCGTTGTGCAGTTCCTACGTAGGCTCGTAAGTTCGCGAAATTTCAATATTTTCACTCCAGATTTTCAACATTGCCGTTTTACCACACCTTCTTATGAGTAGTACAGCTGTCATTTTTCACATCTCACCCAAAATGTGTTTCCGCCCATGTAGCACAGAATGGCGCAGTCGGTGTGTGAAATCAATGTATGGGACAAATTAAGAAAATCACAATGACACTGTTCATGAGCAGAGGTCTTAAAATGGCTATGTTGAAAATTTGGTGAAAAAATTCCTAAAAATGACTTTTACGAGCGTGCGTTGCGCAGTTCCTACGCACGCTCATAAGGTAGCGAATTTTCAATATTTTCACTCCAGATTTCCAACATTGCCATTTTATCACACCTTCTTATGAGCAGTACAGCTGTCATTTTTCACATGTCACCCAAAACGTGTTTCTGCCCATGCAGCACACAATGGCGCAGTCGGTGTGCGAGATCAATGTACGGGACAAATTAAGAAAATCACAGTGACACTGTTCATGAGCTCAGGTGTTAAAATGGCTATGTTGAAAATTTGGTGAAAAAATTCCTAAAATGACTGTTTCACAGTAGTTGCACAGCTCCTATACGCAGCTAAAGTTCGCGAATTTTTCAATATTTTCACTCCAGATTTTCAACATTGCCATTTTACCACACCTTCTTATGAGTAGTATAGCTGTCATTTTTCACATCTCACCCAAAATGTGTTTCCGCCCATGTAGCGCACAATGGCACAGTCGGTGTGCGAAATCAATGTACGGGACAAATTAAGAAAGTCACAGTGACACTGTTCATGAGCAAAGGTCTTAAAATGGCTATGTTGAAAATTTGGTGAAAAAATTCCTTAAAATGACTGTTTTACGAGGGTGCATTGCGCAGTTCCTACGCACACTCGTAAGTTCGCGAATTTTCAATATTTTCACTCCAGATTTTCAACATTGCCATTTTACCACACCTCCTTATGAGCAGTATAGCTGTCATTTTTCACATCTTGCCCAAAATGTGCTTCCACCCATGTAGTGCACAAGGGCGCAGTATGTGCAAAGTCAATGTATGGGACACATTAAGAAAATCACAGTGACACTGTTCATGAGCAGAGGTCTTAAAATGGCTATGTTGAAAATTTGGTGAAAAAATTCCTAAAAATGACTGTTTTACGAGCGTGCGTTGAGCAGTTCCTATGCATGCTCGTAAGTTTGCAAATTTAATATTTTCACTCCAGATTTTCAACATTGCCATTTTATTACCCTTCCTTATGAACAGTACAGCTGCCATTTTTCATATGTTGCCCAAAATGTGTTTTCGTACATGTAGCGCACAATGGTGCTGTTGGTGTGCGAAAGCAATGTTTAGGACAGATAAAGAAAATCACAGTTACACTGTTCATGAGCAGAGGTCTTAAAATGGCTATGTTGAAAATTTGGTGACAAAAGTCCATAAAATGACTGTGTTACGAGTGAGCAATGCCGCGAGTTTCCACGCACTCGTAAGTTCATGACTTTGTAATATTTTCAGTCCAGATTTTCACCGTGGCATTTTTCACACTTCTTATGAACAGTACAGCTGTCATTTTTCACAACATGGCTGAAGTGTGTTTTCACACTTTTCAGCGCTGAGATGCATGGTCGCTGTGGAAATCATTGTTCGGCACAGATAAAGAAAATCACAGTGACACTGTTCATGATCGGAGGCACCAAAATGCCTGAGTTGACAATCTGCTGTAAAATATCCCCAACCTAATTATATTACGGTGTGCGTTGCACAGTTTCTATCTGCTATGACTTCACCATTTTTTAAATATTTTACTGCAGATTTCAACATTGCCATTTTTACACCTCCCCATGAACAGTACAGCTGTCATTTTTACATCCTGTTGAATGTTTTTGCACCTGTGGTGCTAAATGCCGTAGTCGCTGTGCATAAGCAGCTTTCGGCTAACAAACTGATATTCCCCCTGTTCATGAGGTGGGGTCACAAAAAAAACATGTTGAAAATTTGGAGTGAAAATACCAACGAATGCCTGATGTATTAGGGTTTCCAACCATAACGCCCAACCCTGTAGAGAATGACAGCCATCAGGGGTGTGACTTGGGATTCTTGCCTGTAATGCTCATACCATTCCACACCCTGCAGCCAGTGAGAGGCATCGAGGTATGCCTTGGACTCTTCAGCCCCAAAGTTCACCCCATTCTCCTATATCGCACCCATCTCACGGCATTTCCTAATGAAATGGGGCTATAAGGGCCAAAGGACCCTGGAACACCGTGACACTTGTCAGTGTCTGCAGGGTGGGGTGTGGTGAAATGGCAGGCCATTATGCCTGACGAACCAAATGCACACCCCAATGCCTGTCACTCTCTGCAGGGTGGTGGTGGGGTTGGCTTCAGTTCAGTACTTCACTGCCATTCCTATTACGCAGCTCTGTAACTTCTACATTACCACTGCCAATGCCAGCAAGCAAACATTCGGCATTGACAAATGCTTGTTTATAGTAGGGCAGTGAGTTTTGTTTTCGTGCTGTAAGATTATCTGAGTAAGGGAGCCTCAGGGATACAGCTGCACTGTTTTTAAATATAGTACACAATATACAGGTATCCCAGATATAGAGTATCCCTTGGATATGCCTATACACCTACTTTTTTAACCCCACAGCCCTCCTGCAATATCTATCACCTCCATCCTACAATGTAATACTGTAGACCCTGTTAAGCACTTATCTCTACCTGCCTTAAACCATGTTAGTTGCTCCCGTTAACACCCTACCCCAAATAAAGTATTGTTCCAATTCCACCCCTAACATCGGTTAAGCTGAATGCTAAAACAAATCACAACTGACATTTTCTTTTTAAGACTTACAAAACATGTAGTATTCTAGAATTCTATTTCTGGTATTCTAGAACTCAGTGACCTGAGTAAAATCTGCAAATTCAGTGTGCTGCAACTTAAATGCACTCCCTGGAGTGCCTTATTGCAATTATGAAATGGGTCCTTTTTAGTAAGTTGGATTTTTTTTGTATAATCTTTTTAGAAAAATTCAGTCATACACAGGTATAGTGCAATAACATAAAAAGGAGCAGTCACACTGACAGGTCTCGTAGTGTTCCATACTACACTACACCCATATCACATTATGAAGCATGTTCAACTACCATACCAAATTTACTATATAGAAGAACACAAGAAAGAAAAAAAGAAACGTAAGTGTAAACATAACCCAACAAACAAATGGTCCATCTGATGCATTTGAGCTGGAATAACATCACCACTGTTAGGGCTGCTAAAGCCAAAATGTAACAGCCGAGATTTAAGGTCCTCAAATAGCAGGCTGCTTGATTGCAGTGTTGGGTAAGTTACTTTTTCTGTTACTTTCTATTACTTTTGGAAACTTGTTCCAGAAAGCTATGTGCAGTCACTAGCAAAGATGGAGAAGTACTGGAAAAAGGTAATGCACCTTACAGTTACAATTACTTATGTCTTTTTATACAGAAGAAATACGTAACTGTAACTGATTACATTTATTTGAGAGTAACTAGTAACTAACCTATTACTTTCAAAAAATATAATCTGGCATAGTTATTTATTATTTTTGTATAAAAAGATATAAGTAACTATAATTGTAAGGTGTATTACTTTTTCTAGTACTTCTCCATCCTTGCTGGTGACTGCACAGAGCTTCCTGGAACAAGTTTCCAAACATAATAGAAAGTAATAGAAAAAGTAACTTACCCAATACTGCTTGATTGCCCTAGACGCAACACAGAGAAGGGTAGGAGAGCTTTCTCCTATGCCGCACCCAAGCTGTGGAACTCCCTCCCAAACAGATTGCAAGCACCTGTCTCTCCTCCTACTTTCAGAAAGCACTTCCCGGATGACTTGTTAAGTAGATCTGTATGCAGATGCTTTTCTAAATGACTGGTAACACTGGTCTGACGTTCTATCTGGAGGTCTTTGTTAGTCAGATGCATTTACTGCCACAGGCTCTAATGCTGTAATACTTGTAATGTTCATACATTCTGTATATATATTGTTAACCCTCCCTGGTCAAGAAATTTCTTGGTGCTGTTTGGATGTGAATTTTGAATGAGCTCCTGTTTTCACGATGATTGTGTAATTTTTTTTTTTTTTAATTGTTTAACCAGGAGTAGCACACTAAGCTGAAAGCTTTTTTTACAGGAGCGACCTAGGAGCACAGGGAAGTTAAGTGACTTGCTCAGGGTCACACAGTATGCAAGTGGAAGCTGTGGGATTCAAACCCCAGTCTGGTCTGCTGGATGTCACCAGATTTGCAGCTCAGAGCCTTAAACCACTGCGCTATACTGCCTAATTCATGTGTCTTGCTTATGTATTGTAGTATTGTGCCACCTAAGTGGCCTGTGTCATACCTGAAAATGGTCCCTGGGATCACAGTACCTCACCCGGTTAACAAATGAATAAATAAAAATAAATAAATTCCTGATACCTAGAAAAATTGTCAAACAGGCACACCTATACTGTAGGATAAGTACAGTAATTATATGAGGCAAAAACCCAACTAATTGTGTGTGGCAATGAGGGGTTCCCAACCACACCAGGCCTCCAGGGAGGACTCAGAGTCCCTCAACCCCCAGTAGATTCTACGTAGTGCACCTATACTACCCCTTCCTGGAGGGTTTGTTTGTTTTAGTTATTTAACCAGGTGAGACACACTAAGCTGAAAACTTTTTTACAGGCACAACCTGGGAGCACAGGAAAGTTAAGTGATTTGCTCAGGGTCACACAGTATGCAAGTGGAAGCTGTGGGATTCAAACCCAGGTCTGGTCTGCTGGATGTCACCAGATTTGCAGCTCAGAGCCTTAAACCACTGCGCTATACTGCCTCCCTAGGTTTGAGCCTCCATAGGGGACAAGGAGTTCAAAAAGGCACCCAGGTCATAAGAAAGCGCTCACCTTTCCTCTTCAGAACAAACAAAAGGCACTCTAGAGCTAGGGCTTGTATAGACAGTGTTCTCCACTGAACAGCTGTAGGGGGAGCACAGGAGACCCAAGTGTTCATGATACACTGACGCGCCAGGATTAAAAGAATCTGAATCCATCTGGGAAACAACTCCAGTCATTCTTCCCCATGTCTTCCATGCCGAACAGCAGGGCTACTGGGGTTACTGGAATCTGCTTCCCGGCCATATTGGAAATCTCACAGGCCACCAAGTGCCAAAAGGACTGCAGCACCAGGCACATCCAAAGTACTGCAATGTGCAACCTGGCACCTACCACACACAGGGGAAATCGTGGGGTGATATTTAGGCACTATTAATGGGTGGGCAGTACAATCTGTGGATAAATTTATACTGGGATTTTTTATAACAATTGCAAAGTAAAATCCCCCTATGTGTCTCTAACAATGATCCACAATCTTCGTCTCTAATGGGAGCCCCCCAAATCCCTTTCCCATAACATTCTTGTTTTAGCTGTAGTATCAGGGTGGTAACTCCTGTTCTGATGTACAGGTTTACGAACAAACCTCTGTGGGTCCAACCCAGCCATCAGCACTAGCTGTTCGAATTGAGCCAATGGAGAGTACGCTACCTGATCCCTGCCTAGGCCCTTCCCAAAGGCCCAAATTTTCAAATATCAAAAAAAATGAGAATGCAGGAGCCTGGTGGCCTCCTGAATCTCAGCAAAGGGAAGAAAGCCCTCCTGCACATATGACTTGCAAGAAATGCCCTTGGCTTCCCACTTGCCAAGCCCTCCATCTGAAAACCCAGGTATGAAGAAAGGATTTCGATTCACAGGCACCAGTAAAGTTTCATCCTTAAGCCCCCCTCTGCAACACCTCAAGAGACTCCACATCTCCAGAGTCCATTTCACCAGGGGATTGGGTGCAGCCTGTCTAGAATAGGCCTGCCTCCCATGGGTGTCAAGGTAAGCAGTCAGATGTCCAGGGCCACCTGCCTCCTCAAGGTCCAGCCAGCTGGCCTCAGGTGAGTGGTGCACCCAGTCCTGTAAATACCAGCATTGTGTTGCCACATAGTAACTTTTCAGGTCTGGGAAGTTGAGTCCTCTCTTGGAAGTATCTGCCTTGAGGCACTGTAAGCTCATACGAGGGTGTTTTCCTTGCCATAAAAAGGAAGAGAATGCCCCTTCTAGGCATTTCAAATCACCCCTTGTGATCTCCATCAGAAGCATCTGAATATTATATAACAATCTTGGTAAGATATTCTTTTTTTTTTTTTTGTAGATTATTTTTATCCTCCATGTGGCAGGTCAACCTCATCGTCTGCTGAGCCTACCGAGCTCGGGGTCCTTCGGGGGCTTCTAGCACCATGCATGCCCTGGCAGATCCCCAGAGTCAGTCCAGGGGCATCATCCACATTGGCCCCCACAGTTTCCTCCATTTTTCTCCTGTGAGCTACCCCGGGACCCCCAGAAGTGGTGATGCATGTGCGTGGAGGCACACATGCGCACTGCAGCTCCGGACTGGGTCCCCTCAACCCTCCCAATGACCTATGTCTAAACTGTCTATGTGGCACCATCCCTCCGGCCTCCACCAGAGGGCGACCAAGCTCTGAGAGAGTTGGATACCTCCTCCTGAGGTGGAGTGCTGCCAGCCAGCAGCTTTCTCACATCCTCTCCCTCCCCTTCGCCGGCCTCTGACGACCCTGGCTTGTTCCCGAACCCGGGTCGCCGGCATGGCGTGAGGTGTGGCATTCAGCGCCTCAACCCTCAGTGCCACTGGGCTGGCCAAGATATTCTTTTTAATCAAGTTGAACCATCCCAACCAGGAAATCATCAACACCCTCCAACTTAATAGGTCCCCTACCACCGCAGCAATTAGCAGAGTATAATTTAACCAGTAAAGTGAGTTGAGGCTCTTACCTTTCAGAATACCTAAATATTTGAAGGACCCTTCAACTGCCCGCAAACCCCAGGTGTCCCCAGATTCTCACCCCCCCCCAGTCTGCCCCAGAGAAAGTAATTCTGATTTATTAAGTTTAGATTATAGCTGGAGAAGGAGGAAAACTCCTCTATTACCCAAAGTAATGCTGTCATAGATCAAGTCGGGTCTGTAACATAAAGCAGTAGATCATCTGCATATAGAGTAAGTTTATGGGGCTTTCCTGAACATCCCATCACCCTTTGAATAGTTATATCCTCCCTAATGTGCATTGACAATGACTCGATGGCCAGTGCAAATAGGAGAGGGGGACAACCCTGCTTTGTCCCCCGATAGAGAAGGAACTCATCTTTAAGCCTGCCATTAACCACAATACATGCTACCGGGGCTATGTACAGGGCCCAAACCATACCCTCAAAATCCTCCCCTAGACCAAACCTGCGCATAACCTCAAAAAGGTGGTCCCACTCTATACAATCAAATGCCTTCTCGGCATCTATGGACAACACACATGTATGCCCTGGATGCTGAGAGGCCCCCTAAATCACATTCAGAAGTCTGCACACATTATGATAGGACAAGCGCCCCCTCACAAAACCCGGAGGCCACTGCTCCAGACGACTTGCTAGAACCTTGGCAGTAATCTTCATATCACAATTTAACAGGGAGATAGGATGATAGGAGGCACACTCAGTCAATTCCTTACCCGGTTTTAACAGCAGGCAGATGACCGCATCATAGCATGTAGTCGGGAGTATCCTTTCCCCTCACCTCCCTCAATAACTCCCATAGGGGATCCACCAGAGAGACCACCATTTCTTTATAATAGTCAGCTGCAAACCCATCCAGTCCACTTATGTTCTTATTTTTGAGCCCAGCAATAGTCTTCCAGATCTCTTCCCCCGTAATTTCAGCACCTAGCACTTCCCGCTGACCAGGGGGTAAGCTGGGGAAATGTCAGGCCATCCAGGAAGCTATGCACTGCCACCTGAGTACCTGTACATTCAGCGGTATATAGTTGTGAATAGAAGTGGCGGAACACATCCCTAATCTGTCCCTTGTCCCGTACCAGGTTCCCCTTTCTTGTTTTAATAACTGGGGTATGTGCAGAACCTCCCCTGCCCCGAATAAGCTGAACCAACAAGGGTCCCGGCTTATTGCCCCATTCAAAAAATTGCTTTCTGGCATGAAACCAGGATGCACGGGCCTCCTCCGTTAGGAGCAAACTGAGCGCCTCCTTAGAGATATTCAACAAACGTTGAGTTTCCCCAGTACGCCTCGAGGCTACTCAGTGTTCTAGGTCTTTGTGCTGTGCCTCTAATGCTTCTCCCTCTAATACATAGCCACATATTTAATGATGCCCCCCCCCCATGAAAGCCTTACTGGCATCCCAATGTAACACCCCCAGACACAGTACAGACCCATAATTTGTCTGTTTTTAGAGCTACCACTGCTTCTTTAGATAAGAGCGGAAATCCTACTGCACTAGCAAATATGTTGGGAACTTCCACAGAGGTGGGCCATCCCATTTCTCCACCACTGACAGAGTAAGACCCACCATGGCATGGTTCAATACATGTACTGGGCTGTGCCAGACCCGGACCAACTGGTAATATTGGATGCGGGGTAGGAAAATATAGTCCAACCTGGACCAAGTATTATTCGGGTTAGAATAGAAAGTATATTCTCTTGTTCCTGGGTTAGCTGTGTGCCACCCATCCACCGAGTCCAGGTAAGTAAGCCCCAACCACCATTCTCGCACAGTGTGATGCTGGCGACCCCTTGCAGCAGAGTGATCCAGTACAGGGTCCATACCTATATTAAGATCCCCACCTAAAATGATGTCAGGAAACCGTTCCCTGGTGATAATGTCCAATATATTCTGATAGAATGCAGGATCAAACACCACTGAAGCATAAATAATAATAATAATAAAATTTATTTATAGGGCGCCTTATCTATAACTAAGACGCCTCACAATTTAAAACAGCAAGAACCGTTTAAAACAGAACAAACATCAATAAAATTAGCATTAAAATAACAATGCACTAAAAGAAAAAGGAAAAACTCAATTGCTGAATGCCTGATGTCACAGATACGTTATTAAAGATTGATTAAATCCCTCCACAGTTGTACACTCCCATAGCCAACAGGGGAGAGAATTCCAAAGGGTAGGGGCTGCATACATAAAAGCTCTTGCCCCAGATGATTTTAAACATAACCTTGGACTCTCTAGCAACCCCTTGTCAGCCGAGCGGAGTGATCGTCCAGGGCAATAAGGAACCAGGAGCTCTTTCAAGTAATCCAGGCCCAGTCCGTGTAGGGCTTTAAAAGTCAGTAAGCCAACTTTAAAGGTGATCCGCCACTGTACTGGCATCCAATGCAGTTTGTGCAGCACCGGCAAAATATGACAGGATCGGGCAGATCCCGTCAAAAAGTTGGGCCACTGCGTTCTGCACTAGCTGCAGGCGATGGATTTCTACTCCAGGAAGCCCTAGGTAAAGGGAGGTGCAGTAATCTAAGCACGAGGACACAAAGGCATGGAACACTGTAGGAAGGTCGTCAGACAGAACCAGATGCCTAACCCTGGTGATATTCCTAAGATGATAAAAGGAAGATTTGATGACAGCCGCCAACTGCGAATGCAGGGTCAGCCTCCCGTCAAAAATTACCCCCAGGTTATGCACCCGTTCAGAGGTCAGGAGTGAAACGCCACCGAGAAAAATTCCCGAGGACAAACCAACCCCCAACCCCCCTATCCGGTGACCTGGGTTCACAACCAGCACCTCAGTTTTTTCTGAGTTCAACTTCAGTCAGCTGGAATCCATCCACTCCTGGATTTCTTTCAGACAGTTATTAAAGACCGAGACAGCTCCAACCTGGTCGAGTGCAAAAGAAAGGTAGAGCTGGGTATCATCAGCATTGCAGTGAAACCTCAGCCCATACCTTCTTACAATGTCTCTGAGGGGTAGCATGTACACCACAAACAACATGGATGAAAGCACAGAGCCCTGAGGTACCCCACACGACAGAGAAGTAGGGCCCGAAGGAAAAAACCCTGACACCACTCTCTGTGTTCTACCTGTGAGGAACAATGTATACCACCTGTGGACTGCTCCCGACAGTCCACAGATGTACCTCAGATGACCCAGCAACAACCCATGGTCCACGGTGTCAAATGCTGATAAGAGATCCAAAAGAACCAGGATGGAATGGTTCTTCCGATCTCTAGCCATCAGGAGATCTTTGAGCACCCGAACCAGTGCTGTCTTGGTACTATGTCACTTTCGAAAATGAGACTGGAGCGGTTCATAGATGTTATGGATGATCAAATGGTCCTCCAGTTGTGCCCCACTACTTTCTCAATCACCTTCCCTAAAAAGAGAAGGTTCGAGATGGGTCTGTAGTTTACATGGCAGTCTGGGTCCAAGGTAGCTTTCTTCAAGAGAGGTGTCACCACCGCCTCTTTCAGGGAGCTAGGAAACTCTCTAGATTCCAAGGAGCACCAGACTATCTGTGCAGAGACTGGACCGAAGACATCGATACAACCCAAAATTAGGGAAGTTGGTCCACGGTCCAAACTACAGCACGTAGAGGGCGCACACCCTGGATAATCCACATGACGTCCATGAACTCCATCCGGCTGAAGATACTCCAAGAAAATCGAGGTGCTGTGACCTCGGGCTGATCAAAAGCAATGCCCATAGAGTGTGCTGGATGGAGTACTGCCCTGATGTCAGCCACCTTATTAGCAAAGAATCGAGCAAATTCATCGCACTCTAATTGTGAAAAAGATTTCCAGACTTGCAAACAGGCTGGGTTGCACAGTCCATCTACAGTACGGAAAAGCTGAGCTGGTCGATTCTGTGCAGCTGCAATCTCCCTGGACAGGAACTGTGCCTTCTTATGGGTGATTACAGATTGATATGCTTGATAATGGTCCATCAATCTAAGGTGGTCGGTATCAAGGGTGGACTTCCGCCAGTAATGCTCTAACCTTCGTCCTAGTCTCCGCATCTCCCTCAGAGTCCCATCAAACCAAGGGGATTGAGGGTGAAGGGGGAGAGAGGGCAAACACAGATGGAGCAATGGAATCCAGAGCCACCAAGACAGCCGAGTTATAGGCCATCACAAGGGTCTCTGGGTCACTGCTTGCAAACGAGAGGGACGAGAGGTCAAGCACCGCCACTAGACTATGAGCACTTATATCTCATATAAGGCGGTACTTAACCATCTCCACAAGGGTATGCCTATGAAGGGGGGGGTGTTAAAACTAAACTCCACGGTGTAGTGATCAGACCACCCAACTGGTTCCACCCCCAAGACAGATGTTTCGATCCCTAGGAGGAAGACTACTGTAAGTCAAGGGAGTGTCTGTATTTATGAGTAGCAGTGGTAACCACCTGTGTAAGACCCAGAGATGTTATCAACTAGAGAAAGTGCTGACCAAATTGTGAGAGTTCGTCGTCGACCCAGGTGTTAAAGTCACACAGAACCATCAGTCTGGGTGACTCAAATGCCATGTCGATGACAAAGTCCACCACTTCCTGAAGGAATCACTTCTCATCACCGGGTGGACGATAAATGAGAGCGATCTGATAACCTACACCTGCTACAATGGCACACTTGAATGACTCAGCCTCCTCAGCTAGTACAGTCGTGAGGTTAAGTTCGGTCTTGAAACAGACCGCAACCCCCCCCCCCCCAAGTCCAATCTTGGGCGGTGTATCACTGAGTACCCAGCTGGAGTTAAAGCCTCCAAAATGGGGCCAGAATTCTCATCCAGCCAGGTCTTGGTGATGCATGCCAGGTCCACTGTTTCAACAAGATCTGCAATAATTGCAGTCTTGATCTTGATGGACCTGGCATTGCACAACACCGCCCAAGTTGGACGAACCTCCCGGGCCGCCCGAACCACCTGCCCACCACAATCAGTCATGCCCTTGGGTATGGAAACCAGACATGGCGAACCACATTCTGAGTTCTATTTCTCCCCAGGGCGTCTCCTGGATCTTACCACCCTGATACGATGACCCCCCCATTCACCTCCACTGTTCGAACCCCCCATCTCCTCTCGCACAATACCTAGCGCTCTACAGTGCTGGTAAACTGCAAACTCAAGGGGAGGAGTGAAGAAAGGGTGGAGGGCACGGAGAGCAGAGGGTGAATAGCGCACAACTGTGGGGGCAGGCATCCAACACATTCCACACAACTCAATCAGTAAACAAAATCTTCTTTAACCAAATAACCCCAACTATTCAAAGAGTTGAATAGCAGGCTAAAATAAATTAAATTAAATCAAACCTCTAAACAATTTGGGTCTAAGGCTTATAGTTCATTACTTCAAAAATTCCCCCAAAATAAAACCCTTAAATAAATCACAATATAAACAATTCAACAGTTCTTTGAAAATGAATAACCAAGAATCCACAAATCAAACAATTAAGTCCAGATGTTCAAATGAATAGACCAGGGAAGCTCCCACCTCCCCTGACCAGTAATACCAAAGCTTCCCAGTCCCAGGTTCTGCTCTCAACAGAGTCTAAGTGACAACAACAGAAATAATAAAAATAAAAAAAAATGTAGAAAGTCACTCCACAACCACCATAGTGAATCCAACAGTTCTTTGCAGCAGGTAACCAGCAGTCCTCAAATCAGACAGTTAAACAGATTCCAATGTTGAATGAATAGGCCCGTTGGAAAAAAAGTAAAATAAAACATACAATCAATCCATATCCAGCATAATAAGGCCACATTGATTCAATCAGTCTGGCAGTCCGGGAATCCCCAGTGCAGCAGTGGGCTGAAATGTGCAAATCAGGAACCTAGAGGAGGCCCCCACCTCCAAGTGTAGCAGCTCATAGGCCCTGGCATCCAGCCTCCAGCAACCCACAGCTACAACCCCCTTGGGGACAAGCCTCAAAGCAAGACCCACAGGAGGCCTAGGAGAACCCAACCAACTCTCAGGCTCCCTGGAGAATCATCGGGCAACTCCCGCTTGGTTGCGGGAAACACACTAGCCACTTAACCCCAAACACAATAGAGGAGCCCCCCCCTTCCCCACCTGACACAATTCCCAAACCGCCGCTGTTTTGGTAAAAACCCAATGAAGCATCCACTGAATGCACTCTCAGCACAACCAGCAACCTCCATGAGCGGAAGACTTCGATTTAGTCAAAAACGTCTCCACTCGGTCAATCTGCACTCTCACTGCAGAATCTTCACAGTAGGCGGTAAGAAGATCAAGAGTCAGGAATACTCCAGCCCATATCTTCGTAGCTTAATCCCACGAAGCCACATAGCAGACTCCAGGCCATACTCCGCTCAGAAAAACCATCCAAATCTGCCTCGAAGTCGGAACTAGAACCACGGTTCACATCTAGCGAGAAAAAACGCTAAACACCAGATTAGACAGCTAGCGCTCCCAAACAACAAGGGAGCGCAGCTATCACAAAGCGACCAAATAAACGGGGACAGTGGTCATTCTAAAAACTGGGTGGTAGTTTTCATAAAAACAATGTGAACCACCACACAACTAATTTATAAAAATACTGACTATAAGCCCACAAATCACTTACAAATACTATATCACTCACTTAGTGACCCTTTCTATCTAAAACTAACTAAAATAAATTAAATAAAACACAATTAACAAAGTCCAAGTTCAGAGGTCAAACAGCTCAGTCTTCAGGCAGCTCACGCACCGCCGCCATCTTGGTGAATACTCGCAAAGGTAATCATTTCCTCAAATTATTCCCCTTCTAGAAATATATACCTCCCTTCTTGTGGATCTGCCACTACCCAGCGGACCTTCAAGGGCAGTTGTCAGTGGACAAGGATGGCCATAGCCCATTTGTGGGAGGAGTAAGATGATGCATAACACATCCCAACCCAGTTCTGTACCAGCTTATTGTGCTCTTTATCAGAGAGCTGTGTTTCCTAGAGCATCGCAATGTGTGCATGTTGACATTTGAGGGTGGTTAGGACTTTAGTCCTCTTAACTGGGGAGGAAAACCCCTGCACATTCCAGGTTATGATCATTACCTGCTCTTCATTACCCACTGGGGCCAAAAGAATAAAGGTCCCCTAGGGTCTGTCCCTCACCCCACACAGCCTCAGAGTCAGTACCATGCATCTGTTTTAAAAAAAATATACCAGCCACATTTGATGGACCACAACATAAAACATAAGTACTCGAACTGTTGAACATTTAAACGTGAAAATCCAGAACAAAGATTTACCCTCCCCTCACCCCCCATCCCTTACCCTCTCAACAATAACAGCAAAAAACATTGATAACCAGCAAATTGTGAATTTCACCAACTGGTGAGTTAAATAGAACATACCCAAACCATAAGATGGGCTCCCCCTCCCTCCCACTCCCAGAACCACTTATATACCATTGTGCCCACTCAAAGACAAAAGTATATATAACCCACGAGGACAGTGCCCCACTAAGATCCTCCCCTCCCCACTGTACCCATTCATCTGTGCACAGACTATCTTTCTTCCCCTGCTAATTACTGTTTATCCAGATGTGTATCATCAAGCAGTAAGATAGTACTGCTTATAGTGCTCCCCCGAGGTTTCACACACTCCGGCATTCAGATACCTTTAGACTTAAGGATCTGATCTCCTCCCCCCCATCGAATGACTTCCATAATTATCTGCATTCAAAAAAAAAAGGCTGCCGCCCACCGGCCTATAACATTATTGAGGGTTGAACAGGACCCCTCCACCCCGCCTGGTACCAGCAGGGAGTGACATCCTCAGTTGCACCCAGCGCACAGGGAAGGTAAAAAATACCAGACTTCTCCCGTACCCAATGATCTGGACACCAGACGCTCCACATGGATCGCTGGACTCCCCCCTCCCGTTCATCATATTACAGGATATTAAAAGCTGCCACCTCCCTGAGTCTACCATTATGGCCAAGGACCCAACTTCACCCCAGCAAAGCCTCTGATGACAATAGATAGTCTGCAACTCTGTATTCCCCTGGCACCCACTACCCTGCTACGCCCCTATGACCAAGGTACCAGTGATCATTTTCTGTATAAAAAAGTAGGAAAGTCAGAATCTCCCAGAGTGGCCAGGTGAGAGAGACAGGAAAGCACCATGCAGCCTTTATATCTTACATGCGAAAGCCACTGCCCCCCCCCGGACCTACCATAAGCCTTCCAGTCTCTTCCTCCAAAGCCGCCGGCCTGCTCTTATGTACAGGACCTTGCTGTACCATCTGGACTAGGGGGGCATCAGGTGCACTACAGAGGGAGTACAGGCACACCACTGGCTTTCACGAGGTCCTCTGAATTCCCTTCTCCAGTCGGGGGTCATCATAGAAGGAGTCCTGACTAAACAAATGCAGTTAGACAAACCAAACAGGACATCCCTTCAGTCCACAAAGGTAGGGTCCGAAGACATCCAATTTAACCCCCATATTTCAAGTTTCCATGGCATCAGAAGCACATTGCGACCAGGGGACAGGGAAACATCAGCAGCCAGATTGTCAGGGCCAAAGTCTACAACAGGTGTTTCTCAACATCCACTTCTCAGGTGAGTTTCCTTTGTAAGTCCTGGACAAAGGCAGAGGCCATGTCTGCTTCATGGAAGGAATAGGTTGCCCCCGATGCTTGATTTTTAATACAGCAGGAAAGGCAAAACAGAAATCCACCTTCATTTCTCTAAGCTTGTTCATTATTGGATAGAACACCATTCATTTTTTCTGCAGACGCTGAGAATTGTCTTGGAAGATGATCAAGCAAGGGCCTTTATACACAAGCTCCTTTTTGCTCCAATATGCATTCAGTACTGCTTGCTGGTCCCTGAAGTTATGAAACTGGACCACTATTTGTCTTGGAGGTTGACCCACTGGCAGTTTGGGCATAACAGCCCGATGAGCTCTCTCAAGCTTAAAGCAGCAGTACTACATAACAAACATGTAAATAACTTGGTGGGCAGTTAGGACAAACCGAAACATCAATATAGCTGATTTTCTTTTTGCTTTATTTCATTCCCAAGGCAAGAAAAAGAATTTTGAAGTTGTTGGTATTTTAGCATGTACACAATCATATCAACAATCATGGATGTACAGTAAGCAAATAAGTACATATGTGATTGCTATGACATGGAACCTTTGTTAAAGAGCCTTGGCTCAAAGGTACTTTCCTAGATAATAAATAAATAAAGTAAGAGTGGTGTTGCGCTACTAGTCATCAGAAACATGTGCTGGCAACACCCTGACATATTTGCATTATAAATACAGTGAGTGTTGTTAGTATGTGCTCTCTGGGGAGAAGATTTTTGAAAGTTACTGGTGGCTGCCATCTTTATTGTAGAGCCACAGAAATTACAAAAGTTGTAACCAAACACGGTCTTAAAAATGGCTGATTGAATTTAAAATACCCCGATGAAGAATCTTAAGATTTTCAGGAATACATTACTGATAAAACAAAATCTGGTCAGATCCACCATGGCTGCATAATGAAGTTAGTGAAGTTATGTGGAATTGTTAAGGAGGTACGGAGAAACAACACACTGATTTGCAAGTAGTAAGATTTGTTTTAGTTTCTGTTCTAAGGGAGGCATACACATTATTAGGAAAATATATGGAGGTGTACACTTTAATGGAAGGAATAGGAAGTAGTATAGGTTTACAGAAGAACCCCAGAGCAAATGCCACTGAGGTATGTTTTATCCCAGATGATATTGTCCGGACAGCCAAATTTTAAAGAAAACACAACTGCACATACCCCAATAATGCAAAGCATCATGGGAAACATATGCAAATCCCCATGATGGTACAGAAGGTGGCAGTACATGAAAAAGTAATGGCTGGCATATGTTCAGCCTTGGGATTATTTACACAATTTTTTTTTTTTTTTTTTTCAGAGAAACAGGGTTTTTGTGCATGAGGTGATGTAAGTTATATTTAAGCAATGTGTTGATGTCAGGAAATCAGGAGTAATGATGGACTGTTAGCAGAGAAAATGTGATAGTAACTTTCAGAGGGGGTCGCTTTTGATAAGGGCAAGGTAGTTATGCTTGTGATAATGGGACTATTAGGAAAGTATGAGATCTATGCAGAAGTGGAGTACAAATATGCACAGTTTCATAAGTATGTGCTCAGAGTGCAGGCAAATGTGATATGCAGGTTTGTTTTAGAAATAGGTAAAAATAACGATACATGCAATTAATAGAAAGATAGATAATTACATAGACTTATAGATAGAGAGAGAGACACACACACAGACAGACAGGCAGGCAGAATAGGAATGGCAGTGAAGTACTGAAGTGACACCAACCCCACCCCCACCTCGCAGACATGGACAGGCATTGGGGTGTGCCTTTGGGTCACTGCCCATAACGCTCACGCCATTTCACCTCACCCTACCCTGCAGACGCAGACAAATGTTGAGGTGTGCCTTGGGGTGTTCAAACTTTATACTCACCCCATTCCATAAGGAAATATGCTGAAATGGGTACAGTATAAGAGAACAGAGTGAACTTTGGGGCTGAAGAGTCAAAGGCACACCTCGATACTTGTCACTGGCTGCAGGGTGGGGATGGGGGTGGAATGGCATGAGCATGACTGTTGACACTCCCAAGTCACACCCCTGATGCCTGTCAGTCCCTACAGGGCAGGGTGTTATGATCAGAAACCCTAATGCCCTAGGCATTTCTTGGTATTTTCACTCCAAGTTTTCAGCATGGGCTTCTTGTAACCCCTTCGCATGAACAGTGACACTATCAGCTCATTAGCCGAGAGGTGATTTTGCACAGCAACTGTGCCATTTGGCACCACAGGTGCAAAAACACATTTTGAAGAGGCTGTAAAAAATGACAGCTGTACTGTTTATGAGGAGGTGTAAAAAAATGGTAATGTTGAAAATCTGGAGTGAAACTATAAAAAAAGTGGTGAAGTCATGACACTGCTCCTGCTAATGTATACTTTTAAAAAAATTCCCTATGCATCCCATTGTTTTCATCTCTATTGCTGTTATGTGACTTCTTAACCTAGCAACAGCATTTAATGCATTACATTATAAGGACAAGTAAATGTTTTTAATACATTTACAGACAGTTACATAAATGTAATTTCTTTCATATAATAATTTAAATTTAGTAACAGTGGTAGTACAAAGCAATTACTCAGGCAACTTGAAAACTATAACTACTTTATATTGTACATTGACACCCCATAGGGACCTCCTTGAAACTGAGATACAAATGTCACACATTTATCAGTTTTCTAACAAGAATATTTTACTATCCTAAATACATTTCTTGCTTCAGTAAATGCTCAGCACATCTATTGCATGACCTACTTATTGACATTTTACACCTGCTATGCAATGTACTGCTGCTTACTACACCAACATCAAGAACCATAAAACAGATGACTGCCATAACTAGGGAGGCAGTATAGCACAGTGGTTTAAGGCTCTGAGCTGCAAATCTGAAGATCTAGGTTTGAATCCCACAGCCCCTACTTGCATACTAGGTGACACTGAGCAAGTCACTTAACTTCCATGTGCTCCCAGGTTGCCCCTGTAAACAAGCTTTCAGCTTAATGTGACACTCCTGGTTAAACAATTGAAAGAAAAAAAAAAACACAGGCCCAGATATTCAGACTACACCTGGCAGGGGCGCAAGCCTGGGTGCAGTGCAACTGGGATGTGTTGGGGCCAGGACCAAGCGATATTCAACAGTGATGCGCCATGGTGCAGCACCATTGAATATGCCAAGGACTGCGCACATACTGTGCCTGGTGCAGTGGCACTGCACCAGTGCAAGCCACAGATAGGGAGCATGGGGATTCGCCAGCACAAGTGCAGTTGCACTAGGCGCATCACCCACGATAGTCAACAGGGAGCATGCAAATGAGGCTATTAAATATGCAAGGTGCAAATGGGGCCATTTGCATGTCATCATGGCCCCATTTGCATGCCTTGTGCAGGGCAGGCTGGCGACTTGTGCCTGGCACCCTGCACAGCATGACGTGTGCTGTGGAGATCCCGGGGCATCCCCTGCCTCGTAGCCACAATCACGTGGTAAAGATAGGCCTGGTAGTCTAGTGGCCCTCCCGATTACCTGATGACTGTACTGGTAGACTGTCCCTGGTAGTCTAGTGGCCCCCTCCCTTCCGTGTCCCCGATCACTGGAATATGCCATTTTGTAAGTCCCTGGTAGTCTAGTGGTACCCCCCTGCCCATTGCCGCAATCGCAGTACAGCACCATATCATGATTCCCTGGTGATCCAGTGGCACCCCCACCCCACCACACACACCTTGCCCACCCGCTCCCCCCCCATCATCAGTGGAGGTGTGAACCCGCCCGCATACTGCCTGGCAACCTGCCAAATGACAGATACAGTAGGGGCTGTAAGTCCATTGGTCCACAGTGTGGATTATTGGCTTGCAGGCATACTGTACTAGACAGTCCTGAATATGTTATTGAAGTCATTCACTTTGGACTGTCTAGTACAGTACCCTCGCAAGCCCATATTGTGTCTGTTATTCAGTGGCGTCGGGTGGCATGCGAGGGAGCAGCTGCCCACCAATGACGGGGGGTGGGGTAGTGCGGGTGCTGTGGTGGGAGGGTGGCGGTGCCACTGGATCACCAGGGAATCATGACATGGCGCTGTACCGCGATCGTGGCAACAGGTGGAGGGTACCACTAGACTACCAGGGACTTATGAAACAGCATATCCCGGCGATCGGGGACATGGTATGGAGGGGGGCCACTAGACTACCAGGGACAGTCGAACATTACAGTGATCAGAGCATTGGGGACTCGGGAGGTGGGTCCACTGGACTACCAGGGATATGTGTGTGCTTATGGATAGTGTTCTGGGTGGGCTGGTGGCCACCCATGGCTGGCGGCTGGTGTGTTGCGCCTTACAATACAGTGGCCCACCTGTGGGTGGCCAGGAGTTGTTCCCACTCCTCACAGGCTCAACTTCTTGAGCCTCTATGTGGCATTGCAGGCTGGCGGCCAGCATATGCGCCGCACATCTTGGCTAATATCGATGTTACATATGCAGGGCACGCCTGCATCTGTGCCACATACTGTTACTTTGCACCCTGGCGCATCAGGAGTTGTGCTGTGCCCGGCTGCTCTTTCAATATCCTGCCGGGCACAATGCAGGGTTGCACCAGCGCAGCTCTGTTGCACCATGCGCAATCCATTTGAATATCCTGGCCACAATGTATTATTTTTCTTGTTTTATTTTGCTACTACAAGCTTTGACTAATACATCCATCCTTAAATGTACTTTTTATAGCTTATGTCTCTGTGACTTAGGCAGAAATACACTTAAAATCTTACACATAAATAAATAAATTATCAGAATAGCATTTATTTCAGTAGTGTCTCCTTCCTTTTCAGGTGCGCTATGTATATATATTTATATCTTTTAACTTCAAAGGACTAAACCTATTCAAATGCAGAAAACACAAAACTTTATTCTCTTCACACATCACTGTTAAATGTCAGGTCCCAGAATGGCCAAAAAACAATTGTTAAACTTCACTCTTGCATGCCACTGTCACGCCCCCTTCTCATGCAAACAACAATCAATTAGGCAAACCCCTTTCATTTCTGTGCTACGCACTCTTATATCAGAGAGACATAAATCTTACAGAACTGCTAAAAAAACAAATTTATCAAGACTGGATTTCTGAACAAAAAACCTGTCATTTACAGTACCTATGTAAATTATAGTTTACTGGCTACAAACGATGCTACAGACATGACAATAACAAAATGTCTGTTTTACATGGAAAACATCCATATAATGAACTTGTCATACAGGATTTGAGACCTTCTGTCTGCATGTATCTGACAAAGGAAAAGGCACCTACTTGATCCTTTTTTTTTGTATCATATTTTTATGCACAACTTGCTCATACTGTTAGAGCCAAATATTGACATGCTTGGAGTTAAAAAAAAAAAATCATGATGTCTGTGTGTGTGCGTGTTTGGGGGGGATATGCCTAGATGCGATTTCAGGCACTCCTTAATTACTTTCCCAGGCAGCTCTGATAGTCAGTCGTTCCAACATGATAGAGCCACCTCATGCCACTCCCACATGAACCCCCCAAACAAGGTGGGGGTGGATATTTAGGAGCGTCTCGGGTGAAGGTGGAGGTGGATCTTACTACCCCCAAAAAAACTAATGCTGCCTATCACTACTCAGGTTCCAGTTCTTGTACCTCCTATTTAAGAAAGAAAATAGTGCTCTGCAACCATTGACCAACATGAAAGTATATTTACTTGAGGGTGGAAAACATTTCTTGGAGGAGGGTAAGGCGGAGGAGACTATTTACACCTTCAGTCAGTTCCACGGACAGAAAACATGACATCAACCCTTTTGTAAATGCAAATAGAGATGCAGCAAATTATAAATCCACCAGTGAAGTGGACACAAAGTGGACACTTCGCATCCGAGGAGCACAACACGAAGTGGACCCTGTAAAGTGCTCACTTCGCTTTATCATTACCACTTTGTGTTCTCATTATGCCTTAACGCAAAGTAAGGTGAAGTGAGAAGAAAATAGGCACATCACATGGCCTGCAGTACTGTAAGTCACCTGCTTTAGCCAGGCAGGAAGGAAGTGAGTCAGAGAAGCAGTTTCACTTTCTCCTTTGCATTTGTACAGGGAGAAAGCAAAAGTATGAGAGGAGAGGAGTTTTTGCTTGGCTCTTGGAGTCGTTTCTTACTGCCATAACAATCAAACAGCTTTTTTTAAAGCTATTTTAGCATTTGTATTGTCTTTGTGTTTTTTTGGTTAGTGAATTTTTTTGTATAAGTTTTGTTTTTGTTTTGTGTGTGTGACTGATTCTTTGTGTGTGTGTGTGTCCACTGTCTGTGTGTGTGTGTGTGTTGTCCCGTGGACACAGGAAGATGAAGGGTCACGTTGGAGTCGGAGAAGGCGAGTCGCTGGCACGTGGGAGCATTGGGGGGAGGAGTGCGGACCCGTGGGGGCAGGGCAGTCGTGTTATGTTGGATCGCTCCAGACTCCTGGCCAGTGTTGTTTCTCCTGCAGAAGCAACAGGAGCAGCAGCACCAGTGCCACCGGTGGCTGTTGCTCATCCACCTTCTCCACCACCACCACTAGCAGAAGCTGTTGGGGCTCCAGCAGCACCCCCTCTACCACCTCCACAGCCACAGAAGGTGGCCTGGCAATTGTGGGTGGTGGTGGGACTCGTGCCCGACAAGTGCGTACTGTGTCTGGTCCCCCCCGCAGCTCTCCAGTGTGGGAGTTTTTTAACTGTGTGGGGGGAGACAGCACAGTGGTGGAGTGCCGTGTGTGCAGTGTGCTGGTGTGCCGTGTGCCCCCTGGGACACATTTGGGAACCGGTGGCCAGCGCACCCACATGATGAATCACTACAGGGCAGAGTGGCAGGCTGCCATTGAAGGGACCAGGCGTCCACCTGCTGGCCCTTCCATGGCAGATGAGGGTGCTGCTGGGGTGGGAGATGTGCCTCGCAGCTATTACCGCCGCAGCAGGAGGAGGAGGAGGAGGGCTACATCAGGTGCTCCACCATCACCACTACCACCGCCACCACAGCCACCAGCACCACCCTGTCCACCACCAGCCCCACTACCTGGATTACCTACTGCAGTGGACCCGGACACAGTCCCTGTAAGCCAGTCTGACCTCCTCCTGGTGTGGGCAGCACTGGAGGGAAAACAACAAGTGTTTCAGTGCGTTGGAGCAGCAGGTTACCAGAGAAGCACAGCAGCAGCAGATACTTTCAGTGCTGTACCTGCTGCTGGACCACCACGCATCCCACAGCCATAGTAAGTCCAGGTATTGTTTTCTGCCCCCACCCCTCCCTGACCCCACCCCACTACTGTGTTGTACTTTTGTTGTGTGTTTTTGTTTGTTATTATTAAATCATGCACATTTTCCCTTCCAGGGGAATCTTTCTTGCACCACATAGTGCAATACATTTTTTTGAAAACCAGGCATAAATGCATTACAGTGAATCATGTGACAGAGGCATTCCAATTCTGAAAATCTGCCCACATTCTGCCTCCCTTCTCAGCAACATTAGGACGTGATGGCAGGGAGAGCGCGTGTGCGTGCTCCTTATAGTGAATATCCAATTGTGCAGGTTTGCGAATGTTTCTTTATGTTAATGGTCAGTTTGTTGCGAAATGTGTGGCCATGTTTCCAGTAAGAAGAGCCTTGGTAGTGGAAACATCCCACATTTCACCACACAGTGTACCTTATAACATTAGGAAACATTGTTTGGGATAGCTGCTGGACATTCAGTACAGTGGAACATGCACCTGCTCTCCTCCTGCCATCACGTCTTAATGTTGCTGAGAAAGTGTGGCACAATGTGGGTTGCTTTTCAGATTGTTAATTCCTCCGTCATGTGACTCACTGTAATGAAATTATGGGTGGTTTTCACAGACATATATTGCACTCTGTGGAGCAAGAAATATCCCAGTGGTAGTAATACCCCCACATACTAGTTTATATGCATCACCATAACTATGTAATGTGGTGACTGTCTGTAAAGCAGCAGCGCAACAATCTGTTGATAACTCTGACCTATATTTTTTAATGCTATGTTACAACTTCCTTTACTTACATCCTGACTGACTGGAATGATACGATAATTTGCAGTAGTTGAGTGTGCTGTACTACCTTTTTTCATGTGAGGGCCGGTTTTAGGACTTTGGGGGCCTCCAGCAAACTATGACTGGGGGCCCACAGACAGGGCTGGGGCCCCCCTCCCCAGTAATCTTTTCTACATAGTATTTTTAATTTCATACAATGTGCCAATGCATACTTACATGCTATCACATTTGGAAGACTAGAAACAAGCCCACCATATTTCTAAAACTGACAAATTGTTCTCAAACTTGAAACAAAATGAACTTAATATGCTTACTTGTTGTAAGTTGTTGGGGTTCTTAGTCTCATCATCCAGCTGAATTATGATTAAGCCCAACCACTACGGCAAAGTGACCACCTCCATCGGTCAGGAAAAACTATTCTGGTTAAAAATTGTAGAGGTTCTTAGTCTCATCATTCAGCTGAATTATGATTAAGCCTGACCACTACGGCAAAGTGACCACCTCCATCGGTCAGGAAAAACTATTCTGGTTACAAATTGGAGAGGTTCTTAGTCTCATCATTCAGCTGAATTATGATTAAGCCTGACCACTACGGCAAAGTGACCACCTCCATCGGTCAGGAAAAACTTTTTTTTTGTTTTATATCTTGCCCTTCAGAGGTGATGTTCTCCTGCTTTTAGTATTCTGGGTAAACCACTCAGACTTTACTATATAGGTAGTGTGCTCCAGCCAAAAAGAGGCTCAGGGTTTTAGTTGGGAGCTCACCAATTTGAAGAAGGCTACAATTCTTCTGCATTCCAAACTGTACAAGGGATTTGACAAGCTCAACCCCTATATTTGTAATGAAATTGTGCATACGACTTTTAAAGCTTCAGAGGGACTTTCCGGACTTTTTTGTTGACGAATTCATCGATAAGGTGACTATAAGGGAGACTTTTGCCAACTTCATGCTCAATAGACAGCACTGCTAGCCCAGACAGTCTTTCTTGGCTCATTGATGACCTCAGATAGGTTTTTATCAACTTAAGTTTTGAAAAACTGCGTTCTGCTGTTGCGACAGTTACAGGTACTGTCAAAAAATGCGCAACACCGCAAAGACATTCATAACATGTCATGTAGCCGGTTTTGAAGGAGAAAATTTAATACCTGTATTGGTGTCGTATCAGTCTTAAGCATTCCTGCCAGGTTCCTGAGTTCATGTGCAAGTTCATGAGCATCAAAGTCAGAGTGGTTAGTGGTTCTGTCTGTTAATTTTGTTTGAGGACCTCACATTGCTGCATCAGGTCTTCTATGGAAACACCATTTAGCGCTTTTATGTTACACAGAAATCCAAATGTTTTAGCAACTCGACATTTGCTGAAAGCGCCGCTAAAGGACATGAGGTGTGTCCAGCAATGTGTTGAAAAACTCAACTTGAATACTGTGTTCTGGGTCCTGCACTGTCTCATCCTGTCCTTCGTAATCAAATAGTCGCTTGACCTTTCTGTGCCTTGCCTGGCCGGAATCCAGCTGGGGCATCCAGTTCTGCAGCAATCTTAGAGCCCTGTACCAATGCCTGTTCAAACTCACTCTCTCTGTACTTTTAAGTATGTCAGTGGTTGAAGCAAGCACCTTCACACAGGTCGATATGTCAACTGATGCACTCTGTAATATCTTGCTTGCAGGTTGACTTCAAGCAGGACATCATACCAGATGACAAGACATACAATGAATTTGTATGACAGGAGTTCGGCACAAAGTGACGTTGCTTCTGCATATGCTGCAGCATCCTTGGTCCTTACAGACTCTGCAATCTCCTGCAAAGCACTCCTAATTTCCTTGAGCTGATAGCGTAGTGCTTTACAGACTCTATTCGACACTCCACGGAGTCTCAGAAAGTGGCTTTGGAGTGATGTGAACATGTTTTTCAGTATTTGCCAGCGGCCTGTTGATGCTGAGCAAAGATTGTAGACCTTCTGCAGGCAGCCAAAGAAAGAGACAGCATGCCTTGATGAATGGGCTCCATCGCTGATGATGAGATTCAGGCAGTGGCAGGCACATGGCACATAAAACGCTTGCAGTTTAATTCTTTATGCGAGCCTGCACACCAGCTCGTTCCTTTCATGTTGCTCCCATTATCATATCCTTGCCCCGACAGTTGCTGATGTCCAGATTATGTTGCTGTAAAGTCTGAGAAGGAGTCAGTTAGTCCTTCTCCAGTTGTGTCATTTACAGGTATGAACCCCAAAAAATGTTCCTCGATGGTGGCGACATTCTTCGAAACATCCACATGTCTAACAACAAGTGTCATCTGCTCTTGGTGGCTAATGTCAGGAGTACAGTCCAGGATAACTGCAAAATATCTTGATTGTTGTATCTTTGATACAATGACCCTTACAATTGCACCTGAAATTAGTTTAATTATTTCATTTTGAATGTCCTTGCCCAAATAGTGGTCCATTATTTCTTTATTCTGAATCCGGCATATATGTTCAGCCATGAGTGGGTCAGACTTTGACAGAAATTCAACCTGACCCAAGAAATTTCCATTGCCTTGGGTATGAAGCACATCACTTGTGCCACGGAAAGCCATGTTCCTCTCAGCCAAGAACTGAATAGTTGCTATGATCCGTTCCAAGACTCCACGCCAGTGTTTTATCTCTTTCTCTATCAGCAGCTGTCTCTTTTCATCCAGTGTCTGGCCACTCTTCAACCTGGTTTCCAGTTCCTTCCACTGTAACATGCTTGCTACATGTTCTGGTGCACGGTCATGGGCACTCAAAGCCTTGGACATTTCTCGCCATGCTCGGTAACCTCCAGTCCGAAGAAGATTGTTTGAGTGTCCAAATAATTTGCAGGCAAAGCAGAACAGTGCATCCTTAGACACAGAGTATGTCAACCAAGTGCGCTTGACTCTCTCACCATGGGGCAGAGTGCGAAAATAATTTTCTGCAGTAAATCTTCTTCTTCTCATTTACTGGGAATTGTGGCAGTATGACTTGCACTGGTCCATGTTTCACAGACGAAACTCTTACTTCATCCCTTAGTGTGTGGCCAGGTTCCAAGATCCTCAAATGAAATTTCAGAAGATCCCGCTAAATCACAAGTGAGGTCGTCTATGCATTTGGGCACAGTGTGGACAGTGGCAGGTGTGTTACTGGTCTCTGAAGGCAGTACTCCTGGGACTCTATTTTCGCAGGTGGTGGGTACTGTATAGACAGTGGCCAGTGCATTCCTGGTCTCCTCTAATGTTAGAACTCCGGGGGTGATAGTTTCACAGGTGGACACCATGTCTTCCATTACAGCAGTTGCAGGAATATGTGCTCCAGGTTCAGGTGGTCTTTCAAGATCAGCTCCACTTCCTAGGCTTTGACTTGAGTGTGATGGGGTAGTAACAAAAAATTTCTCAATAGCACCTCTTTGCCGCTTTGTGTCTTCATTTCTCTGCTGCTGTAACTTTCTCTTTGCAGCTCCCGACAAATAATGCGTATTAATTTCTTAAAACTGAATGAGGAAAAAAATGAAATTTCTGTGGCAGAATTTGCAGATTTGCTCAAGAGCATTTTTTCACTTTTCCCTTCCATTTCAGTGAAAGGTGACTACATCGGGCATTTTAATATTTCGGCTTTGTGGATTCAGCAACACTTGCATGGACCTGCTCTGTGTAAAGGTTGCCATATATAGATACTCAGGCCCTATGCCATACACCGAGATGGCCGCAGGCACAAAACAACTCACTGTGATAGAACCCCCACACACACACACACACACTATAAGGATCATGACACCAAAACACAGCACGTGGGTCACAGACCAGACCGCCAGACAGAGACAGGCAGGACAGACCAGACCAACCGACTGACCAGACCAACACTGGGAGTCCCTGGCCCCACACTGGGATGGCCATGAACCCCTTACTGGTATACTACACTGAGAGAGTACGGGTTCCTCGCACCCCAGGCTAGGATAATCAGCCTCCCATCTCCCCCCAAAGGAGCCATGAGGCTTTGCTGGATATTTTAATTTTGGTGGAAATGTGTTGATTGTGCTGGATACTACAGGTAATAGGAAGGCATGTATACCAGTGTGAGTGCAGGGGTCTGTGTGCATGTCTGTGTGAGAGACCTCAATCAAAGCTTTATTTTTAAAGAGCATCTTTCCAAAACCAAAGCGCTTTTACAATAAATATATACAGTAAAATTAAAACATCCTAAAATCATGATATGTACTGTGTATTCATGTAAATAAAACAATTCTGAAAACCAATATGTGTGGCTGTTCTTTCACCAACTACACACACCACAACTCAAAATAACCACAGAACACATCAGTAATCTTTGATGGAAGCAGCAAGTCAGGCCTTAGAATGCATGCAGTCCTTAGATTATGCTTAAACACTCAGGAAAGTGGTGGACCAGGTTTGGTGGTGCCATCTCAACGCTGCCAGCCCAGCTGCAAAAAGACAGCACTCACTGTGGATTTTTCCAAGATGCTCAGTGCATGTTTTAATCAGAACAGTCTCACAAAATCAGCCAGTGAAGCAACCTTTCAGCGGTCCTTCTAGAGGCAGATGATGTCTCTGGAAGGCCCGCTGAAAGGTTGAGGCACAGGGCTGATTTTTGTGAGGCACCTGCTCTGATTAAAACATGCACTGAGCAGCTAAAAAAAAAAAAAAAGAATGTGAAAATATATTGAAAACAGCTTCTAACATAGTAAAAGCCAGCACATTACAACTGCATGCAATACTCAAGGTGGTAAACTGAGAAACATTACTTTAGATTCAGTGCAGTTCTCCTTTAACCCATTTAATGTTCACCTGGTGTGTGTGATGTCTGTACCTAGTGTATACCCAAGCAGCTGCAAATGAGTTCTAATAGAGCCTTAAACTATCTGCATTTTGTACATTGTCCTACAGATTATACCAAGTGCACATAGTAAAGAGCTGCAAATGAGCCCACAGCCACATGCAGTATTTTCACATTGTCCTAGTAAGGCCATCAGGATCACATAAAGAGCTGCTAACGAGTGATTAGTTGGCTGCTCTCACATTTCATTGTAAAAGTACACTAGGTCTGAAAACTCTAGAAACAAAGTAGCCCCGGACCATGCAACAATACATTTTCAGCTTGGATTGGCATTGCGATTTACTAATTTGTTTTTAGAAAGAGTGGGGTGTTAGGGCTCTGCTGTGATGTCCCATCAGCTTGGTCCCCATGGCAAACTATATCTGCCTCAAATGCCTTACCTTCATATAGGCAACAGCAGTCCAAAATAGACCCAAGGTGGCAAGGTGTAGTCAACCACCAGTGTGTAGGTAATGGGAAAACCATACATCTCGCTTTACAGACCTTATCCAATGTTAACTGCTCTGAGTCATACTTGCTCAATCACAAAACCATAAATTGTGTGCACCCCCAAAGAGTGGTAAGCCTTTAGCCCTAGTCATTGAAACACAGCATGAGATAGCCAGACAAATAAAACCCTCATGCATATATTTGTAAAAACAGTGCCCACAGGGGAGGGCTTTGACGTAGCGGCACTGCTTTTCACCAACGCTCCCCTACCCATCGCAGGACCTGACCGAGGAGTTACCTCTCATCGGCCATGACACTTACATGCAACATACCCTCTTTTTAGATATAATATGGTGCAGTATTTAACATGAATACACACACACACACCCACAAGCACAGCAGACCATACTAAACAATCATATACTGCCTCTGCTTCAATGTAGGACCATTGATGGTGTAGTGGGCACTTGATATACTCAAGCAACGATCAAATACAGTAAATATCAGAATAAAAAAATCACTTCCTTAACTGCTGGGAGTGCGCCAACAAGTTGTTACACAATCTGTCATTTTCCCCAGACTGAGTCAAAATTACTGGAAGAGCAAGAAACAAACTACTCATTCATTATTGATAAATGTATTACAACAAAAAAATGCTCCTACTGATCCATTATTGTTCTATCTCTGCTTTATTATGCTGTTGTCTCCTTTCTATGTGTGTCTCTATATATTGTATTCAGCAGAGCCTAAATTAATTCACCTGAATTAATTTAGCCTCTGGTGGATACAGATAAGATCGGGCGTACATAGAGAGGAGACAGCAGCATAATAGAGCAGAAGAGACAGAACAATAATGGATCAGATTCAGTACAAACTTTCTTTGTAATTCCAGATAGACAGACTGCAAGACAGTAAGATAGACACCACCTTATCTGGCTAGCACAGTGACCCCTCACTATAACGAACCGCGTTATAATGAACAACTGATTGTTCCCGAAGGATGTTTTATTTGCCAGTCTACAGTGAGCCACGAAATACAATAAAACTAAAAAAGTTAATTACACATATTCCTTTGCTTTCCCAACAAGGCACTCACACTTGACTGTCAATAAGACAACAAAGTAAACTTCCTTTGCTTTCCCAACCATGCACCTGCACATTTGATTCGCAATAAAAGAAAAAAGTGAACTTAGTAAGTTGCCTTTAGTGACACCACTTACCTTGCCTAGCATGCCGCTGACCAATCTATCCAAAATGAAGCTTTCTTCCAGCACCTAGGCAAGGCAAGGTAAGCGGTGGCACTAATGGCAGCTTGTCACTATAATAACCCACCTCTGAAGTCTGTCCCAGTCAATGCCTCAAGAACAGCTTCTGCACTGCAGGATACCCAATGTATGTCTCCAGCAAGGCTGCATTGCTCTGGCAACCCACCCAGTCTGTTCAATTCACACTTGTATTTCTTCAGCACCTACATGTTTCCAGGAGACCTACTACATTAATGCCTTCGGCTGCTAGTACTAGTAAAGGGGTAGTAAACAATAAACATGCAAAGCAAATACTGTCAGAAGCACTGAAAACTAAGATCAACAACCAGAAAATATTTAAGTTCAGTACAAAGTAGTAAGTGGACTTTGCAACAGAAAATCAAATGGAGTCTGCTTCAATTATTGGATTAATCTTTATTGCCTCCAACACCCCTACGTTTCGCTGTCTCCAGCTTGCTCACGGGGCCTCTTAATATCTAAACAAATATAAAAATAACATTTTTACAAACTGTTCTTGGGAAAATTGTAATTTATAATGTTATATTTATATTTGTTTAGATATTAAGAGGCCCCGTGAACAAGCTGGAGACAGCGAAACGTAGGGGTGTTGGAGGCAATAAAGATTAATCCAATAATTGAAGCAGACTCCTTTTGATTTTCCGTTGTAAAGTCTACAAGGCACCTGCAGAGTTTGAGAAACAGTATATGTATTGTTCATTTCCCCCCGATTAGTTATGTCATACAAAGTAGTAAGTACCACCATTGTACATATGATATACTTCCTCCCCATGCAGAGCTTCACCACACAAATTCACTGACTGTATTACCTACCGAAAAGGAAGAGAAGGCACTAGGCAAGGCAAGGTACTGCTGGTCTCCTGGAATTCTTGCTGTTCTCACCGGCGTCACGTCACCACTGTCTGCAGGCAGGGGTCACCTAGTCGGCAGGCACGATGGTTGTGTAGCAGTCCAGTCTCTCAGGCTAAACTACTGTCATGGCTGCTGCTTTTTCTTAAAAAGAAAAAAGTGAATTTAATTACAGCTCAGTTAGCAGCACTGGCAGAAGTACAGGGACCCTGTATCAGTGGTGGTGGGTGGGTGCTGGCTGGGTGGGCCTGGATGAACTGCTGTCCTGTCCTCTCCTCCTCTCCTTTCCTCTCCTCTCTGCTCCTCAGAATAGTGACTGGCTGCAGCAACAATACGCTCTTCCACAGGTCAGAATCCACAGGTCTGAGGTCTCCTCAACGTTCTGGAACCGGTCCTGACTCCTCCTGATCCTTGACTCAGTTGCTGCGAGTGATAGTGAACACTGTGATTTAATCCATTTTTATGCTGCAGCTACGGACCTGAGTGGGAACCGAAATGTTCAGGTCCCAGTGGGCGGAGGTGTGATTTCAGGAGCGGACAGAGTCGACCCCTGCGATTGGTTCACCACACCACGTCCGTCCCACGTCATCTGCAGCACAATAAGGGGATGAAGGCAAACAAGGCAGGCAGGGAACAGTCCATGGATGTCTCGGTGGGTGAATGAGATCGCACAGTCACAGATCGGAATGGTCGGACGCACGGCAGACGAGTCGACAGGAGCACAGGACAAACAGGAGTCACAGCCAGCCTCCAGCCAGGGCACAGCCGCCGCTCGCCACCGGGATTCGGGATCGGGAATCCAGTCTGCCAGCCAGGTGGGAAATTGGGTTTGGGCCGCCGGGTACCTACTCTGCGTCTGCCTGTGCTAAGTTGCTGTAGGCTATAGCCTGTCTCTGCAGCGTTGCTCGCTTCTTTCCGGTTCTGGGGTTTCGGTGGTGACTGCACTGCAGACAGTGCTTCTTGACTCTCTGGCTGCTCGCTCGGCGCTGGTTCGTGAATCCTCCTTGCTGACTGACTGACACAGGGGCCCGCAGTGAGTGACAGTGTGACACACTGATTTAATTAAATAATTGTTGCCTTTAAGTTTTGTATTGTACGGTACCATCTTGGTTGTTTTTTGAGCACTGTCCCGACTCCCAAGGGGCCCGCCGCCGGCCCCGTACTCGGCGCTCATTTTGCGGGGCCTCCAGCGGCCCCTTGGCGGGTGCTTAACGCCGGCCCTGTTCATGTGTGAAATAATGAAAGGAGCATTCCTTTTAAATTGGTTCTGCTGACAGTAAGTGTGACCAGGTCTTTGTCATTGTTTTCCTCTGCTTTTCTCCATCACTTCAAGTAGTTGTCATATATCACTTCTGTTGTTAACTAACAGTTATGCAGCAGTCAGTGTTTCATAAGACACCATGAAACAATAGTTATTGAAAAGCAGCTACAAATAAATACAAAGCTGGTCGGAACAATATTGGAAGACGTGCTTATTTTGTTTTCATACATGAAAAAAAGTAGGAGTAAGAGAAGCAGACATAAATTGTGAGAAGAATCGTATCATTCAAGTCACTGACGACTCAGACATAAGTAGTGGTTGCTGTGGCAATTTAAAGTAGCATAAAAAAGTACAGTTCAGAATTGTGAGGACATTCTTGCAATGCTGCTTTAATTGTAGAAATGTCACTATGACATCATGACTATGAGCTCACAGCAACAATCACAGAACACACAAAACTGGCACAGAATCCCCATATTTTTTCTGCAGGCCCACAATGCATCCTCCTTGTATGCAGAAAATTGACAAGTGGTAACGAAGTGAAAAGAGACTGTTTCAGCACATACAAAGTCCCCCAGAATTAATGATGCACTCAGTCATGCGCGCAGTGGTGGCACAGAGTACCCAGATTTTTTCTGCAGGCCCACAATGCGTCTTCCTTGTGTGCAGAAAATTGACAAGTGGTAACGAAGTGAAAAGAGACTGTTTCAGCACATACAAAGTCCCCCAGAATTAATGGCACACTCAGTCACTGTTTCAGCACATACCCCAGTATAAAATGATGACTGTGAGGTTCGTGTTGCTAGTCCAATGTGTTGTGCGAGATGATTCCACCAAATGAAATGTGATCATCTCAACTGGATTGAAAGGTGCCCTTTGGATGTACACTAATAGTAGCCTTGGTGAGTAGATATAGATATATATATATATATATATATATATATATAGTTGTGTATTTTGTAGGTGATAATGAGGGGTTGAACTTGAACTGGACATGTACTCATGCTATTGTTCTGCATCACACAGGTGACTCATAAACTGTTGGGGCGGGATATTCAGAAGGGTTGCGCATGACGCAACACAGTTGCACCATGCGCAACCCACTGATGCGCTCCGGCACAATATTCAAAGGAGGATTGAGCTGGCACAAATCCCGATGCTCCGGAGCGCATCAGTAATGTATGTGGCGCAGGTAGGGGTGGCATGCCCATGCATACTCTGCACATCCTGATCTTCAGCCCAGGATGTGCTGACCCCTACCTGCGCTGCACACAGGTGAGCCCAAAAAAAAAGGAGCAACAGCTGGCCACCCACAGGTGAGCTACTGTATTGCAGGTTGCAACATGGCAGCTGCTGGAGCTCCGGCGGCACTTTCGTAGTGGCGCCCCCCCATGCCCGATCGCGGGCATATGTAGAAACAGCAATAGTCCTATATCCCTGGTGGTTCAGTGGACCATTCGCAGCTCGATCGCGGGCATATGTAGTAAAATATGTAGTCCAATATCCCTGGTGGTCCAGTGGACCACTCGCAGCCCAATTGCGGGCATATGTTGTAATATAAAAGTCCAATATCCCTGGTGGTCCAGTGGACTGCTCGCAGCCCGATTGTGGGCGTCAGTAATAAATAATTACACACCAATACAGCCCTGGTGGTCCAGAGGTACCCCCCTCCCCACTCGCCCACTGAGCCTCACTACCCCACTTCCCCCTGGTCAGCGGCGGGTGGCAGCTCCCCACCTGCTTGCTGCCCTGCCGCCCACCGACTGACTCCATACGGTAGGGCTGTATGCCCATTGGTCCACAGCGTGAGCCAATGGGCATGCAGATATACCATCTTACACCGTCCAGATATCCATTCACATATCTGGACTGTGTAGTACTGATATGGCTGCACGCCCAATGGCTCACACTGTGGACCAATGGGCATACAGCCCTACTGTACGCAGTCAGTCGGCGGGCGGCGGGGCGGCAAGCAGGTGGGGAGCGGCCACCCATCGCTGACTGGGGGGGAGCAGGGTGGTGGGGCTCAGTGGGCGAGTGGGGAGGGGGGTACCGCTGGACCACCAGGGTTGGATTGGTGTGTAATTATTTATTACTGATGCCCATGATCGGGCTGCGAGTGGTCCACTGGACCACCAGGGATATTGGACTTTTATATTACAACATATGCCCGCGATCGGGCTGTGAGCAGTGCACTGGACCACCAGGGATATTGGACCATTGTACTACAGCATATGCCCATGATCGGGCTGCGAGAGGTCCACTGGACCACCAGGGATATGGGACTTTTAATATCTACCACATATGCCTGCGATCGGGCTGCGAGCGGTCCACTGGACCACCAGGGATATAGGACTATTACTTTTACTTCATATGCCCACAATTGGGAATCGGAGCATGTTGCTGCTTGTGCAGGGGGCGTCGGTCCCTGAAGGCTGCAGCCTGGCAGGGTGCCAGGCACAAGTCACCGGGGATCGGCACACCTGCATGCAAATGGAGCCATAATGACATGCAAATGGCCCCATTTGCGCCTTGCATACATTATGGCCCCATTTGCATGTGCACCTTTGAATATCGCGGTGGTTGCGCCTATCGCAATGGCACTTGCGCTAGCGCATCCCCCTGCTGCACTCTGGCCACTTGCGCTGGTGCAGTGCCATGGCACCATGCACACTGCGGGTGGCCAAGGTGCGATATTCAACGATGCTGTGCCATGGCGCAGCTCCCTTGAATATCACTCTGTCCACGCCCCGCGCATCTAAGTTGTGCTGCGCCCAGGCTTGCACCACAGCCTGGCGCAGTCTGAATATCCCGCCCAAGGTATGCACATTCCAGTGCTCAATGAGAATTTTTTGCACTTAAATGGAAACAGATAACTCTCAAGCACATGAAGGTAAGTATTTCTTTTTTGGGGGGGTTGGGGGAATCATATTTTCAGTTTTTTCTGTAATGGTTTCTTATTTTTTACTTCTTCACAGATTTCATCAGCATCCTTCTGGAGTCTGGTTGTTAATATTGTACTCGGTCCAATGTGATCTATGTACCTCAACTGTGTATCTTATTCAGATGTCTCTAAAGTGCCTTAATCTATGTACCCTCTTCGCATGATTTATCATGTTGCCTGAACCTAATGTATGTTAACCCTGTTTATACCTGTATGCCTGATGTTCATATATTGTTCCATTGTAACCCTCCCAGGTTATGCCTGAAAATAGACACTTGGCTGTCTAGTGCGCTCACCCGGTAAACAAAAGCAAATAAATAAATAATGATGGTCGTGGTCATCTAATGAAATGACTTCTGCGTAGTGCATGTTTGCCCAAGCTCGGGGGAGGGGTGTGCCTGATGTTGAAGAACCTTTTTGGATAAGGCCACTTTGACAGAACAACAAAGCATCTCGAAGTTTCCTAAAAAAAGAAATGAATGACTTCTTACGAGTTACAACTTCATTGTTATGTGTCCCTCCCGGCTTCTCAAATCTCAATCCCTATTGTCAAGTTACATTTCAGAGACACATGTTGTCAACTACTAAGACAACCTGTTGTGTGCAATATTTGCAGCAGTCTTTACAAAGCAATGAAACAGATGAAATAAAATCTTCATACTTACCAGAATGGATTTCACATGGACATTACATCGGTTCCTCTCTGTACGATATAGCTACAGCATCTTTCCCAACGAGTATTAGCGATGGAGCCTGTTTTTGTTCTACTGTAAGAGAAACAAAAGAAGTGTACTGTATGTGTTTTGCCACTACGGCTCTGAAAAGCTACAGAAAACAAAAACATACAACTTAAGGAACTGAGGCAACAAAACAAACATGAGTGCACATACTCACGTTATGGTTTAAATATTAAGAAGCAGGTGGTGGTGGTGCACTGGTGGATTGGTGGACTGGTGTTCCGTGGGGGGGCAGACAGACTCATGGTGGTGGCAGACTTGCATAACATCAGTCCTGGTAGTGGTGGTCTGTGGGGGGCAGACAGACTCATGGTGGCAGACCTGCATAGCATCGGTGGTGGTGGTGGTCCATGGGGGGCAGATAGACTCATGGTGGCAGACTTGCATAACAGCAGTCCCATGGTGGTGGTGGTGGTGGTCCGTGGGCGGGCAGACAGACTCATGGTGGCAGACCTGCATAGCATCGGTGGTGGTGGTGGTCCATGGGGGGCAGATAGACTCATGGTGGCAGACTTGCATGACATCAGTCCCGTGGCGGTGGTGGTCTGTGGGGGGCAGACAGACTCATGGTGGCAGACTTGCATAGCATCAGTCCTGGTGGTGGTGGTGGTGGTCCGTGGGGGGCAGACAGACTCATGGTGGCAGACTTGCATAACATCAGGTGGTGGTGGTCCATGGGGGGCAGACAGACTCATGGTGGCAGACTTGCATAGCATCAGTCCCAGTGGTGGTGGTGGTCCATGGGGGGAAGACAGACTCATGGTGGCAGACTTGCATAACATCAGTCCCGGTGGTGGTGGTCCGTGGGGGGCAGACATACTCATGGTGGCAGACTTGCTTAACATCAGTCCCGGTGGTGGTGGTGGTGGTCCATGGGTGGCAGACAGATTCATGGTGGCAGACTTGCATAGCATCAGTCCCAGTGGTGGTGGTGGTGGTCTGTGGGAGTCAGACAGACTCATGGTGGCAGACTTGCATAACATCAGTCCCGGTGGTGGTGGTCCATGGGGGGCAGACAGATTCATGGGGGCAGACTTGCATAGCATCAGTCCCGGTGGTGGTGGTGGTCCGTGGGGGTCAGACAGACTCATGGTGGCAGACTTGCATAACATCAGTCCCGTGGTGGTGGTGGTGGTGGTCCGTGGGGGGCAGACATACTCATGGTGGCAGACTTGCATAACATCAGTCCCGGTGGTGGTGGTCCGTGGGGGTCAGACAGACTCATGGTGGCAGACTTGCATAACATCAGTCCCGGTGGTGGTGGTGGTCCGGGGTGGGGGTGCACACCACCTTTTAAATACTGCAGTTAAAACCTGCCACCATTAACCACATCATCATCCTCATAAAGAAAACTGCCCTCATAGTCATTGATGTCTGAAGTCTGACCACTGGGAAATTCTTTCTCCATTGTGTCATCATCTACATCAGTGGTGGGCCGTTTCAGGCAGCCACTGCCAGTGCCACCAGGATGCTCCATTTCCACATCAGCAAGACCACCATGACTAGGCCGGGGTACGAATACCGAAGTTGCAGTCTGTGCTGGTATGTGCCTCTCATTCATTTTAATGAATGTTAGCAAACTAACATTTGTAGGAGACAGGTTTGTCCGACGATCCCTGACTATTGCACCTGCTGAGCTGAATACCCTCTCAAAACTTACACTGGAGGGTGGGCATGTGAGGTACTTCAGTGCCACTGCAGTCAGCTCTGGCCATTCACTGACCTTTCCACTCCAGTACAAAAGAGGATCTTCACTTATTGTCAGATGCCTGTTTTCAGACAAATATGACTCAAACATTCTCTGTGCTGCACTAAGACCAATTGCTGATACATCAGCCTGTTCTCCTGAATCATTTATTTCACAAATACCCACTTGGGACAAAGCCTCCCAAAGTGGGTTGACGCCACACACTTTGGATGACAGACCACCTGAAACTACAGTCCCCTTACCCTTGCATGATATGCTTGCTGGTCCTCCAGCTACACCTTCAGCTGGGTTATGCTGCTGAGGTTTGCAAGCCTTGGCACGTGACTTCTGTGCCCCACGAACCAAGCGAACCAGTTGACCTGTGATATTTTTTACCTGTTCAGGCCCTCCCTCCAGTACTGATGCAATTCCACGTTTGTATCATGGGTCCAGCACTGTTGCTATGGCAAAGTTGTCACTACGCTGAATGCTCACAATGTGATGTTCCTGGTCGAATACTGTCAGCATGTGTTGCAGCAACATACTGCTACCACCGTCTCCTGCAACATCAAGGCTATGCTGTACATTCACTAATGTCTGCCTCAGCATCTGCAGCAGTGGAATTGATTGGCTAATGGAGGCAGACTCGCCATTCACTGCCTGTGTGGCATGTTCAAAAGGCAGCAAAATTGTTATTACAGAGTCCATGAGGCGCCACTGTTCAGTCGTTATAGACATGGAGACCCCAGAACTGTCACAGCTAGTGTGCATAACAAGATATTCTGAGATGGCTTTGTATTGTTTTATACAACCTCTCTGCCATGTATAACATGGAGTTCCATCAGGTGACAACTTCCAGCTTCAAGCAGTGCTGAGGCAGGCTGTTTTGTATCTGCAACTGCCGCAGTTGGTCACGAGCCTTTCCAGATCTTGAAAAGTGACAGCAGATATGCCGTGCAATGGTCAGCATTTCCTTTATGTCAGGGTGCTGCAGAAACTCCTGAACCACAAGATTTAAACAGTGGGCCATGCATGGAACACGAAAAATACCACCATTCATGATGCATTTCATCACATTTGACCCATTGTCACTTGCTATGAACCCAGCTCTCAGGGACAGAGGGTTTAGCCATCTGTCAGTTTCAGTCAGTACCATGTCCAACATGTTCTCACCAGTATGAATAGGTCACACTGCGCATAGCAATTGTTGCATGCTGGCAAATTCCAGAAAGATTGCTACCGCGACAATCCACCTTACTGCACTGATTATGCACACTACCAACATCACAAACAACCCCCGGCACCTGCGCCCAGTGTGCAGTTATACACAAATATGAACTCCCTGCTGTTTTGCCACTTGTCCACATATCCATACTTAAATGGATGAATGGAGAGGAGGAATGTTGAAGGGCATGTCTTACTGAGTCTGAGACAGTGCGGAACAACTGGGGAACAGCACGGGTAGAAAAGTATGTCCTGGATGGGACTTTCTATTTTGGACAGGCATGGGCAGCAACCCACTGGAACCCAGAATTCTCCACAAAGAGGAAGGGCAAAAGATCAATTGCCAGCATTTCCACTACAGCAGCATTAAGTTCACGTGACACTGTATGATTGGGGGGGTACTTCAGCTTATGTGCAAAAACACTCTGTAACATGGGCTGACTTAAACGTTTTAAACGGGGTGTGTTGTTGGTCACAAATGGTTGTGCGATGTGATGAATGGCATTGGTGGGGGTGGAATGTGGACATTTGATGAAGACAGTTGCACAGGTGATGATGACAAACCCAGAAATGATGTTATTTTTCCAGATTTTCCAACCGGGGTTGATGTACCACTTGCACTAGACATACTGCATTCACCACCACCACCACCACCACAAAAAATGCTACTGTCACCAGCACTGAACAACGAAATGTCATTATGGTCCTCCACTTCATCATGCCTGTAGTAATCCTCTGCTCTTATTACCACACTACTGCACACATTTAATTTCCTACTGGGCTTAACAGTCATGGAAGGGGATAACATGCTGGCTATGGTTGGCAGTGATACGGGTGAACACCCCAGTCTGGTATTAGCTGCCAGCTTGTGCTGGGTCCACAGAACCAAGTGCCTATTCTTAAAATGCATATGCTGTCCTCCTGTCCCAAGATGGCTCCCCTTTTAACCTCGACTCACACGCACATGGGCAAACCTGGTAGATTGCAACTGAATTATCATTTGCATCTTGAACAAAAAAATCCCTAACAAGGGAGTGTGATGCTCTGCTTTTAACATGTCCATGATGATGTGGCTTATTTAAGTCTATTATTTTAAGCACTGAAATGGGGTGGGGGCACTTGATGTTTCTGGCACTGCACACCTGGACTGCAACTGACCACCACGACTACCTATCATATTGATTACTGGGTTGTCATCATCATCATCATCCACTAAAACCGGTACATCACAAGTTTTTATGGGGGGGTGGGGATTCCTGCAAACAGATTTAGACACAGCCACTTTCAATTTCTTTTTCTCCGGTTCCCAACTGGGGTCAATTACATCATCATCATATTCATCAATGTCACTGTCACACACATCCACATCTTCTGCTTGGATGCTAACATGTGGACTGCATGTTGCAACGACAGCAACATCAGCATCATCAGCATCATCACATTCATCATCAGCATCTATACCACCATCACCTGATATTTTTTCACCACACTGTGAATCACTGCATGGAAAATGCATGATGTTAAGTGCCATGGTGGATGGAATATCACATTGTATACTATCGTTGATATCATCATCAGAATCAGGTTCAGTCAATGGGATGTTACTGGGAAGTATGACATCATCTGCGCTGTCACTCACTTGCACTGCTTCACACTCAATATGTTTGGATATGGTACAGTGGTCGGAATTAGAACTTGACACAACAATGCTAATACTACCTCCACCACCACTAACACCAGTAACACTAACACCACCAGCTGGGAAAACATCATCTCCTCCAACTACGAGTGAAGCTACTGATTAGGCTGTAAAAAACATTGCAGGAGAAATACCTTTCCTCACATCAGCAAAGCACTTCTCCGTCCACGTACTATTACCACGCCCACAGACTCTCTTACTGCCAACACTGCCATGGCCAGAAACAGCTTTACTTGCACGTCTCTTTGCAGGCATTTTGGGGGATCAACCACAAATATTATTACCAAATTCAGATTTTGATACGTTCACTTTCTGACTGAAGGGATGCTGGCTGGATGTGAAGCAAAATAAACAACCGTGGCTTCAGCAACAGATAAGAGACTACTGTGTTGTGACACTGTCACAGAATTAAAACAACTTCAGTAACCAGTGGTGCTGATGGGGTCACAAAAACAATCCAGTCTGGTAAAAAATACCTTTTCAACGTGGGGGGGGGGGAACTGAATACAGACAGTGCTGATTTTTCAGCACTACAAGCAGTAAAACAAAGCTGCAGTGGATAGCAGGTTCACACTGCTGCGCTTAGTTGCACTTACACTAGTCTGTGTCACAAATTTTAAAAGGTGTAGTATATATTTGATGCACGCAACACTGCACACACAACACATAACAGTTTGTGTACAATGCTGAACGCAGAATGCAATGCAAATGCAGAAGTTCAGTGTACTGCCACGTAATGTAAATTTGTGATTTAAACAACCTGACCTTATGAAATGCTGCACCACATTCACACAACAAATAGCAAGAAAATGTGTACTATTACTGACAATGTTACTATGTGTACAGTAACACAGTCAGTAATTTAACAAAAATATAACCAAAACACAAAGAAATCCCTTGTTCTCCAACTTAAATCTACCTACACACAGATATGCCCCTTCCCCACACAGCACACTTCACTGTCTTTCACCACACACACACACTCAGTGTTGTAAATTAATATTCAAAATCCACACACAAAAACGCTCGATGATGTGAGCACAGGAGGGTTTCCTACAATCGATGAACTACAGTTGGATCCCCCAAATAAAGCAAAAATGCTTTTTGAACAGCTTTTAAAATATTCCTACAGACAGCTATCAGAGCACACTGTCTCCTACTCCTTCCTACTCATACTACCCCAAACTGATGCTGTGCAGATCAATATAGAGCCCATGTGACCAGAACTCCCATGAATCACTGCAAAATCCGCCTTCGGAGCTCAAAAACAAGGCGAAGTGAGGTGAAGTGAACTGCCATCAATGTACTTCTCCTTAAAAATTGAAAGAGAAGTAACCAGTGGAGGTGGAGTAACGCAAAGTAGCTGTTTCTAATGCACTTTGCATTCCTCATTATAACGCGAAGTACTCCGCTTCGCATTGCGGAGCACTCCGCGAATCCGCCTGTGCTCTGCGAAATGCTTCACGGAACTGATTGAGCCCACTTCGCCCATCACTACATGCAAATCATCTGCAGGCTCTGCCCACTGCAGCCGTAAAAAGGTAGGATGACTTTTTTGGCGGATAAGTAGTACTGCTGTTTTAATTTTACCCTATTAGATGACATACAAAGCAATGTAGGGAGGGTTACAGCGCATAACTCTTTGGCACTCGTACCCTCCATGCCTTCCGGGAGACCTTTAATATGAAGGTTTAAGCACCTATGATAGTTCTCCTGATAGCCAAATAATTCCTTAAATTCTTTGAGTTTTTTCTTGAGTCTGGCCATTTTGTCAAGGAGCAGTCCAGCAGAATTTTGAGATCCATTGCTCTGCCTCAGCAATCTGCGATGCGTGGGATGCATTCTGTTTGACAATACCTTGCGAGGTGGATTCTATTTTATCCAGCCATGGGTTTAAGGCTGCCATGATCTGCTTCGACAGCATGCGGCTGAGGGCGGACATCTCAACAGCAGGAGCGAGACCAGGTTCAGGCCTTCAGTAGGTGCAGGCGGCGGCTGCTTCTAAGAGTTTTTGATGACCACCACTGTGATTTACCCGAATTAGGAACCAAATAGTCATCCATCATTGACTGAGTTAAGGTGTGCGCTAGCTGGAGCCCAAAATAAACTTTGAGAATTTCATACTTTATATACGTTATGTTCTGGTGGGCCAGAGCTCGGATAAAGCAGGTCTGCTCTGCTAGCCGCTCATTAGTGCCCCCGGATGTGTTTTTAATCATATTTTTGTTGAGCTTTTAGCTGGGCCGTTGTGCTGGGATTATGGCCATCTGAAAGGTCAGCTGGGTCAGTCAGGGGCCAGCATTCTTTCTACTCATTTTATAACACAGATTATAAAATAGGTAGGGAAAATCCTGCTTCCTGATTGGTTGTTACCTGTGCATTACAGCTGCCTAATGCACAGGCAAAAACAAGTATTATGAGACATAACGCAGTACAATAGAAATCAAAGTGCCAAACAGAAATTTTTTTTTTTTAAATGCCGTAATTTTTTCTGTCTCTTCTAAGAAATGAGCTGGGTTACTTTCTTGTTGTTACATCTCCCAATCTCTGTGCCTCTTGTATGCCACTGTATCATAATGTTATTGAGCTCATTCCTTCTCCTGTAACATCCCTGGTTGTGCCTGAAAAAAGATAGTTTCTGTCTCGTGCACCAACCTGGTTAGCAAAAACTAACTAAATAAATAAAATAGCAATTGGGTCCCACTAAGCAGTCTGATTAACTTACCATACTTTATTAAAACCCTAATGATATTCATATATCTAAATTTAAACCAAAAAGTTTTGTCTCACAGCACACTGGTGTTTGATGTTTTCAGGTTCCCAGACACTCCTGCAAGTCATTCTGTAATTATGTGCTGGCTTTACCTGCATTTTTTTTAAGCTCCAAACTATTCAAGGTTATTGCTTTGCTGTTTACCTAACAGATCATGTCTTAGAGTGGCTGCTGTTCTTCCAGTAAGGTATGTGACTCATAGACCCTGTCCATACTTGCATTGTTTTTCAAAACGTTTTCAAAATGTTTTTAATAACATTTTGCTTTCTGTGTTTGAGCACGGTTCTCAGTGTCCACACTGCGCTGCTTGAGTTCTCAGGCACAGAACCATTACAGAGGTTGCCTTAAACCGTGTTACATCATCCACACCACTGTTAACATGGTTTAAAGCATCCATGTTGGTCTGAAGCCATGTTAGAAACCTGCTCTGATCAGGAATCTAGTACGTTTTTCAAACACGGTTTGTTATGTGTTTGTAGCACGGGTTTACCATGCTACAGTGTGGATGCGAACGGTGTTTGCTGTTCTTGTAACATTACAGACTGCCAGTAATGTTACAAGAATGCAAGTGTGGACAAGCCATGTTCTCCCATTGAGGGCACACAGTCGATGTCTCAACAACTCCTGTCTTTGCTTGTTTAAAAAAAAAACTGTTTCTTCAGCTTGTGCTCCTGATCCCCACTCTCCCATACATCTTAAATGCTGACCTTTGTTTGACTGTCCATCTGATCAAACAATTCAAATATCTGATCCAAATCTCAATAAACGTTGATACCTTGTTCCCTTATACTCATCCTCCCAGTTCCTGCTTGACAAGGCCAGCCTCCTTCCATTCAGACATCGCATCCTTAACTCCTCCATGCACCAAAAAAAATATCTCCCTCTCTCACTTGCAGTGAAATAATAAGAGGTGTGCATGTGGGGATGGGGCTGCTAAGAGTCACATGTCTTCAGTATAACAAAAACTACAGCTGTGGTGGCCACAACAAAGTGAAAGGTCCAAGGCAAGAAAAAAAACAAAAACCTTCAAGTTCATCCAGGCTGAGAGACTATTTTATCAAAAAATAAGCTAAACTTTTAATATTAACAACTTAGCAAATATGTTTTTTTACATTCTTGATAACATGTTAAAAAAAATGTATAAGTGCAATAAGATACTCCAGGGATGAAATCCGAACTCAATCAAGATGGACCACTCTACTGTTCTCGCTAAGTGCGATAGACCATGATAAACTGTTTATATCTAAGCATATGGATAACTGCTTCCTCCAATGGCAAAGATATGGGCTAGTCAATTATCATCAGTTTATTGTTTTTTTTTGTTATCTATTTTACTCCCCACACCCTGGCCCTGGTCGGCCCTCATCCGGCCACCACCCATCGCCTCCGTCCCATCAGGCCCTCACACCTGAAGCTCCCACGGCTTACCCCCCGGGGTGGGGCTGTGGGGACCCCCAACCACCAACAAGGATCTAGCTCAGGGTGTTACCTCTGGGATGGAGTGCGATGGCGCAGCCATCAAGCCACTACGAGCAGCCACCATGGTCCTTTTTCACTCTTTCTGTCCCCATGACAGCCGGCATGCAATGACACCATGGTGGGCCTGTGCACGCACCCGTGCATAGCCCCACCAGCATCTGCAATGCTCTCATTCCTCTAAGTCTTTTAGAGCAGCACAACATTGATCCCCAGCCTCCGCCAGTCAGGCGTGCACTGATCGAAGGTGCCCCCCCCCCCAGAGATGGAGAGTTGTCCGTTGGACGCTCGGTCCATCTTCTCCCCACCTAACCCCGGCAGCCCATGCACGTTCCTGAACGCGGGTCGCCGGCATGGCGTGAGGTGTGGTATCCAGCGCCTCAACCCTCAGCACCACCGGGCCGGCTATCAGTTAATTGTTGCTGATCAAATTCAGACCTTTGCGGAACTGAAAACACAATGTGATCAAAAACAAAGTGATCATTTCAGATACTTACAAGTTAGGCACTACATATCTCAAAACCTAGGTACAGCAAAGGGCAAGAAAGATTTGCACCCCTTGGTACTTTTATTTGAAAGGACTCAGATGCAGGGTCTTCCTCCACATGTTGTTTATTTAGTATATCAAATATTAAATGACACTCCACTGACCACAGTCCAGAATGTTGAAAGGAGATGGGAATAGGACCTGTGCCCAGATCTCCCTCCAGAGAATTGGAATAAAATTTACGCACAACAGCATAGGGTGTCATCTTCCAGTATCTGGAGGGAATTTTCTTGGAAAACGGTAGTTAGATATTTTTATACACCTAATAAAACAGCTAAATTTTCAAACTCAACTAGGCCATCTTGCTGGAGGAACTGTGGTGCTCTAAAGACCACCCATATAAATATTTTTGGGAAGTGTCCATAGGTGCTCACATTCTGGTCACATGTGGATAAGGAACTGCATTTTCTGAAACTAGATTTTCCTACATTAACAGCTAAAATAGATATGCTGTTAGACTACCCCCCCCCAAGGTGTTAGATAAGCACCAAACATACTTATTTAATATATTACTTACAACGGCCAAAAAAAGCCATAACACAATGCTGGTTATCACAGACACACCCAGACTTGGAGCAATGGAGAGATATAGTTATACAGGTTTATCAAATGGAAAAATTAATGGCTAAACTGAGGCATAGAATACAAGTGTTTAACAACAGGTGGACGAGATGGACTCGCCACATAATGACACACAGAGAGGCTTTGGTTCCCTGAAGTGGTAAAGGAAAAGAAATATAAATGCTACGCTTGATTTGGGGGTGAGAATAAGGATATCATACTAATAGGGAGCTTTATTAGGCCCCCCCCCCCCAAGTTTTACTTGATATTTCAACTCTCCTCACTGCTCTTCACACTGCGTTCCATAGTATATTCACTGGTGCTATTTTGAATGATGGGAGAAAGTTGCGGGTGGCCCAGCTGATAGTAATCAATAGATACTAATTTTAAGGTTAAAGTGATTTAGTAGATAATGGAGATAAGAAATACAGAGGTACTGAGAAATATAACCAGCTTTGTGTCCAAATATTATGTTTTTGAAAGTGCTTCTTGAGGCGACAGTAGCTCTTCAACAAAAAAAAGCACCTGCAAAAGCAGTCAAAATTCCAGGAATTGACACCAAGGTCCTCAGGATCAGACACCACAAAAGGCACACATAGAAATTGTTAAAAATATAGTAATAAAATTACTCTACATCAAAGCTGACAAATCGCAAAAGAAATGTGATGACCATCCTGACTCCCAGCCAACATCTGTAACACAAATGTTATACCTTCCTAGAGAAAACAATGTCCTCATTTATACTTTTATTTTACAATTTCTGGCCAGGAAAGACACACTAAGCTGAAGCTTGCTCCTAAGTGTGTCTTAGGATCATAGGGAAGTTAAGTGACTTGGTCACACAGTACGCAAGTGGTGGCTGTGGGATTCAAACCCCCAGCTCTTCAGGTCTGGAAGATCAGTGTATTTAACCACGACACTGTACTGCCACCCAATCACCCAAATTGACACGAAAGAAAAATATTTTAAATTGAAAAATATTATAAATTGCACTTAGCTCTGTGAGTTCCTCACAAACACAAGCAAGACATGTTGAGCTGGTAACAGCTCATTTTCTAGATATGTCCTGGCCGGGAGAGGGGCACGCAGTGCGGGGAGTTTTCTGGGAGATCTATATTAATACAGAGTACCATGGCTGTCTGGGTCAGCCTGTTGCCTTCAGGATCATGGTCACATGGCACCTTCACTAAGTACTTTCTGATCAGAGGAAAGGGTGAACAAGATTTGGCTGGTGCCAACAAAGCTGGGCTTGCTTTTTTATGTTATCTTTATTTGTGTAGGAGACCTTACTGTCTTACCAGTCTCACTGTTATAACTGCAGTTATAGGAGGACCACGTACAACATCAGTTTTACAGATTTTGTTTGTATACTGTGCCCACAGGTAGGGCTTTGATGCAGCGGCACTGTTTTCAGTAATGCTTCCTACACTGTACACAGTGATTCAAGTCCACCCAACACCAATCAAGCATCAAACTCACTTATAGGCTAGCCCCCTCCATACCACTGTATTTTTATTCTTTGATAGAAACAGACAAAAATGGCACAACAGCTCCATCTAGTCTGCCCAGAGTCCCCTATCTGCCCCAGGTCCTATTGTCCATACAGGGTTTTATCCTTCCTGGTCCATCTCCTTGTTCCTCTCCTTACTGCTACCAACCTAAACAACCACTAAACCCTAACTCAGTCCCAGCCATGCCTAAAACCATTTATGGTCTTGGTGCCCAACATCTCCACTGGCAGACTGTTCCATGGCTTCACCACCCTTTCCATGAAACAGACCTTCCTCGCATCCCCCTTAAACCTTCTCCCTGCCAGTTTCCACTTGTGACATTGGGTTCTTGATTCTGTACTCCTGCTAAATAGTTGCCCATGATTCACCTTGTTTTTTCCCTTCAGGAACACAAAGGTCTCTATCATATCCCACCTCTCTCCTGGTCTACAATGAGTACATGTTCACTGCCTTGAGACTATCTTCATAAGATTTACCCTTTTGGCCCTGAATCATCTTGGTCACCCTGCCTTGCACTGTATCCAGCTTACCCCCATCCTTCCTTAGGTGAAGATTCCAGAACTGAGCACAGTATTCCAGATGTGGCCTTACTAGTGACCTATATAGAGGTAGTAGTACCTCCATTTTCCTGCTGTCAGTATCCCTTCCAATATACCTCAGCATCCTATTAGCCTTGCTGTAGGCCTTGTTATACAGGCTTGATTGTAAGAGGGAGTCACAAACAATGATTCCCAGGGCCCTTTCCCTCTGTCGTGATGCTGTTTAACCTCTCCCATTCAGTAATCTGCAACAGCCTCTCTCTCCTAATGGAATGTCCAACCTGCACTCAGAACAGACGCCCTCTCCCCATGGAATGCCCATCCTGCTGCAGTAAATTCTTCCTGCCCTCAGCAGAATACCCACCCTGTTGCCAGAATAGCCTCTTGCACCCCCTGGTACACCCATACTGCACCCAAAACAGCCTCCTTCCCCCAACAAGACATCAACCCTACTACTGTAGCAGCCTTCCCTCCTCATGGAATGCCTAACCTTCAACCCCCCCAAAAAAAATGTGCACCCTGCACCTCAAGTGGCCTCCTGCCTCTCAAGGAACACCCACCCTGCCACCTGGACAGCCTAACCCCTAATGGAACATCAGTGCCACCACCCAAATGGCCTCTCTCCCACCACGGAACACCCACCCTCCACTTGGAATGGCATCCTCCACCCCAAATGGAATGGCCTCCTTCCCCAATGGAACAGCCACCCTGCATCCAGAATGCCTACCCTGCCAGTGGAATGGCTTTCCTCCCCTAACACAATGTCAACCCTGCCATCCAAACAGCCACTCTCTTCCACACAGAGCCCCTACTCTGTTCATGGAATGACCTCATGCTCCCACAGAGCACCAGCTGTAGCGTGGGCACTGCATGATGGCAGGAGGCCATTCTGGGGCAGCGTGGGCATTCTGTGGGGGCTAAGAGACCATTTTGGTTACTGGATGGGTGTTTGGGGAGCAGCCATGATGTTCTGTTGGGGGAGTGAGGCCATTCGGGTACAGAGTGTGCGTTCCACTGGGGGTGTGGGACCATTCCAGCTGTAGGGTGGGCATTCTGCTGGGGCAGGAGGCTGTTCTGGGTGCAGAGTGTGCATTCCACAAGGGAGTGGCTGCTCTAGAGGCAGAGTGGATGTTCTGTTGGGAAGAAGGATGCTGTTTTGGATGCATGGTGGGCATTTCATGAAGAAGAGGTGGCCACTCCACAGGCAAGGTGGACATTCTGTTGAGGGCAGGAGACAATTCTGGCAGCAGGGTGGGAGTTCCTTTTGGAGCAGGGGCCCTTCTGGATGGAGAGTGGCCATTCCACTGGGGGAGTCTGTTCCGGGAAAAAGGTAGGTGTTTTGTGGAGAGACATTGGACTGTTCCATTCCTAGTGTACATATAATAAAATCCTACCCTCCATGGGAAATTTGTCTACACTCCAGCAGTTCTGGATTTTACTATTTGCACAGATTTCGGACATCACCCATATGCAGAAAGAAATGGTGGTATGAAGAGAGATTTTTTTGTTCCTTTCTTCTTCACAGGGACTGGCACAAATTTAGAATGTAGTGTAATGATTTCTGTTAGTGGTGCCCGTGGTGAGGGTTGGCATGTGCGGAGTAGTTCAGGATAGTAATTATGGGTCACAATTTACATGGGTCTGAGGTGCTTTTAGCCAATAGAAACACTCATCATGTTCTACATATGTTATACTTAGTTGTATTTCTGTTAGGAAAGAGGTTAAAATCAGGAAATCCTAAAAAAACACATTTATAGTGTATGGTAGAACGTTGTTATGTATGGCTTTTCATCTCTTTCACAATGCTGTTGTACCACAGTTCAAAGCTCATGAAACATGACTGTACCCTTCTATGGTACAACAGCATTTTGAAACAGCTAGAAGGTGTACAAGCTTGCTATTGTTTACAGAATTTTGACCAAAACCACTGTGCTGTCATCTTACTCAATTGGCAGCAGCTGACGAGATGGCTGCAATGAGAGGACAGGGTTCCCAAACTGCAACTGCCAAGTAGATAGCATGTGCAGCACCTACTGGCGTGATGTAAAAAAAACATTTTCACAAACCATACACTATAAAAAATGCTACCTGTGCAAATCTATGCATAACAAGCCTGAGCTGCGACATTGGGGTTCTAATTCTTTCGACCTCTTGAGCTATGCTCTTGAGGTCAGATGGACTCTGAATTCCTCTGTGGCAGCACAGACTGGTTGTGCATAGTTGCCCATCCAGTGTTCTCTATATTCTCCTTGACTGCTAATCCAGGCTCTGAAAACTAATACAAATACTCCCTGGCACAGGTCCAGGGAATCCACAAAATGGACAGGAAATGGGAGGTATTCTTTTCTAGACAGTCCACACAATGGACAGGAAAGGAGGGTATTCTTGTCTGAGGAGTCCACACAACGGACAGGAAATGGGAGGTATTCTTTTCTAGGTAGTCCACACAATGGGCAGGTAATGGGAAGTATTCTTGCAAGTAGAAAGAGTATGGTTAGATAGAATGTCAAAACATTGCAATGATTTTAACTGGAGAAGTTTTATCTGCCTATATTTTCTTACTTGCCCTTATTAACAAGCAGATTTCTACTTTATTTATGTATTTAAAATTTGGTGAGTGGGATAGGCACACTGAGCCGGGGCTTATTTCCAGGTGTGACTCGAGGGAAGGGATACAACAGGGAGTGAAACAGCAATAACAAACAGACAACAACAGGTGCATGAACATGTACAATAAAATCACAGCTCAAGTTTCAGAGAAAGACAAAAACAATGTAAAAAGTGTACATGGACATTGGTTTTGGGGTAGCCAGACTGAGAGCTAAGGGAACATGCTGTCAGTATAGGGCGAGATATCTCTGCAGAACCAATGAGGTGTCAAATTCAGATTACAGAGTACATTGAGTTGTAGGCTATAGAACTAAAAAGGCAAAAATGGGTAAAGCAGCAGAGGGGGATGGATAGGACATGGGTGGCTGTAGTGCGGAGAGAAGAGGAAGAAGCCTAGCTGCAGGTGCATTCTTTTGTGAAATGTCAGAGTGGTTTGAGAGCATGAGGGAGGAAGAGAGATAAACGAGGAGAGGAAGTCCGTTCCAAAGTGCAGGAAGGCAGATATAAAGAGCACAGACTGGCTTGCTACAGATTTACTGTGAGGGATATGAAAGGAACGAGCAGCAGATGAACGGAGGGAGTAAGAGAAGTGGCTGGCAAGCTTAAGGAGAGAAGCAAGGTAAGTGGGAAGAGAGGCAAGCTAGTAATTGAGCATGAAGAAAGAACAGTGTGAGAGATCCTGGGCGTCCAAAGGGGAAAGGGAGATTAGAATATAGACAGCCCCGATGGATGAGAGACAGAGTATTTAGGGCAAAGTGGCAGAAGGAATGAACAAACTCTGGTCAGAGCCAATATGGCTGCTAATGCATTAACCTGATATGGAATATAGAATTAATGTGTGCCCAGGATTTTAATTTCATTGTACTGATGTGATGTTACAATCCTACACATAATCATAATAACAGACAAAAAAATACAGCTGAATGTATCTGCAGAACATAGAAGCTGCCATTGTTGCCTATTGATAACACACAGTCACAGGCACATACTTGTGAGCACGCATACTCCTGACTACCTATTACTCACACTTGTACAGTCACACTATATATGCCCATATATCACACACACACACACACACACACACCAAGGGACACCCACTTTACAGACGCCTGCAAGTCCCACTACACAGATGCTTGCACACCTTATAATACACTTACCCACACACACAATTAAACACATACACACAGACACTTGCACACCCCATTACAAATACACACAAATGCTCACATACCCCTTTCTATACCTACACATACACCTAAACTGACGAGGGGTTGTTAGAGGTTCCCAGGGTGCGGCTAAAGACATCTGGTGCCAGGGCTTTTATGTTCATGGCACCATCCCTGTGGAACTCTCTACCTCATCAGATTAGAGAGTCCGGGACCATGGAGGGCTTCAAGACCAGTTTGAAGACTTTTTTATTTAAACAAGCATTCAATATTTGAACTTTTAAGTTATTTTGTGGATTTTGAATTTGACTTCTTGTTTTATGTGATTTTAAGGAATGATTTGTTGTCTGTATGTGAAGTGTTTTGACATTGGAATTGCGCCATACAAATAAAGATATTATTATTATTATACACACACACACAGCAACACACTCCCACATGTTATTACACACATTTGTGGTCTCATATGCCATTACACATTCATACAGAGACACACAGACATGCACAAACTCCAGTACATGTTCGTGCACACACACACACGCACACTGAGGCACAATATATCTCAGGGTTGGGTCTTTATTTTCTTACCCCAGGCCAGAAGCATACAACTGGTACTTCAAGAACTATAAATATTTACCTATACAAGAAAAAAAAAGTATAATTTCTTGATTTATATAGCTGCAATACAGGAGGTACTAGCATATAAGTGCTGTAGGGTGGGTTGGTGATACAGTTAGTAATAAGAAGTACAACAATGCCAAGGCTGCCCCCTTGGCACAGAATACAGATAGCCCTAAAGTACATGGAAGAAGATCTTATTTGTATCTTTCTACCGAAAGTTTGCTGTGCAATAGCATCTCTTTCTCCTTATATTCTTTTATTTTTCTTTTGTACCTGTGAGCTGGCCGGTTTGGGGGGGCTGTTGTTTCTTGCTCCTTTCCTCTGTCTTCCTTGTTTTCATCCCCCCCCCCAGCTGTGCAGAGAGTACTGGAGTGTACTCCTTCCTTAGAAGTTTCTTACATTATTTTTTAGTGTGTGCTAACTTATTTAAATGTCTGCCTCACCAGACAAAGGAACAGGACAGGACAGTAAGCATGCATGGATTGGAGGCAGTCAACTCCACTGCCACAAAGTTTTTAACTAGCCCTGTTTGGTAGGGAAGCCCCACTCCACAGGTTCAATAAATGTATCCTGCTCTCCTCCTGCACCACTGATATGCTGCAAGCATGTCCCACTCTGAGACATTCCTGTTTTCAAAACACTGCTCGGGCCACTAATGCTCCCCTTAAATGTGTCAGCCAGGTGACGAGTTTTGTGTTTGGGGCTCCCGTCCCTCATAACCCCAACCCCTACAGAGAGCCAGATGGCAGATGACATCTTTGGGGCTCCTAGTCCTTTGGAGCTCCTCCTTACAGGCATTGATTATTCCCCCCCCCCCCAGGCAGAGTCCCAGGTTGGGGTGGGCGGGGGGAGGTGGAGAGACAGAAAGTGAGAGTGAGAAAGAGAGACACAATTGAGACCAGGGAGGGGAAGGGTAGGAGAGGAGGCCCTAGACACTAGGAATTCAACATGAACAGAACAAAGGAGAGGGCCCTAGACCTGAACCAAAACATGGCAGCTACCACTAGGTACATTGTCCAAAAAGCTTTAATCTATAGAAAATGCAAGACAACTTCCATATGTAGTGCAAAGATTGCGGTGATACTGGGGTGCTCAGGAAGTGACCCCACTGGTTTCACACACATGCGCGTCTTCAGGGAGGCCTTGTGAGTGCAGTTAACTGACATTTATAGTGCACTGTGCTCGGAATAGCTCACCTCTTAAAGTGACATAGTGCTGTGACAATACAATAAATAAAAGATTACTAAGACAGTCTCAAAAGTGCAAGGTAACTACATCATTTTAAAACTAGATGAATTAGAAAACACTATGAAAATGATCTATACTGTTACAGCTACATACTGGGGAATTTAAAATTCCATTCATTCATTTTGATGCATTGCCAAAGGGATCAGCAGGAGACAAGAGGAGGTAATACTGCCCTTGTACAAGTCTTTAGTGAAGCCACATCTGGAATACAGTGTACAGAACTGGGTGCACATACCTTAAAAAGGACATTAACTTGCTGGAGATAGTCCAAAGGAGGGCAATGACGATGATCATGGGCCAGCAGGGTAGAACATATGAGGAGAGGTTGGAGGCCCTGAACATGTACTCCCTGGGGGAGAGGAGAGGAGAGGAGAGGAGAGGAGAGGAGACACAATTGAGACCTTCAAGTATCTGAAAGGAATAAATGGGACGGATATGAAGGGTCTCTTCAAGTTTAGTTTAAACCATAACACAAGGGGACACAGTCTCAAGTTGGGGGAGAGAGGTTTAGGCAGATGCTAGGAGGCACTTCTTCACAGAGAGGGTCTTGGCAGGTTGGAATGTGCTTCCAGAATAGGTGGTTTCATTGAAGATGGGGGTAGCTTCAAGAGAGGCTGGGATAGAGTATTAAAGGGAAAATAAGGGTCAAGGGAGAGAAAGACGGAGAGGAAGGGCAGATTGGGGAAGGTGAATAGATCTGGTAGCTTAAACTAAAGACCCTGCAGTACAAGCAGACTAGATAGGCCAAATGGCTGCCTTCTGCTCGTTTTTTCGCATGTTCATATGGTACTTGAGGCTTGGACCTTTTCAGTTCTTGCCAAGTTGTGAAGATATTTTTTTTTTTATCATTTAAAATCTTTTCTCCTTCTGCAGCCACGGTCCTGCTTTAACATCCAGCCACTGCTCCACTCTGCCGTCGATCCTGAAGTTCGCATGCCCAACTGGCGAACACAACTACACCTGTGAAAGGGGGCCCTCTATAGCCCTCCCCACACCCGGCGAGGAACCAGTACCGGCACATGCCTCCAGGCATCGTCAGCCGGCGGAGCTGCGACTATCAAGCTGCCTCAGACCTGTGCTGCGGTTTTTCCCTTGTTCTTTCCTCATTGGGACCATGGATGTGCAATGATGTCTGCTCACATATGTGCAGATGTCTGCCATGGTCCCCTCTACCATTACACTGCTGCCTGTGGTACCTCCGGGCATCCCCAGGGGTCGCCGCAGCGCGGTGTAAAGTCCCCATCCCACTGAGGACTAGAAGAGCTGTCTCCCGATGCTCAATTCCAGTCCTCCCCTGCTGACTCCCAACAACCTAGGCTTGTTCCTGAACCTGGGTCACCGGCGTACCGCAAGGTGTGGCGTCCAGCGTCTCAAACCTCAGCGCCACTGGGCTGGCTAGTTGCAAAGATATTTTGAATTCAATATATAGCCATGTCCATTACATTAAAAAGAGGTGTGGGGGGGGGATTTAAAAGTCCTTTCATTCATTTTGATGATGGTACTTGAGGCTTGGATGTCTCAGTTCTTGGCAGGCTACATAGATATCTTGAATTCAGTGCACCTCTGTGTCCACCAATTCCATAATACCTACTTCCTGAGATATAGTAAAAACCTGAAACAGGCAGAATAGACAGGACAAATGAATTATTTCAAGAATGGCATCATGTCCCAATTTTACAGGTTGCAAAGAAATTGTAATCATTTATCCGATTTTTAAATGAGAGCGGGTGAAATGCAGGCTAAGTTTCTAGCTAGAGGCTACAGTAAAGAGGTTGTAGACAAGGCTAGGATAGAGGCTGGGGGAAACCCAGGTCTGAACTTTTGAAATATAAAACTCAGGATGAAGGTTCAGAAGTGTTAACCTTTGTAACTCCCTATCTCATACAAACTGGCAAGATTAGGGAGGCAATACAAAAGAATTGGCATATTTTATCTGCAGAGCCTCTTTCGGAAGGATACTATGCCCTCCAAGAATGGTATACAATAGAGGCCCAAATCTGGCAGATAAACTTGTACACAGTCTGCAACCAACACAGGCTGTTGGTACTTGGTTACTGGGCCAACCAAAAGGATATTTTCAATGTGGCCACTGTAGGCATTGTACTAGCCTTGAGAAGACCCAGAAATTCACTACTGTAAATGCTAAAAAAGACTATGAAATAAGACAGTTTACAAACTGCTCTACAACAGGAATAGTTTATATGGCTAAATGCAGCTGTCTAGCTTTTTATATAGGAAAAAACAACTGTGCCTGGAAAATCAGCAATGAAGAATATTTCAGTGCCATACATAATGGTGACAGAAACAATGCCTTAGATAACCACATATTGGACAGTGGTGGTGATGGTAGAAATGTAATTAAATTCTGTGGATAACAGATTACCATGGACTAGAATGATGGTGACCTTGAGATGCACATCCTCCAGAAGGAGGCCTTTTTGGATGTTTCAGTTGGGGGCTTTAAAGCATCCTGGTCTTAAGGAGCATTTTAACATAATATCATTCTTGCAATAATTCATTCGTCCTATTTTGCTTGTTTCAAGTTTTTAACATGTCTGAGGAAGTAAGTATTATGGGATTGGTGGATATGACTGTATACTAAATTCAAGACATGTATGCAACCTGCAATAACTGAAAAGGTCCCAGCCTCTAGTATTACCATCAAAATGAATGAATGAATGGACATTTAAAACTCTCCCCATCTCTTTACATGAATTGACATGGCTATATACTGTATTGAATTCAATAAATCTATGCAACTTACAAGAATTGAGAAGGTCCAAGGCTCAAGTACCAGTACCATCAAAATGAATGAAGGGACTTTTATCCCCTCCCCAACCCCATATGTAGTTGCAGCAGTATAGATAATTCTCATAATTTTCTCTAATTCATGTAGTTTTTAAATTCTGTAGTCACCTTGCACTTTTGAGACTGTTTCTTAGTAGCTTTAAAATTATAGTATTTATTGTATTGTCACAGCAGTATGTCACTTTAAGAGGCGAACTATCCCAAGCATACTGCACTATAAATGTCAAGTAAATGAACCATAGTTTTAGGAGTGGTATATGGTTCACATCCACACTTCTGGCAGTCTTCCTTTAAGAGGCTGATTTGCCAGAACATCTTCAACAGAAGATCTTCTTACCACTCAGGTGGTATATTCCTTGGCTGTGCCCCGTGACAACAGTCAGATCTTGCATGCTGGAAGCAAGGATCCATTTGCCACTTGTCAGGAGGTCAGGTGGGTCATGTGGATGTGAACCATATACCACTCTTAGAACTAAGGTTACAAGGGAGTAATCCTCATGTCTAGGGATGTGGCTATGGTTCAGGTATCCACACTTCTGGTAGACTCCTAGCAGTTCTCCTGGAGGAGGGGGCAAGGAGCACACCCCTATTTGGTGAACAGAGACTGGAGAAATGAGGCCCCAAAAGCAGCATCCCAGTGTAACTCAAGGTTGATGCTGTAATGGGATATGAAGGTGTGTGTTAACTTCCAGGTAGCTGCCCTACAGATCTCCTGCATGGGACATCCCTGGAAGCAGAAACCAAAGCAGCTTTATTTTTGGTGGAATGAGCCCAAAGCCCTACGGAAGGTTCCCTACCAGCCAACTGATAACAGAGGAAAATGCAGGAGACAATCCACTTGCCAATTATCCTCTTAGCTGCTGGTCTTCCAGGTGCAGTTTCAGCATAGCTGACAGAGCTGGCAAGCCTCATCCCGAACTCCAGCTGTGCACTCCTTATAGTAAGCACGCGCCCTCTGCAAATCCAAGGTATGGAACCTACAGTAGGCCTCTGAAGAAGGGTTTCTGAAGTAGATTGGAAGTTTAATTTCCTGGTTAAGGTGAAACTCAGAAATTACCTTCAGCAGGAACTTCAGGTGGGGACGAAGGACCCCTCTAGCTGCTGGAGGTCTGCCTCTGAGCAAATAAGGGGTCTACTGAGAAATATAGGATATTCTTGTCTCAGAACAGGACAATCAGGAGCTTAAACGGCACACAGGCAGAAAGTAAGGAGAGAGAGAGAAAGTAAGAGAGAGAAAAAATAGAGGAAAGAGTAAGGATTGCAAACAGTTAAGGGGCCAGAAATAAGACATGATTGGAGTGGTGCAGTGCAGTGGCTGTGGAGCAGCAGTCTTCCGGGAGACGTTCTGGAGGATGCGGTGTTGTCCCATCTGTAGGCACCTCTCTGGGCTGAGGGAGGAGGTTGCTCATCTCCAGGCTGAGTTGGCCAGGATTTGTGGGACCTCCTCTTCCATCCAGGGACCACCAGTGCCACTGCCGTTGCCTCAGAGGTCGCCAGAAAGAGGGCGGTTGGACCACAGTGGGCTCAGGGAGGGTGAGGGTGGTGGAACAGAGGTGGATCCCTCCAGTTGTACCTCTCCACAATTCCTATGCCATTCTGGCAAAGTGTGGTTCCTCTATGGAGGCACCCACAGTGGAGACCAAGGAGGATGCTGGGAACCTCCACAAAGGAGACCCACAGGAGCATGGCAGGGGACCCTGCAGGGGAAGGAAACAACTCCTGGTGGGGGACTCCATTGTTAGGAAGGTAGAACTGGGGGAGGAAGGGGAGGAAGGAGGAACTGAGGGAGGTAAGGTGCCTGCCTGGCGCTATGGCTTGGAGGGACAGGGAGTGAATCCTGAGGATTGCCGGAGCAGCTGCACAGGGGAGGGAGCTGGATGTCATTGTCCACCTAGGGACAAGTGACCTGGCTAAGAAAGGGATTAGAGAAGTGCAGGAAGAGTTTGTGGAATTGGGGAAGGGCCTTAGTCAAGTAGTACGCACGGTAACCTTCTCGGAGGTGCAGCCCATCTATGGCATAGGAGAGGCTAGGATGTTCTGCACCATGGGATTCAATCAGTGGTTAAAAAACTGGTGCGGAGTTCAGGGATTTGGCTTCATTGGGGACTGGTGGTCCACCTGGAGTGATGCAAGCCTATACTGTGATGAGGGGCTGCATCTGTCCAGGAGGGGAACCAGGATCCTAGGTGATAGGTTTAAATGCTTCATTGGCAAGCATTTAAACTAGTCAAGGGGGGAGGCACTGGAAGGGAGCAGGGAAATCTTAGCCCCCCCAAATAATCATGGTAGTAAGTGCGACAAACACCAACATAGAGGTGTCGATAGGGAGAAGGGGCAGGGGTAAATGAAGAAGTGACAAAGGCAAGAAGGACAGGGATGGGGCAAAAGCGAGTAAGGCCATCAGGAAATGGAGGGTAATGAGTACCAATGCCCATAGTCTGGGCAACAAGCTCCCTGAGCTGATGGCCTTGATGGAAGAGGGATGCCTGGATATTGTAGCAGTCACAGAAACATGGTACACAGAGAACCATGACTGGGATGTTAACATACCAGGGTACATAACCTACAGGAGAGACAGGCAGGGGAGAAGAGGGGGAGGAGTAGCTCTCTATGTAAAGGAAGGGATAAAAGCAACTGAACAAAAGAGTAAACAGGGAGGAGAGGAGGCACTGTGGGTCACCTTGGAGACTGGAAAGGGCACCACAATCCGCACAGGGTTGTGTACAGACCCCATGTCAGGGAGGAATGGACAAGAATATGATAGAAGGCATTCTTAGAATGGCAGAGAAAGGGGAGATACTGTTGATGAGAGACCTGAATATGCCAGATGTTAACTGAAGCACATTTGCTGCAGCCACATCCAAGAGCAGGGCCATTCTTGATGCCCTACAGGTGGCAGGCCTCAGACAGCTAGTTTCAGAACCCACTTGTGAGGGAGCAATCTTAGACCTTGTACTCTCAAACGGGGGCAGTGAGAGGATCTCAGATCTGAAAGTGGGTTGCCATCTGGGGACAAGTGACCATCAAACAGTATGGTTCACATTGACCTCAGCTACAGAGTCAAGCCATACAAAAGTGAGGGTACTGGACTTTAGGAGGGTTGACTTTAGCAAGATGGGAGAGTGCCTCAGAAAAGCACTAGCAAACAGGCTAGAAGGAGGTGTGGAGCAACAATGGGGAATCATCAGAACTGCCATCACAAAGGCAACAAGCCTTTGTGTGAAGCAAACAAACAAATCAAAATGAAAGAAAAAGCCACTATGGTTCTCAAAAGAGGTGGCTGTGAAAGTCAGGAAGAAAAAGATAGCATTCCGGAAGTATAAGGAAACACAGAAGGAGCAGGACAGAGAGCTGTACCAGTTAAAGCAGAAGGAAGCAGAGAGGGAAGTCAGAATAGCAAAGGCCCAAGCTTAGGAAAAGATAGCCAACTCAGTTAAGACGGGGGATAAAACCTTTTATAGATACATCAGCGAGCGTAGAAAGACAAAGGGAGGGATAGTGAGGCTGAATAGAATGAACAGTGGGTGGGCAGAGGGGGACAGTGAAAAAGCAGTGATACTAAACTAATATTTCTGCTCAGTATTCACAAAAGAGGAGGGGGGAGTGCCTAATCCAATTAACAGAAGCACTCTTGATAGGGGGGTTGATCCCAGTTCTTTCACAGAAGAAAGGGTTCTGCAAGAACTCCTAAAATTAAAGGTGGACAAAGCAATGGGCCCTGATGGAATTCACCCCAGAATTCTAAAAGAATTAAGGGAGGAACTAGTGAAACCACTAGCTACTCTCTTTAATAAATCATGGGAGGGTGGTGTGGTACCCAAGGACTGGAGGAAGGCAGATGTGATTCCCCTTCACAAAAGTGGGACCAAGACAGAGGCAGGAAACTACAGACCTGTCAGTCTGACCTCTGTGGTAGGGAAAGTGATGGAGTCACTTCTGAAGGAAAGAATAGTTGAGTACCTAGAGGCCAGTGGGGCACAGGACCTAAGGCAGCATGGGTTCACAGAGGGAAGGTCATGTCAGACAAATCTAATAGATTTCTTTGACTGGGTGACCAAAGTAGTAGACCAGGGAGGGGCTGTGGACATGGCCTAACTTGACTTTAGCAAGGCATTTGACACAGTCCCACACAAAAGATTAATAGTCAAATTAACCAGCCTGGGAGTGGGTCCCATGGTGGTAGCCTGGGTAAAACATTGGCTGCACAACAGGACACAGAAGGTAATTGTAAATGGAATCCACTCTGAAGAAAGAGGGGTTTCCTAGTTGGGTACCGCAGGGTTCAGTATTGGGTCCAGTCATTTTTAATGTCTTCATCAGTGATATTGCAGAGGGACTGGAAGGAAAAGTGTGCCTTTTTGCAGATGACACAAAGATCTGCAACATGGTTGATACACAAGGAGGCATGGAAAGGATGAAAAGGGACTTGGCAAGGTTGGAGGAATGGTCAGAAGTATGGCAGCTAGGATTCAATGCAAAGAAGGGCAGAATAATGCACCTGGGAAACAAGAACCCAGGGGAAGAATACACAATAGGGGGGAGGTAGTAACAACAACAAAAAAGGAAAGGGACCTGGGGGTGATCATATCAGATGACCTTAAGGTTAGCAAGCAATGTGAGAAGGCAGTAGGGAGGGCTGGGGGTATACTGGGATGTATAGGGAGAGGCATCAGCAGCAGCAAACAGGAGCTTGTTATCCCTCTGTACAGACAGTTGGTGAGACCCCATCTGGAGTACTGTGTCCAGTTCTGGAGACCCCATCTCTGCAAGGACATATACAGGATAGAGACAGTCCAGAGGAGGGCAGCTAAAATGGTGCAGAGTCTGCAAGAGAAGCCGCATGAGGAGAGACTAAAGGAGCTTAATATGTATACCCTTGAGGAAAGAAGGGTGAGGGGGGACATGATAGAAACTTTTAAGTACCTCAGTGGAATCAACAAAGTCCAAGAGGGTAGCATCTTTCAGAAAAAGAGACGTGCAAGAACAAGGGGACACAATTTAAAGATAAAAGGAGGTCAGTTCAGGGGCAATGTGAGGAAGTATTATTTCACAGAGAGGGTAGTGGATGCATGGAACAGCCTTCCTGAGGCAGTTGTGGGCTCTAAAACTGTGGGAGAATTCAAGAATGCATGAGACAGACATAACGCAATTCTTGTGGGGGGTAGGAAGAAATAGGCTGTTTGTTAACTAGGATCTGCGGCCTATCCTGTAGGTAGGGAAATGGGCAGACTAGATGGGCCAAGCAGTCCTTATCAGCCGTCAAAGTCTATATTTCTATGTTTCTAAGGATTACCTTGTCCTTGTGGAGGACCAAGAAAGGAGACTCCACTGAGAGCGTCTAGAGCTCAGTGATCCTTATAGTAGAGAAGAAGGCAGTTTTCCGCAACAGGTGTGACATCCCATACCTGTGCATAGGCTTGAAAGGCTTGCCCATCAGCACTGCTAGAACTGGCAACAAGTCCCAAGGTAGTGGTGGTTCATGCACTGGCAGGTTCAAGTGGTATAGGCCTTTGAAAAGGGACCCAACCACCTTTTCCTGTGCCACCATCAATATACCAGCTCAGGAGCTAGTAGCCCATTCCTTGACCAAAGAGTGCTCAGTTGAAGCCATAGCCAAGTGCTCGAGAGGCCTTGAGTAGTTGGAGGAGTCACAGGAGTGGAAAGAATGTGCCCTTTCCTGGTCCCACAACTGACAGCGGGTTTTCTTGGACATTTTCCCACAGTGGGCTGAGCTCTCTCCGAGGGTCTGGAGGGCCTACTACATATCATGGAGTTCAGACAAGAAGGGTGCCCGACACTGGCCCCTAACAGGAGCAGTGCCAAAACTGACAAGGTAACCACCCTGGCCATGTCCATTGTCTCTTCCATAACTGCAAGCTGGGCCACAGACCCCACAGCCATGGGGGCCGTCTTGCGAGCTGCCTTAGTCTTGAGCTTCAGGTCATAATTGTCTGGCCAACTGAGAAGAAGGCGAAGCGTGCAGTCTTCCAGGGACAAGGGTAGCATCGCTTGGCACAGGCCGCAAGCAGCAACATCATGTGATGCCCCCAGACAGTAAAGGCACGACACATGCGGGTCAGTCCTGGACATGTTTTGCTGGCACTGGACACACTATTTGAAGCTGGAAACCAGCTTGGAGTCCTCATGTTTAATTGAAGATGTTGGTCAATGAGTATGGAACCAAGGAAAAAAATCGCTAAGAATGAAGTGGAAGAAAAAATTAACAAGTTTGCCACATAGCACACTTTTAGCTTGATGCCTACACTGTGCATGGAGGTGTGAAGGAGGAGATCTGACTCTTCCAGCGGAAACCAAGATCGAACGTCACAGGGCAAGGCCAGGGAATGTACCACCTGGGGCGGGGGGGAGAAGCTTATCTAAGACGTTCTGGCAAATCAGCCTGTCAAAGGAAGACTGTCAGAAGTGTGGATACGTGAACCATATCCACATCCCTAGAACTACACTGACAAGGCCTCCCTGAAGAAGCGTGTATGCACAAAATTGTTTGGGGCACTTCCTGAGCACCTCAGTGTGACCGCATTTTTTTTGCACTGTATATGTAAATTGTCTTTTTCATTTTCTACAAATGAAAGCATTTTGGACGATGTACCTAGTGGTAGTCACCATGTTTTTGGTTCAGATGTAAATTGTGTTTACACTGAGCATGCCAACAACAGAGCAGTCTTATTTCTTGGAACAGAGGGCTCTACATGACAGGGATTTTACATAATCATGATCAGGAAGAGAGAAGGGGTCTGTGTAAGGTAATATAAGTTCCAGAAAGTAGGTATACACACACACACACACACACACACACACACACAAAAGCTGACTTTAGAGGTCCTGAAGAGAGCTGGGCAGTCAGACCAACATGGGATGTGGCAACCTGCAACCATACAGACTTTTAGTGGTGGCTACAGCAGCTCTGGGTACATCTCAGCCATCACATCTTTCTAAGTCCACTGTCCATCCATCCAGCCAGTACAAACACACAAGTCAGCTCTGCTCTGCCAAACAGACTACCTCAGCAGCAGTGGTTGCAGCAACTCTAAGTACATCTCAGCCAAGTCCTGCTCACACCTGGGACATCAGGCAGCAAAGTGACCGAATGTTTGAGGGCAAAGAGCCCAAGTGAACCCCCCCTCCTTGTCAGTAGGAGCCATGACCAATAAGGAGAAAGGGAAACTGGTTTCCTTTTGTTAAGAAAAAAAAAATACAAGTGTCTTGGCCTTGGGGGCAATGCTTGGGGAGTTTGGGAGGTGGGGGGCTTGACACCAGGGATAGGACTGGGAGGTACAGTGGAAGAGTGTTTGTGATCAAAGAGCCCAACTCAATCTTGCCCACATCGGTTCGGCTATAGCTGCAATCAGCAAGGGGAAAGAAAAGATGGATACCTTTTTTTAGACTGCTTAGAGAGATCAGGAGGTGGGGGAATCAATACCAGGGACATTAAGATTAAGTAAAGTAGCAGGAAGATTGTAGGCATGGTGTCCAACTGAATCCTGCCTTCATCAGTAGGAGTTGTAATTGGTGAGGGTGAAGGGAAACTGGATACTTTTGGTTTTTTTAATACATAAATATGAGGAGTCCCAGTTTTTTTGAGGGGGGTAGGAACTACTGCTTGGAGAGATTGGGAGGTGGGGGGATAGTCATCTGTGAAAGAGAATGAATGGGGCAGTTTTAAGAGATCACTTGACAGTGGGGGCCGCTACCCCAGGACAGACAGCAGGGTCGAGAGTGGGCAGGGGGAGAAGGGAGAGCGAGAAACAATGGCATTCAAGATTTGCAGGGAAGAAAAAAGTGCTGGGGGGACAGTAAAAGAGAGGGGAGGGGAGGGGAGGGGACAGAAAAAGAGAGACGGAGAGAAGCACAGTGAACTCATGCATAATGCATACCAGCGCTGTGATGAAACTCCACTGCACAGAGGGAAAATGTGCAATTTTCTGGCTGTCCTCTTTCTCCTCTTTGTTCACAATATGTCAGCACAGCTCTGCTATGCAGCCTTAAGAAAACATTATTCACCATAGTAAAGTTGTTTCTTTATAGGGGATTCCTCACTATATTTACACTTTATGCAGTCATCTCATCTGAGAGTGACGCCCTGGAGATAGAACCTATGTAAATTCTGGAATTTGAAATGTAGGTTCAAACTCTGCATCAGCGCTCCACTCTGGCCATTGCTCAGATCTGTTTCCAAGCCAGAGTGGAGCAGCGACTAATGAAGCTAGCTAAAAGGCTACCAAAAATTTGAGAACATTTTTTATAGAATTTAAAAAAAACACCAAACATTGAAGCAAACTTGTGAACATTTTTCATATATACAATAAGAACAAACTCATAAATTTAGAAACTGCAATAGCAAGGCTCAAGCAACCTCAATTAAAAAATAATTGATTCCCATGTGAACCTAATTTTAGGTTCTGGAAGGGGAGGCAGAGTAGGGAGAGTAAACATAATAAGGGATCCCTTAAGAAACAACATTACTACAGTGAGTAATGTTTTCTTCTAACCCCAGGAATCCCTCACTTAAACGTTTACACTTCATGCAGACTCAGTAACAGTACCTTGGGAGGCTGGATCCAGAACCTTGTTAGGAAAAAGGTTCTGCAGACAGCAGTTCCAAAGCTGGCATCCCTTCTGGGTTGTATGTCCAAACAGCAGTGCTTTACGAAGGTGTGTACTGTTTTCCAGGTAGCTGCTTTGCAAATGTCTAACAATAGGATGCCTCTTGAGGATGCCACAGAGGCAGAGGTACTCCCTGTGGAGTGTGCCCTTAAGCCTCTTGGTGGCATTTTGTCCAGCTTTTTCATAGCAAAAGTGAATGCATGAGACTATCCAGCGAGAGACAGATCTTGTTGTAGCTGGTTTGTTTTTGCCAACCTCACCATAGGTAGCAAAAAAAATATGAGTACTCTGGGACCTGACATGTTTCGTCTGGTCCATGTAGATAGTCAGGACTCACTTTAGGCCCAGCCTATGTGATTGTTCATCACCTGGACTGAAATGCTTTGGACAGAGTACAGGAAGCATCACGGACTGATTCAGGTGGAATTCAGATACCACCATAGGAAGGAATTTTCTGTTAGTTCTAAGACCTGTTTTTTCTCTGTGTGGGATTATTTAATTTGGCTCTGTGCAGAGGGCTTACTATTCACTTACACTCCTAGCAGAGGTCATTGCAACTTGGTGGTGTTACAGCAGAACTGAATGCAACAGACTATCCAGTGACAGGTCTCTTTGTAGCTGGTTTCAAATGCCAACCTCACCACAGCTAACAAAAAGCTGGGTGATGTGGTACAGGACACCCTTTGTCTGGTCCATGCAGATAGTCAAGACTCACTTTAGTTCCAGGCTATGCAACTTTTCCACACCTGGACTAGAATGCTCTGGATAGAGTACTAAGAGGGTGACCGTTTCAGGTAGAATTCAGATACCACTTTAGGAAAGAATTTCTGTTGGTTTTAAGAACTACTTTATCCCTATGAGGAATTATGTAATTTGGCTCTGTGCAGAGGGCTTGCAGTTCACTTATCCTCTTAAGCAGAGGTCATTGAACCAGGAATATTGTTTTTCATGCAACATACTTCAGGTCAACAGTTTCCATAGGCTCAAAAGGAGCTTCCATAAGCTGGACAAGGCATATGTTGAGGTCCCAGGGTGGGGGAGGGTTCCTCACTAGTGGGTACAAATGGCTTAGATCTTTTAAACCCTTTTAAAAATGGGTTGCTAGGCAAAAGGCTTTTCCTTGCCAGATGAAATGCATGCTGATACTGCTGCTAAGTGCACCTTTAAAGCTGAAGATCACAGGCCTAACGACTACAGGTGTACTATGTATTGGAGAATTACAGGTATCTCTGCCTCTATTAGATTTATTTTTCTGGGGGCATACCAGTAGGAAAACCTTTTCCATTTGGCGGAATAAGCTTTCCTGTAGCTGGTTTCCTTGAAACCTGAAGCATCTTCAGGACTTCTTCTGAGAGGTCCAATCTGGAAAATTCTATCTCCCCAAGAACCATGCCCTCAGGTGCAGGGGCCTAGGATTTGGGAATGTTGTTCTGCACTGGGACAAAAGGGGCCTAGGATTTGGGAATGTTGTTCTGCCCTGGGACAAAATCAACATACTGTGACTCAGTGGAAGGCTGATTGGATTCTTGCTGCACATGACCATGAGCATTGAGTACCAGGCCTGTCTGGCCCCGTCCAGACCTATCATGATCACTGTTGCAGGTTCCCTCCTGAGTTTCAGGAGTACTTTCTGAATGAGTGCAAATGGTGGGAAGGCATACAGAAATTTCCCTGCCTAGTTCAGGACCAGGGCATCCTTAGGGCAATTCCTCCAGCTGGTGATCTGCAACAAAAGTGTGGGAGCCGACAGTCCTCCCAAGATGCAAACATCTATATTTGGGGTGCCCCACCTTCTGAACACAGTGGCCAGAACCTGCTAGTTTAAGGCTCATTCATGACTTCCATGGCTAATTCTGCTTAGGGAATCTGCCAGGACATTGTCTTTGCCTGGCAGATGCAATGCAGATATTTGCTTATAAGGAGTATGCCAGGTCCCGGATCCTCATAGCCTCTGCACACAGTTTTGAGGCTCTTGCTCCTCCCTGCTTGTTTATGTAGCACACTGCTGTGATCCTGTCTGTACTGATTCAGAAAGTCTGACCCTGTAGCTGGGAGGAGAAAGACTGCACTAATAGCAGTACTGCTCTGAGCTCCAGGAAGTTTATGTGTCCTACTGACTCCTGTGGGCTTGCAGGTGAGAGCCCCACCCCAAGAGTGATCGTAATAAGAATACTTGTTAGTGATTGCTGAAGGGAGGGAATGCCCTCTCTAAGGTTACTTTCTTCCTTCCATCACTGTAATGATTCCACTAGTGTTTGTCACTGGCACTAGCTTTGAAAGTGGATCCCATCTTTCAGACCAGTTGTCCCTTAAGTGGTACTGGGTGTCACTCATTTGAAACCTGGCCCATGGAACCACAGCTGTGGATGTGACCATGTGACTTAGTAACTGCAGGAAGTCTTACAGGTCTCAGCTGACCTGCTGTGAAAGACTATGCTGTTGCTATTGTAAGCCCCCCCATCCCGGCATCTAAGGGTATTTCAGATGGTAACTTTGGTGGGAGGGGGGCACCGTACAACCAGAAACACAGTCCCAGAAAGTTAAAACTTTTTACCTGGGTTCCTAGAAGATGTCTTTGGTGGGGGAGGGGCAGCCTTTTTTAGCAGCCAGGGGCATACAGCAGTTGTGGAGGCAAACTTGATTAGTGCAATCACACAATGCCATAAATAAAGTCCACTGTACACTCCAGGTTAAAAGAAGAAGAAAAAAATATGATTTGAATAAATTTGATTATCACTCCATGGAGTGTGGGGTGCAAACTACATGGTGGGTAAACATTAGGGTGAGCTACTCAATACAGTCTGCAGCAAAACTTTAGGGTTTCAGAAGCTCTTACACTGCAGTGCTCCCTTAGGGCCAAACAGGCTCCACAATCCTGGCAGCAGCAAACAAGAGCAGGCTGAAAGCAGGCCACAAACTGGATGTTTTCTCCCCGAACTCACTCCAGCACAAAACTTACTTTCCTTTCAACCTTCTTCTGGCATTGAACTCATGGGCCACACACCACACTAACAGGGTACAGAGTAGCTGAACGCAACAATTGGTACTCCCAGCACCAGTGGTCTGAATCTGGAGCTCCCTTTAGGTGGTCTCTTCTCACAGCAAACAAAGTCCCTCAGAAAATGTCAAGTCCCCTCTTTCCTAAGCCTCGTGCAGCTCCGAGCATCCGGGGGCATTTTTACATTAGCCCTGGTAACCCCTGAGACCCATGCACTCTCCATGCATAGACTGAATAGGAGTCTCAGCATCCCCTGGCCAGGCCAACGTGCCCCCAGAAAGGGAGACAGGCTGCCATCACGGTGTTCCCACAACACGGACTGCTACCACTCTGCTACCCCAACAACCTGGCACAGGACTTTCTCTGTGCTCGCCCACAGATGAGGATATGAGGGCCCCCACCTGTGCCACCCCACCAAGGTGACAGAGAATCACGAGATAGGCCACTTACATTCATCCTGGGCTCTGGCTCCACAACAAGCACAGGTGGTCCCCTTAAAGCTTCAGATTCCTCCAGGACCCCAATCATTACATTCTCTGCCAGTCTTCAAGAGGGGCAGGCCAAGGTGGCAAGCAGCCCACCCTGGCCCTGAACCTTGGCCCTCATGGCCGAAACAATCTACAGGTCACTGCCTGTCTTCTCACTCCCACGGACCTTTCCTTTACATATCGAAAACCTCCCCCATTATAACCCTGGGCTGAGGCCCCCCCACTGCTGGCAGGCATGACCCAGCTCCAGACTTTGTGGCTAAAAATAAATTAACTAGTAAGTTACCAAAGAGCTTACACTATCAAAGCTGTAACTTTGGGCTGCAGAAGGAAAGCTATCCCCTGCAGTATGTTTAGCGCTGCTCCTGTGAAGTCCAGTACTTGAATAGCCTCTAGCTAGGACTTCTGCAGGTTTATAAAGAATCCCAGGTTCTCCAAGGTGCTTTTTACCGATTGAACTGAGCACCCTACCTCTTGTCCTGTTTTCTGTGAGACTAGCCAGTCCAGGTGTAGGAACAAAACCCTTGACTGAAAAATTATTTTATTTTTATTATCAAGAATTGATTTTTAATTATCATTTTATGCGATTTTTATATGGAACTAATTTCTGGTTAAGATTAATGTTGATTAAGTCTTAAAAACATTAAAATAGAGGAATGATGCAATTTAAAATGAAGACAGTTTCAGAGTTCAGAAAAAAAAATGATTCAGTAAAGTCTTCTGTTAAATTGGAAGTCCCATGAGAGGGGCCTATCCACATTCCAAGGAGACTTCAACTGGAGCTATCTCAGTACCAGAGAAGCAGCCCTGTGATCTGACTGATTTATAGCAATGTTTTTAAATCCAGTCTAGAGTGGACATTTCAGAGCTAGATATGCATGACTACAATCAAATAAGATACCAGTGACTGATACAGACTCATGTGAAGAAAAATAAAACTGTTCCTCTGTTTAAACTTTGAATATTAAGAAAAGTATTTGGCTTATAACTTAAAAACACAATATGGTGCTGCCATGAAAATTGGACAGTTATTGGACACTAGTACGATAAATAAGCTTACTAAGTTTCATGAATGCAGGACCAAGAGTTTATGAATTATGATTAAAACATATTTTAATATAATTTTCTTATTAAAAATTAGACACTTCTATTATCTTATGATAGCTCACATGCTAAGCAGTCTGACAATAAGACTCTTAAAAATTTATTTTGTTGCTATAGAGAAAAAAAATCATCTAAAAGTTTATAGTGAATTAACAACTCTGACAGAGATTTATTACATTGCCTTTGAAAACAAAGCACGTTATGTGTTTCTACAAAGAGTAATATTTTAAAGACTTTAATAATGGATTTTCGTTACAAGTCTTATATCATTCTATAGCTTAGAATATTTAGAGCAAGACTATCATTTTATTTTAAGACTTTTTTAAAATTATGAAGTTATTACCCTTAATAGTGTAACTTAGGAAATATAAATGCCAGGAATATCAGTTTTATACCAAAATGCTGCCCTTAAGGAGAAACGCCTAAATATGTAAGTTTAATGTTTAAATTAACTTAAATGGAAATGTTATTAAGAGAAATCATTTTCAGTATAAAACCAGTTCTGAGAAAAAGGGGATGTCTTAGAATGCATTTCTGTATGTCATCATGTATCATCTAAGAAGTCCTATCTCTTTAGTGACTCAGGCCAATCAAAATCTGGTGATGACATCACCAGGACAGGTAGATATTAGTGAATTTGACTGATCATACCTCAGTCTGAGCCAACTATCGATGCAGAAGGATCTCTGTTAGTTTAACTAAGAATTTTAATGACTTTATCAGCATAGCTAGGCCAAAGAGCTTTGGGCCATGTCTGTTTGAAACACAGGATCTAGCCTAAGGATAGCCAGAAGCTTATGCAGTGCTGCTACAAGATCCAGGTGCAAAAAACAGATGCAAGAACATTCTCATTGTGTATGAAGCAAAGTTTGTGTTTTATCTGCTGAGCATTTTGGCTGAAGTATTGTTGCCTGCTGATATCTAGATCAGAGACTTAACTTTAAAATTCACATGAGCTGCTGTATACAGTGTTGTGAGTAAGGAAAAGTCCAGAGTCTAAGGTTCTAATAGCAGATGTACAACATAAAAAAATTTAGTTCCAGTTACAGAAACAACTTTGCTATCCACAAGAAAGTTCTTTGAATCCAGTATTGCTATGGACTGTGCAGATCAAAGCTGTGTTCTACAAATACAAGAACTGACTTTTGGTAAAGTGACTTTCAACAAGGGAAGTTTAACCTGCAGTGTTTGTCCATGCTAAAGAAGTTCTAGGGTCAAGAAAATTAGCTAACAAAGAGACTTCTCATCAAGAGCCAGACTTAACCCAGAGTTCTAAGTTGAGAAAAGAAGAACCACTTCTACAACCAGAAATATACATATAATTTTATTACTTTCACTAATTTTTAATAGTTCAGTAATTTAAATTGGTTTATCTGGAAAATAACAAGGGAATTTACTTCTAACTATAGAACTTGGGTATCTAGTGTAATCTTTAAACTGAGAAATATTTTGCATGATTTGAAAGGTTAAAACTGAGTTTTATGAAAGTAGAATACAAAACACTAGTGTAATAAGTTGTTGCCAGTTCTCATAGAAAATACATTTTGCATGCTATCAAGTTTTGAAACAAGTTTTATACAGAAATAATCTGAGATATTGATCTTATGAGTTGTGTGTTCTTATGCACGAAGGTTATGTTAAATACTAAGTACGATAAAAGTTTAGTATAACTATTACCATTTATTATGCTAAGTATCACTTATTCATTTGCACTGTTTATTTGCTAAAATTTGTTTTATTAGTTTGCTGGATTATCTGAAACAATTTTGTTGATGTTTACAGTATTAGGCTTGATATTTATGCTAATGAGGAATATTTTGAATTATTGTATAGGTGTGAATAAATTATATATTTTTTTATTATTACAAGTGTGGAAAGCAGTGTCATTTGCTGTTATATTTAAACCTGGTGAGCATAGGATCATATCATATTTGAATTTATATTGTTTTTGGTAATTTATGAAATAATTGTTGGGTGAGGCCCGAGGTAAATCCAAGTGCATTATTGTAAAAAGCGATGTTATAAGCCTTTGTTCTGACATCTTTGGGGTTCTCGTCCATGATATAATTGTTAGTAAATAACAATCCACACTTACAGTGCATGAAAAATAAATGTTTTTATTGTTAGTATTACAAAAGTTCTACATTTCTGCTTTGTTTTTCTGAGTCTGAAGTTACCTTAAGCAAAAGAAAAGGGAGCCAAAGCCTAGGGGTGAAAAGAATAGAATCTCTGACTAATATTAAAGCAACAAGAAAAAGAAAAAATAACTTTAAAAGCCTGAAGAAAAAATATTTTGTTTTTAAATTGTTGTGTAAGAAGTTATTGCTATGTTAACTGTTGTTCAAAAGAATACTTTGTTGTTGTTAAAGTCATAGATACATAGACAGTGTCGGCAGATAAGGGCCTATGGCCCACCTAGTCTGCCCATTTGAGCTTGTAAGTTCAGTTTGTTTTCCTAGAAGTCTGTTTCCCCTTACCCCTGCCCTCTAGAATTCCTTTATGTCTATCCCATGCATTCTTAAATCCCGTGATTGTTTCAGCTCCCACCACTTCCTCTGTCAGGATGTTCCACTTGTCCACCACCCATTCTGTGAAGAAATTCTTTCTCATGTTTCCTCTGAATCGTCCTCCCTCCAACTTCATCCCATGCCCTCTAGTCCTGAAACATCTTTTTCGCTTAAAAATAGTGTTTTCCTGCACCCTGTTCCTCCCTGTAAGATACTTGTATGTCTCTATCATATCCCTCTCTCCTCCCTCTCCTCCAGGGAGTACATGTTCAGTTCCTTCAACCTGTCTTCATAGGACTTGTGATGCAACCCATGCACCATCTTTGTTGCCCTCCTCTGAACCTTCTCTACCCTGTCTATGTCCTTACGTAGGTATGGTCTCCAGAACTGTGCACACTGTACTCCAGGTGGGGCCTCACTGAGTGTCTTGTATAGCGGAATTATGACCTCCCTTTTTCCTGCCTGGTGATGCCCCTGCCTATACATCCCAGCATCCTATTTGCTTTACCTGATGCCTTGTCACACTGTTTCCCTACCTTGAGGTCATCAGAGGACAACCCCAAGATCCCTTTCCTGCTTGGTGCATGCTATATCCTCACCCCCAACTGATATATTGTGCCAGGGTTTTGTGCCCATATGCATTATCTTGCACTTCTTTGCATTGAATTTCAACTGCCAAACCCTTGACCATTCTTCAAGTTTCTGCAGGTCCCTTCTCATTCTGTCTACACTCTCTGGTGTGTCTACTCTGTTACAGAGCTTTGTGTCATCAGCGAACAGTGAAATTCTGCCTTCTAGATCCTGTGCAATGTCACTGATGAAGATGTTGAATAGGACCGGTCCCAGCACTGATCCCTGTGGTACCCTACTGGTTACTCTTCCCTCTGTGGAGTGACAGCCATTTACAACCACCTCTGTGTCCTGCCACCCAGCCAGTTACCTACCACCACACTACTGTCCTGCCCACACCCATATTCCCCAGTTTGTGTAATAGTCTTCTATGTGGCACAGTGTCAAAGGCCTTGCTGAAGTCCAGATAGGCCATGTCCACTGCCCTCCCCATCCACCTCCCTAGTCACCCAGTCAAAATTCAAACATGCTGGTCTGAATGACCTCCCTGGTGAAACCATGCTGCCTTGGGTCCTGTAGTCCATTGACAACCAGATGTTCCACCAACTTCTCCTTCAGTAGTGCTTCCATGATCTTTCCACTACCGAGGTGGAGGCTGACTGGTCTGTAGTTCCCTGCTTCCTCTTTGTTCCCACTTTTGTATAGGGGACTACATCTGCTGTCCTCCAGTCTTTGGGATACCTCCTGTTTCCAGTGATTGGCTGAACAGGCTAGCCAGAGGTTCAGCCACCACCTCTCTTAGTTCTTTAAGGACCCTGGGGTGCACCACATCTGGCCCCCATTGCTTTATCAGCTCTTATTACTTCCAGTTCCTTCCAGGACCTTTCTCGTGTAAAGGACTTGTGTCCATTTCTGCACCATTCTCACCCTTGTACCCCTTCAGACCCATTACCCCCTCTTCCTTAGTAAAGACTGAGCAGAAATACCTGTTCAATATGTCAGCTTTATTGTTGTCATCCTCCACGGGCTCCCATCCTCCCCTTCAGTCTCACTATCCTCCCTTTGTCTTTTCTTTTCATATGTACCTGTAAAGGTTTTGTCCCTTTACCCACTGATTTTGCAATGTGTTCTTCTGTCTGAGCTTTGGCTTCCCTTACTGACTTCCCTGCCTCCTTTGTTTCTCCTGGTACTTCTCCCTATCCCTTCTGCCTGTGTCTTTTGTATTGCCTGAATGCAATCTTTTGGCTTTCTTTCTTTGCTACCTCTTTGGAAAACCATAATGGTCTCCTCTTCCTTTTCCTCTTGCTAACCTGCTTAATGCATAATTCTGTTGTTCTTATAATCCCTATTTTAAATACTGCCCACTGTTCCTCAACCCCTGATTCCTGTCCCATTCCCCTTAATGCCTCTTTCAAGTATCTCCCCATTTTCCCAAAGTCTGCCCCCCTAAAATCCAGGATACGTGTTTTTGTGTGGTTTGGTTCTGCTCTTTCTGTGATTTCAAACCACAATGACTGGTGGTCACTGTTACCCAGGTGCTCCCCACTGTTACCCCCTCACACTGTCCCTGTTTCAGTAGCACAGCGTCCAGTATTGCCTTCTGCCAAGTTGGTTCCATGAGACCAGCTGTTGAGGAAGGCACCCTGAAGGGAGTCCAGGATAAATCTGCTCCTAGTTGATGCTGCTGCTGGGATGCTCCAGTCCACGTCTGAGTATGTTGAAGTCTCCAACCAGTACTATCTCACTCCTTGTCTGCCATCCTTTGATGGCTAGCATCAGCTCCCTATCTGTTTCTTCCTCCTGGGCTGGTGGTCTAGACCACACCTGTAGGGATGGCTGGCCCCATTTTCCCTTTCCAGCTTAACCCACAGTATCTCTCCCCCATTTTGTTCCTCCTGGATCTGTGTGGCCCTTATGTCATTTTCTACATACAGTGTCACTCCTCCCTCCTTCCTGCCTGCTCTGTCTCTTCTGAATATGTTTTAGCCAGGTATGGCCATCTCCAGTCATGGTTATCATTACACCAGGTTTCAGTGATGGCCACAATGTCCAGGTCTGACTGTACCATGACAGCCTCCAGATCTTCCATCTTGTTGCTAAGGCTCCTGGCATTTGCACACATGGCTTTCCATGATTTGACCTCCTAGACTGCTTCACTGTTCTACTCCAGCCCCTTCCTTGGTTGTCATTTTATCCCTGGTTCTCCTTGCTGTTTGCCTTCTGCTGAATTTTGCCCTTTTCTGCTTATCCACCTTTTGGACACTAATCTCCATCTTTTGCACACTGCTTTGCAGAGATATCCACTCCTCTGGTTCACTGGTTCCACTACTAGCTGGGGGGTGAGCAAGTAGGTACCGCCCTTGCTGGCCTGCCACCCCCTTTGCTAGTTTAAATGCTTGTCAATGTAGCATTTAAACTTATCATTGAGTGTTTGATCTCCTCCAGGATGGATGCAGGCCAGGCTTGAACAAACCTCCATCCCTCAGGTGGGTCCCCAGTCACCAATGAGTCCAAGCTTCCCTCCCTCACAGCACCAGTTCTTCAACCATGAGTTAAGTTCCTGGTGCATGCACTCCATGTCTCTCTTTGTTCTCAGGTAGTACTTCTGAGAAAGTGACAGAAGTAGCTACTTGCTTGAGACCCTCCTCAGTTTCCTCAAACTCTTCCTGAACTTCCTTTGCTCCCATTTGCCAAGTCATTAGTACCTAGGTGGATAATGACATCCAGCTCACCCTCCCATCTTGCCTTCCCAGTGATCCCCAGTATCTTCCTTCCATCCTCCATGCCGTGGCACCTGGTAGGCACCTCACCTCCCTGTCCTCCCCTCCTGTGTTCCTAGCTGATCCCTCTTACGATGGAGTCCCCACCAGGATTCACTTCCTCCTCCTCTGGGGTCCACTGCTTTCCCCACTGAGGTCACCTCCTTGCCTAACCTCCACATCCTTTCCTTCCACTTCCCTGGAATTTATTTGGTTGTCCTCATTTGCCAGTGTGGCATATGTGAGTTCTTGAGAGGAATAGGATCTGGTGTGCCTCTGCCTGACTGCTCTAACCCTCCCTGAGCCCACTGTCATCCAAGTGCCTCGTCTCGGCATCCTTTGAGGCAGCTGCATTGGACTGGGTGGTCCCTGGATAGGGGGATGGTGACTTCTGACCCAGTTTACTTCACTCTGAGTCTGGCTACCTCATCCGCAGTCCAGAGAGATGCATGCAGATAGGGCAGCACCTCAGTGTCCAGAAGGTCTGCCTGAATATGGCTGCCCCACAGCCACTGCATTGCACCACCCCACATTATACTGCAATTCCACTACTTCTCTGCTACTGAAGCTCTCTTAGTTCTCTTTTTTTTTATTTACAGTACTAAAAATCCTGTAACTGATCGTCAGATATATATTTTTTAAGGAAAAAGAAACCAATAAATAAATAAATGAGTCAAAACACTTGTCGTGCTGAGGGTGGTCTTCTTCCCCCTTATGCCCCTCCTACTTCACACCTCTTACTATACCCTGTGTTTAGCTCCTGTAAATCAGATTTATCAGGGCATATAATTAAGAGTTGGGGAAGGGTGGGGGGAAAATTTGCAGCAATTAAAGACAGCACAGAATTACACCACCACTATGTTTTAAATTTTCAACAGCCCAAAAACAATTATAAGTAAAGACAACACAGAAAGAAAGTATAGTGTCACTACAAGCCTACAATCTAAGTTTAAAAGAAAAATACCAATTACCAGTTACTCTAAAGCACTGAATTGAATATGTTTCCTTCCTTCACCTTCTGGCTTCTTCTGAGAAGATGAACCTCTGTTTGCTGCTTTAACTGAGTCTGTAATCACTATTGCATAGCCATGACAACTTTAGCTGTAACTGCTGATGTGCTTAGCACTGAGAGTGTAATTTATACCCCAGCACCGCTGACTTTTATTAGAAGTAAAAATGAAAGAATACAACAGCTGGAGAAAATGTTGGAAGATAAATGTTTTGAGTGTGGTAGGTTTGCAGGCCAGGTAGACATTTTAGAAAAGCTTTTACAGGAGTATAAAAATGACCTTTCTAATAACTACTGTGACTTAGTCAAGCTAAAGGTTGAAAATGCTGTCTTGCAAAGTGAGTTAAATGCAGCTAAACAATATCAAGAACAGTGTTTACATTTGAAAAGAGAAAATGTTGAACTAGCAGATGCTTATGCACAGATTAACAAGGATTTGACTGAATTAAAAGAAAAGTATGAAAGTTTACAAGGTAAAAATCAAGTTAAATGAAAAATGAAAGCATTTAAAAGGTTAGATTGTTTGACTGATTCTGGTATATCATTGAGTGTATCATCTGACTCAGAAAATGAATTACCTCAGAGCAAAAACAAGATTACCCCTAGATTTAAAGGGGATTCTAATTCTGATTCAGAGCATGAAACATTCAAGAAATACAAGAATAAGCACAAGATTAAGCAAAAAGGGAATCTCTGTACCTCAAGCTAAGGTGTTGGAGACTACCACCTCTAATACTCCAGCTAAGGGGGCAGAGAATTTACCTCTGTCTAGCAAAGAAGAACAATTGAAGTCCAACTGGGACCTAGCAGCCTTATCAAGACTCAAACCAATACCAACACTGGAGCCCCTCTCAAAAGGAGAGAGGCCCAGATGCAAGGTATGGCTGTGAGCATGGTAACAAAACTGGCCACAGGGGGCACCACTGTTGTGACTCTATTCAGCAAAGTAATAGCGCAACTCAAAACAGGTCTAGACATAGTTGTACAAGACTAGAGGAAATTATTAATAATCCAAAGAAAGAAATGGAAGAGACAATCAAAAAGATAGAAGAGTTAAAAGCTCATTCTCGAAGATTGATCCAAACTGTTCGGTTATCTCTTTACCTTCATTTTCCTATGGAAAATGCCTCTTCAGCTGTACCCTGTACAGATAGGACTAGTGCTGCTAAGTGACTTGTAGATCCTATTCACTCTATTGCTGACATGGTTACAGAAACTGCTATTGTTAAAAAGGATGATGAGATTGGAATAAGATTTAAAATGAGATGCCAAGTGAAGTTAAGAACACTGTCTCTGTGATTAGCCTTTCTCAAAAAGTTTCCAGAGCTAGTATCAACCACAGTGTAAAATGTCATTGTAAAACCGCTGCGTTGCCAGAAAAGAAAGACAAATTCTGCCTGTGCAACTTAATTCCCAAAGGAAAAGCAAAACAATTTTACTGTGACATAAACATTGAAAACAGTCTAAATCACAAGGCTTTGCTTGATTCTGGGGCTGAAGTAAGTCGCCTGTCTAAAAGTCTCTGTGATAAAGTGACTGATACCTCAGGTAACTCCAAAAAGCTGAAACACCTTCCTGACAGCTTACAAATTGTAGGTTATGGAGAGGAAGCTCAAAATACCTGAGGTAAAGTTTGGTTAAAATTGAAATTTGGTAAAATGGTGATTTAACATTCAGTGTATGTTACTAACAAAACAGGTAATGATTTCTTGATTGGAAATGACCTTCCAAAGATGTTTAAACCTGTTCTAGACTATGGCCAGAAAATCTTATGATCACAGGTGAAGAGGCCTATTCCATTTAGAAAGAGTCAGTAAAGTTTCTAAACAATGAAATTCATGCTACTGTGAGGAAATATGATTTAATAATTAAACAGAATTTTGTAGGATTTAAAATAAGTGAAAATTTAGTTTTGGTAATTCTAATAATTGGTTACATGGAGAAGTGAAGCTTATGTGGCTTGTGTGTCAAAACAAGATGTGATAAATCTGTAATTGAAACAGATGCCTAGCTTTCTTCACAAAGAAAGTAAGTCCTGTTTTTCCAGTGCCATCCTGTTTTTGACAAAAACATTAAACACTTAAGTACCAGACCCACTGAGGACTGTGGAAAAGAGGCGTCACTCAATAAAATCAGAGGTAAAGCTGAAATGCCAGACAACAACAGAGCTTGTGAAGTTCTGTATTGTCCAAGCAGTGCACAGGTTTACCCAATTTTAAAATGAATGGTTACAAGTGTTTCAAACCACAAATAAAGTTTGAAAAGTATAGGCACTTGTCTTGAAACTCCAGATAGCAACAGTATACTATATCCTGTATGTCATACACGGTTTGACATCTCCCATGCCTTGGGATAGATGCACTTGTACAACTGGGTGTGTATATAAACCTAGGCAATAAAATTCTGTGGTTACAATTAAGGGAAAACCCATATCCAATAAAGTGACATCACCAGCCTTGAGGTCAGATAAATTATCCCTCAAGTGTACCAAATGGTGAGGTGCTCACTGCAACAGTTTCAGATAAAGTAAATTAATTTCCTGTTAAGGTTAATGGAAAGGTGCCTTATAAACTGTATTGTGTGTGCTTAACTGGCAGTAGTGATATGGATTTAAAGATTCATTATATACTTTGCCTAGGTGTGCACTAAAGTAATGCACGTTTTTCCTAGTACATAAAAAAAAACAGGGTCTGTCACTTTTAAAACTAACTGTGGTTCGCAAAAAGTGAAGGGGAGTCCTTTAGAGTTCAGATATTTGTTGTTCCAGTTATTGGGGAGACTAACATAAAGTATTACCTTGAAAAGATAAAAAAAGGTTTTCAAGAAGCATATGTACTTAATTGTGTAAAACTAAAGTGGCTAACAATGAGAAGAATAAAATGTTGAGAAACAATTTTTTTTAATTTATATTATTTTGATTTCAAAGAAATATACAAAGACATAGTAAAAGGTTTGATTTTGATTTAGTAAAAGTATAATGAGGTAACAAAATGGTAAAAAAACTTTTGTAATTTCATTTAAGTAATCCCAATGTAACTATGATTGCTATAAATGTAAACTACAAATAGCTTAAACTTAAATCTGTGTAATACCAGAAAAGGTAACTTCCAATCAAGGAATGATATCTTGGTAAACACTGGTAAAAACTCAGACCATGGCCTCCAAGCAGTTATTGACTGCCTTGGAAACCTAAGCCACACCTCAGAAACCATTCTCTTTGGTGACTTTAATATAAATTGGCTTGCCTCCGAAGCCAACCATTTTAAAGACGCAATCCTCTCTGCCCACTTCACGAAGCTCATCGAAGCCCCCACTAGGACCAACTACAGGACAGGTACCATCACACTACTTGACTGGGTTCTCACTAACCACCCTGAGCATATCACCAATGCAACTGTCCTTCCAGACAATATCAGCGACCACTCCTCCGTCTGGTTCCGTTGGTCAAACAAGTACTCCAAACCTCCACCTAAAACCGTCTTTAACCGGATCCTAAACACAGGGTCACACCAGCCGCCTAAGAACTGATCTTCTCAACACTGACTGATCAACCATATATGGTGCCAGAGACGTTGATGGTGTGCTCGACCAGTTCATCCACCTTTTTAACCTGACCTGTGACAAACATGCACCCTTCAGAAAATGTAAAATCAAAGGCTACTGCAACCCCTGGCTGGGCTGCGACATAACTGAGCTCATAAAAAGCAGGGACCACCACTGGCATGTAGCCAGGGCCACAGGGAAGCTGTCTGACATCAATAACTATAAAAGGGCCAGAAACAACTGCACCTGGAAGATTCAAGTAGCAAAACAACAGTACTATAAAGAGGCCCTTGCTGCGCACCGGAAGTATGGCAGAAAGTTCTGAACAAACCTAAAAGAGGTCACTGGTCACAAGTCCAAATCTTCCCCCTCCATGCTCAACATCGATGGGACCCCTATCCTCGATCCCTTGTCCATAGCCAACACCCTCAATCTCGCTTTTTCTGATCTCAGTAGAGTCCTTCATGGCGGCTTTTTCTCCTCTCCTAGCCCTCCTGTACCTCCTCATCCTCCTGAACACCCCCCTTTTCATTTCAAGGCCATCTCCATAGGGGAAGCCAGGAAATACCTGCGTAAGGTTCTAGGCAAAGGGAGATATAGTGGTGATACCCTTGACCTAAAACTAGTTTCTCTCGCATTAGAAGAAATCCTATCCCCACTTACATATGTCCTCAACCTATCTCTCAGGCTTGCAAAATTCCCGTAAAGTGGAAAGCCGTGGTAGTAACTCCTGTGTTCAAGAATGGTGATCTGGCCTTGTCGGGTAATTATAGACCTATTTCCATCCTCCCGCCCCTCTCAAAGGCCCTAGAATGTATTGTATCTGACCAGCTTGCTGATTATCTGGAAAAACACCAGCTGCTCTGTCCTCAGCAGCATGGATTTAGAACTGGGCACAGCACTACAACAGCCCTCCTGGAATTCACAGGCTCCATCCACAAAGCTTTCGATCAGGAGCATCTTGTTGGGGCAACCTTCATTGATTTGACAAAAGCCTTCAATACAGTAAACCATGCTGTACTAGCTAGCCAGCTTGCTGCCTCTGGCCTCTTCAAAGATACCACTGCATGGTTGTGTAGTTACCTCGAAGGTCACTCCCAACAAGTGAAGATAGATACTGTCCACTCAGACGACAAACCCGTTTGCTCAGGTGTCCCTCAAGGGTCAATACTGGGCCTACTTCTCTTCAGTTTGTTTCTGAATAGTCTCCCTCTAGCCTGTCAGAATCGCATCCTTCTTTATGTGGACGATGCGGTTGTCTTTCAAGATGGCACTGATCCATATACCCTGGAGCAACAACTGCAATGCGACTTCTCCAGTGTAGAGAAATGGTTCAATGACCACAAATTGGTTGTGAACTATAAGAAGACAAAGACTATGCTGTTTTCCAGCCCTCAAAACAAACATCAAAAGTACCCTCTTGCCATCTGCAACAACCTGGTATCTTCTCTGGAACTTGTTAATCACTTTTAGTACCTTGGTATTACAATCAACAGTACATTCTCTAATGCTCTCCACATTGACACCACCACCAAAGCTGTCAACTCGTGCATCAGGCTTCTTTACAGACATAAGCATAAACTAACTCCCGAAGCCCTACGCATCACTGTCCATAGCTCTGTTGTCTCTCTTGTGGACTTTGGGATGATAGTCTATGGATCCGCCACAGATACTGCGCTTTGGCGCATAAAAACTGCACTCAAGAGAGCGTGTCGTCTCATCACTTGTGCACCCTGGCTGATGCATACCTGTGACCTCTACACCAAGGCTGACTGGCTTCCTCTCAGCAGCCATTTAAAATACCACACCTGCCTTCTAGCCAAAAAAATCCACCTTGGTCTAATGCCCTCTGGGGTTAGTCAACTACTCATTCTGTGCATAAACCCCCACTGCACCCACAACTCTGAACACCAGTTCTTCGAAGCCCCCAAATGCAGAACATTCCAAGGTCAAAGGTATTTTGCCTACCGGGCACCACTTTGGCTTAACTCCCAGAGTGATAATGTGGCTAACCTGCCTACTTTGGATACATTCAAAGGGAGCCTTAAGCAACAGGTGTTACTTGACTCATTCTGTGACTGCTTTAACTCCCTTACAATGCTTCTCTTGACTACCACCTCCTCCGTCTCCTCCCCCCCTCACGCTTTCCCCAACTTCTGGCCCACTTAAGTGCCATCCTACATTCCTGTCCTTGGTACCTGTCTGACTTGTCTAGTCTCATTAGAATTGTACTTGACGTGGAACCTATATAATGAGCTCCTAGCTAGATTCAAATAAATAAAGTTACAAGTGCCAGTTTAGTAGTGCCTTCAGCACATGGCGGGGGGACAGAACTTATGAAATGTAACAATAAGTAACTACTAGCCTTATCTGTACTGTAATACTAAAGGTTTAAAAGGTACACGAATTTAGAAAGAATGGAAATAATGACAAGATTTAAACTAAAATGTTAATTGTAATGCTGATCTTTGAAGTTAATGAACAAATATAATTTACTGTATTTGTGAAATGTTCAAAAACATATAAAAAGATTATTTTGAAAGTGTACATAGTTGTAATCATGTTTGTTCATGTAGTACTGTATGCATTTCCATGCAAAATAGTACATCTTCAACGACGTCATCCAGTGCTGTCACCACTATGATGTCACATCTGATGATGTAATGTGTTGATGATGTCATAAGTTACCACAGGATGACGCAACTTTGTATTTTATGTTTTGTTTTCCCTGCAATGCTTAAAACTATATACCCATATAAAGCAGAATTATCGTTTTGAATTACAAATGCATTCTTGGGGTGCATCTTAATTTAATGGGGGAGGAACTGTAGGAACAAAACCCTTGATGAAAAAATTATTTTATTATCAAGAATTGATTTTTAATTATCATTTTATGTGATTTTTATATGGAACTAATTTCAGGTTAAGATTAATGTTGATTAAGTCTTAGAAACATTAAAATAGAGGAATGATGCAATTTAAAATGGAGACAGTTTCAGAGTTCAGAAAAAAATGTGTGTTCCAGTAAAGTCTTCTTTTAAATTGAAAGTCCCAAGAGAGGGGCCTAGCCACATCCCAAAGAAACTTCAGCTGAAGCTATCTCAGTACCAGAGAAGCATCCCTGTGATCTGACTGCTTTATAGCCATGTTTCTAAATCCAGGCTAGAGTGGACATTTCAGAGCGAGGTATCCATGACTACAATCAGATAAGAAACCAGTGACTGGTACAGACTTATGTGCAGAAAAATAAAACTGTTCCTCTGTTGAAACTTTGAATATTAAGAACATTATTTGGCTTATAACTTAAAAAAACAAACAATATGGTGCCACCATGAAAATTGGACAGTTATTGGACACTAGTATGATAAATAAGCTTACTACATTTCATGAATGCAGGACAAAGGGTTCAGTAATTATTATTAAAACTTATTTTAATATAATTTTCTTATTAAAAATTAGACACATCTAGTGTCTCATGATAGCTCACATGCTAAGCAGTCTGACAATAAGACTCTTAAAAATGTATTTTGTTGCTATAGAGAAAAAAAGTCTAAAAATTTATAGTGAATTAACAACTCTGACAGAGATTTATTACTTTTCCTTAGAGAACAAAAAACTTTGTATTTCTACAAAAAGTAATGCTTTAAAGACTTTAATAATGGATTTTCCTTACAAATCGTATATCATTCTGTAGCTTAGAATATTTAGAGCAAGACTATCATTTTATTTTAAGATGTTTTATTAAAATTATGAAGTCATAACCCTTAATAGTGTAACCTAAGAAATATAAATGCTAGGAATATCAGATTTATACCAAAATACTCCCCTTAGGGAGAAACACCTGAATATGTAAGTTTAATGTTTAAATTAGATTAAATGGAAATGTTATTAAGATAAATATTTTTGAGCATAAAACCAGTTCTAAAAAAAGATGATGTCTTAGAAAGCATGTAAGAAGTCCTATCTTTTTAGTGACTCAGGTCAATCAAAATCTGGTGATGACATCACCAGGGCAGGTTGATATTAGTGAATTTGACTGACCACACCTCAGTCTGAGCCAACTATCGATGCAGAAGGACCAATGTTAATTTAACTAAGACTTTGAATGGTTTTATCACCATAGCTAGGCCAGAGAGATTTGGGCCATGCTTGTTTGAAACATATGGTCTAGCCATAGCCAGGAGCTTATGTAGTGCTGCCACAAGATCCAGTTGCAAAAACCAGATGCAAGGACATTTTCATTGTGTATGAAGCAAAGTCTATGTTTTATTTGCTGAGCATTTGGCTGAAGTAATGTAGCCTACTGATATCTAGACTAGAGACTTAACTTTGAAATTCACACAAGCTGCTGTATACAGTGTTGTGAGCAAGGAAAAGTCCAGTGTCTAAGGTTTTAATAGCAGATGTACAACATTAAAAAAATCAAGGTCCAGTTACAGAAACAACTTTGCTATCCACAAGAAAGTTCTTTGAATTCAGTGTTGCTATGGACTGTGCAGATCAATCTGTGTTCTACAAATCCAGGAACTGACTTTTGGTAAAGTGACTTTCAGCAAAGGAAGTTTAACCTGCAGTGTTTGCCCATGTTAAAGAAGTTCTAGGGTCAAGAAAATTAGCTAACAAAGAGACCTCTCATCAAGAGCCAGACTCAACCAAGAGTTCTAAGTTGAGAAAAGAAGAACCACTTCTACAACCAGAAATATACATATAATTTTATTACTTTCACTAATTAATTTTTAATAGTTCAGTAATTTAAATTGGCTTATCTGGAAAGTAACAAGATAATTTACTTTTAACTACAGTACTTGGGTATCTAGTTTAAGCTTTAAACTGAGAAATATTTTGCACAATTTGAAAGGTTAAAACTGAGGTTTATGAAAGTAGAATACAAAACACTAATGTAATGAGTTGTTGCCAGTTCTCATAGAAAATACATTTTGCATGCTATCAAGTTTTGAAACAAGTTTTATACAGAAATAACCTGAGATATTGATCTCATGAGTTGTGTGTTCTTATGCACGAAGGTTATGTTAAATACTAAGTATGATAAAAGTTTAGTATAACTATTACCATTTATTATGCAAAGTATTACTTATTCATTTGCATTGTTTATTTGCTAAAATTTGTTTTATTAGTTTGCTGGATTATCTGAAACAATTTTGTTGAAGTTTACAGTATTAGGCTTGATATTTATACTAATGAGGAATATTTCGAATTATTGTGTAAGTGTGAATAAATTATATATTTTTCATGATTGTAAGTGTGGAAGGCAGTGTAATTTGCCGTTATATTTGAATCTGGCGAGCATAGGATAATATATTTTAATTTTGATTGTTTTTGGTAATTTATGAAATAATTTTTGAGTAAGGCTCAAGGTAAATCCAAGTGCATTATTGTAAAAAGTGATAATGTAAGCCTTTGTTCTGACACAGGTAGGGAAACCACCAAGCCTTGTTTTCTCAGATGTGCTGCCACCACAGCCAAGAACTTTGTGAAAAACCTTGGAACCGAGGTGAGACCAAATGGGAGAGCTGTTAACTGGTACTGGCAGCTTCCTAGCTTGAATCTGAGGTATGTTCTGCAAGACTGACTGGGATATGAAAATATGCATATTTTGGATCCAGAGATTCCAGTCAATGACTATTCTGCAAAGATGGTATCACTGTTCTTAGTGTGACCATGTTGAAAATTTTTTCCAAATGTTTGTAAAGAAACATGAGGTCTAAAATGGGTCACAACTCTCCATTTTTCTTGAGGGCCACAAAGTATCTTCAGAATAGGTTTCCTAGGTGCCGTACCTTGCTGGGCCAACGATCATTTGCCTACAGGGTGCCATACTGGTTAAATAATCTTAGCAGGAATATTTCCTCCACCCCCAAGATTGGTCCTTTCAAAACTAGGCTTCATCTCTCTCTGCCTCCAGTACCTGTGACTGCCACACCCTGCCAGCCTAGCTGCTGCCCATCTTTACCCCGGCATCACAAGCACTTTCCACCTCTCCCCTCCTCCACACTTTCTCCCCCTCCAACCCCTTGCCTGCACTTCTCTATGTGCAGACAATGCCTTTCGGCAGCTTACCTCCCCCCCCCCGCCGTGTCCTAACCATGTCTTGTATCTGTTGCTCACCAATGACCTTGAATGTTGATGCTCTACCAAATACGTACACATCTCTCTTCTATCTGATTGCAAAGCTGTTAACATACAAGTAATTACTGTTCATGTTCTTGCCACAAATGTCTACATCCACCACTAGAAACTGCTCTTAACCTGATTAACCTGTTATCGCTGCCAAACCTTCTGCTGTACTGGTTACATTTCTGTTGTACCTTGCACTATTGAAACTTTGTTGTGCTGTACTCAATCTGACATGGAACCTTTGTAAAAGAGCCTTGGCTCAAAGGTACTTGCAATCCTAGAATTAAATAAACAAATAAAAATAAATAAATAGGCCCCTGCCCCACTGGGAAGCAGGGACGTTTACTATAGCTTTAGATATTAACAGTTTTTTTACTTCCAGTTCCTGCAGACTTTTTCTTCTGTGGGAGAGTGAGCTGGAAAATGTCTTTCTCCAGGTCTGGAAAGTGTTTGAACTGCAGACACAACACTGGCCACCTACTTCTACTATGCAGTTGTTTATGGTAATGTTTACCCATTCCTGGAAGCAGTGTGCCAGTCTTCCTCCCACTGGCAATGGTTGGGCGACCTGGGCAAAACTGTCAGGGGTTTTGTTTTGGCTGGGGCTTAGGCATTGGAGCTGCAGCAGTATGCCTGGAAGCCCTTTCTCCCCTTTCCCTGTAGTAACCTCTTTGCGACTTTTACTCATAGAGAGCACAAGAGACATAGGCTCTTCAGAAGCATCCCCTGCCTCTGCCTCTCCTTCCGTATGACCTGTAATAGGTAGAGACCTTTTTCTTCTCATTGCTACTTTTGAAAGTGGTTTTGTGCTCATCCACTTTTTTCATGTAGGCCTCTGTTTTGTCACCAAATAATGAGTCTCCCTCAAAGGAGAAATCCATAGCATTGTTTTGTGTATCCTTGGAAAGTATGGTAGTCCTTGGCCAGGAAAACCTTCTTAAAGACACTGCACAAGCCAAAACTCTGGCAGCAGTGTCATTACCGTCCACCGCAATGTGGAAATCCTGTGTTAAACCATCCTCTGCTCTTTCTGCCAGTGCCAGAGCTGTGTTCTGAAGTGCTTTCTGGTACTGTGCTATATGTGCTGTATAAGCTGCCTGCCAGACAAGCAGGGAAGCTGTTGTATAAACCTTTCTTGCCATAATATCTAATTTTTCAGTTTTTTTCAGGGGGCTGCACAAAGTGATTTTTGCTCTCTCACAAGTAGCAGTCTGAACTACCCTGTGATGATCAGGATGGGAATACACATATTCCACTCCCTCCTTGTCCACCTGATAGTTTCTCTCACTTTTTTGTCAAAGGCTACAGCTGAAGTGGGTGCAGCCATGATGTCGGTTTTGGTCTTAAGTGGCTTGTGTATGGTAACATCCTTCTTGGTGGAACTACTCCCAGCATGTTCATAACAAAATCAGCATCCTCCTGTATACCTCTCAACTGTTCCCGATTTTCAGGGACGTCCCTGATTTTGCCTCAGAATTTTACTCTGTCCCTCCTTAAAAACTGTGTTTCTATGACCAAACGGTAGGGGTTGTAAGCACAAAATAATATCAAACATTAAAGTTACAGACTTGTTCTTCCTTAGAAAATGCATTTTACACTAAGCCCCTTATTCTACCAGCTTCCTGAGTGGATACCACCAATTTTGAAGATGTTTCCCTGATTTTGGTCCTTTGTCCTCTATTTTTTAAATCATTGTCCCTGATTTATGAGGCAGGAGATTGAGGGATATCCTCCTGTTTCTAGTTGAGGGAATCAACCACTGTCTGACAAATGAGGAAAAAGATGAATAATCCTCAATTTGCCTTGGAGGAGGTTTGAAATATTTATCAGGTGTGCCCTCTAACTCCATGGGATCACCTTCCTCCCTATGCACACAATATTCTTCCTCCTCCTCCTCCTCCTCAGGCAGACAGGTTGGAGCCTGAACCTGGAGGGGGCGGCAGGTATCTTATTGAAATTTCCCATGGCCTGGTGCACGATTCCAGAAGGGGATGTACTGGCGTAAGGCGAAATAGACCGAATCCCATGGCGTCTCACGCTACTTACGCCAGGCAATATGCCAGCCCCTATTACAAGAGGCGGGATGTGCAGTGGTGTATGCGGGCTGTGACAGTCACAGGATATGCCAGCATGTATGCCGCAGCCTGCAACACCTGGTGCATCTGCGGGTTATGACAGCAACATAGCCTAATTCCAGTAGGGTTGCAATTTCGACAGCCGCAGTGGCATACCCAAGGTACAACTCGGACCCATCGTATGTGGCATCTGATGGCTGGCACTGTTGGATGCCACCATGCAGTGCCCCGGCAACAGTGCCAGGTGAACCCCCAAGTCCCTACTGACTCACACCTGCCCCCAACCCCACCGATCTTCCCAGACCCAGTTTCTGGTGTGCCCCCTTAACACCTGTGCCATGCATCCCACTCCCCATGCCCCCTGGTGTCTGCCGAGGTGTTCTGGGGGGGCTTTGGGGGCCACCTGTCTCTTGCTGCGCATTGCAACATGCAGCTGCGATATGCCATGCATGGGCTACCGCCACACACGGTGTATCTCACATGTCGCAAGTGCCAGGACCCTGCTGCTTCTGGAATGCGACGTAGGGGCAACTGGCGTAACTTGCAACTACGTGCGAGTTACGCCAGTCATCTTGGAATCGGGCCCCTGGACTGCCTAGGAAAAAACTGCAACACTTTTGATATGTCCTCTGCTGAGGGCAGTTTTTCTGTGCCATCTGCCTGCTCCATTCCCTGTGCAGAAGGAGTGGCAGTGACATTATTTTCTTTCAATTTCTTTTTGGCAGACACCATTTCCAGTGCTTATTCTAAGACTCTTATTTTTATTTTTGCCATCACTGGATTCAGGGTTCCCCTTCTGGAAACCTCAATATCTGAATCATATTTACCAAGCCTTTCCAATGGCTGTGCAGCTTTGTCTTTTTTCTTGTCACCTTTTACATTATTAGCTGCTGTGCATGAGGAGATGGACCCTTCAGATTCATGCTTGCCACCATTGTTCAGACTATCGACAGAGCCCTTTTTTTTGTTTAGGTGACACAGAGGCAGACTAAGAAGGCATGTTTCTTTTTAAAATTTTTACCCTTTTTAATGCATTTTTGAGGCAAAAAATGTGACAGGACTTACAATTTATGAAGTGGTGTTGTGGACCTAAACACTTCAAGCAAAGCTTGTGACAGTCTGCATTTGCCAAGAGCTGAAAACAATTTCTACAATATTTTGAAGGTCCACAAGGTCTCTCTGACATACCAATTAGACAGAACCTTGAAATAAACAAAATGATTCTCAAATAAAAGATACAGTACAACAGCCCAATAGTAAACAATAGCTCTTGTACTGAAGAAACTATGCGCAAGGTCAAATCGCGGCTCCTGTAACAGCAGCTGATTAATTAACATAAAAGGGCACAGACAGAAACAAAAAGTTAAAATGCTCTGTTCTTTGTAAATTGGATAGCTAAAAATTAGCATACATGGTTTACTGTCAAAAATAGTCTTTGTAACCAAGTAGGATATTCTCCAGTTCCTAGGAATCGGGTCAAATCATGTGTCCTGCAACAGTAATAAATTACGGTGAAAGGGCACAGACAGAAGCTCTCTCTTCAGGATTCCCTGAGGGGGATTACATCTTCTGCACTAGCGGTCTGGTGCTGAATGCAGCCGGCCACAGGGTGCTCCCCAGCCTGCTGTCAAGAGCAAGATTCCAGGATTTCATCTTCTGCACTAGCAGTCTGGTGCTGAATGCAGCCAGCCACAGTGTGCTCCCCAGCCAGCCCCTAAGAGCAAGATTCCAGGATTCCCTGAGGGATATTTCATCTTCTGCACTAGCGGTCTGGTGCCGAATGCAGCCGGCCACAGGGTGCTCCCCAGCCTTCCCTCAAGGGCAAGATTCCAGATACACTTCAGGAAAGCAGCTCTAGTCCAGCTTGCTGGCCGTGAACTCTGCTGGAGGATGGTGCCCGAAATGGATCTACTATAGGCAGATTCAGCACTCCGTCTCTCCCTGACTGGCTTCAGCTCCTGGAGATTTGAACTGCCTGGCACTGTTCCTCTCTCTTCTGCCTAAATTTCTTTTTTTTTTTGCTGACTTTTCCATTAGCAGATTACATCTTTTAGCCACTAGAGGGCCCAGTTATAGGCACATTTATCCAATACAATCAAATTCCTGTCTCATTTCACTTACTAGTCAGTCTATCACTATTCATCAGTCTTTGCCCCCTCCTCTTCTACTTCTGTCAAGGCCTGTGCTTTTAGGATCTCCTCTGTTGCCTAACACTCAGCCTTGTTCTACTCCCCTCACCACCCTAAGTTCGTAAGCTCTGCACTCTCTCCTTACCCTCTGCTTTGGACACCTGTACCTCTTTTCGCTATGTTCATAAACACCTTTCTAACACGGCCTCTATTTCTGTTTTTCATACCCCTCAACTCCACTAGTACTGGTACCCTCCTCATTTACCAGCATGGCCACTCTATGTTGGGATACATCCCTTGGTGTACCCTACTGCCATCCAAAACACACTACTGTGCTCCCATGCTAGCCTCTCTCATTAATAACTGAGATAATCTCCTCCCCATCCCTGAGTACCCCCTTCTCCTTCAATTACTCACGCTCTGCAGTAACACGCCTGCTAAAAAATCAGTCAGAAGTAGATGGCGTTCTACTCACAAGCTCATTGCTCACTATCTTGCTAGGACTGCACTTCTCCTCCTGCTCCTAGCTGGGAACATGCACCCAAACCCTGGTCCGCCCACCTTGGCATACGAACAACACAAGAAATAAGACTCCATCAAACTGGTGACTCTTAACATCTGCAGCCTGCCAGCTAAGCTCGATGCACTCCAAGTCTGGGTGTTACAACATAGACGGGACGTTATAGCCCTCAACAAAACTTGACTCTCTCCTAATGTCCCAGACAACGCTGTATCCATTCTGGGCTATCAACAGAATTGCCAAGAGAGGGTGGCTGCGCCATTTATTAAACGGACACTCTTAAAGGGCCAGTCATCCTATTACCTCCCTCTGCAAACAACTCTCAAATCCTAGCAGTTAAAATAATCCTGGGCCAGCAGAGAAAATCCCTCACAGTTGCATCAGTATACATCCCCCTGTGTGAACATGTTACAAGCTTCCAAATGATCATAAACTTCATGGACGACAGCACCTCGCGTGGCAAGACAATTGTAAAGGGTGACCAAAATGTTAACTGGCTAGCTCCAGAAGCCGGCCTATATAAGGATGCCATTGCTGCCCTAGACATTACTCAAATGGTTGCCTCTCCTACTAGGTTTAATTATTAAGTCTGGTAGTAGCTCCTTACTTGACCTGATCCTCACCTCTCATCCCAGCAGAATCACTAACATGGGAGTTCTCCCTGATGCCCTCAGTGATCACTCCCCAGTTCTTTGCCACTGGTCAAACAAGGCACCTAAATCTAAGTCCTCTTTCTCCTATAAAAAAATCTTAACAAAAGGAAAGCTTACACAATTCCTTGCTGCCCTGTCAACGATTGACTGGACACCCCTCGACTCCTTGAGCAGGGTCGAACAAGCACTTGACTTCTTCATTGCCCAGTTTAACAAAGTTTGTAACAGTTTTGCCCCCTACATAAATGCAAAACTCAATCTACCACTAATCATTGGATTAACTCCAAACTCATCTCCATGATGCGAAACCAAGATGACCTCTGACACTGAGCCATGAACTCAGGGAAGACACACGACATGCAGCTCTATAAGGTGGCTAGGAACCAGTGCACAATAGCCATATGCAGAGACAAGCAAGTCTTCTACAACCAGGAACTTACTAACTCCTGGAGAAATAGCAAACCCTTCTGGGAGAGCATCAAGAGCCTCATGAGTAAACCAAGCAAATCCTCCCCCACTATGATTGAGGTTAACGGATCCACTTTACAGAACCCCAAAGGAATAGCAAACTCTTTTAATCTTGCATTCACTGATCTTAGCAGTGTCCTTCCCCAACTTCTTTGACAACTCTGCCCGGCACTGCCTCAATAACAAAATCAATCTCCACAGTAATACCCCCCTCCATTCTACTTTAAGAGGGTATCCATGCCTGAAGCTAAAAGATATCTTAAAGTGCTAAGCAAAGCCAGTTTCAGCAGCGATACCCTTGACATCAAACTCCTCTCTCCCCTGATGTTTTCCTACAACCGCTCACTAAACTTCTGAATCTCTCACTCTCTCAAACAATTCCCCCAGCTCTGAAAATCAGCAGTGGTCACACCCATTCATAAAAGTGGCGACAGGTCTCTTCTCTCTAACTACTGCCCTATCTCTATCCTCCCACCATTCTCCAAGGCATTGGAATGAATTGTAGCTGACCAGTTGTCTGAAAACCTCAACAAATATAACTTACTCTGCCCGCAACAACATGGCTTTAGAAAAGCCCATAGTACTACCACCGCCCTGCTTGACTTCACCAGCCATATCCATAAGGCGATTGACACTGGCCACCTACTGAGTGCAGTGTTTATTGATTTGACCAAGGCATTTGACACCGTGAACCACCAGATCCTGCTTCACTCACTCTCCTCCCTTGGACTATCTAATGATGTAACCAAATGGTTTGAAAGCTACCTCTCGGCAAGGAGCCAAAAAGTCAGAATCGTTGACTCTCTCTCAGGTGCCCTTCCTGTCCGCTCTGGTGTACCCCAGGGTTCCATCCTTGGCCCCCTATTTTTCAGCCTTTTCATCAATACTCTTCCTGCAGCTTACAATAATAACTTAATACTCTATGCTGATGATGCAGTCCTCTTTTCCTCCCATATTAACCCCATCTCACTCTCCAAGGTGCTACAGATAAGCTTCAGCCTAGTTCAAACCTGGCTTCTCCAACATAAGCTGTTGATGAATTACAAAAAAACAAAGTCCATGCTGTTCCATAGCTCTCGCAGCAAATACAGATCCATAAACATCACCATACATAATGAACTTGAACAGCCACTTGAGCAAGTGCAGGAGTTTAAATACCTTGGTATTATCCTTGATTGCACTATGTCTTTCAGCTTGCATGTTCAACACATATCAAAATCAGTCAGCTCAAGAATTGGGGTCCTCTACCGCCACCATCACTGTCTTACCTAAGAAGCTATGTACACAGCCTTAACTGCCTCAGTCCTACCCACTGATTATGGGCTTGTCTTCTATGGGGCTGCTGTTGATACCACCCTAAAACGGGTCAAGACAGCCCTTAACAAATGTTGTAGACTTCTCACTGGTGCAGGAAAGCATACGCATACCTGTGATCTCTACATGCAATCCAACTGGCTCAATCTAAATAGTAGACTTGCCTACCAGACCTGCCTACTGGCTAAGAAAATTTGTCAACTTCACACCCCTTGCAACTCATGCCTTAATGTTGCCCGCAGTCAATGCACATTTTATGCGCAGTTCCCTCAAACCAACGTTTATTGTTCCATTCTGCCATACCAACCAAGCTCAACGTGCTTTCCACACCAGGGCCCCCCTGCTGCTAAACATCCTTCCCCTGAAATTGCAGCTGAAAACAAGCTTGGCCCAAACGTAAACTCTGCTAGCGCCTCACTAATCTCAGTAGTTGTGACTGCACTGCCTAGGCTTGCGGCTTTGTTTCACTCTCCCTCCTCCCTTGCTATCCTCCCCACTTCTTTCCACCTCTCCATCCACTGCTACTCCCTATCTTTCTCCCACCCCCACCTACCATTCTACCCCCTCACCTCCCACTCCACCTCCTCTTCCCGTGTCCCCCTTCCTATCTCTTGTTGCTCCACCCCAGACTACCTAGCACTTATCTTTCTGTTCTTGTACTTACAATGTCAAATCCTTGACTGCGTACCCTCTTTTCCCCACCCCTCCCCCTCTTATCACTGCCCCTTGCTCCACTTGTCACCCCCTAGAATGGTTTCCATTTGTATCTGTGTCTTGCTATATATACACCCGTATTGTTAATTGTGCATTATTTGCCACTGACTGTTTGCTACTGTGATAGTCTATACAAATGTACTGTCTTTTGCTACTAAGTTAACCTCCTGACCTATATTGTATCTTACCACTGCTTGCTTCTATGTTAACCTCCTGACCTTGTATTGTATCTTACCACTGTTTTGCTTGCAACCATTGCTGATGCGGAACCTTTGTAAAAGAAAGTACAGTTACGTAAGAACTTACTGAAACAGTAGATCTTTGAGAGGAGCTCTTGCAGCAGGTTATAACAGTCAGGACTATGCCACAGGCACTAGGACCCTCTGGAAAGCGTTTCAGCCAGCAGTACCAAGCAGGGACCGCCCCCGACGTCGGCCCCGCCACGACATCAGCCCTGGTACAAAAGGGGGCGGACCCAGCTCCACCTCAGTTCCCCCGCCAAGACCCGCGAACAAGCCCTGACAAGAGAAGGAGATGAAGCACTAGATGAAGATCTGCACACCTCGAGGGGGAAGGTGGGTGGGCAAATAACACCTGCTGCAAGAGCTCCTCTCGAAGATCTACTGTTACGGTAAGTTCTTACGTAACTGTACTATCTTATTTCGAGTGGGAGCTCTTGCAGCAGACTATAACAGTCAGGACTGAATACCAAGCAGTCCAATGTCAAAGAGGTAGTCGACCCCGGGAGGTGAAAAATACCGACTCCAGAAGCCTAGGACAAAAGTCCATGCAAAACAGCCAGACCAAAACCGGCATAGCGTCTGGAGACTATATCCAAGCTGTAACGCTTGACAAAGGTATGCACCGAGTTCCAGGTAGCGGCCGCACATATGTCCCTTATGGAGACATTCCTCAGGGCTGCAAAAGATGCAGACACTCCCCTAGTGGAATGACCCCTAACCGGACCTGGTAGGGGTTTATTGTGCTTTTCATAGCAGAAGGATACATAGTGGATGATCCACTTCGAAATCGTCTGCTTGCCAGGGTGGGATAGGATCCCTAATGGGAGGTCTCATATGCAAAATTCCCCTCAAAAAGGTGCGGGCTACATCTAACTGTGCTAAAGCCCTTTCTCCAATCAGAGCACGACAGGCGGAGACAGCCCACATGTGTACCTTAATAGAGGAGTAACTCAGGCCATGTTGGTTCAAGGAGAGGAGGTGCTGTAACGCTGAGTTCACTGGACAGGTGACAGGGTCCAAATGCTGTGACGAGGCCCATAAACAAAACCACTTCTATTTCATAGCATAGGCGGAGCGGGTGGAGGGCTTCCTCGCCGACACTAGGACTGCCGCTACCTCCAGGGAGACCCCGTATCTCTGTTGGGCTACGTCTGAAGGAGCCAAGCACGCAGATGTAAGGAACGGAGGTCCGGATGGACCAGTGATCCCTGTTCCTGGGATAGCAACTGCAAGCATATGGGCAGCAGAGTTGGAGGTTCCGTGGATAACCGCTGCAGAAGTGGGAACCAAATCAGCAGAGGTCACCGGGGTGGGGGGGGATACTAGAATCATTCAAGCCCCTTCTGCCTGCAACTTCAGCAACTCTCTGAATGAGAGGGAAGGCGTAGAAAAACCTCTCTGCCCAGCAAAGGGATAATGCATCTGGCCAGAAAACTCCAGGCGTGTGCTCCCGCGAGCAAAAAATTGGCAGTTTGGCGTTGCGTGGTGACACAAAAAGGTCCAGCTCTGGTCGACCCCACTTGTCAAAGAGCTGATCTGCTACGGACTGTAACAGCTCCCACTCATGTGCTCTGGATCGACACCTGCTTAAGCTGTCGGCCAGATTATTCAGGATGCCTGGAACGTGCACTGCTAACAGCAGAATGTGTCATTCCAGTGCCCAGTATCAGACTCTCATTGCCTCCCTGCAAAGGGGATACGAATGAGTGCCCCCTTGCTTGTTGACGTAAAAGACGACCGCCATATTGTCTGTTTGAATTAGGAGAGAGCCCGGCACTAGGTCCTCTTGAAATGCCTGTAAGGCATAGAGGACCGCTCACATCTCCAGTACATTGATATGGAGAGATCATTCCTCAGGTGTCCAAACCCCTTGCGTTTGACAAGTACCCAGGTGCACTCCCCATCACAGATCTGATGCATCTGTCGTAAGGGTCTGACCTGGTGGCTCCAGACAAAACTGGACCCCTTTCTCTAAATTTGGGGGGTCCATCTACCAAAGCAAAGTTCTCCTGACTGGCTTGGTGATCCTGACTAGAAAGTCTAGATGATCGAAGCCTTGGTCCCACTGCACCCTGAGCATCCACTGTGGGACCCGAATGTGGAGGTGGGTAAGAGAAGTGACTGGAATGGCCGCCGTCATGAGCCCCAGCAGCCTGAGGAAGTTCCTTGCTGGAACCTCAGGAGTTACTGAGATCCATTTGGCAATCTCCCGCAGGCAACTGCCCCTGTCCGGGAGTAGAAAGGCCATGCCCTGGACAGAATCCAGGATCACTCCAATGAAGACGAGTCTTTGACTAGGCTCAGGGGACGATTTCTGAAGGTTTAGGGTGATCCCCAGCTCTCGGAACACAGTATAGGTGTCTCCAAGAGCCTGAAGCAGGCTTGATCTGGACGGGGCCATAAGTAGCCAATCGTTGAGGTAAGGGAAGACGTAATGCCCCTGACACCTTAGAGCCACAGCCACCACTACCAAGCACTTTGTGAAGACTCGAGGAGCGGAGGAGAGGCCGAACGGAAGAACTCGGAACTGGTAGTGCTCCCCATGGAAGTGGAACCTCAGAAACTTCTGGTGGGGAGGGAAGACCCTGATATGCATATATGCATCTTGCATGTCTAGGGAGCAGAGCCAGTCTCCTTAGTGCAGCAGGGGAAGTAGACCAGGAAGGGTCACCATCCTGAACCTTTTGTACTCTATAATAAAGAGATTGAGAGAGCTGAGGTCCAGAATGGGTCGAAGATCCTGCGTCTTTTTTGGGGATCTGGAAGAATTGGGAATAAAACCCCTTTCCCCGCTCATGCAAGGGGACTATCTCTATTGCCTTTTTCTGCAAGAGGGTCTGAATTTCTCCTTCTATAAGTGGGATGTGAGAAGGAGGATATTGGGAGTACTTTGGTGGAGTATTTGGAGGGAACTCTGAACTCTAGCGTGTGTCCTCTCCTGATAATATCCAGGACCCATTGGTCCACAGTTATCAAGCTCCACCCTTCCAGATGAAGGGAGAAGTGGCTCCTTTAGAGGAGGGGGGCAGAACAGAGTCATTGGGCTAAGCCGGGCATAGGCAGAGAGGCCTGGGAGGACTTGAGCCCACGGTTAGGAGCGCCTCAAGGTTGCTGGTTACCTGCTCTCCTATGGAAGCCGCCTCCCTGACTCTGCTGGTTACCACGGGCTTGTCCACCTTGACAACCTGAGGGCTTGTGAAAAGGCTGTTTCCATTGCCATCGCTGGTTGCCACGGTACGTTTGGCAGACTGACCAGATGGACTTGCCTGACTCCTGGAGACGTGAAATTAGAGATTTCGTCTCCTACCCAAACAACATGGTACCTTGGAATGGCATATCCTTGATACCGGACTGCAGATCCTGGTGAAAGTCTGAAACTCTTAACCAGGCATGGCGCTGAAGGCAAACCCCTGAAGCAGTTGCCCGGGCTGCCGTATCTGCAGTGTTGTACGAGGCCCTCAGGACATGAGAACCCACATCGGACCCCGACTTAAGTACGTCCAGAAGTTCAGTCTTCTGCTCGGAATCTGGCATGGCTCTCAGTAGCTCTTGTCCCCTCTCCCACAGAGCATGCTGGTACTGGACCATATGCCTCAGGAAGTTGAGGGATCGGATGGAGCAGGTGGAGGCAGAATAAACCTTCTTGCCCACCTGGTCCAAATACCGAGACTCCGGATCGGGAGGCTGCGAACTAAGGTGTTTTAGCTGCCTGGACTTGTGATGGGCAGCTGTGATGACCGAAGAGTTTGCCTGAGCGTTTTCTGCTAAAAAGGCTTCTGCCTTTGGGGCCTTATACAGCTTGTCTGATTTCCTGGGAACAGCCGGGATGGAGGCCGGATGCTTCCAGGTAGTCCGGGTGAGGTCTTGGAAAGTATCCACCAAAGGAGGCACCACCAATGGTTTTGACTCCTTTTGCCTCAGGTATTTGGTCAACCTTCGACGTTCGGGATCCAGGTCCTCCATTTCCCAATCATTGGAGGCCTGTATATGCCTCATGACATCCATAAAGGTTGGATTGTCCGGAGGCGAGTGAGGCTGGTCCTTCTCTCCCGGGGATCCCCCGATCCCAAGAGAGGAAGAGGATGCCGATGAAGAACAGGAGGACCGACTACTAGGTCTGGAATAGTCTGATCTCTCCTTGTGACCAGTCTCCCTCTGTCATCAGTAGCTGGGTGACCAATGTCGGTCCGAAGACCGGCTCCGGTCCAGAGACCAGCAACGGACCGTAGACCGACGTCTGTCAGAGGACCGACGTCAGGAGCGCACTCGCCCTGACGAACGAGTAGGGCTGCGAGTACGAGACCTGGACTGGTGACAGTCTCCAGAGTCCTTGGAGCGTCGGTGGTGGTCTTTGGACCGGGAGCGGGAACAAGCCCGGAGTGGAGGCGTAGGCGGCCGCTCGGGGGACTTCCTCGGGGAAGGCTCACCTCCAGGCTGTGGTTTGCCTGCTGGGTCTAGTACCGGTGACTGGGCCAGCTTTGGGGGGGGGGGCGCTCTGGACCTGCCCCCACCAAAAGGAGAACAACCTGCAGCCCGGCCCTTCATGGAAAATTTTAGCCGCCCGTGAAGGGAGTATCCGGGACGCCAGCCCGCAAAGGGAGCCCTCCCAGGAGCCCAGGGGAGGAGGACTTGGGAGACAGGGACGCCGGCTCTTCCGTGGCCGTGCCTGAACCCTTCACCCCTTCAACCGGCATGGGTGGTGGGACCAATGACAGAGTGCCGCTGGGGGGTGCCAGTGTCCTTCAGCTCGAGTGCGCCTTTGTGAGCAGCGCCGGTTCCTTAGAGGGTGGGGCTGGAAGCTTCACTCGGTTCTGTTAGTAACCCTAGCAGGGTCACCTTAGGCTTGGCCGGCTTCTCCCCCGATGGTCCAGCCATGGTCTGGGATGACTTTGGACGCTCACCTGAGCCTGGGGAAACACGGGCCTTTTTGGGAAAGGGCTGCAAGCGAGAACAGGGCCGGTGTTGGGACCTACAACGGTCTATCTCATGGCGCATGGTTTTCTCCTTGTGCTTCCCCTTCTCCGAAGTGTGCAGATCCATCTTCTTTTCCAACAAAAAAGCCTTCAGGGCCTTGAGACGTCGGATCCGGGTCCGGCTGGTGAACGCCTGACAGGCTGAGCAAGCCATGGTATTGTGGTCTGGCCTGAGGCAAAAGACACAGCACTTGTGCCGTCTTTGGAAGGGATCTGCCATCTACAGTCACACTTATTCTGATGTATCTCTGAAGAGACCGACGATGGTGAAGACATCCGATCGAGAAATACTGAAAAAAACGCCGAAAAATGGCACAAAACGCGGGAAAAAAAATAATGTTTTTACTCTTCTTGGCAAGCTGAGTAGCATAGGCTTCTTCTCACATGTGTGGGACGCAGTGGAAAAAGAACTGAGGTGGAGCTGGGTCTGCCCCCTTTTGTACCAGGGCTGACGTCGGGGCCGGGCCGACGTCAGGGGTAGTCCCTGCTTGGTACTGCTGGCTGAAAAGTTTTCCAGAGGGTCCTAGTGCCTGCGGCATCGTCCTTACTGTTACAGCCTGCTGCAAGAGCTCCCACTCGAAGTAAGATCCCTTGATTCAAAGATATTTGAAATCCTAATAAATAAACAAATAAATAAATAAATAAGCGGAAAGTGAAAACGTTCAGTTCTCTGTAAATTGGAGAGGTAAAAATAATAAACCACTAAAAATTAGCAAAAGGAACGTGGTTTACTAGCCAAAAATAGTCATGGTAACCAAGCAGGATATTCTCCGGTTCCTGGGAATCAAACAGCAACTGGAGAAACCTTAATTTACATAAAACCCTAGTTAAACACAAAGTGATTGAGAAAACTGACTAAAATACCCTTTTTTTGATGTAACTACAAAACAAAAACCTGACGGGAGAACCAGTCATTATTGGAGTTCACTGGGGGGCGACTACTCTCTGCAGGTGGAGAAACAGGTCTGAGCAATGGCCAGAGTGGATGCAAAGTTTGAACCTACCTTCCAAATTTGTACAGGTTCTATCTCAGGGGCATCACTCCTGGCGAAGATAACTGCAGTGCAAACATCTAAGTGAGGGATTCCCGGGGTTAGAAAATGGGGACTGAGCCTGGCACATGTAGACTTTGGAACAGTGCTGTATAGTCAAACACCGGCAAGATTATCTAAAGGACTGTCTCACAGCAGACCAGGATAGGAAGGCATGATCTGTATTGGTACAGCTCACCAAGCTTAGGGTGAAGTTTCTTGAGTATGGCGTCAATATGGCTGGAAAACTGATTAATTTGAATCCAGCATCATGCCTAAATACTTGAAATTGGTACCTGTTCAAGCAGGTACTATTTTGAGTTGATAAGGACAAGTGTATGCTGGAGCCTTGCCAATCTGTCTAGTTTTAAATGTAAGAGACATAGTTTTGAGGGGCATTTAGTTAGAACTGGTTTGAATGGAACCAGTGCTGAAAACTATCAGTCACATTGACGTGAGGACTCTAGCTCGGGGACTGAGACACCTTAAGTAAATAGAACTGTGTCATCTGCATACATGTGCATGTTGGAAGAGACACAGGTGGAGGGAAGGTTACTTAAGAAGACAGAGAAAAGGATTGGGTCAAGGATGAAGTCCAGGGGGGAACTAGAATTGATAAGCTGGGGTGGGTGAATAAGGCATCTCCATGTTGAACCAACTGGAGCCAATCTGAGAGGTGGAGTGGAGCAGAATCACGTTAATGCAGGATCAGATACACCCACATCTATTTTATTCAAGAGAAGGGGGTGGGCCACTGTATTAAAGACCTTTGTGAGGCTTGTGAAAATAGCTGCAATGAACAAGCCCTGATCCATGCCATTAAGCACAAAGTCTGTGACCCCAAGGAGGGAGAAGACAGTGGTGTGATTCTTGTGGAAGCCAGACTGAAATGGGACAGGAAAGAAGAGGAGTAAAGGTGTGTGGATAGCTGAAAGAGAAGTTTTTCCTGCACCATAGCCATGTTAGGGATATGCAAGACGGTTCAGTAGTTACCTAGGGAAGAAGTGTCATCCTCTTGATGACAAACCTCCCCTTACAATAAACATGTGGTGAGAAATTATAAATAGTTATACCATGGAACATATCACAGCCCATATGCAAGGGCAGCTACCCCAATTTTATGCTAAATGGCAAAACTGGGTCTTGTATATTATAAAAACAGATGATTTCTGTGTGATTTAACTCTGGTTCTTTTCACCTTTACACATTATCTGCTCACAAATTCAGTTGACCTCCTTTTGTTAATTCTTTTTTTGTAAAGTATAAATTGCTAGGTTACTGGGGCCAATAGCTCAGTAGTCTTTATTTTTCTGAACAGTTTGTATGGTGACTGCCATTGTTAATATCTGGGTGATTTCCCCTATCAGCCTGCTGTAACTAATGTTATTGCTTATTTGCACTGTTCTGAACTCTGTTTTAAATAAAACAAATTTAAGAAAAGACTGTAGTGTACAGTACACAGCCTTAGCTGGTCATGCTTGGGGCATAGACTCCTGATATTTATATGAAAAACAAAAGTGGTCTTTTGGGAAGGTTGGTAGATGGGGAAAGAGAGGAGGGTCTGGGTTTAAATCCATATCACCCACCAGCAGCTGTGGAAGGATTATAAGGAGAAATAGTGCCGAACAACAGGCACTCTGAAGGAAGTGGAAGGTGAAGGGAAGATGGGATAGAGGGGAGAGAGAGACTATAAGCATTAAGACTGAGGTAGGTGGAGGAGACCAGGGTGAATATCTGGGGGGACAGGTGAGCTCTTTCATGAGGGGTAAAGGAGGAAAAATTACTCACCTTAGTAATGTTGTTTTTTCTAATGGAGTCTTGCTGTATTCTGACAGTAGCAGTGAGTCCCAACCTTCGAACTGCCCCGGAGATGAAAGAGTTAACTTTCCATGCCAGGCATGGAACGCTGAGCTCGAGCTCGGCTGAGACTCTGTTGCTGTTTGAACTCAAACCGTCAGATCTTTATGAGCTAAACTCACTGGGGTCCTGTGTGGAAGCTGTAAGCCTACACTAGCCAACTGGCTACTAACAGAAAAACAGATTTTTTGGTCCCAAAACAAAGACTCAAGTCAGGAGACCCAAAAAATAAAATAAACACAACACCCACTCACCCAAAGAAAGGGTGATAACAAAAAAGGGTGGGGCACATCCTGAGTGCCAACACTGCCACTGCCCACCCACATCCCAAAAACAGAGGTTCTGAGAGGGGAAGGCGGGGGGGAGGTCTGAATACAGCAAGACTCCATTAGAAGAAACAACATTACTAAGGTGAGTAAATTTTTCTTCAAACATCATGAAGTCTTGCTGTATTCTGACAGTAGCAGACTACTCAGCAGTACCTCCATGGAGGAGGGACAGAACCACTAGGAAATAGGTCTGAAGCACAGCTGTGTTAGAAACCGAGCATCACTCCCAGCCTGGATATCCAGGAGTAATGCTTGGTAAAAGTGTGAACTGTTTTCCAGGTAGCTGCTTGACATATCTCTAAGACAGGAATATCCCTGGCAGCAGCCAGGGAAGTAGCTGTACCTCTGGTAGAGTGAGCCCTCAGGCCTGAGGGTGGAACCTTACCTAATTTTTCATAGCAAAATTGGATGCAAGAGACAATCCACCTGGCCATGTATCTTTTAGTAGCAGGTTTTCCTTTACCAACCTCACCATAAGTGAGGAACAGTTGGAGGGAGTCAAACCTATGACCCTTGGTACGTTCTATATAGTAGCTAAGGGCTCTTTTCACATCTAAACTGTGCAGCCTCCTCTCTCCAGAGGAGGAATGGTCAGTGAAGTACACAGGAAGAGACATAGATTGGTTAAGGTGGAAATCTGAAACCACCTTAGGCAAAAACTTCCTGTTAGTCCTGAGGACCACCTTATCCCTATGGAAGGAAATAAAGTCAGGCTCCACTGACAAGGCTTGTAGCTCACTTATGCGCCTGGCAGAAGTGATGGCCACCAGAAACACAGTTTTCCAAGTCAAGTACTTAAGCTCTGCTGAGGACAAAGGCCCAAAAGGGGGTGCATAAGCTGAGCAATGCAACGTTAAGATCCCAAGCAGGGGCAGGGTCCCTGAATGTCGGATTGGTATGAAGCAATCCCTTGAAAAACTTGGAGAAAACAGAGTGAGCTGAAAGAGAAGAGGGCTTACCTGCTGAAATGAAAGCAGAAACAGCTGCCAGATGCACTCTTAGTGTAGCTGGTCTGAGTCCCAAGCTATTCAGATGAACCATATAGTCAAGGACTGTGGGCAGATCAGCAGACTTTGGGGAAATATGCTTCCCAGAGCACCATATGGAGAATCTTTTCCACTTGGAATTATAAGCAGTTCTAGTGAAAGGCTTCCTAGAAGCCTTTAGAATATCCATAACACCTTGGGAGAGGTGTAAATCAGCAAACCCTTACTCTGCAAGAGCCAGGCCTTGAGATTGAGAGATTTGAGATTTGGGTACCAAACCCTCCCCTGAGCACAGATTAACAGGTTGTAATTCCTGGGAAGAGCCAGGGGAAGATGGACAGTTAAGGGCAATAGGAGAGGATACCAGGGCTGTCTGGCCCAGTCTGGAGCAATCAGGATCACTTTGCAGGGTTGAGACCTGATTTTGACTAGCACTTTGAACAGGAGAGGGAAGGGGGGAAGCATACAGGAACTTCCCTTCCCAACTGAGAACTAAGGCATCCAGGGGGACTGAGCCCAACACTGGGGGTCTGCAGCAAAAAAGGGGAAGTTGGTGATTGTCTGGGGCTGCAAAAAGATCTATCTGTGGGGTGTCCCATCTGGAGAATATCACCTCAAGACCAGGGGATCCAGTGACCATTCGTGGTGGCCCTGAGATATCCTGCTGAGAGCATCTGCAGGACATTGTCCTTGCCTGGGAGGTGTACTGCTGTGAGGAAGGTGTTCAGCGAATAAGCCAGAGACCACAACTTCATTGCTTCTGTGCACAAGGCCATAGACTGAGTGCCTCCTTGCTTGTTGATGTACCACATTGTGGTGGTATGGTCTCTTCTGATCTGAATAACTTTGTTCTGAACAGACTCGGAAAAAACTTGAAGTGCTAGAAATACTGCTCTGAGTTCCAACAGATTGATGTGAAGCAGAGATTCCTGAGGGGACCACAACCCCTGGGTGGTCAGGTCGTCCAAGTGAGCCCCCCACCCCAAGAGGGAGGCATCTGTAGTAAGGATTAAAGAGCGAGACTGAGTGACAAAGGGAACTCCTTGTCTTAGATTGTTCTGATCCTGCCACCACTGCAAGGCCAGGATCAGAGTTCGAGTCACTGGGATCAGTTTGGTCAGAGGGTCCTTTTTCTGAGACCAAAAGGCTCTCAAATGGAACTGAATGCCCCTCATCTGAAATCTTGCTCCCTTCACCACTGCTGTAGAAGCAGCCATGTGCCCCAGGAGCTTCAGAAAATGCCTTGCTGGTCGAGACACCTGTAGGGTGAATGAGGAGGCCAGTGTGATAAGGGTCCTTGCCCTGTCCAGGGGAAGGAAGGCTCTGGCCTTTTCTGTATCTAGTTCTGCACCTATGAAGGTGAGGAGCTGAACAGGCTCTAGAACTGACTTTGAAAGATTCAAAAGGAAACCCAGAGAGGTGAGCAGTTGCTGAGTTATCTGTAGGTGTAACTTGACTTGGTCTGGGGACTGGCCTACTATGAGCCAGTCGTCCAGGTATGGGAAGATGGCAATCTTTTGCCTTCTTAGAGAAGCAACTACTACTGCCAGGCATTTTGTGAGCACCCTTGGAGCAGAGGTTAGACCGAAAGGCATTGCTCTGAACTGGTAATGGCCTGAGGGCAACTCGAACCTGAGGTACTTCGATGGAGCTTCTGATGAGAATATGGAAATAGGCATCCTTGAGGTCCAGGGAAACTAGCCAGTCCCCTGGCCTTAGAGAGGGTAGAATTATTCCCAGAGTCACCATTTTGAATTTTGGCTTTAAAAGGTGCTTGTTTAAGTATCCGAGATCCAGGATGGGCCGCCATTCTCCTGTCTTTTTTGGGGTAAGGAAGCACCTGGAGTACAATCCTTTGCCCTGGTGTAGGGGTGGAACCCTTTCCACAGCTCTGAGAGCCAGGAGGGAAGAGACCTCTGCCTCTAGGGCAAGTGCCTCTGAGGGATTTGCAGGTGGAAAGGATCTGGCTCTCAGCTTTGGAAATTTTCTGAAGCTGAGAACCAGTCCCTGGCTTACTACTTCCAGGACCCACTTGTCTGATGTCAGAGACTTCCAGTCCTGGACAAAGTAAGAAAGCCTGCCCCTTATAGGTAGTGGAGAATCGGCCCTGGCAAACCCATCAGGGTGCCTGTTTGGCAGGGGGTTTTGGCTGAGGGGTGGAAGCAGGTCTGCTTGTACCCCTTCTGCCTCTCCCTCTAAAGAACCCCCTCTGGGCTCAGGCAGAAGAGGAGGCCTGGGCTTGGTAGAAAGGCCTGTGAAAAGGCCTACCCCTGCTCCTGGGATGCTGCCTCTGAGGAGTGGCCTGCCTTTCCTTGGCCTGGGCACTCCTATAGGTGGTCCTATATTTATCCATTTTCTTCATGTAATTCTCTGTTTGCTCCCCAAACAAAGAATTACCCACAACAGGAAAAGCCATGGCCTTAGTCTGGGTATCCTGTGACAGGCTAGTACATCTGAGCCAAGCCATTCTACGAAGTGCCACAGATGTAGCCATGACTCTAGATGACACATCACTGGAGTCCACTGCAGCATGGAATTGCACCTTGGATGCCTCAATACCATCAGCAGCCACCTGCTCCAGCTCCTTGGCAAGCTGGCCAGGGACCTGTTTTGCTAAAGCCATGACAGTGTCCCATCTGGAGTTCTGATACCTAGCAGTATAGGCCATATAGTTTGGTCTGTCTGAGTCCCAAGGATGTTGCCATGTACTGTTTCTTTGCCATGGCATCAATCCTCCTGGAGTCCTTGTCTGGGGGCACGAAGCCAAAGGTATATTAGCCTTATCACAGGCTGCAGCCTGCACTACCCTAACATGGCTGCATTGTTGTGTAAGAACTCCGTATCTGAGCCTGACAATGTATACCTCTTGTCCATTCTTTTATCCACAGGAGGTATAGTATTAGGAGTCTTTAAAATCTTAAATGTCTGTTTCCCCAAAAGGTTTGTGTAAGGGAATAGACAGCCTCCTAGACTCTGGGATATCCATCATTTCCACATATAGCCAGGCTCCTCCTGGTCATCCACAGCTTCTTCCATAGGAAGCTGGAGGGTTTCAGCCACTTTTTTATAAAACATGAAATGGGAGGGGGACTCAGAAAGCCTAGGAGGAGACACTCCTGAAGGTCTATCTGGGGAGATGTCTGGGTCAATGGGCATATCCAGACTTTCAAAACCACATTCACTTTCCTCATACTCCTCTTCCTCCTCCTCCTCCTTCTTCAGTTCATAATATTCCTCTAAATCATAATCTTGAACCAGTGGAACCGGCCGAACCGAGCGCCTCCCTGATGGTGCCAGTTCGGTCGGAACTGGGGAAAGCGACTGTACAATTTTTATCGCTTTGGCTATTTCTTCAGCAGTTGGAGAAGAAAGTTTTGGATCCACACCAGCTGATTTTTCCTTTCTTGTTCTCTTAGCCAGAACTGACTCCTCAGAATCGGTTCTCCTTTTGCCCGAAGAAGTCTCGCCCTGGTCAGAGGGCACTCCTTCTGGTTCGGTTTGAACCAAACCGGGCTGGCCATCTGGTTCAGTGGACTTTTTGGCCTCCCTTTCCCTGAGCCGACCAACTCTCTTTTGTAGGGTAGCTGCAGGAAAATTTTTACAAATCTGGCAGTCTGCATCGAGGTGGTTAAACCCCAGACAATAAACACAAGTGGTGTGGGGGTCAGTCTTAACAAAGACTTTCCCACACACACTACAGTGTTGAAACCCAGTGGGCCCGGTTTTTCTTTTGGGTTTCTCAGACATTGTGCCAGTCCTAACCAAACTTACCCTTTTAATGGCAATTCACCAGGCAAGACCCTCTATCGGTTCCTGACCGTATCACGGGTCGTGGAAAAAAATGTAATAAAATCTGTTTTTTTTAGAACCGATAAGAACCAGTAACCACACACTAAAAGTACAGATAAAGATTTTTCAACAGCTTGATCGGTTCAAATCGAACCGATGAACCGTTTACAAGTTCCACACAGAATAGAAAATAATATAAACCTATCTAGTACTCACGAATACCACAGAAAGAGACTGAACCAACAGGTTACGGTTTAAATTCAGTCAAAAACCGAGAAAAGCGGTACTTTAACCGACAAATTGAGCCGAGCAGAAGGAGAAATCTCCGGAGCGACTGTTCAGTGAGGCGGAGTAAAGAATCTGACGGTTTGAGTTCAAACAGCAACAGACAGAGTCTCAACCAAGCTCGAGCTCAGCGTTCCATGCCTGGCATAGAAAGTTAACTCTTTCATCTCCGGGGCAGTTCGAAGGTTGTGACTCACTGCTACTGTCAGAATACAGCAAGACTTCATGTTGTCTGAAGAGGAGATTGAGACTACGACAGAGGGAATGGTGATGAATGAGGGGAAGAAGGAATAGGAGACACAGAAGGGGCAAAATGAAGTGGAAGAGGGTGGAGTGAAGCATATTCGGTAAATGCTGGCGAGGTCTGGTGCAGGGTGTAAGTTACAGCAGCCAGCTGAGAGAGAAGGTGGGAAACAGTTGTCACGAGGGGTTAGCAATCTGCACAAGTGTTACTGTACTTATTTTAATGCAGATATAAGGAGTACTTTACTGGCTACCTTCTTTCTTTTTCCATACTATTTTAGCCAGGCTTTTCCTGGTGCTAGCAATGACACCATTACATCCTCCCCATAACAAAACAGCATTATGCAAGTAATGAAGCGACCATATAGAGGGTAATATGCAAAATAGAACACTTTATTGGCACACTAAAGAACTATGCAAAGGATGTACATAAACAGTATAGGTAATGAAAACAGAATTAAGAAGAGGACAAAGTTAATTGCTCCACACGAGTGAAGTGCTCTGCAACTTACAAAGCTGTATATGTTGACAGGTGTAACTGCTGCAACAACTGAAAAACAAGATTGCTTTGAGTGGGTGACCAAGAAACTAGATCATGGTGGAGTGGTGGATGTAGGCTTCCTAGATTTCAGTAAGGCTTTCAGCACTTTGCTATGCATGGGTCGACAGTCTTTGCACTTCCCAAAATTTCCAGTCACAACAATGGCCCTTCTCAGGCTGGGGTATTTTTAGCCATGGCACTGGGTGTCTGGCGGTGGCCCTGAATTTCACAGTAAATCGGCAAAAGTGCGGTTCTTGATTTGACGATACTGCTCCCTCCACTTCTGGACCTGCTCCACCAGCTCTTCTGTCTCTATCACCAGACATGCCATCTTGGCGAGCGCCGTATCCTGAAAGGGGTGGGGGACAGGTGGACAAGACAAGAGAAAGGCATCAAGGAATTAAACACAAAACTCAGCATGAGATGCACAGTATCTCAGCAAATCCTCAGACTGCTTCTGAAATCCTGATATATGTATAGTATATCCAGTCTTGTCAGCATGTGACCTCATTTCATTTCTACTGCACTGTACGAACAATATGCCTTTAGGATCACATCATATGCAATGATTCACAAAGAGACTGGCCAGTTGGTCTGAGCAGATTCCAGCAATAAGATCTTAAACAAGATGAATGTAGGCTCTGCCCACAGCAATAAAAAAGTATACTTGATTTGCAGCACAGCCTACTTAATGGGAACTCTGGTTATAAGTGCAACGTTTCAAAAAACATGCCTTCATTCCATTTATATTAGCAGCACATGTTACTGTGAAAATCCTGTATCTACACCTTTCATGCACACACGCGAGCGCGCGCGCACACACACACACACACACACACAAACACACACACAAACATTGACATCTGTACAGGAATAAGGCCTACTTTCCTACCCCTACATGCCTGCACATTGCAAACCCAATACTGTCAGTCTATACTTGGTGTCGGAACAGCACCGTGAACGCTAATTCTCAAGCTAGACTTAGTAACAATTCCATCCATCGGGCAACACTATACATGCTCCTGCAGCTGCTTCCAGATTCTGACGTCAGCCGCGGAGATGGTGGGATGTGCCGCTAGAGGCACGTTACTCAAAATGCTAGCGGGAGGGACAGCAGGATCAACCAGATAAAATATAAATAAAAAAAGCAGCACAGTGAGTAAAAACGAGTTACACTGTGGAAAACTGCTGATTGGGGGGTGTTCCACATGGAGGCATGGGACATAACTATGTGGACACTGCCCTTAAAAAAAAAAAAAATCATTTATGCTCTCCTAATTGTCTTGGTACACATATGCCAGATCAGACCCAGCCCATCCTGCTTCCCTGGCACTAATCTCCCAGACTTCCAACCCCAAAGGCGTACCACTCATGGCATGGCCTAGCTGAACCAGACTCAAACCTCTCACGTCTGCTGAGTGCTAAGGCAGAAGAACCTGGGATGTGGGGAGTGGCAGGATGCAGGGCCTGAGAGTGCCGGACGTCATCTCATTCAAGCCATGGTATTTTACCTTTATTCTTTCCTACCCCTTGAGACATCAGCACTCAAGGTGCTCCAAGTCGGAGCACAGCATGGCTGGTGTCTCTCCCAACCCCCCCCCCACTGTACCTCTGCTGCACTACCACCTGTGGTCACCCAGGCGGCAGTGTTTCCAGTGGAGGTAAGAACAGTCCCTTCCCAGAGGAAGAGTGTGACCGCTGTGATGCTCAATCTACCCCACCTCCCCCAGCATCCTGACCATTTTTGCTACAACAAAGAAACACAGAATTTGCCAGCAGATAAGAGCCGCTTGGCTCACCTAACCTGCCCATTTTCCCTGCTCCCAACAACGCAGATCCTACATGATCTCCAGTCCATTATCCCTCCCGCTCTTCCTTTCCCCTAAGATTTCCTTGTGCCTATCCCATACATTCTTGAACCCCATCAATGTTCTCACCCCCACCATCTGTGCTGGAAGGCTGTTACAGGAATATTTCAATTACAAAAGACCTTACCGTAACAGCAGATCTTTGAGAGAGGTTCCTGCAGTAGGCCTTCACATATAGGTCTGCGCCCCCCGGCGTCAGGTCCGCACGGCAAACCTGTAGATAGCTATCATCATCGAGGACCGCCCAAGTCGGGCGTGGTAGTCAGCCCTACTATAAAAGGGGCGGTCCCGCGCCCGCTCTCCAGTTCTTTTCCAACAGAGACCTAAAGACAGGTAAGGAGAAAACCGGAGTGAACTCCAGAGACCCTGCTTCCACTCTAGTCCCGGAGGACTAGACAGGATGGAAAATAAGGCATCCAAAAACCAGGGGAAGGAGGGTGGGAAACTAGACCTACTGCAGGAACCTCTCTCGAAGATCTACTGTTACGGCAAGTTCTTACGTAACTGAAATATCTTACTTTGAGAGGGTTCCTGCAGTAGGTCTTCACATATAGGACTGAATACCAAGCAGTCCCAAAGAAAAGCAAAAACATAGGTGCATCTGGGAGAAGGAGAAGTCGCCATGAGGAATCACGACAGGAGGCCTTGCAGGACCGCAAGACCGAAGCCAGTTGTGCGCCGAGAGGCAATGTCCAGACTGTAATGCTTAGTGAAGGTGTGAACAGACGACCAGGTGGCCGTAGCACAGATCTCTGCCGTGGACACATTCCTAAAAAAGGTAGTGGAAGTTGTCACGCTACAGGTGGAGTGACCTTTGACTGCCCCTGGAAGGGACTTCCCATATTTCGTATACGAAAAATGGATGCAGTTAGCAAGCCTTCGGGAGATGGTCTGCTTGGAAATAGCCTTGCCTGGCACTGAGGGGAAAAGGCTATGAACAATTGGCTAGATTTCCTAACCTCTTTAGTCCTGTTCGTGTAGTACCTTATGATCCGGTGCACTTTGAGGGTGTGCAGAAGGTGTTCCCCCCTGTTGGAATACTGTGGCTAGTACACCGGTAATTCCACTCTCTGGTTCAAAGTGGTGTCCAAAACTACTTTGGGCAAAAAAGAAGGGTTAGTCCAAAGGACTACTTGGTCCTTATGAAAAATCAAATAAGGTACTTTACAGACGAAGGCCAGTAATTTGGAAATCCTTCTAGCCGAAGTGACAGCGACTGAAAATAAAGTCTTCCAGTAAAGGAAGCGTAAGTCGCAAGAAGAAGCTGGTTCAAACGGTGGTAAGGTCAGCTTCTCGAGCATGAAATTCAGGTCCCAGGGAGGACAAGAATTCCGTATTGGAAGTTTCAAATGAAGGATGCCTTTCAAAAAGGTTTTAGCAACCTCCAGATAAGCCTAGTTTTTGCCCTCCACCGGGAGGTGGTAGGCTAACATCGCAGAGAGGTGGACCTTAATGGAGGAATAGCTAAGGCCCCCCTCAGACAGGTGTGCGGGGTACTCTAGAACCTGGGATGCCAAGCACGAAAATGGATCCCAGCTCCTTGCTTGGGCCCATATTGTGAACCTCTTCCATTTCATAGCGTAAGTGGATCTAGTGGAGGGTTTTCTGGCCTCCACTAAAATGTGTGCATCCTGTGAAGAGACCCCATAGCGAGAAATAGCTATATCCACAGATACCACGCATGAAGGTGGAGAGACTGAAGGCTAGGATGCACCAGGGTGCCCTGCTCCTGAGTCAGAAGGTCGTGGGAAATGGGCAGAGGAACCAGGGGTTCCAGTGCCAAGTGTTGCAGAAGAGGGAACCAAATTTGGCATGGCCAAAGGGGCACAATCAGGATTGCATGGGCCCCCTCTTGTTGAAGTTTCACCAGAACCTTCTGAATGAGAGGAAAGGGAGGAAAAACGTACAGAAACCTCCCTGTCCCGAAAGAGACAGCGCGTCTCGCCAAAAAGCACCATGCCCAGGAACGAGCGAGCAGAAGACGGGTAGTGTTGCGTTGAATGGGGAGGCGAACAGATCCATCTCTGGACAACCCCATCGAAGAAAGAGATCTTCGACTACCTCTGACTTTAGCTCCCACTCGTGGGCCCTGGCCACTGATCGACAGACTGTCCGCCAGGACGTTGGTGACACCCGGAACGTGGACTGCTGTCAAGTAAAGGCTGTGCTGAATCGCCCAGTACCACACCCTCATGGCTTCTCTGCAGAGAGGGTATGACTGGGTTCCTCCCTGTTTGTTTAGGTACCACACAGTGGACATGTTGTCCATCTGTACCAAGAGAGAGCCTGGAACCAGCAGCGACTGGAATGCCTGGAGCGCGTAAAGAACCGCCCTGGTCTCCAGAACACTGATGTGGAGCATCAGCTCCTAATCGGACCAAGAACCTTGAGAGTCTTGTGAGTCCCCAGATGGGCTCCCCAGCCCAGATCTGAGGCATCCATAGTGAGAGTTTGGGTTGGAACTACAGGAAGGAAAGGAATTCCCTTTGATAAGTTCAATAGATCTTGCCACCAGCGAAGATCTCTCTGAAGGCTGTTGGAGATGATGACTTTTTGGTTCATGTTGTCCATCCTCTGGTACCTTTGGACTCGAAGAGACTATTGGGTGACCCTCATGTGAAGCTTGGCCACTGGGACTGTTGAAATGGCGGCCACCATCAGTCCCATGAGACGGAGCACCGAGTGCGCTGGGATCCATCGGGCCTGTGCCACGAGAGTGGCCTGAGAAGCTAGGGTCTTGGCCCGATCCGATGGCAGAAAAGCCTTGCCCTGAACTGTGTCTAGTACAGCTCCAATGAACTGGAGCCTCTAGGAAGGTACTAGCTGGGACTTGGAAAAATTGACCGTTACACCCAGTGAAGCAAACAAGCTCAGAGTGAAAGAGACAGACTCTTTCAGGCTGGTAGGAGAGGGTGCTGCGCGGAGCCAGTTGTCCAGGTATGGGAAGACATAAATGCCCTGCCACCACCGCTAGGCATTTGGTGAACACTCTGGGGGGCCGAAGATAGGCAAAACGGAAGTGCTCTGAATTGGAAATGCTTCTCCAGAAAAACAAAACAGAGAAAACGGCGGTGGCCGGGAGGATAGGGATATGCAGGTAAGCATCCTGCATGTCCAGGGAGCACAGCCAAGAACTGGGGTGGAGCAGGGGGAGGAGCCCCTGAAGGCTCAACATACGAAACTTCTTATACTCAACGAAGATGTTTAGTGTGCTGAGGTCCAGGATCGGTCTCAGGTCGCCAGTTTTCTTCGGAACCAGGAAGAAGTGGGAGCAGAATCCCTTTCCTATTTGGTTTGACGGGACGGGTTCTATGGTCTTCTTCAGAAGTAGTGCCTGGATCTCCTGAGAGACTATGGGGACCTAATCCCAAGGATAGAAGGACTGTCCCGGCGGTTGAGGGGCTGGAGTTTTGCTGAATTCTATCGAGTGACCTCGCTGGATGAACTGAAGCACCCAAGTTTCTGTGGTGATGAACCTCCAACCTTCCAGATGGAGGCCAAACCTCCCTTCAACCGGTTCCTGCTAACATACTGGAGGGAGCGGAAGGAGGGGAAAGGAGTCAGGATGCCGAAGGGAAGGGAGTTTTTGCCCCAGAGGCCTCTTTTTGAAATTTGGCCACTGGGGTTGGAACTCCAGACCCAGGTGCGCGTTTCTTTGCCTGGTGCTTAGCCTGGGATTTGTTCCACCTTCTTTGGTGGCAAAAAGACTGCTTTTTCTGGCCTGTCTTGTATAAGGAATGGACATCCCATAAAGGATGTCCGCTCTCCTGCAGCCCAGTAATAATATTGTTAGCGCGCAGCAAAGAGGGACAGAACCCCAGAGGGCATCCAAGAGGACCGCACGTCCTGTGCCAGTCCCACAATACAGAGCCATGAGAGTCGCCGGAGGTAGATCCCCGAGGCTACCGCTCTAGCCACCAAATCCACTGAGTCGTAAATAGCCCGAAGGTCGTGATGACACGAGGATTTCCCCATCCTAACTTTTTCCAACAGCTTCTTCCTCAGGGTTTCATCCTGAACTTCCTGGAGGTCTCTTTCCAAATCCAAAAGAGAAGCTTTTTGAAAGGCGACTATGTGCAAGACATAATTAAGGGAACGTATCGCACAAGAGGAAGAAGAGTATATTTTACACCCAAATTGATCAAGTTGATGAGAGTCCTTGTCGGGAGGAGAAGAGCTCAGATGTTTGGGCTGGGCTGCACGGTCATGAGTGGCTGTGATGACCATAGAGTCAGCCTTGGGATGGGAGTTAAGATGAGATATCCCCCTTCCAGGGGATAAGTGCGGTCAGCTTTGCGTGAGACTGCTGGAATGGAGGATGGTTGCTGCCAAACTGTGGTCACAAGGTCCTCATGTGGCCCCATCCACAGGGGGATGGGGATAGGGTCCGAGGTGGCCAGATCCAGGTGCTCCGCAAGATGTTTTCTTTGTGGATCAACCTCTTTGGATGGCCATCCACCAGCCGCCTGAACTGAATGCAACAAGTCTCCGAAAGAGGGATCCTCCGGAGGAGACTTTGGGGAGTCTTTCGGAGGGACCTCTATGGGATATCTAGAGTCCGATGCATCAGAGTCGAAGTCGGTGTCAGAGGGCTTGGAGCCACTAGGTACAGAAGGGTCTGGCTCTGTAATGCCTACAGAGATGGAGGTCGATGCTCTAGCTCAAGAAGGAGGTGGAGAGGCAACTCTGGGGGTGGGTGCCTCCCTCACCGGCTACCTTAACTCCGACACAAGCTGCACTCTAGTCTCTTTCCACCACGAAGGGATGGAGTCATGGTCCGGTACTGGAGGAGGAGCGAGTGGCTGATAACTCGGATATCCCGGGTACTGAGGATAGTGCCAGGACAGACAGTATGATGAGTACACTGGATAACCCAGCATGGGATGACCTGGAGTAGGATATCCCGGCGTTGGGAAGGACGACGCTGGATAGTCCAGTGTCAGAAAGCCCGGTGACGGAGGCACCTGGCTCAGCGTCGGGTATTGAGTGACCAACGCAGGGCTGACCGCAGGCGGGAGAGAGGGTTGCGGGACTACAAACCCAGTCGAAGGCCCCGCAGGGGGAGGTGCCGTGGTGCCAGAAGGTGGTGTTGGATCTGGGACTGCGCCCAAAGTGCTGGAGGGTGGAGGCTCCATAACAGGATCCCCTGTCGATGGAAGGCCTGGTTGGGGGGAAGGGGGACTCGAGGGGCCCCCCCGACGGCAGATCAGAGTGCGAGCTTGCTAAGGCAAAAAGCAAAGGATCAGGTGGCGAGTCTCTGGGGTAGAGAACCCTGGGAGACTATGGGTTGACTTGTCCCTCACACTGTCCGATGTTGAGGGCCAAACTGGAGCCCGATGGGAGAGTGGACGGATCCTGACGGGCATCGGAGCAGCCAGCGTCCGAAACAACAGATCCGGCTGGGCTAGAGACGGCTTGAAGGCTGCAGCTAGTCTGATCGGCGGAGGCCGTGTGCCCTTCGCTGGAGGCGAGGGGTGACTTATCGGCAGGAGAAGGCGATGAAATTACTACCTCTAAAGAGGCAACCCCCGGCTGCCCGCTCACCTCTGCAGGAGGGGGAGAGGGGGCCCGGCCCAAAGAAGCGGACGGGGTGCCCGAAAAAGTACTCACGGTTGCAGGCTTCTCATGTGGCGACAGGCTACAGTCCTGGCTCTTCTCTTTACTTTTCTTCTTTTTTGGGGCCGGCGACGACGACCTTTCCCTGAATTTTTGGAGCTCCTTTTCCACAGACGCCAAGCGTTGGGTCAAAACATGGGCCTCGAGGGACCGCTTGCACCTGTTTGAAGGCCTGGCAGATGGAACACTCCTGGATGTTGTGCTTTGAACTAAAGCAAAGGAGGCAGTGGGAATGGTTGTCCCTATGCGGGATTTGAGCGCCGCACTTAGAGCACTTTTTCTTCTGTCTAGAAGACATCAATTTGAAGAAAAATCTGAGAGAAAACTAGTAAGAGGCGAAGGATAACTTCAACAAAATGTAACGCGGATGTTAGATTGCTGTTCTGACATGAGCCGAATGTGTACTGAAGCGACGGCGCGGAACCGCCCCTTTTACATTCAGGTTAATGTCACGCCGCCACGACCTCGGGGCGGTCCCCGCTGAAGATTGCTATCTACAGGTTTGCCATGCGGACCAGACGCTGAGGGGGCTCATTCCTATATGTGAAGACCTACTGCAGGAACCCTCTCGAAGTAAGAACTGCTACTACTACTGTGAAGAAGTACTTCCTCACATCTCAAATCAAACTTTATTTCTATAGCGCCTTTCAAAAACCATGGCGCTGTACATAAAACCAAATACAGATATACTGTAACATTAAAACAGAAAGCTAAAATACATTAATCATTAGGGAAGGCTAAATTAAATAAGTATGCTTTTAACTCATTCTTAAATCCATCAACGGTCAGGCATTCTCTTAACCGGCGAGGTAGAGAATTCCACAGGGTTGGAGCTGAAAAAGCAAAGGCACAAGCACCTGATGTTTTTAATCGTACCTGGGAATCTCTAGCAATCCCTCATCAGTGGATTGGAGAGGACGGGAGGGGCAGTAGGGTATCAAGAGGTCTTGCAGGTAACCGGGTCCCTGATCACGTAGAGCTTTGAAGGTTAGCAAACCAACCTTAAAGGTGATCCACCACTGAACAGGCAGCCAGTGCAGTTTGTGGAGCACAGGAGTAATATGACTGGACCTAGAAGTCCCAGTCAAAAGCCTGGCTGCTGTATTCTGCACTAGCTGCAAGTGGCAGATATCAACCCCTGGAAGCCCTAGGTAGAGAGAATTGCAGTAATCAATCTCTTCTGAATCTACCACCTCCAGCTTCATATCATGCCCCCTTGTTCTTGAGTACATTTTTTCTCAAAAATACTTCCCTCCTTTACTCTGTTTACCCATGTGAGGTATTTGAAAGGTCTCTGTCATATCCCCATCTCTTTCAGTGTGTATGTATTCAGGTCCTCAAATCTTTCATCGTAGGGCTTCTGATTTAGACCGTGCACCATTTTAGTTGCCCTCCTTTGGACTGCCTCCACTGTCTATATCTTTCTGGAGATGTGGTCTCCAGAAGTAGACGCAGTACTCTATGTGGGGTCTTACCAGTGAACTACATGGAGGCAACGCCAACTCCATCTTTTTGCTGGAGATACCTCTCCCTACGCACTCCAGCATCCCACTTACCCTCCCTTGTCATACTGCCTGACCACCTTCAGATCATTAGATACAATTACCCCCAGGTCTTTTTCCTGTTTAGTGGTTGTCAATACCATCCCACCCATTTTGTACTCCGCCCCTGGGTTTCTGTGGCTCAAGTGCATTATTTTGCACTTTTTTTGCACTGAAACCCAGCTGCCATACCCTTAACCATTCCTCAAGTTCTCGTATCACTGCTCATCCTCACCAATCCCCTTCCCAGAGTGTCCACACTATTGCAGACTTTTGCATCATCTGTAGAGGCATACCTTCTTTCCAGCTCCTCTGCAATGCCACTTATAACAACATTAAGGGGACTGGTTCTAGCACTGATCCCTAAGGCATCCTGTTGGTCACCCTCCCTTCTTTGGAGTGAACTCCATTTATAAGCACCCTCTGCCGACTATCCCCTAACCAATTTCTTACCCAGTTAACCACCCTTGGACCCACCCCTAAGCGGAACGATGTCAAAAGCCTTACTGAAATCTAGGTAGGCTACATCCACCACTCCACCCCGAAACAATTTCTTGGTTACCCAGTCAACGTAATCTATCAGATTCATTTAATATGACCTCCCCCCCATGCTGCCTCCGGTCCTGTAACCCATTGGTTTCTAGATATTCCACAATCCTTTCCTTCTACATTCCATTAACTTCACCACCATTGATGTCAGGCTGCCTGGCCTATGAAGTACAGTTACGTAAGAACTTACCGTAACAGTAGATCTTCGAGAGGAGCTCTTGCAGCCTGCTATTACAATCAGGATTACATCGCAGGCACTAGGACCCTACGGTGAAACTTCTGCCAGCAATACACAGCAGGGACCGCCCCACGACGTCGGTGAGGATACAAGAGGGGCTGGACCCAGCTCTACCTCAATTCTCCCGCCAAGACCCAGAAGAAGGCCTGACAAGAGGAGACGAAGCCTACCATGAATAGAATCAGAGAAGAAAAACGAATATGGTTCTGCACACCTTGAGGGGGAAGGCAGGTGGAAAGTAGCGCCTGCTGCAAGAGCTCCTCTCGAAGATCTACTGTTACGGTAAGTTCTTACGTAACTGTACTATCTTACTTCGGGTGGGAGCTCTTGCAGCAGGCTATTACAATCAGGACTGAGTCTCAAGCAGTACCATAACAAGGAAGTAGACAACCCCGGGAGGTGGAATATGCTGACTCCAGAGGTCTTAGGACAAAAGCCCTTGTAATATGGCTAAGCCGAAGCCAGCTCGGCATCTGGAGACGATATCCAAGCTGTAATGCTTGACGAAGGTATGCAGAGAGTTCCAGGTTGCGGCTGCACAAATGTCCTTTATGGCAACATTTAGCAGGGCGGCGAAAGAAACTGACACTCCTCTGGTGGAGTGACCCCTAACCGGGCCCGGCAGGGATTTATTGTGTTTCTTATAACAAAACGAGATACAGCGAACTATCCATTTAGAGGTAGTTTGCTTGGACACCGGTCGACCCAAGCAATGTGGTGCAAATGCCACAAAGAGTTGCTCTGATTTACGGTGCTGAGCTGTCCTTTTGAGGTAATACCTCAAAGTCCTGTAGACGTCCAATGTGTGGAGGAGAGCCTCCCCTCTATTGGAAGGGGAAGGAAAATAAACAGGAAGGTCAACCAACTGGTTGAAGGTCAATTCTGAGACCACTTTCGGAAGAAACTTAGGATTCATTCTGAGGGATCAGAGCCTGAAGCTCAGAAACCCTTCGAGCTGAAGTAACAGTAACCAAAAAACAAACCTTCCAAGAAAGGTAACGCAGCTCACAATCCGCTGCTGGTTCAAAAGGAGGGTGGGTGAGTTTCTCCAACACAAAAAGGAGGTCCCAGGGTGGGACAGGGTCCTAAATGGGAGGTCTCATATGCAGAATTCCCCAAAGAAAGGTGTGAGCTACATCCAGTTGTGCTAATGCTCTGTCTTCCACGAGAGCATGATAGGCGGAGACTGCCCGCATGTGCACCTTGATAGAGGAGTAACTCAGACCCTTATCGTACAAAGAGAGGAGATACAGTAAAGCTGAGTTCACAGGGCAGGTGACGGGATCCAAACGCTGTGGCAATGCCCAAAGACAGAAACGCTTCCACTTCATAGCGTAGGCAGAGCGAGTAGAGGGCTTTCTTGCCAACACTAGGACCACCGCCACTTCCGGGGAAACCCCGTGTCTATGTTGAGCTACGTCTGAAGGAGCCAAGCATGTAGGTGTAAGGATCGAAGATCCGGATGGACCAGAGACCCTTGGTCCTGGGACAGCAACTGCAAGCATATGGGCAGCGAAACTGGAGGTTCCGTTGATAACCACTGCAGTAGTGGGAACCAAATCTGCCGAGGCCATTTGGGAGCCACTAGGAACATTCGGGCCCCTTCTGCCTGTAACTTGAGCAGCACCGTCTGAATGAGAGGGAAGGGCGGAAAGGCATAGAGAAACCTCCCTGCCCAGCAAAGGGATAACGCGTCTGGCCAGAAAACTCCAGGCGTGTGCTCTCGCGAGCAGAACGTTCGCAGTTTGGCGTTGCGTGGTGATGCAAAGAGGTCCAGCTCTGGAAGGCCCAACCTGTCGAAGAGCTGGTCCACCACAGACTGTGGCAGCTCCCACTTGTGCGCTCTGGAATGCGACCTGCTGAGGCTGTCAGCCAGATCGTTTAGGATGCTTGGAACTTGCACTGTGGACAGCAGGATGCCCCGCTCTAGTGCCCAGTACCAGACTCTCATCGCCTCCCTGCAAAGAGGATATGAAGGAGTGCCCCCTTGCTTGTTGATGTAAAAGACGACCACCATGTTGTCTGTCTGAACTAGAAGAGAGCCTGGCACCAGGTCCTCTTGAAAAGCCTATAGGGCGTAGAGGACCACTCGCATTTCCAGCACATTGATGTGAAGGGGCTGCTCCTCTGGCGACCAAACCCCTTGCGTTCGATGTGCACCCAGGTGCGCCCCCCCACCCCAGGTCCAAGGCATCTGTTGTCAGAGTTTGACCTGGTGGCTCTGGACAAAAGCTGACCCCTTTCTCTAGATTGCTGGGGTCCATCCACCAAAGCAGAGTTCTCTTGACTGGCTCCAAGATCTTGACCGGGGAGTCTAGATCGTCGTGGCTCTGGTCCCACTGCACCCTGAGCATCCATTGCGGGACTCATGTGGAGGCAGGCCAAGAGAGTAAGAGGAATGGCCGCCACCATGTGCCCCAGTAAACTGAGGAAGTTCTGAGCTGGAACTCGAGGAGTTATGGAGATCCGTTCTGCCATCTCTCCCAAGCGAACTCCCCTGTCCTGGGGAAGGAAGGCCATGCCCTGGACAGAATCCAGGATCGCTCCTATGAAGGCGAGCTTTTGGCTGGGCTCCGGGGATAATTTTTGTAAGTTCAGGGTGATCCCCAGCTCACGGAACAGAGTAGAAGCGTCTTTGAGAGCTCAAAAAAGGCTTACTCTTGATGGGGCCGTAAGCAGCCAGTCGTCTAGGTAGGGGAACACATAGTGCCCCATATGCCTTAGAGCCGCAGCCACCACTGCTAGGCATTTGGTGAAGACTCGCGGAGTGGAAGAGAGGCCGAATGGAAGCACTCGAAACTGAAAGTGCTCCCCTTGGAAGTGGAACCTCAGAAACTTCCTGTGGGGAGGATAGACCCCGATATGCATATATGCATCTTGCATGTCGAGAGAGCAGAGCCAGTCTACCTGATGCAGCAAGGGAAGGAGTCCTTGAAGAGTCACCATCCTGAACCTTTTGTACTCGATAAAGAGGTTTAGAGGACTGAGGTCCAGAATGGGACGAAGGTTCTGAGTCTTTTTTGGGACCAGAAAGAAGTGGGAATAGAACCCCTGACCTTGCTGATGCAAGGGGACCCTCTCTATTGCTCCCTTCTGCAAGAGGGTCTGTATCCCTCCTTCTATTAGTGGGATGTGAGAAGGAGGATAACGGGAGAGCTTTGGTGGAGTATGCGGTGGAAACTCTGAACTCCAGCGTGTGTCCTCTCCTGATGATATCCAAGACCCACTGGTCTGCGCTGATTGACTTCCACCCTTCAAAATGAAGGGAGAAGTGGCCCCCAACCGGCTCCCCTGGATCTTCCCACGGAAAGGGGGGGCAGAAGGGAGTCATTGGGTAGAGCCGGGAGTGGGGAGAGAGGCCTGGGAGGACTTGGGCCCACAGGCAGAAGGTCCACCAGATTGCTGGTTTCTGGATCTCCTGCAAAAGCCTCCTCTCTGCCCCTGTTGGTTGCCATGGGCTGGACCTTGACTGCCTGAGGACTTACGAAAAGGCTGTCTATGGTGTTGTCATTGCTGGTCGCCACGGTACATCTGGCAGACCGACCAGATCGACTTGCCAGACTCCTGGAGGCGGGAGATCAAGGCCTCCGTCTCCTGCCCAAACAACACGGTACCCTGGAAGGGCAGATCCTTGATACCAGCCTGCAGATCCTGGTGAAAGCCCGAGACTCTCAACCAGGCATGGCGCCGGGGGCACACCCCAGAAGCAGCTGCCGTGTCTGCAGTGTCATACGAGGCCCTCAGTACATGGCAGCCTACATCTGAGCCCAACTGGAGGAGGGCCAGGAGCTCTGCCTTTTGGTCAGAGTCTGGTATGGTCTTCGACAGCTCTAGTCCCCTTTCCCACATTGCATTCTGGTACTGTATCATGTGCATTAGGAAACTGAGGGAATGGATGGAACAGGTGGAGGCAGCATATATTTTCTTTCCCACCTGGTCCAGGTAGCGAGACTCCGGGTCGGGAGGCTGTGAGCTGAGGTGCTCCGGTTGCCGAGACTTGTCATGGGCAGCCGTGATCACCGAAGAATCGGCCTGAGGATGTTCCGCTAGAAAGGATTCTGCCCTCGGGGCCGTATACAGCCTGTCTGACTTTTTTGGAACTGCCGGGATTGAGGCCGGATGCATCCAGGTGGTTCTGGTAAGGTCCTGGAATGTATCGACTAAAGGAGGGATAACCAGAGGCTTTGGCTCCTTTTGCCTCAGGTACTTGGCCAATCTCCGGCGTTCCAGATCCAGGTCCTCCATGTCCCACTCAGAGGCCTGGATGTGCCTCATGACGTCCTCAAAAGTAGGATCATCCAGAGGCGAGCGAGGCTGGTCCTTCTCTCCCGGGGAGCGCTTGAGACAGAGAGGAAAAGGAGGTAGACGCTGGTGAGGAGGATCGACTATCCGACTTGGAGTAGTCTGACCTCGTCCTATGACCATGCCTTCGCTGACGTCGGTAGCTAGGGGACCGACGTTGGTCCGAAGACCGACTCCGATCCCTGGACTGGCGACGGAGCAATGACTGATGTCGGGAGCGTTCTCGCCTGGAGCAAGAAGGGCTCCTGGAGCTTGACCTAGACCTAGACCGTCAGTCACCAGAGTCTCGGGAGAGACGTCGGTGGTCCTGAGACTCTATGCGGGAACGAGCCCTGGAGGGAGGTGAAGACTGGTGCTCCGGCGACTTCCTCGGGGAAGAATCACCTCCTGGCTGTGGTTTTTCCGAAGGGTCTGGTACCGGTGTCTGGGCCACCAACGGGGAGGACCACATATAGACCTGCCCCCACCAAAAGGAGAAAACGTCCTTGAGCTCATCCTTGGTGAATATTTCAGCCGCTCGTTTCGGGAAGGAAGTCTCCGGAATGTCGGGGCATGAATGAAAGCTCTCCTGAGGGCCCAGGGGGAAGGAGGACTTGGGCGACGAGGGCGACTGTTCTTCGCGACCGTCCTCGCATCCTTCGCCCCTTCAACTGGCGTCTGTGTAGGCACCGACGGGGTTACGCTGGAGAGTCCTTGGTCTCCGGAGGTGCGCCTTTAGCAGGTGGCGTCGGTGTCTTAGCAGGTGGGGCTGAAGCAGGCACCTCTAAGGGCTTAGCGATGACCCTTAGCGGGGTCACCTATGGCTTGGCCGGCTTCTCCCCCAACGGGCCGGTCTTAGCCCGAGTAGTCTTCGGGAGCTCTCCAGAACCCGAGAGACGGGCCTTTTTAGGAGGGGGCCATGAGTGCGAACGGGACCGGTGACGGGACCGACTACGGTCCTTGCTATGGCGCTTTTTCTCTTTCCGCTTCCCCTCCAAGGACTGCGGATCCATCTTCTGCTCCAGCAGGTAGGCTTTGAGGGCCTTCAGGTGGTGGATGCAGGTCCGGCTGGTAAAGGCCTGGCAATCTGCGCAGTTGGCGGTGTCGTGGTACGGACCTAGACAAAAAAACGCACCGCCAATGGCCGCCCTTCGCTGGGATCTGCCTCCCACACTCGCACTTGTTTAAGTGTTCTGGAGATACCGACGCCAGAGAAGACATCCGTCGATCTTGGATGGGAAACGGCTGACGTCGGACTTGGTAAACGGAGCTGAGAGTGAGGAAAACAACGCTCAAAAGGCGGAAAAGCAACAGACAGGCAGTGGACTGACATCGGGTACCTGAGGACGAGAAAACCCATCGAAAACACAAGAATAATGTTGATTGTAGATCAAATCCACGAGGTTCTTTAGCTGCAACTGCAAGCAGATGTTCCTTCGCCTTCACGTGCAGGACGTAGCGGGAAAGAACTGAGGTGGAGCTGGGTCCGCGTCGGGGGCGGTCCCTGTGTAGTGCTGGCAGAAGTTTCACTGGAGGGTCCTAATGCCTGCGGCGTAGTCCTGATTGTAATAGCCTGCTGCAAGAGCTCCCACTCAAAGTAAGATCTGCCATTCTCTTCGATATCACTTTTGTGTAGTGAGACTACATCCACCCTCCTCTAGTCCTCTGGAACCACTACTGTTTCCAATCTGCTGTTACACAGAACTATCAGAGGTGCAACCAGTACCTCCCTGAGCTCTCTCAATATCCCTGGAATGACCCCCTCTGGCCCCATCACTTTGTCCACTTTCAGATTATCGAGTCCCTTCAGGACTCTCTCCAAGAACAGACTAGTGTCCGCCTCCCTCCCTCCAAAGCACCTGTTACTTTTTTGTGGTCCTTCCTCTGTGAACACTAAATAAAATTATCTGCCTTTTCCTTGTCCCCCTCTGCACAGTCCTCCCTTTCCCATTTTAACCTTACCATCTAATCCCAGTCTTCCACCTTTCACATACGTATCTACAAAATGTCTTCTCCCTGTTTGTTACTGCCTGAGCTATTCTCTTCTGTTTGAGCCTTTCCACTCCTTACTGCTCTCCCTGCTTCCTTCCGTTTCCTCTGATATACTTCTCTATCCTCCTCCATTTGCGTCTCCTTACACCTTCTGGATGCTACCATCAGCTTTTACCTTGTCAACTCTTGAGAACTACAGCGGTCCATTTTCCTCTTGCTTTTGCGCACTTGTTTGACACAGAGGTTTGTTTCCCTTACTATGGTTCTTTTTATCTAAATGTTCCTCTACCCCACCGTGGTCATAACCGCGCCCCCCCCCCCCCAGCCAGGTCATCCTCAAGATATTTACTAACTTTATAAAATCTGCTCACCTGAAGTAGGGGACCCTTGCCCTTATGTGGTTTAATTCTGAAGCTGTACTTATACTGAACTGCACCGCACTGTATGGTGATCGTTGGTCCCCAAGTGGCCTCCCACCTTGACATCTGCAACACTGTCCCTGTTAGTGAGTACTAGGTCCAGTACTGCCCCATCACGAGTGGGTTCACTGATTAGTTGCCTGAGGAACACCCCCTGCAGGGAATCCATGATGTCCCTGCTCCTAGCTGAAGCTGCAGTTGGGAGGCTCCAATCCACATCTGGCACACTGAAGTCCTCCGCCAGCAGCACCACCACCCCATTTTCTGCCATTTTGCCAGATGCTTCTACTCAACTCCCCCAACTCTGGGAATCACAGCATCTCCCCAATGGTGACTGTTTGGTGCTGTTGCCCTTACTTACCATTGCTTTCATGGTTGGGGTCATCTGTGGGATGGTCTGGATGGTTTGTAAATAGGTATCCAGCCTGCCAATGAAGGTCACTGTCATCTTCAGCAGCTCAGCCACATACCTGGCACACGGTGAGAAAGTAGTCTCAATGGGGCAGTTTAAATCATTATTCACTTCTGTTCTTTGTCCACCCAGTCCACCTTATATTGCACCTTGTCAGAATTTCCACTGCTGCCCCTTCCTCCAGCAAGGACAGCTGCTGCTTTCACAACAAAACACCAATGCCACCCCTTGGTGGGCATGCAGGGGGCGTACCAAGGTAGTGATGGCTCACCTTCCCACTGTGGGGGCTGAGCACCTAAAATCTACTACATACACAAAGGGCTATGTGACAAGGTTGGGTAAAACCCTGTCTCATTTGTTATGCACAGAGACTTAAAAGCAAGGATCTGTTCTGCCCTATCCTATTCTGTCACTTGTTTATCTCTTGCCTGACTGCGCAATCAAATTTTCCTTGTGGCACCTAGGAATTGGCTACTCGGATGGTCTCAGGAGGAAAACCTGATTGTGCAATCAGGCAAGAGACAGACAAGTGACATAACAGATCCTTGCCGTTGACTATCTGCGCAACAAATGGCAAAGGGTCTTACCCAACCCTGTCACAGGCTGCCAGCCAGCCCCAGTGTGCGATTCCAAGGCTCATATGTGAATACGGTCCCCAAGGTGCCAGCTTAAAGGGGTACGATCAGCACCAAGGGATCCACACTTACGTGGAGGCTCATCCTGGATGTGCACTTACATTTACTGTAGTCAGGGCTCCAGGAAAGATTTTTTTCGGCTGAGTACTGTACTCCACATTTTGAAAGTGAGGCGAGTAACTCCAAATTCTGATGTGCACAAAAGTCTGGACAGAGTGGAATGAGCAGTACATTTTTAAAAACAACTTTCTTTTCTAAATAAGAATCGATCAGGTGCCAACAGTGCTCCAGCTACTCACCAATTTTAACAGACCGTGAGTAAAACAAAATTGGGATGCATACGAGTGCTGTAAATCTGGAAAAAAAAAAGCTCCTTTTGAATCACCAGTTATGTTATGAAGCACTGTTCTATGGAGCGTGGTTCATTTACACATGTTAGGGGAGTACTGGTACTCATTAAAAAACTTTTCTGAGGAGTATTTCCTAAAATGAGGTGAGTAAAATAGGTCAGTACTCACCTTATCTAGAGCCTTTACTGTAGTACACAGCAGATTGTATCAGACTAATTTTGCTTAGTTCTAGCTTGAAATCTTCTGTTACTACAAATCCCAGAATCCTCAGCAGCTGCCATCAAAGCAGTAGGCAGCAGTGGGAGATTCAATACCCTGCAGTATATGTTAGTGGTTTTATAATCTACAATCAACTTTCTGGGTCTGTTTTTCTCCAGGGCCCAAGTACAGTCCTTTGTGACTGTACTTAGCCCAGGGAAGACAGCAGGACAAGCAAACAAAATATTGGAATTTATATAATCTCCAACATGAACTACAGGCTATTGACTCCCACTGTTGCCTACTGCATTGATACAGGTAAATCCAAGTGTTTTTGCACACAAAGTGCACACTGGGACCGGCCCTACACTTGAGTGTGGGACCCTTGGTGCAGACTGTTCCCCTTTAAAGCAGCATTGCCTGTTACAGTGAAAATTTTGACCTACAGAGGTAGCCATCCTAAACTTACCTCTTACCTCAGAACTCAAGGTACCACATTAAAGGGACACTGCCAAAACCCTCAGGCCTCCAAATGTCTCTAGCTAACTGGGAAGGCCTGTCGGTGCAGCAGTAGACCTACTGTCTACAACATCAGCAACCCAGGTTCAGGAACAACACATCACTAGAGATAGGAGAGGTACCCGAGGACTAGAGGATGGCAGATGTGGTCCCTCTCCAAAGAGTGGAAGCAGAGAGGAGGCAGACAATTACTTGCCTGTAAGCCTGACCTCAGTAATGGGGAAACTAATGGAGTACTTACTTAAGGAGAAGATTGTGAAGCTTCTGGAGGATAGCGGGGCACAGGATCCAAGACAGCATAGACTCTCAGCGGGAAGGTCCTGTCAGACGAATAGTACAGTTACGTAAGAACTTACCGTAACAGTAGATCTTCGAGAGGAGCTCTTGCAGCAGGTAATATCATTAGGAGTAATGCCACCAGGCATTAAGACCCCACGGAAAACTTGTGGCTAGCAGTCTATAGCAGGGGACTACCCCCGACGTCAGCTCCGCCCGATGCAGATGTGGTATAAAGGGGGTCAGTCCCCTGGCGCCATCTCAGTTCTCCCGCTGGAGACCGGCTAAAGAATTACTGGAGAACCGGACAGGAACTCCCCAACCTTACATGAATGTAATGGTATGATACCTGGGGGATGGAGGGTGGGAAAGTCACCTGCGGCAAGAGCGCCTCTCGAAGATCTACTGTTACAGTAAGTTCTTACGTAACTGTACTATCTAACTTCGAGGTGGAGCTCTTGCAGCAGGTAATACCATTAGGACAGAGTCCCAAGCAGTACCCAAGAATAGGCCCAGGTCGATTTGGGAGGTGGAGAGAACTAAATGAAGTCAGCAAGACTGAATAACTTCAGGAAAGCAGGCCTTGCAGGATGGCTAGTCCAAAGCCAACTCTCCTCCTCGAAGCAATGTCTAGGCTATAATGCCTGATGAAGGTGTGCACCGTGCTCCATGTCGCTGCAGCACAGATGTCTGCTGAGACATTTTTTAAATAGGCAAAAGAGGTAGCCACAGCCCTTGTGAAGTGACCCCTAATTGGTCCAGGAAGGGGTCTGTCATGGTTCTGATAACAGAAAGAAATGCAGTGTACTAGCCAATGGGTTAGTGACTGTCTGGAGTCAGGAGCCCGTCATCCTTTTTGCAAAGGAGATGAACAACTGGTTCGTCTTCCTGAAAGGCTGAGTCCTGTGAAGGTAATATCTCAGGATCCTTTGAACATCCAAGGTGTGCAACAGGGCTTCACCTTGGTTAGAAAATTCAGGGTAGTAAACCGGAAGGTTGATGTCCTGGTTCAGTGTAAGTTCGGACACCACCTTCGGTAAGCACTTAGGATTTGTATGCAGGTCACCCTATCCCTGTGGAAAACAATGTAAGGCTCTTTGCACATCAAGGCCTGGAGATTGGAGACTCTTCTAGCAGAAGTAACAGCCACTAACAGAAGACCTTTCCAAGAAAGGAAGCACACCTCACAAGACATGGCTGGCTCAAAAGGAGGGAGCATGAGCTTCTTAAGGACAAAAAGCAAATCCCATGGAGGAACAGGGTCTCTCCTGGGAAGCCTAATGTGCAAACCCCTCTGAGAAATGTTTTGCAGACATTCAATTGTGCCAGAGTTCTCTCTCCTAGAGGGACATGATATACAGAAACCGCACACATGTGCGCCTTGATGGATGAGTAGCTTAGCCCCAAGTCCAAAAGGTGACTGTGGTATTCTAGCACATGTCTGACCGGACAATCCAGGGGATCCAGGGCACGAGCTGTTGTCCAGAGGCAGAAATGCTTCCATTTCATCGCGTACATAGCTCTAGTGGAAGGTTTCCTGGCTGCGACCAGAACTTCTGCCACCCTGCTTGACACTCCTAATCTCTCCTCTGCTAAGACTTCAGGTGCCAGGTGTGCAGGTGAAGAGAGTGAAGAGCAGGATGGATGAGTGTCCCCTGCTCCTGAGAGAGCAGATGGGTGGAGAGAAGCAACTGCACTGGAGGTTCCAATGACAGTTGCTGGAGAAGCAGATACCAAATTTGGAGGGGCCATAAAGGAACTATGAGGATCATCCTGGCTCCTTCCAACTGCAATTTGAGCAGCACTCTCTGGATGAGAGGGAAGGCGTACAGAAACCACCCTGTCCAAGAGATGGACAATGCGAATGCCAAAAAAACCCAGGCCCTGGAACGAGCGAGCAGAAATTTTGCAGTTTGGCACTGTATGGGGACCCAAAGAGGTCCAACTCTGGGAGGCCCCAGCAATCGAAGAGGTCGTCTGCGACTTCCTGAAGTAGTTCCCACTTGTGGCTTGGAGAGAGAGAGAGAGAGCGCCGACTGAGACTGTCAGCGAGAATGTTCTGGACCCAAGGCAGATGAACCGCCGTGAGGTCTAAGAGGTGTTCTACTGCCCAGTCCCACACTCTCTTGGCCTCCCTGCAAAGGGGATTAGAGTGGGTACCCCCTTGTTTGTTTATGTAGAAGACCACTGGTGTGTTATCTGTCTGCACCAGAAGGGGACTCTGGGAGAGCTGGCCTCGAAAAGCCTGGAGCACGTTCAGAGCGGCCCTCATTTCCAGGACACTGAAATGTAGAGAGGGTTCTGTGGGAGATCAGGACCCTCGAGTCCTGCGATCCTCTAAGTGAGCCCACCCCCAACCTGCCAATGATGTGTCCGTTGTCAGTATGAGGGACGGGGTTGGTCTCTGCAAGGAGACTTCTCCCTCCCCTCCAGATTTATGTGGCAGAGCCACCAATCGAGGGAGCGCTGGACCGCTCGTGAGCCCGATTAGAAGATTGAGGTCATCTACTGCCTGATCCCATTGTACCTTGAGATGCCATTGGAGGACTCATGTGCAACCTGGCAATTGGGACTGTGGCTATGATGGCCGCCCTGTGGCCCAGCAGCTGTAGAATGACCTGAGAAGGTACAGTGGAGGCTGCCTGGACTCTGTATGCCAGAGCCCACAGACGTGTTGCCCTGTCTGAGCAGGAAGGCTTTTCCCTGCTCAGTGTCCAGGATTGCCCCTATGAACTGCAACCTCAGATGGCCAGGGTTGTGACTTTGGCCAGTTCACCGTAATCCCCAAGGAGCAGAAGTGGTCTTTCGTCTCTTTGAGGGCAACTGTTCCGTTGGAGCTGAGAGAAGCCAGTCATCTAGGTTGGGGTAGACAAAAAGGCCTCTCCATCAGAGGGCCACTGCTACCACCACCAGGCATTTGGTGAAGACTCTGCGGGCAGAAGAAAGGCTGAAGAGCAAAACCCTGAACTGGTAATGCTGGTCCAGAAACTGAAACCGAAGGACCCTTCTGTGATGTTTCAGAACTTTGATATGCATGTAAGCATCTTGCATATCGAGGGAGCATAACCAGTCCCCTTGATGGAGCAAGGGGAACAGACTCGTAAGAGTGACCATCCGAAATCTCTGGTATTTGACCAAGAGATTGAGTTAGCTTAAGTCCAGAATAGGGCGAAGGTCTCCCATCTTCTTTGGAACCAGGAAGAAGAGGGAGTAGTAACCTTTGCCTCTCTGCACCAGAGGAACAGGCTGGATGGCCTTTTTCCTCTAGGAGCTGTTGGATTTCCACTGCTAAGAGTAGAGCATGGGCCGACGGACAATTGACAGGTGGGGGGAGGGGGGAGAACTGTCCGGTGGGATAGGGAGAAACTCTACTGAATACCCGTTTTGAATAGTATCCAGCACCCACTGGTCTGTGGTATGGTGGACCAGGCGAATGGGTAAAAGGCAAATCTCCCTCTTACCGTCTTGCTCTGCAACTCCTGGGGGGGGGGGAGAGGCAGCAAGTCAGGCAGTGTGAGCAGCGGGAGCCTGAGATTTGGGCTGTCTAGGGCCTTGGGGGTTAGGGTGACCCCACCTCTTGAAACCCTTTCCTTGGGGGAAGGGGTTGCCTCCCTGTCCTTTGCAAAAGGGACGGCGACTGGATTCCTGAAGCTGGGACTTGTACATGTGGTGCATGTTGGCTACCGCCTTTCCTGACTCTTGAAGTCCTCTGATCAGAGATTACACCTCTGGCCCAAAGAGCACCAGTCCCTGAAAAGGGGAGTCCAAGATGGAGTTCTGCAGGTCAGGCTGAAAACCGGTGAGTCTCAGCCATGAATGCCTATGTAAGCATACCCCTGAGGCTGCAGCTCTAGAGGCCATGTCCACTGCATCATTGGAGCAACACAAGGCATGCTTGTCTACATCCAAGCCTGACTGGGCACAGGCAAGCACTTCCTCTTTTGCTTCAGATTCAGGCATGGACTTAACCAGTTCCATGGTCTTTTGGCGCAGAGATTGCTGACAGGTGACCATATGGGCCATGAAGTTTAGAGACCGTATGGCCCCTGTGGCTGAAGAGAATATTTTCCACCCCAAGCTATCGATTTTCTTGGAGGCTGGGTCCGGAGGCTGAGAACTCAAATGTTTAGGCTCGGTGCCACGGCCATGAGCGGCAGTAAGCACCAGTGAATTGGCTTTCGGTTGCTCTGCCAGAAAAGGCTCTGCTCTAGGAGGCTTATAGAGCCTGTCTGTCTTTTTAGGAACTGCTGGAATAGAGGCAGGAGTACACCAAGACAGGAAAGTGACATCACGGAAAGGCTCGACAAGTGGTGGTATGACCAACGGTTTTGGTTCCTTGTCCCCCCAAAATTTTGCCAAACGTTTATGTTCTGGGTCCAGGTTTTCCATGTCCCATTCGTAGATGGCTTGGATGTGCCTCATGATGTAGAAACGAGCCCAAGTCGCTGCAGGGCCAGCTGGGGAAGGAGGTCGAGCATCCCAGTGGATGCTAGTCTCCACTACGGAAGGAGGACTGCCTTTCCCCGCTGCACGAAAGCTACCTGGCTGATAACAGGTGGAGGCACAGGCAGAGAGCAAGAAAGTGAGGGAGGAGCTGCCACTCAGCTCAATGGGATGTCACCACGCCCTGCGTGTGTGCCAGTCACTAAGCCTGGCAGCTATGTGGGGGAATGAGAACAAAGGAGAGAAAAACACCACAATATGCAGTGTAAGGCAACTCTGGCTCTCCTGGGCCACCATGCACCGACTGTCCGCCCACCTGCAGCTCCCAAGTTGTTTGAGGGGAGCCTGGCCAACTCCCGTCAGCCCACATTGGAGGGGGAAATCTGAGGTGATGGGGGTGGGGGGAGGAACAAAAGAGTCTCTAGTTTACAAAAAAAAAGACGTTATAATTGGTCACATTCTGTAGAGATTGTGAATGTAGCTGGTAGTCTGATCTGGATTACTTTTTTCCTTTTAGAAGTGAAACAGAGACTGGCCACCATACTGATGTAACCACACAAAACTGTATTTGTTTATAGTCCTTGGTTGCATCTTTTGCTTTGCATCTTTACTGGATTTGGGAAAACTCCCAACACACTCTTTCCATGCATGATGCAGTGGCAGGAGAGGAGACTATTGCACCACGAGTGGGTGCACCTTATACTAATGAGGTACTGCAGTAAGAAGGAAGATAAGTATGGTTTACCACTATATATTGGGTTTCCATTTTAGACTCCCCCTTCCCTACTGGCTTGCATGATGCCCTTCTTTCCCCATTTTGAGTCTGCTTTACCACTTCTTACATTTCAAAGTAAATGGAGTGCTCCTTTTAATTTAATGGCTCAGATCGTTTTATCAACATTCTCAGCTGCGTTTGTACACCCACCATATATACTTACCTATAAGTTGATCTCACATACAAGTCAGCCCACCTTTACACTGTCAATTGTAGCAAAATTATACATATTATTATGCAGCCCAAATTGGATAAAAATAAAAATCAGTTTTGTGGCTAACACTGGGCACAGAATCAAGTCTTTGTGACCAGACCTGAACATGAAATCAGGTCAGAGTTAAAGAAATGGTTTACCATTGTAAACCCAACAGAAAGGTCGATCTCGCAGTCAAGTCCTCCTTCTTAGAGACCTATTTTTAGCATCAAAAAATAGACTTACACACGAGTATATACAGTATCCTCCCATAAGGTCAGGAAGCAGTGTCTGCTGCATGCTAGTTCATTTTAGCCACAATAAAATGATATTAAGCAATGGGTGATCAAGAACAGACACAACTGATGAAAACTTGGACTGAGATGTATGACGTGCAAAGTATGCCTTTTATTATTTCAAATGTTAAAAAAAACAACATTGATAAAGCAGACTCAAAATGGTGAAAAAGGGGTTATCAAACAAGACAGGAGATAAGGGGAAATATAAAACACAATTAAAAAAGTACAGGTCAAAATTTTCACCAGAAACTTGCACTGCTGCTTTAATGTACTGCCATTGTACCAACCCACTTTCCTCTCTTTCAATAACTTAAATGCAGCAGTGGATGTTATTAGTATTTTCTGCCCTACTTTGTGTTTTCTGACTTTTGCAAATCAGACTGCGTCCAAGGATGCTGTCGCTCCATTTTATTTGAAAGTTATGCTTACACTCTGCCACTGCACCCCTTAGCGCCCAACTCTTTCAGGCTAGATCAGCTGTCCCCACAGCCCAGACTCGCCCTACGTTGCCAGTCACCACCTTCAGACACCTCACGGTCCCCATCATCCCTGGAAGGTCCCACATATCCTTGCTGGGAGTGGGGGGGGAGTGAGTTTATCACCTGTAGGCAGGACAGAGGAGGTGAGACCTGCCCCATGGGTCAAATGAGGAACACTGCTGGGGGAGTGGCACTGGTGTGCAAGGAGGGCAGGACAAGGCAGCTGTCATCTAGAATGCCAAGTTGGGTGTGTTTTCCATGTTTTCTGGGCCCTTCCCTCGACCTAGCAGCATGTTCCATGGTGACATCCTAGGGGGTGGAGCTAGCTAATGTGTGGTTACCAATGTCAGTCGGGGCTCCGATTCCCACGAGGTGTCGCTCTGAACGGTGCACCACAGTAACCCTGCTGGAAGGACAGTGTCTGTGGGGATGCTCCTTTTCCCTCCCTGCTATCCTCCCCTTCTGATATCCTGAGTTCAGGGCTCAAACCTGGGTTGCCAGTGTGCCAAGCAGGTGTCCTACCACTCGGTGTCATGAAGCAAACTGTTGCTCCTATAGATATATCGGTTATTCTATATTGCAGTGTGAAAGATGTTTTGGTTTGTTTGTTTTAAATATAGAGCTTTTCTTCCCCAGAGGCTGGTCACCCCTGGGTGCCACAACTCACCTCACCCAGTACTCACCAGCCATGCAATTCCCCATGCCCCCCAAAAAAAAATAGCAGGGCCAGGAGAGGGCAGGCTGACCCTCTCTTGGGTCCATATCCAGATGCGCTGGGAGTACCAGACAGTGGCACAGGTCAGGAGCAAGCCAGGAGTCATTCATCAGCTCTATTTATGCTTTTTTTGGCCCACGGCTGGCAGTGTACAATAATGCAGTTGGGCATGTGGTGGAGACATGCCCACACTGTTCATTATGCTGCTGACCATCCCAAACGTTTCTGGTACATCAAATGCCCTGGCACCACATCTCTATGTAGTGGCAGTACTGGAGCTGTGTGGCAAGTTCCTCCCCCAACCCACTGGGAGAGTAGAGCCAGTCCCTCAGATCCTCAGTCTTCTCCCCCGACCGACACTCACCCAGCAACCTATGTTCGCTCCCAAACCTGGGTTGTCTGCTTGGCTAGAGGAGTGGTATCCAGGCTCTCAACCCTCCGCCCCACTGGGCCAGCAGTACGAAAGATTTTTAAGTAGACAAGTCTATTGCTAAACTAATTATTATTGTTGTTGATCTGTTAAAATGAATTCTTTTGTTGCACCAAATTGTACTAATCATTTTTTCACAACCTTTTCTCTTTTTACACAAAGTCCCTTAATCTTTATGCCAAATATGTACCCTCCACCCATGTAGCTACTTTTTGTACCACGTTTCTTGCTGGTTTAACCTCATATGTACGGTTACCTGTATCTAATTCTGGGCTGCCCCTGAAGGGCCTACCTGGTCACCAAAACCCAATCAATCAATGATGTATTTTGTTTGTCGTTAAATGTTTTATTAAGAATTTTCAGTCAATACATACATGAACTGCACAAAAACAAAGAAAAAAAAACAACATAGTACACTGCAAAATTCTGTGGCAACATACAAGATATAGAATACTGTCAAATTGCTGTTCTGCTGTTCTCCACATGCACCGTGTCTTCAGGCTCAGAATGCATGCTATTCTACAACTGGCCAGCAAGAGGAAATTGTGCCATTAAATGAACGGACAATACGCATTAACTACAACTCACAGGGCACACAGTTCGCGCTTTGAAGAAGCAGAAATTTTTTATTGGACAGCAGCATAAATTCACTCTAAAGACAGGAGTCCAAACGTCGGGTCTGTGTGTAAACAATAGGCATTTCATCATGGAGGTCCCAAAAAGATTTGGTTTGGTACAAATTCGTAAAAACAAATATGACTATCACAATCACAACAACAAAAGCAAATGCAAAAAGAGCTTCCCAAAAACCTCCAGGAAAGGGAAGTGAATATCCTATAACATGCACTACTACTTTAACTCACAGGTAAGGGACTTATGCCAACAGACACAGACATTCCGAGACGCCGGATGGCCCAGCAGCAGCCTCACTGGTGACCCAGGATAGTCGAGGAGGTGCTGCTGTGTGGCTGCACTCCCAGCTGACAAGGGCTGGCAACCAAGTCCTGCAGCCGCAGTGATCTCCTGTGGTGCGCTGGAGGTTGCCTCCTCCACAGAGGGACACTGTGTGTCTGTGTGGCCTACCAGGACACTGCTAGGCACCATGCGAGTGGAGGAACAGGGAAGGAAAAAAAAAAAAGAAGTTAGTACTCACCGTAACAGTAGATCTTTGACAGAATCTCTTTCATCAGGCTACACCTTTGGAACTTATAGCCACCAGGCACTAGGACCACATAAAAACTTTTGCAAGCAGTCAGCTAGGCACCCCCCCATGACAATGTCAGACATCAGTGTATAGATAAACATGGGCAGCCCCTCCTCTTCTCAGTCCCCTGCTGGAGATCATGCTCGAAGGACCTCCCTCTAGAGAACCAGTAGAGAACCTAGCACTCTATACATTAGGTGAGACAGAGGGCTGGAAAATGTAGAAATGGAGATAGCAGCACCAGAATCCATTGTTGTAGACTCAATATGGGGGAGGGGGTGGGGCAGCATGGCCTGATGAAAGAGATATTCTTGAAGATCTACTGTTACGGTAAGTATGTAACTGTTCAATCTTCTACGAGGATCTCTCTCATCAGGCCACACCTTTGGAACAAGTACCAAGCAGCACCAAAAGTTAGCAGTCTGGGCAGCTGGAGCCTATAGGCTTACGAAAGTAGGCCTTGTAGTACAGCTAGGCCAAAGCAAGAGACAACGTTTAGATTGTAGTGTTTCGTGAAGGTGTGGACAGTACTCCAGGAAGCAGCTGTGCAGATCTCTTCAGCAGTTACATTCTAAAAACAAGCAACAGAGGTGGCCATGCCTCTGGTGGAATGACCACAAACCACACCAGAATTTTCTTACCGTACTTCCTGTCACAAAATGTAATGCAGTTTGCTAGCTATTTGGCCAAGCACTGTTTAGAAACAGGGGTGCCCTCTTTCCCAGGGGGAGAAAAAAAAAAAAAAAAAAGGTTCAAAGACTTTCTACAGTCCTTTGTATGGAATGTATAGTACCCTGGTATTTTATATACATCTAAGGTATGGAGCAATGCTTCTCCTGGATTGCCATGCTCTGGATAATAAACTGGCAGGTGGATGGTTTGATTAAAAGTAAACTCGAACACCACTTTAGGGAGAAACTTAGGATTAGTACACAAAGACACCCAGTCTTTGTAGAAAATCAAATAAGGAGGCTCGCACATTAGTGACTAACTCTGAAATTCTTTGGACTGGCCCGCGGTGCAGCAGTAGCGCTACCACTTGCGATGCCAGTGACCCGGGCTTGGGACTGAACCCGGGGAACTGAAGGGCCGGCTGGGGAGGGGAAGCTTGAGTCTCCAATGGAGAGCTCGCTTCCCGGGGGGGGGGGGGTGAAGGCCCAGTACTGTCCTGACCTCTGGTGGAAGCTGGAGGTACAGCAGCCCAGAGCCACATAGTAGGGGAGGGGCGTGGCAAGACATCGACATGTACCTAGATGTCATGGCGCAAGTCACGACTCCAAAGTTATCAGAGTGAAAAAAAACAGGAGCGTGGCAAGCATCACTACTGGCAGAGAAAGGCGCCCCTCACTGATCGACCGGTGAGGCCACAACGGGGACCCGACGCAACAAGAAGGAATGGGGTTCCCTCCACCCCAACCCCTCCTGGGGGTCATAATCAAGGCTACATGGGGGTCCGACCGGCAGATCGCCGGTGGTGTTGGGTCAGCAGTTGATAAGTCGGGGTCCAGGGAAAAAATACGTTAAAAAAAAATAACTCTGAAATCCTTCAAGCAGAAGTGATTTCAACTAAAAATAATGCTTTCCAATAAAGAAAGCATAAGCCACAAGTCATGGTTGGCTCAAAATTAGCCAAAATCAACTTCTCCAAAACCAAATTCAAGTCCCAAGCTGTGTCTGGATTCCAGATGGGAGGCTCTGTGTGTAAAATGCCTCTCAAGAATTTGTGGGCTACCTCCAGCTGAGAAACCGTATGGCCATCCATAGGGACATGAAAAGCTGATATGGCAGCCAGGTGCACTCTGAGTGAGGAATACTTCAGGCCTGAGTCTGATAAGGACAGCAGGTACTCTAGAATCCAATTGACTGGACAGGTAAATGGATCCAGGTTATGTGATGCAGCCCATAAAGCAAACAACTTCCCTTCATGGAGTATTTTTGGTGGATGGTTTTCTAGCAGCCCCTGAACATCCACCACTTTTTGGGGAAACCCCAAAGCGAGCTATGGCAATGTCTTCAGGAGCCATGCATACATGCAGATGAAGAGACTTCAGGTCTGAATGGACCAGGGTACCCTGTTCCTGTGACAGCAGATCCTTGCTTAGGGGAAGAGGATCAGGGGTTCCACTACTAGTTACACCAGCAGATCAGGTTCCCCCAGTCAAGGCCATGGGGAGCAACGAGTATCAGAGTTGATCCCTCTATTTGCAACTTGAGTAGCACACTCTGAATTAGAGGGAAGGTAAACAGGAACCTCCCTTTCCAAGAGAGGGACAATGCATCTCACCAGAAAACTCCAGGCCCTGGAGTGAACAAGCAGAAAAGTGGCAATTTTCTATTGTATAAGGATACAGAAAGGTCCGTCTCTGGCCAACCCCATCTTCTGAATAGGTCATCTACCTCCAAGGTCAGTACCCACTCGTGCATCCTGGACTATGACCTGCACAGCTGGTTTGCCAAGATGTTCTGGATGCCTGGAACATGTACTGCTGATAGTTCTAGACTGTGTTCCAGACACCAGTACCAAACCCTCACTGCTTCCCTGCACAGCAGATAGGAGTGGGTCCCCCCCGTTTGCTGATGTAATGCATCACACTGACATTGTCCATCTGTATTAATAAAGGACCAGGGGGACAAGTGATTCTGGAAGGCCTGGAGTCCGTATAAGCCTGCCTGCATTTCCAGAACATTGATGTGCAAAGTGTGTTCCACTTGGGTTCACGTGCCTTGTGTCTGGTGAGGGTCAATGTGAGCTCCCCATCCCAACCTCGAAGCATCCGTGGTAAGGATATGAAGAGGGGAAGGATCAGGAATGGAACCTCCTTGAGCAGGTTGTTGCGTTCCATCCACCACTTGAGCACTTTGCGCACCAGGGATGTGACTAGAACCATCTGTTCAAGAGAGTCTGTAAAGCTGGTCCCACTGGATTCTTAGGACCACTGAGGAATTCGCATGTGTAGCCTGGCTAGTGGTACTGCGACAATGGCTGCAGCCAGGAGTCCAGAACGCGTAAAAACATCCTTGCTGAGACATAATGGTTGTCGTGCACTAACTGTGCTTGGGCAATCAGGCAGTGGGCCCTGTTCACAGGTGGGAAGGCCAAGCCCTGGGCTGTGTCCAGGCGGACCCTGTATACTGCAGTCACTGGCAGGGTGTCAACAATGATTTTGGTATGCTGTCACACCCAGAGCATAAAAAAGCTGCCTGTATGAGCTACGGTCTTCAACAACTGGTCCCTAGAGTGGGCTTTTGATAACCAATCGTCAAGGTAAGGGAAAACATATATGCCTTCCCTGCAAAGGGCTGCTGCCACCACTGCCAAGCATTTGGTAGGCTTGAGGTGCAGAATTTTTATTTTTATTTATTTATTTCAATCTAGGATTACAATACCTTTGAGCCGAGGCTCTTTTACAAAGGTTCCACGTCAGCGTGTGCAACAGTCATCATTTTTACTTACAAACATATAATCATTGACTTACAGACATTTAATAACCAGTACAAAGACTTGAGCTATGAGCAAGACAAGGGAAGGCGGGTTGGGGGAGGAGGGTAGGAGATCGGGGGAAGGAGGTGCAGAGGTAAGGGGAGTACGAGGTGGTTGCGAAGGGCAGGAGTGGAAACACGGGTGGGGTAAGGTGGGCGAGGGCAGGAGACAGTGCAGCCAGGGGGCCTTGTCGAGGGAATATGACAGGTAAGGTGCTAGGGGTGCAAAGACTGATAGTAAGTGCTGGGTGCTGGGGCATGTGCAGCTGGAACACTGGAAATGTTAAGATGGGCAATCGTAGGATACAAGCAGTGAGAGATGCAGCTTGGACTTGAAGAGGCTGAGTGTTGGAACAGTCGCTATGTCGCTGCCAAGAGAGTTGAGCCAGTTGGATGCCCGACAGGCGAATGATCTTTGTCCTTAGGTTGTGCGACATCGTCGGATATGTAGTAGATGGGAACTGGATCTCTTTGTAGTGACGTTCCTATGTCTAGGCTTAAGGAGGGCACAGACACCAGGTGGGGCAAACCCCATTATAATTTTCTTGGCCGTGATGCAGGTTTGGTATTTTATGCGTTTGTCCAGTTGAAGCCATCCAGATTGGGAATAAAGGTCACATGTGTGGGTATGGCGATGTGAGCCAGTGATGAGACGACAGGCCTTATTTCAGGGAGGTCGCGATATGTTTGAGAGCAGTGTTAGTTGCAGACCCATATATGATAAGACTACAGTCTATGATGCCAACGATGGAGCTTTGGACGACCACTGATAGTGCTTCTGGGGTTAGGTGTTTCCTGTGCTGGAATAATATGCCTAACCTCGCATTGGCAGACTTTGCAACATTGCTGATATGGACAGCATATGACAGGTGGGGATCAAGGGTGATGCTGAGGTACTTGAACGATTGTGTTTGCTCTAGGATGGCTCCTTGTTTGGTTGCAATGGAGAGGTGGAGTTGTTTGTTTTTGTTGTGGGAGCTGCAGAAGACCATAGACTTTTTTTTTTTCTGATTGAGAAGCAGTTTATGATTTAGGAACCAGGATTCGATGGAGGAGAAGGCCGCTGAAGTTTATTTTGTAATTGGATTGGATCAGGGTCCGAGGTGAGGATCACAGCATCATTGGCGTAGAGAATTATTTGTTCTAGACAGCTGTCTGGTAGTGAGTTTAAGAATAGGCTGAAGAGGAGGGGTCCCAGAATGGAGTCCTGGGGACTCTAGAGCGGACCAGTCTAGGGTCCGAGAGTGTATCAGCAATTCTTACTGTTTGGGACCATTCTTCAAGGTGGCTCTTAAACCAGCCAATGGAGTCGGTTGACAGCCCAGTGTTCTGAAGCTGGACAAGCAGGAGGCGGTGATTGACAGTGTCGAAGGCTTTAGTTAAATCAATGTAGATTGAGCCTAGTAGTTCGCCGGAGTCAACTGCGTTGTGGATTGCGCCGGTGAATTCAAGTAGGGCTGTAGAGGGGCTGTGCCCTTTTCAGAACCGGTGTTGTTGCTTGAACAGGATGTTGTACGTATCCAGATATTCTGTGAGCTGGTCCGAGACAATGCGTTCTAGTGCCTTGGAGAGTGGGGGTAGTAGGGAGATAGGTCTGTAGTTATCGTGGGCAGTTTTGTCACCACTTTTATGGATTGGGGTGACAGTGCAGATTTCCATCTGTCCAGGAACTGGCTAAGGCTGAGGGAGAGGTTGAAAATTCTGGTCAGAGAACTAAGCACTTCATCAAGTGTGAGAGACAGGATTTTGAGATTGAAGGAGTCATTACTGAATCTTGATTCACCAAGGGCTTTGTTAACATATTTGCGTACTTGGTGAGCCTTGATTGCTTTGAAGTAGAAGCGGGGGGAGCTGGTGGGTGTAGTGTTCATTGCGGACAGGGGGGCTTCACCATCTTTGAAGCAGCCCTCGGATAGGACAGCGCTGAGGTCGGTAAAGGCTTTGTTAAAGGTATCCGCAATGGTTTTTGGGTTGAGGGTTGTGGTTCCATTGATGTTGAGTACTGATGGGGGGGGTTTTGGGTGGATTCTCAGTGAGTTCCTTTATGTTCTTCCAGAATTCCCGACCATTGCCCCAGGAGTTTGTGAGGGCATGCTTAAGTAGGCAGACTTCGTTTGCCAGATGGTTTTGGTGCAGTCATTGCAGGCACATTTGTAGTTTTGGATGTCGTTTTGCCTTCCAGAGTTTCTGGCCAGCTCCCATAGGTGGTCTCTTGTTTTTAGCATCCTGAGGAGGTCACCTGTGAGCCAAGGGCTACTGAGTGATTTGACTTTGCGTTTCTTAATAGGAGCATACGTGTCACAGGCCACAGTGAAGATGTTTATGAAGTGGTCAAGGGCAGTGTTTACGTTGGTTGCATTGAAGACAGGGGACCAGTCTTGATGGAGGAGGTGAGATTTGAGTCAAGGAAGGTAACCACGGGGTAGAACCCTGCTGGTGATAGTTTTTGGCAGTGGTTTGATGAATTTATTTGACCAGCTAACAGGGGAGTGGTCGCTGAGAGAGTCAGGGAGGACATTAGTGTTAGATATCTGTGATGAGTGACTGGTAAGGATCCAGTCCAAGAATGTGCTGGTGCCAGTCCTGTAATTTGTCCTGACTGGTAAGTCAACCATTTGTGTGAGGTTCGCCGCAGCAACGGCATCCCTGTGTGCACCAGCATCGGCCGCAGGCCAGTTGATGTTGAAGTCACCTAGGAGAATGGATTCGGTGTCCAGTGGGAGTGACTTTACAAAGTCAAGAACAGCTGTTAGACCAGTTCCCTGTTCTTTGGGAGGGATGTAGATGGTGGCAACAGTGAAGGTTTTGCTTTGGACTCCGAGGAGGATTCTCACTGGCAGTATCTGAGCAGTTGTGGGTTGGAGTGAGGTAATGATGTGGTGCCCCTGTATGGAGTCTTTTAGGTAGAGAGGGCAGCCCCCACCTCTTTTGAAGAGGCAATCCAGCTTAAAGACATTGTAGCCAGGAAGGCTGATTGCATGGTCTGGTACTGATGGTGTGAGCCAGGTTTCGACAACTGCCAGGATGTCAATGCAGTGTTGGCTGGTGAAGGCCTGTAGGGCATCCATTTTAGGAAGTAGGCTGCAGATGTTGATTGATATGAATGAGAGGGCACCCGAAGGCTTGCTCAGATTAGTGGCTTTAGAGCAGAATGGGCCAGGGTTTGACTGCACGTTGCCTGACAGCATTAGGAGGAGGAGGACTAGCCTCAAGGAGCTGCAGTGTATTTCTTTAAGGGAATGCTTTCGCCTGCTATCATCTCGGGAAATTTCCAAGCATCGACGATAGTGGGTGAGGGTAAGCGTAGACAGAAGACAAGACAAACGGCAACACTATGAACTGGTAATGCTCCCCCAGAAACAGGAACCTCAGGTATTTTCTGTGAGGTTTGTGAAGCTCGATATGGAGGTATGCATCCTTCATATCCAGGGATCATATCCAATCCCATTTGCAGTAATGGAAGGAGACCCTGCAAGGTGACTATTCTGAACTTCTTGTATTCTGTAAAGAAGTTTAGATCCTGTAGATCTAGAATAGGCCTCCGGTCTTCTGTCCTCTCTGAGACAAGGAAGTACTGGGAATAAAAACCTTTGTTCTAGAGGGACAGGTTCTGTGGCCTATTTTTACAGCAGTGTCATTACTTCCTCCTGCAACAGGGGCCGTGCCCTGGACGGTATACTGACAACTGGGGGATGATCTATATGGTTGTCAAGAAGTTCCAGAGCATGACTTTTCTTCTATGCTCTCCAGAACCATGCCTCTGTTGTCACCTCCCCGCACTTGACTAAGTAGAGTAAGAGGTGACCCACTACAACCACTCCTGGAGGAAAAAGCGGTTAGGGGGTGCATAACAAGTTAGGCTGAGCCAGTGGCAGTGGCTCCACCACCTCTGGGTGCTTCTGAATGGGGACCTGGGGTAGTGCTTGGGACTGGCAAGGCCCCGGGTCCTCTGCTGCTGCCCTGCTGTCTGGGGGCTGGGTGCTGTCCCACAACACCAGCTGGTCAAAAAAGGCACCCCTGCTACTACCCCTGGGTTGTGTATGGTAGAGGGGCTGCACTTACTTCAAAGTCCTGTCCGAGGCTTGGAGATCTTTGAGACTCTCTTATACCTCATGATCAAACAACTTTGCCCTCTGAATGGGGCATTAAGAATTGTTGCACATCGGTGAAAAAGCCTTTTACTCTGAGCCAAGAATACCTCCTGAGACAGAAGCCAGAGGCTGAAACCCTGGCAGAAGCATCAGAAACGTCACAGGCTATGAGGAGCAAATGCTTGCCCACATCATCACCGGCAGTCAGAGTATTCATTAACTCCTGCTTTGAGAAGTCCACAGGCAAGGCCTGTGCAGCAGCCTTAGCCTTCCCTCCAGCGGGTGTCCTGATAACTCATCATGTGACCTGGTAGTTAGCAATATGAAGGCCCAATGTGGCAGATGCATATAGCTGCTTGCCTAGGACATCCAACCTCCTAGATTCTTTATCAGGAGGAAGGGAGCTCAGGTGTTTAGGTGCTCTAGACCCATCATGGGCAGCACTGATCACCAAGTCAATCTTTGGTTGTGTGGCATAGAAAGACTTAACAAAGGGCAGAATACACTTTGTTTACCTTTCTGGGGACAGCTAGTATATGGTGATCTGTACCAAGCTTCATAAGTGGCATTCTCTAAGGCTAGAAGCAGAGGAGGCACCACAACAGCGGGAGTCTCTGACAGCTCCAGTAATTCCAGCGGGTTCTTCTTAGTATCCTGCTCTTCAATAACACAGTCCAAGGCAGCCTGCATCATGGTGAAAAATGTGGGATCTTCTGGCGACGACCTTGGTGTGTTCACCACAGAGTTTTCACTGCAGGAAGAGACTGCACAGCTGATGCCATATTCATACTGGCTCTCAGCATAGTCTTCTGTCTCTTCCTGCATCATTAAATCAGGATTATACTCACATTTCTCGTCGACAGGATCAACGGGAATGAGAGACCGCACCGGCGACATCAGCAGCATAGGAGGATTCTGTGGCAAGGGAGTACCTTGCGTCAATGAGGGGTTGTATATAGAGGACACTGTCAATAGGCTCCCAGGAATTGGGACATCAGGCAGCAGGCACCTTTTTTTTTTCTGAAAATTTTTTTTTCTCCCCACCTACGTCCCTGCCAGAGCCGCCCCTTCAGGAGTCGCCAATGAAACACATCCCTGCCACCGACTTACCTACTGCTTGGGTCCCTCCATCTTACCGCGGATTACCCCCAGGTGGGGTTTGGGATGGGGCAGAACACCCCTATACCTTGTATCTTGTCAGGTGCCTAAGACAGCGGCAGTCAAGGCATATCAGGACAGGGCTCAGCGCTCTGTCTACCCAGCTCTGGAGGGTAATTTTCCCTTTATCTGTGGGATGCTGTGTGCCCGAGCGTAAAGGTGTGCACGCCGATGCCTGCAATGTCCCTCCCCCTCCTTCCACGAAGGAGCTGCCCCCAGAGCTGATTGGCCCCAGACCTTCGCCACTGACCAATGATGCCCCAGTGACTCTGAGCGCTGTCGCACCCCAGCCTCCGCTGAGAGTCATGTGCCGACTACAGGAAGCCTCCCTCCCCTGAAGGTGGCTGGCTGTCGGACGCTCCAACCTTTCTCCCCCCAGCAGCCCAAATTCGCTCCCGAACCCGGGTCACTGACGTGGTATGAGGTGTGGCTTCCAGCACCTCAACCCTCAGCGCCACCAGGCAGGCCGGGCAGGCACCTTATCATATCCATGAAGGACTGCCTGAGCATCAGCATGCTTTTGTTAGCGGGTGCGACTGGAATAGTCGACAGTGGAGGCAGAGTCCCCATCACTAACGGTGACGTACTGGCCATAATAGGTCATGTAGCACTCACGCCAAGCCTCGACCTTGGTGTTAGTCAGGGGGAGGAGGGCAGTCAGCATCGCGCCAGAGAGGACGTCAAGGCAGAGGTCGTACCTATAGAGCACTAGGCTGACCGGAGCATGCCATGGAAGACTTCTCCTTGTCCTGGTGCTTGTACTTATGGCTCCCTGAAGTCTTCTTCCGGGATCTGGATGACTGCAACTCTGCTGACGGAGCCGATGATGCAGATTTCTACTGGAGCTACTTCTCCAATCTCACTACGGTCTTCTGCAGTACAAATTTCTCCAAAGCCCTCTTTCTGCATCACCTCGTTGAGGAATTAAACCCCCTGGTAGATTTTGCAGGCTTTCATGTTGTGATCTAGGCTTAAGTAACAGACACAAACTTCTCGAGTCTCTTCGGAGTAGATTTTTTCTCCACACTCACAGTACCGGAAAAGTTTGGATGGTTCTTTCGACAACATGAGGGTCATCAAAAATCACTACAGAAGTGATTTCTTTAGTATGTAAAAGAAATAAAATGGCAGCAATAGCAGCAACATTTCCTACAGCTGTCCAATAAATCTGACTGACTGTGGGAAAAGAGCTGAGGAGAGAAAGGGCCACCCACATTCACCTATACCCTGATGTCTGATGTTGTCGTGGTCGGCCCCCTGACTGCTTGCAAAAGTTTCCATATCCTCAAAAGAAGATCCCTAGGTACTGCAGGCTGTTTGAATGAGGTTGCTGGCACTCTCGGGCCCTGCTCCATGAAGCCCCGCTAGCTTCTGAGGAAGAACAGCAGATAAGGCTGTGAGGTAGCCAACAGAAAGACACACAGAAGGGTGCAGGTGACTGCTCAGGGGTTAAAAACCTTTATGGGGCCAGCCCGCTGGCACAGCAGTAGCACTACTGCTCACGACGCTGGTGACTCAGGTTAGGAAGACAACAACGGGCAATACACTGGGGCATGTAAACAAGCTGCTAATGGTATGTGCCAATGGCATGCCTGTATGTTATTAGTACAGGCACGTTAAAGCACTTTTTTGAAAAAGCAGACTTCTTTGCAAAGAGCTACTGTTAGCAACTGCACATAACTATTTATTTATTATTATTATTTATTTATTTATTTTTTAAAACAGCTAGTCCTGGGTCACCTGACGGTCTTACTGACTTGGCATTGCAAGAAGTTCCCTATGGCATGCCTGATGCCATAGAGAACTTCTTGCAATTCCAGATCAATGAGGAACAAGACTGCCATTACAGCATATTTAATGTCTGGTTCCTCTCTTTATCTGGCTTGCATCACAGAAACGTGGACGAGTGAGGATGTTGATACAGTCTTGGAGGCAGCATTCCGGATGGGATTCTCCATGCTACAGTGGGAGAAACATCATTAGAATGAATGGCTGTGCATGGGAGTCCAGGTGTACTTTGCAGGATCTTTCTCGTGTACTGGCCTCTGAGGCATTAGAGGCATTTTCTACAGGAAAACATGGTTCATTACAAACATACATACAAACATATGAAGAAGCCAGCAGAAGAAGGCCATTTGGTCCATCTAGTCTGCTTGTACTGCTGAAATGGTGTTTGAGTCACCCAGATGGTTGGTTCTGGGCTACTTCAACACCTGTATTGATAATGAATTCTCACCGCTTGGCCAGGATTTCAGCCTGTTGATTGCATCACTGGCCCCCCCCCCGACTTGAAATTAATACACAGACTAATCCGGTTAGTTGATTTGATCATTGTACAATGAAGTTCTCTTTTGGCCCCCCCCCCACCAAGTAGTCCACCTCCTGTGAAGATCGTCCACCATCGTTTATTAAGGAGGTTGTCTTCTGGCAGTAATGGATCTCTCCGGTGTGATGGTGCCATGTGAGACAGGACTGGAGGAGGTGGTGGCAACCTACAGTACGGCTAGTGCCTCAGCCTTTGATTTGGTAGCACCGGTACGTATACGACCCTGGACTTCACGTCAGAGATACTCGTGGTTTGACAGGGAGTTGAAGACCAGAGGCCAGAATTTAGAGTGTTGTTGGAGGAGATACAAGACCAGTGAGGACAAACTGGCTGGTAACTCACTGTTGTGAGTAACAAAGGACAATCTCCTGTAAGATGGCAGCATTTCTGTCTAGGGAGATCACTTCTGGGAAAAACTGACCAGTTCAGCTCTTCAGGACTGTGGACAGGTTACTCCATTCTGCCCGTCTATAACCAATGAGAGCAAGTTCTTCTGCCAAGAGCAAAGAGTTTTCCTCAGTCCTTCTCTGACAAGGAGTTTTCTATTCGAGCTGGGAGATTCAGTAGCCTGCAGTGCATATCAGAATATCAGAGCTTTTATAGACTCCAATTATAGCTTCTGCAGTTTTGCTTTCCTGTAGGGGCCAAGTACAGTCCCCCCCCCCTTGCCTGGCTGTCCGGCCCACCTTCTGCCCCTGTCTCCCCCAACCCCATCATTCGCCGTCTTCGGGAATTAGCCTTAGATAGAACCCACCTGTTCTCCACAGTTTCCCCCGTGGCAGGGGCTTCATCCTGCCTCTGGCAGTGTTTCCACTTTTTTCTTTTTCCTCCATCCCATGGATGGTCTGAGGAAATGACAGCTTGATGTATCCACGTTAGATGTACTAACTTCTTCCATCAGGAGACCTCACCAAATGGCTACTCCTAGCAGCACTGCCACCCATGGTCACTTAGGTGGCAGTGTTATGACGAAGCAGAATGCCTTCTCTCCCTGGAGAAGCGAAGGGTCTGCTAGGATACTCGCTCCCCTCCTGCCCCAACAACCCCCGAGCAGCCCAGGTTCACTACAGAACCCGGGTCACAAGTGTGGTGGGAGGTGAGGCATGGATACCTCAGCCAACCACACAAATGGGTTGGCTGAAGTGCAGTCTTCTGTCACTGTACTTAGTCCCAGGAGGACAGCAGAACCAGCAAACAAAAAATACAGGTTACTCACCTGTAACAGTAGTTCTAGGAATGGTATATGTTGTTCATCCACACTGTCTGGCAGGTACCTTGCTGCCTTAAGATAGGCCGGAAGGTCTTCAAGCTGGCTCCTCCCACTCACCCAGGTGGTAAAACTCTCGGCTCCGCCCCATGACACCAGATACAGCCCGCTGGAAGCCAGGTTGTGCGCCGAAGCCAGGGAGGTCAGCTGGGTCCGTGCGGATGAACAACATATACCACTCCTAGAACTCCTGTTGCAGGTGAATAACCTGTATTTCTAGGGATGTGGATATGTTGTTTGATCCACACTGTCTGACAAACTCATAGCAGTTCGGAAGGAGTGAGGCAAGGCACACACCCCCTACTTAGGGAACAGGGACTGGAGAACTGAGGCCCCAAAACCAGCATCCCCACGTGGCTCGAGGTAGATGTGATGATGAGAAATGAAGGTGTGTGCTGACTTCCAGGTAGCAGCCCTGCAGATTTCCTGGATAGGGACGTCCCTTGAAGTAGCCACCGAAGCAGCGGTATGGCGGGTGGAATGAGCTCTTAACCCTACAAGAGGCTTCTTGCCAGCCAACCTATAGCAGAGATCAATGCAGGAAGTGATCCACCTGCCAACTGTCCGCTTGGCTGCAGGTCTGCCAGGTGCGGCTTCAGCATAGGTGACAAACAGTTGAAGAACCTCTCCCCGAACTTCCGGCGTACGCTCTTTACAGAATGCAAGCGCTCTTCTCAGATCCAAGTTATGGAGCCTGTACTCGGCCGCTGAGGTGTGATTTGGGTAAAACACCGGCAGAGTCAGCACCTGATTCAGGTGAAACTCCGACACCATATTCAGAAGAAATTTCGGGTGGGGGTGCAGGACAACCTTGTCCCTGTGGAAAACCAGGTAGGGAGATTCGATAGAAAGCACATGGAGCTCCCCAATCCTTCTGGCTGACGTGACAGCCACCAAGAAGGTGATCTTCCATGACAGGTGAGAGATGTCACATCTGTGCATCGGTTCGAATGGCTTGCCCATGAGCTTACCAATACCAGCAGTAGATCCTATGGAGGTGGAGGTTCCTGCACGGAGGGACATGTGATCTAGGCCCACGAAAAAGTGCCAGACTACCTTCTCCTGCGCCACTGACTGCTTGCCGGACCGCGCCCGGTAAGCAGAGATGGCTGCCAGGTGCACCTTAAGGGTCGTCGACTGAAGCCCTTGCTGAGAAAGAGACCACAGGTAGTCCAAAATGCTAGCCAACAGGCAGGACGAGGGGTCCAGCCCCTTGCTCTGACACCAAATGGAGAATCTCTTCCATTTAAAGGCATAATATTTTCTGGTCAACTTCTTACGGGACACCTCAACAATGTTGAGGACTTCACTGGAAAGACCCAAGGCCTGGAACTCTAGCCGCTCAGGAACCAGGCCGTCAGGTGCAGGGATTGAAGGTCCGGATGGAGTACCTTTCCCTTGTTGATGGAAAGCAGGTCTGGGCGGGCTGGAAGTCACCTCGGGAGCCTGGAGCTGAGGCTGAGGAGATCTGGATACCAGAACTGGTGGGGCCAGTCTGGGGCTACCAGGATCAGCTGCGCCTTGTCCCTCCTCACCTTGAGGAGCACCTTGTGGATCAAGGGAAATGGAGGGAAGGTGTAAAAGAGGCCTGGGGTCCAAGGCCTCGAGAAGGCATCCCCCTGCAATGAGCCCTGCTGAGGGGGGCGGGCATGATACAGCCTCAGCTTGGCGTTCTCCCTGGAGGCAAACAGGTCCACCTGAGGTGTGCCCCAGTGGGAGAACAGATCTTGTACCACCTCCGGCAGCAGAGACCACTCGTGAGATGCACTGCCTATCTGGCTGAGGACATCAGCTAGACTGTTCAAGGCTCCTGCCACGTGAATGGCTAGGAGATCCACCTCCAGGCTGAGCACAAGGGACCAAATGCGCAGAGCCTCCTTGCTCAGTGACAAGGAGTGCATCCTGCCCCATTGGTTGAGACAGTACATGGTCGTGGTGTTGTCCGTCTGGACCTGGACCACTTGACCCGAAGGAACGGCACGAAGGCGGTCAGGGCTAGCCGGACTGCTCGGAGCTCCAACAGGTTGATGTGGCATTGGGACTCCTGAGGGGACCAGAGTCTGAGGGCTCTGTGCTCCCCCAGATGAGCACTCCAACCCATCAGAGAGGTGTCAGTCGTCAAGATGACCATTGGCTTGGGGCGGACAAATGGGATTCCCTCCTGCAGATGAGTTGGGATAAGCCACCACTGCAGGCCGTCCCACATCTCCTGGGTCACGGAGACTGGCTGGTCTAGATGACCAGAATGCTGATACCACTGGCGGGCCAGACCCCACTGCGGTGGGCGCATATGCCAGCAGCCCAACGGATCATGCTGGTGCAGGCAGCCGTGAGACCCAGAAGGCGCAAGATGTCTCGGGCAGGGCGCAACTGCCCAACCTGAAATGATTGGGCAAAGGAGGAAAGGACCTTGGCCCTGTCCACCAGGAGCGGGGCTCTGGCTCAGAGAGAGTCTAGCTCCACCCCGATGAACTGAATCACCTGCGAAGGCACAAGTTCTGACTTGGCCTCGGTGATGAAGCAGCCCAGTTGGGAGCAAACCCGGAGGGCCAGATCTCTGGACCGCTCCACCTCCAACCGGGAGGGGGGGGGGAGCTGCTATCAGCCAATCATCCATGTAAGGGTAGACCCGCAACCCGCGGCGCCGCAGGAATGCTTCCACCAGTGCCAGGCATTTGGTGAGACCCTAGAAGCTGAAGAAAGGTCAAAGGGCATGGCCCGCAACTCGTAGAGGGTTCCCTCTGCTCGAATATGGAGGAGCCGCTGATGAGACGGACAGATTAGGATGTGAAAGAACGCGTCCTGAAGGTCCATGGAGCAGAACCACACGCCCTGTTCCAGGGATGGTATGATCTGAGCCAGAGTCACCATCCAGAAGGTGCGCGGCTTTAGGAACTTGTTCAGGTTGTGCAGATCGAGAATAGGGTGCCGCCCCCCCCCCATCCGTTTTGGAACCAGGAAGTACCTGGACACAAACCCAGGCCAAAGGAGGATCCCCCAACTTATGGAGGAGAACTATGTCGTCTCGGAGAGCCGACAGGGAGGCTACGGGCTCGAAAGGGAGGGACCTGCTCGAATACCAGAGGCAGGCCCCTGCCGACCACCTCCAGCACCCAGTGGTCCGTGGTGATAGTGGACCAGGCAGAAAGAAAGTGGCTGAGCCAGCCCGCCCCATGGGAGGACCCAGGGGAGGAGAGATGGGGTTGGGGACAGCACCCCGCAACTGGGCAGGCTTGGAGGATTTTGGGACCGGCCGAGGAGCCGCCAGGTCCCTTCCCCCCAGGCTTCCTGACCGAGGAAGCGCTGGACTTGGCTTTAGGGTGCCAAGCATGAGCCTGCTGGCCCTGCTGCTGGTACTGCTGGGTGGATCTTGCCGCAAGAGCGGAGGGACGAAAGGGCTTACGCTGCTGTTGGCGACCTTTGTCCCTCTAAGCAGATGCAACCGAGTTTAAGGTGGCATTAGACTTCTCAATGCGCTGGAGGTGACCCTCCACCCCGGGCCCGAACAGCTTGGTACCTAGAAAGGGGACATCTGCTAGCTTGTGTTGGGTATCTGCCATAAAGGTCGAGATCCACAACCAAGCCCTGTGGCGCATGGTCACTGCAGCTGCAACGGACTGGGCACAAGAATCTCTGATGTCCACAGCTGTCTGGAGCTGTTTAGCCACTGCCCTTCCCTGGTCCTGAACCTGCTTGACAGTGATCTGAAAGTCGGCCAGGAGATAAGGGAGCACTTCATCCAGGGAGCCCAATAGGGCGTGAGAGAAATGTGCCATCAGAATGGCTGAGCTATCCTGGCAAAGGCACAAAGAGGTGGCGGCATACACTTTCCTCCCAGAATAGCCCAGCTTTTGGGACTCCTTATCTAGGGGCTGGTCCACATCCCTAGTGTTGCCCGAGTGCCTGAAAACGCTAGTGGCCACCAAGCCCTCGGCTGAGGGGTGCTCCTAGAAGCCAGAGAGGGAGCCAGTAGGCACCGAATACTTGTGGGCCATCCTGGCAGAAGGCGCAGGACAGGAGGTGGGGCACTGCCAGAGCTGTACAGCAGGAACCACAATGGCCTCGGCCACAGGGAAGGCCTCCGTGGGGAATCCCTTTTCCAAAATCTCTGTAGGGGATATCTGGCCCGTTTTGCATGGGTTAGTGGCATCCCAGTGGACTCGAGATGAGTCAAAGAATACCCAGGAATGAAGTGGGGTTCCTAGGTCCACAGACAGACCCCCCAAAATTACAGGTCGACTAGATGGGAATGCAACAAGAAGTCCTCTGACTCCGAAAGAGTCCACATGAACAGCTGTTGACCGCCTGAGCCACTCTCCATACACGAGGACGATTGGAGGTGAGAGTGACCGTCAACAAATGGGGCAAACCTTGAGCCGACCGAGAATCCTAGGTCAGCGCCCCGATCTTCGTCTGTGGGGGTGGAGATTCCACCACAATGGGTGGAGCAACCGGTTTTGGCTGAGCAGTCTGTGCCAAAACCGGATCCTCGACCAAGGAGCCAGAGGTAGGAGACAGCTTCGGCTATTCAGGCAACAGCCACTTAATTGCCAGTGTGGAAGCCGGCTCTGGCTTGCTGCTGACCAAAAGAAGTTGCTGCCACATGAGGACCTCATAGCACTGATGCAACTTGCGCTGGAGCCTCTCCTCGGCCGAGGAGGATGATGAGCGGTGGCGCCGCTTTCCATGGTGTCAGGACCAGGACCGCCGACGTTGGCAGGACTTGCCCAAACCGGAAGAGGACCAAGACCTCAACCATCGGCAGTGCCGGCGGCAGGCCAAAGGAGCCGGGGAAACCTGCTGCCCCTTCGGTTCAGGGTCCTTGACTGGGGACGTCGGCCCAGCAAGCCGAAGCAAGTCCTCTGAGGGCACTGGGAGCACCGGTGTCTGAGAAAGAGTGTTGTCGGCCTCCTCGGTCGACAATCTGTCAGTGGGCTCTAAACAAATCTCGGCCTCATCGACAGGAGTCTCGGCCAGCTGGTCTGATGGGGACTCCATGAAACCAGTGGCCCGGGCCGCAACCTTGACCGAAGAAGAGAGGTGACGATCCGGGGAGCGAGATCTCTTCCGCTCCCACGAATGTCGACGCTGGGACTTACCTTTCTTAGGATCCTTCTTCTTGGACTAAGAGGCACGAGACCCAGAAGGACTCTCTCCTTTAGTCGAGAGGGACTGGCAGAGCTCCCAAAAGGAAGCCGTGTAGGAAGAGCCCAATTGGAGTGGGATAAAGGCTGAAGCCGAGGAGCTTGCTGAGGCCTGGGCCGCCTCCTCAAGGGTCGTGAGCCATTCCAGCTGTTCAAGATGCTCCACGGATCCCGCCGCTGTGGACACTACCCATCGGGCCTCCTTCGCTTTACAGGTGGGTACCGTTTCTCTGGTTGCCCCAACTGAAGTCGGGCAGTGTGGTCCTCAAGCACCGAAGGAGAGAACGACAGACAGAGATCGCAAGCCTGCGGATCGTGATTGTGTCAGAGACAGTAAACGCACATGGCGTGAGGGTCGGTGCGAAACATCTCCTGCCCGCAAGGGCACTGACAGAACCCAGGAACGGACTTGTCTTCCATCGCAGCCATGAGGGAAAGAGGTGAAGACGAACTCGAGTGAGTAACTGTGAGTTTTGGCAAAAAAATCTGAAGATTTAAGATCCAGGACCTACAAAACATGGGAGCGCTAAGGAGGGAACCTGAGCTTCCAAGCGGTAAGGAAGATCAGGCGTCATGGGGTGGAGCCAAAGGTACCACCTGGGTGGGTGAGAGGAGACAACTTGCAGACCTTCCAGCCCATCTTAAAGCAGCAAGGTACCTGCTAGACAGTGTGGATCGAACAACATATCCATGTCCCTAGAAATCAGAGCTTACATAAACTCTAACATACACTGCAGGCTATTTAATCTCCCACTGCTGCACTACTGCTCTGTTAGCTGCAGGGGATTTAATCTCCCACTGCTGTACTACTGCTCTGATGTCAGCTGCAGGGGATTTGGGGATTTGTAGTTACAGAAAATGGCAGTCTAGAAGTAAGCAGAATTAGCCTGATACAACTGACTGGATTGTAAGTAAATCAAAATGTTTTTGCAAACAAAGTGAACAATGGGACTAGCCCCACACTTGAATGTGCACCCTTTGTGCTGGCCTGTAAAGATTACTGGTAAACTGTCCAAACTAAAGTGAGGAAAATTGTTGATCTGCCAGTTATACTGCAATTTGGGTACCTAGTGTTGGGCTGTATCTAATGGTGCTCAAATAGTATCCATTGGGACAGGATACCAGAGGACACCACCATTTTAACCGGACGTCAGATGCCAATGGATTGCGATGGCATCTGACCATGGGTCCAGTCTCCTATGAACCAAAGCAAATCCGATTGTGGGAGCACATGATCCAGTGGGTTAGACAGTCGGATCACAACTGTCCGAGGGACATAACCAAAAATCCACCCCTCAGGTCGAGACATCTGACACCATCCAACATACAAGCACAGGCAGATTTGTGGGTGGGTGGGTGGGTGGGTGGGGAGTGGATCCAGTAGTTGAGTAGGAAGGCTATCTGTCAGAGGATGCTCGAGATCCTGCAGAGCACCAGTAGCTGTATAACCCACACAAATCGAATCTCACAGAAGACCGCGGCCACCAGCTACCATGACACCGGCCCAGGAACAGAAGCTCGGGTTGCTGGAGGGCCGGCTGGAAGGAGAGGGATCAAGTGCCCGGGCTGCTCTCCTTCTCCGGGGAGGGTGGTATGCTAGTCCCACTGCTTTAGCGCCACCTGCGTGACCATGGGTGGAGGTAAAGGGGGACAGCAGAACTATGAATAGGAGGACGTCGGCAGGGAACCAGAGAGCAGCATCACGGCTCAGCGTGCTTTGCTCCTTGGTTCCCATTGCACACCAATGTCAGGGGGTGGAGCAGAAAAGTGGAAATACCTAGCTCTGGACTCCAGTAGATGGGACCTGGCAGCCCCGAGATTCCTTAATCGGGCTTCCTGGAGGGACCTGCCAGGACCACTTGACGCAGACTTATAGACCAGGGGGGTTGGGTGGGGGTGTGAAGCGGGGTCCCCTATCTCCCCGGCCAGGTGGTAAACCACGGCAGGATGGGGTGGTCCCTCCGGTCCCAACTGGTGAGTTACCCAGGGTGGAACTATGGGAGCGCACACTGCCTAGGGATCCCTGAAGGTAGGAGTCTGGTGGGGAGACAGAAGGGGCATAAATAATAAATAAAATAAAAAAATCCCACGGAAGAATAAGCTTTCAAAGCATATTAACAGGGTCACCTGTAAAGCCATAACCCAAATGGCTTACTCCAAACAGTTTGAGAGTTGCAGACTGGATTAGGCTGCTAAAGGGCATACACCAAATGGAAAGCTCAGTGGCCGATTTGTGCCAGACAAGAGATAAATTTAATGGCACATGGTTGCCCTTTATACACTGGCTGGAAGAATAGAAGGCGAGGTCAGTGCTTTCTCAACTGGCAGATATTGTCTGACCCATGGTACACACCTCACACAGAATGAAATAAGAATTGTATAAATATCTGTTTCTTTTCTTTCACTGTATGAAATCTGGGGGCAGGATTTGCAGAGATTTGGATGCAGCACTCCTGTCTGCATTTCAGGCACAAGCTGCATCCAGGCAAATGGGTTGGGATGCTTGCAGCGTATTTACAAATATCCTGATGCATCTGAGACAATTCCCGCAGTTTACGGCACCTTCTGCCTCAACTGCAGGAAGAACAGGTTACTCGCCTGTAACAGTAGTTCTAGGAGTGGTATATGTCGTTCATCCACACTCTTTGGCATGTCCCTTTCCCTTTAAATCTTGCCGGAAGTCTTCAAGCTGGCTCCTCCCACCAACCCGGGTGGTATAACTCTCGGCCCTGCCCCATGACGCCAGACCGTAGCCCGCTGGAAGCAAGGTTGTGTGCCTTAAGGCCGGGTGGGTGCATATGGATGAACAACATATACTACTCCTAGAACTACTGTTACACGTGAGCAACCAGTTCTTCTAGGAGCGTGGATATGTTGTTCATCCACACTCTTTGGCAGACTCCTAGCAGTTCTCCGGGAGGAGGGAGACAAGGCGCAACCCCCTACTTAGGAAACAGAGATTGGAGAACTGAGGCCCCAAAACCAGTATCCCGGCGTGACTCAAGGTTGATGTGGTAGTGGGAAATAAAGGTGTTTGCTGACTTCCAGGAAACAGCCAGACAGATATCCTGGATAGGGATGTACCTGGAAGCAGCCAACGATGCAGCAGTATGACGGGTAGAATGAGCTCTTAACCCTCTGGGAGGCTCCTTGCCCGCCAACTCACAGCACAGACCTATGCATGATGTGATCCATCTTGCAATGGGCTATTTGGCTGCAGGTCTGCCAAAAGCGGCTTCAGCATAGGTGACAAACAGCTGGCGAACCTCTCCACAAATTTCCGCCGTTCTTTCCTTATAATAGGAGAGAGCACGTCTCAGGTCCAGAGTATGGAGCCTGTACTCAGCATCCGAGGTGTAGTTAGGGTAGTATACTGGCAGAGTCAACACCTGATTAAGGTGAAACTCAGACGACCTCCGGAAGGAATTTCAGGTGGGGGCGCAGGACAACTTTGTCCCTGTGAAAGACCAGATAAGGGGAGTCCACCGAAAGCACCTGGAGCTCCCCTGTCCTTCTGGCTGACGTGATAGCCACCAGGAAGGCTGTCTTCCACAAGTGTGAGAGCTCACACTTGTGCATGGGTTTGAATGGCTTGCCCATGAGCTTTGCCAAAACCAGCAAGAGATCCCACGGAGGTGGAGGTTCACGCACTGGAGGAGCTATGTGATCCAGGCCTGTGAAGAAGCGCCCAATCACTGTCGCCTGTGCCAATGTCGGCTGACCGGCCCGTGCCCAGTAAGCAGAAATGGCTGGCAGGTGCACCCTAAGGGTCGATGACTGTAGACCGCCTTTGGAGAGAGACCAAAGGTAGGCTAAAATGTTAGCCACAGAGCAGGATAAGGGGCCCAGACTCTTACCCTGACATCAAATGGAAAACCTTTTCCATTAGAAGGTATAACATTTCCTGGTCGATTCCTTACAAGGTGCCTCCACTACAGTGTAGACATCCTCGGAAAGACCCAGAGCCTGGAACTCTAGCCGCTCAGGTATCAGGCTGTGAGGTGCAGGGATTGAAGGTCCGGATGGAATACCTTCCCCTGGTTCAGTGATATCAGGTCTGGACGTATACAAAGCCACTCCGGGGGCCTGCAGCTGAGGCTGAGGAGATCTGGGTACCAGAATTGGCACGGCCAGTCTAGGGCTACCAGAATCACCTTCGCCTCATCCCTCCTCACCTTGAGTAACACCTTGTGGATCAAGGGAAATAGAGGGAAGGCATAGAGGAGGCCTGGGGTCCAAGGCCTTGAAAAGGCACCCCCCTGCAGCGAGCCGGGCATGATACAGACTCAGCTTGGTGTTCTCCCTGGAGGCAAACAGGTCCACCAACGGTTTGCCCCAACGGGAGAACAGACTGTAAGCTACCTCTGGATGGAGTGACCACTCGTGGGATGTCTGGCCTATGCGGCTGAGAGCATCCACCAGCTGGTTCGAGACTCCTGCCACATGGATGGCTAGGAGATCCGCCTCCAGCTGGCAGACGAGGGTCCAGATGCAGAGCGCCTCCTTGCACAGCAGACAGGAGTGCGTGCCACCCTGTTTGTTGCGGTAGTACATGGTCGTGGTATTGTCTGTCTGGACTTGAACCACTTGACCCCGGAGCTGAGGAGAGAATGCTGACAGTGCCAGTCTGACTGCTCTGAGCTCCAACAGGTTGATGTGGCATCGGGACTCCTCGGGGGTCCAGAACCCATGGGCCCTGTTGTCCCCTATGTGGGCTCCCCAGCCCATGAGAGAGGCATCGGTCATGAGAACAACCATCGGCTCGGGGCGGACAAACTGGATACCCTCCTGCAACTGTTCTGGAGCGGTCCACCATTGGAGAGCATACCACATCTTATGGGTTACAGTGATCAGCTGGTCGAAATGACCGTGGTGCTGAGTCCACTGGGTGGTCATCTCCCATTGAAGGGGGCGCATGTGCCACCTGGCCCAACAGACCACTGAGGTGCATGCCGCTATGTAACCCAGAAGGGGCAGAAAGTCCCGGGCAGGGCGCAACAGCCCAACCAGAAATGATCGGGCAGAGGAGGAAAGAACCTCCGCCCTGTCCGCTGGGAGCCGAGCTCTGGCTTGACGAGGGTCGAGCTCTGCCATGATGAAGCCCATCACCTGAGATGGCACAAGTTCTGACTTGGCCTCGTTGATCAGCAGGCCAAGATGAGAGCAGGTTCTGAGAGCCAGATCCCTGGATCTCTCCACCTCCTGAAGGGAGGAACCCACCAAGAGCCAGTCGTCAAGATAAGGGTAAATTCGAACTCCTCGATGCTGAAGATGGACTGCCACCACTGCAATGCATTTGGTGAAGACCCGAGGGGTCGATGACAGGCTGAACGGCATGGCTCGGAACTCTTACAGGGTCCCCTCGACCCTGAAGTGGAGGAACCGCTGGTGGGTCGGACGGATTTGGACGTGAGAAAACGCGTCCTGTAGATCCAGTGAACAAAACCACATGTTTCGCTCCAGGGATGGTATGATCTGGTTCAGAGTGACCATCCGGAAGGTGTGAGACCTGAGATACTGATTCAGGTCGTGGAGATCTAGGATGGGGTGCCAACCCCCCGTCCGCTTGGGCACCAGGAAGTACCTGGAAACGAAGCCTGGCTCTACAGGTGGATCCGGCACTGGAGCTACCGCCTCCTTGCGGAGGAGCTGAGCTATGTCGTCTCGAAGAGATGACTGCGTGTGAGCTGAGATCCTTTCCTCCAGAGGGGTGCGGGCTCGGCTGGACGGATACTGCTGGAATTCCAGAGGCAGTCCCTGCCCTACCACTTCTAGAATACACCTGTCCAAAGTGATATTGGACCAGGCGGAAAGAAAGTGGCGGAGCCGACCCCCATGGGAGGACCCAGGGCAGGCGTGACGGGTGTAGGGGTGGCAACCCCAACCCATCACTGAGCAGGCTTAGAGGAGGAGGAGGAGGAAGCTCCTGGACCAGCGCCTCAACCTCCTTTACAGGGCTGTTGAGGGCCCTGCTTGATCCTAGGGCATCAAGCTTGAGCCTGCTGCTGACCTCCTTGATAGGAGGGCTGCATGACCGCAGGGGAGGACTACTGAAAAGGCTTCCTCTTCTGCTGGTTCTTGTCTGAGGAACCCTTAGCAAAAGTGGCATTGGACTGTTCAATACACTGAAGATGGCCTGCCACTCCTGGGCCGAACAAGTCGGTACCAAGGAGAGGCACATCAGCTAACTTGTGCTGGGTATCCGCCAGAAAAAAGGATAACCGCAGCCAAGCCCTGTGGCGAGTGGCCACTGTGGCTGCTAAAGAGCGGGCACAAGAATCCCTGATGTCTAGGGCCGTCTGGAGCTGCTGTTTGGCAACAGCACAGCCCTAATCATGGACTTGCTTGACCGTGGTCTGCATGTCCGCAGGGAGGTGAGGAAATATTTCATCCAATGACCGTAGGAGGGCATGGGAGAAGTGTGCCATGATTACAGCCGAACTGGCCTGAGAAGGCCCAAGGAAGAGGCTGCGCAGACCTTACGGGCAGAGTGGTCCATGTTCTTGGACTCCTTGTCCGGAGTTCGGTCAGTGTCGGCCGAGCTAGCAGTACATCTAAAGATGGAAGCAGTCACCAGGCTCTCAGCCGAGGGATGTTCCGTTAATCCTGGCAGGGATCCCATAGCCACCGCGTACTTACGGGCCATACGGGCAGACGGTGCTGGGCAGGAAGCTGGACACTGCCAAAGCTCAAGGGCCGGACCAGTAATGGCTTCAGCTATTAGAAAGGCCTCCGTCGGGTATCCCCCCTCTTAAGGATATCCGTAAGGGGGTACTCAGCCTTTTTCTGGATGGACTCCAATGGCATCCCGGTAGAATCGGAGATGAGGCAGAGAATGCCCTGAAAGGAGGAGGGACCTTCCTCCAAGGCTGCCGAGAGTGACATCAGCAGGATGGGAGTGCAAACTGGTGGTATTCGAATCCGAGGAGTCAGGGTACAGCGGTCTCCCGCCCATGTCCCCTTCGATCCGCTGAGGGCGATCTGGAGTGACCGTGATGGACAGACGTCAGGGAAGCCTGGTGTCTGGACAGTCCTCTTTTGAGGGAGCCCCACTGAGGGGCTGCTTAGGCGGTGGCTCCACCCTAATAGGTGGTGAGACTGGTATAGGCCTAGCCGGAATACGGACCGGCCCCTCAGGTGGAGGAACCAAAGCCTTTGGTTCCGGAGGGGTCGCGAGGCCCTTTGGCGGCGCAGGCCAAGTAACGGTTGGGTGGACGGTATAGCGCCTGCTCAGCCAAAATCAGCTGTTGCCACATGAGGCTCCTCCTTAGCATCGACGGAGTTTCCGTCGAAACCTCTCCTCGTCCAAGGAGAATGAAGATCTGTGGCAGCGCTTCTTTGAATGCTGGTGGCCTTTCTTCAATTTTCCAGTCGAAGAAGACAGAGTCCTCGATCGAGACAGATGGGGTTGGTTAGGTCGATCGGGGGAAATTGGACTTAAACAAAAATATACACTGAATAGGTTAGCTTTTTAAGTCAGATCTTCTTTGATGTTACAATTAGCCATTAAGGATCCTATAGTCTTAATGCTATTCTTATTGCTACTTATAACATGGGTTCCTAAAATACTGTCCTCTGATTCATCCAAACCGGTCATCTGACCGTTGATCAATCCCTGATATACCCACAGTTGCATGTTCACGTGGCTTTATTTCACTTTTTCTTTAGGTAAAACTCTAACAAAACAGTTTATAAGAGGATTAACCCACTCCAAGGTATGGGTTTACTGAGCATTAATCCATGCCTGGGTGGTTGAAGTCACTCGGCTTCGCTTTGTGACTACAACCCTCCCTTCCCCCCCAGGCATGGATTAATGCTCAGTAAACCCATACCCTGTCAGGGGTTAATCCCTCTTTATATAAGCATAGAATGGTTATTCGTTGTTCTTCATGTGTGCTAGCCTAAACGCAACCTTTTTCTTTCTCTCTTCATCATACTGTAGTTTTAACCAATTGTAAATCATATCTATATTTTTGTCTGGTTGCTTTGGATGGACTTTTTTAATGTGCATATGCTTTTTCTTTTTTTTAATATGTATGTCTTTTTAATATTAATAGTATAACAAATGGGAATTTTCCCCTTATTATTATGCTTCCTTCTGAGGGGAACATATTTGATTTCTAGATCCCAAATCCTATCCTTTAGAAGCAACCAAATGTCCTCCACGGTAAGGACCAACATTTCATGTTCCCAATCAAATGAAATTAAATGTTCATGAATAGCATCAAACTGAGCCTTAGCATAATCCCCGAAGGAGGTTCCAGTTAGATTCCCTCGATCACGACACCCAAAGGAGGTGTCTCGTGATTGGGGAAAGAGAGGATAGGTTTCCTCTCTAGAGAATCGTCGACCGGAGTCGGCGAAAGTGGCTCAATCGGATCAAGAAAAATCTCGGCTGGTTCAGCCGATGCCTCGGTGTCCACCTGGCCAGACGGAAGATCCGTGAAGCCAGCGGCTGAGGAAGCGATCTTGACCGAAGTCGAGACCGTCATTTCCTAGGACTCTGACCTCTCTTGGTCCCAGGAGCATCTTCTGGAGGAAGACTTTGGATCCTTGTCCCTCTTGCGAGGGCGGGAGGAGTGGGAGCCCGAGGGCACCTCACTCCTGGTGGGGAGAGACTGGCACAACTCCCTAAAGGAACTTGAGAAGGTGGAGCCGAGGTTGAGAGGAATTAAAAATCTTTGGCTGGCTGAAGCCTGAGCAGTTTCTTCCTCGAAAGCCTTCATCTGCTCTAGCTGTTCGGTGAATCCCGCGGCCGAGGAAACTGCCCACCTCGCCTCCTTCGATTTCACCGGCCTCCCCAGCTTAAGGTGCGCCATGCGGTCATCCAAAACGTTAGGATGGAAGGCTAAGCAAAAGGTGCAGGTGGTGGTGTCATGACCGACACCTAAGCAGTACACACAAGTAAGGTGGGGATCGGTGCACATTTTCTGGCCACATGAACACCGGCGAAATCCGGGGAGCGACTTGTCTTCCATATCTAATACGTTATTATTGGAATCGAAACTCGAACGAGTTTAAGAGATAAATATGGTAAAAACTGACGTTGTGAAGCCAGGGCCTACGATTGATAGAGTTAGCACGAGGGAACCGGAATCTTCCCAGCGGAAAGGAAGATCTGGCGTCATGGGGCGGTGCCGAGAGTTATACCACCTGAGTGGGTGGGAGGAGCCAGCTTGAAGACTTCCGGCAAGATTTAAAGGGAAAGGAACATGCCAAAGAGTGTGGATGAACAACATAACCACGCTCCTAGAATCGTGTCTTTTTGGACACAACTGTATAATTCTGTCTTGGGAGACCATCTTTTTATGGTCCAGCTCCTGGCTGGGATGGATTTCGGCAGCCGCACCCGACAAACAGACCACCACCATGGTCCTCAGCAAGCAGTGGATAACCAGTAAATCCATGAGGTGGTTCGTGACAGGGCTGGGATGATGGGGAATGATAAGAAAAAGTATGAATAACCAAACAAAAAATAAATAAAGAAGCATTACTAGTACTCCACACAGAGGATGGCTAATGTGGAATAGCCTACCTAGTGAGACTGTGGAACCTAGCACTGTTCAGGCTTTCAAAGCAGGACCAGCACAAGAGGGAAAAGCTCTATGAAGTTGGTGGGAGAAATGTGCAGGAAAGATGTAAGGAAGTATTTCATTGAGAGGGTGGTGGAAAATTGGAACGTGCTTCTGAAGGAAGTAGTAAGTTCTAATGTTGTAAATTAATTTAAGACTAGATGATAAAGACATATGGGGATAGTGGAAATGTGTGTGTGTGTGGGGGGGTTAAGCATGTGAAAGGAGTGAATGTCAAATAGGATACAGTTCACAAATTAGATAAAATCTGGCAGACTCGGTAGGTCATGAGGCCTGTATCTGCTGTAAATCACTATGTAATTATGCAGCACTATACAGGTTCCTCAGGGAGAATGGTATCAAAGTGTTCTCTAATGAGTTTCATGGCTGACTTACCTGTGGAAGTTGGCCTCAATGGCTAGGCTCTCCTGGCACAAGGGTTTCATGAGTCGCTGTCTCAGGGTTCGCTTCTCCTTCAGCACTCTCTCAAGGTGGCTATTCATTTCCTGCAGAGTTTGGAGTTTATGATCTATAAAACAAGGAAGACAACAGGGGAAAGGGGAGGTAAAGGCAGGTTATATAAATTAGCCAGTGCTGCGAGTCTGGTAGCCAGTTTGTTTACATTAAATGGATTGTGGAACTCTAGTCAGGGCTTCAGTAAACTCCATTTTGAAAGCACTGGAATTTAGACTTAAAGTAAAAACTTGCAAAATTAAGAGGTGGAAGTATGCAACACCTAAAAAGGAAATATGGAAAATTTGGCGACTTGCTGGCATGGAAGTAAAATTGTTCTGAATTAATGGGTAATTTACAAGTAAATATATAATCTGCCAACAACTAGTCCCTCTAAAACTACTGACTCTAAAAGATGGACACCTTGAAAGTAACTGGACTTCAAAACACCAAACGTTTTTCGGATTTGGAGCCATGGAAGTTTTTCAGTTCATGTTTCTGACTTCCACCTCAAGAACATTTAACTAAATCCCTGCCTTTATTATGTCCACCGAGTCTTCACTGTCCTTATGTCTTGGTGTGACAGGGAACAGCCCTGTTCCTTGATTTGGACCTTCTTCCCCTTTATGTACTAAAAACTACTATTGCAACAGTTTCTTTTTACTCTGCAAACTATCCTGTTCATTTCTAGTTCAGATGTTTGGTCACCTCTGGGCGCCCCCTTCCCATCTCCTTCTCTACTGTCTCCTCTGTTTTTCTGTTTCCCTGGGTCCAAAGAAAGGTGTAATGTGGTATCGAAATATATAGGGAGGTCAAGGCAGTGACCTCGAGTTGCTTAAAGAAATAACTATGCAGGAGTGTGTATAAAAACCCTACATAAGTTAAAAATAAAAACATCAGCATATGAAAAGCTTAAAAATAAATCCTTTCAGGGAAGGGCTTTGTTCCTTTATGAGAAGGTGTTTTATTCTTCTCTTCAGAAATGTGTGGTTGAAATGGAGTGGTGTTCCCGATAAGAGTGCTTCATTTTTACATGTTCTCCTAAACACCGCTCCATAACCCTGAAAGTGTACTCCATGGTGTACTTGTGTTTAGGTTTTATGCAGGCAGTCACGGAGCCGAAAGCCCTTGGGTAGCCACTCCTGGGTACATCTTCTTGCTTCCCTGAATCCTTGTCTTGCCACAGACAAGGTTTGGCTCTGACTTGAAGGGAGACCGCACCAGCATGCGAGACGTGCGTTGCGGTGCTTTGAAAGGTACTCCCTCCTCTCGAGCCAGCGGGCACTGTATTAAGCTACCCGCTCCCCTGCAGCGCCCTTCTCAGTACCCGCTGGCACTTCTGCAGCAATTGGACACCCGAGATAACCATCGCTTAGTACTGTTCTGGACCACTACTGCTTATGAATGTAAAGTCTACGCAGAGCAAGTAAAGGAGCCAAATTGAAAAGTTTTGCCGTTGGCTGACATTTCAGCCGTCGGGAGCCGCCTGCCATGCAAATATTTCCCCTACTTACATTAGAGGGCTGGTCCTGTATTTTGGGGTATGCAATTATTAAAACTACGTACAGTTTTAGGTGTTCTGCTACAGGATGAGCCTATGCTGTTCTCCTCTATATCGTTGTCAGACTTATGTGACCCTCTCTATAGGGCGGCAGCGACCTCTAGTGCCCAATTGTATATTGCACTTGCTGTCAATCAGAACAGGCTAGGAACATAATGTTTTTAGTTAATTTATTTATTTGCTTTTGGTAACCGGGTAAGTGCATTAGGCAAGAGACCTGCCTATTTTCAAGCACGACCCGGGAGAGTACAGTACATAAACCAGAGAATTAACACAAAAACAAGTACAAATCATTAGCAGTAACAGGCATCCGAGAGGAACAGACATAATTTTGAATAAATTAAACAAGCAAACACAAGTAGCAAATTACATAACACAGTTGAATTCCACAGAGAAGATCAAGGTATAACAACAAGCAGTGGCTATCCACGCAAGGATGGATAGGACCAATGAACAGTCAGGCAGTTCAGTACAGTTCGGTATAGTAACAACTAGGTAGAGCCTAAATAAGGATGAGTAGGAGGAGTACAGGGATGCTTAGGTACAGTGGCAAGAGTCGAGTGCATGAAGATGGGAAAAAAGTGCAGATTTAAAGGCAGAGTGAGATAAGGAGCCCTTTCAATAGGCTGGTAAGGAGTTCCAGAATTTAGGGGCAAAAATAGGAGAAGGCTTGATCCCCCATCTTGGTCGAGCAGAGAGGGATGGAAAACAGAGGCTGATTAGATTACCATAGTTTGCGGAAGTATGTCACAGGGGTGAGCATGGCATCTATGCTGCCTGGGTGGGGGGTCCGGTTCATGGAATCAATAAAGCAACGCAGCGAGAAGGAGCACTGAGATAGGGAGGACAGCCAGTGCAATGTGGAGTAAAGGTGGCAGTGGAGAGTTAGCCGAGGGACAGAGAGGGCAAATCTACAGATGTTATTATATGAGATGTCCCACTTGCGAAGGATTCCCGCATTTGTGAAGGAGGAAGTGGGGAGAGCGTACAGAAGCTGAGAAAGTAGTACCGCATGTGACACAGAGATTCTGGCAGCAGGGGTTAGGGAATGGCGCACACGGTAAGCTGCTCCTAGTTTGGCATTAACAGATTTACATACCTCATTGATATGTACAGAGAAATCAAGAATGGGATCAAGAGCAACTCCAAGGTATTTCAAGGAGTCAGTAGCCGTCACTTTAGACCCATCGCAGCTAAGCACATGAAGCTTAGTAGACTCAGCAGAGACTTTCCTTGCAGACCCAAACAGCATGGCCTGGATCTTAGGTAGGTTAAGAATTAGTGAGTTGGAGGATAGCCAGTGCTGGATCTGTTTGAATACGGAGGACAGGTGGGCATTAATGTCCAAGACAGAACGAGAGGCGACTTAGAGAACCAGATCGTCAGCATACATGATGGCGCAACAGTAGGGAAGTGAGGAGGGAGTGTCATTAATGAATATAGAAAAGAGTAGTGGTCCCAGGATGGAACCTTGTGGGACAGCACTGGAGATGGGAGCTGGGGATGAAAGAGCTTTGCCAAAAGAGGTGGATTGGGTTCAGCTGGTTAGGTAGCTGCCGAACCATGATAGGGTGGGTCCGGAAGCACCTAAGAGATGTAGTTTGTTTAGGAGAAGAGGATGATTAACCAGATTGAATGCCCTAGTGAGGTCTATGAACACGGCTCCTGTGAGTAGACCTTTGTCCATGCTGGACTTATGTCACTGGTGAGTACAGTGAGGGTGGTGGTGGTGGTGCTATGTCCAGCTCCAAAATCGTGTTGAGCAGAAAACTAAAAATTAAAGTTCAGTAGGTGAGCAGAGATCTGGAGGTGAATAAGTTTCTCTCAGATCTTACTGAGGGTTGGTGGCAAGGCTATGGGCTGATAATTAGATAGGACTTTGGGGTCCCCTTTCTTAAAAACAGGGATAATCCTGGCAGTTTTCCATGCTGAAGGCACAGTAGAGGTGCAGACAGACAGATTAAACAGCCTAGTGATAGGGGTAACAAGGAGACAGGCTCCCAGTCTAAGTATCCGCAATTCAATACCATCAGGCCCAGGGCTTCCATGCAGGGGGATAGACTGAAGAAACCTGAGAACATCCGACTGAGTAATATTAGAGAGGACAAGTGGCAGAGTAGTAGGCGAGAGGGGGATAGGGCTACTGGATGCTGAAGGGAGGAGTTTAGGAGCCTCAGTAAAGAGGGAGTTGAGAGCGTTAGCTATCATACGGGGATTATTGCACAGAGTATCATCAATTAGCATATCCTTGGGAGCTTGTTTATAGTAGAAATTCTTATCATAGTAGCAATGTGCTAAAGTGCTTAGTAGTTCCAATGCATTATATGAATTAAAAGGAGCTGGATATAAAATGTTTTATAGTTTGATGATGCTGGAAGCACATGACCTTCTGGGCGGGTATAAAGGTATGACCTGCTTTGCACAGAATCAGATAGGGTCAGTGCTTTCTGGCCTGGGTAGGCGAAGGACTGAGGGGAGTCCTAGCACCCTTTGTGGAAACCGAAGGTTAAAGTTTGCCACGGCTGTGAAGCTTGCTATTATCTTCTGTTTATGCCTTCTTTTGTTCTGCTTACAGTTGAAGTCTATTTTATTTTTTGTTTATGAAGTAAATAAACATTGCGCCATGCCAATGGTGCATTAAACCTTAAAACTGGTTGTGTGTGTGTCCATCTGCTATCCCACACCCTATGACACTTGGCAAGATTCTTGATGTACAGAAGTGTGAGCAAACAGTCCTGACCATAAAAGGGGGTGATCTGCCCTCCTCGTTAAACTACTGCCCCATCTCTCTCCTCCCTCTCTTGTTCAAGTGCAGGAAAAACTGTATCCTCTCCCAGCTATCCTCCTTTCTTGACTCCTCTTCCATTTTCTACCCTTCCAGTCTGGTGTTCAGAAATCTCATTCCACTGCTTTATGACTCCTTCCTTCCCTATGCCTCCCAGGTCAGACTTATGGGAAATTCCACTCCACTTTTCTCCTCCTCGCTTCTCCGCCCCTTCCAATTGGGCATTCAGACATCTTACTCCACTTTCTCAACTCCTCCTTCCTCTGCTCATTCCAGTCTGGCATTTGGAAATTCCCCCACCCCCACCTTCTCATGACACCTCCCTCCACAGTCTTGTCACTCTTCCTTTGTCCAACCTTTCCAGTCTGGTTCTTGGAAAGTCCACCGAATTGCCACTCTAACAGCTCAGACTCTGTCCTGAAGGGGCTGAATCAGGAGCTGTTCACCATGGCAATCTCTATCGACTGTACAAAGGCTTTTGACACTGTTTCCCATGGCCTCCCACTTGACAAACGGGGGTGAGGGGTCTGATCAGTTGGTCAGCTGGTTCAACTCCTACTTGTTTGAAAGGTAAAAGAACTAGAAGACCACTCCAAAAGAAATAATGCTCACAGTAACACGTACACCAGTTGAGAGCAAAAACCAGGCACCTGCTAACACCGAAAAGACCGTCACAAACTACAGCACAGTGAAAAACTTGTATTTAAATTTATAAACAGGGCCCCCTTGGTCTTTGCTGCACTTAAGTCCCAATTTCTGCGGCTGGGCTTCTGCAGCAGTAATTGCTCATTCCTGAAGCATCCATTATTTCATGTCTGTGGCAAGATGCAGTCCTGCCTTTAGCTAAAATATGATGTGATGTCATCAATTAATTCACAGAGCGGGCTTCCGGATAAAGAAGATGGGGAAAAGAGACAATTACTATGGATGGAAAGACTGTACATTTGAAAGAAAATTACCAACAGTAATGAATTCTGTGGCACTGTTCTGTAGCAGAAGTCATATGGAAAGTTCTGCAGCCACGAAAATCCAGAATTCCAGGGGCCTTGGTCGTAACAAATCCACATAAAGCATCCATGAGACCCCCCCCCACATACTTGTTTGCTGTGTTTAACTTTTTCACTTTGCTGTCCTGTGACAACCTTTTGGTATCAGCAAGTTCATAGTTTATGTTCTCGTCTGACAGGTACAAGAAAGTTAAAGAAGACTATGCCATCTCTCCATCAAATCATCTCAGGGGGTCCCCAGGGCTCCATCTGAGCCCCTAGTCCTGTTCTCCATATTTTCCCCTTCAATGAGCTCACCTCTGTTTGTTGTTTCTAATTTTACTTTTTCACCTTACTTGACTTTTTGTATCACTCTTCTACCTTTTCACAGACGATGGCGGTTTTTGCAAAGGAGAAAATCCAAATTCATTGCAGGATTGCAGGAGACAGGCAAGCTTACAAGAAGAGACTGGAACCCCAATGTTTCATGGTGCTTTTACTCAGGAGGTGTATCTACACATGGCTGTTTGTACTTATATGTGGCTTTTGCTCCACCTTGTTCTGACTGCTTTACTGTACTCACACCCTCAGTAGAAAACAAGCCTCAGCTCAGAGGGTCTTTCCTATCCAAAAAAATTCAAACAACAATTTTCCATTTACATCTGTAGGTATTTCACATACACTATACACAAATCTTCTATTGAAGCTAAACTTTAAACAGGTAACGGACGTTAGCTTAATGGAGAACACTGTCAGCTTTTAAGTGTTATTTTAGGTCATGTGTGACTAGTTTGCCTCCATTACCCAAACTAGCTAATAAACTGTCCTGACTGCCCCAGTATGCGCAATAAGGTAAATTAGTACTTTTTTGGACACAACATTATGCTCCGGATGAATGGTCTGCATGCAAGTTCAGCCATCGGAAGAATCTTGTTCCTGGTGTTAACACGGGTCTGCCCATGCGTCTGTAATGGTGCTGTCATGGTTACAAAACTCATGCATGAACGAATTTGCTTTCATTTTGAGTAATAAGAAATTATGTTGAGATTCAATTCTGAGAAAGATGATGCCACTCTGAAAGAGAAATGAGCACTAGAAGTGCAGAAAACTCCCTTTAAAAAATGGAGCTGAGAATCCAAGCATGCGCATTAGCACTTACATTAATATGCGCCTGCTTGGAATCTCCGCTCCATTTTTCAAAGCGAGTTTTCTGCATTTCTAGTGCTTGTTTTTCTTTCAGAGGGGCATCTTCTTTCTTATAATTTAATACACTTTTGAATAGCAATGTAATTTCATATTACTCAAAATGAATGCAAACTTGTTCGTGCATGACTTTTTTAACCATGACAGTGCCACTGTAGACACGCAAGCAAATTTACATCATTATGCATACTGGGGCAGACAAGACAATTTGCTAGTACTTGTAATAGAGGCAAACTAGTCACACAAGACCTAAAATAATACTATAAAGCTGACAGTGTCCTTTTAAGGATATTCCCTTAAAAGAAGGCACAAAAAAGAAATACATCTTCCTAAAACTTCAGTGTGTTCATGTTTTAGTAACTGAATTACTAGGTTTGACTGAACAAATGTCTGCAATAAAACAAATAAAAAATTCAGATTTTTTAGAATCGTGATCTGGGAGTCATGTGAAGGTACCCATTTAACAGGAAGGGGGCTGCAATAATGTCACAACCTCAGCAGCTCAAACCTGTTACCTGTGGCTACAATTCTTTTAAGTACTTTGGTTCCCTTCCTCCCCACCCCCCCACCTTTACCTCCTACCCACTCAGTAGCACCATTTCCCATTCCCTTTCAATCCTCCATAGTAACAGATTGCTGGCTAAGCTGCCTTCTCATACCAGTTCCCTAAACTCTGGTCCTCTCTCCCCACCTATCTGCTCTGCCTCTTACGCCTTCTCACTTAAGTCTCTTTGCGATGTCACATCTTCCTGCAACTGTCCCTGACCTCATACTTTGTTCTTGGCCCTCTCCTCCCTCCCACTGGTTGCTCCTGTCCTGATTTGCTTTACTACCCCTCCCTCTACCTGATGCACCCAGTTGGGATGGTTTCACTACTGCTGTCTATGTGAACGTTTATCTACATTATGCGCATTGTGCCTTTTTTTAACACTGCATTGAATATTAATACACACAGCTACTGTATTGCACTTTACTATTTTGATGCATTATACTGTTTGCCAGTTTCTTGATGCATTTCTTCATGTACTTTTACCTATTGTATTTTCTTCCTCACCCGGAGGATGCATCTGGAAAAGAACATTTACATAACTTACCGTAATAGTAGATCTTCGAGAGACTCTCTTTAATCAGACCTCACCTTTGGAACTATACCCATGTCAGCAGTAGGACCGCATGGAAACATTACAAGCCAGGGGCCGATGTCATGGGTCAGTGTTTACATAAATGTGGGCGGGCCCCAGCTCTCCTTAGTTCCCAACCGGAGATCCTGCTTGCAGGACCTCCATCTAGGGAACCAGGAGACACCCCAGCACTCCACATACCAGGCAAGACTGTGCTGGAAAAGATAGTCACTGAATCAGCAAAGCAAGAATCCGTTGTTGTAACCCCGATGAGGGCCGGAGGGTGAGACGGCATGGCCTGATGAAAGAGATTCTCTCGAAGAGCTATTGTTAAGGTTAGTTCTTACATAACTATTCTATCTTCTTTGAGGATATCTCTTTCATCAGGCCACACCTCTGAAATGAGTCCCAAGCAGTACCAAACGCTAACAGTCTGGCCAGGTGGAGCCTAATAAGCTTATGAGAGGCGGCCTTGTAAAGTAGCTAGGCCAAATCCTGATCTTCTACAAGAGACAATGTCCAGACTGTAATACTTAGTGAAGGTGTGGACAGTTCTGCAGGTGGCAGCTGCACAAATCTCTGCAGTGGATACATTTCTGAAACATGCAACTGAAGTGGCCATCCCTCTTGTGGAATCACCACGAACCACACCGGAAAAGTTCCTTACTGTACTTCCTGTAACAGAACAGTGTGCTGCCATTTGGACAAGCACAGTTGAGAAACTGGGGCAGCCTCTTTCCCAGGAGCAAATGAAACAAATACCTGCAAGAACTTTCTGCAGTCCTTTGTACGATGTGTATAATGTCTGAGAATTTTATGCACATCTAAGGTATAGAGTAATGCTTCCCATGGACTGGCGCACACTGGATAATACACTGGGAGGTGGATGGTTTGATTGAAAGTAAACTCAGACAACACCCTGGTTGAAACTTAGGATTAGTAGGCAAAGACACCCCGTCTTTCTGGAAAATCAAATAAACAGGTTCACACACTAGAGTCTGCAGCTCTGAAATCCTTTAAGCAGAATTGACTGCAACTAAAAAATAACATTTTCCATGAAACAAAGCGTAAGCCATAACTCATGGTTGGCTCAAGAGGCAAAGTCAGTTTTTCCAAAATAAAATTCAGATCCCAATCCGGGAATGAATTTCTAATGTGAGGCTTTATGCGTAAAAATACCTCTCAAAAACGTACGTGCTACCTCTAAATGACCAACCATAGAACCATCCACAGGCACATGAAAGGCTGATATGGCAGCCAAGTGCACCCTGACGGAAGAGTACTGCAGACCGGAATCTGATAAGGACAGCAAGTATTCCAAAACCCGTCTGACTGGGCACGTAAATGGATCCAAATTACGTAAAGCAGCCCACAAAGCAAACCGCTTCCACTTCACAGAATAAATATGTCTGGCGGATGGTTTTCTGGCAGCCACCAAAACATCAGCCACTTTCTGTGATACTCCAAAGTGAGCTATGGCCACGTCTTCAAGAGCCATGCATGCAAGACACAGGGACTTCAGGTCTGGATGGAATAGGGAGCCCTGTTCCTACGACAGCAGACCTCTACACAGGGGCAGAGGTACTGCTGATTCCACTGTCAGCTGTCGCAACAGGGGATACCACATTTTCTGAGGCCATAGGGGAGCAGCATTGAGTATTAGCGTTACCCCCTCCATCTTCAATTTCAGTCAAATTAATCTTTTATTCATCATCAAAGTATGAATGAATAGGATACTCAGTTCAGCAGAGCTCATTTTCAATGCGGTCCCGGCGTAGTGCTCAAGGTACAACTTTTTTTTTTTTTTTGTAGATTTTATTTTTGCTCCTACCTTAATGGGGCATCTCTTGGGAATCCACACTCGGCTACTGTTGCACCTAACCACCCACCTGAACCGTGACCACCTGACAACGAAATCGGGTACAGGATTCCGGCTCTCCTGCCTCCTTGGAGAGGCCCGAAATCCCCAAGGGTGAAGTCGGGATAGATGGCCGACACTGGGCGTCTGGGCCCAGGCCACTGGAGTCTCCGGTGCCTCTCCGAAGGTAGGGGATTTTTCTTATTTTACTCCCGAAAACCCACCCTCCGGAGCTCGGATGTGCAATGATGCCTTACAGCATCTGCCGCAGCTCCACCCCACTACTACAAGCCCTGACATGCACACACACCGCTCCAGCTACCACCGTGGGCCGCTGTTGCACCAGGCAGTCCCTGGATCCCTCCCCAAAGAGAGGAGAGCAGTTTACGGATGCTCAATCCTCTCTCTCTCCCCAGCCGATCCCCGGTGCCCTGGGCTCGTTCTCAAACCTGGGTTACCAGCATGGCGCGAGGTATGGTGTCCAACGCCTCAACCTTCAGTGCCACTGAGCTTGCAAGGTAGAAGTTTAACATAGACATAGATACATAGACAGTGTCGGCAGATAAGGGCCTATGGCCCACCCAGTCTGCCCATTTAAGTTTGTAAGTTCAGTTTATGTTTTCCAGGAAGTCTGTTGCCCCTTACCCCTGACCTCCAGAATTGACAGACATGAATTGACAGACATGAACATACATAGGCTATGCTTACAACATGCATAGTCAGTGAGTTATGAACTTTTACAGTATCAATCAAACTTTATTTAACCAGGCAATTACATAATTAAGCAAGCTCATTTTCAAGATGGTCCCTTGACATAAAGGACAAATCTGTTTACAATACACAACAGTACATAATACGGCATATAATAATACAAGGAGTAACAGGATACACAATCAGCACAAACTATAATAAAACGTGTATAGCAAGTACAAAAACAAAACATTTAGAGTGTGGCCTATACCAGCAGAGATTTGTAGAGGACAAAGGGGGAGAGGAAGGAGGGACAGGGAGGTGGGCAAGTGAGGAGGGGTAACAGACATATAGGGGAGAGGGCAAGCTCCTTGATGAAGCCCCACAAGGAAGTTACCAAGGGGAAGGAGGAAGGAAAAAAAAAGGGGGGGGACTACCATAGAAGACTGCTGGCCGACAGGGGGAATAAGAAGGCCAAGGGTCTGGAAGATTAGGGGACTACCCAGACCGGGGAGGAGGGGGAGTGCTTACCTGAAGCAGTCACATGCTGTTTTCAGACATCTGTTAAACAGTTGTCTAAATAAATAGGGGCTAGGGGAAAGGAGAGTTTAAGTACTTTTTGTAAGTTATTCCAAAGCACTAGTAGGAAGCAGCTAATGGCAGAAGAGCAGAGTCTTGTCCCATTTACATTGAGGTTGCATATAGTGCTCTTGGCAAGGAACAAGTTCAAACTGATTTTATTGTTCAGCAATTATGCCATTACAAAGTAAATATAAATAATTAAAATTCTATAAGAACATACAATTGTGATTACAGATTCATTACATGGAATTAAAAGTGTCTTGTGCTTGTCAGAATGATGAAAAGACCATAATATATTGGAAATTACAAATTATAATTTGCTGTAAACATAGGATTGATCTAGTTTGTCCAATTATACTGTACTAATAAGTTAACTTATGACTTGTCTTTATAAGTGTAATGCAGCTAGAAAACTTGCCAATCTTTGCAAAAGTTGTTCATCCTGTGAAGCATATAGTACAGAAATTAATTGAGAGGGGAGGGAGACCAAGGGAACCCAAAATCTCACCCAACCAATATTTTTGTGGTTTGGCATATCAATGTCATATGTTTAAGATCATCTTCCAGTTTTAAGCCGCATTTACAAAATTGAGTTTGCACCTCTGGTCTTTTCTGTTGGAAGTGAATATAATTAGCTTTGTAAAGTTTGAGTCTATTTCTTGTAATTAGCCTTCTCTGTTTGGGGTAGACATGCACATCAGATATGGTTCAAGACTGCGCGTTTGCTTGATTTGTTTATACCAATGAATTTTAAGTTATTTAGATTTTTCTAGGTCCTTTGCCATAGCCACATTTCTCACCCTGTTCTTGATCATCTCTTTATTTTGTATTGTAGGATACATGGCGGACTCACCCAAGAGATGGGCAAGTCCAAGGGGCAATAAATGGTTCTTGATCTTAAGTATTGATGGAAATATAAAGGCTTTAGCGGTATATCCTATTTCTTCCTCAATACAGCATCTTGACAGAGATGTTTCTGGTAGTTTCAGTATGCCTATGATGAATATGAGTTGCCTTTCTATGGCCAGTGTCTGTAAGGAATGCTGGCCTAATTCCATCCTTAAGACCTCTGCTGATACTGAAGGGGAACCATTAGAATATTCCTGTACAGCTTATTTATAATGTTATTCACCACATTTAAGTTTTCTGTGGCCCAGACCTCTCCTGCATATAGGATGCTAGCGTTAACTTTGGCATTCATTACTTTTAGGTATCCCTTAACAGAGCTTTTTTTTCCAGCTTTGTATTACATATCCTTACAGCATTGGCTGTGGTGGTCATCTTGGCCTGTATTAGATCAATGTGACCTGGGTTCTGAGTAAATCGAACTCCCAGGTAACCATAAAATGTGACAGTTTCTATTTTGATATTGTTAATGGAGACTCTTGGGACTTACTTAGAACCGTTAGCAAATATTAACAACTTGGTTTTCATCTCTATTGAATACTAAACAGCTCTCTTTACAGAGTTCTGAGAAATTAATTTTCATTGAAGGCCTAATTTGGGATGTTGAAATGAGGATGATATCATCGCATATGCTAGACAAGGTACTTTTTTTGTCAAATGTTGCTGGGGAATGGTAATTTAAGTCCCCCAATGCTTAAATTTATGTATACATTAAATAAGGTAGGGCTAGTACACAGCCTTGTCCAACTCCTACACTGGTAATAATTTTATCCATGGCATCCCCCTGATGGTTATACTGGATCTTTGTCCAGGAACTCTAAAGCAGCCTGATAAGGATATCCAATGATGTGGGATCTATGTTGAGTTCCTTCAGTTTTTGCCAGAGAATGGCTCTGCTGATGCTGTCAAAAGCAGAGGAAAGGTCGACAAAGCAACAATAAAGCTTATTTTTCTTGATTTTGACATATTTGCTTACCCGGTTAACAAAAGCAAATATTTCCATATTAAATGATAAAGCACATAACAGTGCTGGATTGCTGAATGTCCTGTTCTGAATCCATTCTGAAAGTTACTTAATATTTGTTCTTTCTCCAGCTATTGCGTAAGTCTATGTAGTATTATTTTAGAAAATATTTTCTGAGGAACATTAGTCAGGCTTTTCGACTAGTACATGCTGGGATCCATGGGATTCCCTTTTTTATAGATTGGAAATACAATGCTTCCTTTCCAGCTATCTGGAAACTGTGATCCCTGAAGAAATGAATTTAAAATAATTTTAAGAACAGTGATCCATCAGTCAAAAAAAATTTTGTACATGTCTTCCAGTATTAGGTCTGGTTCAGGGGCTTTATTGAAAGCTAAAGATAAAACTGCAAAATAAACCTCATCCTCCTGGATGCAAACTGGCTATGGAACGTTTGTTTTTCTTGTCTGTTGATTTTGTTTATTTTGTACAGTTCTTGTTCTGAGAAGTAAAGTGATTTATAATATTTTTCTCAAACATTAGGAGGTATATGTGCTTCTAATCTGTTTGTGTAAAGCGTATATCTTGTGCAGACCATTGTAAAAACATGCTTTAAATATTTTTTTATAATTATTTTTCTTAACTTATCCTACATTGCCTTATACTTGTTGCATTCTTGTTCTAATGTTCTTATGTATTTTTTCCTTGCTTCTTTTAATATTTTAAGGCTAGCCTTAGTTAAATTTTTCTTAAACTTTCTTACTAGTTCAGATAGTTGACGTTTCTCCCTTCTATAAATGTGGTTATACCAAGTTAGAGGAGCTTTCCTGCGAGTGCAGGAAGTCTTACAATGGGGTCTAGTCAGATCATTTATTTTTCCCCCAGTTGTCCATTAACTATTTTGGTCCTTCTATTGATAAAATTCTTAATCTGAGTTTATATGGTTCTGAGCAGACTATTTCAGAGAAATTGTTGATTGTGTTGGATTTCCACCAAATTCTCTTTTGATTAGTAATTTCTATGATGCCTTCGTTGTTAGGGATGGAATTATTACTTCCTTCTTTTGTAGTTTTTCAAGCATTTAAGCAAATATGTACTGGTAAGTGGAAAGAATCTACTTGGTCATGTACTATAATGTCAATGCATTTTTTAAATGCCTTTGTGTAAACCCAGGCTAGGTCTATTATTGAAGAGCCTTGATATCTCATGTATGTGAAGGCCCCTTCATAGTCACCTGGGGAAATCTCCCATTCACTAAATACATATTGCGTTCCATCACAAACTTGTAAAGATCTTTTCCTCTGGAATTCAATTTTTTTTTTTTAAATCAGCCGAGTTTCTCTTTTACTGTGCCTTTGGATTCATAACTGTGATACTGGATAGCAATTCTTCATAATGATCTTTTGGAAATTGCTCCTCTACGATACTCACATTGAAATCACTTATGATTAGGACAAGGTTCATATTTAATTTATTCATTCAAGTCTCTGATTACAACCTTTGAGCTACTAGCTCATTTACAAAGGTTCCACATCTGAGCATACAGAAATACAAAAGTTCAAATGGTACAAAGCAAATAGACTGAGAAAGTAAAAAATTCAAACGACAGCAAGAGGAAGTCAAATACATTTGGAACAGGGTTGTTACAAGAGCTGCACATAAATTGGTGACAGTTGATCCCACGTATAGCTAAGCACTACTGGTACAGGATGAGAAGCATGGGTAAGTTGAAGCAGGGGGCCGGCAGGGCCAGAAACCATTGTCTTGTGTGTGTGTGTGTGTGTGTGTGTGTGTGTGTGGGGGGGGAGAGGAAGCAAGGAATAGGGAAACAGGGTTAATGTACAGAAAAGAAAGGGATGGTGGCTGCGAGAAGAGGGGGTAGTGGAGCAGGGATAAAGGGGAAGGTGTCAGGAAGGGGGGGTTAAGTACAGAGCAAGGCTTGGAGAATATAAGTGCCAGGGAGTTGAAGTATAGGGTCAAAGTCACTAGTAAGGCTATGGGTGGCAGGTACAGATCAGATGGCTAGAGATGTGGGTACGTAGCTAAGTGTTGAACAGACCTATTTTAAATTCTGCAAGGAGGTCTCTAGGAAGGGAGTTTATTACTATTTATTAATTACCAATTACTATTATATTATTTTGTTCAATTACTTCCTCAAAGCAAGAAAGAGCACTCAAAGATAACAGGTGTTTTCTTACTCTGGGGAGGTAGATGTGGGTTTATTAGATACTGTACTTTTTTAGTATTCTTTTTTCCAGCTCCAAGGCTAGAATACTTTCCAAGTTAACCTGTAAATTTTTTTTTTATTTTTAGGTCTAAAAAAGTTTTAATATACATAAGTAGACCAGCCTTTGGGCGTCTATATTTTTGTTGCCTATGAGCAGGGGATTCGTATGATGAGTATCCTGGAAGCTGAGGTAAAGAAGAGGAATAGCACCATGTTTCTTGGAGACAAATTATCTCATCTATATAAAAGAAATTTTTTAGTTTCAACATCTGCAAGTTTGTCTACAGGCCCTTCAATGTTCCAGGATAAAATATTAATTTCTACTGGCCCGGTGGCGCTGAGGGCTGAGGCGCTGGTCGCCACACTTCACAGGCGATCAGTGTTCGGGAATGAGCACAGGTCGCCATGAGTTGGCAGGGTAGGAGAAGGATCATGCGTCCATTGGACTGCTCTCCCTCTCTGGGGGAGGGGGGGTACACTACAGTCGGCGTGCAGTTGCCTCCTGGTGAAGGCTGAGGGACAATCATGCTCTGCTGCACATAGGGGTGGAGTGGAGGGCAGACGTCTGGAGAGAGTGCGTGCGGATGCGTCCGCGCTTCCCCCCTCCGCTGATGTCCCTGCACATCCTCGGCTCTGGGGCACTAAAACTAAGAAAAAGGGAGATGGAGCCTGATGCGAGTGGCTTGATGGCCGTCCACGAGTTTTGTCACGGCACCCGTATGGATCCATGTTCTGTGGAGAGTTGGGGGATCCCTGCGGCCCCGCTGCGGGGCAAAATTGCAGGAATCAGGGTGCCGGCGGTAGAGGCAGATGGATGACCCCTGTGAAGGATGAGAGGACAGAAGGGGAGCAGGTCAGACTGCCACAAGGAGGTAAAAAGTAGAAGCAAAAAAAATATTAATTTCTAAGTTTGAATCACTGTGTGTAAGTGCAGAAATTGGAATTTTAGCCTGTGGTCATCGTGAGCTTGAGGGCTGGGACAGAACCGGACTAAAAACAATATTTTTTAACAATGGTTTCAGTACTAGATTGTATTTCTCTGCATTTGTTTTTGATGTTGGTCTCCATATCTACTCCATTGTACGGCAAGATGGGAGTTCCCACGTCTCCTGGAGAAACTATGTGGATGCCAAAAATGTCAAATACCGATGAATTTTTAAGAACTGCTGTTGGCAACATAAAATTCTTGAATGAGAGATCAATTTGTGAAGTTGTAATATCTGATTTATAGATTTTCAACCTAACAATTGAACTATTAATAACTGGTAACTATAGGCTGTGGGAGAGAAATGCAGCTATTTCTGTTTTAGTGTCACTGATTGAAACATTACGAGTCAACTTCCAACCAAACATTGCAATACTTTTGCATTTCCATTCATTACGCTGCTGGGTCTCATAATTTTCTATAATCTGTACTATGTCCCTTAAACTAGTTTATTTCTTTCATTCACATGCTCATCTAGTTCAAGTCTTGATTCAGATTCCTGCGTTGGCACAGGTACTTTAATTGGTGGGCATAGTGTATGCCTATAAGGTTCAAATTTTGTTTTTAGGCCCATATCTCTTTTGTCAGCAGGTCTTCCTTGCAATACAGCAATACAAAGTCCTGAACCAAATCATTGGGGCCTCGTTGTAAATATTGTTCCGTCTGTCTTTTCTAGATGAAGTAAATATAAGACCCAATTTCTTAATTTGTCTGGAGACTCATCTTTTAGGTGTTTGATCTCATGTATCTCCATTAGATTTTCATATTCCATGCCTACTAATTCAAGGTCTATATTGAGATTCTTTCGCTTGTCGTCAATTTCAGTCCTAAGGTTCTGCTGAGGTGTTACTATCTCCTCTTCAGTGACATCCTTAATGTTAGGGCTCTTAGGTTGGTTGCCTTTGGGTCACTTGGTCTCCCTAGTACAATCTCTGGTTCTGCAACAGTATTGATTCCAGTGGGTTTTACATTCGCTTTATGAGTGACATTATGTACTTTGGTTTGGTTGTGATTCCCACCCATTCTATCCTGAATTTCCTTGTTATTTTTATTATTCAGTTTTCGCTTCTTCCTTCTGACTTTTTTTTTTATACCTGTAATTTTACTTCTATATTGGGCTTCTTGGGAGATTTGGTAACTTGGGTGGCTTTTTTAAAAAAAGGGAGCTGGTAAATTTGTCTGGATAGCTTTACTTTTTGTGATTTCTGCTACTTCTGTTTTTATTTGCTCGAAGGACTGACTCAGTTTTTTCCTTCCTTTATTAGTTAATACTAGATTTTTAATGATGGCTTGACTGTAGAACACATCAGCTCTCAGGTTAACTGTTTCATCCTTCAGTATAGCTATGTTTTCTAATATCGCTATACTTGCAAAGTACGGATTTTTAGCTATTTCAAGCTTTTGTTTTGAGTATATAAGTTAAAAGAAAATGTCCCTCGTCTCTGAAATATTGCCCATCATACTTTAGTATCAGCTTCCTCCTTTTTTTGATGGTCTGAGGCCTCAATCAAAGCTATGGATTTTGCTTTTTCCGTTAAGTATATGTTGTGTTTACTGGTATTTCTTTCCTTGAAATTTGGCACCAAGTTATTTTGGCCTTCTATTGCTATGCTCAAATCTTGTACAACAGATGTCATGTCATCTGTGGGTTTAGACTATTTCTCCTTTTTTCCCCCTGATGAGATCTCACAGATTTGTAAGTATTATTCTCCTCAACGTGAGATTCATTTTCAGGGAAAAAATGCCCCCTGTGCCCAGATAAGTTTAACTGTGCTCAAACACTAAGGGGCCGTTCATCTCCCAACTATATATGGATATAGAGATGCCTTCCTGGAATAAGTCACAGGTGTTATCTGATAATCAAGCTAAAGGAAGCATAGAAAAGTATCACCAGTAAATGTCACTGCCTTCTCCTGAGTTTGTGTTATTGGTGTTGATAAATCTGTAGGAATGGGGTTCTGTCCTTACAGAAATTTTATTTTTTGTTGCTTGTTGCTATCCTCGTTCTTAGTACCCTCAGTATTGTGATGGAGTTTTTATGTAATTACTCCCGATATTTTACTGTTATTTCTGGCTTCTTTCTTTTTCTTCGGGGTAGTGGGTGCTGAATCGGTAATTAGTATGGGAGAGCAGTTTTTCCCACTTCTAGTAGACACCATTGTGATCTGTAGGCCTATAAACCCAAGTCCACATACAATTATCTGGTGTCTGGGGTCTTAATACCCTGATTGATGAATATATGCAGTAATATTCAGCTAACAGCTTATTTGTTATAAAGGATATGATGTAAAATGCCTAAATGCTTTAATAGGTATCCAAGAGGAACCCGTTAGCACATCAACTGAGTACAGCAAGATCTGGTAGTTCTGTGCTTCAATAATTCACTAATTATTGTTCCCTAATAAGCAATGTCCTAATCTAAGCTGATATAATCATTAAGGAAGCTAGTGAAATACAACTAAAGTTGTCATGCTCAACAATATCGACAATATTAAATAAATATAAATAAAGTAGTAACATGACGGCTAAAGTCGTCTATTTCAACAATATCCACAATATAAAATAGATATAAATTAAGTAGTAACATGACGGCTAAAGGCTGCTAATGACTGCTGATAATAAAAACCTGGGCAATTATATAGACAGATTTATGTGCGATTCAAAGTGCAAAAATGCAGATTTTCCCTAAAGCAGGGATAAACCATATAGCAATAAGTGCACCAGTATGGAGAGGTCACACAAATAGTAATCATGTATAAACAGTTAAAAATAAAGATAATACAAAATACAATAAGATCAAATCAAAACTCTTAAAAGGATACCCCTGGCTGATGTATCAGTGCATTAAAGTCAGGTATAGGTAAGAGCAGTTGATACTAAGCTATATCATCTCTGTGTGAGTGTGTTTTAAGTGCACTCACGAACTCCAGACTGTGGTAATGTGACCCTGAGAAGGCTGCAAAAAAGGCCTTCCGAGATGCTTGATGCATTGCAGTCTGTTTTCATATAGGCCTAAGGGGAGCTCTCCTCTCCTCGCATATGAGGGTTGATGAAGGGCTTAAATTAGAGCCTATTTCTAGGGCCTACGGCCTATAAAATTAGAAGAGCTCACGGACTGGAGTCCAAAGTCCTGTGGTATAAAGATGGATAGTGAGCAGTGAGACAGTTGTCAGATCAAAAGTGCTACTGTGGGGAAAATACTGTAGGGTAGAAGAAAAAATTACTCACCTTAGTAATGTTGTTTCTTCTAATGGAGTCTTGCTATATTATGACAGTAGCAGTTTGATCCAGCTCTAGAACTGCTCCGGAGGTGAAATGGTTAAAACCATTCCAAAACAGAATTTTGGCCACGAGCTCTAAGAAGCAGCTCTATCTGTGTTATTTCAAACCTGAACTGTCAGATCTTTACGAGCCAAACTCACTAAGGTCTGTGTGGAAGCTGTAACCTACACTAGCCAAATGGCTACCTAAATAATAACAACCATTGCTGGTCCCAACACCCAAGACTCAAGTCAGGGGACCAGAAATACTAACACAATTCTAATCATATGAGAATAAAACATAAGTATAATAAACACACACACACACACACACACACACACACACACACACACACCCCAAAGCCCCAAAAGGGGACAAAAATGCTAACAGGGCATAAAAAGGTGCCCACACCAAGTTGCCCGCACCCCACCCAAGTAGAGGTTCTGAGAGGGGCAGGTTGGGGGGGAGGTCATAATATAGCAAGACTCCATTAGAAGAAACAACATTACTAAGATGAGTAATTTTTTCTTCAAACAACATGAAGTCTTGCCATATTATGACAGTAGCAGAATACACAGCAGTACCTCCATGGAGGAGGGGCAGAACCTACTTAGGGAATAGGCTCTGAAGAACAGCTGTGCCAAACCGAGCATCTCTCCTGGCCTGGACATCCAGGGAGTAATGCTTGGTAAAAGTGTGTACCGCTTTCCAAGTAGCAGCCTGGCAAATCTCTAATATAGGATGTCTCTGGCAGCAGCTAGAGACTTAGTACCCCCTGGTAGAATGAGCCCTCAAACCGGGGGCCTCTGCCCAGTTTCTGATAAAATTGGATACAAGAGACAATCCACTTGGCAATTGATCTCTTAGTGGCAGGTTTGCCTTTCCCAACTTCACCATAGGTAAGGAAAAGTTGGAGGGATTCGAACCTGTGACCTTTGGTACGCTCTATATAGTAACTAAGAGCTCTCTTAACATCCAGGCTGTGCAACCTCCTCTCACCAGAAGAGGAGTGATCAGTGAAAAATACTGGAAGGGAGATAGATTGATTAAGATGGAAATCTGAAACCACCTTAGGCAACAACTTCCTATTAGTCCTAAGGACTACCTTATCCCTGTGGAAAGAAATAAAGTCAGTTTCCACTGACAAGGCTTGCAACTCACTTATGCGTCTGGCAGAAGTGATAGCCACTAGAAAACAGTTTTCCAAGTTAGGTACTTAAGCTCTGCAGAAGACAGAGGTTCAAAGGGGTTGCATTAACTGGGCAATGCAAACATTAAGGTCCCAAGCAGGGCCGGTTCCCGAAAGGGTGGATTAGTATGGAGTAATCCCTAAAAAACTTGGAAACACAGATGAGGAAAGAGGGATGACTTTCCTGTTGACACAAAAGCAGATACAGCTGCCAAATGAACTCTCAGGGTAGCTGGTCTGAGACCAAGGAATTAAGATGTACCATGTAATCTAACACAATGGGCAAATCAGCAGATTCTGGGAAATATTTTTCCAGCACACCAAATGGAAAACCTTTCCATTTAGAACTATAAGTAGCTCTAGTGGAAGGCTTTCTGAAGCCTTTAGATCTCAAGAACACCCTGAGAGAGGTGTAAATCAGCAAACTCTAACTCCTCAAGAGCCAGGCCTTGAGGTTGAGGGATTTGAGGTCCGATACCAAACCCTTCCCTGGGCACAAGTCAACAGGTTGTGATTCCTGGGGAGGCAAAGGGAAGATGGATTGTCAGTGACAGAAGGAGTGGGTACCAGGGCTGCCTGGCCCAATCCGGGCAATCAGAATCACCTGCAAGGCTGAGATCTGATTTTGACTAGTACTTTGACTAGGAGAGGAAGGGGAAAGACAGAGAAACTTCCTCCCAATCCAGAAGAAGGCATCCAGGGACCTGAGCCCAGCACTGAGGCCTGCAACAGAACAGAGGAAGTTTGTGATTGTCTGGGGCTGCAAAAGATCTATATGAGGGGTGCCCCATCTGGCAAAGACTATCCCAGCACTTGAGGATCCAGGGACCATTCATGATGGCCCTGGGAAATCCTGCTGAGAGCATCCGCTAGAACATTGTCCTTCCCTGGAAGATGAACTGCTATGAGGGAAGTGTTCAGGGAATAGGACAGAGACCACAACTTCATTGCCTCGGTGCACAAGGCCGAAGACCAAGTGCCCCCCTGTTTGTTGATGTACCACATTGTTGTGGTGTTGTCTGTTCTGACTTGTATCACCTTGTCGTGGAATGCAGAAAATGCTTGAAGAGCTAAAAAGACAGCTCTGAGTTCCAGCAAATTGATGTGAAGCAGAGATTCCTGGGGGGACCACACTCCCTAAGTGGAAAGGTCGCCCATGTGGGCTCCCCAACCCAGAAGGGAAGCATCTGTAGTGACAGTCAAGTCGTGAGTAGGGGGAATGAAGGGGACCCCCAATCTTAAATTGCTCTGATCCTGCCACCACTGGAGGGCTAGGATCAAGGTTCGAGTCACTGGGACCAAGGAAAGGGGGTCTCTTCTCTGAAACCAATAGGTTCTCAGTGAAACTGAATGTCTCATCTGAAATCTTGCTCCCTGCACAACAGCTGTGGATGCAGCCATGTGCCCCAGGAGCTGCAGAAAGTGTCTTGCTGGTCGAGACCTGCAGAGTGAAGGAGGAGGCCAGAGCCACTAAATTCTCACTCTTTCTAAGGGAAGAAAGGCTCTGGCTAGCTTTGTGTCCAATTCTGCCCCTATAAAGGTGAGTACCTGGACTGGTTCCAGAACTGACTTTGGTAGATTTAGCAGAAAGCCCAGGAGGTGAGAAGCTGCTGGGTGACCTGCAGGTGAGATTTTACCTGTTCTGGGGACTGGCCTACAATGAGCCAGTCGTCTAGATAGGGAAAACAGCAATCCTTTGCCTCCTTAAGTGAGCCACTGCTAGACACTTTGTGAATACCCTTGGGGCAGAGGTAAGGCCGAAGGGCATTGCTCTGAACTGGTAATGACCTGAGGGCAGTTCGAATCTGAGGTACTTTCGATGGGAGCTTCTGATTAGGACATGGAAATAGGCATCCTTGAGGTCCAGGGAGGCTAGCCAGTCCCCTGGCCTTAGGGAGGGTAAAATCATTGCCAGAGTTACCATTTTGAACTTTGATTTCAAAAGATGCTTGTTCAGATATCTGAGATCTAATATGGGCGCCATTCTCCTGTCTTTTTGGGGTAGGGAAGTATCTGGAATACAGACCCGCTGCCTGGTGCAGGGAGGAACCCTTTCTACTGCTCTGAGAGCTAACAGGATGAGACCTCTGCTTCCAGAGCCAGGGTCTCTGAAGCACTTGCAGGGAAAAAGTCTGCTTCTCAACTTGGGAAACTTTTTGAAGCTGAGAACCAGACCCTGGCCTACTACTTCCAGAACCCACTTGTCTGAGGTTAAAGAAGCCCATTCTGGCTGAAGTAAGCCAGCCTGCCCCTCACCGGTACAGGAGATCGGCCCTGGGCACCCCATCAGGTGCCTGCTTAGCAGGAGCTTTTAGGCTGGGGTGGGAGCAGGTCTGCCCACCCCTCGCCTGCCTCTGCCTCTGAAGAAGCCCTCTGAGCATAGGCAGAGGAGGCCCAAGTCTGGTAAAGGCCTGTGAAAAGGCCTCACCCTACCCCTGGGGTATGCCTTGAGGAGTGGCTTGCCGCTCCTTAGCCTGGGCACTCTTGTAAGTAGTCCTATATTCATCCATCTTTTCATGTAGTTCTCTGTCTGCTCCCCAAACAGAGAATTCCCACCACAGGAAAATCCATAGCCTTAGTCTGGGTATCCTGTGACAGACTAGTACACCTGAGCCAGGCCAACCTACTAAAAGCTACAGATGTGGCCATGACCCTAGAGGAAACATCATTAACATCCACAGCAGCATGAAACTGAACCTTAGAAGCCTCAATGCCATCAGCAGCCACCTGTTCTAGTTCACTAGCCAGCTGGCCATGGGCTTGTTTGGCTAATTGCATCACAGTATCCCATCTAGATTTCTGATACCTAGCTACATAAGCCATATAATTTGCTTGCCTGAGTCCCAGAGAGGCTGCCATATACTGTTTTTTTGCCATGGCATCAATCTTCCTGGAATCCTTGTCAGGAGGATGTGAAGCCAGGGGAATATTAGCTTTATCACAGGCAGCAGCCTGAACTACCCCAACATGACTGCATTGCTGAGAAAGGAATTCTGTATCAGGACCCGACAATGTGTACCTTCTGTCCATCTTTTTATCTACAGGAGGCACAGAATTAGGAGTTTTTTAAATTTTTACTGTTTGCTTCCTAAAAGACTTATGTAAAGGAATAGACAATCTCCTAGACTCTGGAATATCCATCATTTCTACAAAATCAGGCTCCTCTTGCTCATCCACAGCTTCTTCTAAGGGAAGCTGGAAGGTTTCAGCAACTTTTTTGTAAAACATGAAATGAGATGGGGACTCAGACAGCATAGGGGGAGATTCTAAAGGTCTGTCTGGGGAGATGTCTGGTTCAATGGGCACACCCAGACCTTCCCAGCAACATTCATACTGTTCATAATCATCCTCCCCCTCCTCTGGTTCATAAAATTCCTCAATATCATATTCCTGAACCACTGGGACCGGGCGAACCGACCTTTTGCCAGATAGTGGCGGTTCGGACGGACCCTGAGACAGTGACTGGACAATTTGTATGGCTTTTGCTATCTCTGCAGCAGTTGGAGAAGGGGTTTTGGACTCCAGACCTGCTGATTTTCTTGTTTTCTTTACTGGAATTGGTTCCTCAGAACCAGCTTTTCTTTTGCCCGAGGAAGTCTCGCCCTGGTCAGAGGGCACTCCCTCCGGTTCGGTTGGCACCGAACCGGGCTGGCCATCCGGGTCAGCGGACTTTTTGGCCTCTCGTTCCCTAAGCCTGCCCAATCTTTTTCCAGGGTGGCTGCAGGGAAATTCTTACATATCTGGCAGTCTGACTGGAGGTGGTCAAACCCCAGACAATAAACACATGTGGTGTGGGTCAGCCTTAGCAAAGACTTCCCACAAACATCACAGTGTTGAAACCCAGTGGCCCGGTTTTTCTTTGGGTTTCTCAGACATAATGCCAGCCTAACCAGAAAACTTGCCCTTTTAACAGCAGTGCCAGGCAAGACACCCTTATCGGTTCCTAACCGTGTCACGGGTATTGGAAAAAAACGTAATAAATCCGTTTTTTTTAGAACCGATAAGAACCAGGAACCGCACTCTAAAATATTAAATTTTTAGTTTTAAATGAGTTTTAAACCCAACTGATCGGTTCAAAACCGAACCGATAACTTACAAGTTCCACACAGACAAAACCTTCAATTTACTTACGGTTACCACAGATAGAGCTTGAACCGAACGGTTTTGTGGTTAAAATAAAACTATTCTCGGTTGAATCCAACCGAGAAAACACTTTTTAAACCGAGAAATGAACCGAGCAGTAGGAGAAATCTCCAGAGCGACTTCACTGAGGCGGAGTAAAGAATCTGACAGTTCAGGTTTGAAATAACACAGATAGAGCTGCTTCTTAGAGCTCGTGGCCAAAATTCTATTTTGGAATGGTTTTAACCATTTCACCTCCGGAGCAGTTCTAGAGCTGGATCAAACTGCTACTGTCATAATATAGCAAGACTTCATGTTGTTTGAATAATGCGATTAAAAAACTAAACAAACTGTAAACTGCAACATTATATTACTTCATAGGAATTATGGTGCTCAGGTGGTCAAAAAACAGTGGATGCAAAACAGGACTAAGCTACCTTAGTGTCTTACTAAATAATGAAAATCTAGCTCTATAAACACTACAGAAGCAGAATATACTGTAGTCACAATAAAACAATACAGTCCAACAAAGTTCTACAACAGCTACTGCAGTTATAAGTTTTGTTTTACCACAGTCTCACTCCAAGTAAAAAGTATGGAGTAACTTATTTTGCTCCTATCCAAATTTACCGGACCTGTTGACTCTGCTTTGCCCCAGTTATTAGCACAGTGTAGAGGGTGTTTTCTTGGCAAGGCCGTCTGTTCTTTTGGCGTCTCAGTATACTCGGTGTCTCTGGCATCTTTGGCGTTTTTTTTCAGTGGCAGTCTGGCTTCCTTTGGGCTGCCTCTGAACTTCTCCTGGAGACCTCCTTGGGTTTCCACAGGCTTGGTCTTGGCATCCGGTGGTGTTCTCGTACCAGTTCCGGGTGATCCTAGCTTTGTTGTTTTAGTATCAGTTTGTAGGTTCCTGTGAGAGAAAAAGAAAGAGAGAGAACTGGAGACTATGCATTTCCACACATCGTAATTAAGTTTCCAGGCTTCTAGGCAGGTAAGGTAATGGTGGCATACCTTTAATAAGTAATTTCAAAGCTTATAGAAACCTCAGCAGACCGGATCCTCCAAGGTCCTCCTCAGCTTAAGGTCTGTAGCAGTAGTGACATCAGTGGTCTACCGGAAATCCTCCCCAGCATGCACTCCAAGATCAAACCTTTTTTGGCAAGGTTAAAACAGGTTACAAGGGAGAAGTCTAGAATGACAAGTCCAAGTTCAGCTGAGTTTGCAGATGTAGTATGTGATAGTGTGGGGGTGGTGGTGGTGTTTTCCGGTGAGGGCATTGGGGCTTACTGTGGGGCTGAGCAGCAGGGTCGTGGCCTGTTGTAATGTTCCAGGTGCCACTGTCTGAGTTTGCATATGCTTATGGGTTTGCCTGCTGGTCTGAGGTGGATAGGTAGAGTGTTCCAGAGCTTGGAGTCTGTGTAGAGGAAGTGTTGCTTACCCACTTCCCGGCGTTTGTTTGGAACGTGAATTCTAACCCTTCCACCGACCTTAATGACCCCATGACAGTTCTTGTGTGGATGTTGCAGATTATGTAATCTGGCGCTTTTTCCCTGTAGCATTTGTGCACGTATATTATGTGGTGCAAGTTCCTTCTGTCTTCTAGTTTTTGCCAGCCTAGTCTGTAAGAGTTCACACCTGTGTGGTCTGTGGTGGGCGCCCCCTGTATGAAGCGGGTGAATCTGCTGTACATGGTGTCCAATTTGGCCAAGGCCAGACTGGGAGCTCCTGTGTACAACTGATTGCCATAGTCTAGGATGCAAGTAGTACTCTGAATTAGTGGAAAGGGAGAGAAGGCATACAAAAACCTCCCTTTCCAAGAGGGAGACAACCCATCTTACCAGAAAACTCCAGGCCCTGGAGTGAGTGAGCAGAAACAGTGACAGTTTTGAGTTGTGTGGGAATGCAAAAAGGTCCAACTCTGGACAACCCCATCTTGCAAACAGGTCGACCACTGAGGTCAGCAGTTCCCACTTGTGTACCCTGGACTGCCATCTGCTTAGCTTGTCTGTCAAGACGTTTTGGACACCTGGAATATGTGCTGCTGATAGTTCTAGACTGTGTTTCAGAGCCAATACTAAACTCTCATTGCTTCCCTGCACGGCAGGTATGAATGAGTTCCCCCTTGCTTGTTGATGTAATGCATCACACTGATGTTGTCCATCTGTATTACCAGAGGACCTGGGGACAAGTGTTCCTGAAATGCCTGAAGCCCACACCGGACTGTTCTAATTTCTAGGACACTAATATGTAAAGCAGGGCTTGACAAATCCTATAGCCCGACGTCCCGGGCTATCATTTTAAACTCTGGGACAAGCACTTTTATGAGAGTTACTTGTCCACGGACAAGTATGGTTTTAAAAAACAAAAAAAAAATTTTTCTTTTGCAGTTGCTTAAACTTTCCAGCAGGGTGCGTGCGCTAGTGGGTTGTGAGGCCCGATCGGCCTGGTGGTTATGTTACACACAGATCGACAGGTGCTGATCCGCGTGATGAGACACCAGAAGAGTGCGCGGCCAAGACGAGGGAAAGCGCGAACAGGGAATATGGGGAATGAGTTGCTGCCAAATAGTCATCGGACCAGCCAGCACTGAGCTACAATCAGAAACTGAATATCGGGTCTGTCATACCGCCAAGGGGTAAGTGAGACCTAATGGCTGTGGCAGTGACGGGAGGGTGGGTCAGAGGTGCACTTTCACTTCATTGTAGCTGCTAGGTAGAGGACGTGCAACTGATCGTATGCTTCGGTATGCTCTGCAGAACAAAAAAAAACACTTCTTGCCCATTTTACTAGGGAAGGGAACTTTGTACACAGGAAAAAAAAAAACATTTTAGGGTGGCATGGAAAGAAATATTGACAGGATTTTAGGGTGGCATGGAAAGAAATATTGACAGGTAGCCAGAGGGTGCCTGGAGTGATGGTAATGAGCCTGGGTAGAAAAGGGCGGGAGGCACGGGGTGCAGTAATATCTGCCTGTCAGCTTACTGCAGAGCACACTGTGCAGACTCTGACACCGTTTTTTTTTTTTTTACTTTAAATAAATCTGCCCCCTCAAAAAAATAAAACAAAAACAAAACAAAAAAAACCACTAAAGGACTGACCTCAAAAAGGAAGAATGTTTGTTGGTGTTGGATTGGGCAAAGTTTGGGACCGTCCAGACAGACACAGAGAAGAGGGACATTGAGCAGCAGTAAAGGAGGGGAAAGAGAGAGAGAGAGGAGAACAGAGAGACAGTTTAAAGCTAGCAATTCCAGAAGTGAGCAAATAAAAAGCAATGAAAGAAAATAACAAGCTGCTCTAAGGGGATACATATTAAAGAAAGGGGAAGGGGAGAGAGATAGGGTTGGGATTTATAGAATAAACTGCAGAAAAAGGCAACAACTTCAACAAACAACTGACTAAACAGAGCAAATCTCCTCCCCCCCCACCCCCAGAAAAAAGGACTGGGAGTCAGAGGGGAGATTCACATAGGGGGAGAAGGACTGGGCTGCTTTGTTGCCATAAGAAAACTAAGGGGTACTGTGTTATCACAGCTCAACATCTGGCAAAAAATAAATAAATAAAACGCTAGTCTAGGGAGATATATATTTAAGAAAGGGGAGGGAAGAGGGAGGGTTGGGATTTGAAAAGTGTACTAAGCTGCAGATAAAGTTAACAAATTCAGCTGTTAACCAACATAACTGTTTATTTCTTTATCCCGTCCCAATCCAATTCCACTGTGACTGCATCCTGTCTTGCTTAGTTTAGCAGCCTGGCCCTGCTACGTAAAAGACAATTTTTTTTATAGTGTCTTGTCGGTTTCCTTTCCCTCCTCTTCTTGACTACCCATACCACCACAAAATAAACACACCACACAGTGACTTTACAGAATAGATTTTATTAGCATCATAAAACAGTAACTACATATATACATACATTGTTCTAAATTATTATCCTGACCTACTAGTATGCATGTTAGTTTGTTGAACTTTGTTCTGGGATTGGCACTCGTCTTACACTTCCATGTCCACCTGTATTAATTTAACGGAAAAACATGATTTGTCCCGTTTTCCAGTAGTTACAGCTAGATATTATTCATAATACAACCCCCTACACCATGTATTTTGTTGCTATACAAGTTTTCCTTAAATTACAGCCTTCCAAACATGGACTACCACTCGCAACACTGGGACTACCATTTTTGGCTAGGCCACTTGTCCCTGGGCTAGCATGTAATTTTAAAATTTGTCAACCCCTGATGTAAAGCACACTCCATCTGGGTCCACATGCCTAGTGTCTCAAGAGGCCCCTGGTGGGCTCCCCACCCAGATCCTGAGGCATCTGTAGTAAGGATCTGATGTGGGGTAGGAATCATGAATGGGATACCCGTCAGCAGGTTACTGCCTTCCAGCCACCATTTCAGTGCTCTGCGTAAGGGAGACATTACTAGGACCATTTGATCTAAGTCATCTGTTAAACGGTTCCACTGGACTCTCAGAATCCACTGTGGTATCCTCATGTACAATCTGGCCAGTAGCACTGTGACAATGGCTAATGCTGCAAGGCTCAGAGGGTGTAGAAACATTCTTGCTGGGACACAACAGCTGCTGTACACCAGCTGTGCTGGTGCAGTCAGTCAATCTACCCTGGCCAGTGTCAGAAATGCAGAACCCTGGGCCATATCCAAGACTGCCTCTATATATTGCAGGTGTTGGCAGGGTGTTAGTGCAGACTTTGGTATGCTGACTGTCACCCCCAGGGCATCGAACATCTGTCTGGTTCGAGCCAATGCCTGAAGCAGTTGGTCTCTGGAAGGGGCTTTTAATAGCCAGTCATCCAGGCAGGGAAAGACATACTGTACAGGCCTTCCCTGCAAGGCTGCTGCCACTATGCCCATCACTTGGTAGACACTCATGGTGCAAAAGACAAGCCAAGGGCTACACTCTGAACTGGTAATCCGGATCAGGAACCTCAGATATTTCTTGCAAGGTGTTTCAATTTTGATATGGAGATAGGCATCCTTCATACCCAGGGAGCACATCCAGTCATCTTGTTGCAACAGGGAAGATCCTGCAGAGAGATCATCCAAAACTTCTTGTATTCTATGAAGAAGTCGAGGTCCCCAAGATCTAGAACAGGCTTCAGATCTTCTGTCCACTTGGGGACTAGAAAGTATCTGGAATAAAAACCTTCATGCCTGTTTGAGAGGTACAGGTTCTAGGACTCGTTTTTGAAGTAGGGTCTGTACGTCCTTGTGCAAAAGGGACATGTGTCCTCGTGGATATATTGTTAGAACTAGCAGATGATCTGGAGGGTTACCAGAAGCTCCAAAGCATGACCCTTCTCTATAGGGAAAGTGACCACTACCTACAACTACCCTGGAGGTAATGGTGGTTGGCAGGGGTGTATGAGGAGTCATGCTGAGCTGGGGGTGGGGTGCAGAGCCACTGGCTCCACTACCTCTAGGTGCTTTTGTATGGACACATGGGGGTGGGAGGGGGACTGGCAAGGCTCCCGCACTTTTACCTCTGCCTTGCTGTCTGTAAGCTTGACGGTTGCCTCAGATAGCTTGGCGAAAAGTACCCCTTCTCTTACTACTACCTTGGGTATGGTACAGGGATTTGACCGACCTCAGAGTTTTGCAAGATGACTGAAGATTTTTCAAAGCTTCTTCAACATCACGGAGAAACAGTTCTTGTTCCCTGAATGGGGCACTGAGAACTGTTTGCTGCACATCAGTGGCAAACCCTGCTACCCTAAGCCAGGAGTAGCATCTTAGATGCCAGAGGCCGCAGCCCTGGCACAGGTATCAAACATAATGTGTTGTGTGGATCAAGTGTTTACCCACCTCAGCACCAGAAGCAAGGTGTTTCTTTTCTTTTAATTTTGTTTACTGCATTATAAAACAAGTGCAATAACATACAGCTTCCAAATGTCAGACATCACATATATCATAGGAACCATCCAATGTTACCGGTTTACAAAGTCTAAACATTTAAAAGGAGAACTGCGTTGAGCCTGTAAGTCATTTTTCCCTGTAGAGGCTGTTTTATAACTACTGGTTCAAATTCTGTTATTGTTCCATCTACACAGGCCTTTTAATAACCTCACTGGATATTTCTGCTTTACACTCTGGTGGTAAGTACCATTTTACAATGGTATGATGTAGTTCATGTCCCAAACAACCATAGAGCTCTGAAATAGAAGATGGGTGCATTGTGCCAACAATACAGGAGAAGAAGAGGGACATAAACTACATCATACAGTTCCAACATGGTTCTTACCAGCAGCATGGAAATCAGAAACAACAACCAGGATAACTAAAAAGCCTGAGCAACTAGAGGAATAACAAAATTTGAACCAGTATTAAAAAAAACAGCGTCTGCTGTGAAAAATGACTCAGATTCAGCGCAGTTCTCCTTTAAGGTTATAGTTAAGGGAGGAAAGCAATATAATGACACCCACATATGTATTCGAATAGCTGCACCCTCCAAGAAAATGGCGGTCAGTACGAATATATAAAATCCAAACATGCTCAGACTTCAACAACTAGTGGTGATATGACACCGTCCCAAACAAACTACTGATACAAAAACGTGTAGGGCCCCATGGTAACTACACTAGCAAGGAGACATTCCTAATAACAATTAAGTTCAGCCAAAGTGAAACTATTTAAAGTTCAAGCAGTATAGCAGGCCTCGAAAATAGGTGTCTGCCAATACATGTCAAAATTATCTAACAAGAGCAGACAAGTCCAGAATGGTGACTGTCTATGTAGGAGAAAAGTCAATATATAGCATGGGGGGGGGGATGCAGGACTCCTTATACAGTATCCACACGAATCAGATCTGCATATAATAAAATAAGCGCAGGAGAAGTGAGCCGACCCTCATATGCCAATAAAGAGAACAGACATCAAACATTAAACAAAAGCAGCGGTGGATATAAAACTTCAAAAATCAGACAGGCGGTGCACCACCTCAAAAAAAAAAAAACAGTTCAAGGCAAAGCAAGCCCTGGTACCTCACAGCTTCAAGCATCTACCTCTTCAGAACTCTGATTATCTTGAGCATTGGCATGGGCCACCTCAAATTCCTTCTGAATCAGTTCCGCACATCTCCTGGCTTCAGCTGGATCGTTGAACTGATAAGTATGCTCACCGTAATAGATTCTAAAGTGGGCTGGCATCAACAACAAGTGGACCACTTCTAGGCTCCACAACTTGGCCCTTGCCCCACTGAATTTCTTGCGCCGAGCCCTCGTGGCGCAATATATCAGGGAACAGATGTGCAGTGTGGCCACTGTAATTCATCAGGTTAGTATCCCGGGCAGCCTGTAGCAATCTATCCCTTGTGGTAGAGCCATCTGTAATTAGAAGCACCATCCGAAGTGGGTCTTGCTGGGCCTCTACAGTCCATGGTGAGATTCCAGAAGCCCTAAAGAAATTACTTGGACCCAGAGAGCCCCAGCTAGTTAGGTTTTTAAAAAAGATGAGTCCAGATCCTCCTGTCTTTCCAGTAATCCAATCTGGTGCATGTTGGAGGCTCCATTGGCATTTTCTAGAGCCTCCAATCAGTACCTTAACTGTGCATTCTCCTGTGTCAGCTTAGCCGTGGGTGTCATAGCTTTGGTGACTTGGGATTCTGCCAAGGCTGCAGTTTTAGTGGCAACTTGTATTTTTATATCCTACTCCCCAAGCCTCTGCAAAACCATATTAAGCTTAGCATCAATGGCTTGCATGGAAAGCTGAAGGGCCTTCCAGGGTTTAATTCAGCCGTAGAGGTTTTGGCCTGATGCTCCATTGGCAGTTAAGACTTTGTGCCGCTAGTGCAGCCCTTATTCAAGTGCCCCATAACATGATTTTGGTACCAAACCACTCTACTCAACATGAACTGTTGACTGCTGCAGTTGATCTGATAATTTTCACTTTAAAATCAAATAGCCAAAACGTCCCCTCAAAACGAAGAACTACAAAGGACACGTCTTATCAGTGAGCGTGCTCAGCAGCGCCCCCAGCAGCAAGCGTTTTAAATAACTCCTGTTTGGCAGAACCCTCAAGCAAGGCCTGCATAGCAGCCTTAGTCTTTCTCCAGAGGGTGTTCTGATATTTCATCATATGGGCCTGGTAACTGGCAATGCGCAGGCCCAGAGAGGCAGAGGCAGAACTTGCCCAGTACATCCAGACACTGCAGAGGGACTAGAAGGGAAGGTATGTCTTTTTTGCAGACGACATAAAAATCTGCAATAGAGTGGACACTGGGGGGGGGGGGCAAAAATGAAGAGAGATCTAGGTAAGCTTGCAGAGTGGTCCAGAAAGTGGCAACTATGTTTCAATGCAAAATTATGCACATGGGGTGTAGAAACCCAGGGTCAGACAGCGTTCATTCTAGGAACCAAATTTGGTGGGTCAAATGACCCACTGGCCACTGAAAAGGTGGGTCATTTCAGGAAAAATGTGGGTCGTACATGACATTTCTGAAAAAAAATTGTATACAGAATTTTAACTAGCGCGGCATCAGTATCATGAGCTGATGAACTATTACAGCAAGTGCAGATCAACAGGGGAGGTGTGAGTTGTGACTCAGAAAATAAATGGCATTTACACGATGTCAGAGGTGGACAGCAGTTTACAAGAAGGCACTGACATCTCTGTCACTGCCGAGCATCAATCAGGATCATAGGCCTGAGGCAACAGCCAGAGGTCTTGTGTCCATCCAGCAGTAGTGTCTGTTCGCAATGTGGTAAACTGTGAATTTCTGCCAGCAAAAAAAATTAAAAAGCACCACCCTTGCACTCTTATTAGAGAGAGAGATAAGAGATATTAATCATTTTGGAAGAATACACAGAGGCATTAATAAACAGCCCTAGTTAGAGTCCTGATAGCAGTTACAGATCTAAGGTTATTAGACTAACTATATTAAGATATTTATAACCTATTACTTTAATATGAGGCATGACATCAAGATGGATAAATTAAAATATCACTCACAGTTCAGTTATGTGCTGAACTACAAGTCAGTCAGTGCAGTCCCCATGCTGGGATAACATCCTGTTTTTTTTCTCTCCAAATATTGATTGCAGAAAGAAAATCAAATTCAGCCTGGCAAGGTCCCTCAATCGCAACAGTCAGCAGATCACTGACTCTAGTAGCAAACAGTCTATTTCTCATGCTAGTTTTTACAATGTTCTTGGCACTGAAGCCCCTATCACAGTCTGCTGTATGGACTGGGGCAGTTAATGCCAATGCAGCCAGTGTCAAAAGATTTAGGAAGTCTGACTTACGATATTTGTTTATGAACCCCGAAAGAGTTTGCATGTTGTCCCTCGGGTATCCCTCTCTCACAACAAGTGGCTTCAGCAGTTCCCATTCTGCTTTGGTGCAGTCTACATCCACAAGTGGTGGTGCCACTGTCTCAAACTGTTTGTCTTTCTGCTCTTGACCGTAGTGATCAAGCAGCACGTGAATGTGTTCATTTCCCCAGGTTTCAAGATCGTGTTTAGAAAGGCTGCTGACAGGCCTAAGACCCAGTACTCCAAAAGCAGCCAACTTGTTTCCGTCATACCCAGGGGATCTGTCTTTTAAATTTGTAACCAACTGGTCAATGAAATGGTCCTTGATTGAAAGGTTTTTGCCTCCCATTAGTATGTGATGCCCCTTGAACACCAGCCTTCCCTCCTCATCTTCCTGGATATCCTTCTCCACTTCATGTAGATATATTTTTCCCTTTGTTCCAGATTTTATTTTTTCTAAATCAGAGAAGCACTTCTCCAGACTGACATGGACCATCGAGGTGTCCAGATCTCTTTTCTGGAACACTACACTAAGCTGGGTAATCACAGCAAGTACATCCATTAGCATATAGGTTGTCATTATAAAGACATATTTGGACATTTTTAAGGCATAACCTTTTGCTCTAGCATCCGTCTCATTGCAGAAAAAAGTGAGAAGGGAGTCTAGGGTGTGATGAACGGTCTCAACTGCTTTGTAAACTGCTATCCACTTCACATCATGGACCTCCTTCACTTTTACAGTTGGTTCCTCCAGCATTTATTGTATTTGTTTTAGTTTGTCAACTCCTTTGGCTGATCTTTTAAAATGGTAGAAAATACAGGTTAACACCTCTTGGCATTCTTTTAGGTAGGGGACAGAGTCTGCAGCTTGTGAACTACATAGTTCAACCCTATGAGCAACACAATGTATATTTACTAGCATTGGGTTTTCACGTAGCATGTGCCCAGTGACTCCCTCATCAGCCCCTGTCATGACTTTTGCTCTGTCACTTCCCAATCCCATTACTTTTTTCATGCTAATTTTTTTCCTGGCTAGGAATTGCTTTAATTCTTTAGCTATCCCTGCTCCAGCGGCATCAGAGATCTGTAAGTTCTCTAGAAAAAGAGTAGATGGAACAAAACTTTCAGGATCAAGCACTCTTGCATACTAGTTTTTTGGCGACAGTGATGTCTGTGCTCTCATCACAAATTAATGTGATGTATGGACTATTTTCTAATTTTTTACTTGTCTCCTGCCTAATTACCAAGGCTATGCATTAGAGGATGTCATTGGTTGTAGTTTCTGATGAATACGAGGCATTCTCGGCCACAGACAGTCTGTCAACAAAAGGATAATCTAAACTAGATAAAAACTCCATTAAACTTGTATATTTATAAACTGGCAAGTTTTCTTTGGCCATCCAATAAACACTCCTCATGGAAACTAGAATAGCTTGTTCTTTTTCAGATACAGCTTTTCTGAATGCATGCTGCAAATCTCCCTGCATATTTTCAGCTGCCATAGCATCTCTGTGATCTGCCGAGTCAGCATGCCTAGTCAGGGTGCTTGTCCTGAAATTGTCAGTGCCAGAAGTCAAGAGTATTTTGTTTCTTTCTACTGAAGCACACAGCACAAGTCATCACATTTTTTTTCTGAATTATCTCTCAACCACCTATACATTGTGAGCCAGCGGCCCTGAAAATTATGTTTAATACTGGCCACTTTTAATACTCAGCATTCAACGGCTTGTTCTCCGAACTGCCACCCCCCCGCCGCCTCTCCCAACCCTGGTCCCCCCTACCCCCGACCACCTTTTTACCTTAAACTAATCTCTGTCAGAGAGACTCAAGCTCTCCTTGCTGGTCTTTTACACCACACAGGAGCAATATATGACAACCTTGAGCCGAAGTTGCTTAATCTGGGGGCGCCCCTCCTCGCCCAGCCGACTACTCACATTTTCAACTCCTCCCTCACCTCGGGCAGGTTACCTGATGTTTGGAAAGTGGCCAAGGTTGTCCCGGTGTTTAAGCATGGTGACCCTAAGGAGATGAACAATTATCGCCCCATTGCCATACTCTCTGCTACCAGCAAGCTACTTGAAAAGGCCATAGCTGGACAAATCTCCCATTTCCTGCAGGAGTATGCAGTTCTCTCCCCTGCACAGCATGCATTCAGGAGGGGCGCAGCACGGCGACCACCATTGCCATAGTCACCTCTGAGATCAGATCTGCGACAGACCTTGGTAAATTGACTGGAGCCATCTTCGTCAACCTCTCCAAGGCCTTCGACAGGGTCGACCACTACCTCCTTCACTCCACTTTACTCTCGGTTGGCTTCTCCCCCCCAGCTCTTGCCTGGGTCTCCAACTACCCGGGGGGCAGAAAGCAATATACATGTTTCAACCGTGCCCTATAGGATCTTTCCCCAGTCCAGTGCGGAGTCCCCCAAGGGTCTGTCCTTGGTCCCATTCTGTTCTCCCTCTACGTAAATAAACTCCCCTCCACTGCCACCCTCGGGTCCGCCACACTCTATGCGGATGACCTCGTACTATTATCTAGCTCCCAGAACATCGCTACTATTAACTCCCAACTCAACTCGGACTTTGGGCATATCCGTAACTGGCTCGTGGGTCACAAGCTCACCGTGAACCTGAACAAGACCCATGCCATGTTATTCGGTTTGGTGGCCAAAACCGCCTCCTGTCCTTCCCCCCTTGTCATCCACAGGGGAAATGGCTCCCTCCTGCCTGTCCTGGAATCAGCGAGGTATCTAGGTGTGACCCTTGATCCTCAGCTTGATCTCACTGAGCATGTCCGGAACATCTGCAAAGCGTCAAAATGCAAGCTCGGCCTAGCCTACAGGGCAAAGGACTGCCTCACTCCGGCTGCCTGGCTCGCCATAGCCAGGGGGATTCTCTTACCCACACTCTGTTATGGGCTTGTTGTCTTCGCACCGGTCCCGTATGCCAGACTAGCAAAGTGGGATACGGCCTACAACAACATACGTCGCTTCGCCCTCTCTGCGTCGCGCCTAACGCACCGTTGAGACCTCTAGGCCCGACTAGAGTGGCTCCCGCCTGAAAAACACTGAGCCTTTGTCCTCGTCAACTTTGTGGACAACATAATCCATGCCTCATGCCCTGCTGCTCTTGCAATTCCCTTCAAGCACTGCACCCCGGTCTACCGCCTCAGACCTAGCTCAACCTAGGTCTGCACGGTCCCAAGGACCCACTCCCTCACTGGTGACCGGGCCTTCTCAGTCTACGCTCAGAGACTTCGGAACTCCCTCCCCACCCCAGTCCAGGCCGCCACCTCTCACCCCAGCTTCAAAACTTCCCTATGGAAGTCCCTCAAAGCTGCTTCCACGCCTTTGTGCCCACAAGATGCAGGGGAGTCCCCCCTTCACCCATGACACCCCTTCCCCAGGCTGAAACTGGCCCCTGCCACTCTCCGTCAGCACTTACCTCCTTACCCACTAGCTCCCTCCTTAGTAAGCACTTAAGACGCCCCTATGCTACCTTGTCTTACCCTCTAGAATGCAACCATTGGGGGGGCAGTTCTCGTCCCTTAGCCGGAGCCCTGTCTCTGTCATGGGTGCCCCCCCCATCATACCCTAACCTCCTGCCTCCCCAAACTTCCATGGAATCCTTGTGTTCGATTTGTCCTCCTTACTGTATCTTGCATGATACCATTGTCTTCTCTACCATTTAATGCAAGTTGTATCTGTTTCTTGTCTCTATCTCTGATTCTGTACCACGCCTCCACATTGTACTCTGACTCCACGTGTTCCATGGGACCGTGTGTTACCATGACTATGTACCTGTTGTACTCTGGCTCCACATGTTCCGTGGGCCCGTGTGTTACCATGTCAATGTACCCTGTTTGCTGTTTTGTAATTTGCTGTACCATAAATTGTTTTCTCTTCTGTATTGTAATCCCCCCGGGTCGCACCTGAAAATAGGCACTTGTCTAGCGTGCCTACCTGGTTAACAAAAACAAATAAATAAATGTGACTGGCTACTAAGTAGATCACAAGCAGCAGACTCTAAATCAAGTTGTGACTGGTTAGCACTGTCACCAGGTCCCAACTGTGTGTCCGCCACAGTGACGGACAACACAGTCTGCTTCTCAGAGGACAGAACTGGCACCGCATCGCTCCCATTTGAATTTTTAGAAGACCCTGATCCTGATTCAGCAGTACATAGTCTCTTAGGTGCAGAAGACCTGAAAAATGTTTTAATGTTCACTTGTTTTTTTGCCATGACTGCTTTATTTTATAAAAGCTGCAGCAGGCCTTGTTTTTTTCTACATTCTAGTTCTTACGAGAAGGGCGACTGAGGAAGTAAGTAAGAATGCCGAATAATGGTGTTAGTGTGTCACTGACAAAATGTTTTAATAAAAAACAATTTCTGACAAATGTCCTGTGTCTGAGTCTTTTATTTTATTTTTACATTAATACACCATATGCAAACAAGGTAGAGAGTACAGTTGGAAGGAATTCAGAACACTCTAGCAGTCAGTCACTGTCCGCTTGCTCTATTTTTTTTCTGTCCCATCCACCCTGCTTTTTCCTAAGATTAAAGTTTTTGCTGTGTCTTATTTCCTTTTCTAACTGCAGATATATATATTTTTTGACCGTTCCGTTTAATAATGCAGCTCTCTGGCTTTCCCTATCTGACGCCAATGTGTAAAAGCAAAGACAGAGCCCTACCCCGTGCTTCTTTACTTCAAGTTCACTTCTTAGACTCGCTCTTAATAAATCTATTTCTCTACCTGCAGTAAACTACATGAGATGAGAAGTTTAAGATTCAGCCCCCTCACTTCCTTGCTGTGATAAAATATTTGATTTTGTTTTAATCTTCTGAGGTTCCTGCCAGTGGATGCTGTCAATATATCCCCCACACTCTGGCTTAATTTACAGTCAGTGGCTGCTGTTTATTTTTATTAATGATTATGAAATCTGCAGCTTGCCTGGCACACAGTTTGAAATTTTTTGTGGGAGGAGGTGGAATTCAGACAGATATTTATTAATCCACTGTCCTTCACAGTTTGTCAGATACTGACTGCTCAAGCAGTGTAATCGGAGACAAAAAAGGTGAAAAAGACAGCCCCCCCCCTTTACACACACAACCCCTCTCCTGTATTCTCATCAGTTTATTTTTTTTCAATTCTTTAAAGTCTACTGTGGCTTTTTAACTTAACTAAACTAGACAGCCCCCCTCACACTCTCTGCTTCAATTTCTGCCTTTCCTGTGCTGCAATTGAATTCTGCTATTAGGTGAGATAGAGCAACCCTCCCCTACACAGAGATCTGACTCTGTTCTATAAAATGTCGACTCTGGCTTTATATTTCTTCACTTTAAGTAGTTCTGGAAAAGCAATTTATTTTGTTTGCCTTTTCTTAATAGGTAGATGTTTCCGAAGGCAGAGGCCCCACAGCTCTGCCTTGCTGCAGTCCCAACTACCCTCCCCTATCACAACTGTTTTAGTATCAGTCCAGTTTTCACAAAATAATCCAAAGTCTGCTCTCTCAGACTCTCACAGCTAAATATGCATGATAGTATACACTATTAGAATCAGTGATTATAGCGCCAATGCAATTGCAGCTCAGTCTTTAAAGAACTACAAGCTGAAGCAGCTCACTCCACGAAGGTGATTCCAAAGTGCGCAACAAGGGAGACGGCGTGGTTTTGGTAGCTCTGTTCTGTACCATGTGATGTGTCTCAGTGCACATCACATGGTCCACAACAGAAATGCTGGCCCCTTGCATCCAAATCAGCCATTCTGTGGTTGAATACTGTCAGAAACACCCTCCCCCACTGTGCTGGCAGCTGCCCTTATAATCTCTAGTCAGAGATCATGTATAAATATTAAACTTCACAATATCGAAAATAAACTTCTTTCTGGGATGGGGAGGCTCTTACAGCTTTAAGTCTGAGTTGTATTTGCTGAAATGGGAGATAGGATCTAATGCATGACTAGCTCCTAAATTCAGAGTACTACCTGCTCACATGACAATCGTGAACGTACTGCACATCCAACAGTAAAGCTCACGTTCTTGGTAGCTGATCTTTAACAGGTGATGTGTCTTGGTGAACATCACATAGCACAAAACAGAAGCGCCCATCCTTTGCATCCATAATCAGCCATTCTGTGTCTGAATACCAGAATAAACGTCCGCCCCCAATGACTGTAGTGCGAGAGACCTCCATAGATTTGCCAGTCAAGGGTCTCTGTCAAGCATTCTTCATTTCCCCCAAACAATTAAAAAAAAATTATTAAACACAAAGGGATTGTGTCCTTCCATTTGCTTGAGCCGTAAATTGATTTTGAAAAAAAGCATGATCTCCAATACATAATAGTCTGCAGGCGGCTCAGTTCTTCTGGTGCAAACTACTTGCCGTGTAATAATCTCCCTTGAAAGAGACAGGAAGCTGCATCAGAGTTGTACTGGTGGTGTTTATATAGTTTTTATGTCAGGCAGCATGTTACTTCTAAGTGGCAACCCAATTCACCATATCTGAGCAGATTGCCCTTGTATGAGCACCATGACTTTATTACAGTAGCAGAAGCTAGAGGATCGTGATCTGTTCCCTCGATCGGAAGGAATGATAACCGAGAACTCACAAAAAGCTATCTCTGCTAAGCGATGTATGCATTACTGTGAAGACGGAACAGATCGTGTTTGCGCTTCCTCTAGCTCCTATTGCTCTAAAGTCAGAGCGTTCTTATAAAGCAAGGCAATCTGCTAAAAATATGGAGAATCTAGATCGCCACTTGGATCAGATTGCTGCCTGACATGTAAGCTACATAAACACCACCAGCACAACACAGATACAGCTTCCCGGCATCTCAAAACTTTTGAAAGGATTATTCTACTCATCTAGCTGTTTGCAACAGCAGGAGAGCCAAGACGTTTGCAGACTAATAAGTACTGAAAAGCATGCTTTTTTACAACAATTTTGTGGCTCAGACAAATAGATAAATGCACAACCAGTGTTTGTGTTTAATTTGGTCGGACCATTCTCAGCTGCCAGTGCCAAACAAAACAGTGAGTCCCTCTGAATCTGACACCCCACCAAAGGGCGTTCTTCACTGTCAGTCCTCCAGGTCCAGCCACAGAACACGTCCCCGGGGATGAACGCCTCTTACTGCCTTTGGATCTAAAGCGTGCACGCTCATATTTGTTAAACTTGCAGGCGCAGCTAAAGACTCATGCAACAATATAAATAGGGGACATGCTTGCCGTCAGGCGTGCCAATGGCATGATCCCGCGGCCTGAAATGGACACTGGTCAGAGTACAAATGGGGGGAGTGGTACTAGCAACCACCAAACAGGAAAGAGACCTGGATGTTATATCTGATGACCTAAAGGTGGCCAAACAGTGTGACAAGGCATAGGGGAGAGCCAGTGGGATGCTAGGGTGCATAGGGAGAGGTATCACCAGCAGAGAGGGAGGTGGTGATACCTCTATATCAGTCTCTGGTGACACCTCCACTTAGAGTACTGTGTCCAGTTCTGAAGTCCTCATCTCTGAAAGGACACAGACAGAGCTGAGGCAGTCCAGAGGACGGTAATTAAATGGTGCAGCATCTGCAACAGAAGTCATACGAGAAGAGACTGAAGAAGGACCTCGTAGGGAGAGGGGGATAAGAGATACTTTCAGATGCCTCAAGGGTATAAATAAGGTTCAAAGAGGTAGCCTTTTTCAGAGAAAAGGATGAAAAAGAACAAGGGGTCATGTGATGAAGCTGGAGGGGGCAGAATTAGGGAAATTGTAAGGAAATCTTTCTTCACAGAAGCTGGAGGGGGCAGAATCAGGGGAATTGTAAGGAAATCCTTCTTCACAGAAATAGAAATTTAAATACCTGCAAATGTTCTTTCCCTGCCTGCTGGTCTCCGGCCTCATCACTTCTGGGAGGTCCTTCCTGGAACCACGTGACAGGCAGGAGAGGTAGGCCCGATTTCGACAGGCAGGAGACAACCTCCCATCTACTTCTCTTAGACACCAGTACTTCTATAGCCTTTGTCCTCTGAGGAAACACATAACTTGGAATAAACACAAGAAAGGTTAGTGCAACTTGCGGCCCAAGGCTAACTTTCAGCATTCTGGGAGGGATGGAGCCCAGAGACCAGCAGTCGGAGAAAGAAAATTTACAGGTATTTAAATTTCTATTTCTCTCTCCTAAAGCTGGTCTCCGAGCTCATCACTTCTGGGATATACTAAAGCAGTACATCCCTCTACTGGGTGGGAATAAAGTTCATAGTCCTCTACGAGTCCACCACTGCCTGGAGGACATTCAACTTGTAGAATTTTGCAAACGTGTGTATGGATGACCATGTGGCCACTCTACAGAAGTCTGCCAGGAAAGCTGCTTGGAAGTCCACCCAGGACACAACCATCGCTCGGGTTGAGTGTGCTCTTATTGGTCCCGGTGGGCCAATCCCAGCCTTCTGGTAGGCCAGGACGATGGTGGAACGAATCCACCTAGCAATAGAGTCCTTTGACGCCTTCTTACCCATATTGGTGCCTGAAGTAAGGATGAATAGGCTTGAAGTCTTATGGACTGACTCAGATCTCTTGATGCAACTTTTGAGGGCCCTCCGAGGATCCAATGTATGGAATTCTCACTCTTTCTCATTCTTGGGGTGAGGGCAGAAAGAGGGGAATGGTCAAGACTTGGTTGCAGTGAAAATGAGAAAAACACTTTAGGTAAGAATGTTGGATCCGTCTGCATGACTACTGAGTTTTGATGAAAAATAGTATAAGGTTCTTTGGATGACAGTGCTCCTATCTCACTGATGCGTCGGGCTGAGGTGATTGCGATGAGAAAGACGCCTTCATAGTGAGATGAAGGAGGGATGCCTCCTTTAAGGGTTCGAATGGTGGTTTGCTGAGCGCTTCAAGTACTAGGTTGAGCCTCCAGGGAGGTACTACCGGTTTAATTGGCAGACGTTTCAAGGTTGCTGCCCTCCGAAATCTTCAAACATGAGGAAGGGCTCCTAAGGATTCGCCTCAGTCTGCTAATAGCAGCGCCCCCAAAGCAGACACCAGTACTCGTAAGGAAGCTGGTTGGAGACCCTTGTTGAAACCCTCCTGAAGGAACTGAAGTATGGTAGGGAGAAACAGAGAGTCATCCGATAAGGAGGAGTCTCGTAACCAGAACTGGAATTTTCTCCAAATCCTACAGTAAACCCTGGAGGAAAAGGCTCGCCTGGACTGAATCATCATTTCGATGACAGGCTCCGAGAAACTGAACTCCCTGAGAGTTTCTCGCTCAATCTCCACGCCGAGAGAGACAGATTGTGAGGATTTGGGTGCCACACCGGTCCCTGATGTAGTAGGTCTGGGCATGCCTGGAACATTAGGGGAGACTGACGAGACATTTGGACTAATCGTGGAAACCACGGTCTGCAGGGCCAGTGTGGGCAAACCAGAATCACCTCGGCTTGGTCCTGGGCAATCTTGTGCAGTACCCTTGATACGATTGGGATTGGTGGGAAGGGACATAGGAGATCGAACTGACCCCAGCTGATGGACAATGCATCTTGTGCTATGGCCTTGTCGTCCCTGCTGAGGGAGCAAAATCTTGGAACCTTGAAATTTTTTCGGCAGGCGAAAAGATCTACCCGAGGGTAGCTCCACCGCTCTGTGGTGAGCCGGAAGGCACTGTTCTTGAGCTCCCATTCTCCTGGTAGGATGTCCTTTCGACTTAGCCAATCTGCTGTGACATTTTCTTGACCTAAAATGTATGCCGCCCATAGATTTGCCAGGTTGACTTCCGCCCACTGGAAGAGGAGAAGAGTTTCTTGCAGCATCTGGGAGCTCTTTGTGCTGCCCTGGTGGTTGATGTATGCCATTGTTGTGCGATTGTCCGCGAGTATGAGGATGTACTAATGGGAGAGCTGCAGCCTAAATTGCCGTAGTGCCAGGCGGACTGTCCGCATCTCCAGAACATTGATGCTGTAGAGAGATTCCACCTGAGACCACTGCCATGTGTTGAAAGCTGATCCAAATGTACTCCCCAGCTCCAGAGACTGGCATCTGTGGCCACTCTGACCTGGTAAGGGTGCCCACACTGAAATGCTTCATGATTTTGTCCTGCTGAGTCCACCATTTCAGGGATTCCTTCGCCTGGTGAGATATTTAAATCCTCTGATCCATTGTCCCCCTTGATTGGAACCATTGTCGGAGAAGAGCAGACTGGAGAGGTCGCATGTGGACTAGTGCCCAGGGGACTGATTCTGCCAGGGATACCATCGTCCCTATGAGTTGCACGATGGAGCAGGCCGGCAGAGAATGGGCTGCCTGGAATTTAAGGATGAGGGCCCTCAGTTCTCTGATTTTCAGTTCTGTGGGGAATACTTTGTTTTGGATCGTATCGAAGTTCACCCCCAGATGGGATAGAGACTGAGCTGGCTGTAGAGAACTCTTCCCTCAGTTGATCACGGACCCCAGAGAGGAGAGGCACCGTGTAACCTCCGTCACTGCCCGGACTGCTTGATCGTAGTCTGAGGCTTTGATGGAAAGAGCTGGATCCCTTGCATTCAGAGGCTAACGACCACTGTCACAAGGACATTGGAAAAAACTCTGGGATCTACGGATAGGCCGAAGGGGGGCAGCATTTTGAACTGAAAGTGTTGACCTTCTACTTTGAATCTCAAATATTGACGGTGTGCGTTCCTGATAGGAATGTGCAGATAGGCATCTTGCAAATCTACTGAGGCTAAAAAGTCCCCTTGATGGATTTCTCGAATGATGGAGGACAGGGTCTCCATCTTGAAAGTTCAGTGCTTAACACAGCTGTTTAGAAACTTGATATCCAAAATTGGCCAGAAGCCGCCTGAGCATTTTGGTACTAAGAAGAATAGCGAGTACACCCCCTGTTCCTTTCCAGCGTGGGACCTCATTCGATCGCTGCTGACCGGATGAGATCTGCAATGGCTTGCTGGATCGCTCACTTAACTGGATTGTGTGAGATTGGCAAGGGTACTATGTGGGGCAGGGGAGGCCAGGAATCAAACTCGAAGAAAACCCTCGGTGATCACTTCTAATACCCACTTGTCTGTGGTGGTGTGGACCCATTCCTCGAGAAAGTTTGAAAGTCTGCCCCCAACTTGAGGATGGGTCCATGAGTCCTCACTGTAATTTCTTGGAGTCGCCCTCAAAATCCCGGGCACCTCCTCTTCCACCTCGGAAGCCGCGTTGGTTACGCGAGTTGAACCATGAGTGTCTGCCTGGAGTCGTCTTGTTCTGCCCCCTGGAATAAGATTGGGCCCGAAAATTCTGTCTTGAAGCTGAGTTCCACAGCCTAGTCCTTCCTCAGGCTTGCGGCATTCGCACTTTCGCAGTTTTTCTGGATTTCTTGACTGCCTCTTTCAGCGCTGAGCCGAACAGCAGGCCTCCTTTGTAAGGGGCGTTGACCAAATGCATCTTCGATGAGGCATCCACCTGCCAAGCTCGAAGCCATAAGCTGCGTCGAGCCGAGGTCTGGTAGAACATAGCCTGGGCTGCACATTTGACTGCCTCTTCTGATAAGTCAGCCGAATATGCCAAAGCTAGACCCATGAGCTGTAACTGCTGTAAAATGGTCTGGTTCATCAGCGAGCTGGAATGCCAGATCAGTGGCCCAGGAGCATGTGGCTCTGGTGGAGTAGAGGTTAGCTGTAGCTGCTTTGAGGGAAGTTGCAGTGGACTGAAAGGCCTTCTTTAGAGAGGTGTCCACTTTCCTGTCCACCGGATCTCGAAGGGAGGCCCTGCCTCCTGCTGGGATGGCCACCCTTTTCGTGAGGTTTGATATGAGAGGATCTATCCTAGGGCAGTCTAGCCATTTCTCCACTGGCTTCTTGTCAAACTTTAGGAGTTTGGTTAGGCGGCAAGGGACAGGGAAGGACCATTCTAGTCCCTGCCATTGTTCCTTTAAGAGGTCCTCAACAGCCGGAGGCAGCGGAAAGGCTGTCACAGGCTTTTATGCGGACACAAGCCGGAATGCCGGCTTCGCTCACTTGGGCTCTGGAGAAGTGGGCGAGCTGAGGTGGATCTCTTTGGACACCTTTTTAAAGAAAAAATCTAGATCTTCCAGATCGAAGTTTCTGACTGGAGAGGCCTCCGAGTCCGAATCCATGTTGGAGAATTCACCTTCTTCCAAGAATGTATATTCTGACCCCGTAAGGAACCTGTCCCACTTGTGCTTCCCATGGGCTGTGTCCGTGTCTGGAAGAACTCCTGGATCTGTGTCTAGGCCTCTTCCTCCTCCTCCTCCTATCATGCCGTGAGGTATGTAGGGAGTCCTCGACCGTGGATGGGGAAGGGGTGCGCTTACGTGTCACCTTCCTAGGAGTCCTGGATTCCCTAGGCTGCTGAAGGACATCAAAACATGAGGGGTTGATGGCAAAGGCTCGATTCAATTTGTCTAGCAGATCTGGGGCTAAGGCCCCAGTCAAGTGGCGACGTCCCTCTATGGTTGGGGACTGGCCCGAACCCCTGGGCTGGTCCTGTAGGTCCTGATATTCTGAGGCGGATGCTTCATCCCGCACAGGTGAGACTGTGCTGTTGTATTTCACACACAGCGATCCTGCAAATGTGGCCAGCATGGGAGTTCTGCACTTGTAACACTTTCTGCCTCTGGGGGGCCTGTCCTTAGTGGTAGCCATAATCCCAGGTAGCACAACTTGAAGGGGGGAGGTTAACACCACTTGTCCACCCAGGCTTTAAGAGTTCCTGAAGGTTAATACCACGCCTGCTCCTTTGAGAGTTCTGAAGTTACGTGCTCCTTCTATTCTGTGCTCCTTGTCTGTGTGCAACAGAAAAGCCCCCCAACCCCCGGAAGGAATGTGTTTGGGGCAAACTCCTAATCTCTTGAATGTGTCTGGAGCTTGAATGCCTCTGGAGTTGTTCCCCATGCCCCAGAATGGACTGCCGTGTAAGCGCTGCTTTTCGCATGCTAAATGTATAACACCGGAGAGCCTAGAATTGAAATTACTCTTCAACCATGGGTCGCGTCGACGGCCTGCTAGTTTAGTGGCCGTTGACAAAAAAAACGAAACTTAGGTGCCTGTCAATGAGCTAATTCTCTCCTCGTGCTCGTCAACGTGGCTGCTGGAACACTGGTGACGCCTGGGGGCTTGTACTGAGGTCCTGGGCTCGAGTGCGCTTCAGGCTCCGATGAAAACCTCCGCTTCAGGCTCCGATGAAGCTCCGTTGGGGGGAGGTTTCCTCAATCGCTCAAGCGCAGGAAAGACGTGTAGAAAAGGAGCACAGGGAGCCCATCTGTCCAGCTTGCAAGGCTGAGACTGGGGTCCCTGAAGAGGCGCTCCGGAGTGCTGACGACTTGGAATCCACAGAATAATAAAATAAAAAAGAAACTCACTAATATCCTCTCTCAGATCTCCTGGACTGTCACTTCTGTAACAGAGGTCCTGTAGAGCTCCTGCCACCAGACAGACAGGAAGTAAACTGGTGTCTAGAGGAAGTAGATGGGAGGTTGTCGCCTGCCTGTAGAAATCAGCCTACCTCCTGCCTGTCATGTGGTTCCAGGAAGTACCTCCCAGAAGTGATGAGCCCGGAGACCAACTTTAGGAGAGAAAGGGTGGTGGATGCCTGGAACAGCCTCCCTAAGGAGGTGGTGGAAGCATAAACTATAATGGGATTTATGAAGGCATGGGACAGGTATAAGGGAACCTTAGACGCAAGGAAAAAAAGGGGGGGGGGAGAAGAGGCCAGAGATCAAGTAGGGTCTACGGTGTGACAGTAGGTATGGAACATGGGCAGACTAGGTGGGGCAAGTGGTTCTCATCTGCCGTCAAATTCTATGTTTCTGTATCCAGTCTCCTGGATTCCTTATCAGGAGGTGGTAATTCGGGTGTCTAGGTGTCCTGGATCTATCATGGACAGCTGCGTTCACCACTGAATTCAGTCTCAGGCTGATAAACATAATAAGGCTTGCCAGATGGGGCAGAGTTATGTAGCATCCTCCAGTGCTGGGTACATGGGAAGAACAACAGCAAAAGGAGATTCTGGCATTTCCAGAAACTCCAGAAGGTTGTTTCAAGTGGAATCCTGCTCCTCTAAAATAAACCCCATGGCAGCTTGCATTTGCTGTATTACGGTAGAAAGCAAAGGGATCCTCTAAGGTGACATAGGCGTATTCACTACAGAGTCCTCACTAGAGGAGGAGACTGCTGAGCTGGTGCCATGCACATACTGGCGGTCCTCAGTATAGTCTTCCTCCTCCTCCTTCATTATGAGTTCAGGATTGTATTCACATTAGTTGTGGTATCTCATTGATGGGAATGGAGGACAGCGTCAGCAATGTCAGCAGTGACTGAGGAGGTCTATTCTGCACTATATTAGATCCGAGGCAATTGTATTGGTAGTCCCAGTTTATGGGCCTACTGTAAGTGTAGGCAGGCTTGGCAGTAGGCACCGTATCATATCTGAAAACGATAGGAGCACTGCCTGTGCGTCGCTACCACTTTGGGTAGTGGTCGTGACTGCACTAGTCAATGGCGGAGGCTGAATTTCTGATGGCAACGTACCAGCTGTAACAGGCCCAGTGGCACCTATGCCAAGCCCAGACCTTGGTTTGCGTCTAGTCAACGATTGGGGCAGTGGTCGCCACCAGTGCAGCGAATGGCGTTGAAGTTTGGGACATACCTGCTGTCTGAGGCAGCGACTTGGACCTCGCTGGGGAAGCCCTTTCTTTATCCTGCGGTTTGTGGCTCTCCAAGGAGGCTTTCTCAGAGGACTTGGATGACCTTGATTCGGTTGACTGGGTAGGTGATGCGGACTAGCCCTGTAGTGGCTGTTCCATGGCAGCCAAGGTTTTCTTTTTTGGGGATTTCTCCAATGCCCCCTTTCTGCGTCACCTGGTAGCAGAGTTCAATCCCCAACAGTGCTCACAGGCTTTTACACTGTGAGACAGGCCTAGGCAGCAGCCACACACTTTGTGTGTGTTGTTCTTGAAGATTTTCTCTCCGCATTTGCAATACTGAAAAAGCATGGATGGCTTTTTCGACGGCATGCAGGTCACCAAAAATCACTGAAATAGTGATTACTATTTTTCTATAGGAAAACAGCGGCTTTTTGCAGCAGCATTTCCAATGGCAGGTGCAACAGGTTTGATAGACAGTGGGAAAAGAACTGAGGAAAGGCGGGGCTGCCCACATTTATGTGGATGCCGGCGAATGACGTCATCATGGGTGGCCCCTGGCTTGCAAAGTTTCTGTGTGGTCCTAGTGCTGACGCAGGAAAAGTTCCAAAAGTGTTTCCTGGTGAAAGGAATATCCTCGAAGATAGAGTGGTTATTAGGTCAGTATGTCTTTCCTGGTTGAACTTTTGAAATAAGTATATGTAGAAGGGAAAATTAACACAGGACAACCAGATAATGGGGCTTTATGGAGGCGCAGAGAGGCTGGCCAGCTCCAAAGTGGGATTTCGGGCATGCACGTGAGCCCCACCCCTTCTAGGCAGAAGGGCAGTGTACTCACGTTGATTATATTTTACCAAAAGATTAAAAATAACCCCCCCCAAACAGGGCTGATTAATCTTTGCACATCTTCCAGCAGCAGTTCATGGTACAATAACAATCGTGCATCTGTACTTTTTTTGCTTTATTTATTTAATGCTCCTCTTGACCACCAGCACCCCTTTCCTTCAAGCCCCATATGTCCCCACTATCTTAGACTTCCCCCTCGCTGCCCATTGCTGGGGACCTTCCAGACCCCAACTTGGCTTGTCCATGCTGGGGTTGGGAGGGGAGATTTAGTTGTCGCTGAGGAGATACACAGGTGGACTCCACAAATCCTTTCATCCCCATTTTGCCAGCTCGTCCCTGTTGGAGGCCTCTCTGTGACTAGAAGGGGGGCCGGGAGACACACTGGTGAAGCAGGCTTAGGGGCTCAGAGACTGGTACACTGGGGTGGGGGTCCCTGATGGCTTGGGAAGAACAGGAGAGGCCATCATCTAGCATACCAGTGCAGTTATTTTCCACACACTCAGGCACTCTGCAGCTGGCTTGGGGAGTGGGTGCCAGATGGCAGTGGTCACCCATGCCACAAGCACCTTCTGCACCAGGAGCTGCTACCGAGCAATGCACTGAGCACCCACCCCCACCCCCAGGTGGAGAGTGTCTGTGGAGCCCTGCCTGCCTGCGCTCCAGGTGTCCTGGGCCAAGAGCGTGGACCTGGGTCACCAGCATGCCACAGCGATTCCCATCACCCAGTGCACCTATACTTTGTCCACTTTAGATTCCCCTTTTCACCTACCTTGTAACATGCCCTTCTTTTCCAGTTTTTAAATTCAATATTTTATTGAAGAAGGTGTTCAAAATAAAACAAGAGGGTACAGTACAGTTGTGTAGAGAGAATACACTTAAGGCTTAAATGGTACTACGTAAGCGAGGTCCTTATTGTGCTACACTAACAATTTCTATTTCTCTTTTAGACAGCTCACACATAAAAAGAAAGAAAAGAAAAACTGCTTTCCCTTCCTCATGTATTGCTTTTATGAAGAGGGCACCCCAAAATCTAATACATCTCCACTGCCCTCAATTCACTTGAATCCTCATAGCTATGGTACAAATTCCAGGTCTGTTTCCAATTGAAAAAGGACCCATCTATGCCAGAATTCCTCATTTGTCTTCTTTTTGCCCTGAACAGAGGCCATCAGTTTCCATTTTGTTCACAGTGTTTACCAGAGCTATCCATGTAATTTTGGTTGGGGGGTGGGGGTGGTACTTGCAGCCACAGTCTTGTGATAACCTTTTTGGCCGCTAGGATTAGTATCAATAAGTTGTAAAGTTTTACCATGTTTGCCCTCTGGAGGGATGGAGAGAAGAACCATAGAGGGAGTAAGGAGGTGCTGGTCTGTACAAATGATGTTTAGGACAGTTTGGATATCTTGCCAATACTCAGCCATCACTGTGCATGCCCAGAATATATGCAAGTGGTTTGCCAGGCCCTCTACACAATCCGTCCAGCACCTACCTATCTGAGGAGCCATATATATAGCCTGTATTTCTGGTGTTTTAAAGAGCCTCAAACTATATTTCAGGAGAAATCTCTCCACTGTATTGAACAGTTAAGCCTATAATTTCTGGAGGTAAATTTGGTCCAAGTCTCAGGGGTATGATTTAAACAAAGTTTTGCATTCCACCTGCCTAGGGCTGGCACTGAAAAGTTGGGAATGAGCTCTCGCAGGCCTTTATAGATCGTGCCAATTAAACGGGGCCAGATCCTGCCCTGTTGGTGATGTTTTAGGAGAGCATACATAATGAGTTGTATGTTTGGGGATTGTTTATATGTGGGGTCCATTCCTGTGAGATACAATCTTATTTGTAACTATCTGAAGTGATCAGTCCTAGGGAGGCTACACTCCTTTTGGAGCTTTATAAGAGCAGAATCCTTGTTCAGTATAAAACTGATACATTCGTTTCCTCCTGTTTTGAGTTAGAGTTAGCATATTAAATAATTACTGATGAGCATCATTAAATATGGCTCCTGCAAAAATTTTAACCAATATTTTCAGCTATTATCTGACATCTCATAGTATGACATCACTTTTATTGCAACTAAGATGAAGAGACATGCAACAGGAACTGCCCACTGACTTTTTGAAACACTGGGGACATCAGGGCAAGGGTTTTAAAGCCACTATCCAGAAGTGCTAGTGACTAGAAAAATCCACTAGCCCCACAGAGTTTTCCATAGGCCCAGTTGGTGTACTTACTGAAATGCTACCTTCTCAAATACCAGCCCACAGGCTAGTTAAAGGAAAATCTTTTTAGTCCAATACAAAATCTCTCAGCATTTGGCCAGTGGGCGGGTGCCAGTTTCAACCACTGCAGGGCTAACTCCAGACCATAAAACATATACAGTATCATGGCAGGCATCAAAGGAAATGTGGAACGATGGATTTGGATACTAAACGGGGGGGGGATCAACACTGGGGGTTGAAAAGGAGCTCTGAAGGAATTACAGAATTTGTTTAATTTACATTTTATACTCCTGCTCTGGCTTGGCCCCATCCCCCTATATTGGGCCAGCCATTCCCCCCACATTCCTGGCACTTACCCTCCTTGCTTCCAACCCACCCCCAATCTCCCACCCTCTGCAGGGCATGAAGGAAGGAGAACACGCGTGCAGAAGACTGGGTGGGCCAAGCAGTCCTTTTCTGCCAACAAATTCTTAAGTTTTCGGTGTTAAGGTGGCCAGAGGTGGGAAGCAGGGTCTGAGTGGGCCAGGGATCCTCCTGCTCGTGCAAGGGGTTTTCTTGATTATGCCCCTTCCCCCACCAGGATGTCTGTACATTAGGGGCTCCATGCCTATGCATGCTATGTGTGTCAGAGCTGAGCCAACACTTCCCCCTCCTCACTGTACCCCCACTGCACTGCCACCTGTAGTCACCCAGCAGGCAGTGTAGTGGACGAAACTGTGGTAAAGCTCAGTGAAGGCACCTATAAAGGCAGCAACCCTCCCTCCCTGTAGGAACAGTGCGTCTGCTGGGACACAATTATCTACACCCCTGGCCGTCTCCCGATGACTCAGGCTATCTTTAGAACCTGGGTTGCCGGCATTGCAGGCAGTAGCGCTACAACTATGCAAATGTACCAGCTATGAAGTGCCACTTTAATCATCCAGGGTTGCTTAATCAGGTTTTTAGCAGGTTTTTCTGTTCCTGGAAATTCAAACAATCCATGCTGCAAGTGCAGTAACCACTGCAAGGTAAACTCCCAAGGCAGGGTCCCGATCTCTTACAGAGCAGCCACAGTAAAAGTAGCCGCAAGCCCAGCAACCAAGGCAAGGTAAACTCCCAGGGCCAAGTCCACATGCCTTGCAAAGCAGCCACAGTACAAGCAGTCACAAAGCCAAGCAACCATGGCAAGATAAACAACTACGGCAGGGTCCCTATCACTTACAGAGCAGCTACAGTACATTCAGTTGGAAACCCAGCAACCATGACAAGGTAAATTCCAGAGCAGGGTCCTACTCTCTTTTTGCAGTTAATTTTTTCTCATCCTGATTGGTGCAGGCTTGTCATTTGAAGTCGACTCCCCCCTGCCCCAAACTTTGTCACCCGGCTTCTCAGGGACTTCTCTTCTATCATGGCTTGCCCCACGTGATGGGGGCGGTGGTTCTCACTTCATTGACCAGGGATCTGGAAGAGGGCATTGTAGCTGGTGCAGAGCCTCTGAGTGGTCAGTCAGTTATCCTGCACTGCCACCTGATCAGTTTTCTTCTCCATTTACTCCCTGGGAGAAGCAAACGTGCAATGCTGTCCACAGGATCCCACACATTTCCATGAGGACGTCTCCAGCTGCCACTCCTCCTTTCCTCTATGTCTGGTTGGTGGCAGCCTCGGCCCTCTCCTCCGCTAATGACCAAGCCAATACTAGATATCTCAACCCTCCCTCTCCAGAGGAGGGGAGCAGTCCTCTGGACGCTCAATTCTCCTCCCCCTGGCCCATCTTACGGCACCTCGAATTCGCCCAAACTTGGGACGCTGGCACTGCAATGGGTCCTCCATGTCTTATGAAGCAGCCACAGTACACGCAGCCACAAAGCCTAGCAACCACAGCAAGGTTAACTCCCAAGGCTGAGTACCAATCTCTTATGGAGCACTAAGAGTACAAGCAGCCACAAGCCCAGCAACCACAGCAAGGTTAACTCCCAGGGCTGGGTCTCAATCACTTACTAAGTAGCCACAGTACCAGCACTGCAAGTCCAGCAACCACAGCAAGGTTAACTCCCAGGGCTGGGTCTCAATCACTTACTAAGTAGCCACAGTACCAGCACTGCAAGCCCAGCAACCACAGCAAGATTAACTCCCAGGGCTGGGTCTCAATCACTTACCAAGTAGCCACAGTACGAGCACTGCAAGCCCAGCAACCACAGCAAGGTAAACTCCCAGGGCTGGGTCTCAATCACTTACTAAGTAGCCACAGTACGAGCACTGCAAGCCCAGCAACCACAGCAAGGTAAACTCCCAGGGCTGGGTCTCAATCACTTACCAAGTAGCCACAGTACGAGCACTGCAAGCCCAGCAGCCACAGCAAGGTTAACTCCCAGGGCTGGGTCTCAGTCACTTACTACGTAGCCACAGTACCAGCACTGCAAGCCCAGCAACCACAGCAAGGTTAACTCCCATCTCTTACAGAGCAGCCACAGTACAAGCAGCTATAGGCCCAGCAACCATGGCAAAGTAAACTCCCAGAGCTGGATCCCTCTCTCTTACTATGCAGTTAAAGTGCAAAGAGTCATCTGTCACTGCATTTCCCTTCAGACACTACTAAGAAAGAAGGCACTTACTTCCAACTTTTGTTACTTACCCAAATAATATGGGTGGGCAATGTCTGCCACCTCTTTTTGTAGCTTGAGAAGTTCCACTTCCAGATTTTTCTGAAAGACAGATTTTTTTTTTGTTTATTAAAAACAATATAGAAGTCATAACAGAAACTTGGACCACAGACAATAAGGTTGGGACTTGTCAGTCCCAGATTACACAATCTTTTTTTTTTTTTAAACTGGTCTTTTTTGCTCCGGTCACAGCCTGTGGAGCCTCTCTCAGGCATCCTGCCTGTTCCTGCCCTGTCTGAGATCCTCTCGACCCTAAGCCTCCTCTCTCCACCTCCTCCCGCAGCCAGTACCCCCACCAGTACCCCCACCTTAACCCCTCCAGGGTGGGGCTGCCCCTCCTCTTTGGGCACTCTTCATAGTCAGACCCTGGCTGCAATTGAGGGCCCAGGCAGAGGAATTGAGGGGCTGGGCGAGACGGATCCGGCAGTGGGTATGAAGGGTCAGGTGTTATCGCCTACCCGCATAGCTGGGTTTTCTCCCCATTTTCTAGTGTGTTCCTCCGCCTCCCCTGTTTTATGGCAACCCCGCGCCCATGCGCACTGCAACCCTGCTGGCGTCGGCCACACTATTTGTGCTGTCTGCGTACTGCAGCAACCCTGATCTCCACTGGGAGCCACTGGTACACCGGACAATCCCCGGCCCTCCCCCCAGAGAGGAGAGTTGTCCATCGGACGCTCAATCCTCTCCCTCTCCTGCCAACCCCCGTCAGCCCAGCCTCACTCCCAAACCAGGGTCGTCAGCGTGGCATGAGGTGTGGTGTCCAGCGCCTCAACCCTCAGCGCCACCGGGCCAGCAAATTACACAATCTTTAGACAGCATAGAGTGAAAAACAAAGTGGGGTGGGGTGGTATATCCCGATATGTCAGGGAGGGCAATGAAGCTGTGGAGGATGGACTCATCAGGGGAAGCAGAGTCACTGTGGGTTCACCGCATGGTGCCCTCAGGCAAGAAAATATGGGTGAGGGTAACATACAGACCACCAGGACAAGAGGAAGAGAGAGAGAGATAGGGAGCTCGGGTAAGAGCTGTGAAATAGAGCAAAGGGGGAACTGGTGGGTGATCTGAACCTGCCAGATGTCGACTCTGACATTCCCGTGGCCTGATGCACCAGAAGTCAGGCCCTGTTGGCTACATCACAGGACTGCCTGTTGGTGCAGCTGGTTAACGAGCTCAGAAGACAGGCAGTCATTCTCGCTCTGGTGCTCACCAACTCACAGATGGTGAGTGGAGCGAGGGTAGGGAGCCACTGGGCTCCAGGAACCATAACTCCCATTTGGCTCAAGCTGACCCTCGGCACCAGAATGCCCCTATCAAAAGCTCATTTCCTAGATTTCAGAAGAGCAGACTTCAATGGGATGAGGGAGCTGATCCAAGACCAAACTGACTAGGGCAGGCAGCATCAGAGGTGTAGAGGAAATATAGGGGGCCAGCAAGGGGACAATTCTAGAGGCAATGTCATGCACGAGAATTGTAAAACAGGTATACATGATCAATATGGTTCTCAGAAAGAGTCAGAAGCAGTGAGGGACAAGAAAAAGGCTTTCACCAGATACAAGGGAGGAGGAGGAGGAGGAGGAGGAGGAGGAGGAATGGGGAGAGTGCCAAACAAAACCAGATAAGCAAAGAGATGGTCAAGGAGGCAAAGGCAGACAGAGCTGCGTACCGTGGAGGGGGTCAAGGGTGGGGAAAAACAATTATTCAGATACATTAAGGGGGAAAAAAAAAGAACGGACAAGGTACTGTTACGTTATTGTATACCCTTGAGGAAACGAGGGAGAGGGGGGACATGATAGAAACGTTTAAGTATCTCAGTGGAATCAACAAAGTCCAAGAGGGTAGCATCTTTCATAAAAAGAGATGTGCATGAACAAGGGGACACAATTTGAAGATAGAGGAGGGACGGCTCAGGGGCAATGTGAGGAAGTATTTTTTCACAGAGAGGGTGGTGGACTCATGGAACAGCCTTCCTGAGGAGGTTGTGGGGTCTAAAACTGTGGGAGAATTCAAGAATTCATGGGACAGACATAAGGCAATGTTTGTGGGGGGTAGGAAGAAATAGGCTGTTGGTTAACTAGGATTTGCAGCTTATCCTGTAGGTAGGGAAATGGGCAGACTAGGTGGGCCAAGTGGTCCTTATCTGCCGTCAAAGTCTATGTTTCTATATTTATATTGGGGGAGGTTACTAGAGGAACATGAGCAAACCAGCAGCCATCCTCGTCTTCGAGGCACAAGTCAGGAAGCATAGGAAAACCCAGGAGTAGTTGTAAAATTTGCAACAAAAGTTTTATTAGTCCTAGCAGTAACACAGAAAAATAAAATTGTTCAGTATAACTATTTACAGAGGCCAAATAAACAGAGAATGCATCTGAGTTTTCCTTCAATCTCTGTGTCCTTTCTTTACAAGCAACTGCTGCTCTCTCTTACAAGTCCTTGTAATATGCGAAGAAATGTCACAGAGGAATCAAGGAATAACACTGTCGGAAACACAACACATGGTACAATCTGAAGCAGGGATTAATTCCCTAGTAATGCCCGCTTCAGAATGTAGCTGTGTTTTGAGTCATAATGGGAGCGCACAACAGCAGAATTAGAGCACTGTTGTTGCTGTGGACGCGACCCAGAACTCCTGAGCGCTCCGCCCCATGCCCCGAGCAAACCCATGGGCACTGTAGCAGAGAGGGAGCTCTCTGCACGATAAGAAAAAATTACTCACCTTAGTAATGTTGTTTCTTCTAATGGAGTCTTGCTATATTACGACATATGTGGTATAACCCCAGGTTAGAACTGCTTCGGAGGTGAAAGAGTTAACTTCCATGCAGGGCATGGAATCTTGAGCACGAGCTCGGTTGTACGCTCTGTCTGTTGAAGCTCAAACTTAAACTGTCAGATCTTTATGAGCAAAAACTCACTAAGGTTCTGTGTGGAAGCCGTAAATCTACACTCAGCCACTGGCTACTAACTACAAAACACCTTTTGTTCTTGATCCCAAAACAAAGACTCAAGTCGGGGATTCAAGAAGGAAAATTTAAGACACACCTAAGCACCCTAGAAGGGTGAAATAAAGTGGGCAAAGAAGTGCCAACATTGCACTGCCCACCCACATCCCAAAAACAGAGGTTCTGAGAGGGGCAGGCTGGGGGTGGTCATAATATAGCAAGACTCCATTAGAAGAAACAACATTACTAAGGTGAGTAATTTTTTTCTTCAAACAACATGAAGTCTTGCTATATTATGACATATGCAGACCACACAGCAGTACCTCCATGGAGGAGGGACAGAACCTACTTGGGAAATAGGCTCTGAAGCACAGCTGTGCCAAATCCAGCATCACTTCTAGCCTGGATATCGAAGGAGTAATGCTTAGTAAAAGTGTGAACTGTTTTCCAGGTAGCTGCTTGACATATCTCTAGGACAGGAATGTCCCTGGCAGCAGCCAGAGACGCAGCTGTACCTCTGGTAGAGTGAGCCCTCAGGCCTGAAGGAGGAACCTTACCCAGTTTTTCGTAACAGAACTGGATATGAGAGACAATCCACCTGGCAATGGATCTTTTAGTGGCAGGTTTCCCTTTACCAACCTCACCATAAGTGAGGAACAATTGGAAGGATTCGAACCTGTGACCCTTGGTACGTTCTATATAGTAAATAAGGGCTCTTTGACATCTAAACTGTGCAATCTCCTCTCACCAGAGGAGGAATGGTCAGTGAAGTACACAGGAAGAGACATGGGATTGATTAAGGTGAAAGTCTGAAACCACCTTAGGCAAAAACTTCCTGTTAGTCCTGAGGACTACCTTATCTCTATGAAAGGAGATAAAATCAGGCTCCACTGACAAGGCTTGTAGCTCACTTATGCGCCTGGCAGAGGTGATGGCTACCAGAAATACAGTTTTCCAAGTCAAGTACTTCAGCTCTGCTGAAGGCAATGGCTCAAAAGGGGGGTGCATAAACTGAGCGATGCAAATATTAAGATCCCAAGCAGGGGCAGGATCCCTGAACGGGGGGTTGGTGTGAAGCAACCCTTTAAAAAACTTGGGAGAACACAGGGTGAGCTGACAAAGAAGAGGGCTTACCTGCTGACAAGAAGGCAGACACAGCTGCCAAGTGCACTTTTAGGGTAGCTGGTCTCAGCCCCAAGGAATTCAAATGCACCAAATAATCCAGGATCGTGGGCATACCAGCAGATTCTGGGGAAATATGTTTTACCAGCACACCATATGGAAAATCTCTTCCATTTTGAATTATAGGTAACCCTGGTGATATCCAATACACCTTGAGAAAGGTGTAGGTCAGCAAACTAACTCTTCAAGAGTCAAGCCTTGAGATGGAGAGATTTGAGGTTCGGATACCAAACTTTCCCCTGGGCACAGGTTAACAGGTTGTGATTCCTGGGAAGACATAGGGAAGGGTGAACTGCTAAGGACATGAGGAGTGGGTACCAGGGCTGCCTGGCCCAATCTGGAGCAATCAGGATAATCTTGCAGGACTGAGATCTGATTCAGACCAGCACTTTGAAAAGAAGGGGGAAGGGGGGAAAGCATAGAGAAACTTTCCTTCCCAACTGAGAAGGAAGGCATCCAGAGGAACTGAGCCCAACACTGGGGGCCTGCAGCAAAAAAGGGGAAGTTGGTGATTGTCTGGGGCTGCAAAGAGATCTATTTGCGGAGTGCCCCATCTGGCAAATATTACCTCCAGTACTAGGGGATCCAGTGCCCATTCGTGATGGCCCTGGGAAATCCTGCTGAGAGCATCCGCTAGGACATTGTCCTTGCCTGGGAGGTGGATCGCCGTAAGGGAAGCTGCTCAGAGAATAAGCCAGAGACCACAACTTCATTGCTTCGGTGCATAAGGCCGTAGACCGAGTGCCCCCTTGCTTGTTGATGTACCACATTGTAGTGGTATTGTCTGTTCTGACCTGAACAACCTTGTTCTGGACAAATGTGGAAAAAGCCCAGAGTGCTAGAAAAACTGCTCTGAGCTCCAGCAAATTGATGTGGAGCAGAGATTCCTGAGGGGACCACAGCCCTTGGGTGGAAAGGTCGCCCATGTGAGCTCCCCACCCCAAGAGGGATGCATCTGTAGTAAGGGTCAAGGAATGAGACTGGGGAGTGAAGGAAACCCCTGTCTCAGATTGCTCTGATCCTGCCACCACTGAAGGGCCTGGATCAGGTCTGAGTCACTGGAATCAATTTGGTTAGGATCCGCCCTTGAGACCAAAAGGCTCTCAAATGGAACTGAATGTCCTCAGTTGAAATCTCGCCCCTGCACCACTGCTGTAGAAGCAGCCATGTGCCCCAGGAGCTGTAGAAAATGCTTTGCTGGTCGAGAGACCTGCAGGGTGAAAGAGGAGGCCAGAGACACCAAGGGTCCTTGCTCTTTCCAGAGGAAGGAAGGCTCTGGCTTCTTTTGTGTTCAGTTCTGCGCCTATAAAGGTGAGAAGCTGGACAGGCTCCAGAACTGACTTTGGAATATTGTGAAGGAAACCTAGAGATGTAAGCAGCTGCTGGGTTACTTGTAAATGCAGTTTGACCTGTTCTGGAGACTGGCCTACAATGAGCCAGTCGTCCAGATAAGGAAAGATGGCAATCTTGCCTTCTTATGAGCAACTGCTACTGCCAGGCATTTTGTGAACACCCTTGGAGCAGAGGAGAGGTCAAGGGCATTGTCTGAACTGGTAATGGCCTGAGGGCAGTCTGAATCGGAGGTACTTTCATGGGAGCTTCTGATAAGAACATGGAAGTAGGCATCCTTGAGGTCCATGGAGGCTAGCCAGTCCCCTGGCCTTAGAGAGGGTACAACAATCCCCAGGGTCACCATTTTGAACTTTGGTTTTAAAAGGTGCTTGTTTAGATACCCGAGATCCAGAATGGGCCGCCATTCTCCTGTCTTTTTTGGGGTAAGGAAATACCTGGAGTACAACCCTTTGCCCTGGTGTATGGGTAGAACCCTTTCCACAGCTCTGAGAGCAGGAGGGAAGAAACTTCTGCTTCCAAGGCAAGTGCCTCTGATGGGTTTGCAGGTCGAAAAGACCTGGCTCTCATCTTCGGAAATTTTTTGAAGCTGAGAACCAGTCCCTGGCTTACTACTTCCAGGACCCACTTGTCTGGTGTTAAAGACTTCCAGTCCTGACAAAGTAAGCCAGCCTGCCCCCACCGTAGTGGAGAATCGGCCCTGGCCACCCCATCAGGAGCCTGTTTGTGGGGCTTTGGGTTGAGGGGTAGAAGCAGGCTTACTAGAGCCCCTTCTGCCTCTTCCTCTAGAGAACCCTCTGGGCATAAGCAGAAGAGGAGGCCTAGGCTTCTGCAAAATGGCCTATGAAAAGGCCTGCCCCTGCCCCTGACATGCTGCCTTTGAGGAGTGACATGCCTTCGGGCCTGTGCACTCCTATAGGTGGTCCTACACTCATCCATTTTCTTCATATAATTCTCTGTCTGCTCCCAAACAGAGAATTTTCCACAACAGGAAAATCCATAGCCTTAGACTGGGTATCCAGACAGGGCAGTACATCTGAGCCAGGCCATTCTGCAAGAGACACAGATGTAGCCATAACTCTAGATGAAACATCATTAGAGTCTACAGCAGCATGAAATTGCACCTTGGATGCCTCAATACCATCTGCAGCCACCTGCTCCAGCTCCCGGCAAGCTGTTCAGGGCCTGTTTTGCGGAGCCAGGATAGTATCCCACCTGGATTTCTGGTACCTAGCCGCGTAAGCCATATAATTTGCCTGTCTAAGTCCCAAAGATGCTGCCATGTACTGCTTTTTTGCCATGGCATCCATCCTCCTGGAATCCTTTTCAGGAGGGTGAGAGGCTAGAGGAATATTAGCCTTGTCATAGGCTGCAGCCTGCACTACCCCCACATGGCTGCACTGCTGGGATAGGAACTCCGTATCAGAGCCTGATAAAGCATACCCCTTGTCCATCCTTTTATCCACAGGGAGGATAGAATGAGGAGTTTTCAGAATTTTTACTGTCTGTTTCCTAAAAGATTTATGCAAGGGAATAGACAGTCTCCTAGACTCTGGAATATCCATCATTTCCACAAAATCAGGCTCTTCTTGATCATCAACAGCTTCTCAACAGGGAGTTGCAGAGTGTCAGCAACTTTCTTGTAAAACAAAAATGAGAAGGGGACTCAGATAGCCTGGGAGGGATACTCCTGAGGGTCTGTCTGGAGAGATGTCCGTTCAATGGGCACATCCAGACTTTCAAAAATCACACTCACTCTCCTCGCACTTCCTCTCCTTCCCTGGTTCATAAAAATCTTCAAAATCATAATCTTGAACCGAGGGAACGATCAACTCGCGCTTGCCCAATGGTGCCGGTTCGGACGGAACTGGGAAAGAGACTGACAATTTGAATAGCTTTGGCTATTTCCTCAGCAGTTTGAGAATGAACTTTGGCCCCAAACTAGCTGACCTTCTAGCCCTTTAGTTGGAACTGGCTCCTCAGAGCTGGCCTCCGCTTGCCCGAGGAAGCATCGCCTGGTCAGAAGGCACTCCTCAGGTTTGGTTGGAACCAACCGGCTGGCCATCCGGTCAGCAGACTTTTGGCCTCCTTCCTGAGCCTACCAACTCTTTTTCCACGGTGGCAGCAGGAAAATTCTTACAAATCTGGCAGTCTGCATTGGAGGTGGTCAAACCCAGACAATATACACAATGGTGTGTGGTCAGCCTTGGCAAAGGCTTCCCCCACAGAGGCTACAGTGCCGAAACCCAGTGGGTCCGTTTTTCTTTTGGGTTTCTCAGACATAGTGCCAGCCTAACCAAAACTTACCTCTAATGGCAATCCACCAAGCAAGACTCTTATCGGTTCCCAACTGTGTCACGGGTCGTGGAAAAAGTAATAAAATCCGCTTTTTAGAACCGATAAGAACCGGAACCGCACTCTAAAGGGCTAGAAAGTAATTTTAAAATCCTCTGATCGGTTCAACCAACCAAAAAGACGCTACAAGTTCCACACAGAAGAAAAAATAATAAATAAGCTTATCTATTACTTACAATACCACAGACAGAGCTTGAACCGACGATTGCGGTTAAATTTCAGTAAAATAACCCGAGAATTACACTTTAAACCGACAAACAAACCGAGCAGCAGAAGGAATCTCCGGAGCGACTGTTCAGTGAGGCGGAGTAAAGAATCTGACAGTTTAAGTTTGAGCTTCAACAGACAGTGTACAACCGAGCTCGCGCTCAAGATTACATGCCCTGCATGGAAGTTAACTCTTTCATCTCCGGAGCAGTTCTAACCTGGGGTTATACTGCATATGTCATAATATAGCAAGACTTCATGTTGTTTGAATCAGCATATAGTAGTGTGCGATGAATCAATAGGCTTTTCACTTACCCGAGAGAGTCACTGATTGAGATCTAGCTAAAGAAGTATACCGTGAGTAGTCTTTGCCTACACTAATGTCGATCAGTGGTTGCAGACATTCCCTCGTAATCAAGAGTGCATTGTGGGGATAGTACGAATATTTACATACCTTGGTATCGATACAGAAACAGACTTTGACAGCAGATAAGGACCACTTAGCCCATCTAGTTTGCCCATTTCCCTACCTACAAGATAAGCTGCAGATCCTAGTTAACCAGCCTATTTCTTCCTACCCTCCCACAACAAATTGCCTTATGTCTGTCCCATGCATGCTTGAATTCTCCCACAGTTTTAGACTCCACAGCCTCCTCAGGAAGGCTGTTCCATATATCCACCACCCTCTCCATGAAAAAATACTTCCTCACATCGCCTCTGAACCGCACCCCAACCCCCATCTTCAAATTGTGTCCCCTTGTTCTTGCACATCTCTTTTTCTGACAGATGCTACCCTCTTGGACTTTGTTGATTCCACTGAGGTACTTAAAAGTTTCTATCATGTCCCCCCTCTTCCTCCTTTCCTCAAGGGTATACATATTAAGCTCCTTTAGTCTCTCCTCGTATGGCTTCTCTTGCAGACCCTGCACCATTTTAGTTGCCCTCCTCTGGACTGCCTCTATCCTGTCTATGTCCTTGCAGAGATAGGGTCTCCAGAACTGGACGTAGTACTCCAGATGGGGTCTTACTGACGGTCTGTACAGAGGGATAACAACTTTCTGATTTCTGCTGGTGATGCTTCTCCCTATACATCCCAGTATGCCCCCGGCTCTCACTACTGCCTTCTCACATTGCTTGCTAACCTTAAAGTCATCTGATATGATTACCCCTAGGTCCCTTTCCATTTTTGTTGTTGTTACTACCCCCCCCCCCAAACTGTGTAATCTTCCCCTGGGTTTTTGTTTCCCAGGTGCATTATTTTGCACTTCTTTGCTTTGAATCTAAGCTGCCATACTTTTGTCCATTCCTCCAGTCTTTCCAAGTCCCTTCTCATCCTTTCCACCCCTTCTTGTGTATCAACCCTGCTGCAGATCTTTGTGTCATCTGCAAAGAGGCATACTGTTCCTTCCAGTCCCTCTGCAATGTCACTTATAAAGACACTAAAAAGGACTGGACCCAGTACTGAACCCTGCGGTACCCCACTAGTAACCTCTCTCTCTTCAGAGTGGACTCCATTTACAATTATCTTCTGTGTCCTGTTGTCCAGCCAATGTTTTTCCCAGGCTGGTTAATTTGGCTATTAATCTTTTATGTGGGCAATGAAGTGAGATACGTGATATGCAAATATTGGTTATGTCCCCAGAATGCACTAGTGAAACATAAATAGAACTGAAGGAAACAAGTGAAAATAGCCATTTAGGTACGCCAAAAAGTGACTTTGTTTGGTTATATGTGTCGCAAACTGATTTTTAAACATCATTTGCAAATGGACATAAATCAGCAGTCACAATATAAAGAGATACTGAACTGTAAACATGCACGTGCCCACTGCACATCAACATCTATTGAGAAGTAGACAGTTGAACAGCAGTTAATACTGTATGAAACAATATTGTAACTTGTTGCTCATCTGCCTGCCACATAGACTTGATTTGTAACATTGCTTAATTAGCACTTGGCATGTTACAAGCACATTAATCCACTCCAAAGTTGGGCTCTAGTCGGGAATTAATGCCTGGTTGGTGGGCCCAGCCTGGCATTACTTCCCCAGTAGAGCCCTCCTTTGTTGTGGATTAATGCTCACTTGCAACCCCCCTTCTTGACAAGCATCCTGTTTTTTCTAAAAATGTTCCAGTATATTTCAGGCAGGTGTTGCAAGAACACAATGTCCCAGAACTGACGCCCCTTTTCCACAGCTCTTCTGCAAAAGGTTTAAAAATTGCACTATGGTAACCTCTTGAGTTTCCAATAGCTTTCTGCAATCATCACAAACTACAATTATATACATTTCAACAGTAACACTATATAATTTCTAAACAAAGGAATCCCAATATCAGTTACATTTCCACATAATGATTTGCATATATTTTTATACCAGCAGATATGGCAAGGGAGGAAAAGACAAACAGCAACGGAAGACAGAGACAGTGAGAGGCAAATAACTGCGAGACGGATGGGGTGATCAAGTCCTAGGTCACATAGGAAAATCTGGTTGTGCAACCAGACAGACAAGCGACAGGAAAGGAAAGAACAGATCCTTGCATTTAAACACTTTCTCCATAACAACTAGGACAGGGTCCTATTCAACCCTATCATAATCCTTAATGATTACTTCTGCTCTGTCTTCACAAGGGAAGACAGTGGGCCCCTGCCAGAAAGTGACATCAAGTCAGCTGCCAGGAGCATTCCTGAAATGAGGCAGACAGTATTTACTCCAGAATGGGTCCACGGGGGCTTGAAGCACTAAAGGCAGATAAAGCCCTAGGGCTGGATGGGATGAACCCAAGGGTGCTGAAGGAATTGGCTGCGGAACTGGCCAAGTCCCTTGTACGGCTATTCAGTAGCTCAATTCAGACGGGGTAGTTCAGAAAGACTGGAGGGTAGCGGACTTAGTCCCGCAACACAAGGTGGTGGTGGTGGGCGTACAAGGAGAAATCAGGGAATTACAGACCTGTCAGCATTTCCTCTGTAGTGGGTAAAGTGATGGAGTCACTGATTTAAGAGGACCTGGTGGACTACCTAAAGAGAAAACGGTCTACAGGATAGTAAACAGCATAGGTTCATGGCAGGGAGGTCTTGTAAGACTAACTAGATAGTCTGAGTGGGTAACAAAGGCAGTACATAAATGCAACGCTGTGGATATACTCTACTTCAACTTCAACAAGGCTTTAGACTCTGTGCCAGACAGAAGATTGCTGATGAAGAACGAGGACCTGGACATGGCTAGGGACATTGTTAGATGGGTAGAAAACTGACTGAAGGAGAGACAGTAGAGGGCGGCAGTAAATGGGGTCAAATCAGAATGAGAGGGGGTCATGAGCGTGGTGCTGCAGGAATCTGTCCTGCGTCCTGCCCTCTTCAATATGTTTACCAGTGATACTGAAGAGGGCATCCAGGGTACCTTGCGTCTCTTCACAAATGCCACAAAGCTCTGTGGTAGGGTAGATAGCGCCGAAGGGATCAGGGAGATGTTGAGGGATCTAAGAAGGCTAGAGAGGCAGTCTAAGGTTTGACAGGTGAAATTTAACACCCAAAAATGCAAAGTTATGCACCAGATGGGGGGGATGGGACCCATGACAGAGTACTGGATGGGCGGGGTTAAACTGAGCACTATGGTAGAGGAAAGGGACCTGGTAGTCATCGTTAGAGACTCCCTCAAACAGTTAAAACCAGTGTAACAAGGCCTACAGTAAGGCTACTAAGATGCTGGAGAGTATCACAAGAGGTACTGATAGCAGGAAAAAGGAGGTACTGCTACCTCTATACATTTTTATTTATTGAAAATTGGTAACTGAGAAAGGCACACTAAGCTGAGGATCATTTCTAGGTGCAACCCAGGGGAAGTGGAGTACAAGTAGAACAATACATCAAGGACATGGTGACCAAGTCAGTGATTGTTTAGATTGCAGGGCACACTAACAGGAACATCTACTGGAAGCAGTACATCAGGCGTGAATTACTAAATGATTATGTACAACAGCAAAGTAAATACAATCACAATGAGTATGAGATAAAGTGCATGGAGACTGCAGGGCACACTAACAGGGACATCTACTGAAGGCAGTACAGCAGGCATCAACTGCTAATTATAAAATGGGGTAAATCCAAAGACGTGAATCCGACAATCTGATTGGTTGGCTGGCACCTTTTCAGCATGATAAATCCTTCAGTGTACCCACTGGAAAAGGTGTCAGCCAACCCAAAACCAGTGCCACGCTTAAAAAAATCACTCCAACAGCAAAACATGAAACAGACTGCCGCTATTTGCATTCACAGCTTACTGACAGAGTCCCTGGAAATTCAAACAAAATGAACATCACTTTCCATCTAACATACACAATGAGCTAGAAATGATATTCAGTGTCAAAACGAGCCATCTGACACTAAAATCTTACCTCCACATACAGTTCTAGATCCTCCATCGGCACCACGACTCAGACACCTGCCTCAAACACACCACAGCTCAAGTCAGACCAAGCACTCATGTTCAACTGCCGGCCACTCTTCACGGGCAGTCCCCTGCTTCTGATTACTTTTATAGGCATAACAATATATACAATTTAACAAAAATGTGTAAAAACCAAAGCTAAATAAATAATAAAAATTTTGACCATTGCTTAATAGCAATATACCCCTCCAGGGAGTGGGTACATGGGTGTATTTACCACTTCTGGTGTGCTTAAGTCACTCAGCTGTACTTTGCGACTGAACCACACCAGCCGTGGTAAATCCACCCATATACCCACTCCCTGTCAGGTTATATTGCTAAAATGATTATGTACTAGAGCAAATTCAATCATAATGAGTAACAGATAAAGTGCATGGAGACTGAAGAGCACACTAACAGGGACATCTACTGGAGGCAGTACAGCATGCATCACTTACTAAATGATTATGTACTAGAGCAAAGAAAATACAATCCTAATGAATATGAGATAAAGTGCATGGAGACTGAAGAGGCAGATTGTAGTGCCACAGCCTGACCGCAGCTCCATTGCAGCCAAATACTGGGAGAAGTTTGCTAGAGGGGGGTAGGAGGTGGAGAGAAGAGTCAGGAGAGGGGTTGACAGTGACAGGTGAGACCGGGAAGGCTCCTTAGCTGGTATCCAATGGCTAAGACAGAGGAGGAAAAGTGGACAGCAGAGGGGAGCAGGTTCCAGAGGAAGGAAAGGCGGTAGGAAAAGGCAACATGTCCAGCAGTAGTGTGAGGGTGGGGGGTGGAGAAGGTACGTGGGTCCCTGGAGTGGAGAGTGTCACAGGAGGAGGGGATGAGAGAAAGGAGTGATGAGCGACAGGAGGGGAGAGCCCCAAACCAGTATTTAGATATGAAAGAGGTACAGTGATAGTGGTGATGTGAGGGGAGAGGAAGAATGGAAAGGGAAGAGTAGAGTGAGCAGTGATGCATACCAGGGGATGAATTAGTAGCAAAACGACAAAGCATTGCGGAGGGTGTCCAGCCTGCCAAGGGAGGAGGAAGGAGCAGTGCTGTAGACCACATTTTCATAGTCGAAGACCACGAGAACCATTTAGATGACCAGCTCCTGGCAGATCTTAGGGGGCAGGCAGTCCTTATTGCGATAGGCCACTAATGGGTCGCTGATGAGGCCGCACCTAGAACACTGTGCTCAGTTCTGGAGTTCTCACCTAAGGATGGATGGGGACAAGCTGGAGATGGTGCAGTGCAGGGTGTCCAAGAAAATTTAGGGCCAACAGGGCATATCTTGTGAAGATAAAGGCATTGAACATGTACTTACTGAAGACCAGCCGAGAGAGGGGGATATGACAGAAACCTTCAAGTTTCTGAAGGGAATAAACAAGGTGAACTGTGGGGAACTATTTTGCAAGAGTACAAAGTCAAGAACCCGAGGTCACGAGTGGAAACTGGGGGTTTATTAAGGGAGATGTGAGGAAGTTTTGTTTTATGGAAAGGGTGGTAGATGGTGGGCACTCAGACTGTAAGTGGTTTCAAGCATGGATGAACACAGTGAAGGATCTGGTGGTTGCTCAGCTTGGTAGCAGTATGGAAGGGACAGGGGACCGGACCAGGAGAGATAAAACCATGTATGGACAATAGGTCCTGGGGTAGATAGGGAACTCCGGGCAGACTAGATGGGCCTTTGGTCTTCTGCCTTCACTGTGTAGCTTTCTGTTGCCTAAGATAAGTATGGCGTAAGCAATTTGTATAGGATTTTTATCAAGTTGTGGGACCTAGTGTATAAGATATAGTATCATTGTCCTTATACGTCCTCTGATGTAACGCCATGCAGATGTACACTGTTCTCTAAAGGTTTCCCTTCCTATGCTGTGTTTCATTTTGAAATTACATGCTTCTTCCTCTCAAGGATCCTCTTACGTTCCCTTTGAACCTATCCCACCCTCGTTTAGAAACCCTTACTGCCTTCATATTTTCTGAGTTGAGTGGCCATCAGCCAGGGATAGGGATGACCACATCAGGAGGTTTAAGTGTGCAATAGGTGCACACCGTCTTTTTTTCCAGTTTATTTTCACTGCTAGTTTTTGTTGCTGGGTCATAATGAGGGGCTGTGTTTGAAATGGAATGGGGGAGAGTGAGGTCAAGCTCCAGACACCAAAAGCAGGGCCACTGGTGGTTGGCCCGACCACATGACTGCAGCATGCCAATAAGGTGGCTATAATCTTTCTGTTGCAGCTAGGAGATTGAACTATAAATCTGTGTGTAGTAGAAGAAAAGCCCTCAACTGAGTCCCCCCCCAGCCAGAGAGAGAGAGAGAGACAACTGCATCAGGAGGGCTACGTAAGCGCTAGAAGTGCATTGTCTCTTTTTCCAGTTTATTTTCACTGCCAAATGAGCACTAGGCTACGAGAGTAGTAACAGCACACTGACTTTTGTTTCCAGTTTATTTTCTCTGCTGGTTTTTATTGCTGCTCATAATGTGGGGCTGTGTTTGAAACGGAAGGGGGTATGAGACAGTGAGAGGGTTATGGGAGGTAGAACGCCAGATGCTAAAAGTAGCGCCATTGATGGCCCAACCACATGACTGCAGCATGCCAGTAGAGCGGCTGTAGTCTCCAAGACTTCCAAGCGACCCTCGTGTGAGTGCCACTAACAGGAGTGCGGTGTCTCACTAGGAAGAGCTGTGAGAAGCCCGGCAGGGAGACAGAGTAACAGGAGATTCTCCTCGCAACTGATCACCAGAGCAGTGAGCTTCACAGCTCTAGCCAGTAGGTAACTGCGCCCCAGTCCCCATGCTCCCACTATCAGCAGAGGAGGCACGGAACAAAGAAAAGAGGGCACCCTCCTCCAGTTACCTGCATAGCGTACTCCCTGAAAAGGGCATCTACCACAAAGGACCCTCCTGCTTGCAGCTCTCGAGTGAAGGACATGCGCAAAGAACAGTGACAGGAGTCAGCCAAGGAGACAGCCAACAGCCAGGAGACCTGCCTGTCTGAGCCCAGGTACACCTGTATTATTCGGGAGTCTGTTGGTAGAAGTGTGGAAGAGGGTTGTGTTTCAGCTGAATTTTATATTTCTAGGTTTGGGGAGCAAGCTGCTAGCTTGATATCTAGATGGGAGGGCACTGCCTCATCTGTATCCAAAAAAGTTTTGCAAGTAATGATTGTAAAAGCATACATGTGTATGTGTAGATTGTGTATTTGTGTAGTAATTGTTATAGCACACCTGTATCTGTGTAATTACAAGGTTGTGTACTGTATTTTAGTTAATCGTACTACCTACAGCGTAGCCCTACTGAGTTCCGGGAAAGGAGGACAGGAAGTACAGGGAGAGCAGGAACAGGATGCAGGGAGAAGTGCAGAGGTTGTGGGGTGGCAGCCTTCAGAGAGACCTTCTGGAGACCACAGTGCTGCCCCATCTGCATGCGGCTCTCTGGGTTGGCGGAGGCCTCTAGACTCAAGGCTGCATTAGTTACAAGTCAGGAGGAGACCACCAGACTCTGGGCCCTGATGACCTTTTCTTCCACCCAGGGGCTACCAAGTCAGATACAGTTACCTCAAAGGATGCCAGATAGGAGGGGCAGCTGGACTACGGTGGGCTCGACGAGGGAGGGGGTGGTGGGTCGCAGACACTAAGCCACAACTGGTACCACTACATAATTTCTACACTGCTCTGGCGGAGTGGGACTCCCAAAAGGAAGCACCAGTAGTGGGGTTGATGTGGGGGCCTTGCAAGTGCAGGCCCCAACGAGGGTGAAAGAGGACCCAAGAGAAGAAGGAAGGACATCCTAGTAGGGGACTCAATTGTCAGGGGGATAGAGTTAGGCATAAAAAGGGGGTAGAAAAGGAGGTCAGGTGCCTACCCAGCACCACCGCCTGGAGGGATGGGAAGCATGTCCTACAGATTGCTAGGGCAATAAGAAGGGAGGGGAAGATGGAGATCACTGTCCACCTGGGGGCAAATGGCCTGGCTAGGGACAGGGCAGAACAGTGCAGGGGGAGTTTAAGACTTGGGAAGAAGTCTTAGACCGGTAATATGCTCTGTAGCTTTTGCCGAGGCACTGCCCATCTACGATTGGGAAAGGAGAGGGAGCTCCGTACCAAGGCCTTCAACTCATGGTTGAAGGAATGGTGCAGAGAGGAGGGTATGTCTACACTGGGGAAAGGGGACCCACCTGGGAGGATAAGAGCCTATACAGAGGTGATGGGCTGCATCCATCTGAGAGGGGAACCACAGTTCTCAGTGGACGGTTTAAACGTTACTTTGATTAACTAAATTAGCCAAGGGGGGGTGGTGGAAGAAAAAGGGAAGAAGAAGAAACTCCCCCCCCCCCAACAGACAGAAAGTGCAGGGATAGCTCGAGGAGCAAGTCCCACCATGAAGAAAGTTTATTATGGAAGAAGGGGGTTAGCAAGGGGGGGAAGGGGAAACAAAGCAATAAGAAGAGGGAGGAAGGAGAAACAAAAGGAAAAGGGGAAAGTGGCAAGCAAAGAGCTAACAAAATCTGGAAAGCCATGTGTGCTAGTGCGAAGAGTGTGTGAAATAAGATCCCAGACCTAAAGGCCATCATGGCGGGGGCTGACCTGCATACTGTGGTTACCACAGAGTCATGGTGCACTGACAACAATGGCTGGGACATAGTCATAACAGGCTACACAGTGTTCAGGAAAGGGTAGGAAGTGGGAGTGGTGTTTAATGCGAAGGAAAGCATAAGCAACAGAAATATATGGAACTCTTGGGGGGTGGTGCAGAAGTGCTGTGGGTCATCCTCAGGTCAGGAAATGGAGCCACTATTCAGACAGGTATGATGTACAGGCCTCCGGCACGAAGGGGGGGGGTGGGGAGGTAACGTTAGAAGCAACTGGCAAAATGGCAGAAAAGGAGGAGGTGTTGCTTGTGGGGGACTGCAATCTGCCAGATGTAGACTGAAGCCTCCCTGCTGCAGCTCAGACTAGTAGCAGGAACATTCTGGACTCTCTCCAGGGGGCATTCCTCAGGCAACTAGTCCGTGAACTCATTTGAGATGGGACAGTACTAGACCTGGTGCTTACTAACAGGGACAGTATTGCAGACGTCAAGGTGGGAAGCCATCTGGGGACCAGTGAACATCATACAGTGTGGTTCAACATAAGAACAGCTGTGGAATTAAACCACACAATGGCATGAGTCCTGGACTTCAGAAGGGCTGATTTTACTTAGAGGGTGAATGCCTCCGGAATGACCATGCAGGGGAGATGACCCAAGGGGGGGGATTGAAGAAAAGTGGGCCAAACAGAGGGCATAGTGAAGGCAACAAACCTCTGTGTCAAGCAAGTAAGCAAAAGTAAAAGGAAGAGGAGACCACTATGGTTCTCGAAGGAGGCAGCAGAAAAGGTAAAGACTAGAAGAGTGGCATTCTGAAGGTATAAGGAGACCCAGAGAGAGGAGGGATAGGGAAGTGTATCAGGGAGAAGAATGAGGCAGGCAAAGTAGTAAGGAGTGTAAAGGTGCAAACTGAGGAAAGCATAGCTTGGGGAGTATCACAAGGGAACAAGAGATTTTTTTTTAGCTATGTGAGCGAAAAAAAAGACAAAGGGAGGAATTGTACAGTTAAAGAGTTAGGGGTGATCAAATGGAGGGGGTCCAGAAAACAACATCGTGAATAAAAGGGGGGTCAAAGAAATTATTTATTCAACCTGATAAACCGGGAAGCGAGTCCCCGGACATTGGACAAATTCTATATTGGGGAACAAGAACACTATGACATTAAATAAGAACAAATTAGTTTTGGACTAATAGTACACTTTTTTTTTTCCTTTCCTTTTTTATAAGTTTGAGCTGTATGGTATAATTGTAATTAGGCACTATATGGAGGTGGATTTTTAGGGGGGGAATTGATATTACATGACTGGTGCTATGTATGTTTAGAGGAAGTTGTGTCAAATTCCCCTGTTTTGACTATTATCTGGGGTGGGTCAATTTGGGGAGTTTAGTGGTGGTTGTTGGGTTAGAGAGTCAGTATGTGTTGGGGTTATGGGCCAGGAAGGTGCACCTACTTGGCGGTCCAGTTGCATGGCCTCCACCCCTTTGAGCTTCCCTCATTGCCTGCAGAAGTTTATGGCAGATGCAGGGCTTTGGGGATAGCTGGGGGGAGAGGGTCAAGGTGGGGGGCAACACGAGTGGGTGCCGGGGAGACTTCGATTCAGGTGGTGAGGTCAGGAGGCAACCTGGGGCGAAATGAGAATTAGAGAGGGGTCCTCCCTGTCTGATTCCCATACTCAAGGGCTCTACCTCTGTGGGTGGGCAGGAAGCTACTCCAGCAGTCTTTCCTCATCCTACTTGGGCTGTGTTATGCAATGCCAGGTCGATCAGGAACAAGACTGCAATAATAGCGGACTTGATTTCCTCAGCAGACCTGGCATGAATCATAGAGACTTGGCTGGACGAAAATGCCATGTCCATTTTTGGAGGCAGCAGTGCTGGCCGAGTACTCTGTGATACACAGCCCTAGGAAGGATCGCAGAGGCGGGGGTGTGGCCATCTGTTTTAGAGCCAGTTTGGGCCTCACAGTGCTACCAGTGGGTTCTACCAGGTCATCTGAGTGTGTTGCCATGGGGGGGCCATAGGGTCCTCCTCGGTCTACCTCCTCCCAGTGGGGGGGTGGAGTTTCTGCAGACTTTGGAGATTTCGTCACCAGCCTGGTGCTTGAGTCCCCCAGATGGTTAATTCTGGGGGAGTTTCAATGCCAGGGTCAGTGACGGGGCTCTCACCATTTGGCTGTGATCTCCTGTAGATTACGGAGGCCCTGGGCCTGTTGCAGATTGTCACCTCTGTAACCCATTTGCATGGCCACAGTCTGGGCCTGGTGTTCACTCTGTGTCTTGAGGTCGATGACCTCAAGACTGATCCGATTGTTTGGTCAGATCATAGCACCGTGGGTTCACATCTGGGGACCCCCCTCTGTGGAGATAGTTCAGTATCGCCCTTTAAGGGGTTTGACACCAGCAGGACTACAGGTGATGCTTACCCTATCAGGTGTTGTGGCTGCATGTGCAATTGGGCTGGAGGAAGCTGTGGCAGCTTATAATAGGGCTGTTGGGGCAGCATTTGACTATCACACCCATCCATGTTTGACCTTTGTCTACTCGCCGAAGAGCCCCTGGTTTGATGGGAGCTTAGGGAGTTAAAGAGTAAGGGTCAAAGGTTAGAGCGGCACTGGAGGTGTTCTGGCCTAATGCAGAACAAATTGGCCCGGAGGACACATTATGTTGTCTATTGAGGCGTAATCTCCCGAAAGAAGGTTGATTTTTTTGTCTAGGGGAGATTGCTGCGGCAGAACCAGCTCAGGTGTTTTGCACAATAGATGGGCTATTACACCCAGTCTGTCTCCGTGTGGGAAGAGCGGGTTCAAGTATAAAGTGCAATGAGTTTACTCTGTTCTTTGCCGACAAGGTGGATCTAGGATACTTTGAGAAATAATTGGAGAATATACTGGCAGGAGCTTGAATTACAACTGAAGGGGGGGCAGAATGGGTCGCAGCACCCAGGTCCCCCTCTTCCAGTTGAAATCACTGGGGGAGCAGGGACAGCAGAAGGGGGCATGGGGCAGGGGGTTCTAAAGGATTGGGCATTCAGGTAACAAGCACGGGGGTTTAGAAAAGGGAGGGAGTAGGGGAAACAGAGGAGGGCTAGGGCACTAGGGGAGGAAGGAAGGAAGTTAGAGGGGTGGCACATGGTCAGATAAGAAGGGAAGGAAATCAGCAATGGTGGAGGGTGGTGTTCCTTAATGCTATATAGCTCTGGAACAAAATGGATGACCTACAGGCAATGACAACAGAGGCGGAGGTAGCACAGAGACATGGGCTACACCGAATGGCACCTCTCCATTCCAGGGTATACTCTCAACAAATGGGACAGGGAGAAGGGGATGGGGGTGGGGTTGCATTTTAGGTTAGGGAGGGTACCAGGGAGGAGACTGGGGAAGGGAAGGAAAGGGCAATGTGTGTACAACTTCAAACAGTAACGGGAAGGAAATTGAGGCTGGGTGTAATTCACAGGCCACCAAATCAGAACAAGGACAGGGAGTTGGATACCATGATCAGGATGGCAGTGAACAGGTATGAGATGGTGGTAGTGGGGACTTCAATTTGCCTAGGGTGGAATGGAGCATCCCATCCACTGCCTGCGCCAGTAGTCGCTTCATCCTGGATGCAGCTCAGGATGGGTTTCCAGTACATGGGCTGCTTGAACCTACACAAAGAGGGGGCCATCCTGGACCTGGTATTAATTAATAGGGTCTGATACATCAAGACAGAGGAGCCCTTGGGCAGCAGCAACCCCTGAATGGTGTGGTTCCAAGTGGATATGGGTAAGGAATCCACAAGTACGAAGATGAACTGCTAGACTTCAGGGAGGCCAATTATAAAATGATGGGCGACATACTGAGGCGACACCTAGCTAGCCTCAAGGATGGTATGGAAGTGTACAAACAGTGATCAAGGAGATGATAGCAGCTGTCACCAACACCTGTATTAGACAGAAAGAAAAACTTTAAAACCAAGAGACAAAGCTGGTTTGATGAGAACATGGGCAGAGGGGAAAAAAAGGGCTGCATACACAAGGTTTAGAAAGTCTGAACAGGATGAAGACAGGGACCACTTGGAGAAAGTTAAGGAGACAAGTAGGACTGTCAAGTAAGCCAAGGCTACAATGGAGTTGTAAACTGCAGAAGAGATCAAGAAGAGAGAAAAAGCCTTCTGGTATATCAGCAATAAGATGGAAGGAATAGTGAAAATAAAAAAAAAGGGAGTGATGGGTGGAAAGCAGTACTGAGAAGACAGAAGTATTGAACAAATACATCTGCTCTGTTTTCACTAAAGAGAAAGATGGACTAGTGCTGAAAGGGAGGAGGGAGGTTGGGGGGGGAGGGCTAAAGAAAGGATTCCAGAAGACAGGGTGAGAAAAGGGTTCGTGACACTGAAGGTAAAAATGCATCCAAAGGTGTTGAGAGATCTGGTGGCAGAACTGGCAGTCCACTGGCAGATCTAGTCAACAGCTCAGTAAATACGGGGGGTGGTACCACAGGACTGGAGAACCACACATGTGGTACTGCTGTACAAAAGTGTACCCAGAAGTGACCCTGGAAACTACAGGCTGGTCCGTCTGACCTCCATTGTTGGCAAGCTAAGGGAGACCATTCTGAAGGAAAAGACTTGTAGGCTTCCTGGAGGTGAATGGGCTCCAGAATGAGACAAGGGTTCAGGTCAGGGAGATTCTGTCAAACCAACCTGATCTCCTTCACTGACTGGGTAATGAAGGCAATAGACATGGGCCAAGCAGCTGTCATACTATACTTGGATTTCAGCAAGGCCTTTGTCATAAGAGACTGATCAATAAGCTGGATGACCTAGGCATGGGAACAGAGGAGTAATTTTGGTGTAAAGTTGGGGGAGACAGGAGTACTGAAATATTTCATATTACCTGTCCGGTGCCCTCACGGGTGCTACATACAGAAAGCAAATGACATTATTTCAACAAGCCATCCTTAAAGAGCTATTGGAGGAGCCAGCCCAGTGGTGCAGAGGGCTGAGGCATCTCTGTCTTACCTCGCAACACGCCAGCAACCCGGGTTTTGGAATGACCTTGGGACATCGGGGAGCAGGCACGGGGGGGTGGGAGCAGGACTGAGCTGCCCAATGGCGGCTCTCCTCTCCCAGGGAAATAAGGGTCACCCTCCTGCAGTCCCGCTGCCTCCGCGTGGAGGTCCGGTGGTGGCATATGGGTGGGTAAATGGCAACCAGTAGGGTGGGCATCCCATGAGTGCAGTGACACTTTAGGCAGCCTCCACATGCATACACTCATGCCAAGGACTTGAGGGGTAAAAATGGGGAAAAGCTAAACAAATAATTAAAAAAAAGCTGTTGGTGGTAGAGGAAAAACTTAAAGGACAAACAAATAACCCTCATTTTTTTATTTATCTTTCACTTACCCGAAGCAATCACAGTGTAGTCTGTTTTCATGGAATGGCATAGGGGTACTTCAAATCTTGAAATCTACACGTGTTTCTGATTTAGTAAAGTTTTAAAGAACCATTGTTTTGCTCCCTGTATACACATCCTCCTTGATGAGCTTTCCATCGTTGCGTGACTCGCGCATGCGCATCTGGTGCCGATCACATCACGGTAGCGAGACTAGTGACACTGCCAGCATGGCTGAGGGCGATATCCCTGACTTGAGCGAAGAGTTTGACTTGCTCTCAGTGGCCCAGCCTTATATGTTCGAGCAACTGAGGAGCAATAGAGCTGTAGAAGTTACTGCAGATGAGGCAAATTCCTCCGAAGAGGAAACGGAGCAGTCAGAAGATGGCGAGGGAGACAGGACTGCTCAGCCAGCTAGCGAGTGGTGGGTATTCCACACTACCTACATGTTTACCCATATTGCTGATGTGTTATGGCGTAATATAAAGCAACAGTTCACTGCTGACTCGGTGTATATGGCGATTTACCGTCCCATTTATGTTAATTTTTCCAGGTTCTCCCACTGATGCTGTGCCATCGCTCAGCATGTCGTATAAAGAACAGTTACACAAGACCGTACCGTAACAGTATTTCTTCTAGGAATGTCTCTTGGAGCAAGTCATTACTTCTGGGAGTTCCCAGCAGGTGGCGCGATCACACGGCAGCTTCTTCCAGCAGTCTCCACACCAGGAACCACCCACATGACCTCACTTCCTGGGCTGTGCCTATAAAAGTGGGTGGTTCCTAGCACTCATCGTTCCCTACTGGTTTCATCTTGCAGTGGCGAGGGTCCGAGGGGAACAAGGTACCAGAGCATCCCAACCCTATCAGTGTTTTCCCTATAATAGAAGGTAGGGGGTCAGAGGGAGGGAAGCTACTTACTGCAAGAGACATTCCTAGAAGATAGTACAGTTACGTAGGAACTTACCGTAACAGTAGATCTTCGAGAGAGGTTCCTTCAGTAGGTCATCACATATAGGACAGGCACCACCTGGCATCGGGCCGCACGGCAGACTTTTCTAGCAATACCTGATGGGGGACCACCCACCCGACGTCATGTGACTGACATCAGCATGACTGTATATAGTGGGCGGTCCCCACGCCCGCCCTTCAGTTCTCCCGCCAGAGCCAGGAAGAAGCCTGACATCAGGAGCGAACAGGATTTGGAGTCCCTGTAAAACATAAAATGAGGGGAAGGAGGGATAAATATGACCTACTAAAGGAACCTCTCTCGAAGATCTACTGTTTCGGTAAGTTTCTACATAAACGTACTAACTTCGAGAGGGTTCCTTCAATAGGTCATCACATATAGGACGGAGTCCCAAGCAGTCCCTCCAAGGAGAGACCGCGAGAAACTAGGGAGAAGAAAACAACTAACTCCAACGGAAAAAACTGAAGTCCAGAAAGGACCCAGTCTAGGACAGAAGGCCCTGCAGGACAGCTAGGCCAAAGCCAGCCCTCCGCCTAGAAGCAATGTCCAGACTATAATGTTTGGTAAAGGTATGGACAGAACTCCAAGTAGTGGCAGCACAAATGTCAGCCGCGGAAACGTTCCGGAGGAAGGCCGCGGAAGCAGCCATGCCCCTAGTAGAATGACCTCTGATGGTACCCAGCAGATGTTTATCGTACATCTGGTAACAGTATCGAATGCAGTTGCCTAACCATTTGGAAAGGCCCCGCTTAGAAACCGGTTTGCCCTTCGATCTCGGGGTGAAGGAGACAAAACAACTGGATGCAAGAGCGGAATTCTTTGGTCCGATGGGTGTAGCAGTGGAGAATCCGATGGACATTCATCTTATGAAGGAGTGCCTCACCTCTGTTAGAGGGGGACAGATAATACACTGGAAGTTCTACTGACTGATTCAGCATGGCTTCACGCACCACCTTGGGAAGAAACCTCAGATGAGTTCTGAGGACCGCCCGGTCCCTATGGAAAATCAAGTAGGGCTCCTTGCAGACTAGAGCATGAAGCTCCAAAATCCTTCGGGCTGACGTGATAGCCACGAGAAAAAGCACCTTCAAAGACAGGAAGCGCAAATCACAGCTCATAGCCGGCTCAAAAGGAGGAAGGGTGAGTTTTTCCAGTACAACGTTCAAGTCCCAAGGTGGGGCTGGGCTGCGGATGGGGGGGTTTCAGATGGAGAATCCCTTTCAGAAAGGTTTTTGAGACTTCCAACTGAGCCACGGGTTTACCATCCACTAGCTCATGGTACGCTGAGATAGCCGAGATATGGACCTTTAAGGAAGAGTAGGGCAGACCAGAGTCTGACAAGTGAAGGAGGTATTCCATGACTTGCAGGGCCGAGCCAGAGAAAGGGTTCCAGCACTTAGCGGTCACCCAAATGGAAAACCGCTTCCACTTCATGGCGTAAGTGGAACGGGTAGACAGTTTCCTGGCCTCGATGAGGACTTAAGCAACCCTGGAGGAAACCCTGAAGCAGGATATCGCTATGTCTGTAGGAGCCAGGCATGTAGATGCAGGGTCCTGAGCCCCGGGTGTACTAGTCGAACTTGATCCTGGGTCATGAGTCATTGGAAGTGGAACTGGTGGTTCCCGGAAAAGCTGCTGTAGCAGTGGGAACCAGATCTGTCTCGGCCAGAGAGGAGCGATGAGGATCATCTTTGCCCTCTCCGCCTGGAGTTTGAGGAGAACCCTCTGCAGAATGGGAAACGGAGGGAAATCGTACAAGAATTTCCCTGTCCAGGACAGAGACAACACGTCACTCCAAAAGCACCTGGCTCTGACCCAGCAAGCAAAACTTGGGAAGTTTTGCATTGTATTGGGAGGCGAAGAGGTCGATTTCCGGACGTCCCCAATTTTGGAAGATGGATTCCGCCACTTCCTGAAGTAGTTCCCACTTGTGAGCTAGGGTCTGATACCTGCTGAGACTGTCCGCCAGGACGTTTAAAACACCTGGAACGTGCACGGCCACTAGGACCAAATGGTGCTGGACTGCCCAGATCCACACCCGCGTCGCCTCCCTGCACGGGGGTATGACCAGGTTCCTCCTTGTTTGTTGATATACCAAACTACTGACATATTGTCCGTTTGGATTAGCAGTGATCCCTTTGGAAGGAGGGTCTGAAAGGCCTGTAACGCGTACAGGACCGCCCTCAACTCCAGAACACTGATGTGGAGAGAAGTCTCCAAGCCGGACCATAGTCCCTGTGCTTGGTGTTCCCCAAGGTGAGCTCCCCATCCCATATTAGAGGCATCCGCGGTGAGGGTGGCTACTGGTGCAGATTTTCGAAAGGGAAGCCCCAGAGAAAGATTGCGAGAATCCTTCCACCATTGTAAGTCTTTCTGAACTGCTGAGGAGACAAGGACCGGATGGTCCAGGTCGTCCAGGAGCTGATCCCACTGCACCTGCAAGGACCACTGAGTAATCCTCACATGGAGCCTCGCAAGTGAAATGGTAGTTATGGACGCCGCCATCAGGCCCAGAAGGCGAAGGACTTCTCGAGCAGGGATGATCCTGAGAGAAGCCACCTTGGAGGCCTGACAGACAAGGGTCTCCATTCTGTCTGGAGGAAGGAAGGCTCTGCACTGGACCATATCCAGAACTGCCTCAATAAACTGAAGTCTCTGGGCAGGGATAAGGGATGACTTGGGAACAATGACCGTGATCCCTAGTCTGCTGAAAAGGTCCTGGGTAAAGGACAGAGCCTCCAGCAAGGAATCCCTGGACAGAGTTGAAATCAACCAGTCGTCCAGGTAGGGGAAGACCGCAATGCCCCTGTGGCATAGAAACGCCGCGACCACTGCAAGGCACTTGGTAAAAACCCGTGGTGCCGAAGACAGGCCAAAGGGGAGCGCCCGGAACTGGAAGTGTTCTCCATGGAAATGAAAACCCAGGAATCGGCAGTGGCTGGGGTTAATAGGAATGTGCAGGTAAACATCCTGCACATCCAGGGCACAGAGCCAGTGGTTCTCCATGAGGAGAGGAAGAAGGCTCTGGAGCGTCAGCATTCGAAATTTTTTGTACTCGACAAACCAATTTAGCTGGCTTAGGTAGAGTATGGGTCTGAAATCCCCGGTCTTTTTTGGAACCAGGAAAAAATGGGAATAAAATCTCTTTCCCCTTTGCTCGAAGGGGACGTGCTCGATCGCTTCTTTGAGCAAGAGCAAATTTACCTCCTCGCAAACGAGGAGAGCCTGGTCCTGAGAATAAGAGAACTTTGTGGGTAGAGTTTCTGGAGGAATCTCAAGAAATTCTATGGTGTGTCCGACAGACACTAGTTGCAGGACCCATTCATCAGAGGTGATCGCCTCCACTCCTGCGCAGAAGAGGGTGAACCTCCCCCCCCACCTGCTCCCTGTGCGAGACTGAGAAGGCGGTGGGGCCGAGGAGTCAAGAAGTGGCGGGATGTTCAGGGGGAGGGCCTCCTGAACATCTCTCATTTTTGGAGGCAGGAGGGGTGGCTGTACCTGTGGCCTTTTGCTTCCCTTGGTGGTGCGCCCGAGCATTCTTTCTCTGCCTCCAGGTCCTTTTCCGAAAGGGGTGCGGCTGCTGCTGCTGTTGAGAGCCCGATCGGTACACAGACCGGACAGACCTAAGTGCAACTCCCTTGTCTTGTAGGTCTGTGATAATATCCTTGGTGTCCCCACCAAAAAGGACAGAGCCCCTGAAAGGGGCACTCAATCGCCGACTGGACCCCATTAGCGAGGCCAGAAAGGTGAAGCCAGGAATGCCATCTGAGGGCAACGGCAGTTGCAGAGGTACAGGCCACTGAGTCGATGGAGTTGTAAGTGGCGTGTAAAGCGTGCCTACAAGAAACCTTGGCGAGACGGAGATCCTTAGCAAGGTCCTCCTTTAAAGACGAGGGATCCATGGACTGGACCTGTGCTTCCAGCCTGGCCAGGGTCACTTTCTGATGGGACACCATGTGGGCCACGTAACTGAGGGACCGGAGGGCGCATGTGGCTGAGGAATGTGTCTCGTTCCCGAACTGGTCCATCTGCCTCGACTCTTTGTCCGGAGGAGTAGTGCTCATGTGCTTGGGCGCTGAAGAGCGATCATGAGCCGTCGAGATGACCACAGAGTCAGCCTTGGGATGGGCCTTTAAGAAAGGAGCATTCTTCGGCACCTGGTAAATTCTGTCCGCCCACTGGGATAGAATGAGGCATCTGCCAGACGGTAGTGGTGAGGTCTTGATGAGGGGCCATCCAAGGAGGAATGGGGATGGGAGACAGAGACTCTAAGTCTAGGTGTTCCACGAGCCTCTGTTTCATGGGGTCCTGTTCCTCTGACTCCTAGTCAAAATAGTCCTTCATGGCCCTCGAGAGGTCGGAGTAGGCAGGGTCTTCTTGTGGAGACTTTGGCGAGACCTTGCCCCTCGTGTCCTCAGGGACCTCTTCAGAGGAATCTTCCCTTCCCTCTGGAACTGTCATCATCATCGTCACCACCACCACCACCAACCACCCCCTCGAGAGAACGGCGTCTGGTGTCCAGAAGGAAAACGTCCTGTCGAGTCTTCTGAGATGTGGACAGTGGCTATGGACGAACTGCTCGGGGAAGGGGACCTAGGAGAAGCACAGTGCATTAGGGAGCCTAGTCTCCCAGGTTCAAGACCAACTCCGACCAAGCCCCCAGCCACCAAGACTGAATCAAAGTCTTGAAATCCGGGGTAACCGGAGGAGGGGGAAGTGGAGCAGGCTGAGGCTGAGGGGGGAAGAGAAGGAGGGGGAGGTATAACCGGTGGTAGATAGTAGCCCTGGAATCTCGTATAATTGGAATAGGGATTAAATCAAGGGTAGAACTGTCCCAGGTTACTCCATTCCGGAGTGGGACTCCCCCACCGTTTAGTGGTCCCCAGTATACCACAACAGGTAATGCAGAACAATTCGGGGTCGGGTATAAACCCCCGTTGTCAGATCAGGCATCGGGGAACCCACGCCGACCCGCTGTCGTATATATAGGTTGATGGCCCGGCATTGGGACAGCCTATCGGGGAACCAACGTCGGAACCGGCACCAACCGATTTGGCGTCAGAACCGGATGAAGGGGCCCAGGTGTCTGGGCCGGATCCGACAATGGGGTTAAAGGCAAAAGCCGATCAGCCGGTCCCGGCTACGGGACTTTTGTCGGGATAACTGGCATCAGAGGAGGCACCGGAAACCCGCCAGAAGTCGGAGGAAGGGCCTCCACAGTCAGGCCGGTATGCCGAAGAGGAGCCTCCTTGTCCTTGACCCCAGAGGGGGAATGCGAAGCCGAGACATCGACAGGGTCGATGGTCTCTCCGCTCGTATCGCCGGACGTATTCGGCCTGTAGAATTGCTGGGCACGGGTGGAGAGGAGGAGGTCCCGCCAGTGAGGTGTCGCGACCCCGACGGGGAAATTCAAGCCCGCAGGCGGTCGGCCAGGGACGGGCCAATTTAGCAGGCAGGGTCAGGCAGTCAGGGAGGATCCACCGCCAACTTATCAACTGGAGATGGGCAACTGCCCCCAGCCAGGGGAGCCGACTTATCGGCCAAGACAGCGCAGTCGGAGGAGGAGGAGCAGACGGACGACTTATCTGCTGGAGTTTTGTCAGACTTACTGTCTGGTTTTCTGGGTAGCAGCTGGTCCTTGCTCATCGAGGGCCTGGCGTCATCCGCAGAGCGAGCCTGCTCCCTAGACTTCTCCTTGTGCTTTTTTGAGGGAGAAGATTTTTTAGATGAATCCCGGAGACGATCCATTTTCTTCTCTAAGGAAGCTAAGCGGGCTTTTAGTAAGTGGGCCTCCAAAGCCTGCTGTCTCCGCTTTTTTGTGGCCTGCTAAAGGATTGACACTCAGGCAGTGGAGGACTGGATGGTCCGACCTAGACAGAAAACGCACTCGGAGTGACCATCTTTGTGAGAGATCTGCATGTCACTGGACGAGCACTTCTTCTTGGGTAAAGACATAAGGAAGAACACGAATTTGAAGAAAAAATGGCAGCGAGGGATAAACTGACGCAAAGAACTTTCTCAACTATCGCCAACTAGAAGTCTGCAATGCGACTGACACGGGGCGACGGTGGGAAAGAACTGGAGGGCGGGCATGGGAATTGCCCACTATATACAGTCACTTCGACTTGTGTCACCGCGGACATCGGGTGGGCGGCCGTCCTCCCGCCAGGTAATGCTAGAAAAGTTCGCTTGGCGCGCCCGACGCTAGGGTGGCCAGTCCTATATATGATGACCTACTGAAGAAATCCTCTCAAATTAAGATCTACTGTACGGTAAGGTCTTACATAACTGATCTATCTTCCACGGAATGGTCTCTTGCAGTAAGTCATTACTTCTGGGAGATTCCCAAGCTGTTATATGCCAGTGGGGTGGGTGGGGGCAACGCTCCTTGTGCCATATAGAGAAGTGTGGTCGGATGACCAGTGCGTGCTAAAGGCAGTATCCCAGTACATTGCCTAGTAAAGAGTCATACTCCGTGCGTAGGCAACTGCATGATATTATCAGTTATAAAATCATTGTTGAAGCAAACCAGGTTGGCTGGTAGTAGTTGTTTGAGGAGTTAGGCTGATTCAAACGCGATCTGGGTAATAAGTCATTTGATAAAGTCAGCCTTATAATGGAGTGACAGATATGTTCCAGTGGCTTGCGTGTGAAAAGACAGAACTTATGGTAATAAGGATACTGAATAAGAGGTTATACTTACGATGTATCTCTGGAGTATTTTTCAGTTATCTATTTTTTGTTATAAATGAACAAAGTGCTACATTATGCAGTCATAGAAGCAGTTAGAATTATACGGGGCTCAGATAGTTGAGCAAGCATCCAAATGATACAAATGTTTCCATTAAGGAGTGCTACTGTGTAGCCGGTCAGTGCAGTCTATGTCTGCCAAATCATTGTAGATGGTGTAAAGGTATCCATTTTGGAATGCATAGGTTACATAAGTAATATTCAGAAGATGTTTGTTACAATTTCACAAAGGAGACAATGTATCCATCTCATAAGGTAACCTAGTGGCTCTTAGTGGAGCCAGTACAAATGAGACAATGTATCTATTTTGTAATGTAACTTAGTGGCTCTTAATAGAGTCAGTAGAGGATGTGTGCTGTGTAGTTAAATAGTACACCCAGTTTAGGGTAAAAATTGTGAAATCCAAGAGAGGAGTTTTGATATTTCATCCTGTAGTAGTAATCTTATTTACAAGGGAGTCCCAAGCAGTATGCGAGGGAATGCAGCCTTCTCAGGTATTAACATGAAAGGTTAGCATGTTGAGCCCTTTATTTATTCTGTTGGGTAAACAGATATCCAAACAAAGGCCCAAATGGTCCATAGATATGGGCCTTATGGCCTCATCCAAGGCAAATATTTAACACAACATTGTGCAGTGGGGATTGTGCCACGCACCTTACATAAGTAATGGTTGGCATCAGCCCCGGTTGAGGTTGGAGACAAAGTCCACCATAAGAAGGCTTTGTATGATGCATGCGAGATCCAAATGTGATTGTCGCAATGACCCGTGCTTGGTCTCCACTTAAATATGCCCATTATTAGGGATATACACCTCCTTGGTATAGGTTCTGTAAGAGTTGGGTCTGGAATGCCAAGATTATTCTGGTATGTAGCATAGGTTCCATACAAATCAGTAACCAAGTATTCTGAGAATCTGGGTAGTGTTTGTCATAAATTCTAGAACAGACAGGGGTATTAGTCATCCCTGTGAAAGTGAGTCTTGTCGTCTTATGTGGTTTCGATGTATGTTTGAGCCCAGATATCATGACATGTTATGAAAAACATGTCCAATAGTAGGAATCCTTAGGATCATAGATCAACATATGGGCCCATAATAATTATTTATGAGAATAGTGGGCAGTATAGATGTATGTCTGGTAGTAATGTGACCATACACTCTGAAGGCATGGAGGTGCATGAAACACACATATGCATATACATATACATATACACATATATATCTATATATATATATATACACACACACACACACACACACACACACACACACACACACATACATACATATATATATATATACACACATACACACACACACACATTTACATACACACACACACACACACACACATTTTATATACATATACACACACAGGTACACACACATAGAAATTTTTTTGTTTGTTTTCCTTTTTCATGAGGTGTGCCTCTATAATATACAGGAGATTGTCCTCATAGTATATGGAGTAAAATTAAGGCATTGCTATTAGCCAGTTATGGGTCCCTGAATAGTGGGCGCCAAAGAATTAATCTCTGTTGTTGGAGGAATAATTTATTGAATTCATAAGAAGGACCTGCGTAGTCGATTGTGGAGGTATAAATGCTGCGATATCGTCAACAATGTAGATACCCCTTAGTAACAGTAGGGGTAATATGCAAGTCCTGTAGATGAATAAAGTAGTCCCATAGTGGAGTACATGGGTAACATCAACGGGAGTGGTTTTTGCCCCATTGATAAATGCAAAAGACCCCGTGCCTTGTCGACAGAGGAGGGCTGCCGCCAACGAGGAGTTGTCCCGTCAGTGAGAATATATGAAATTCTTAAGTGCTGTCGACGGTGTAATATAACCCATTGACAATATATATTGCAGAGCATGCTCCGTCGATGGTGAAATATTGCTCTCATTGACAATGAAAGAGGTAGAGCATGCCCCGTCAACGGTAGAGTGTGTCTTGCTGATGCAGGATAATGGAAGGCATGCTCCATCAATGGTGGAATGTGTTCAGTTGACGATGAAGAATACAAGGCATGCTCCATCGATGGTGGAACTTCTCTCGTGGAAGAGGTAGGGCATGCCCTGTCTATGGTAGAGTGTGTCTCGTTGACGGTGGATAATGGAGGGCATGCTCCGTCAATGGTGGAACATCTTCTGTCGAAGATGGGATAGGTAGAGCATGCCCTGTTGACGGTGAAGTGTGTCTCGTCGACTGTGGATGATAGGGAGCATGCTCCGACGAGGGTGGAATGTGCTCAGTCGACGACGAGAAATATAAGGCATGCTCCGTTGACGATGGATGATGGAGAGCCTGCTCCGTCGATGGGGGAATGGCTCTAGTCAACGATGGATAATGCATAGCATGCTCCGACAACAGGGGAATGGCTCTCGGTGACTATGGATGATGGAGAGCATGCTCAGTCGATGGTAGAGTGTGTCTTGTCGACGAGGAGTTATACCTTGTATGTTCTGTTGATGGTGGTTTTAGGTAGTACCGTCTATGATGAAGTGTCGTTGACAGGGAATGTACTCAGATGATGAGAATGTAAAAGCAGTATGCTCCATCGATGGGGGTAAGCCCGTCGATGGGAGAGGCGTTCATCAAAAGAAGAATGTGCAAGGCCCCCCCGTCGACGGAGAATGGACTTCCCGTTGCTGAGAATCATGTAGGAGGCCTCCGTTGACGACAAAAGATATGTAGGAATCTTCCGTCGATGGGGAATGAACATCCTGTCGACAAGTAAGTCATATAAGGCCTCCGATGACGGGGAATGGATTCATCTATGAGAAGTATGTAGAAGGCCTCCGTCGATGGGGAATGTGCATCTGTCAATGGGAGCATAGTGTAAGCCTCTATGGTGTATGCTGGAGGCCTCAGTCAATGAGGAATGTGCATCTGTCAACGAGAGTATAATGTAAGCCTCTGTTCTATGTTCCTTTGATGAAGAAGATGTAGAAATGTCTGCCGTTGATGGGGTATTTGCCTCCCATCTATGAAGCTTGCCCCTTTGAAGAGGTCTTGATAGTAGATAGGACTGTTGGATCACGGTCAGGCAGGACTTGTAATGAAGGTATTTCCTTCTCTTTTCTTTTGAAGATGACTCAGTGGTACTGGGGTCGTAAACACGAGCCCACTGAGTTTGCAACATAGAAGTTTTTTCTTCCATCATATGTGTAACCTTTTGGTTTCAGGTCATCAAGTAAGGCTCTTGGCCTAATTGTAGATATGGTGCAGTGTTTTTTAAGCCCAGGCACCCCAAGCCGGAAGATGAAAGTTCAATTGTTTTCTGAGACTTGCTTGCAGAAGATTGTTCTAGCTGCTGAGCGAGCTGAAGCTGGCAGGAAAATGAACGAGTGCCAGGAACCACCCACTTTTATAGGCACAGCCCAGGAAGTGAGGTCATGTGGGTGGTTCCTGGTGTGGAGACTACTGGAAGAAGCTGCCATGTGACAGCACCACCTGCTGGAAACTCCCAGAAGTAATGACTTACTGCAAGAGATCATTCTGTGGAAGATCTTGTGTTGTGTTTTCAACTGCATATGCCCCTCTTCTGCTGGTGTGACCCATTTCTACCTTTCACGCCACTGCAGGCTTCTCACCCCACAGCTGAAAGTGCATGCCCCTAGGGAGACAGCAGTGGATGTTGTGATACCTTTTTTCATAGTTGTCTTTTCCTATTGCTGTCAGTGTATGATTTCCCCATGGCAAGTTATACTAGGTGAGGCCTTATCAGTGTTTACTACAATGGCATCACCACCTCCCACCAGATGCTAGTGATTCCTCTGCCTGTACACCACAGCACAGCAACACACACACACACACACACACACACACACACACACACAACACCCCCCACCCACCCATGCTTCGTGTTCTGCATTGATAAGTTCATGTCTTCCAAAATTATAACCCGTATATCCCTTTCTTTGATGACTGACAGCACCTGCCATTAGATCAGACAGCTCTTATCAGTGGTCCCTCTTGTCATGTGCATTGTTTTGCAGTACTTTTCATTCAATGTAAGTTTCCACACATCTGAGTACTTGTCCATCATCCCCAAGTCTTTCAGCATTATAGCCTGGCAGTATAGCCTACAGGCTAAAGTAATGAGCTGTAAATGAGCTTGGTACATCCAGCCAACCATAACTTGGTTTGATTCTCACAACCTCCACTTGCACACTGTGTGACTCTGAGCAAGTCACTTCACCATCCAGTGCTCCCCTGAAAACAGGCACTTGTGCCTAGTGTGCCTTAACCGATTACCAAACACTAAAAAAAATCATTTACGACACCCCTTCTTGATTATTCACACGGTTTCAGATTTTGGTGTACTGTACTAACAGACCTTTCCATCAATCCCTTCTGCACTGCAGTAAGTAATAAATTGAATATGACTGGTTCCATGAATGATCCATGAGGTAGACTGCTGCCTAACTCCCAGTTCTCATTTACCATCTCCCTCTGTCTCCTGTCTGTCATGCAGTGGTTACGTTTTTGTCCACTGACCATACTACCAGTCTTGTTAAGCAGTCTTGTGTGTGTGTGTGTGTGTGTGTGTGTGTGTGCCGGTGTACGTCCTTGCTGAAATTTAGTTTTGCATCATCCAGTGCCACACTATGATTTACTTATTCTGTCACCCACTGAAGTAATGTACAAGACTGACTCCGTTTGCCCCCCCCCAACCCCCGTGTCAGCAACACCACTTTTTCACGTACATGTTGCTGGTGCCACGGCTTAGCTGTCACAGCACTCACCGTGTGCTTCCTGGTGTCGTGAGGCACTGGTGGTTATACCACATGTCAGGGATGTTTTGTTGACCAAAATCCAGGCTGACTGAGTTGATAGACCCCTGGTGGCTCCCTTATCCATCCATAATTGTCCATATAATGTTGGTAGCAAATTGTAATCAAGCAAAAAAAAAAAAAAAAAGGTGGTGTCACAAAGTGGTCAGGCACTATGCCGTTATGTCATCGACCAAGGCTCGGGTCAGCACAGGGTCTCTGTGTAGCCTGCATGTGTATGGAGGTAGTAGCAGGTAGCTCTCCTCACCTGTGTGGCCTTCCCCATCACCAGGATTTAATCCATCACTTTATGTTGGTATGTTGTCAGTGCAGGTGGGAGTGGGCAGCAAGTAGTGATGTAGTGCCCCAGAATTCACCATGCATATGCCTCTACATGTGTGTGTGTCCTTCCGATTCCGGACATGTAGAAAACAGTGTTAACATTGGTGGTGTACATACATAATATAAATAAGTTATAAGAGAAAAAAATTGTACTCTCAAACAGTGCGTGAGTTTTGAGTGTTATTTTACCACACAACAGTTTTCTATGATTTATCAGTGCAATACAGTCATCACTCCTCCAAACAATTTGGAACATTAGCCTATTAAACAGGCCAGAAGAGCCTCCAGGACTCACCTCCACTGAAAATCATTTGTCTTCTGTGTATCCTCCATAGGAGACCCTGCAGGTAGTGTCCTGTGTACTTTAGATGGTATGCCCTCGCTGTTGCATGATCGGCGTAGTGATTGGTAATTATTATTATTTATTTATTTTTTTAAAATATGACCCCCAAGTGGAGTAGTCCGATGTGTCCTTCCTACACCGAGATCCATAGTTAGTGTCTGTAGTTGCAGCCTGTGTTTGCGAGCTGGAGTCTAGGTTACATGTTTCCTTCACTGTTATGCTTACCTGGCTATAGGTGTGTGCAGTGACTGTGTCTTCCTCTCCACTACTCCAAGGCCAGTGTTACTTAACCCAATGGTCGTGATGTCTATACAACCATTTATGATGATGGATGGGTCCAGAGCACCATAGATGTCTCGCGGCCTTATTCAGGGTGATGAGATCTAATCCCTTATGATAGTGGAGGGTATCCTTCCTTCTATGAGTAGCATCAGTGGAAGATTTCTTTCTATTAAGGTGTAGTGAACAACCAGTAAGGGAATGCTTGGTGAACCGTACCTCTTAAGCAAACTCTTTTGCATGGGTGGGTGAGGGTGGAGTGTGAGAAGAAATGCCTGCTATGTGACAAGGCAGAAACTAAACTTCCCCCATATGAGTAAATAAAAATTGTAGATGTTGGTGTCAACAGTGAGTGCCGCACGTAGTTGTACCACACTAGTGATTGTAGTGTTTCTGTTTTGCAGGTGTGTGTGGAAATTGCACTGAAATGGGCACAGCCGTTAAATGCATCTGTTGCCAGGTTTCAGCTGTACTAGCCCAATATGAGGAGGAACATGTGCACTGCCGAAACGTCATTTTGGTGGCATACTACGAGTATGAATTTATGAAAGGTCCCTTGGATGATGCCATACCTTTTAATGAGTGAGTATGACAAAGTTTTGTAGATTCTAGCTGCCTAAAGATTTTTTTCCGGCACAGATATGGTTATGGAAAATTGCAACAAATATAGGTAGTTATGAAGCAGGTTCATCTTCACCAGTTTACCCTGCCAAGGAGCATAAGAGGGAGATCTCTCCATGTGTCACAGTCCTCTGTTATAATGGTAAGGGGCTGTAGTTCCTCAGGACTAGTTGATTAATTGTGGCAGGGATCCTGATTACCAGATATTTAATAAAGTCAAGTACTTGGAGACCCAAAGGGTTCTGTGTGATGGCTTCTCTGTGTAACTTCCCAACTGGCATGATTTCACTGTTTGCCCAGTTCATTTCATGACCTGATAGGGCTATATATTCAGCCAGCAGGGATGGGACATTTTGGAGGCCCTCTGCTGGGGTTAGCAGGTAAAGCAGAACTTCATCTGCAAATACTGCAGTTTTGTGTTCACCACCCGATTTAAACCCCTCAATTCCTGGGTAGTTTCAAATGGCATATCAAGGGTCTCTAATGTCATGACATACTAAAGAGGACAGTGGATAGCTGTGTCTAGTCCCCCTACTAAGGATGAAGGAAGGAGGCAGTGAACCATTGAGATTTGCGCAGTTGTAGAAGCACACAGAGTCCTGCTCCACCTGATAGGCTTGTCTCCTAAGCCAAACTCTTGCACTGTGGCAAACATGCATCCCCACTGCTGCAGTCAAAGGCCTTCTCTGCATTTAGGGCAAGGACCACTGCCCAGAAGTGTGTCCTGATTTCATGCATAATTATGAATCATACTTGGGGTTCTATGAATGTGCTTTCCTTGTCTTCCCTAAACAACGTCCCCGGTCCTGATGAATAATAATAATAATAAAAATAATAATATAATTAAACTGTATTTATTTAGCGCCTTTCAAGCACCAAGGCGCTGTACAGATGAATCATAAAATCAAAATATACATATAAAATCAGCATTCACAGCAGCATCAATCCACGAAAGTCTTGCTCCACAAAAAAGTCTTAAAATCCCGCTTAAAGGATTCCAGGGTCGTGCATTCCCTAAGCCGGTGAGGCAGAGAGTTCCAGAGGGTTGGGACCGCAAACACAAAGGCCCTAGCCCCAGAAGACTTCAGTACAACCCTTGGAACCTCTAGCAACCCCTTGTCGGCTGAACAGAGCTGTTGCAAGGGGCGGTAAGGAATCAGAAGCTCTTTCAAGTAGTCGGGGCAGAGTCTGTGCAGGGCTTTGAAGGTCAAAAGACCTACTTTAAAGGTGATCCGCCACTGTATAGGCAGCCAGTGCAGATCGCACAGCACAGGGGTAATGTGTCCTTCTAGTCACCCCTGTCATTAACCTTGCAGCAGCGTTCTGCACTAGCTGCAAGCGGCGGATATCAACCCCAGGAAGCCCCAAGTAAAGGGAGTTGCAATAGTCAAGGCGAGATGTCACGAAAGCATGGACCAACACGGGTAAATCACTGGACGGAACAAGGCATTTCACCCTGGCAATGTTCCTAAGATGGTAAAATGCGGACTTAACGACTGCTGACACCTGATGACGAAGAGTCAGCCCGTGTCAAGTACCACTCCCAGGTTACGCACCCGCTCAGAGGTAAGAATCAGATTCCCCCAGCAATATGCCAGAGGACTGACCAGACCCCAACCCCTGTCCCACGACTCGGGTCCACAACCATACCCTCAGTCTTACCGGTGTTCAACTTTAACCAGCTCGTATTCATCCAGTCCTGGATTTCAGCGAGGCAGCTATTAAATACCGAGACAGCACTAACCTGGTCGGGGGCCAAAGACAGGTAGAGCTGGGTATCACCAGCATAGCAGTGAAACCTCAGCCCATACCTTCTTACAATGTCTCTGAGGGGCAGCATATACACTGCAAACAACATGGGGGAAAATCACCGAGCCCTCGGGGGACACCACATTGCAGAGGGAAAGGGTCAGAGGAAAAAATCCGACACAACTCTCTGCGTTCTCCCAGATAGGAAAGATGAAAACCATCTGAGCACTGTACAAGACAGTCCACAGATGGACTCCAGACGCTCAAGCAGAACCCCATGGTCTACAGTGTCAAAGGCTGAAGAGAGATCAAGGAGGACCAAGATAGAGCAGTTCCTCTGATCTCTCGCCATCAAGAGATCATTGAGCACCCGAACCAGAGCAGTCTCGGTACTATGCCTCTTACGAAAACCAGACTGGAGAGGTTCATAGATATTGTTGATGGTCAAATGGTCCTCCAGCTGGTTTGCCACTATCTTCTCAATAACCTTCCCAATAAAGGGAAGGTTAGAGATTGGTCTGTAGTTGGAAAAAAATATCTGGGTCCAAAGAAGCCTTCTTCAAAAGGGGAGTCACCACAGCTTCCTTTAAGGAGCTAGGAAACTCACCCAATTCTAGGGAGCACCAGATTATTTGAACCAGAAACGGGTCAACAATCTCAACACAACCCAAAATCAGGGAGGTAGGACCCGGATCTAAACTACAGCACGTAGGGCGCATCCCCTGGATGATCCGCATAATATCACTGAACATCAGCAGGTCAAAGGAACACCAGGCGGCAGAGGATTCTGTGACCAAACGCCGACCAACAGCTTCCCCCTTAGAGTGTGTCAGACGGATCTCGGATCTGATGTCGGCAACCTTATTCGCAAAGAATTGAGCAATCTCGTCACACTACTTTTGTGAAAAGGCTCGACGGAGCTGGAGACAGGCAGGGTTGCACAGCCTGTCCACAGTTCTGAAGAGCTGAGCCGGTCGATTTGAGCAACAGAGATCTCCCTGGACAGGAATTCTGCCTTCTTATAGGAGATCTCTTGATTGGTAGAGCCGTAATGCTCCTCCAAACCAAGGCGGTCGGCATCTAGAGCAGATTTCCTCCAACGGCGCTCTAACCGTCGTCCCACACGTCGCAACTCCCTCAAGGACCCATCGAACCATGGGGCCTGAGGGTGGAGAGAGAGGGGAAGAACACAGACAGGAGCAATCGAGTCCAGGGCCAAGGAAATGGCCTGATTATACCAGTGAATACACTGGTGCAATACGGCCTACAACTAGGCTGCAATTTTGGGGCTATAATTTTATAATCTGCAGTTAGACACATAAGGCAGTATGAGGCACAGATACTGAGGTCTTTGCCCTGCTTCAGGAGCACAGTGATAAAGGCAGACCACATAGAGGGGGCAACTCACCACACCCCAGACTCTCCTCAGTCATATCTTGCAATGAATCAGTGCATAGTGGGTTAAATGCCTTTATGAAATCAGTAGGCAGCCTGTACGTCCCAGGAGCCTTAGCCCTTCCCCCACCCCACTGACTTCCTATCACCCATAGGAGCTCCTTCCAGTTCAACAGCTGGTCCAATTACTGGGGCGCCTCAGCACAGATGGGAAAAAATACCATTCTTTTGAAAAGTAGTGCAGCTGGTCTGGGCTTGGGGACACCTCTGTGGTATATAATCTCAAGTAGAAGTAATTATAATCCTACCTGATTTCCTCTCTGTCTGTTACCAGATCCCGCCCCCCCCAAAAAAAAATCACTCTGCATATGTAAGACAGCTCCCTGCCCCCTTTTTTTATTTTTTTTTAATTTTCCGGCCAAAATTTTGCCCCCTCCATCCCCATCAAAATAGGAGCCTACCAACTGGCCCAGTGGCGCTGAGGGTTGAGGCACTGCACGCCACACCTCGAGCTATGCCAGCGACCAGAGTTCGGGAGTGAGCTCGGGCACGGGGTTGGCAGAGAGAGGACTGAGCATCCAATGGACACTCTTTCTCTCCTGCTGGGAGAGGGTAAGGGATGTCCTGCATCCCAGCGACTCCGATGGAGACTGGGGCACTGCAGGACGGGACGAGCATGGCAGATGCTGGCAGGGTTGTGGCAATTATGGCGCCATTGCACGCCACACTGAGGGGGGGCGCTCACCAGAACAAGGAAACACCAGAGACTGCGGGGTGGGTGACGCCACCCGACCCCCATACCCACTACCGGATCCCACCCACCTGGCCTTCCAGTTCCTCCACCTGGGCCCTCACCTGCAGCTTGGCCAGTCCCTAAGAGTGCCCAAAGTAGGAGGGGCGGCCCCACCATGGAGGGGTTAAGCTGGGGGTACTGGCTGCAGGATGGGGGGGGAGAGAGGAGGCTTGGGATGGGGTGACCTCAGATGGGCAGGATCAGACAAGGATGCCTGAGAGAGGCCCCGCAGGCCGTGACAGGATGGAAAAAGAAATTGAATAAATAAATAAATAAAAGGAGCCTACCCTGCCTTAATAGGACAGCTCTTTCCAGTTGTGTAGTACTAAGGGTATTAAGCTTCCATTTCAATTTCTGGAGTCAATTAGAGTATGGTTATATTTTATCATATGACCCATTCACATGCCTATGCTTTATCCTTCAACTTTTTTTTTTTTTTAATCACGACATTATTTGTATCACCTCCGCGGACCCGGCAGAGGTAGCCCCCCCACCCCAATAGGGATCCGTCCTCCGGCACATCATTGGCCATCAAATGTTCTGCCAGGTCTTGGTATTTTTCCTCTTTTTTTTCTCCTCCCCTGCGCCCTCACCCGCACAATGGGTGCTGCAGCTGTTTCCACCTCCACGGAGGCAGCCAAGCACCCTGGTCGTGGGCCAAACCTGTTACGCTGATGCACATAGCACAAACCCCCCACCCAGAGGGAGGACAGCAGTCCTTGTGCCGCTCAATCCTGACCTCCCCAGCCAACCCCTGAATGACCCAAGTCCGTTTCTGAACCCAGGTCACCGGCGTAAAGTGTGGCGTCCAGCACACACAATGGGCACCATGCACGATGTTTGCACTGCCCCATACACACACCAGGTGCAAAGGACAATGCAGGTCTGCCGGTGGAGGAGTCGTGAAGCTGGGCGAGTCTCCAACTGTAAACCTGACCAGGGTCCAGCAGTGGATACCATGTACCTGTAGGTGCATGTGCGGGTCCTGCATAGCATATGGGGGCGCACAGACCAGCGCACGGATGCCCTGGTCCCAATACATATTTCCATTGCCAAAGCTTAGCTGCCACACCCTCAACGTCTTCCTTGTGGACTTGGGCAACACTGCGACATGTTTCCCAGTCCCCTCGTGACTGGTAGGCAATGTCCATCGGTGCGTGTAGTATGTTCCCATTGTAGGCTTACAGCTGACAATCTGCGCCCATATCCACACCCATACTGTCAACACTACGCGGTGTACTGCATACCGCTTTGTGTTGTCACGCAACCTGAATGCCAACTGCACTGTGCGGTCCATGGACACAGATGGTGGGGTACATTGTGTGTGTGGCGCCTTTGGGCATCCTGTGCGTGGTGCGTAATGAGTGTGTAAATAATGAAAACAAGTGCCGAGCTTTGTTTTACTGTGGCTGGCAGTACTTCATTGTAGGCATCATCCTGTCATGAGCATGGTCTTTAACATAGCAATGTGAGTAGTGTCCCTCCACAGAGACACAGATGTGCCATGCTGTCAACGCAGGTAGTGCTGATGTACATCGTGTCACTCACTATCTGTGGCATAGCTCCCGAGTAGCCATCATTCTCCATTGGAGGCCGATACAGAATGAGACACTGTGGGATCCCACCCCAGGAGAGAAAAGCAGTCCTCAGTATGCTCAGTCATATCCTTCCCTTGCAAACCCTGGCGTCCCAAGCTCGTTCCCAAACTATGGTTGCTGGCGTGAGGTGTGACGTCCAGCACCTCAACCATTAACCATACCATGCCAGACACATTTTATTATTTTAGAGTTTTCATTTACTCAAGCAAATTATAATTTTTTTTTTTTAGTGTTTGGTAACCATGTAAGGCCCACTAGGCACAAGTGCCTATTTTCAGGGGTGACCTGGGAGCACTGGACTGTTAAGTGACTTGCTCAGAGTCACACAGTATGCAAGTTGAGGTTGTGAGAATCAAACCCAGGTCTGGTCTGCTGGATGTACCAAGCTCATTCACAGCTCATTACTCTAACCTCTATGCTATACTGCCAGCCCAATGTAATACAATATCTATATTTCACAGATGTAATCTGTCAGTTACAAATGTTTGTATGTTTGCATAACTATCAACTATTTCGTTTTGAACAGATCCTTTTGATTTGTGGCCTATTGTAAATTTGTGTGGCGGATCTGGCGGTGTCTGGGAAGACACAATAGAAGAGTGCTTCCTGCATGCGTTGTTTTTGCAATTCGTCCCGCCTTCCCATCAGACGAATATAGGGGATTTAGAGAAGCACAACAGGCACCAAGCCAGTAACCATTACATGTGTGGCCAGAAAATATATGATCTGAAATGGACTCTCATATCAATTGCCCTTCAGATGTGTTGAATTCTGACAGTTCAAATGTGTGAAGTTTTATTGCAAAAAAACTTCATGCTAACCTGATGTTATACCTAACCAGATGTGTTGCAATTGTCACAGTTTTAATTTTTGCATGAAGATGTGTCGGTCTTTTTAATATGTTTACTTACAATGAACAAAAAATAAGTGTACTGTATGTGACAGCCTTATTGTATGCCCTTTTTTTTTTTTCCAAAACACAGGCCTGTTGTACCGTCGATGTGATATCACGATGCTGTTGTGCCATCCTGAGTGCATCACCACGATGGCGCAACAGGGTGGAATGCCACCGCGTGCCACAGCATCTGAGACTGTTCATTTTGCTCACACATTTCAAAATCAAGCAGTTGTCTGTAAGACACAATGAGTGACTGTGATGTCAAGAATATTTTCATAGTACAGACTGCAAAGGTTTTCTCCATTTGCCCCCAACCCCATTCTGGCAGGTATCTGTAAGTTCACTGTAAGCTGCTCTGGCTCCCTCCTCCCACTAAACAGAAACTGTTTCAACTTCACCAGTTTGATCTGGTGTGACATCTGACCTGTGTCACATGACCCGACTGCATTAGTGGCCCGTATCGTGATCTTAATTTTGGACTTTTGTTATTTTTTTTCTATTTTATCTGATTAAAATAGCTGTGCTTGTTGTAAAACAGCCGCAAATAAAATCCTACCACTTCTTCTATGACCTTCTCAGCTCGTACTTCTTTGTAAGGTAAGGAGTAACAAGCATGACCCGGGCTGTGGGTTGGCATAGCACATGAAGTAGAGATTTTTTTTTGTTTGTTTGTTTCATAGCCGTTTCTCTTTTTAACTGGTACTGTGTTTTGCACCATACACTGTATAAGATAATGTATGGTCAACAGTTAGCAACCCTACAGAGTACACGTCTCACGGTTACCATGACAACCGTAGACCTCTCAAGCTGCGCTCTCGAGGTCTATCAGGTTGTCATGGCAACCTCTTGAGGTTTACACAGTGTGGTTGTTAACTGTTGCCCATACATTATCCTCTATATTGTGTATAGATATGCAAGCAATTATACCAGCCAGTGTGGGCGTGTCATGGTTTCTTGTGGCCCTATCCCCACTGCTCACCAGAAACACGTAACAAAAATAGTGGGGTCTGCTCCACCACCCACCCCACCATGCAGCACCACAGATTTAAAATAAGAATATTTTCAATCCCTGTTGTGTAACTTGCCCTTCCACACCTTGAGATCAACGGTATCAGAGAGAAAATACCATGATTCCATTGCAGCAAGTGCCCCCAACACCCTATGAACACAGACAGTGTACACAAAAGTGTCTGGATGTGTAGTCCACAAACAGCAGCCTATTGCCCTCAATATATATATATATATATATATATATATATATATATATATATATATATAAAAAACTATTCTTATTCCCTGGTGTATGGTGGTCCCCACTACCATGGCAGGTAGTCCTCACCATCCCAACCATGAACGGGTGATCTCCGTGGATGGTTGCACACGCTGATCCATTGATGCTCACAGCCATGTTACAGCTTACTTTTCAGGGTATAGAGAAAGTGAATGTGCTGTTCCTGTCACCTGTGTTCCACAACTCCCACCCCCCACTTCACACCCAGCACTCGTCTCCCACGGTTGAATATAACAGTACCATCACATTATCTACATACTCAATGCTTTACTGTAAAATGACTGGGAGCTGCAATGAATGAGCGGGTGTTTGTACAAGCACTTGCTCATTCACTCAGCACAGCTGGAGGCTTGCCATGGAGGAGAGAGTATGGTCGTGCCTTGTTGGTATATCTTTTGTAGCACTGTATCATTGTATGCATAGGTGGTGTAGGATCACTGTTTACCAAAGCCTAAGTGGATGTGATGTGTTACTTGACACAAACTTCTAAATGTGTTTCGTACTGTAAAATCTTCTTTTCTCTTGGTGTCATGCCTGTCCTCACTATGCGTAGCAGTGATAAGCCATTGTCCATATTTGTGGGGCTATTGTGATTATAATTAATAATGACAATACACTTTAAATAATGCACAGCCAATCAACAACAATGTTATCACCATTGATGCCAATCAGGGTACCATTATGCATTACCACTATACTACAACAGTATTACACCCATTTAACAATGTTGATAGTTTGTTTTTCTATTAATGAATTTTTTTTCCCTGTAATGTCTAATTTACTTGCAATGAACACACACCCACTTCTTTATCTTATAACTAAGATCATGCTGTAATTATTTTTCAAGCTAAAAAGTAATGTATGTTTAATAATAATTTTTTGTTCAAAACCAAAAGTAGTTCTTCAATAAAACTTGCATTGGTTTACTGCAACATTGGTTTTCATAACTGAACTAATTTTGTGACAAACATATCTGATTAAAGACAATACTACTTTGTGGTTTCTTATTACTCGACAGTTGCAATTTAAAAAGTAATGGCTTCATATGCTAACATATACACAACTTATACACAGTGCAGTCACGTTAGTAAAGTAGGTCACACATGTACTTCCAGTCCAGAGGGCAAGCACTGCACTAAAAATGGGGATTCAGGAGTTTAATGGCTGGATGGTAATGTGGACTCATGAAAAATGGTATGTGCTGTTAGGAGGGTGGGTGGTGACCTGTGAGGCCAGCAGTGTATATGCTAAAGATACAGCGCAGTTCAATGAAAATGGGAAGAAAGTACTGAACCACAATCTTGGTGCATATATTGAGTACAATTTAAAATAGGAGTTTGGTGTGGAACAAGGGATTGAGGTGATCTCAGACCTATGGATGGGGAACCATATGGGCCTGCCCCCTATAAAAGTGAGATAAGGCGAGGGTCAAACAATATAGGGAGAGCAATAAAAGAATAGGAAGAAAGGGAGTGGTGGAGAAAGAAAGGTGATGGAGGGTGGGATAATAAAATGCTATAATCCTGGCTAATGAAACATGCAGAAAAACAGTCTCTGATGGCACATGGCTGGGTCGACATGTCGGCCAGCACTGTACCATTGTCGGCCCAAAACCAGGACTTGTAGCTGGCGGTTCCAGGTTACACAGTTTTCGACAAGGGTAGAGTTCATGTGAAAGGATTTGGGGGCGGGGGGAGAGCGGTGTAGATGAGGAAGCTCATGCATGCGCAGTGAATTAATGTTGGGGAGAAACACTTCTTCAGGTACACCAGGGTGAAAATGGGTCGTACGGACAAAGTAGTAAGGATTAAGAAGGAGGGAAATGGGTGGAAAAAGATGAAGAACAGACAAGCAAATGACTACTTATGCTTTGTTTTTATTAAACAGAAAGAGGGGAGAAATACCTAATATTGTGAGGAGGATACGATAAGAGTGTGAGATGGTGATGGACTGGGAAATCACAAAAGGTAGAGTGCTACAGGGGTTAAGGGCGCTGAGGGTGGACAAGGCGCAAGGACCGGATAGCATACACATCAGGGTACTAAAACAGTTTGCAGAGGTGCTGGCAGGCGCATTGGACATCCTGTTTCATTCATGTCAGTGTGTGCACCACAGGATTAGAGGACAACTCACGTGGTTCAACTCCATAAAAGCCACCCTAAAGAGGAGCGGAGGAAACTATAAACTAGTGAGTTTCACGTCCACAATTGTTTGTCGATAATCTATTGTTGATGTTTGGTGAACCGTGTGCGGTGCCTCTCAATGAGTTCCAGCTTGCTGGGATGATGTTAAGTGGACCACACGGGGGGTGGTACTGAAACATCTTCATGTAGAGGTTGTGCCAAACGATAGGATGGGTAATCCACACATAGCTGAATGACCTCCTCCAGTACTTCCTTAACGTAACCGGACAAAAAACAACCATAAAGTACATTAAATGAAACTATGACGTGTCACATTGTACCTATGTATGACACATATAGTGTATGGTCAACCATACAGAACAGGGCTGTATTCCCATCAAGCCTCTAAGATGTCATCACAAACCCAAGATGGGAGCACAGCCTTGCTGTGTATGGCTGACAATATACTGTTTTATATACTATAGGGCCGCCCAAGATTAAAAAAAAATAATAATAAGATTTTGTTTACAATAAAAAACCAAAAACTGTATTCACACATCATTTAATCAAGGTTATACAGAAAAATAGCAGATTGGAATTATACCGGTTTCAAGCAGGAAATAACACGCTACACATGCCTTGAAAACACGCAAGTTACGTGAAACGTTGGTGGAGGGGTGTAACTGTCATCCATGGTGAATTGTAGCTTTTGCAAAAAGGAATAAAAGCTAGTTTTAACTTGAAACCTAGCCTCAGGTCCTTTTTTTTTTTTTTTAGTTCTGGCTGTTCTAGTGCTCTGCTCCATGTGTTTTCATGCTACACATGCTGGTCATTCTGTTGTTTCTGAGAGGTGAACAGAGAGAAAGAGAGATTCGGACTGACATTGTGAGTTAGTTAGCCATCACCATCAGCTGTATGATTTTACCGCTTAGATGTTGCACTGTTTTGAAGGGCGATTCTTTCACAGTAATGAGTAGTTAGAAGAGTGCCCCCAAAGAAAAAGACAGTGACAGCATGCGCTTCTTCAATGGATCAGAAAAGCAGTTGTACTACTGACATGACATCAGATCGATAGTACAACAGCTTTTCTGATCATTTGAAGTATAATACAAGAAACTGAAATCCACTGAAATCTATCTGTAATTGAGGCTGCCATATACTATAAAGGGTTTTATTATGTTATCAAACAATATTAGTGAACTGAATACTGCATCACTGTTCTGTATATTAATCCACTGTTTTCAACATGCTGTTGAACCACACTTCAAAGGTCACTGAATGTGAAGCCACCCTTTTGTGGTACCACAGCATTGTACAACATTTGGAGAGTGCAAAAGTCACTGCAAATACTGGATGTGCAACCATGCATGACAAGTGTTTTCTGGCAAACAAGAGTGTGTGATTACCTCTGATTTGGAAAGCAAACATTCACAGGTCCATGTGAATCATAACCGCAAGGTGGCAGAACACAGCGTCTGTGCATAAAGTTGTTCATCTGTTATTTTTACAGTATATTGTATTATGTGAATTGTGTGCATTATGTAATTTTCTGTGTTTCAAAACTAAACTAAATGGTGCAGTCTGTAGAGGTTGTACAATGTTGTGCCACAGAAGGGTACAATAGAATTCTATGACATTTAAACTGTGGTACAACACAAGTTTGAAATCATGTATTTCTATATAGAACAATGCTGTACCATACTTTATAGTTTCATGATGAGAGAAAAAGATCCATAATGCACACATCACATAATACTACAGCTATAAAAAAAACATGACGAGGTACTTTATGCATAACAGTCTGTATATGTCACATCACACCATGACGGTATTATGCTGCATGATGCAGAGCACAGTTTAGTATTCACAATCAGGGTTTATTAAACACAAACAACCACTACAAATTCAGTACTGTACCAAGGTGTGCTTTGAAAAGTCGTTAGCATTATGTTGACCAGACATTTATACTAATTCAAAACACAGCAATAATCACAGTATATTTTATACAGTGCTGCTCATACAGAAATGAACAGATTTCAATTAGAAAGATAGTGTTAGGCTATAAACTGCCGTTTCATTTACCATATGTGGGTGCAGTCTTGATTGGTTTTACATCTGCATCTTGACCTTTCTTCACTTTTTGGAAAAGTGACTCGGTACTGTAGGTTGCCCTCATGAGTGACAGCCTGTTTCCTTGCAACATTCTTGTTAAAATGCAGTACAGCTATTATGTGCCTGCCATAGAAGTCTGAAAATGTGTTTTTAATTTGACTGCGCTGCCAGAGGATGTCATCTCATTGAAGACAGTGGACAGCTGTAAGAGAGGCTGTGATAGGCATACGGGGAAGATAATGACCATGGGTAGGGTGGATGGGATGTGTATGTAAGGAAATCAGGGACAGTACGAACAAACATACGAAACTGCCTCTAGCCTTCCTGCTTCTTTACCTCACTTGAACCCCTATTTCACCTAAGGTCATATCTATTCCTCTGGTGGGGAGAGGTCCATGGGACACCCTCTCCTGGTGATTCACTGCACCAATGCACCACCCCTACACAGTTTAAGTGATACCTCTCATTGATGAAATCCCCCAGCTTCTGTTTCAACACCTGTGACCCTGTCCTGCTGAGGGGTAACCTATCCACTGCATAAAGATCTGTGTTATCCCACGTAGCACTCCAGTCCCACAGCAATCCAGACCTCTTTGTGCAACACCATTCCCTCAGCCAATTACTGAAGTCACTGATTCTTCTCTTCCTGTCTGTACTAGCTCTTGACACTGACAGAACATATGAGAAGGCTACTGTTGTTCACTCTTTGCTGCATAGTTTACATACTTCCCTGAATCTGTCTTGTACCTCATCTATCTGTTGCTCCATCCACCATGCTACCACCTCCTCTGCTATTACTTCCCTGCGTCTTCCCTGAACTGCAGCTATCACCCAATTTTACTCCCCTACTGTACATATCCTTAGCCTTCTCCCAGCTGCCTGCTACTTCCCAAGTCCTCTTGTCTCCTTGCTCCTAACTTCCCTCCAGAGAGACTGCATCACCTTGCTGAGCACCACTGCCCGTCTCTTCTTGGTGTACTACCTACTGCCTCCCTACCTTGTGACTTTTTACCTGTACCGTCCTCTCCCCGTTCCTTCACTGTAACTTCCCTAGATAGAACAAATGGCCTTCTGCTGTCTTCTTCACCTATTTATATATACGTATGCATACTGTCAAGAAAGAAACAGAGATAGAGCAACAGAGAGGCGGGGGGGGGAGGGACAGACAGCAAAATAAATAGTACGTAGAAATTACCTGGCCAGCATAGCAGGGTAGAAGTGATAACATTTTTGGCACAAAATGGCACACCACATTGTGATACACCTCCAATGTGTATGTTTGGGAAGTGGGAGATACTCAACGTAAATCGTTCACCAGATATGGACTGGTCACATACTTTAACAGTTTGTGTGGCACACTGCCTATAAATGAAATATCTATGTGTTAACCAGTGTGGATAATAACACTTCAGATTTGTGAGTGACCACACACAGCAATCTAACGTGTACCTTCACACAGCCAGTCTGTCACTATCAGTGATTGGTGAATGTAGGCATTCTTTGAACCGAAGGCCATGGTTGGAGTGAACATTTGCTATGTGGTTTGATACGCTAAGCCAATGTTCCACAGTCACTTCCCCATCATCTATGTTCTGTCATGCAACCCAGAACACGTGGTTAGTTATGGACTTAATCCATGGACGTATCAATCACAGTCCTTCTTTGATGCCATTTCCAGTTTCTTTCCCACCCCTAAAGTGTTCAAAATAAACAGAACGAGTTAGGACACGAGCATTAGGAAATACAGTGTCTGACTCTTTGTGCAACTATACAGTAATATGTATTTTTTCCCTCCTACACACAAGCGCTGTTCACAGATGGTTGGAAGAAAGCAGAAATTTTGCAACCTCATTAAATTTTCAGCATGTAAGTGGCATGAAATCATCTCCTCGTAACACACACATCAAATGTACACAGACTGGTTTGATCCTTGTGTTCTTGCCTTAATCAGTCAGTGCAGCAGTCGAGATTAGCGACTGCCATTAACAAGTGCTGGATACTGTGGTTTGTATGTTTAAATGAGTTCAATCAAGTAGTTGGAGCGGGAGCTGGTCCACGGAGCTGCTAGCCTGGCGAGGTCATCACGTCCCACTGTGGATATTTTTTAAAAAAGCATTAAAAAAGCACTGATTTGACCATGACTTATTTTACATATACATATACATATATATATATATATATATATATATATATTTTTTTTACATATACATGCACTATATAGAGAGAGAGAACAGGATTTAGAAATAAAGCTTATTACTGTAGATCGAGAGAGCAACAACCGTCATGCTCCTTTCCGCAACGCGTGATGTGCAGGTTGAGAGGTTTTGAAAGAATATATACATTATTGATCATACTCAATGAATGATATTTTAAAACGTCCCCCGAGCAACTCATTGCTGAAAATGAGTGCTTTCATTTGACTTGACTTCAGTTGAGCCAGAACAGCTTAGCTTTGCTGCTCTCGCTCAGCTGAAGGAACATGAAGCAACCTGTTTTCAGCAACGTGTTGCTCAGTGGGACGTATTATCACTTATAAAATGGCAAGGTAAAATCGTATAATCTGATTGGCTTTTATTTATGTGCAAAGTATGGTTTACACTTGGTTAAAAAAAGGACTGCTCAGCAGTGAAGAGTCTGCAACACAGATCAATGAGCATTTGGAACACAGGCATTACAGTTAGCCCTCTATTGCCATAACCAATCTTCCACCACAAACTTGGCTGCTACCTTTACACTGAGAAAAAAAAAAAAAAAAACTTCAGCTGGGCCCTAAAAATAAAACTACCTTAAATATAAAATAAAACAAATAAATAAAATTCCGTTTCCCTGATTATCACACTCTCCTTACATACATAAACAAATTAGGAACAATAAGTATTGTTTATAGTTTTCACTACAACCACTTCTTTGCTGACAGTGAAACAAAACCCTTCTATGCTTAACTGTTTATCAGGGACTCTTTTTTTTTTTTTTTAACTTTATTTTTATTAACTGTTTGCAAGATTCTTAAATACATTGATCAAGTCATTCAATGCAATCCAAGTATAACATTACATTATATTATTAGTCACTTCATAGTTTTCTGGCTTAGCATGCCTCCAGATAGTGAGCCTACATAGTCACTTTCACATTCCTGTATACTAGGTTAAAAGGAGGAGGAATTCATTTCCAAGCTGCCCAGTCTATATTTTCCACTGTTTGTCTCCAAATCTCCCACCTCGTCCATCTGTGGAAGTAGAGTGAGGTCTTGTGGTTTATTTTAAAAGTGAGTTTCTCTAATTCAGCTATGCTCTGGACTAATGATATCCAGTCTTGTTTCTTTGGCGGTGTAGGGTTAAGCCACGACCTAGTTATGGCCTTATGGGCTGCAGTGATCAGGATTGCCCAAAGGTATAGGGAATCAGGTCCCCTAATGTCTACTGGGGGTCTCCCGGATCACCTCCATACAGTCAAGTGGCTGGACAAGGGCGAGGATTTCCCCAATAGCTGCAGTGATCTCAGCCCAAAACCTCTGCAACTTCTTACAGGTCCAAAAAATATGGAGACTGTCAGCTGCCTCTTTACCGCAGGCCCGCCAGCAGCAAGCTAAGTATTCTGGGTTCCTTTTATTTAAGGTCTTAGGAGTAAGAAAGTATCGAACCCTTACCTTCCAGGCAAATTCTTGCCACAGTGGGGACTGGGTCGACCTCTTGACTATATTAAAGATGGGGCTCCAGTCAAGAATCGGGGAGTCAGGATTGACTTCTTCCTGCCATCTAGTCTTTATCTTGGTTAATGGGTCAGTTTTCACTAATCCAAGGGACCTATACAGAAGGGAGATCATTCCCCTCTGGCCATCCATATCTTTCATCTTTTGGATGGTTAACAAAAGGAGGGCAGCCCTGGCCGGGTCTACCTCCTTCTTTTGAAGAGATATTATGTATGCTCGAACCTGAAGGAACCTAAAGTGGTCTGAGTTTTTAATGCCAAACATATTCTTGAGAGTGCTGAAGTCCAGGATCAAGTCTGCCTGCAGGAATTGACCCAAATGTTCTAGTCCTAATTTACCCCATTGTTTATATGTGAAGTGTAGGCGGTTGGGGGGGGAGTCCTCAGCCCAGGCTAGGCTTTTTAGAGGACAGAGGACTGCAATTTATATTTTTGCCAAAGCCTATGGACTGAGCGAATAGTGTCCCCTACAGTGTGCAACTTAGAAGTAGGGTGTCCATGTGACAGGGTATTATCAAGCGATCCCCAGGGTGTCCTCCACCCCCTCCTCGCCTTCTCCATTCCCTCCACCCAGTGGTGGAGCCGGACCGACCCATTGCAACGCATTTTTCAGTTGAACTACCAAAAATTAGTCCTCCACGTCCGGTAGGGATCTGCCTCCTCTCTCTCTGTGGGCCTGCAGAATTTTTAGGTTTATTCGGGGTCTCTTATTGATCCAAATAAATCTGGAGATCATTTTGTGCCACATCTGAAAATTAGACTTATGCACAGTATGTATAGTGGTAGACATTGAAATAGATACAGGAATTTGGGTAGAACATTCATTATTATGGTGTGAATTCTGGAGTACATGGGCATATTAGTCAAAGACCACCTTTCCATGTCTTTTTTAAGGGATACGGTTGGGGGGGAATAGTTTGTTTTAAATAGTTTGGAAAAATGTTTTGTGATGTTTACCCCCAAGTATCTCATTCTATCCGCCAAACCAATTTAGAGGTAAAAGCCGACGCGTTTCCTCAGAGGGATGAAAGAAAAAACTTAAAACTTCTGTTTTAGTTTTATTTAGGGAGTAGCCTGAATATTTCCCGAACTCTTCCAGTATGGGCCATATCCGCTCTATAGACCTGTGTGGTTGGGATAGACTTAGTAGAACGTCATCTGCATACAACAGAATTTTTAACGGAATACCACCCACCTCAATCCCCATCACCTCCTTCGCCCTCCTCACGACCTCCGCCAGGGGCTCAATATAGAGGGCAAACAGAAGGGGGGGGGAAGGGACACCCCTGTCGAGTGCCCCTGCCAAACCTGAACCTGTCTGAAAGCCCTCCGTTCACCCTGACGTGAGACTGAGTGCCTGTATATAACGACCTTATGGTATCTATAAATGGTTTGGGGAACCCCCTTATGCTCCAATGCCTTGAACAAAAAATCCCATGAGACCTTATTAAAGGCCTTTTCGGTGTCCAGATTCATTAGGCACGCCGGGGTGCGGGTACGCTGAATTTTATCTATCATGTTCAAAGCTGCCCGTACTCCATCCGGGGCCTGTCGGCCTGCCACAAAACCAGACTGGTCTGTATGTATCAGGCTCGGGAGGATGGGGTTTAACCGAGAGGCAATAATTGAGGTGAATATCTTGTAGTCATGATTAAGTAGGGAGATCAGGCAGTATGATTCACACCTTGTTGGATCTTTTCCTTCCTTATTTAAAATGGTTATTGTCGCATACTGCCAGGAAGGTGGGGGACCCACTCCCTGACCAGATATTTGAGAAAACTTTGAGAAGCAAAGGTGCTGTTTCTGAGACAAAAGTTTTATAGAATTCGGCTCCATACCCATCCGGGCCTGGGCATTTAGCTGACTTAAGCTTCTTTATTGTGGAGACTATCTCCTGTTGAGTGATAGGCCTAGTCAGAATCCCTATCAAGTCCGATGAAAGTGGAGGGAGGGGAATGGAGCTCAAGTAATTCTGTTTCTCTTGTGCGGTGTTTTTTTTCATCTGGGCCGTATAACTTCGAATAGTATTCAACAAATGCCTCTGCTATCTGTGGAGCCTGTCTGACCATTTTGCCTGACCCAGGGGATATTATTTTGGTTATTGTGGCTTTTGTTGCATACTGATGCAGTCTAAAGGCCAGAAGTTTAGCACCTCTGGGCCCTCCCTCATAATATCTTTGTTTTAAATAAAACAGGGCCTTTTCTACCGAGGCTTTTTGTATTTCTTGTAATTGGGTCTTACATTCTGTTATTTTCCTACCTCTAGCCTCCTCCCATTTAATTTTTGGGGCACCTTCCAATTCCTTAATCTGTGCCAGTAATTCTAGTTGTTTCTGCTTCATAACTCGTTTCTTATAGGACGCTATAGATATCAGTTTACCTCTAAGTGAGGCTTTAACAGTGTCCCACAGAATTTGTGGGGAAGTCTCCTGCCTGCTATTCTAAAGTTATTTTCAGGTGCTTTTTAAGCTCGTCTATCACCCCTTTATCCTGGAGGAGGGAGGCATTCAGCCTCCAGTGCGTGATACATTTGGGCAGTCCCAACTCCACCTCTAGGTAGACTGGACTGTGATCGGAGAGAATGGTGGTACCCACCAAGATGGAGGGGAACCTACATAAGTCCCCAGAAAATGTGAAAAACATATCTAGTCTAGAAAATATCCGGAACCTTGGAGAGAAACAAGTGTACTCTCTCACTCCAGGGTATTTCTCTCTCCAGATGTCGGCCAGACCCATCTGTTCCAACAACAATTTTACAGAACATGCCTTAGCCATGTCCAGCTATGGGATTTGGGACGTGGTGTCCAGAGCTCTGTTTAAGATTATATCTTCCACTCCCCTCCATTTATCAATAGGCCTTTAGCCCTTTCGGCCACCAGCTGGAAGAGGTTCGAGTAAATCCGGAAGGGAGACCCTGGAGGGATATATGCATTGACCATGGTGACTTGGATATCCTGAATAGACCCTATGACTATAAGGTATCTTGCTTCAGGATCCTCTATCACCTCCTGTTGCTGAAAGTGAAGGTTTTCCGAAAGGAGAATCGCCACCCCCCCCTCTTTCTGCCCATTGGAAGAGACGAGTAATAGACCTGAGGAAAAGACCTCGATTTAAGCTTTTGGGCTTCAAGAGGAGATAGGTGGGTCTCCTCTAGGAACACCCCATCGCACCTTTGGGATGCTATAAATTGTTGAATCCTCCTCCTTTTAATAGGGCTTGATGATCCATTTATGTTGAGTGACATAAATTTCGTAGCTTGCTTAGCCATTTTCCATATACCTAGAGACAGAAACCCTTTTCTTGAACACTGACTTTCTAGGCTTTTGCACTTTAACCTGACAGTAATCCTGCAAAACATAAAACTTTTTAATATAGCCATCAACAAATTTCAGAACCTTCCTTATCTAAAATAAACAACAGAACTGTAGCTCTGGCCTCATTCCATTTTGAGCCAAGAGCTGGATTAAATGTTGGCTAGCCATTGATGAAACTACTCCGACCAGGCTGCCCAATAACTACCGATTTGACTTCCAAGGGAAGGCGGAATGGTGGTCATCAGTTGAAGGGTGTCTGAATGCACAGATCAAAGCAGGGAGCTTAACAGTGCAATGAGTGTACCCTGCGGGCCCCAGGTATAACCATGGGAAGCACCCCCCTTCCAGTTGTCAGTACGCATCTGCAGAGGCGCCTATCTCCCTTCCCTCTCCCCCACTCCCACCCTCTACAACGTGAATTCATAATATCCCTTTAGCCTGCTTTTAGAATCCAAACTTAAGAATACATGCCTTTGGCATCCCAGGACCCCTTTTCCTATTCCCTGGGGGCTCTAACGCTGTCCCTAGGGGTCATCTGATTTGTCATCTAATGCAAGTATGTATAACCCCCTGCCAGATCATTCATCCACACAAAGGCTATCATGCAGGAGGCATGCGTGGACCTCTCCCCCACCCCCCGACCCCAGGCCTCAAGGGCTTCAGCCCATTACCCACCTCAAAAGTTACAAAAGATTGCTAAAGTTAACTTGACTTCTTAAAATAATCATTTGCAACATGTCATTTCAAAGAACTTCCCATGGTCTTCTTTCGGACCTCTCCCCCCTTCCTCCACCAGTCTGGTTCATATGTAAAATAGTTTAAAGACATTTTAGAGAAGTGGGGGAGGCCAAGTAAAAGGAGTGGACTCAGTCGCAGTAAACTACTAGCCAGTTTATATATATTTGTTAAAGTCGGCTTAACTGCGAGAGGTCATTCATTGTACTCACGGCATCCCCTGTACACCTCAATGTCCAAGGGGGAAGGTATGGACCACGGGTAAATGTTGAATAGGGACTCGGGGGGGGGGGGGGCAGTGAGGGCACCAGCTTGAGCGGCCTAGAAAGAAAACAAGCCGCCCAGACGATGGTAATACACTTTTCTTCTGGTTACTGCTTCAAGTGTCCAATGCTCGCAATGGGCCCATTTCGCCTGCCTCGTCGTCGGTTGCTGCTTTCAGGTATGGAGCCCCTTTATTCATTCATCACCGCGGAGTCCCCCAGTTTCCGGAGCGCTGCACAGATATCTGCGCGGAGGGAAGTCTGTGGCACCCGTTGAGTGGACCCCTTCTTGATCGCTCCTTTCTGCGCCACAGACCAGGCCAATGTCAGAAGGTCTCGTTCCAACCTTTCCTTCACTGGTGGAGGAGTGCCGATTCCCAATTCCATTAGGTAAGGCACAGCAGACAAAAGGTCCTTAAAGACCTTATTTCTTTGGTCAGTAGTTATCTTCAGCCTCGCTGGGTGTAACACCTGGACTTTTATATTTTTTGCCCTAAGTTGCTTTACTATGGGCCAAATCATTTTTCGGGCTTCCTGCACCCCCGTTGTATGGTCGTTGTCAATCGCTATCCGGCTGCCTTTGTATTCCAGTGGACCCTGTCGCCAGGCTTGCCGCAGTACCTCCTCTTTGCTGATGTATGAGGTAAATCGGACTATAATGGATCGAGACCTAGCATCAGGATTACTTGGTTTTGGGGCCAGTGACCGATGTGCACGGTCCATCCTCAGGTCTAGGTCCTCTGGCAGGTCAAGAACTTTTTTGAGAAGGCCTTGTGTGAACTCAATAGTGCTGGGACCCCATATATTCTGACGTTCTGCCTCCTGCTCCTGCCCTCCAGATCATCGAGGCGGTGAGTTAACTCTCGGTCCCTCGCTAGGAGGTAAAGGAGCAGCCTGTCGTGTCTGTCCGTCTGCTCTGAGACAGTAGAAAGGCACAGCTCCATCTGTTCTGTTTTACGATCTATCCGGTTAAGGTCAGCACGCAATTCGGACAAGGTCCGATCAATTTTGGAGACTGTGCGGGCTATTTGATGGATCGTTTCAATCAGCTCATCGCCACGGAGATTCCCATGCTGTGCGGCCTGTTGTGTCACTCCGGAGGCTTCTCCCTCTTCATTGCTTTCTATGTCTTCCTCCTGCAGCAGCACTTTGAGCTTTTGAGCTGGCATTAGATGAAGTTGCCCTGGTTTATTGCGGCTTTGTTTGGCCGGGGATGCCATCGTTTACCGGGCGATTGATTTAGGTCTGAAACGGCGGGGAGCGGAGTGCGTAAAACGAGCTGCCATCACGGACCCTGACGTCATCAGAAGTCCACGGAACGCTCTTCTTCTTGCTCCAACAGTTAGATAACAGTCTCTGGCTGCAATAGAGAGAATAATCGCTAGTCACCTATCGATAACAAGCTGGTTAGTGTGCCGAGAGGTTGCCTTGGCGACCGAAGTAACCTCGAGAGAGAAGCTCGAGAGGTTCAGTTGCAAATGGCAACCTCAAAAAGCACTAACCAAGCTTGTTACCTAAAGGTGACTAGCGATTGTTTTTTTATGGTGTATGTGTATTTTTTTTTTTTCAGTTGGGGCTCTTGTTCCCCCAGGACGCTAGTCATGTCCTGCTTGTCCCACCTGCCGGCAGTGCTGCCACTTAATTTTTCTTATGCGTGCGTTATAATAAAATAAAACAGGGCTAAACAGAGAGAGCCCTCAGAGCGTCTGCATGATCCCTCTTAACAACTGCCTACACTGGGGACTGCTGTTTACCTAACCGTTGCCACACCGCAGGACCTGCTGAAAGATTAAATTAGGCAAATTTTTTTTTTTTTTTTTTTAAACTATATAGCGTGAGAGGGAACACGTTCCATGTTGCTATGCTGCAGTAACCATGTAACTAGTGCATCATAACAGATACGATGACATAGCTAGTGCAGCATAACAACATTTAGAAAGTGATGGATTTTCATTAAGTACAGCGTTCCATCATACACTGTAAAGACCTTTGTTGTCTGTGTGTACAGTGTGTTGGGAGAGAAACATTCTGCCAGTGGAACCAAGCAGAATTTTGAATGCATGTATACCACGATAAACATTCCATATCTTGAATGTGGAGAACAACAGAGGAAAAAAAAACAGGAAGAAGAAAGTAGGCAATGATACAATGACATCATCAATTACATCACTTGCAGTGGGCAGAAGGACTATTTTATCACAAATGCACACAAGTAAATCTATTTTTTCTACATATAAACATGCTTTTCCCAATAGTCAGAAGTGGAAAAAAAAAAAAGAAGCCAATTTTATAAGTGCAGTATGGCACTCAGGGGTGTGTGTAAACCATATTTTACAGCACAGCCAGCAGCTGAAGTCACTCGGCCTTTGGCCTCGTGCCTTACTACGCTCCTGGCTGTGCTGTAAAATATGGTTTACATACACCCCTTTGTGCCTTATTGTTTACATATTATGATTAATGCAGTTAGAAAATGGTTGAAGGTGGTTATTACAAGAATACTTAACTTTCGACATGTGCCAGACATCGAACAGATGTTTAATGTCTGGATGCGACTTCCTCATAAATGCACGCACTTGAACGTGCCTGTCTGTCACAAGTTCCGATATCTGACAGCCATGACCCAATAAGAACTGAAGGCCTCTAGTCAGCCCTTCAAGCTCCACTGCAGTGGAGTTCTTGACTTGTGAACTCTATAACGAGAAATTAAATCAATTAGATTTTATGAATGGCAAACCAACATCATCAGCACGAGTGGTAAACATAAAACATTACCTGTATCAAGTTGATGTTCACTACCGTTTTTGTCTGTAGATCCATTAATGTATATAAGCCATACTTGGCTGACTGTCAGGGTGAATCACAGTGGGCATCTCCCCGCAGAATCAGTGGCTTTTCACCAATGTCCTGAATAACATGTTCCTGATGTCGATGTCAGACACTCTGTACCGCAGGCACTATGTAACTTTTTTGAACCTTGTGGTAGATGACTAGTGAAAGTTTCGGCATGCGCATCTGACTGAACAACCGAAGGGCTTTACTTGGTGGTATTCCAGAAGTGAACACAGACGTACAACACACAAGGTTTCCCATAGGCATTCCCTCATGCATCTGCTGACTCTTCCATGTTCGTACAAGACCATGGGCACAGGTGGACAAAACATCGATCATCATGCCAACCATTTGTTTGATGACGGTGCTGGTTACAGCCTTACATACATGTCAGGTCTGGACAAGCCATTGCAGGCATGTCTCAGAGACTAAGAAGTACTTGTCATCTGAAGGTGTGCTGCTCTGCTTACCTGTATGTACTTTCTGCTTACCTGTATGTTATTTTTTTAACCCCGGGTCGCCCCTGAAAAAGGGACCTCCGGGGCCCAGTGCGCCTACCCGGTCAACAAAATTCAATAAATAAATAAATAAATGGTTGGAAGAGTGTCATCTGGCGTATAAAGCAAAGAACTGCGAGATCATGCACATAGGGAAGAGAAACACTACAACTACTTAGAGGTTTGTAGTGGAGTTGCTGTCAGTCACAAGGGAAGAAAGACTTGTGCATCATCATCACAGATAACTTGAAATCATCAAAGCAGACCACTAAAGCAGTAGGTAATGATAGAGGGATGTTGGGGTGTATCAGTCGGGGTATCACAAGTAATAACAGGGAGGTAATAACGACACCTTACAATACACTGGTTAGGCCCCATCTGGAGTACTGCGTGCAGTACTGGAGGCTGTGCCTGCACAAGGATATTGCCGAAATGGAGACAGCCCACAGAAGGGAAACCAAAATGATGCATGACTGGTAGACTATGTGCTCCTGTTTGAGGTGCACCAACACAGCGACCTGTCGGCAACATGTCAATTTTGTCAATGGGTTGGTAGGCTGCTGTGTTGGGTGTTGCTGTGGGGGGTTGCATACTGCTTGCAGTTCTTGAGACACTGTCTCCTCAAAGACATACACAGAATGGATGCAGTCAAGAGGAGGGCAAATAAAATCCAGCAGGGTCTGTAGTACAACACAAACGTACAGATACTGAAGAATCTCAACATATGTATCCTCCAGGACATGAGGTAGAGGTGGGACATGATGGAAAAGGTCAGCTACACCATGGGAATGCGCACAAGCCAACATGATAGCAGAGATGTCAAAGAGCAAGGCGAGCTAACTGGAAGGTACAGACGGATGGCTTAAGAGCAAAATTATGAAGAATTTTTCACATAGGGAAAGGTGGACACATGGAACAGCCTTCCACAGGAAATACAGTGGTATAAGTGAACAGGCCAATTTATGGGGAGAAAAGGTTGAGAGATGTTAGAAACAAGGATTGTGAGGAGACAGAGGGCTACAGATAAGGAACACATGGGTGGGAGATGAAAGGTTGATTAGGAGGTAGTAGTACAGTAGTAGGAGGAAATGGTGTGGGTGGTATTCAGGTGGAGGGGGTTTGGCAGACGGTGCATGGAGGGGTGAGGGTAAGGGGCATGTTGCAGTGGTATGTTGAGGGAGTGTATGGGTTTGGTGGAGTAAGTGCTAGAGATGGCTAACAGTGCCTGGAGCAAGGACAGTAAGTGCAGTCACAACACCTCTTGTTGCACATTGCTCCAAAGCCATATCCATAAAGCCATCATCTGTATCCGTCCCACATACAGATATATAGAAACAAAGACTTTGATGGCACATAAGGACCGCTTGGCCAACTTAGTCTGTCCATTTCCCGACCTAATGGATAAGCTGCAGATCTAAGTTAACCAACAGCCCACTTCCTCCTACCCACCCCCAACTAGAATTGCCTTGTATATCTTTCCCACGCATTCTTGAATTCCGCCACTGTTTTCGACTCCACTACCTCCTCAGGAAGGTGGTTCCCTGTATCCACAGCCCTCTCCGTGAAAAAAATACTTCCTCACATTACCTCTGAGCCTTCTCCCCTCTATCTTCAGACTGTGCCCCCTTTGTTCTTGCACATCTCTTTTTCTGAAAGATACTACCCTCTTGGACTTCATTAGGGCGACTGCAGGACTGCGATTGTCCTTATGGTGAGTGTACATAGCCGAAAATCAATTTTGGCGAAGAGAAACTCCAGCACCATTGAAAACTACACAAAAACATGTTATTTTTTCTTTTATGCAGGGGACTGCACCACCCTCACCCACCCTACTATGGATTCTCAGATCCAGCGGGGTGCATGTCCGGGGGGGGTCATCCATAGCACAAATATAAATTTCTGTCTCGGTCCATGTGCAACAAAATATGCGGCACACAGACCGGAACCCTGCAGCCCCACCCAAGGCCTGCACCCACCCGCCATGCCATGGCACCACCCTCACAAACCCTCCCGGCCCTCCACTCATTTCAGCTCCACCCCCTGCCCGTGCGTATACAGCGTGACACATCCTCTCGCTTTGTGAACCATCCCCATCGGTCACTCTCCTACACCACGCAATCGAGAGGCACTTGCCTAGAGTGGTCGCCGTTTTGGTAGGTGACCACTTGAGGATAGCCGAACTCACATGATACCTCCCTTGAGGTACTTGTAAGTTTCTATTATGTCCCCGCCCCCTTTCCTCGAGGGTATACATATTGAGGTCCTTTAGTCTCTCTTCATATGTCTTCTTGTTGCACACCCTGCCCCATTTTGGTTGCCCTCCTCTGGGCAGCCTCCACCCTATCTATGTCTTTGCGAAGATGTGGTCTCCAGAACTGCACGCATTACACCAGATGGGGTTTTAGCCACCATTTTAACAGACTTGGATATCTTTTCATCGGTGTGTGCCTTTGCTATTCGGACTGCCTACCCCGCTTCCTTCCGATTTAACTGGTACAGTTCTCTGACCTGCTACTTCTGTGTTTCCTTATACTTCCTGAATGCTATTTTTTGTTAGTCCTTCCCCACAACTTCTTTTGAGAACCATGGTGTTTTTTGTTCCGTTTTGATTTATTTGCTTCACAATAAAGTCTTGTTGCTTCTGTGATGTAAGTTTTGATATTTTGCCATTGTTGCTCCGCCCCTCCTTCTTGCCCGTTTACTAGTGGGTTTATGAGGCACTCTCCCATTTTGACAAAAATCAGCCCTCTTGAAATGCAGTACCTTCACTTTTGTAGGGCTTGACTCTACAGCCGAGTTTATCATGAACCACACTGTTTGGTGGTCACTTGTTCCCAGATGGTTACCCACTTCTATATCTGAGAGCCTCTCTCCGTACCCATTTCAGAATACCAGGTCTAAGATGGCACCCTCTTGAGTGGGTTCCAACAGTAGCTGTCTGAGGCATGCCCCCTGTAGGGCATCGAGAATGGCCCTGCTCATGGATGTGGCTGCAGCAAAAGTGTTCCAGTTAACATGTGGCATATTCAGGTCCTCCATCAGCAATATCTCCCATTCCTTTGCCATTCTAAAAATGCCTTCTATCATTACGTTGTCCGTTGCCTCCCCCTGAGATGGGGGTCTGTATACAACCCCCCCCCCCGTGAAGTGTGGAGCTATTTCCTGTCTCCAGGGTGACCCACAGTGCCTCCTCCACTCCCTGTTTACCCTTTAGTTCTGTTGCTTTGATCCCTTCCCTTGCATACAAAGCTGCTCCTCCCCTTCTTTTATCTTCCTTTTCCCTCCTGTAGATTGTGTATCCTGGTATGTTGACACAAAAGTCATGGTTCTTTGTGTACCATCTTTCTGTGACTGCCACAATATCCAGGCATCACTCTTCCATCAAGGACACCAGTTCAGGGAGCTTGTTGCCCAGACTACAGGCATTGGTACTCATTACCCTCCATTTTTTGATGACCTTATCCCTTTTTGCCCCATCCCTGTCCTTGCTGCCTTTGTCTTTTTCTGCATTTACCCCTGCCATTCTTCCTATCAACTTCTCTGTCTTGGTGTTTACCTCACTAACTGCCATGACTCTTTTTTTGAGGGGGGAAAAACACATGTGAGTAAAATAGTGCATCAAGTATTCAATTCGCCCTGTCCAGAATGTACAACATGGTTAGCTGTACTACTAGCCCTTTTTACAGTGTGTCTTGTACTCCGATACACTGTTCTTTACCACCTCCAGTACATACAAATTGGTCCTTCCCTTGAACCAACACCACCGACTCAACTAGTTATTTGTCCTGCCACTGAATGTCTTCAAAGTGACCACATCATTGTGCTTCTGTTTCACCCTCTCCCTCCATGCTTTTACCTTGTACCCGTTACTTACTGTGTCACTGACAAATACGAAGGCTTACCTTCACCTACCAGCTTCTACACTACAGTTGTCACTAGCACGTTTTACACAGTGCATGTCATGCAAACACCATGCCCACAAGACAACACTTGTAAGTGGCCTTCACCACCATCATGCTGTGCTTCATTAACTTATACTGTAACACATACCTCTTTGTGATAAACAACATGCACGTTCCTCACCCCATCTCCAACTACAAACTCTGTGTTTCCAGTGTATGCTGTACGCACAACATGCACGATGGGAACACACCCATGTTCCACCAGATTCAGATGAACAGTGCAGTAACACACTCAGTACAGCACAACACTGTTCCTGCATCACTGTAACACCAACCACATGCCTTCCAAACACTGCTGTCTGACACCATATTCATCCAGCTGCATCCCTGGACTACCTTCCTGATCATCTGTGTCCCACTTAGGCTGTACTGCATGCAGCTGCTTACTGTCATTGTACCACATGCCAAATGGACCTTTCCACACTGTACTTTAGGTATGCTGCAGCCTGGCATATCCTCCAGTGCATTCCTCCATTACACCGTCGCCAATGTCCAGTCACAGTCTTGCTTGCAACATAACCCAATCGACCATTGAAAGTGGACTATTTACAGGGTATGCTCTCTGAACATCATTCACATTTGGAAAACACACAGGTCCCACCAAGTTCACAGGAACATTGCTGCTTCACACACACTACAAATCAATACCCTTCCTGTCATCCTGTGACCCAAGCCGCAGTCCTCCCAAACACTGCTATATTACACCATGTTTCTACTCATACCTCCTTGACTTCCGTTCCACATACTAACATACTATTTGCCAGCAGTTTAGGCATTACGGTCTCTAGAGCGTGCTGGAGCCTCAGAACCCTGGGTGGTGCTGAAGCCATGACCGCCTGATGCACTACTATGTTCCTGACCTCCATCCCAGTCCCCCAGGCAAGCCATCTTCTGCATCATCCCCTTTCTGTACCTGTCCCACCCTGTCTTGAACCATCCAGCGTAGAAGCCAGGAACCAGCTCACCAGGCAGTGCATTCCATGGTTCCACAACCATCTCAGTCAAATACCTTCTCCTCCTTTCCCCCCTTATCCTTCCCCCTTCAAGCTTCCATCTGTGTTCTCTGGTGATTCCACCTCCTTAGCCTAAAGATCAACTCCCGACTTACCCTATTTATTCCCTTGCGGTACTTGAACACCTCAGTCATGCCCCCCCGGTCCCTCCTCTCCTCCAGCGAGAACAGGATGAGCTCCTATAGTCTCTCCTCATATGTCAAATCCCCCAGCCCCTGGATAATTTTGGTCACCCTCCTCTGAACCCTTTCTAGGAGCTGGAAGTCCCTCCTCAGGTGCGGCCTCCACTACTGCACACAGTACTCAAGGTATGGTCTAACCAGGCCATTGTACAGTGGACATGTTGAGGTGTTCCGACGGGGTGCAGCCAGCACATCCGCCGTCTCCCATAGCACTCTGGGATGCGTGCCATCCGGCCCTGGAGATTTTTTCTTTTTGAGGACTTTTCATACCCATTCAGTGGGGACGGCATCATTGGTCCCTCCCCCCCCCCTTATAGCAGATCCCTCCTGATGCGATACCCCTGAGCCATCATATGTCTCTCCCCCTTTTAGAAATCCTTTGCTGTGATACCCCTGAGGTAACCTACCCACCCACCTTTTCTTTATCTGGTGTTCCAGCAGTCCTACCCACTGCCCCTTCTAAATCCAACAGCTCCTGCTGTGATACCCCTGAGATAACACTCCCACCCACCTTTATTTTATCTGGTGTTCCAGAAATCCTACCCGCTGCCCCTTCTAAATCCAACAACTCCTGTTTTGCAAGTTTTCCAGCCCCCTTCCTTGTGAACAGAGAGGCCAAGTACTCATTTAGTACCTCTGCCTGTTCCCTCACCTCCTCCACCAACCCCCCTTTTGTTCTCAATCTGCCGATCTGGGCCTTGGTTCTTCTATGCTCCCCAATATACCTAAAGAACCCCTTTTCCCCACCCTGTATCCCCTGTGCAAGCAGCAGCTCTTTTTTGGACTTTGCCCCCCTCACCAACCGGGTGACTTTTCTGGATGCAAGACAGTAATTTCCCTTATCCCTCTCCCCTCTCCTTTTTTTGCATCCTCTTTAGGAGCCCTCTTCTCCCTTACCACCTCCTTGGACCTCCAGCGCGGTTTACTTGACCTCGCCCCCTTGTCCTTCACTTTTGCACAGGTCATGACGGCCTCCTAAAGTCCCTGTTTTATGACCTCCCATCTCCCTTCTACAGCCTTCCCATGTGTAATCCTCCCCCTCAAGTGCTCCTTGAGAATCTCTCCAATGCCCCTAAACTCTGCCCCCCTAAAATCAACGGCCATTGTCCTGGTCCTATCCCTCCCCAACTTATCCGAATCAGACAATATCATGGTCACTCCCTGTCAGGGGATCCTCCACTGCCAGATCCCGTACCAGATCACCGTCCGCCAGAACCACGTCCAGTACATGACCATCCCTTGTAGGCTCCAACACCTGCTGAGTGAGGAACACATCCTGGAAGCCATCCAACAAGTTCTGCTCCTTTGCCACCGTGGAAGTCATGGTTCCGCAGACAGTAGCTGGCATATTTAGATCCCCCATCAACACCACTCCCTCCCCTTTTGGTCCACACTGGCCCTTCATGCAATCCAGCAGACAGTCCTCCAGAACCTCAGCCATCCCTGGAGGTCTATAAACCACTCCCATCTTGATCTTTCTTCCTGCATGGGGTTCACACGGTGACCCACAAGGTCTCCACATTTCCCTTTGCTTCCTCCACCCTAATAATCTCTATGTTGTCTCTAATGAACACAACCACTCATCCCTCTCTACCTTCCTTTCAATCCTTCCTAAGCACTGTGTATCCACTCACATTAAATTCCAACCATGAGTTAGCCCAGTTTTCCATGACCGATGCCACATCTACCCCTCCTTCGATTAGCATGGCCTGAAACTCTGGCATCTTGTTACCCATGCTCCTGGCATTTACTAACACTACCCCCAACCCTTGTCCCTACCCCCCTTTACCATGTCCCACCCCGTATCTCATATACATCCGACCTCCATTCTCACCTACAGTACCATCCTTCCCTAGACTTTTCTCCCAACCCCTCCCCTAGGGGCTGAAGGCCAGACCCCTCCTTGAGAAGCAAGGCCATCCGTCAGCCCCCCCCCCGTTCCTCCCTCACAAGTTTAAACCCCATCTAGCTTGAATGTAGTCCGCCATCCCCTATTTTAGGGCTTCCTTCCCTACAGGATTAAGGTGAAGCCTAGGTGCAACACTTAGGCTATACAGCATGAATTCACTTACTCTGGCAGATAAATCTCTTTGGATTACTAGAAACTTGTACCCTTCCATGTAACTGTCAGTAACCACTGTGGACGGGTGCCAGCTGTCCTACATGACGACTCCTGTTGAGACACCATGACAAGAGGCATGGCATGATTCTACAAACTGCCAGTGTCATCCCATATACAACAAGATGCTACAGAAACACAAGTTATGAAGCCATGACACAAACTAAAAAGCATAAGAAATAACACAAAAACAATTTTAAAAAACAAAATATATATTATGTTAAAATAAATCACTTCATGTCTTCGTTGCTTCAAATATGCTGATCTTTTCTTTGGAAAAGATGTTGACACTAATGTTGATGTAGCATTGAAAATACTGGATACAGCATCAGGTTTCAACTTGGCTTTCGCTCCAGTCCATCTGAGAGCCTCAAACTTCAGTGGGTCACGCTCATACGCGGAACGCTCAAAATGGGCGGACCAAACACAGCTGTACTTAGACAGCATAAAATTTTGCCAACAACAAAACTTAATCCATGCCTTACGTGTAACTCTGTCATGGGGGAACTTGCAAAAATGTGTCCCACAGCCACCGCATCCAAAAACACAGTATGGCATGGTAAGACTAATTAATAATGATCACACAAAACATTAATTTATAACTGAAATAGAAAAATGATAGATAGTACAGCACTGAGATTAGATGCTTCATCAGTCTGACCTCAAATGGCATTTTCCCTCCTTCAACTTATTATTTTGTCTTGATTTTCCCTCCAAGACAAGTGATGCAGTAAACATTCCATCACTGACAACCAACAGCAAGCTTGCATAAACCACTGTTACCTAAATAAGACTGTAAGAATCAGTACTAATATGTCCAGCCACATTTATGGTAGTGAAGAATTACACAAAGAAAAAACAAAAAGTAAATATTGTTTTTAATTCATTTATTAACACAGAACATATAAAAACATACTGGAACGTATTCAATGAAAATGACAGGTTGAGGCAATCCTATATAGGATACTACTATCGATGCTGGGAGGGGGGCACCGTAAGTTTTTTTTTTTTTTTTTTTTTTTTTAAACCATAGCCACAATACTCTTTATTTCATTATGAAGCACAAAACAGCTTCAGCTCACATTCACAATACTAGAAAATTAATAACACGGTGACATCGAACGCCGAAAAGCAGGACCATGCAGCAACAGCATTCTTCGGGCAGCTGATGACTCACTACTGTGATGTGATGTGATTGCGTTTGACATCGGGAGCTACGAGTCACATGGGCAGAGTATGCAAACCGAAAATACCAGTCCCAAACAAATGCTAGCATAGTACAACTACGAGTTAAATTGGTAAAAAACGGAACTACGAAAAATAATGAAACTTGGCAGGATTGTAAGGGAGACCAAGACCTAACGACTGATCAGGAGAAACAGGACTTACAAGGTACAGGAAAAGGGGATTTATTTGTCTTTTAATGTAGTAGTTAAGGAAAAAAAAAAAAGCAGTGCCATTTGTTTTATTTTTGAGGTATTTTCCATTCATTCTTTCTAAGAGCATTTGCATTAAAATAGTACCCTTTGCCATGCATTTAATTTGCTTTTACTTTTCACGTACATAACAGGTCATAATCCTTAGTTTGTGATACTGCAATAGTGTCTGCAGCAGTCTTGGACAGTACCATTAAGGGATGATTGGGCTCTGAATTAATGAAACCAAAAACTCCTATTGATAATCCGCGTAATGTATACATTCGATGGCAAACCTTCAAGAGAGTAGATTAAAATTAAATCATATGTATAGCTTTAAAATGTCAAATCTATATAATACTTTCACTGGAAGAACATGGAGTTTGCGTAAAATTAAAATACTCAAACTGGTATGCAGAGAAGAGACAGAATCCTATTTGTACTCATAAACAAGTGATACAGACATTACCACCAAGACAGAAACATGATAAACCAATAGTAAGGAGACCAATGTAAAGATAAAGAAAGTCCCAACTTAAAAATTCTGGGTCCAGATCTTATGCCCATCATCTGGTTGAAAATAATATCCCTGCTATGTAGCCAACTGTAAAAAAAGAACTGTATGAATGACGTGGGCTAAGCATTCCTGCCTAGCAACATTCAACGCATCCCTCCTCACCAAACCAGACCCTAAACATCTCCCCAAGAATTATCTTCCAGTAAACTTGATTGCCCACAAAATAGAAGCTAGATACTGGAATAGATGCAGACGGAGTCCATGATCATTCTAACTCCAGACAACCTCACAGCAATGAAACAAAAAGGCAGTAAAGGCAAACGACATGCCACGAGCAATCAGCTTATGCTGAAAAAATCATCGTGGATATCCAAAAGAATTGCAACCATAGCACAGCACGGATAGACTATTAAAAGGCACGTTATAGTATCAGATAGTCAGATCCTTGAATAACTAAAAATATACAGAAATTCAGCCTGCTCTGGTCAACTTCTCAGATCACAGTGGGAATGTGGAAACTCATCCCAAGCCTAAATCCCAATAAAGGCCAGAGTATCATCCCAAGTACTGTATCAAAATTCAGCAAGATTATTCCAGGGAAATCACAGTTTACAGTGCAGTCACAGAAATATGAAGGGACTAGACATACTAAATTAGCGTAGTTCCCAAACCTTTTGTTGAAGCCCCAGAAACCACAATAAGAGAGGTACAAGTTGAATGTCCAATGCTTCATGGGTATCATAGAACAGACAATGACAGCAGAAAAAGACTGCTGGTTCATCCAGTCTGCCCATAAACCCTTACAAATGCAGGAACTACTGTCCATACAGGGTTCTAACCCACACTACCCACCCCAATGCTCCCTTCTCTACTGCTACTAACCTGAGCAACCACTAAGCCCTTCCCAGCCATGTTTAAAACAATTGATAGTTCTGGTGCCCACCACATCATCAGCTGACAACTGTTCAACAGCTCCACCACACTTTCCGCAAAATACAACTTACTTCCCTGTTGACCCCCCCAACCATCCATTTCCACATATGCCCACGTGTTCTTCATAGAATCATAGAAATCTGGTGGCAGAAAAGAACCCTCTAGCCCACTCAGTGTGCCCCTTCCCCATTACTTGTCACGGGACCTCCCCTTCCCCCAACTTGCCAACCCCTTATGTCTGTCCCATGCCCTCTTGAATCCCTCCACTGTTTCTGCCCCCACCACTTCCTCTGGTAGTTTATTCCAGGCCTCCACCATCCTCTCTGTGAAGTAACGCCCCCTCACATTGCCCCTAAATCTTCCTCCCTCCAATCTTAGACTGTGCCCTCTAGTTTTTACCCCCACCTTCCTCTTAAATAAGCTTCCCTTCCTTATCGTATTGATCCCCTTCACGTACTTAAATGTCTCAATCATGTCCCCCCTCTCCCTTCTAGTCTTCAATGGGTACAGATCCAAGTCCCTCCACCTCTGCTCACATGGCTTCCCCTACATACCGTGAACCATCTTGGTTGCCCTTTTCTGCACCCTCTCAATACATTTACGTCCTCCCACAGGTGTGGTCTCCAGAAATGGACCCCGTATTCCAGGTGTGGCCTCACCATGGCTTTATGAAGAGGCATCAGTATCTTCCTCCTTCTGCTTGTTATGCCCCTCCCAATGGACGCCAACATTCTATTTGTCTTTCCCACTGCTTTGCTGCATTGATGATCTACCTTAAGGTTGCTTGACAACAAGATCCCCAGATCCCTCCTGTGCCCAGTTGGCTTAATCACCCCACCCCATAAGTGGCTTGCGGGTTCTTACGTGCCATGTGCATCACCGCACACTTTTTGGGGCTGAATTCCAGCTACCAAGTTTCCAACCACCCTTCCAGAATCTTCAGGTCCTTCCACATGGCCTCCACCCTATTGCAGATCTTTGTATCATCTGCAAATAGGCACACCCTCTCCTCCAGCATGTCCGCTACATCACTGATAATAGATATTAAAAAGGAGATGTCCCAGTACCAACCCCTGGGGCACCCCATTTGTCACGCCCATCTCCCTGGAACATGCCCCACTAACCACCACCCTCTGGCTTCTGTCCTTCAATCAGTTTTCCACCCACCTAGTTATTTTCTGTGCCATCCCTATGCTTTCTAGGTTATTTACCAGTCTTCTGTGAGGGACAGAATCGAAGGCTTTCCTGAAATCTAGATAGGCCACATCCACTGCCCCTCCCTGATCAACCACCTTCGTCACCCAATCAAAGAACTCTATTAGGTTAGTCTGACATGACCTCCCAGTTGTGAAGCCATGTTGCCTATCGTCCAGTAGTTTGTTGTCCGTCCAGTAGTTTGTTGTCCATCAGGTAGTTCACCACTTTTTCCTTTAATAGCACCTCCATTACCTTTCCCACCACTAAGGTGAGGCTGACCAGGGGATAGTTTCCCCATCTCCTCCCTGCTGCCCCCTTATGCAGTGGCACCTTCTTCCAGTCACTTGGCACCCATCCTGTATCTAGGGATAACAGTCTCGCCAGAGGTGCCACCAGCTCCTCACTCAGTTCCCAGAGTACCCTAGAATGCAAGCCATCTGGCCCCATTGCCTTGTCTACCTTCAACCTTCCTAGTTCTTCTTTTACCCTGTCCTCGCTGAACGGGCTGTTGATCAGTTACTTATGCTAAATAGTTCCTCATAGTTTACCTTGTTGATTCCTTTTAGGAACTTGAAGGTTTCTATTATATCTTCCCTGTCTAGTCTGTTCAGTGCCCTGAGCTGATGCTCATATTATTTGCCCTGCTGGCCCAGAATCATTTTGGTCACTCTATGTTGTACTGTCTCCAGCCTGTCCTCATCTTCCCTTAGGTGAGGACTCCAGAACTGGGCATGGTGCTCCAGGTGGGGCCTCAGTGATCTACAGAGAGGCAGTAGTACTCCTTCCTTCAGCTGTCAATAATGCCCCTTCCTATACACCCCGGTATCTTGTTTACCTTACTGCAGGCCTCGTTCTACTAGCTTGATTTGTTTTAGGCAGTCACTGATGATGACTCGTAGGTCTCTTTCCTCAGAGGTCATGCCCAGCTTTACCCTCCCCCATCCAGTACTCTCTCCTTTGGTTCTTGTTCCCTATGTGCATCACTTTTTTGCACCTTCTGGCACTGAATTTCAACTGCCAAACCACTGACTACCTCTCTAGCCTTTGCAATTCTCTCTGCATCTCCCTAACCCCCTCTTCACTGTCTACCCTGCCACAGAGCTTAGTGTCATCTGCTAAGAGACACATCTTGTCCTGGATTCTTTCTCCCATGTCGTTGATGAACATATGTTTTCAGCTGCATGTATTTTTTTTTTTACTGACTGTTTGACTTACTCTATATGTAATTTTCCTGTACTCATGCTATATACTGTATTTGTTTATGATTGTTGAACTCTCTTGGGTCGTGCCTGAAATAGTAATTTCATGGCTACAGCACTCACCCGGTAAGCAAAAACTAAATAGATAAATAAATAAATCTTGCTAAAGAATGGACCCAGGACTGATCCTTATGGCACCCCAATGGTGACTTTCTTCTCTTCCGATTTGATTCCATTAACCACAACCTTTTGTTGTGTCCCTTCCAACCAGTTTCTCACCCAAACTGTGTCCCTTGCTGCACCCAGATCCTGTAGCTTCCTCAGCAACCTTCAGGGTGGCACTGAGTCGAAGGCTTTGTTGAAATCACAGTAGAGTCGATCCACAGCATGGTCCTTATGCACTACCGTCGTTACCCAAAGAATACTATGACAAAAACTCCCTGGCAGAAACCCATGCTGTTAAGTATCCTGGAGTCCCTTGCTCTCCAGGTAGTTCAAAGTCTTCTTTAACTAGTGCCTTCATCAGTTTACCCACAATAGAGGTAAGACTGACAGGTATGTTGTCACCCAATTGCTCCTTGTCCCACTCCCTTATGAAGGGGAATTAAATCTGCTACCCTCCAGTCTTTTGAAACTACCCATCTAAGATCATCCTTATAGTTACTTTAATGACACTCTTTGGCAGAGGTCCTCGGTTTTCCCCTGTGAATACAGAGCAGAAGTAGTCATTAAGGAATGGCTGCTTTCTGCCCATCCTGCTCAATTACCCAGTCTTCCTCCGTTAGTTTAACAACTCTTCCTCCCTTCTTTTCCCCCAATATATCTAAAGAGCCATTTCTGAGGGTGCTATGCCATGGGGTAGCTCCCCCCCCCCCCATTCTTTTCTCCTCGTGAACCCAGCCGGCTCTCTTTTCTCTCTCTCTCTCCCCCTTCTACTGTCCACCCAGCAACGTCATCCAAGCATTAGACCCCCTCCCCTCAGGCCCCCATGACTTACCATTCATTGCAGGGTGGTGGGGAGCGACTCAACCCACCTGAACAGATCCAGCTCCAGGGAGGTGCATCTCGGGGTGGCGCCTGCAGGGGACGGTGTCATGCCGCTCAACCAGATCCAATTTTTTTGCTTTTTCCTTTTGCGGAGGGGGAGCGTGCAATGCCGACAATGGTATGCAGCGCACATATCCACATGTTCCACACCTGTCGACTGCTCCTCCTCTGCGCCCCAATGCATGGGACTCGGCATGCTGACACCCAGCCTCTGCTAGGTGTCAGGCAAATGCAGGTCCATGGTACCCACCCTCCCTGGGAGAGGAGAGCTGTGCCCTGGATGCTCGGTCCTCTCCCTTCCTGGCCGACCCCCAGCGACCCACTCACACCGTGAACACAGGGCATCGGCGTGACAGGAGGTAAGGCATGATGTCTCAGCCCTCCACACCACTGGCCAGCTGTGGGGTAGCTTTTTAAGACATTTAGAGGTGGGAGGACACGTCACTTTTGTTGTTTGTGGGGGTGATGGGGGTCTAAAACAAACAAGGCAAGGATTGCAAAGAGACCTTGGTGTTGAGGGTGCTATGCTATGGGGTAGCTTTAATGTTTTACACAAGGCTGGGACAAGTGAAGGGCTTAGTGCTAGCTCAGGGTGGTAGTGGTAGTGGTAGGGCAGGGAGTATGGAGCGGATAATGTGGATTGGAACCCTGTATATACAATAGTTCCTGGGTTTGTTAGGGTTTACGGGCAGACTGAGTGGACCAGCAGTCTTTTTCTGCTGTCTTTGTCTATGTTTCTACGTTTCTACCATACCTATGAAGCACTGGGCATTCAACTTGTACCTCTGTTATTGTGGTTTCTGGGGCTTAAACAAAATGTTTGGGAACTGCGCTAAATTTAGTGTGTCCAGTCCCTTCATATTTCTGTGACTGCACTTCAACCTGTGTGCTTGTGACACGGAATCTCCCTAGAATCTTCTTGCTGAATTTCAATACAGTACTTGGAGTGATGCTCAAGCCTTTATTGCGACTTAGGCTTAGGGCGATTTTCCACATTTTCAATGTGATCAGAGCAGGCTGAATTCTGTATATTTTTAGTCAGTTAGTTATTCAAGCTTCCAAAAATGTCAGATAAGTCTAATTAATTATTCATGAGCAGAACTAGCTCACTGATTGGCTACCTTGCTGGTCTGAAATCTCTTAGAAATGCCCGGCACAAGCAGCCACACAGCTGATTGCTTGCTCTACGCCAACAGGAACAGCGGCAAAACAAATGAAGTGTCCCCCCCAACGGTACCATAAATAATAGCAAAAGCACCTCGGCTCCAGGAGTCAGCTCCAGATGCTACCACAGAAAACACCTTGCTGCACAAGACACTGTTACCGTGCACAGACACGGAAAAACAAACAAAAAAAAACAGCCAAAAAGGACAGAAAAAAAAAAAAGCATCATTATCGCGATAAGACTTACTGTCACAATAATGACCTCACAGCCATTAATTTCCTGGGGATTAACGACTGACCATTGGGGGTTGGCCCTCAACTGCTTACCAGGTCGTTAGTCCCAGGAAATGTAATAACTGTAGGTCATTATTATTTAACTATAACATGCTTGTTAGTGGTCTATCCATGCTATGCTAAGCTTCCAATCCTCCTTTTAGGTCTCCATGATGATCTTATTCAGCATAAGCTAATCACTGCTGACATATGGTTTGCTTTTATTGCCTTTTTGTTTATTGCTATGCTGTGCAGCCAATATTTGCTGTTCCCAGGTGTACCAACTTCATTTTACAATCTGAACTAACAACTGGTATGCATTATTAGAGATCCCCTTCTTGGTGTGTGCAGCAAGGAGCCCCGTGGCTATCTAACATGGCACTGCAGTGGGATTAAAGAAATCCAATGATGTAAACGCATTGGCCAGCTTAGCCAGCACTTCCAGCAGTCTATGTGAGTGACGTTACATGCATGCAGCAGCAATTCTCAACTGAGATTCTGGGACTGGGGGAATAAAAGGTGCATCAGACGGGGGATGAAATACAAGTCACCTTCTTCTGGGCATGAGAGACAAGGTGGTGAACTGGGACAGGAACTGGTTAACAGACAGGAGACAGAGGGTGTTGGTAAATGGGGTACAATCTGGGGGGGCGGTGACCAGCGGGGTACCGCGGGGACCACTACTGGGACCAGTGGGAACATTCAGGAACATTTTGGGAGAGTAGCACACTTGGAAGTGTGCCTCTCCCACCCAATGCACTGCTCCCTTGAGCAGGCGTGGCGGTCCTGCACCAATGGGTGCAGGAGCTCAGTCTATGACAGCGATGTTCCTCTGCTTCAAAGCACCGCTGCCATACTGGCGCACTTTCGCGTCACGCGCCACACCTCCCCGCGCTGCGTCGCCACCCCCTCAAAGCTTTGGTGCCACGCTGGGAGCCACCCCAGCGTGGCAAATGTTGCCGGCGGGGTGCCCAATTCCCGTCGGCTCCACGGCCCCAAGCCATCCTGCTGCCACGCTGTGGATCCCACCCAGCGTGGCAAACAGTCCATTACTTTGCCGTGAAGTGCCCAATCCCTGACCTCGCTAGTAGTTTGCGGCGGGGTGCCTAATCCCGTCGGCCCTCGCCCCCAGCCATCTTCTGCCGCTGGAAGCCCACCCCACCGTGGCAAGGTCCCACATCATCTTTTGTCATTTTTAACCTGTAAAAAAAAAGCGGTCCCACGGTCGTCTCCCAGCCCCCCACAACCCGCACTCCACCACTGAGCACCCAGCCTCCCAAACCCCCCTCACCCCCTTGCCTCTGGACTCAGCCTTGACGATTTTCGGTGGACGGGAACACGTCTGCACTCTTCAAACCGACCATGCGAACTGAGGAAATGCCGGTAAGCTGTATAATAGGCTACATAGGGGTTTCAACTTTGTGCATATCTCAGTCATTTTTGGAATTTTGCATCAAATTTTAAACATGGGGTTTTGGGACCCTTCTCATGAGTGATGTCACTGTCATGGGGTTATTCGGGCCTGAAGGTGATTTCGCGGGCACTGCGCAGTCACTTCTGCGAAATCACCCTTCGGCCTCGAATAGCGCCGCATGACGGTGACTATCAGTCCCAAAACCCATGTTAATGTGGTGCAAAATTCAAGCAATGACTGTTCTGGCGTCGTTGTGCAGTTCTAAGCAGGCTCATAAGTTGCAAATTTTCAATATTTTCACTCCAGATTTTCAACATTGCCATTTTATCACACCTTCTTATGAGTTGTACAGCTGTCATTTTTCACATCCACCCAAAAGTGTTTCCGCCATGTAGCGCACAATGGCGCAGGCTGCAAAGCAAATCAATGTATGGAACATTAAGAAAATCACGATGACACTGTTCATGAGCAGAGGTCTTAAAATGGCTATGTTGAAAATTTGGTGAAAAATTCCTAAAATTACTTTTACGGCGTCGTTGCGCAGTTCCTATATGCCTTCTTACATTTGCGAATTTTCAATATTTGCACTCCAGATTTTCAACATTGCCATTTTACACACCTCCTCATGAGCAGTACAGCTGTCATTTTCACATCCTGCCCAAATGTGTTTCTGCCCTGTAGCGCACAATGGCGCAGTCGGTGTGCGAACTCAATGTATGGGACACATTAAGAAAATCACAGTGACACTGATCATGAGCAGAGGTCTTAAAATGGCCGTGCTGAAAATTTGTGAAAAATTTCTTAAAAATGACTGTTTTACGAGTGTGCGTTGCACAGTTCCCACGCACGCTCGTAGGTTTGCAAATTTTCAATATTTCCACTCCAGATTTTCAACATTGCCATTTTACCACACTTCCTTATGAGCAGTACAGCTGTCATTTTTCACATCCTGCCCAAAACGTGTTTCCCCCTCTGTAGCGCACAATGGGGGTAGCAACAAGGTCATGCTGACAATTTATTGTGCAAATACCAGCAATCACACAGGGCATTAGGGTACAGCACCATACATGCCAAACACCACTGCAAATACCTGCAAGTGAACGTTCGGCATTGACAAATGCTTGTTTTTTTACATTTCAAGCTCAAATTGTTGATACCCTACTATGACCACCCATGTGGCAACTTTAAGACCTGCCTGATGAATGTTCTGATTCATGTAGGATGGGCCCTGTGTGAAGCATCCTACAGTTCTGGCAAAGTTCCCTCTGGGTCTGCTGCTTTAAGCCCTTCTCAAAGCAACCCTATGGTCTAGCATGTACCCAGTGGGTTGGCTGCTATACATAGTGCTCATAGTGCCCTGTGCAAAGCAAGCTACAGATATGGCACCGTGACTGCGGGTCTTCTGTCACATAGGTCCACAGGGCCCTGCAATAAAAAGTTACTGTATGTGGCCATCACCATGCCCAATAGGTCTGTTGCTTCACATTATCACATAAGAAGAAAGCTGAAAGTGTCAGTTGTTCTTTATCTTTTAAAAAATAAGGAAATAAATTCAAGAGAATTACTTTACTACATAAGTTAGGGTAGAAGTACTCAACATAAAAGCAGGAAATAAAACATTAGAAATAAGAATCCCTGGAGCCTTGGTAAATCTGTGGTCTGCTGTCCTTTGGTGTTTGAATGATAATGCAACATAGCATTAATGTTACTATAACTTCAGCAATGTATTGTCAGACAAAATAAAATGAGGACAGCAGAGACAGATTAAGATTATCAGGGGCTCTACACCTAGTCTGTGCTCTAGGTCGAAGAAGCATCAGGGGCCCTTGACACATACGGGGCTCATGCCCCTTAGTTTTGAGCCATCTGTTATTTCCTTTTCATATCACTAGTCAACTGAGATTTTTTTATGATTAGACACCCACTATATTTGTGCTTATAAAAGTCTGTCAGCTTCAGAACCTTTGCAAGTGTTTCTCTTTCTCATTTACATGTCGATCCCTGACATATGTATGTTTGTGGGATATATTAAACTCCTTGCATACTACTGCTGACTTCATGTTTCTGCTATCTTAATTATCTACAATACAAAAATTAAAAAGCCATGAATGGCAGTACAAAAACAAATCTCACTTGCCATCTGCACCAATTGGACCACCAAACAAGATACATACATCACTCTAATACACTGCAATCAGGAACACAGGAATTACTGCCACAAAACAACCAACAAATTCCAAGGTTGAATTTTATTGAATTCTCATGGTGCCAGTGCCACAGGTTGCTATGAGAGACTGAATGGAACTATAGCCATGTGACAATTATGCAAGTTAAAGAAAATGTAATATTTAAAAAAATACATCACAGCAATAAAGCTCAGCAGCCTAAGAATGGCAGTCACCAAAAGCAAATGGTTCCAAGGCTGAATTTTTTTAAATGTTTATATTAATCCTTTGGTTTCAGTTGCATGCTGTACCAGTGCTATAGTGGGTATGTGTGAGACTGTCTGGAGCTGAAGCTGGGGGATCCATACAAGAGTTTTGAAATGCAGTCTCTAATTCAGTAGTCAAATGTGGATCCTTTTAGTATCACCAATGTCACACCTGCAGTATTACCAAAACACCTCTTAAATATGCACAATCTCTGGTGTGTAATCACTGCTGTAGGGGTCAAACATCACAAAGATTGTAGTATAATTTACAAACATATAAAAATGCCAGCAGATAACGGCCATACGATCTATCAAGTCTGCTCAAGTGTGCAGCTCCCAATCTAATCTACTGCAGCTACCCCCCCATCCCTTGCCCATCCATTTGATTTATTGGCCCCTTCTGCCGACTCCCCACTCCCAGGCTCCCCCCACTTCTGAGCCTACCTTTGACCCTGTCCCACACGCTCTTAAAACTGCCCACAGATGTCAATTATATCATCTTTTCTGGCATGTGTTCCACCTCACTACCACCCTTTCTGTGAAGTAAAGCCTCCTCATTTCCCTGCTGAATCTTCCACCCTCCAGTTTCAGACTGTGTCCTTTTATGTTCCTCCCCCCTTTAATCTAAATATGCCCACAGTACTAACCCTATTCATGCACTTTATGTATTTGAAGGTCTCACTCTTATCCCCTCTCTCCCTTCTATCCTCCAGGGAATACATTTTGAGCTCCCACAGTCTTTCCTCATATGGTTTGTCCCCCAGCCCAAGGATCATCTCTGTCACCCTGTGCTGGACCCCCTCCATTAGTTTGACATTCTTCTTTAAATAGGGCCACTTGAACTGCATGCAGTACTCCAAGTGAGGTCTCACCAGCGACCTGTACAACAGCAGAATGACTTCCTGTCTCCGAGAGGTGACTCCCATGGAAATGCACCCCATCATCTTATTAGCCTTGGCTGCCACCTTCCTACACTGCTCTGAGTGATTCATGTCCCCTGTGGCTAGTATCCCCAGATCCTTCTCCTTCACTGAAGTGGATAACTGCATTCCTTAGCCAGTAGCAATTCCTAGGGTTCCTGGCTCCCAAGAGCATGACTTTGCACTTCTTAGCATTTGTACCCCAGCTGCCATGAGTCTGACCAGTGCTTAAGTCTTGCCAAATCCTCTTGAGTACCTGCCCCTTTCACAATATCCACTTCTGCACCAATCTTTGTATCATCTGCAAAAGGCTGATTTTACTCCTAATCCCTTCCAATATCATAGAATCATAGAAAAATTCAAACTTAGAAGTCAGGCAACCCATTAGTAGCTTGTCACTGAATCAGTGTGGGTACTAGTATTTTTTTATCTTCCATTTAGCTATCCAAACTGTTCTTAAAAGCATTCATCATTTTACTGCAAACTACAGACTCTGACAAGGAGTTCCACATTTTGGGAACTCCACTTCTGTGGTACTTTTCGTGATTCTTTGGTAAGGGTAGCTTGGACTCCTCCAAAGATTACCTGTCTGGGAGAAACGGGGCACGAGTCGAGCTGACTTCTTCCAGACCAAATTTTATGGATTTCTGAACTTCTTTGGCAAAATTCCTTGACTTTTTCTGCACCATACCTAACTGTCTCCTGCCTGATACGGACATATTAATTCTAAGGAACCTTGTTTTGCTTTCTTTCTGTTTTGTTTTTGAGTGATTGATGATTATGGCTTTTGGACACTGGGGGTGAGAGGTCTGTGTGTCCTTCAGCTTTTTTTTTTTTTTCTGTTTCCTTCCTGTGAGGGTATGAACAAATACCACCCTCCCAGTTGTGAGAGAACTTGGGAGGAGTTTTTGTTTCTTTGTCCTCTGTTGCTATATCCCATAAGGGCTAGGCAGTGAGAGTGCCTTGCCCTCTTCTTCCCGGTGGTGAGAACAATCCGGAGTAATAGTTCAGGTGTAGACTTTTTCTTTTCCCAAGGTTATATTTCGTTTTTGTTGCTGATTGTTAATTAGTTTGTCTTGGGTTTTGGTTTATTTTATTTAAGTAGCAACATGTGCTGGCCTTTAGCCCCACGGTGGTGCACTATTCATCCTCCTCGCCAGCCCTTAGCCCTTTGTCCTCCTCCTCTTCATTTCGACACCTACCAGCACTGTAGAGCACTGGGCATTGTTCGTGGGGGGTTGTCGAACAGGGGTGGATGAGCAGCGGGTTCATCGTATCAGGGTAGTCAGGTCAGAAGGCGCCTGGGGCGAAATGGAATCCAGATCGAGGTTTTCCTGTCTGGTATCCATACCTCGAGGGCACTCACGGAAATTAGTGGGCAGATGGGCTTGACAACCCTCGAAGTTTGTCCAACTCAAGGGTGTTATGCAATGCCAGGGTCTGTTAGGAATAAGACCGCTATTATTGCCGATCTTGTTGGTTCGGCTGACTTGGCTTGCATCACCGAGACCTGGCTGGATAAACTCTGGCCCTATTTGGAGGCCATGATTCGACGGTGCTGGTGGTACCGCCGAATTGGACCGCGGGAGGCGGGGGGATGCAGTCTGGTACAAAAGGCGGATTGGGTCTACAGATAGGTGGTAGTAGGTGAGGCTGGGTCTTTTAGTGTACAGTCGTAGCAGGTGTAGGCGTTCGAATGGTTCTCATCTACCGTCCACCCGGAGGAGATGGGAGACGCTTCTTACAGGAGTAGCAGACTTCCTCGTCGACATTCGCTCGAATCACCCAGATTGATGGTTCTGGGTGATTTCAATGCCTGGGTCGACGATGAACTCTCAAATTTTGGCAATGACTTCCTCCAATTGATGTCTTCTTTGGGCCTCACACAGGTGGTTTCCACTGCTACGCATAAATCTGGACACTCTTTAGACTTAGTCTTCCTTCTAGGGATCAATGTATCCGACATGGGAGTGGAACCAGTCGCCTGGTCTGATCACCACATCGTGAGGTTCAATTTTTGCACCCCCCTGAGAAGACCAGCCCCTGTGGAGATGGTCAGGTACCGCCCATTACGGAATGTTACTCCACAAGGTCTAGTGGCGGTCCTTGACCTCTCATCTTTCGGTTCGGTGAGCAATAGCCCAGAAGCATTGGTGCTGGCCTATAATAAGGCCGTCACGACGGCTCTGGATTCTATTGCTCCTGGTCGTGAGCCCCCTATCCCTTCGCCCCGGAGCCCCATGGTTTGATGGGACCCTGAGGGAGATGCGGAGACAGGGGCGAAGGTTAGAGCGTCGCTGGCGCAGGTCCGCCCTCGATGCCGACCACTCTAGATTGATGGAACATTATGTTAGCTATCAATCTGCAATCACCCATAAGAAGGCAGAATTCCTGTCCAGGGAGATTGCAGTTGCTCAAATTGACCAGCTCAGCTGTTCCGAACTGTAGACAGACTGTGCAGCCAGCCTGCCTGCATGTTCGGAAAGCTTTCTCAAGCAGAGTGCGATGAGCTCGCTCTACTTTGCAACTAAAGTGGCCGACATCAGGATGAACCTGGGTCCGTAACCTCTATGGGTGATGCTTTTGGACAGCATGAGATGACAGTGCCTCATTTCTCCTGGAGTTCCTTCGCGACCTGAGTTCGTGGACATTATGAGGATCATCCATTCTATCGTCCCACAAGTTGTGGTTTGGATCCGGTCCGACTCCCTCATTTTGGGTTGTTTTGATATCATCGGTCCGGTCCTGGCAAATAGTCTGGTGCTCCTTGGAATTAGGCGAGTTTCCTGCTCCTTGAAAGAGGCAGTGGTGACTCCTCTCTTGAAGAAGCTTTCTTGGACCCGGACTGTTTTCTAATTATCGGCCTATCTCTAACCTCCCTTTATTGGGAAGGTTATTGAGAGGCGTGGCAGTTCAATTGGATGACCATTTAACCATCCATAATGTCTCTGAATCCTTCAGTCGGGCTTCGAAAAGACATAGCACCGAGACTGCGCTGGTTGGGTGTTAAATGATCTTCTGATGGCGAGTGATCAGAAGAGACTCCATTCTTGTTCTTCTTGATCTCTCTGCAGCCTTTGACTGATGTGGACTACATGGTGTTAGCTCTCCTGGGCAAATCTGTGGAATGTCTGGAACCGTTTTGCAATGGTTCACGCATTCCTTACGGAGATCGCGAGAGAGTTGTGTCGGGATTTTCCTCTGACCCAATTCCTTTGTTGTGTGGAGTGCCCCAGGATCCGTGCTGTCACCCATGTTGTTTGCAGTGTATATGCTGCCCCTCGGAGGTATCATTAGACGATATGGGCTGAGGTTTCACTGCTATGCTGATGATACCCAGCTCTATCTGTCTTTTGCACCCGACCAGGATGTTTAACAACTGTCTGGGGGAGATCCAAGACTGGATGGATTCTAGTTGGCTAAAGTTGAACTCGGAGAAAACAGAAGTGCTGGTAGTGGACCCAGGTGGTCGGATGGTGAGGCCGGGTATTGGTGCTCCATCTGGAATTGTCCTTGGTGGAGTATCTCTGCCGTCCTCAGAACGGGTGTGTAGCCTTGGGTTTATTCTTGATGAAAGGCTGACTCTTAAAGCTCAGGTGTCAGCCGTTGTCAAAATTTCCTTTATCATCTTAGGAATATTGCCAGGGTTAGGCATCTTGTTCCGTCGACTCCTGCCTACTTTGGTTCACTTTTGTATCCTCACGCTTGGACTACTGCAACGCCTGTACTTTGGGCTTTCTGGGGTTGAAATCACGCCGCCTACAGCTGGTGCAGAAACGCTGCAGCCGGGTTTTGACTGGGACAAGTCGGTCCTGTCATATCACTCCCGTGCTCTTGTGTGCACTGGCTTCCTGTGCGGTGGCGGATCACCTTAAAGTCATTTTACTGACTTTTAAAGCCCTTCACGACCAGGGTCCAGCCTAATCTGAAAGACCTCCTGGTTCCTTACTGCCCTGACCAATTACTCCATTTCGGCCCGACAGGGGTTGTTAGAATCCCAAGAGTGAGTTTAAAATCCTCTGGCAGAGCGTTTCATGCTGCACCCACTCTTGGAACTTCTCTACTCATGTCGGTTACGCAGTGCACCTCCGTGAACTTTTCAAGAGGGATTTGAAAACGTATTTGTGGAATATGGCTTTTTAGATAATTAAGTTATTTATAAATGCTTGGATTTTATTATTAATACTCTATTTCGTTGTATGTTGATTTTATGTACATGTTCTGTTTTTATGTAGTGTTTTGAACTGTTTTTAAAATTGTTCAGCACCTTGATACACTGAAAGGTGCTATATAAATAAAATTATTATTATTATTATTAGTCCTGTACAATGTCTTCATTAGTGTTCATTAGTGACATTGCAGAGAGGCTAGAAGGAAAGGTCTGCTTGTTTGCAGATGACACCAAGATCTGCAACAGGGTGGATCCTCCAGAAGGGGTGTAGAAATGAAGAGGGACCTAGAGAAGCTTGAAATATGGTCAGAGATGTGGCAATTGAGGTTCAATGCAAAAAAAGTGCAAAAAAAAATGCATCTAGGTAGACGGAACCCTGGGGAGAGCTACAGGTTGGGGTGGGCGGACTGTCACCAAGGAGGAAAGGGACCTAGGGGTTATCATCTTGGATGACCTTAAGGTATCAAAGCAGTGCGCAAAGGCGGCAGGGAGGGCCAGTGGCATGCTGGGGTGCATAGGCAGGGGTATCACTAGCAGGAGGCGGGGGGGTGGTGATGTCATTGTATAAAAACACTGGTAAGGCCTCACCTGGAGTACTGCACACAGTTCTGGAGGCCACACCTGTGCAAGAACATAAACAAGGTGGAGACTATTCAGAGAAGGGAGACAAAGATGGTACAGGGCTTGCACCACAAAACATATGAGGAGAGACTAAGGGGCCTCAATATGTACTCACTGGACTAGAGGAGAGAGCGAGGGGACACAATTGAAACTTTCAAGTACCTCAAGAGCATAAACAAGGTGCAGGTGGTGGACCTTTTCCAATATAGAAAAAGCACTAGAACAAGGGGGCACGATATGAAATTGAAGGCGGGTAGATTAAGAGGTAATGTGAGGAAGTTTTTCTACACAGAAAGGGTAGTTGACGTTTGGAATAGTCTACCACAGGAGGTAGTGGGGGCAAGCACAGTGGAGGGGTTAAGTATGCCTGGGACAGGCACAAGGGAACCTTGAGAGCAAAGGGAGTGATGAAAAGCCATTTATCACATAGGGTCAGTGGCCACATACAATGTAGAGGGCCTATGGGCAGACTGGATGGGCCTGGGCCTGGCAGTCCTTATCTGCCAACAATTTCTATGTTTCTAGCCTGAGGGTGGTTCTGGGTGTTGTGGCAGTTAAAGTTGAGAGGTACTTTAGTAATGTGAACTAGTACCTATATTATTGTGGTTTCTCCACATACTCCTAGGCCTTTTACCGGCACTGTGTGATGTAACTGTTTAAATGTGTAACTTGTAAAGCATTCGAACATCTACAGGAATACCTTGTAAACAGGGGATCCATAACCCTAATGGAGTATGTGTTGCTTGACCAAGCCTCTAAAAATAAAAACATTTTATTACTGCTTTACTAGATGAGAGATATGCCCCCAAATCCTATGGGTGGGAAGTAAATTAACAAAGTGAGTGGCAAATTGACTTGGAGGTAGGAAACAAAGGGTGGTTGTGGAAGGGGGAGTGCTCTGGTACAAGGGAAGTCACGAGTGGGGTCCTGCAGGGGTCAATGCTTGGCCCAGTTTTGTTTAATGTGTTTATAAATGACAATGGAGATGGCATTAAAGGCTAAAGCTTCCTCTTTGTGGACGACACCACACTCTGTGGGAGGGTAGACACAGACAATAGGGTACAAGACCTTAAAGACGACCTATTGAAGCTGGAAAGATGGTTTGGCATACGGCAGCTCAGGTTTGATGCAAAAAAGTGCTAAGTCACCTACATAGGAGGAAAGAACCAGATGACAGAGTACAGCCGGGGGTGAGAGGGCTCAGGTCACCAAACTGGCAGAAAAGGACTTGGGGTAGCCATTACCAGCTACCTAAAAAGAAACACAGAGTAGACAGGCAGAAGCCAAAGCAAACAGGATGCTTGGTTGTATTGTGCAGGAGTTCACGAGCAGATAGGAGAGGTTATACTGCCGCTTTGCAGATCATTGGTGCGACTGCGCCTGAAGTATGGTGTGCAATACTGGAACCCTATCCATCAACCAGCTTGAGGCAGTCCAGAGGAGGAAGAAAACTATGGTCCAGGGGCAGCATGGCATGTGAACACAGGCTGGGTGAACTCAAGAGAGGTGACATGACAAACTTTCAAAGACTTGAAAGGTATCAACAAGGTGGACAGAGGGCCTGTTTTGTCTCAGTGACAACCAAGACCACAACAGGGCATTGCTATAAGCTGGCAGGTGGAAGGTTCAAGGAGGAGGTCAGGAGATATTTCTTTACAGAGCGAGTGGTGATGGCATGAAATGAACTTCCTTCGGAGGCTGTCACCCAAAAGATGTTTTTTTTTGGGGGGGGGGGTTCAAGAGAGAGTGGGCTTCCTTCTGCTGGCTATATGTAACATCATGTAGGAGTTAATTCTGCTCTGTCACAACCCCTTCCGTCAAGAAATGCCTCCTAACCTCCTTTGAATTTTCCACCCTCAAGACTTGTAAGGTGTGCCCTTAGTGTTTTTATTCTCAGTTAAAAACTAGAGAGATCCCGTTTCTCAATCTTGTCATTCCTTTGATGTACTTGAAAGTTTCCATCATGTCCCTCCTCTCCCCACATTTGTAAATGTCAAGATTCCATTGCCCTTCCTCATACGGTAGAGCATGCTGACTTATGTACCATCTTTGTAAGCCCTTTTCTACAGTGACTCCAGCAGTCTTAGGTCTTTCTTTAGGTAGGAACTCCAATACTGCACACACAACTCCAGGTGTGGTCTCGCCTTAGAGCTATTCAGTGGCATGATAACCTTTCCTTCTGCTCGGGAAACCCCTTGGTATAAAAAGGGAAAGAGGGAATTGTTTAACCAGGAAAGGCACACTGAGCTGGAGCTTGTTTCCAGGTGCGACTTGGGAGCACAAGGAAGTTAAGTGACTTGCTTCCTTGTGCTCCCAGGTCGCACTTGGATATACAGCACAACATCCCATTTGCTTTAGTTGCTGCTCTTTTGAATTGAAAGGAAGGCTTCAAGTTACTAGTTCCTGTAGGTCCTGTTCCCCTTCCAAAACTGCTACTAGTACCCCATATCCAGTACTCCGCTTTCTGATTAATTTTATTTAAATGTTTAACCAGAAAGTACATACTGAGCTGAAAACAGCTTGTTTCCAGATGTATCCTGGGGGAGAGGGCAGGAGATGGCTAACAAAAAAAAAAAAAAGGTAAAATACAATAATAGTTTTACAAGCAGAATCATAAATACTATAGGCAGAATAGTAAATGAAGCCATCTAGAAAATAAACACACACTTTAATACATACATAAAGGGAAAAAAAGCAGTCAAAGCTGCTCTTCTTAGGGTGATATTTCTATGGCTTTCCCCACAATATAATACACCATGGAAGGATACTAAATGTACTACCAATGATCTTTATTATATAGATGCCATATTGTTTGCTACAAAAAGAGCCCCCCCCCTCCAGTTATGGCACTTTATACAATTTACTTCCAAACCACTGAAGGTGTGGTACCAATTAAAATCCCATCCAAAGTTTAAAGATATTTTTTACTATTGCCCGCCGATTTCATCAGGTCGGATGGATATGGCATTCAAGAATCGGTGCAAAATGGACCTGCATTTTATCTAGTATTAGACTCGGCTGGTACTTGTCCCTTTGAGTCACTTCAGGGGAGTTTTGGACTTGACACAAGGGATAGATGCAGATATGCAGACACCTTAGAGGTTATATTCAACATTAACAACCTGCCCTGACCAGACTGCCGACCCCCACCCCCCAAAAACTAAACATGATAATGGATCATATTAGTGGGAACTTGGGGGGGACATATGATTGGACAACTGTATAAGATTTAAGAGATTTTTTATTTATTTATTTTTTTTATTTAGTTGTTTAACCAGGTGTAGCACATTAAGCTGAAAGCTTTTTTTACAGGTGCGACCTGGGAGCACAGGGAAGTTAAGTGACTTGCTCAGGGTCACACAGTATGCAAGTGGAAGCTGTGGGATTCAAACCCAGGTCTGGTCTACTGGATGTCACCATATTTGCAGCTCAGAGCCTTAGACCACTGCGCTATACTGCCTCCTTATTTTGAGGGACTCCACCCAGTCAGTGTTAGAGGGCTGGAATAAAGACCTAGGTCTGATGGTGACCTTTGAATCCTGGATGAAATCTGCACTTCCCGCAGTTAAAATAACTTCCTAATATACGTGGAAGTGCAGATATAGATATTTTGGGTCCCAAGCAATACTAATAAAGTATTTACTGCCAAACTATGGCTTTTGCTGGTGGGGTTGTCATTGTCAATTAGCAGACTTGAGTCAGGTGTTTTGGTTGTGTCCCTCCTTGACTCCATTTTGGTGAACCTTGCAGGATGAACTAAGGGAATGTTTAGGGGAAGTGGTAGAACTACCAGATGAAATGCTATTGTTGACAATTATGCCACAACATAATCCCTCCTGGCATAAAACTTTACTACCAATATTTCTTTTGGCAGCTAAAAAAGCTATCACTAGGAGGTGGATGACACCAGTTATTCCAACAGTGGCAGACTGGAGGAAAATTGTACTGGACATGTGCCAGCTAGAAAAACTGATGGCCGGTCTTAATGATTAAATTAAATGTATTCAGCTTATCTGAAATGGCAAAAGTGGATATGGTACATGGCTCAAATTGATGAGGATTCTGTCCCATGAAAAGTTGATTCAGCAGAGTGGGTTGGGGTACTGCTTCCACCGGGGGGGGGAGGGTTCTTTACAAAATATATGGATTTACTGAACCTGAAAACATTGGGTTCTGTGGCAGTATCTAAGGAAAGTAAGAAACATAGACTTTGACGGCAGATAAGGACCGCTTGGCCCACCTAGTCTGCCCATTTCCCTACCTAAAGGATAAGCTGCAAATCCTAGTTAACCAACAGCCTGTTTCTTCCTACCCCCCCACAAAAACTGCCTTATGTCTGTCCCATGCATTCTTGAATTCTCCCACAGTTTTAGACCCCACAACCTCCTCAGGTAGGCTGTTCCATGCGTCCACCACCCTATCTGTGAAAAAATACTTTCTCACTTTGCCCCTGAACCGCCCTCCCATCTTCAAATTGTGTCCCCTTGTTCTTGCACATCTCTTTTTCTGAAAGATGCTACCCTCTTTGACTTTGTTGATTCCACTGAGGTACTTAAAAGTTTCTATCATGTCTCCCCCCCCCCACAAGGGTATACACAGTAAGCTCCTTTAGTCTCTCCTCGTATGGCTTCTCTTGCAGACCCTACACCATTTAGTTGCCCTCCTCTGGACTGCCTCTATCCTGTCTATGTCCTTGCGGAGATGGAGTCTCCAGAACTGGATGCAGTACTCCAGATGGGGTCTCACCAACTGTCTGTACAGAGGGATACCAACTTCCTGTTTTCTGCAGGTGATGCCTCTCCCTATACATCCCAGTATCCCCCGCAGCCCTCCCTACTGCCTTCTCACATTGCTTGCTAACCTTAAGGTCATCTGATTTTATTACCCCAGATCCCTTTCCATTTTTGTTGTTACTACGTCCCCTCCCATTGTGTAATCTTCCCCTGGGTTTTTGTTTCCCAGGTGCATTATTTTGCACTTCTTTGCATTGAATCCAACCTGACATACTTCTGACCATTCCTCCAACCTTGCCAAGTCCCTTCTCATCCTTTCCACACCTCCTTGTGCATCAACCCTCTTGCAGATCTTTGTCTCATCTGCAAAGAGGCATACTTTTCCTTCCAGTCCCTCAGCAATGTCACTTATAAAGACATTAAAAAGGACTGGACCCAGTACTGAACCCTGCAGTACCCCACTAATAACCCCTCTTTCTTCAGAGTGGACTCCATTTACAATTACCTTCTGTGTCCTGTTGTCCAGCCAATGTTTTACCCAAGCTACCACCCTGGGACCCACTCTCAGGCTGGTTAATTTGACTATTAATCTTTTGTGTGGGACTGTGTCAAATGCCTTGCTAAAGTCTAGGTAGGCCATGTCCACAGCCCGTCCCTGGTCTACTACTTTGGTCACCCAGTCAAAGAAATCAATTAGATTCATCTGACATGACCTTCCCGCTGTGAATCCATGCTGCCTTGGGTCCTGTGCCCCACTGGCCTCTAGGTACTCAACAATTCTTTCCTTCAGAAGTTATTCCATCACTTTCCCTACCACAGAGGTCAAACTGACAGGTCTGTAGTTTCCTGCCTCTGTGTTGCTCTCACTTTTGTGAAGGGGAATCACATCCGCCTTCCTCCAGTCCTCAGGTACCACACACCATCCTCCCATGAGTTGTTAAAAAGGGTAGTCAGTGGTTTCACTAGTTCCCCCCTTAATTCTTTTAGAATTCTGGGGTGAATTCCATCAGGCCCCATTGCTTGTCTACCTTCAGTTTTAGGAGTTCTTTCAGAAACTTTTCTTCTGCGAAAGGACTGGGATCGACCCCCTATCCAGAGTGCTTTGTTAACTGGATTAGGCACCTCCCCCTCCTCCTCCTCTTTTGTGAATACTGAGCATAAATATTCATGCAGTATCCCTGCTTTTTCACTGTCCCTATCTGCCCACCCACCGTCCATTCTATTCAGCCTCACTATCCCTCCCTTTGTCTTCCTACGCTCCCTGACGTACCTATAAAAGGTTTTATCCCCTTTCTTAACCGAGTTGGCCATCTTTTCCTCAGTTTGGGCCTTTGCTATTCTGACTTCCCTTCCTGCTTCCTTCTGCCTTAACTGGTACAGTTCTCTGTTCTGTTCCTTCTGTGCTTCCTTATACTTCCTGAATGCTATATTTTTCTCCCTGACCTTTCCCGCCACCTCTTTTGAGAACCATAGTGGCTTTTTCTTTCGTTTTGATTTATTTGCTTCACACAAAGGCTTGTTGCCTCTGTGATGGCAGTTTTGACGGTTGCTCATTGTTGCTCCACCCCTCCTTCTAGCCTATTTGCTAGTTCTTTTCTAAGGTACTCTCCCATCTTGCCAAACTCAGCCCTCCTGAAGTCCAGTACCCTCACTTTTGTATGGCTTGACTCTGTAGCTGAGTTGATTGTGAACCACACTGTCTGATGGTCAGCTGTTCCCAGATGGCAACCCACTTCTAGATCCGAGATCCTCTCACTGTCACCATTTGAGAGTATTAGGTCTAAGTTTGCTCCCTCACGAATGGGTTCCAAAACTAGCTGTCTGAGGCATGCCACCTGTAGGGAAATCGAGAATGGCCTTGCTCTTGGATGTGGCTCCAGCAAATGTGCTCTAGTTAATATCTGGCATATTCAGGTCTCCCATCAACAGTATCTCCCCATTCTCTGCCATCCTAAGAATGCCTTCTATCATATCCTTGTCCATTCCCTCCCCCTGACATAGGGGTCTGTATACAACCCCTGTGCAGATTGTGGTGCCATTTCCAGTCTCTAAAGTGACTCACAGTGCCTCCTCTCCTCCCCGTTTACTCTTTTGTTCAGTTGCTTTTATCCCTTCCCTTACATAGAGAGCTACTCCTTCCCCTCTTCTCCCCTCCCTGTCTCTCCTGTAGGTTGTGTACCCCGGTAACATCCCAGCCATGGTTCTCTTTGTACCATGTGTCTGTGACTGCTACAATATCCAGGCACCCCTCTTCCATCAAGGCCACCAGTTCAGGGAGCTTGTTGCCCAGACTACGGCCATTGCTACTCATTACCCTCCATTTCCTGATGGCCTTACCCCTTTTTGCCCCATCCCTGTCCTTATTGCCTTTGTCACTTTCTCCATTTACCCCTGCCCTTCTCCCTATCGACATCTCTAACTTGGTGTTTACCTCACGAAGAATGTTAATAGAAATCAGACATTGCTGAATACGGATAAATTGAACCTGCGATCAATCTATCAAATTGCCATCGTTCTGCAACATACCTTTAAATTATCTGATGTACAAGCTGTGAGTGCAACTCTTAATAAAAATTATATTTAAAAACAGCAGAACAGTAAGAAGAGGGCAAGACTAGAGAATGTAGAAAAAGAGGAAGGGTCACAAGCAGTTGCAGGTAGAATGGCAAACGTCAGAAAAAAAGAGACTAAGGGAGGAAGGAGAAGAGGCAGAACAAATAGGAAGGAGAAGGTAGGACCAAAGTTTTGGAAAACAGTATGAAAAAGCAGATTGGCCAACAATAGATTTTCTAGGAGGAAAAGAGAGAGAATGAAAAGTATTGTTGCGGAGCGGGGAGGAGGAAAAAGGAGGAGGGGAAAGTAGGGATCTGAGAGGGAAGAGTGATGAACCAGAATTTGGATAAAAAGAGACAATGGGAAAGGCGCCTAGCATCAAGAGAAGGGAGGGAAAGAGCGGAGTAAAGCGAGCAGTGGTGAGTACGAGAGGGGCAATCTAAAGCAAACAAGCAAACAAGCAGAAAGAATGAAAAAAAGGATCCAGTCTGGCAAGGGAGGATTTAGGGGCACTGCTGTAGACTAAAATTCCAGTAGTCAAAAACAGGAAGGATACTTTTTAGGACAGTTTCCCATATACAGGGGTTTGAGAGAGGTTAAGGTAAAATCAGGGGGCTGGATACAGATAAGGACAGAGAATTAAGACAAGGGAGGTTATGTGACTTGCTCAGTGGCCCAAAGTAACTAAGCAGCAGTTGTAAGATTCAAATCTGGGTATGCTGGGTCTCTGTTCACAGCTTTAACTAATAGGCTATACAGCCTCCTTTAGCAAGGTTCATCCTTATACTATATAGTGCCACAAGTTCGTAGGGGGGCACGCTATGATGCTCGAGAGAGCTAGATTCAGGAGAGATATGAAGAACTACGTCACAGAAAAGGTGGTGGATTCCTAAACAGCCTTCCAACATAGGTGGTGGGGTGAAACAGTGGTGGAGTTCAAGACTGCATGGGACAGGCACAAGGGAATTATACTGGAAAGGAAGGGGGAAGGAAGAAGCTGTAGATCAAATAGGGTCTGCAGTGATAATGTAGGTAGGGAAAAAACGAGCAGAGTGGGTGGACCAAGGGGTCCTTATCTGCCATGAAATTTTACATTTCTATGCTGTAGTGTCATACCAGTGTCAGTCAGGATAGAGCAATGCAGTCAAAGGTTCAGCTCTGGTCAGTCCCCCACCCCCCAAAAAATACCAGCAGAAACGGTTCCTTGAGGAGCTCCATCACAGGATGGGACAAATCAGTTTGTAAGCTGGAGGTCAGTTTGGCCACTAGTTTTCAAACTTTAATAGCCAAATCAATATTTTTAGTACCTATCATTTTAGGAGCTCATAAATCAATCTGTGGGCAGGTAGTCAGTTGGCTGGTAACTTTCACAATCTGGTAGCCAAACCAATTTTTTTAGTGGCAAATGGCCATCTGGCAACCTGATTTGTCCCACCCTACTCCACTGTCATGCTGTATCAGCAGAAAGGAGAACCCCACCTCCAAGTATTTCTCATTTTGTGATGCTCGAAAATTTAGATGCAAGGAACTTGATGGCATTTGATGTTGTGGGTGACCACATGATGTCAGCCACCCCCCCCCCCCCAAATAAGACAGTTGTTGTAAGGCAAACAAGATGCTGAAATACATATCTAGGGGGATCAGTAGTATGAGAGAGGTTGTTATACTGCCCTTGTACAGGTCACAGGTAAGGCCTCATCTAGAGTATGGAGTTCAGTACTGGTGCCCACACCTCAAAAAGGACATTAACCTGCTGGAGGAGGTCCAGAGGAGGGCTACAAAGATTATAGCCAGTCAACAGGGTAAGACATATGAGGAGAGGTTGAGGGCACTGAACATGTACTCCCTGGAGGACGGGGGGGGGGGGGGAGACATGATCAAGACCTTCAAGTACTTGAAAGGGATAAATAAGGTTGATGAGGAGAGTCTCTTTAAGCTGAGTGGCAACCATAACACGAGGCGGCACAGTCTTAAGCTGGAGGGTGGGAGGTCAGGAAGCACTTCTTCACAGAGAGGGTAGTGGACACTTGGAGTGCACTGCCGGAAGAGGTCATCTCGAAGACAGAGGGCAGCTTTAAGAGAGAGGCTGGGATAGGCATAGGGGAAGGTAAGGGTCATGGGTAGGAGGGTGGGAGGAGGGGGAGGGAGGAGAGGACATTAGCTCAAGCTATGGACCCTGCAGTACAAGCAGACTTGATATACCAAATGGCCTTCTTCTGCTGGCTTCTTCGCATGTTAGGTACCCTGAAGACTGAACAGATGGAGAGCACAAGGTGGGTGAGGAGAGTCCCACCAAGCACTAATGGTAACGCTCATTTTTCCACCCACCTTAACACATCTGGCTGCCCCAGGACAATCTTCTCAGACATCAATTACTGGACTCGCCTCCTCAGTAAACTTGGGAAAGATCAGCCTGAGCCAAACTGGGCACCACTGTGGGGTTACCAAGGCTGGAAAGGGTCTGAATCAGGGTCCTGAAATGTCAACTGGAGTAAGAGAGGGGCAGCTGAAGATGTAAGGAGAGGTGAAAGTAGTGGATAGTAAAACAACCCCCAAAAAAAAAAAAAAAGAAAAAGCTTACAGTACCTGTTCCATCTCTGCTTGGAGTGCTGCAACCTTCTCTACTTGTGACAGGCGCGTAAAACATGAGACATCTTTGCGGATGGTTTCTAGTTTCTCCTGTTCAAAATGAGACAGAAGGCAGTATATGATGTGACTGTTTTGAGACTCTGAACCAATAGTTGTTAACTGGGGCCACTAAGTCTGCCTTCCAGATCCAGAATGATATGTCAGTGCACAGAGAGATGGCGGTCTGGGAGGACTATGTGGCCTCCGAAAAGCCAAAGTGACACACTGCTCAGATGCACTCTCCTTACTGATAATGTCCCTCTATCTGTGCCACACTCTGGATCCTTTCAACATTTTTCCTGCATACTTACAAGTTGCACTGTAAGTTACCACTGTAAGCTATGGTACTGCCCCTCCCAAACCCTCTCCCACACACACACCACACCTCGACAAAGCCCCTGGAGCTGCTCCCCATCACAGCCCCCTGTTTCACTATCCCCTCGCTTCTGCGGTTGGTTTCAAACCCAGTCCCCTTGTTTCACTGTCATCCAGCCTCTCGCCATCTGGGATAGCATTAAACCCTATGCAGTTACTCTGCCATAGTCTATCAACGGATTTGGAGCTTTCCAGGGGTGTGCTACATGGACAACCGATTAGAAATAGCTTAGTATTCAATTACAACTGCTCAGTTTTTTTCTATTTGTCTAATTGTCATGTAATCGCTCTTTAATGCCTAATGATCAAGGCTCTGTAACCACTGAATATGTGTATTGTCTTATTGTCCACCCTGACGTGGAACCTTTGTAAAAGAGCTCACGCTTAAAGGTCTTTCCGAAATACTAATTAAACAATTAAACCTCAGAGTTCTCCTTCCATCTACTCCAAGGCACTCGAGGAGTGCACAAAGAATCATCCTGTGTTCCAGCCTTCAGAGCTTTTTGTCCTCTGGCTGCCACCTCTCACTGACATTCAGGCCCTTCCGATGACCTCCCAACCCCATCACCCCCGGCCCGCCAGACCAGTGGGGATCCACACAGAGTGGGGCACAAGAGTACCAGTGGCCATCATACAGGAGAATGAGGTACATGGGGGTTTGGCATTTTCTCCCCATCCCCTTTAGTTCCACCCACTACCCACTCACAGTGGGCAGTGCCCCGCCAGGCTTTACATGCGCCCAACAAACCCCAGTGGAGACGACAAGCTCCCTGGGCCACCACAGGGGTCACTGTGATGGCAGAACCCACAGTGGTTCCTCCCTGGCTGGGAGCAGTGCGAGCGGCAGCACTATCTCAGCCCCCTTGGTAACCGGACTCCACCTCCTAGATTCATTCCTGGACCCAGGTCATCTGACATGGGAATGCAACATGCTACCTGCCGGACCACCGGGTGACCCCCCCCCCCAGCTGTTGCTGCACAACCCAGACTGGCTACCAGTGCAATTAGCCCCCCCCCATAGGTAGAACCTCGGGGATGGCCAACCCCCGAGGACAATTCTTATTTGAATAGTGGAGCTAACACGTGAGGGGCATGACCTGGAGAGCCATCATAATGTGTGGTGGGCCGGGCAAACTTCCTCTTCTTGAGCTGCTAGCTAGATTAGTCTCCCCTAGTCCCTCCCTTATTCCTCCCTCAAGGGCATGATGTGAGAGGCTTGCACGGCATTACAAAGATCAGAGATGGAGGACTGAGAATTCCATCCTCTTCTGCAGCTCCCATGCCCACCTCGCTCTAGTGGATGTCTTATTCCGTGTCAGTTTATCAGTTCCAAAACTGTTCTGAAAAAAATTTAAATCACTGCAGCTCAACCAATTTTTTCCCCCTTGGAACACAAGATAAATAGTTACATTGTATGTTGACACAGTTTTTGTATGGTGCTTCAGGTAAAGTAGTGCGACTGGTGAGTCACTATTATTAACTTACTGAACACTTAAACCCAGGGAAGACAAACAATTCTATCCTGTATACTTTATCCCTCTGGTTGCCCACCCTGCCCTTATCTTCCTCCTCTCCCTCAGCCCCGTCACCCTGCTGTCCCCGGGATTTACACTGCTGACCCTTGCAGTGCCCCACAGTTTATCCTGTGTCGGAGCTCCCCCTCCCTAGATTCCCTAAACCCAGAAGGAGTTCCACTCTGCTGCAGGTCAGTGACCCCAGTGGGCAAATGCAGGGCCAATGGGGAGAGGAAGTTTCATCCTACAGGCTGTTTATTTTTTTCTTCTGATTTTCCAGTCCATCACCCTAGGATGCTCCATGGGAGTGGTGGCTTGATGCATATGCATCAATAGACGTGCTGACGCCTTTCACCAGGAGCATCCCCCACCCTGAACCGCTGCTCCGAACTAGTGCCATCACCTGTGGTCACCTAGACGATGGTACTATGGCAAAGCTGACTACCCTTCCTCCCCAGACAGCATTCGTTGGGACGCTCAGTCCTCTTCCCCCAGACGACCGCCACCAGTCCCAGCTGGTTCCCAAACCCGGGTCGCCGGCATTGCAGCAGGTGGGCCAGTCTATATCTTATAATGAATATTTCTGACATCAGTTCATTATGCGAGAAAGAAAAGGAAGTAAAAGAATTACCATGGGGCAGCCAAATCATTGGTGCAGCACGTGCACAACTGCTTACGATGTCAGTGACTGGGGGAGCGACTGGGAAACAGAGGAAAGAGCATCTCAGCAGGTTCTTGCATTCTTTTAGGGATGGAGTGCGGCGATCTCCACATCGCTACCACTGCCTGGGTGTCCACGAGTGGCAGTGAGTGGAAGGCAGGGATGCTGCTTGCTGCAGGGTATGTACAGCAGGCTCTGCATATGCACACACCAAAGAACCAGCTGTGGCAGCCCAGGGGATCAGTGAGAAACACATAGGAGAAAAGGCATGGATGGTCCAGCACAGCAAGATAAAGATCAACCCCTGTGGGCCCTACACTGCTGATCACAGCTGCCATCTCCGGGGAGCGATGTCTGACAAGGCGTATGTTCCACAGATAGTGGGTGTGGAAGCTGGGGTGTTCAGCAAAGACAGCAACAAGAAAACCGTCCCACGGTTGAGTGTGCAAAAGAAAATCTGCAAATCACCACATATGAACGTAAGCATCACCCATCATCAATTTTGCAAAAACCACAGACCAAATGTAACCAAATTAAATACAAATTTGTTGCACGACTGCCACAACCTCTTACTAAAGGGTGGTACCTAAGTTCATATGTGGCATTCAGAACAGAGCAGGTCTTCTGGTTATTGGGGCAGCAGTAACACTAATGCTCACACCATTAATCCAGGTTTGGGAATGAGCAAGACTTGTCAGAGGGCCAGCCGGTTTGGAGGATAGGGCATCTCGGAGGATGCTTTCCACCTCAAGAAGGGTGGATTAAATCAACAGGGAGGCACAAGATCCTCAAAGCTGTGCACAGAAGCTATGGAGATCTGGAATTTGGCTTACTTTATGGAAGTGCAGCTGTCAGCAGTCCATCTTCCAGGGAAAGACAATGCCCTGGTGGATTCCCTCAGCAACATTTGCCTGGGGCATCACAAACGGTCTCCAAACAGGCTGGTGCTGGCCACAATCTTCAGAAGATGGGGCACACCAGAAATAGACCCGTTTGCTTCCAAAGAGAATTACCATCTCTCTCTCTCTTGTTACAGGCCTCCAGCCGTGGGCTCAGTCCCCATGGGCACCCTGACCCTGGATTGGTTTGTGAGGTTCCTGTAGGCCTTCCCTCTACTACTACAAGTCCTCTTGAAATTAAGGAGCCAGTCTGCAACCATGATATTAGTGGCTTCAGACTAGGCCAGATAGCCCTGATACTCCCTGCTCCTGGTCCTCTCCATCAAACAGCTCATTCGTCTCCTACAGAGACACTATCTACTGACCATGTCTCAGGGTAGGGTAAAATTTCCGAACGTCAAGTCACTGCACCTCAAAACTTGATTCTTGAGCAGTTAGAATACTCTGATTTTCACTTTTCAGAGGAGGTCTCCAAAGTTCCACAGGGTTTCCAGGAAGCCTGCACCAGAAAGACTTATGCTTCCAAATTGAAAAGGTTCTCTGTGGTGTGCCCCGAGGCTGCTCAGTCCTTTAAAAGCAGACCTGCCCATACTTTTGGACTACTTGGTCCACTTGCAGGCTTTGGGATGCAGTCCTTCAACCCTTAAAGTGCACCCAGCTGCTATTTCTGCCTGTGTTTTAGCAGGTAATGAGAAAATGGTGGCTTCACATCCCAATTTAAAGAATTTCTTTAAGGGTCTGCTACACCTATATCCCCCTGTTAGGGAACCAGTCCCTCCCTGGGATTTGAATCTGTGTATAGTCAAGCTCATGGAACCTCCCTTCGAGCCTATGGCTACTGCAGAATTGAAGTATGTCACCTGGAAGTCAGTCTTTTTGGTGGCTGTAACTTCTGCCATGAGGATGTATGAGCTGCAGGCCCTCTGCACCAACCCCAACTACATTATATTCCACAGATACAAGGTAGTCCTTTGGACCAACAGGAAATTCCTTTCCAAGGTGGTGTCAGAGTTTCATTTGAATCAGTCCATCACTATCCCAGTGTTCTTCACAGCAAAGTCCAGTTCTGGTGAGCAAAGGCTCCAAAGCCCGGGCATTAAAGGGACCTCAGATCTCACTCTCAACTTTTCCTCACATATGAGGAAGTGGGCAAGGGCAGGCCAACTTCTAAGAGGACCACTGCTCGCTGGATAGTTTCCTGCATCCAGTTCTGCTACAATAAAGCTGGCATGCAACCACCACAAGGCCTCAGAAGACACACTCTTCTTGTGGCACTGCTGCCTCTGTGGCAGTTACAAGGGATATTCCCTTGTTAGAAATGTATAAAGTAGCCATCTGGCCTGGATGTGCAGTCTAGAAGGGATGCCAGGTTTGGCACTGCTGTCTTGCAGCACCGTTTCAGTAACTAGGTTCTGTACCCAGCCTCCCAAGGTACTGCTTTCTTGTCTGCATTAGTAAGTATAGGGAGGGATTCCTGTGTTTTGAAGAAAAAATTACTTACCATAGTAATACTGACTTTGTCAAAGTGATCCCTCACTATGTTTAAATCTCCCAACCTACCTCCCCTTCAAAACCTGCAAAAGGTTCTACAAGAATCAGTGTTTGGTATTCAGTTGCTTGTGCATTGCTTGTTGTTGATCCGTAATCACTTTTGGCGTGGTTTTTGTTTTTCCTTTTAGTCTGCCATAGCTTGGTCTGGGGAGACAACCTTTAATTGGATTTTATTAAATTTTCACTTAGGTCTTGTTAGGGTTAGGTTAGTGAAACTCATGGCTATTGTCCTCCTGGCTCTCTAAATAAATCTGATGTTGGACAGCAGGTTAGAGGCAGAGATTTGAACATGCATTTGGAGTTCCATAATTTACATACATTCCACTCTCTCCAGGGCAGCTCAACCCTTCAGGTCAACTGTATTAGTTAGCACAGTGAGGGATCCCCTGGAAGAAACAATATTACTATGTTAAGCAAATTTATTTTTTCAGGATCTATTGCATGACTGCCACTTGGGTGACCACAGGTGGCAGTGCAGACAGGGAGTGGAAATGTCAACTGGCTCTGATGGTCCAGTCCCAGCCATCTTAGGAGTGAAGAAAAGGGTGCAGGAAGAGAGGAAACTACCTGCAGGTGAATGAGAATGCAAAGGGCACTTTCAGACCTTGATGTGCTTACATGTGTCCTATGTTATCCCTAACATATGTAAACAACCTTCCCAAATCACATTGTTTAGACATAAAACTTTATGCAGACGACATCGTACTAATCTGCACAGCAAAAATAAAACACAGAGAAATAAAATCAAAACTCCAAAAGTAGTTCAATTCACAGCAGAAATGGTTCAAATTGTCCAACATTCACTATTCCTTCTAGTCACTAAAGTTACTATTCCTTCTAGAAAACCTTCTGTTGGTCAATCTGCTTTCCCACACCGCTTTCCTAAACTGTAGTCCACTCTTCCCCTCGTGAATTCGCTCTGCCTCTTCTGCTTTCTTCTTGAAATTTCTACTTCATGACTATTCTTCTCCCTCCTGCAACTGTTCATGACCCCCCCCCCCCAGTTCTGCCCTGGCAGTCTGTTTCCTTCATTACCTGTTCATTGTTCTGTAAGAGTAGTTCCCTCGCCTTAATTATCTCAAATTTTTTCCTATTACACATATCTGTTATATTGACTGGTCTTCAAGTTTTCTATTCTGCTCCTTGATAAATTGTATTTGCTGTATACTATTTTCCAGAAACATCCCCTTACCCCCCCCCGGACGCACCTGGAAACTAGCTGTTAGCAGCTCAGTACATCTTTCCTGGTTAAACTTTTTAAACAACTAAAACATTGTGCTCAGCTTAAAAAAAAAAAAACACTCGTGATGTGTTTCAGAAATAAAAGTAAAAAAGGTGAAAATGTATTAGATGTTAAACTCACTGACTAACACTAATGAGTAAAAATACCTAGTCGTGATGATTAATGGATATTGAAGGGAACTGTGAAACAACATAAAGTGAACTCAAGAATGGGAGCACTGAGACGCAGATACTTTTTCATCTCAAAGGATGCCAGGGCAAAAACTGCATAGCAATTGATTCTCCCAGCACCAGAATATGGGAGCTCAATCTGCCACTACGCAAGCAATCTCTTGCTGGACAAGCTGGGCGTGGCCCACAATAAGCTTCCCCACTTTGTCTTACTATGTCCCTATGACAGCCACTGCTGCATGACGCTCAGAAGTCGAAGCTGGAATTCATTAAATCTACAGAGACCAAAAAAAAAAAAAAAAAATCAGTGACTATGGCTTTCAAATCTTCCAAAAGAGAAGACTCTAAGCCCAGTGAACCAGGACTCAATAGTGACCAACAGATACAAGTTATGAGAGTAATCAAAAACAGAGGTCTCAGTGTCCCACAAATTCAGAACCCCTATGGAAAGATTACCTCAAAGTATTGTCTCACTAAGCTGTGGAACTCTTCCCCCCACCAGGACATTAGGAAAATCCCCAAACTGGGTGCTTTGAAAACTGCCATAAACAAGAACTGTCTCAACATGTGGCAGCTTTTTAAATTGAGGCACAGCCATTTTCCCTATAAAACATGTACAGTAATTGTGTACTCAAAAATAAATGCATGCTACCCAATGTATCGTTCCACCTTAATGTACTGTCCAGACATGTACATTCTTTTCTAACCCTGTACCTCTTGTAAGATTTATTTAACAATGTCACTGCGACAGGACAACTTTGCAAATAAGGAATCAAGCCCCAACAATTATATCCTGCATAAAAATGAAGATCTTTACTATTATTACTGCCCACCACCTCCTAGAATAGAGTCCTTCAAAAAAAAAAAAAAAAAAAAAAAAGGGGAGGGGGGGGTTGGAGTTCTGGCCAGCCATCACCACCCTCTCCCAGGAGGGAGAATCTGGGGTAAGAGGAGGTCAGGCAGATAAGGAGCAGGTGGGGCTGGGAGGTTGCCTCTAAAAACAGATGGGGATCAAGAGGGAAAAAAAAAAAAGAAGGGGGAGTTGGTGGAGGATAAAAAACAAAATGGGAAAACATATTTGGGAGCCCTGTATTGTCCAGAAGCATTTCTGCCTCAGTGACGGTGTGACTGTGAAGTGGAGCAAAGTTTACCTTTCCACCAAACACCTTAAATAAACAACACCTACCACCAGCCCCTAGAAAGCAGAAGAATTAGAAGGTCAATAAATACTAATACCAGCAACAGATAAAAATATAAAAAATGGCACATGCTGCTGTCAGCGCCACTGATGCGAATACATAATCACAGAAACAAAACAGCTCTCACACACTGCAGTGTTAAAGCTGGAAGTATAAACACCATACAGCATTTTGTACGACTGTCAAATGAACCTCTGGACAATGACAAACTCTACCAAACCGTAAATTTTTTATCTGCAGCCTATGGAACTGCTGTTGCAGTTTGGCTACTTGAACAATGGTATTTGTAGCTACAGATTTGCTTAGCAAATCGCTATTTGGCTCTTGGCAGTTTAACCACGGACAAGGACCCAAATAGGCACACTGAACAGCTCAGCATAGGAAAGCAGAGTCAAAATTCAGGATGTCTTTGATATCAAATTTTTAGTATCACGATATTTGTGTAGACCAAAAAAAAAAAAAAAAAAAAACATAATATATCGATGACTGAGATAATCTGCTGCATTTCGGAAAAATAGTAAAAATCTGATTGGAGGAAGGTGGGGAATCAGGGAATCACAGATGCCTCCAGAGAGCAACACACTACTAAAGCAGCAAGTTATAGACGCTTTATCATAGTATATCATATTACATAATAACACATTTTTTTTTTACAATGATAAATTATGATACATCGTCATGTTGTGTTATCGTGACATCCTAGTCAAGATACAGAAAATCACAGGCGTGTTATGAGCAAAAGTATACAGCAGGCAGATGCCTAAAATCTACAGAAGTTTGATAGCTATAAAGAATGCATAGCCGGAAACTACTCTGGGGGCCATTTCTGTGACGCACATCTGTGCAACCTGATACTCAAACTGATCACATTCTATTCTGGGTAGGGGAATAGGATCAAGATCCTTCTCCAAAATGAATCTTGCTGGTGCTAAATTCTGACACCACTCCAACCCCTAGGTCTCGAGGACTGTCTAGATCAAACCAGGGTGAGACAGAGGTGGACTATGGCCACTAAAAAACACTGGTTGGACTTTCAGATTGTGAAAGTTTAACGGCCAACTGGCTACTTACCACAAAGTGATTTTGATGGCCACTAAAAAAAAAAAAAAATACTGATTTGGCTACAAGACTGAAAGCTGGTGGCCAAACTGATCACCAGTTAACAAATCTGTCACCCTATATCTACAGTAACTCCACTTTTTTTTTTTTTTTTTTTAGATTTGAAATGTTACATATCTGTGTTTTATTTATTGAACATATTAGAACTACAAACCTTTGAGTCAGAGACTCCTTTGCAAAGGCTCCACGTCAAAATACAAGTTAACTGTACAATTCAAATTAAAAGAACAAGTGGCTACATGAGGTACAGAGCTGGGTAGAAGACATACAGAGGACAGACAACTATACCCTGAGTCAAGACAGGCAGATAAGCAGCACACATATTACAGCAGGATCGTACAATAAGTAACATAGAACCACAATATATTTGAGAACACTCAGGAGCAGGTACAAGCCTATCATTTTAGAGATGAGGGGGACCACTCAGGAGGCAGATACAGACACAGCGTTTTACAGATGAGGGAGAAGTTAAGGAGGAGGAAGGGAGGGAGGGGGTGGTGGGGGTTGCTGTCGGAAAAGACTTTATTTGTGAAAGCTAGTAGGGGAAAAAGTAGGGGGAGTAAGGAGAGCAGGGGGAGGGAAGGAAGGTTATAAGCAATCGCAGATGCAGGAGGAGAGGAGTAGCTCTCTAAGTTTGGATTTGAATGGACCTAGTTTCAATTCTGAGGAAATATCTACAGGTAGGTCATTCATTTAGAGGAAGGCCCTATTGTAGAATGCACTTTGCCCCAAGGACGTCCTGCAGTGCGGGACTAGGAGCGTTCAGTTACTAACACTGTTCATATTTGGTGGCTATAACTCTCAGTTACTTACAATACCCAAAGTGATTCCAAGACTAATCTGTGTGGCACAGCATCCAGTACTCCAGATAAACTGCTACCAAACAGTTGCTTCTGCAGCACACCCTATACTACACTGGTCTGGCACGTGGAAGCTGACTGATGCCGCCAGGCCCTAGAGTGCAAACTTTCGGCTTTCAAGCTCACCTGCGTCACCAGGCCACAAGCCACGTTTTTTGCCAAAACCATGGCTGCTGCAGTAGGTTGCACTGAATCCCAGGGATTTGATGACGCCATCCGTCTGCTGGGCGGTGTCTAGCAAAACTGGCACAGCCAAAGGGAGTAATGAAAAGTCCACCTGTAGAAGAGAGATTTATACTTTAGAAATCATCTCATACCATCCCTTTGTTTTTAATAAACTTTTAACAAAAAAAAAAATCAAAATGTTGCCATACAGTTCACAGAAACATAACAAAATTGTGCATTTCATCATAAACATACAGTACAGTTAAGCAGCTTTCCATGCCTAGAAAAACAGATCAGGCTACTCTACAGTTGTACTTTCCCACTCAGGATGGGTGGGGCTAGTGCTAGGCAGAAACTGAATTCTGATTTCATGAAAATATTGATATTTTCATAAATTCTGATATTGGCAAAATCCAAACCCTCCCTATGTGTTCTGCAAACCTTCGCCCCATTCCGAAAAGTTTTCTGGCTGAACTGCAGAATGATACAAGTGAACTGTGGAATGACAGTTCTGCAGAATTCAATTCCACAATTAAATACATCAGTCTATAATTCATATAATCATTCCACAATTCTATGGATATCAGTGATCTGTTAAGCAGAATTCCATGCTGCAAATGAATATATCAAACAGCAACACATACATTTTTGCTGATCCAAGTCCAAATTTCTCGAAAGTTGCAAAAGTACATCCAAAATTTCACAGAAGCCAAACTCAGACTTTTGCAATAATTCTGCCAGCAGAATGTTTATTTGCACACAGCATGGGGGGGGGGAGGGGTTGCATCCTGAGCTGCCCCCTACAAAATGGCTGTGACAAGAATGCCCTTCGTTTTTCTGCTGTATGAGAAAAAGGGCATCTATTTGCCATTAAATTGCTCCTGTCTGCAGCTGTAACTTCTTACAGTAGTTATATTTTCCATTGTTTTCGTTTACAGTGCTTCAGCCAGGCTGATAACGTCGGGCACTTGATAGCTCAGGGTTTTATTCAACTCCAAAAATTGATTAGCGCTTTGCTCATAAAAGTAATAAAACTTTGGGAAAATGCATAGCTCTTCTCTCACTGTGTTTAAACACAACACTTCTAGAAAACCTATACGCAGTAAATACTTTCTGTACGGTTAGTATTGCCCCAAGAAAAAAACTGCTAATCAATTATTTAAAACCCTGTCGCTAGCAACAAGTTATAGCCTTTGCTGCGGCAGTTAATATAGTCAAAAAAAAATATACCAGTTTGATTTTTAATTTTATGTCACACAAAGGCTTATATTATAGGCAAGTACTCCTCTTTACTGTTGAACAGCAGCAAAGTAAACACAGAACCATGCTCCAACTCTCAACTGTCCGGCGCTTACTAACAGCAACACTGCTTACAACTCCCAGAATCCTCTGCCCCTCCTGTAGTCCTCCAGGTGCTTCCAAAAAGGTGAAGGTGCCAAACTGCCATCCTCTTTGCTGTTGCCAGCCTACAGCATAAAAGCCGATGATGGTGCCTCTGCTCTCTAGTTTGTTTGCAGTTGGTTTGACCTCCCGATGGTGCATATCATTCCACTGCTTGCCGTGGATAAGGGCCCTGCTAGTGCTGCCAAAAAACTTGTGGTTTTAACTGATGAGGCTGTTTACTGGCAGATGCAACAGGAACATGATCAGACAGACAACCACTATGTGGTAGACCATGAGGAGATCCTGACAGCCCAAGAGCACGGTCAGTTTAACGACAGTTTGGTGCCAGCTCAAGAAGAGATCCCGGCAACACACCGTTACATACAATGCTCCGAGATAAGGCAGAACTCCTGTTGTAAGAGTGTCCTGTGGGGGAAGGTTGCACTCTCTGCTTCCCCTCCCCACCCACAAGTTAGAGGTGCCCCCTCCACTGATGATGAGGAGGCGCCAAAAGATCACAGGACTAGGCAGTCTCTTTCTAGCTCGTTCCAATTAGACTTTCCAGAAGAGGAATTTCCAGCAGTTCACTCTCCCTCGGATCTGATGATGCTCATCAGGCAGGAGCCATCTCTTCTCTCCCCGAAGGAGCCTTTAAGAAGCATTCTAGACCCACCATTGTTGAGGTTGGTCCTGACCTTGTGTCCAGCAGGTAAAATACTGGATTTGGAAGCCTGTTGAGGGTAGCCAGTCCTCTAATATCACTCAGGGCAAAGAAAATGACAAGAGGAAACATGATCCATCCCCCCCGCCGCCGGACATTCAAGACCCCCCTACTAAATCAGGGGGTGGGCTTCAACAGGATGCCTCCAACTCCTCCACTTGGAAGTCTGATTTGGATGGGGACTACAACCCATCCCTGCCTAGATCCAGGCACAAAGAGGGCAAACTATGCTTCCAAGGAGGCTACCTGTGGAAACCCCCTTCAGAGGATCCCCATGAGATCACAAGTTCCCCTTTTGATCCAGACGCCCCAGGGGATTCAACGTTTGAATGGACCCCACTTCCAGAGGTCACTGATTACATAGTCAGCCGCCAGCACAAACCTCTTGGCACACAAGAAGCTCCAGATAGACTGCCCCAGGTCCTCCCTACCTTTCAAGGTTACTCTGGCTTCAGTGTTCTAACAATTTGCTACATACCTGCTCAACTGAGGCAAAGACCCCAAAAAAAACTTGGATAAAAAAGTCTAAAAGCAGTCCAAGACAAATTGCTGGACCCAGTGGGGCCTCAGTTCTACTCAGAGATGTAGCCAAAGAAGCTAGGGTGAATCACAGCCCTACTGATCCAGATTACCTAAAAAAAAAAAAAATTAAAAAAAAAAAAAAAAAATTGTGGTCCAACGGACTATATGTTTCCTGGGCAAGGCAAACACAGCCCTCTTCTTAAAGAAGAAATACTTCCTTTCTGAAATTCCTCCCAGATTTCTCAGAAGTGGCATCCAAGGATGCAGACCCTGAGATACAGGCCTTCTGTTTGGTGAACCCTTGCTAAAAAAGCTTAAGAAGTTGTGCAAGGACTACTCTGGGATCAAGATAACCCAATAATTTAGGGTAATGGGATACCCCCTTTTTGGGCAGGCTGGAAGAGGCAAGGACCACTTTTCTCGGCCAGGGCCAGACCCAAAGTTTTCACCATGGCCCCTCCTTTGGCCATGGATCCAGTACAACAGGAGAATGAGGTTTTAGAAGCAGAGGACCCTTCCGAGGAGGTAGAGGCTCTTCCACTCCCAATCCCCAGACAGGTGGGTCACTTCAGGTGGACTCCACCCCCCCCAAACCTCTTAAGTAATTCCCTTTTGCCTCAGGCCCATTTCAAATGGCAGGCAGACTGCCTGTTTTCTCCCACAACTGGGAGTTTATCACCCAGGAGGCATGGGTGCTGAACATGATGCAGGGATAATGGATCAAGACCACTTCTCACCCCCAACCCCAGATCATTCCAATTCTTTCTCCAAGGAAGAAACAATCTTGATCTCCCAGGAAATGAATTCCATTTTTTCCAAAGAAGCCACAGTTTGAGCACCATGAGGGCACCAAGGCTGGACCAGTTTCATCTTTCTGGTTCCCAAAAAGAGAGGGAGGTCATCATCTGGTCATCATACTGCGAGACCTCAATGGCCACACAGTCTACAGACATTTCAAGATGGAAGGTATTCATCTTCTCCAAGACACTCTTCTCAAGAGAGAATGGTTAGTTCGAATGCACCTCAAGGATGCTTACCTAATGTTACCAATCCATTCAGAAGACCGGCAATGGCACAGGTTCATTTGGGAGGGAGTAACCTGGCAGTTCATTTGTCTTCCATTCAGCCTCTCCTCAGCCCCATGGTGCTTCACGAAGCTCCTGCACCCAGTGGTGACCTGAATCAGGGCCAAGGGCGTCAGGCTAATTATCTACCTGGATGATATCTTGATCATGGATCAAGACACTCAATCCCTAGTGAAGCGCCTAGATCTAACCATCTCCCCGTTGGAACGCCTAGGATTTGTCATCAAATCAGAAGTCAATCTTGTTTCCCTGGCAGACGATCACTTTTTTGGGGTCTGAAGTGGACTCAGTGGAAGCCTGCTTTAAACTGCCCTTTGCCAAGGACAAGGACATGAGTTCACTAAGCTCCTCAAGACATAATAGACCACAATTTGAGACCCAGACAGAGTTATCTACCTTGTCTCCTCATCAGTTCAACCCATATTTCTGGCTCCTCTCCATTACTGCTCCCTCAAGCACTGCAAGATCGAGGCCCCCCCAAGGCTCTCTGGTTCCTTTGATTCCCCAGTACGTCTCCCTCAAGCAGCCAGCAATGACATTCTCTAGTAGATTTGCCAGATGGACATGCAGAATGGGAGGGCAATTTGCGAGATGGCCACATGGAATGGGAGGGCCATTTTCCAGACTCTTCCAGAAGTCACAACAGAGTCCGATGCCAGCCTGTATGGCTGGGGAGCTTGGTGCCAATGCACCTCTATGGGCAGCAGATGGGCAGAAGGGGAATCCTCCCTCCACATCAATATTCCTGAATTCCTGGCAGCACTGTTTGTGATCCTGAGTTTTACCAAAGACGCATTCTCATGAAGATGGATAATGTGGCAGCGGTACGCTTCAAACAAGTTTGAGGGGGGGAGAGAAACAAGCTTCCTCCAACTCAATGGAGGTGGTCAACAGGTTCTGGAATTTCTGCCTGAATCACAGGTTGCAAATCCAGGCACAGCACATCTCAAACATCTCCAACACAGTGGCAGACTGGAAGTCCTGCCACCTGGTGGATTCCAGCGACTTCACAGAAACATGGAATTTGACGGCAGATGAGGACTGCTTGTCCCATCCAGTCTGCCCATTTCTCCCTACCTACACTATTACATCAGACCATGCCCGATCTACAGCTCTTTCTCCCTCCTCCCTTCCTTTCCTCTATGATTCCCTTGTGCTTATTCCACGTATTCTTGAACCCCACCACTGTTTTTGCCCCACCACCTCCACTGGAAGGCTGTCCTAAGAATCCACCACTCTTTCTGTGCACTTCCTCACATCTCTCCTGAATCTTTTTATCTGGCTCCATTTTGGTACCCCTCTTATTTTTTAGCCTATTTCTCAACTCTCTCCCTAGTGCCTGCCCAACCAAAACGCTGCTCTACGCGAACACAGCCATTTTCCCCAGCAATCCCCACCTCACCCTACTCAACAATGTGCTGCAGCATAGTTTCACTGCCATCGAGGAATGGTTCAGTCAGAACAAACTCCTTTTAAAACTATAAAAAAAGACTAATGTTATTCTCCAACCCTCGCAACAAAAACAAATCTGGTACACTAACTATAGTTAACAGCAAACTCGAACCCCTCGAACAAGTATCTACATTCAAATACCTTGGAATCACACTTGACAACTCCCCCACCTATTCCCACCACATAGATCATGTAGTCAAAACTGTCAACACCAGGATTGGCCTGCTCTACAGACACTGACATTGCTCAACAACTGAAAGAGCAGATATCTACTAAAGTTGGGTGTGTTACAGTCCGGTTTTGTACCCTCTGCTAATAAAACCTGATCTTGAAACCTGCCTACTGCAAGGTTTATGTTTCTCATTAGGGTTACTGGTGAGCAGCACGACAACCTCGATGTTAGGGAAGCTGGAGCCAATGGAAAAAAAAAAAAAAAAAAAAAAAGAACAGCAGAGGTGCGATTTGAAGTCTGAGTGACATCAATTACAGTAAGATGACTTGGGCTGTGTGTTTCCTGGGCAACGCAAACATAGCCCTCTTCTTAAAGAAGAAAGACTTCCTTTCTGAAATTCCTCCCAGATTTCTCGGAAGTGGCATCTAAGGATGCAGACCCTGAGATACAGGCCTTCTGTTTGGTGAACCCTTGCTAAAAAAGCTTAGGAAGTTGGGCAAGGACTATTTTGGGATCAAGATAACCCAATAATTTAGGGTAATGGGATATCCCCTTTTTGGGCAGGCTGGAAGAGGCAAGGATCACTTTTCTCGGCCAGGGCCAGACCCAAAGTTTTCACCAGGGCCCCTCCTTTGGCCACGGATCCAGTACAACAGGAGAATGAGGTTTTAGAAGCAGAGGACACTTCTGAGAGGGTAGAGACTCTTCCACTCCCAATCCCCAGACAGGCGGGTCACTTCAGGTGGACTCCCCCAACCCCCAAACACTTCTCAAGTAATTCTCTTTTGCCTCAGGCCCATTTCAAATGGCGGGCAGACTGCCCATTTTCTCCCACAACTGGGAGCTTATCACCCAGGAGGCATGGGTGCTGAACATGGTGCAGGGATAATGGATCGAGATCACTTCCCACCCCCAACCCCAGATCATTCCAATTATTTTTCCAAAGCAGAAACAACCTTGATCTCCCAGGAACTGAACTCCCTTTTTTCCAAAGGAGACACAGTTTGAGCACTATGAAGGGATAGTAACTCCAGCTCGATGTAGGTAGGTGCTGAGAGTGATAAAAATATTTCTGTTAAAACTATGACAGAGATTAACTGAAAGTACCTGCTTACAACAACATTTCAGCTTGCTTTTCTGCCTTGCATGAGAAACTGTAACTGATACTGTCACAGGCTGGTAACGGTCATCTGTCAGTTACAACAACCACCATCACCAAACATCCCTAGCCATTAAACACCAATTGTACGTTAAAAAAAAAAAAAATCATTTACAGTTCAGTAAAGCGTGTCAGTATTTTTTATTTACCCAGGAAATGGTGTTTGTCAATGAATTAGGGAAGTCGAGAAGCGTCTTGACGTAACTGACACATGACCACTACCAGCCTGTGACAGTATCAGTTACATTTAGGTGGGAGGAGTATGGTAGGGCTTGCATATGAAGGTAGCCCCCAGGATAATGAGGGGGAGCAAGCAGGGGGTCGTCGACAGAAGGAGGAGGAGGAGCCTGGAAGCTACTAAACAGGCTAATAAAGACCCTCAGGCTGATGGGAGAGGTAAGAGCAAGCAAGGGTTCGATGATAGAAGGAGGAGTCTGGAAGAATTAAAGCGGGCTAATAAAGTGGTGGTTGGGGTGAAGGTGATATTGCCGGGGGATTCCATGACCAGGGGTATCCATTGGGAGGGGGGAGAATAAAAGTAGCCCTGTCAAGGCTAAATGTATACCAGGTCTATCCGTACGCAAGGCCAAATTCCTCCTATACTCGTTAGCACTGGATTGTGGGGGATCCCCAGACTTCCTAGTACATTTGGGGACAAGTGACTTGGAAGGAAATAGCGAGCTAGAAATACAGGCTAGATTCCGGGAGCTGGCAAGGGTTTGTCACTCTATAGGAAGCAAAATTTCTTTTTCTGAGATTCTGCCGGTACCAAGGGCAACCGGTGAGACCAAGCTAAAACGATAGAGGGGGTGAACCAGTGGCTCAGGGACTGGTGCAGGGCAGAGGGGTATGGGCTGGTAGGTGACTGGGGGGATACTTGGGAGGATAAGGGGCTATATGCCAGGGATAGGTTACACCTCAACCTGGAGGGGAGAGAGAGATCTTGAAACTAAAACTTGCTGGATTTTTAAATGAGAGGTGGGGTTTAAACTTATAAAGGAGGGTGGGTCAAACAAAGAAAGGACTCGGGGGCTGTTTGAGGGTATAGATTTAGGCATGGGAAGAGTGAGGGGGGGTTGCGTTGAAAATCCAAGGAGAACTGGGCAGAAAAGGGACTGCACAGAGCTGGGTGGACTGGAGAGGGGGGAGAAGTTGGGGTGGAGGACAGTCCTGATCAATGCCAGGAGCATGAGCATAAAATGCCTGAGCTTCAGGCTATGCTGGCTGAGGGCACAGCGGATGTGGCGGCAATTACAGACACATGGGCCACCCAGAGAAATGATTGGGATCTAAATTTGGAGGGTTACAGGATTTTCAGAAAAGATAGGGGCGTGGGAAAAGTGGGAGCGGTTGCACTGATAGTCAGAAATGACATAGTGGTTAGTGGAGTGGAGGAAGCTGGAGGTGATATGGGTAACCCTGCAAGCGAGGGGAGGAAAAAAATGTGATAACAGGGTGGTATACAGGCCACCCACAATGGAGGAGACTCTGGAGGATAAACTGGTTGAGGACATCAAGGGCCATTGTGACCTTGGTAAGAGTAGGGTGGTGGTCCTCCCCTCCATTCCCTGAATCATCCTGGTCGCTCTCCTCTGGACCCTCTCCAGCAGCGCTATGTCCTTCAGATGAGGTCTCCAGAACTGTACACAGTACTCGAGCTGCAGCCTGACCAAGGCACTATATATAGGGAGGATCACCTCCCTCCTTCTGGACGTAATTCCCCTGGCTATGCAACTCAGTATCCTGTTTGCTTTGGCTGCAGTTCTTCTACAATTTTCAGAGTTATTCATTTTGACGTCTATCACCACCTCTAAATCCCTCTCTCCCAATGTGGCTTGCAGTGTGACCCCCACCAGGTGTATTCATGGCCCAGGTTTTTCACCCCCAAATGAAGTACCTTACATTTCCCGGCATTGAATTTCAGTCTCCGCCTCCTTGACCACCCCTCCAGCAGGGGTCGAAATTGGCACCAGCCCGCTAGCCAAATACTGGTAGATTTGCATCGGGCTAGTAAGATTTTAATTTAACTAGCTCTGTGGGTTTGTACTGGAGAAGGCATACTTCAGGATGTATACAAGCTGGGCCAGTGGAAATGTCTATGGGGCCAGTGGATTTTCCTAGTCACTAGCCCTGCTGGCTAGTGGCTGTAAAACTTAATTTTTACCCCTGCTCCAGGGTATCCAGATCCCCCTGGACCGCCGCCCTCGCTCCTTCAGAATCCACCAGTACTCCCAGTTTTGAATCGTCCACAAAGAGACTCAACCTATTCCTAACCCCCCTCCCTATATCCGAGACGTAGGCATTGAATAAGACTGGCCCCAATACTGAACCTTGAGGGACCCCACTGATGACCCTCCTGGGAGAGGAGAGTATCCCACCTACCGTTACCCTCTGTGAATGCCCTGAGAGCCAATTTTCAACCCAATTGAGCTCCTGCCCTCCACCCCCCTCCCCAGCTTTTTTTTTTTTTTTTTTTAAATCAGCCCATTATGCGGTACTGAATCAAATGCCTTGCTGAAATCTAGGTATAGGAGGTATACTGAACCAGTTTGATACCCATCTCTACAGGTGAGGAGATGATCCATGGAATTAGGAAAGAAATCAGTTTTTAGGAGAAGGCTGGGGGCTAGTACAGTGGATTATATTTAAGTGCACACCGGTTTTATAAAGACAAAATGTTCATTTCAGCGGAATGTCCATTAATCCGGAATTCACGTAAGCACAGTATCAGCAGCTCTTTATAACTAATGTACTGTACATGGAGAAATAAGCAAAGATGCAAAACGTCAATATTTTTTCATGTTAGTTCACTGCACAGTAACAGCATTTTAAAAGCAGTACAGTACTCTGCTATGTTTCATGCTAAATAAAAATGATTTAGATGATCAGAGCTGGAAATAGTTTATTTTGCTCTGCTTTGCATTTTCCATGGCAAGTTTGTTAAGGCAATGCTCAAACTCAAGTAATGCTGCTTTTACTTCATCACTCTTGTGTTTTCTGTCTTCTCCCACTCACCAAATAACGTATCTCTGCATTTAATAATTAAGGAGGCAGCATACCATAGTGGTTAAGGGCACTCAGCTGCAAACCTGGAGAAGGGTTTGAATCCCATCAGCCCCCACTTGCATACTGTGTGACCCTGAGCAAGTCACATCCTTGTGCTCCCAGGCTGCACCTGGAAGCAAACTCTGGCTTAGTGTGCCTTTCCTGGTGAAACAATTTCCCCATCCCCCCTTGTAACAAGGCGCATAGTGGCTAAATCAATACTGAAATCAGCAGCAACACTGGATCATTTTACATCTGGCATCTCAATTCACTGCAGCAGCTCAATGTTCTATCCCAATGCGAGTGTGACTTTCTTTCCATTGTAGCTTCCTGCCAGTTTCCTGAGCAGCTAGACAGTACCACTTAAGTACAGGTAAAAAGTGCACCTGTTAGCACCTTGTTGTGTACTTCTCAGAAACGCAATTCAAACTTTCGATGGCATACTGACTTTGTGAAAGACTGCACTTGCTGAAACTTGCACTTAACCGGAATTTATTAAAATGGAATTAATTTAGGTCTGTGATACAAAATAAATAAAACCAAAATGGGGTGGGGGGGGATTGAAAATTACATCTAAGTGAATTGTACTTAAGTGGAATCCACTGTATTGGACCAGATCAAGTGATTTTGCTTTTATTCACAGAAATGAAATGGCTGTCAGGTGCTGCAAGACAATGGCGCAATCTACTTGGATTGGGATGCAAATTAAAGCTCACTTAGCAGGTTCCCAGTTTCTTGGTGAAACAGTGAATGAAACCACTGATGCAACCATTCACAAAAAACAGAACATAAAGTGCATACTCAATGCAGACAATGCAGTACCTGATGGGACGTTAAACGTTCGTTCACATAATGAAGATGACCCCATGAAGATCACGCTAGCAAGTGACGGTGCAAGCGTCATGACTGGAATGCACAATAGGGTGGGTGAAAAGACAGCAAATAAATCCACGGCTAAGCCAGACCCATTGTGTTGCCCACAGACTGGCACTAGCAGCAGAACAAGCATGTAGAGAGTTTTCGATGACCATCAAATAACCATAAAAAATATATACAGGTACAGCAGCAACTCTGCAGTATGGTACAGTGCCTTGCGTTTCATCCAAGAAACGCTCACTGCTGACAGTATTCGGATCAGTCTCTAAAAGAACCTGAACGTTTCCTGTAGCTGTCACTGCACAGTGGAGTTCAAGCAATTTACAGATCCTACTCTGCACTGTTACAAGCCTTAGAGCATGATGCAGCAAAATGTGTCCCAGCAGCAAAGGTCCTTCCGACAAAAGTGAAATCTGTCTGCATTATCTTAGGCACTTTTTCATGGATGTCTTAGATGTGCTGAATAAACTGTCTCTAATGCAGGGGCACACTTGACATTTCAGTAGCCAGCAACATGATTCAAGCTACTGTTATTAGACTGCAACAGTTCAAAGAGCAGAATGGGGCGGAGCTTCAAAAGACATTTTCAAGAACTTTACCAATGCCCTGGCACGTGGCAGGAACAAAAAAGTGAATGACCATGTACTGTGTACGCAATTACAGACGGCATCTCAGGAATACCTGACACAGTTCATTGAAAACATCCACGTAAGATTTGAGACATCTGCAATGCAGTTGCTGCACAACTAAATGTTGTTCTAAATCCTAAATGTCTCCCTGGTGATCCAAGATAATGGACCATGGACTGCAAGAACTGATGGATGTTTGCACTTATTTCCAAGACACAGCCTTCAAAGAAGAAGCACTGTCAGCACTTACTGACAAAGAAAGGGCCGAGAAAGATTATGCACATTTCAAACTTATTCTGAAAGAAGTGACAATGTGGCAGCTCCCTCGGTATTGGGCGAGTGCCTTAAAGAGATCCAGGACTGTTTGGTGGCTAGCTGGCTCAGGCTGAACCCATCTAAGATGGAGGTGCTACTAGTGAAGCCAGATCGACATCGCTCCAACACGAGCTTTGAGGGCACTGCTTTCCCTTCATTGGGAGAAGTGACCCTCTGTCCGGCAGACAGGGTTTAAGAATCTGGTGGTCATTGTGGACTCTAAGCTGACTCTGGAAGTCCAGGTGTCGACTGTTGTCCACGGTGGCTATTACCATCTTTGTAATATCGCCCAGATCATGCTTTTTGGAATTCTATGACTGGGTGACGAGAGTCTTGGACCTGGGTAGACCAGTGGACATCCTCTATCTTGACTTCAGCAAGGCGTTTGACTCCATTCCTCACAGGGGCCTGTTGAATAAGCTGGGAGAAATGGGAACCAGATGCTCAGATGGATAGGCAATTGGCTCCAGGACCGGATGGCGGGACAGTCTCATCCCCAAGGAGGGTCATTAGTGGGGTCCCTCAGGGATCGGTCCTTGGGCCCCTCCTGTTCAACGCCTACGTCTCTGACATAAGGAATGGTATCAGGAGTGAGATGAGTCTCTTTGCGGATGACTCAAAACTGGGGGCGGTGGAGAAGGGGAGGGTGGCCCTACAGGGGGACCTAGAGGCTCTGGAAAGGTGGTCTAGAAAGTGGAAGCTGAGGTTCAATGCAGGGAAATGCAAGGTACTGCATCTGGGAGCCAGAAACCCGGGCCAAGTGTACACCCTGGTGGGGGGGGAAGACTGCTACAAGTCTCAATGGCTGAGAGGGACATGGGGGGGTGGTGGATGTCAAGATGAACAACTCCGAGACTTGTAGGAGGGCAGCGGCCAAGGCCAACAGGATGCTGGGATGCATCGCTAGGGGGATCACTTCCAGAAGGAGGGAAGTGATACCCCCTCTGTATAACTGCTTGTGAGGCCACACCGAGTACTGCGTGAGTTTTGGAAGCCACACTTAAAGAGGACACTTAACTCCTGGAGAGGGTCCAGGAGGGGGGCAACCAAATGATCTGGGGCCTGGGGACAGGACCTATGGGGAGAGGCTCAAGAGCTAAATATGTACACATTGGAAGAGAGAAGGGACCGGGGGACATGATAGAGGTCTTCAGGTACATGAAGGGGTTAAATAGGGGAGGAGCAGTCAGGGTGTTCCGAAGGAAGGAGGGGGAGCAACTAGAGGGCATGGGTGGAAGCTGGAGGGGGGAATTCAGGGGAGAAAGGAGCAGGTGCTACTTCACTGAGAGGGTGGTGGAGCCATGGAATGTGCTGCCCAGGGGGCTAGTGGAGGCAGAGACGGTGAAGGGGTTCAAGAGGGGGTGGGACAGGTACAGGGGAAGGGTTCTGAAAGCAAAGTCCTGTGTAGCAGGAATATCCGGGACTGGGAAGGGAGAAGCCAGAGAGGGCGATGGGGGCAGTAAGGTCAGCTCCCAGGGTGGGGGCTGACCAAACAAGCAGACACGAAAGACCGTTAGGCCTATTCTGCTGGCATTTTAGTATGTTAGTATTTACTTTTAGAATGCTGTAGAGAGTGAGTGTGACACCCGAAAACATGTGGAGAACAATGGGCCGCTTCCGGATCCTGACATCCACATTACAGCGGTGCGCTTTACACGCTCCGCGATGATGGGTTACTATTCTAGTCTTTCCTTCCAGTTCTGTGGCAGTAGTATAAACAAGCCAACATGCTATCCTTAACAAAACAAACAAACAAAAAAAATTGTGGGGGTGGGGCGCAAAGGCCCTCCATGTAACAAAGCAATTTCATTCTTCAGATATTTAGGCTTTAGTTGCCTAGGAGCTTCCCACCCCCACACCCCATTTCTAAGTTTGTCGTGGCTCACTGGCGCAGATGAACTCACTACTATAAGAGGTGCTATACGGGAGGGTGTGCTCGATGGAGAGCTCCATTTCAAGGGGCAGTTCAGCGGCAGGCGAATCAGTCGGCAGGCTGGTGATGACTCCCTTTCAGCTGTTGGGGCGGAGTTGGCCAACTTTTCAAAGGACAGAGCCGCACCAATAGTGGCGTGGCTCGGTCCTTTGATATTGCATTCCTGCATTGTTAAATTCCTGGTTGTGTGTCCACACTGCTGTAGCTTACAGTAGTGTGAACGTGCTGCGCCCAGGCTGTCGGCATGCCCCCTCGCCATTTCACATAAACAAACCGACGGGGATGCCCAATCCCCCTGTCAGCAAGCCCCCTCCCAATTCATTTGCTGATGGGGGAAGCCCACTCCCCGTCAGCATAATGTGCCCCCCCATTTGTTGTGTGCTGGGGGGGGTGCCCAATCCCCCTCGGCTCTTGTCCGTCCCCCCCCAAACATTTGGTATGTGCCAATGGGGTGCCCAATCCCCATCGGCTACATCTCCAACAAACACTCTGGTGGTACACTGGGAGCCTACCCCACCATGCCAAAGTCCCTGTTAAAAAAGAAAACCTTCCCGCGCTGGATTTATGTTTTTTTTTTTTTTAACCTGTAAGCCAGAAAACGGTCCCTCAAAGTCTGCCGAGCCCCTCCCCAACTCCACACCCACCCTCTGCACTCCACTCCCCACCCCCACCCGCATTTTCCTCCGGAGCTGGTACGACAATCTTAGGTGGAACGGGAACACGCCTGCACTCTTCAAAGCCGATCAGCGAACTGAAGAAATGCCGGTAAGCTGTATAACGGCATAAATTTTTTTTTTTTTTTTTTTTTTTTTCCCCAAACTTTGGCGCATATCTCGGCCATTTGTGCGAATTTTGGCACCAAATTTTCAACATGGGGTTCCTGGGACCCCACCTCCTGAATTCAGTGACTGTCATCTGGTTATTCGGTCCCAAAAGGTGATTTCACGGTCACTGCGCGGAATCACCTTTCAGGACCGATCAATGAAATGACAGTGTCACTGTTCATGAGGTGGGCTCCCAAAAAGCCTATGCTGCAAATTTGGTGATAAAATTCCAAAAAATGACTGCTACGAGCACGCATTGCACAGTTTACATGCACACTTGTATCGTCGCGAATATGTAATATTTTCACTCCAGATTTTCAACATTGGCATTTTTTTTTCACACCTCCTCATGAACAGCCTAGCTGTCATTTTTCACATCCTGGACGAAATGTGTTTTCGCACTTCCAGTGCAGAATAGCGCAGTTGCTGTGGGAAATCAGTGTTCGGGACAGATTAAGAAAATCACAGTGACACTGTTTATGAGCCGAAGTCCCAAAATGCCTATGTTGAAAATTTGGTGACAAAAGTCCATAAAATGACTATGTTACGAGCGTGCATTGCACGGTTTCCATGCACACTCATAACGTCGAGAACTTGTAATATTTTCACTCAAGATTTTCAACATTGTCAGTTTTGCACACCTCCTTATGAACAGCACAGCTGTCATTTTTCACATCCTGCCCAAAATGTGTTTTCGCACATCTGGCGCACAATGGTGTGGTCGCTGTGGGAAATCAATGTTCGGGATAGATTAAGAAAGCCATAGTGAGTGTTCATGAGCAGAGGTCACAAAATGCCCATGTTGAAATTTTGGTAAAGTTATTCTATTAAATGACTGTTACGAGCGTGCATTGTGTAGTTTCCATGTACACACATACATTCAAGCATTTTTAATATTTTCACTCCAGATGTTCAACACTGCCATCTCTTCACACCTCCCTATGAATGGTACAGCTGTAATTTTTCACATTCTGCCCGAACTGTGTTTTCACACATCTGGTGCAGAATGGCATGGTCACTGTGAGAAATCAACGTTCGGGACAGATTAACAAAATCACAGTGCCACTGTTCATGAGCAGAGGTCCCAAATACTTTCATGAGGTGGGGGTCACAAAAGGCCATCTTGAAAAATAGAGAAAGTATCTTGAACCAAAATAAAGACACATGTGGTAAATAATAGCTTTAGAAGGAACAAGATTTTGGAAGCTTCCAAGAAGTCCTCTAAAGAAAACTTAAGACCATAAAAAAAGTGATTGGATTTCACTAATACTAGTGAAAAATATATTTTGGCTCATTGATTTTAACCGTTTTACTTTTTTGCCAGTAACAATGAAAGAAAGAAAATTACCAGTAAAGTAGAGCCAGAAATAGAGCTTTATGTTGCATATTAACTTGGTCATTTTTTGTTATTTTTTATATTTAAATGATGAAAAGAATTTAAAAAGCTTAAAACGCTAAAAAAAATTAATATATAAGGGTAAAAGGTTCAAATCCCTCCACAGCCACTTAAAATTCTAAAAAATGTTACGAGTTTAAATGGACACCAGGGGGCTACCAGGTGTTCACGATTAAGTTGGCTATTTAAGGAGGGTGTAAGTGAACACTAATTACCCCCTGAGGAAGACCACACCCTGGTCAAAGCACCGGGGTCAGTTCAGTTTTGGAGACACCAAGGGAAGTTGTGGTGTAATGTTGAAATGCTGGAATGCTTAAAAGGCTCAAGCTTTGAATGAAATGTTGAATGCAGCAAAATATCAACCACAATAAAAGAAATTTGTGGCAACACAACAACTCTCCGGGTAATGATTGAGCATAGAGTGCAGAGTGTGATTTGGATTTTGTTTCGTTAAGAAGGTTAGCGACCCTCTCTCTGCACCCGGTTAATGGCTGAGCACATAGATGCTGAGTGGACTGTGCATGTTGAAAATTTGTAGTGCAAATACCAACAAATGCCCGGGGCATTGGGGTTTCTAACCATAACGTCCCCCCCCTCAACCCATGGTGGGGCTCCAGTGCCCTCATCTTCTCTGAATCGCAGATACAGCTTCACTCTTTAAAGCCAGATCACGAATTGAGGAAACTGGTATGCACTTCACTGTATTTCCATGGGAATGTGAACTTGGTGGCATAACTTGTTCTTCCTGCTGAGAACTGTCCTGCCAATCAGTGCGTACCAACAGCAATTCCAACGACGAACTTGGCATTGACAAATGCTTGTTGTTATATTGCTGCGCTTGTACAAGAAGCGTTACGATTAACAGCTTTTCAGAGGTTAGTCATCAATTTGAGCCCATGCAGCTTGAGCTGCAAGGCTCGCAGTGCAGACCAATGCACTGTGCAGCAGACTGTGACACTAGTTGGCAGTCCGACGGGCGGAGACTTTGTGTAGTTGAAAAGGACTGAAGCACTCCAATGGCAGTGCACTTTGGTCTTTAAATTTGCATAAAACCAGCCATCAGCTGAGCGGCTTTACAAATTACTGTCATGCTGCATCTAAATGCTTGTCAGCCTCCAGCAGCACAAATACCTCTTCCTCACCCAGGAACTGGATCTGGGTCACAGTTCATCAGCTGGTTCATCCTTTTCCGCTCACTGCGCATCTCCACTTCCGATGCATCCAATACATGGTGACTGTGAGAATGACTGACTGCTGAGAAACTAAATGGAAGGGAACTGAGATTTCTTATTTGACCCTCTTGCTGGGAGGTGAGCTCGGATATAGCAGTTTCAGTTACCCCGTGTTGTGAGATTCATTATGTAACTGATAAAGTCAAACCGGAAAACAGTTCAGTGAGAGCGCTGTAAGGAATGGCTACTACAGTGGAACACTTTGAAGTGGGTCCAGTGTTTATGATGAGCCATCAGCTGAACGAGTGGACTTCTAAAGTGGAAGTTTTGAAAATCTAAGGGACTTGGGCTTTGTTCCTAAAACTGAACTGCAGTTACGTAAGTGTGTACTTTGTGTTTGCTGATGCTGTGCTGGTGTAGATAACACAAAGGTAGCACACTGATAAAAAGAAAAAAAAACAAACTGCAATACATGGCTGTCTGCTATGTTTACGTGTGTGTAATGATAAGGAATCTGTTCTGAATCTATTTTCGATACTTGATAGCTGTAGTTGTGCCGACAGCCTGCGTGAGAAGCAGTTTTACACCACAAAACACTTTTTGGTGTAAATGAAACCTTGCTTGTACTGAATTTAAACAGTGTATTTGACCGCTTGTTATACTCTCACCCTATTGGAGTGCTCAGGAGCCCTGTGATCAGGAAACAATTGCAGGTAGAGCGAGATTGTATTACACTGAGCTCGGTTGGAGTACAACTCAGTAATTAGATTATTTTAACATTTTCTGGGCACTATTTCCAGCCGGTGCTCAGCTGCAACCACTAGAATTTCTGGTCTGCCTGTATTTAAGGGCGTTTTAAACTTTTTTGTGTGTGCTCTGAAACAAGCCTGCTCGTTATTTCCAGGTCAGTACACCCACTAAAAACGAGCCCTGCGACGAGCAGGAGCAATCTGTAACACTTGTTGCCAAGAAAGACACGCCAAGATCTAGCATGTGTTCTGGTGGCAGCATGGTGAAAGGCAGCAGTGTACAATACTAGTTTAAGGTAAGCGATTAAAACCATCATTGCGAATAGGTCCACATTTAACCAAGGTATAGTGGGGAACATCTGGTTTACCGCAGCATGCTTTACAAAAGTGAATTATTGTTTAGTTAATAAGTGCTCTTAGAGACTCTTGCCTGAGTTTATCACCAGCATTTGTATTTAGTACATACTCTCTAGCTTAGAATGGCAGACTATATTACCATGGATGGGGAAAAAGGCATTAGATGCCTTTCTTGTAACATGTACATCGAAATTTAAATACCTGTAAATTTTCTTTCTCCGATGGCTGGTCTCTGGGCTTCCTTACTCCTGGGCTGTACCTCCTGATGCCGATTCACAAGCAGGAATCAGATCTCTGCAGGAGGGAACATCCAGCCCTCCACTTCCTGTTCTCCTCAGTTCTTCCGAAAGCAGTCCAATGTGGCAATACTACAAGAACTTGGGAACAAAAAACAAGAATTTTAAGGCATATAGGGCCGTGAGGCCAGACAAGAATATACATTCTGGGAGGGAATCTGAAGCCCGGAGACCAGCTGTCGGAGAAAGAAAATTTACAGGTATTTAAATTTCGATTTCTCTCTCCTAAGCTGATCTCCGGGCTTCCTTACCCCTGGGATATACAAAAGCAGTACGTGCCCAGATGTCTCGGGTGCGAAGAATGTCAAGAGCCCTAAAGTGTTCACCACCGCTGAAACACTCTGCGGCCAAAGGATGCCTCTGCCGAGGACAACACCTCCACTGAGAAACCCTTTTTTCTTTTCTTTTTTTTTTTTTTTTTTTTATGTAAATTAAGAGAGTGTGAATGGATGATCAAAAGGCCACTCGGGGTGAGTGTGCTGTCGATGCTTCTCTGAATTATGCCCACGAAGGGGGCCATGGACTCTCACTGGGCCAGGCAAGTTACTCTGGCCAGAGCATACACTGTAGAGGTGACGGATAGAATCTGCTTGGCTATAGAGCCTAATGAATCCTTGCTGCCCCAAATTTATTATTAAGCTGGTATGAACACAGTTGAAGTTTTGCGAATAGCTTCCTCTCTCTTAATGTCCATTTTTTCCCTCTTCCCAGGTCTGGTGTACGACATTTTCCATCCTTGTTACTTTTGGAGAGCGGGCAGAAGGAAGGAAGAATGAACCCTTGATTGTAATAGAGGGGAGACATAACTTTGGCAAACAAAAATTGGAACTGTTCTAGCCTGATGAATGAGTTTACAGCTCTTGGGCCAGCAATGCTTTTAGTTTGCTGAAACTCCTAGCGGGAGCAATAGCTTTGAGAAAAAAGGGGCAACCTTTACTTTGAGAAGCACGATGGATGGCTTGAGAGGCTCTAAAGGGGGCCTTGGTCACAGAACCATATTAAGACTCTAAGGTGATATTTTCAGTCCACCAAAGTTGTTTTAATGCTGCTGCCTGAAGGAGTACCAGACATGGGGATATGAACCCAACAATTCCCCAGGGTCCGTCAAGAGTGCCCCCAGTGCAGAAACTCTAATTTGTAAGGTGGCTGGTTGCAGTCCTTTGTCCATCTGTCTTAAAGGAACTGCAGTAGTACAGGCGATGATATTGTGTCGGTCTGTATGTGCTTGGAATGACGTCAGAACCAAAATTTCCTCCGGATTCTATAATGTACTTTGGAGGAAGAAGAGACATACGAGTTCCCCATCGTGTCAATAACAGGGGCTGTACCGCATAGCTCCTTGAAAGATTTTCCACTCACTTTCCAAGTCTAGAGAGAGACCAGTTGTTAAAATGGGGTGCAGAACTGGACCTTGATGGAGAATTCCCATGGCTGAAGCTGAATACTCGAGGTGGTCGCCCTGACCAATGAATGAGAAACAACTAAGTGCGGAAAAACCATAAGGGACAGACTAGAATTATGACTGCCCTGTGCAATGCCACTTTGTGGAGGACTCTTGATAGAGGCGGTATTGCCAGAAGGCATACAAGAGACCAAACAGATCCCAGTTTATGGGGAAAAGGTGTCCTGAGCCACCGCTGGTTCATCCTTGGCCAGGGAACAGAATTGCTTTACCCTGGAGTTCTGCCTGCATGCGAAAAAGTCAGTTTGTGTATTGCCCCACTACTCTGTCTGAATGTGGGAGGCACTGTCCTTCAGCGGCGATCCCTTGGTCGACCCACTTTGCGACCAAGTCATTCTGCTATGACATTTTTCTGTCCCGAAACTAATATCACTCAGTGGTGCTCAAACCACTTGAAAAAGAAGGGATTCCTTTAGCATTTTTGAGCTTCTCGTTTCCCCCTGAAGGTCGGTGTATGTCAGCATTGCCAGATTATCAGAAGGAATTCAGCTAGCCGGATTGAGGAATTGCTGCTCAGCGTGTCTCTGGGCATGGCCTACTGTTCCCCTCTCAGAAATGCTTACACTGTACCCTGTGTCCAACAGCAATCCCCTTCCCTGTGCCAACAGCTGATGCAGGCAAGTCCTTCCCAGCTCCTGAGACTTGCCTTGGTCGCGATTCCGACGTAGAGCAGATGGCCTAACTTGTGGCCCGTCACGACCTCTGACCTCTGGGACCATCCCTGGAGGAAGGGCTTAATCCATCTCAATGAGCTGTGAAAAAATAAGCAGATAGCTGAGAAACTTGCAAAACTCCTTGAAGAGCAATTACATATCCCAAAGGCTAGGATTCGGGGAGAAATCTTGTGTCATGATGTGAGTCTCCCCGGAGGATTCAGGTCTGGTTTGGAATCAGAAAGCTCCATCTCCAGCTGAAGAGAAAAACATGTGCCATAGGGGACCCGACTACCTCTACCACTGCCTGTAATGCCTGGTTGAGCTGTGAGAAGACCGCAATGGTAGAGTTTGAATTGGAAGTACTGCTCTCCCACTCTGAATCTGGGACAGTGCATGCGCCATCACTGCATGGGAATATGCAAATAGGACTCTTGCAGATTTATGAGTGTCGGAAAATCTCCTTTTTGCGACTCTCTGATTACTTGAGACAAGGTTTCCACCTTGAAGAGTCTGCTGCGAACAAAACTTCCAAGGCAGATTTAATTAGTCTTCCGAGTATGCATGGGCTTGAATACCCTGACTGGATCTCTACGTCCAGGATCTGTATGTGCTCCTAAATTGTGGTAGACAAGTTTTCGGCTCCTCTCTGGGATCTTTTACCATCTCCTTTAAAAAGACTATCCATACGGGAGCTCTCCTTTGTCAGGGGCATTCGCCAAGTGAGCTTTGGCAACCTGTCCACCTGTCATGCCTGCAGCCTTAAGTATGTTGAGGCGAGGTGAGTTAAAGCATGGCCCTTCCTGTGCAACTGGCAGCCTCCCTTGAGATGACTGGCAGCCTCCTTTGATATATCTGCTGAAAATGCCTAGAACAGTCCCGCTCTGAGGCTGTTACAGGGTGGGCTTATGTACATCTGGCACGACAGCATGCTGGAATACCAGGATAGTGACCCAGGGTACTGCGTCTCCTGCGGGAAAAAGGATGGCTGGGCTTGCTTTTATGTGGCTCATCAGCATGCTGGAATGCCACGTCAGTGATGTTGAGAACAGGTTGTTCGCAGCTGCTTTAAGGGAGGTGTGGAAGGTTACAAGTGTCTCTTTGAGGGAAAGCTTCTCCATTCCCGTCCAATGACCATCTCAGAGGGTAGCCTTTAAGATAGTTTAACCATTTTTCCGGTTGCGTTGGTCTAAGTCTGAAAAGCTTAAGATCTGCTGGGGCCCTGGGTAGGGCAGAAGCCTAGACAGCTGTCGCTGCTCCTTCAGCCATTCCCCTTATGATAGGAGGAGTGGGAAAAGCTGTTGCCAGTGTGGGACTATATTCCCGGCGTGAAACCTGCTTCTGTTAGATGGGAGCTGCCAGGTGAGATCCAAGGAGATTTCGACTGTGACATCTTGGACAAGGTCTTGCCCATTCGCTCCCCCTCCAGAAGAGGATAAACTGGAGCTTAGGAGTCCAAGAAGCGCACCCTGCAATGCTTTAGCTTTCCATCCATGCGTTATCTCCCTGCGATTCACATCTGGGGATCCCAGGTTGTCAGTAAATGCATACTGGATGCAAGCGAGGCCCTCTTTCACCATTTTATGAGGACTGGTTACAGAGGGGGCTGCGGACTTCTGGGTCCCGCAGGTGGCTGCCGCTTATTTTGACCTGTGGGCTATCAGAAACAGCCGAGGAGGGTCTGCTTCCATAACGTCTTCCCCATTCCCAGACATTGCCGTACACTTTAGGTGCAGTGATCCAGCCAAAGGGAATTAGCAATAGAGGACTAGCAGCGCTGATCTTTTCTGCTCTTGTAAGGCTTGAGTGAGGATAACACCACAAAACTGAAGCAGAGATTAACGTGCTGGCCCTTTAAGAATTGTGCCAGTCCTAAGCAGATAAATGTCTGGGCATCAAGGGCCAAATTCCAGACTTATTTTACACCTAGTAGCCTAAAACATCGATCCAGCCTCTGGGGAGCCTATGAAGAATCCTCTGGGCATCCCTTCGTGAGGGATTGTGGGGGAACAGAACGCTGAGCCAGGCTGCTGAAATAGCTCTCTTCCCGTGCTATAGCACTCGTCCCTGGAATTCTCTGAACGAGGACGAGCCGCTAAGCTGCGCTGCAGGTCTCTCGTCAAAGAGCGGCTAAGGTAATCAGATTGCCAGCCATTGAAGAGTTGCTTCTGATTCGACGAGGGGCTGTAGCGCCACTCAGCCTGGGCCAAAATGAAGCCCACTGTTGCTGTGGAATGCTCTGCTGTTGTGAAGCGCTACCTCTGCAGATCATCAGTCCGATCGATGGTGAGGCAGAGTAGCGCGGCTCTTCCTGAGCCAAAATGGAGCCATCTGTGGGAAAACCCCTCTGCTTGTATGATAGTTTAACCATTTTTCTGCTCTAGCCACAACGAAGCCCCTGCAAGTGTGGAGCACTCCCAGCGATGAGGAGTTGTAGTGCGGCTCTTCTTGAGCCGAAATGAAGTGCCACCGCTCCTGTTGGTGTCCTCCAGTTGAAAAGAGCGCCTGGGCAGGTGCTGCTGGCCGCGGCTCATGCCAAGCTAGAAAATGAAGCTCCTACTGCTGCGTAGTTATTGTAGTGCGCCCCCCCCCCCGAATCAACGAGCCTGCAGGTCCAGGGGCTCGTTGATGGAGCGCAGAGCTGACAGCCTGGCTAGCGGGCTGCCTAGGAGACTAAAAACAACTGCGTTCTGAAAACTCCTGCTGCAGGTGTTCTAACGGCCTCCCCCTGTAAAGCTCCTGCTGCCCCGGGTGATCTAGCAGCTTCCCCAGTAGTGTGAGAGCCTGCCCAAGAAATGACCATGGGGGGAGGGGGCCGGAGAATGCGTGCCTCCAAGCGCAGGAAAAAACAGGAGAGAAGAGGTCCAGTCTGTGCAGCATGCATGGCCGAGATCTGGAGCCCCTAGAATCTGTGAGGCAATGCTTGAGCTCCTGCTCCTAAGAAGCTTCTCCCTTGCAAAAATCCTCTTCTAGTGAGAAAAATAACTGCACTTACAGATTGATGTCTTCAGCTCTGCCCACAGTGGTAGAGCCCCTGCAGAGAACCTGCCTCATTACAGGCAGGAAGTAAACTGAGGAGAACAGGAAGTGGAGGGCTGGATGTCCCCTCCTGCAGAGATCTGATTCCTGCCTGTGGATCAGCATCAGGAGGTACGGCCCAGGCATAAGGAAGCCCGGAGACCAGCTTAGGAGAGAGAATTACTTATTCCAAAAGCACCAAACAACAATACAGCTTACAAATGCATAAAATGTGTATCCAGCGATGAATTGCAACATGAAATGTGCACATCTGGAGCAAGATTACAAATGTTAGAAGCCAGCCAAAGAGACATGGCAAACAGGTTACAAGCAAACGCTGACACTGATGGGCAATCAATCTTATAAATAAATGTTACAGGGGCATGTACTTTTGAATCTGAAACCAAACCAATTAACTTAATCTGTATCCCCACACTGGAAAAGGGCCTCAAAAAAAGGCCATAGAGTAGGAACTTTTGAGTTACCAATAACAAATCATTATACAACGTCAAGTGTTCCCGAAGAAACAGAGACTAGCAACAGTAACCAAACTGTAGCGCGCCAGTCTTCGATATCACCTGATTCAAATCCAGTTATAACAGGAAGTGCACCACCCGCAGGACCGACAGAACCCTTAGCTGTTCCACTACCTTGAGAGACTGATTTAATGGACTTTGAGACTGACATGACACCTCAAATTCCATAGTAAAACATTTAGATGGAATGATTTGTAGCTCTGACAAAACATCTAAAACGTTATCCTCATGTGGCGGAGACAAAATAAGGGATATCACTTTAATGTGGGATAACATTTTGGTTAATTCTGTCCAGCCCTCAGTTATTATACATGCAGGGGCTAATAATGTACTGAGAGAACCATTAGCAAAAATAAATCAAGACTTTGTTGCAATGACCAACAAACTTACAGAATTAAACTGCAAATTTGCCTTCTCAGAGATTTTGCCAATTCCTAAAGCCTCCTATGCTAGCCAAATAAAAATCAAGGAATTGAATAACTGGTTAAGAAAATGGTACCTAAAGCAACGAACTGGATGCATACCTCACCGGGAAGACTTTTGTGACAGAAAAGAGCTTTTCTCATGGGATGGATTACACCTGAGCAGAAGAGGAAATGCTCTACTGGGGAAACAAACTGTCATACATCCAAAATACTTTAAACTGATAAAGGGGAGATGCCTACCTTACAGGACTCTCTGAACTACAACCTTACCCAAACTGCAAATACAAATATATACTAAAATGCCAGCAGAGTAGGCCTAACGGTCTTTCGTGTCTGCTCATTTGGTCAGCCATTCCTAAGCTCCTGGCATTTATCAGGACCACCCTCCACCCCTTTTCCCTCCTCTCCCTTCTCCCCCTTGAGCTCCCATTTCTCAGCTCCTGCACCCTACCTGGTAACCCATTTCTATCTCTCCCTAGCCCCCTAGAGGAGTGAAGACCATGTCCCTCATTTATCGTACCTGCTGGGACTGCCCCTTTTTTGATCCCTCCCCCTTCACAAGTTTAAACCCCACCTTTCACTGATGAACCCAGCTAGTTTGAGCTTTAGGATTTCCTTTTCCTCCAAATTAAGGTGAAGCCTATCCCTAGCGTACAACCCCTTCTCCTCCCAGGTCTCCCCCCCAGTCCCCCATCACACCATTCCCCAATTTCCCACACCACTCCCTAAGCCACTGATTTATCTCCCTAATCTTCATCTTGTGTTTCCCACTAGCCCTTGGCACCGGCAGGATTTCTGAAAAGGAGATCTTACAGCCTATGAAAAGACATACCCTGGCCAACTCCCGGAACCTTGCCTGAATTTCTAGTTCACTATTACCATTTATGTCATTTGTACCCAAGTGCACTAGAATATCCAGGGTCCCCCCGCATTCCCTTGCCAGTGAATAAAACTCATGCTTCGCCTTGCGCATCATCAGGCCTCGGTAGCATTTGGTTCTGATCAGAAAGGTTTTACCCTCCTCCTGCTCCTCCCACTGGATGCCTCTGATCATGGAATCCCCCAATAGCAGTTCTCTAACTTCTCCCTTGCCTTCCTGTTCACCCCTCTAGTTCCCCCTCCTTCCATGCCCCTCCTCAACTCTTCGTCTGGATTCTCCCCTCAACTGGCTTCTCGCACCTCCCACAATCTGGGTGCTGAAGGCAGCCCCTTCATTATTTTCCCTGGTCTCCTCCTCTACCCATGTCATGGCCTTCTTTATCCCCCTACCCGAGTATCTTTCTCTGTATCTCTTTCCCCATTCCTTACTAATCCATCCGTCCTGTCCGTTTGCCTACTTGGCTTTCTGCTCACTGTCATCCCATTTACGTCCTTCCTGCCTGTCATGCTCCCCTGTTCCATACCATCAGCCTCCTCTTTGTTCCCCTGATTCTACTTTTTCTTCTCCCCTCCTACTCCTCTTCCCCAATCCTGTCCAGGACCCCCTCTATTGTGCCTTTGCTACATGCCCTCTTCACTCGTTCTATCTGTCCCTGCTCCAGCTACACCACCAGCAGCAGCATCAGCATCAGCAGCAGCAGCAGCATCATCCTCCTCCTCCTCCTCCTCCCCCATACACCCCCCTTCTACCAATGGGCGTAGAGGGTTAAAATGATTTGTGAGCGTCAGCCCATCCTCCAGTGCCCCCTCCATCCCTATTGCCTCTCGGTTTCCTTTGTACACCCCCAAACTCTTGCCTACTGATGTGGAAATTTCCACCTTTTGGGCCCCATCTGCCAGGGTCCCCTAGAGCCCCCTGTGTACCCCCCTTGCCTCCTCTCCTAGTGTGAGCAACTTGCTTCACTCCTCCCCCAGCTTGGGAGGCACCAGCACCTAGTGCTGCCATGTAGGTGACAGCTTGCCTCCTACCTCTCCAATCCTTTCCCCCCCCCCAGCTGCCTTTGGATCCCCTCCACCGCCTCCTTAAGCTGTGCCAGCTGGTAGCACACTGGGCATCCCCCAAACTTCCAAGCCCAGTCCAGTATCATGGCCGCACCACACCCTGTGCACCCAACCACCCACCCAAAGATACCTGCTCTAGTGATATGCGGTCTCTTCCCCATCATCACAGCAGTCTTTTCTAGGCCAAATTACCAACTCAGTGGCTCTACAATTTCTCGAGCTACCAATACCTATACCTAGGCGATTTCCCCCATACAGCATGCAGACTTTTTAAACTTGCAACGTTTGGGTGGCTGGACTATTCCCCACCTGACTATTAGCCTTGAGAGAGTTAGCTTATAGGAGGAGTTTACAACTCCATAAGCTCCTCTCTCCCAGCCTTTTAAACCCAACCCCCAGTGGCTAGAACTACATGAGCTGCACCTGATGCCTTTTTCTCCAATTGCAGGGCAGGTGTTCCCCTACAAATGAGCTGTGCTCTGGGGGGGGGGGGAGTAAGGCCCACACCCAACTCTCACAAGAGTGTATCAGCCCTGTGTCTGCCCCTCACTGCACCCTCCTCCAGAGGAAGGTCCCACACAAACACTGTATTGAACAAATCAGCACTCCTGCCCTAAAAGTCCACAGACTGATAAGAATTTAAAGCTTATCCAGCTACTAAAATCCTTTCCCCAGCTGCTCAGCAAAAACAGGTTTCCACAACCTCTGCCAGGTCCAACTGTTTCTGCAGTACTGCTATGTGAGAAGCTCTGATATTTAAAGGACTTATAAACAAGCTCATCTGATAAGCGCTCCAAAAACACAGACTGGTATGTCAGGAGTTTACCTACATAATCCTGTGCTAAGTTGCGCTCAGAAACAGCATTAAACCATAGTCGCTAATTCTGAACCTTTCTGCCGACATGTAAACAAAACGTCTGTTCAAGTTTAAACCCCCAGCTACAGTAGCTCCCTAAAATGGCATCTGCGTCAGTACATGACGACTTCATCTGAGCGACCAAGCCCCAAACTGATAATTCAGGCTGAATGGGGACTTAAGAATACAGTGCGAATTAACTTTAACAAAGTGCTTCCCCTCCAAATCCTTTACCTGTGCAGGTGTGACCACCGAATGGATCAGCTGGGCCTGATGGTATACCACCGGTATTCTTAAAAACTTTAGCAGAATATTTGATTGGACCCTTAACCACAGTATTTAATTATTCTTTAAAGGCTAGCTCTACTATTCCAATCTGGAACAAAGCAACAGTTATTCAGTTACATAAAAGAGGGAGCAAAACCTATCACAAAACTACAGACCCATAAGTCTAACCGCGGTATTCTGCAAACTGATCAAAAAAATTCTAAAGGACAGAATAACTAAACACCTAGCAGAGGCAGGATATGTGGTTATCTACTGACATGGTTCTGTGAGAGGCAGATCATGCCAGACTAACCTTTTGAATTTTCTGGAACCTGTTAGCGAAGCACTGGATAAGGGTTTGTCTGTGGATGCGATTTTCCTGGACTTTTCTAAGGCTTTCGATTCAATGTCACATCAACTGCTTCCCGAACAACTAGAGTCTATAAAAATTCATCCATTAATCGTAAACTGGATAAAGGCTTGGTTACCAGCAGGTTTCAATAAAAGGTAATCTTTTACCTTGTGGACAGGTTACCAGAGGGGTACCACAGGGTGCGGTCCTGGGACCAGTTCTCTAATATATTATCATACTGATATACTAAAAGCCAGCAGAATAGGCCAAATGGTCTGTCTTGTCTGCTCGAAAACCAGCAAATTAATGGCTGCTCGCCTTACCAGCCCCCAAGAGGGTCTTCATTTGTTTCAATTTCCCCTTGTACCTATCCCACCCCTTCTTGAAGCCCTCCACTGTACCCTCTTCCACCAGCCTCCCAGGCAGTGCATTCCATGGCTCCACCACCCTCTCAGTGAAAAAATGCTTCCTACAATCCCCCCCATAACTTCCACCTCCAATTTCCACTCATAGCCCCAGGTTGTTCCCCCCTTCTTTAACCTAAACTGCTCCTTGGTTCCACTCCTGGTTATTCCCTTTATATACTTGAAAACCTCTATCATGTCTCCCCATCCCTCCTTTCCTCCATTGTGTACAGCCCAAGCTTTTCCAGTTTGTCCTCATAGGGCCCCCCCCCCCAATGCCCTGAATCTTCCTGGTCGCCCTCCTCTGGACCCTGTCCAGCAGTGTTATGTCCTTCTTAAGGTGAAGTCTCCAGAACTGCACACAGTACTAGAGATGCGGCCTGAGCAAGGCATTATACAGAGGGAGAATCACCTCCCTTCTATTGGACGCAATACCCCTGGCTAGGCAGCCCAGTATCCTGTTTGCTTTGGCTGCTGCTGTTCTACAATTTTGAGAGTTATTCATTTTGACATCTACCACCACCCCTAAATCCTTTTCTCCCAATGTAGCTTGCAGTGTGACCCCCCCCCGGTGTATACATGACCCGGGTTTTTAACCCCCAAATGAAGTACCTTACATTTCTTGGCATTAAATTTCAGTCCCCACCTCCTTGGCCACCCCTCCAGGGTATCCAGATCCCTCTGGACAGTCTCCCTCGCTTCTACACAATCCACCATTGCTCCCGGTTTTGAATCATCTGCAAAGAGACTCAATCTACTTTTGACCCCCCTTCCTATATCAGAGACGTAGGCATTGAACAAGAGTGGCCCCAATACCGAACCCTGAGGGACACCACTGATTACTTTCCTTGGAGAGGAGAGTATCCCACCCACCATTACCTTCTGTAAATGCCCCAAAGGCCAATTTTCAACCTAAATGAGCTCCTGCCCTTCCACCCCCATCTCCCCCATTTTTGCTACCAAACCATTATGAGGCACTGAATCAAACACCTTGCTGAAATCTAGGTATAGGACATCCACCAGCCTATGTCTATCCAAGGCCCCCATCACCCAGTCATAAAACTCTATGAGGTTGGTCTGACACGATCTCCCCTGGACGAAGTCATATTGTTTATCAAGGAGAGACTGGGAGGCAGTTGGAAAGGTTAGGACATCAGGATGATAAAGTTCTCCATTACTTTATCTACCGCAGACGTCAGACTGACGGGCCTATAATTTCCCCATCTCCTCCCGAGACCCCCCCTTTATATATAGGCACTACATAAGCCACCCTCCAGTCCTGTGGCACCCATCCCGTCTGCAGAGAGGTATTAAAGGTATTAATCATCCACGAGTCCACTGACTAACACTTGCTGGTTAGTTAAATTTGCAGATGACTGCAAACTAAGCAGTATTATAATCGATTCTAACTCTGCTCTTGATTTGCAAAATAATCTAACTTACCTTGAAAGATAGTCAAAAAAATTATTTATTAATGAATCGAAATGCAAGGTAATGTATTTAGGGAACAATAACCCCTGCTATGCATACAAAATGAATAACATTATTTTACAGACAACTGAACATTAAAAAGACCTTGGTGTAACTATTTCAGATTACTTTACTTTTGAGGTTCACACAAAAAATGCTGTTACAAAAGGGAATACAATGGGTTGCATTCTTAGAAACATTAAAAGCAAAGATAGAAATGTGATTATCTCATTGTATCCTGGCCTGGTAGACCACATCTGGAATATTGCTCCTCAGTTGTAGCTCCTCATTTAATCAGAAACAAAAAAACTTATTGAAAAAGTTCAGCGCAAAGTTACCAAAAAAGTTCATGCAGTAAAGGATCTTGACAATAAGTCAAGACTAAAAACTGTGGGTCTCTATTCTATGGAATACAGAAGACTACGAGGCGACTTATGTCTAACTTACAAAGCCTTTAATAATGACTCAACACTGGAAACAACATGTTTAACCAGAAATCTATCAAAAATCAACACCAGATCACATTCCCTGAAATTAACAGGTACTCAAAATAACACACAAAAGAAAAACCAGTGGTACGCACAGAGTGATTAATTCTTGGAATGCACTGCCAAACAGTACTGTAACTAGTACCTCTGTTAATTCATTCAAGACAAAATTAGATTTATACATGGGAGACACAAAATTCAACTTCCATCAATAAACTTGATGGCAAGTCCATAAAGGGCAATTTTGTTCACTGAACTCGTAAACATCCTATGAATTTCAGGGAAAAAAAAAAAAAACACAACAACAACATTACTTTGTAGTTCGAGTCTGTAGTTTTGAAATAGGAGTACGGTGTGCCAGTCACTTATAAATAGTTGTCAGAAATGCGCAATGCTGGATAATTCAGTGTGCATTCATAGTGTACACAGAACATTGCATCTTTTTATATAACTTCTTAACTTATGTTTATGGCTAAGGAGCAGTTGGTAGGTTATCTTTTATTATGAACGGAGGATCGTAAATAGAGGAATCTGATTGGCAGAGAGCTCTTTGAAGCTGTGATGATATCGGGTTACATCATCTCGGCTTCAAAAAAGCTCTGGCGCCACCAGCCTCCTTGCTCTCTACTGTCTGAGAACTATTTTTTTCTAAATGTACTCCTACACCACCCAAAAACTCATTCATAAAAAAAATATAAGAAATAGGTTTTAAAACGTTTTATTTATAAAACTTCAAACTCAGTTCATAATAGCAAAAAGTCACTCCAGGATGTGGTATATCAGGGGATATCGTCACTTCTCGGGTGGTTGGGCACGCACTCGGCCTGCGGCCTTGTGCCCAACCATACAAGGCGTGATGATATCCCATGATATACCACACCCTGGAGCGCCTTATTGCTCAATTATAAAACAAGTACCTGTTCTAAGCCAATCAGAACACAGTAAAACTGTCAGTTATCCCACAGACTTCCACGATAAACATTTTAGATATGCCCACCGTAGGTTATCCACATCCTGGCGATGCCCACAGTAGGTTATCCATTTAGTCCGCAGACAATAAGGGGAACAAAGCCATGTTCCTCTTCAACTGTTTCTTGGGAGCCAGTATAGTGCAGTTGTTAAGAGGTCTGAGTTGCAAACCTGGAGCACTGGGTTTGAATCCCACAGCCATCACTAGCATACTGTGTGACTATGAGCAAATCACTTGAAAAGTACCACAACACTTTTCAAATCCTGGGTTCAAAATTTCTAGTCATGTAACAGTAATAACATTCAGTCAGCCAGAGTATACCGGGAATAACGGGCTTCAGTGATTGATTATGTCTAAGCCTTCAGCCGATTATTCCTTCGTATACTCCAGCTAACTGAATGTTATCACTTAAATAACCAAGGAGCAAGCAAAAACAAATACTGTACCTCATTTGTAGAAGTAGCCAGGGGCTCCTAAAAGGAGTACGGGTGAATTTTAAAACACCAGAATATACAGAATTGTTTTGCTGGTTCTAACAGTTTCAACTGTTTCCGATTTACCAAATGCATGGTGGTAGTAATGAACCACCTCGCTATATCAGATGACCCCCACATACACCTGAATGACTGCTCTGATCCATCAAAGACCCCCCACCTGCTGGAATGACCCCTTCGTGTATGACTGGTCACCCAAAGGCGAAGGCCAACCATAGGTGCAGAATGCCCACAGGAAATGTCCACCCTGACTGGGCAGGAATGCTAACCCTCTGTGCCTCAGTACCATCTTCTGTGCCAGAATGCCCACCCTGAGGGTCAGGATGACCTCCCACTGCCAGAACACCCATCCTACTGGAAAGGTCTTTTGCCCCCATAACGCTCACCCCGTCTCCAAATTGCCTCCTGTCCCCATGGAATGGTCAGCTTCACTGAAAACAGCCTTTTACCTCAACAGAAGAGAAGTGATGTGGCTAACTCCAGGAAGTGCTTGATGTGTGCTGGGGGAGGGGTGTCACTAGACATCAGGGACTGCTTGGCATGCACTAGTGGAGAGGGGGCGGGGGGATTCCAGTAGACACCAGATAGTGCTTGGGACAGGCGGGCAGACAGAGAAAGAAGGGTTTCAGTAGACAACCAGGAATGCTTGGCACTGATGGTAAGAGGGAAGGGTGCCAGTAGACACTAGTGAGTGCTTAGCATGAGTTGAGAGAGGGTGAGCAACAAAGTCACAATGTAAATATGCTGTTCAGATGTCAGAGAACACAAATGGGGTTTGCACCCACCAACATGCTAGTATGTGACTATCATACCATTTTAGTGTGGCATAGCATTAGCTGTATGATGCTAGAGCACACATAGCTGCTGTGGGTGCTGGCAGTGGCATCTGAAAGTGCCCACTCCAACCCAGCCACCCACTTGCCCGCTTTGGGATAGACTAATTTTTTTGGCATGCATACCATCTCCCTGGTAGTCCAGTCACCTTTCATCCACTCACCAAGTACCTCACAATCTACGGCAGATGCCTACCGCTCCCCCACTGTTTGCTACTGCAGCAATCGGAGGTCCCACTTGATCATTTAAGCTGCCACAAAATCAAAGGGCTCCCCTCGGGGACAGACTTTTTTGGAAGCCAAATACAGTACCACATCCCTAGTTTCATGTATATTTATTTATTTATTGAATTCTCGGATTACAACCTTTGAGCTACAAGCTCGTTTACAAAGGTTCCACGTCGGGATTAATGTGAACGTACAAGAGGAACACACAGAGTTGCAGATACATCAAACAAGTGACAACAGTAATGAATGACAAACTACATGGTATTGGTTTTTGACTCAGCATATAGGCTAAGTTGATGCATCACTACTATTTAGAAAAAGAGGAGCAGGAGGAGGAGGCACAACAGTTCTTGGTAGTGTGGGGGGATGGTAGAGGTGGTGAGCTTGTAACCTCCTGGCTCCGGGTCACCTTGTCAGAAGGGTCTGGGGAGTGGTAGGACAGAGGGTTTGGAATTGGTGGGGGGTTGGGCTGAGGACCCTGACGGAATAGAGGGTGTGACTGAGGTGTGGGGAGGGGTTGGTGGAGTGGGAAAGTAGCAGGTTGGGCAGTGCATAAGTGCAAGATAGGTGGGCCAGCCAGTAGATTTGTTTCTGGAGGAGTTGATCAGGTGTAGCAGGTGCATATCACTTGGCTGAACAGGTGGGATCTAAGTGCGGATTTGAACGAGATGACTTTGCTGATAGTGGCTAGTCCGATTTCAGGAAGAGGCATAGGACGGCATTGGTTCAAGTACTTAATGATCTCCTAATAGCGAGCGACTGGAGGAGTCATTCGATCTTGGTTCTCCTTGACCTCTCTTCAGCATTTGATACCGTGGATCATGGGGTGTTGCTGGAACGCCTGCGGCTACTCTGTGGACTGTCAGGGACAGTCCTCAGATGGTTCCATTCTTTCTTCACAGGCAGGACTCAGAGAGTGGTGTCAGGAATTTTTTCCTCGGCCCACTTTGCCCTGCCTTGTGGGGTGCCACAGGGTTCCGTGAGTTCCCCCATGTTGTTCACGGTGTACATGTTGCCGTTGGAAGACATTATAAGGCAGTATAGACTGAGTTTTCACTGCTATGCAGATGATACTCAGCTCTACATGTCCTTTGTACCCGAACAAAATAGTGCGATCTCGGTATTTAACAACTGCCTCGCTGAGATTCAGGACTGGATGAGTGCTAACTGGTTGAGACTGAATCCGGACAAGACTGAGGTGTTGGTGGTGGACCCAGGTCACCGTGTAGAGAAGTTGACTCCTGGGCAACCGTCTGGCCTTGTGTTAGGGGGTAACCAGTTGAGACCGTCTGAACGGGTGTGGAATCTGGACATAGTGCTTAACAACGAATTGACTAACAGCACAGGTGTCAGCAGTTGTCAAGTCCTCATTTTATCATCTGAAGAACATTGCCAGGATAAAGCACCTTGTAACATGGCATTAATGACAACACTCAAAATAAGTATTCTTATTTGTCAAAACACATCAGCTGACACATCCAACCATGCACTAATTCCCTAGATGTGCCCGGCTGCGTTTTAAAGCAAGAAAAATCAGGAACGTGCCCCAGTGAACGTCACAATCCAACCTATAGGTGGCACTGTGATTCGGATAGTGTGTCACAGAATCGTGCCGCCATTGCACAAACAGATGCGAAGGTAGGTCTGCATTAATTGCCTATATAAGCACGTTAACGACATGCAGTAACAGAACAAACAGGTCATATCACACTGAAGTGGAAACAAATAGCCGCTTGCCATAGGAAACACACCTCAGTACAGACAGAAATAATATCAAGCATAACATTTTTGTTTCTTTTCAGTGTTCTGTGTGTCTCACCTATAGGTAGCGCTCCCCAAGCAGTGCTTCTTCCAAGACTTCTAAAAAATGAATGCAACCCAAAGAATGTTGCATCTCTCTGACCTATATGTGGCACTTCCCAAATACTAGTTTAGCCCTATACAAAATACAGCATAATGACCATAATGTAACACGGTAAGCAATGAAGCAGAAAATAATCAAAGCAACAGAGAAACAAAGCTAAAAACAGTGAGTCTGCAGAAGAAGTAGACATTTTATTAGTCTCATCTGTATTTTGTTATTCATGATAACACATCGACATAATGAACATTGTAACAAATTTGGTAGCCACAACATTAATGTACATCAAAACTTCAATGTGCACACACATCTTTCCACCTACAAACAGTACAGCAAACGTAGAGATCTCAGCAATGTTTGTAAAGCAGAATGTGTGTTACAAGTGATCTCTATTTACTTTAGTACAAAACAGAATATCAGAAATTCCCACCTTGCACTTGCCGTGTTACAAGTGCAGTAATCCCTTCAACAGAAAGCATACCTCTCAACTGTCCCTGATTTTGCCTCAAAATTTTACTCTGTCCCTCCTAAAAATTGTGTATCCGTGACCAAACAGTGAGGGCTGTAAACACAAAATAATGTCAAACATAAAAGTTACAGAGTTGTTCTTCCTTAGAAATTGCATTTTACACCAAGTCTCTTATTCTACCAGCTTTCAGAATGGATATCACTAACTTTGAAGATGTGCCTCTGATTTTGGTTCCTTGTCCACGATTTATGAGGCAGGAGGTTGAGAGGTATGACAGGAGGTCATTTCCCAGGAATTAATGCATGGTTGGGTGGTGGGAAGCCCTCGGCCTGTGGCTTCGTGCACCCCCCCCACACCCCCAAACCATGCATTAAATCCTGGGAAACGACCTCCTGTCTCAGGGATTAATGCTTACATGTTCCACACAATGACTTTCCTATACTAGTTCATGCTTTTGTGTCCACTCGTCTTGATTACTGCAATACTCTATACCTAGGGTTACTGGGGGTGGATCTCTGCCACCTGCAGCTGGTGCAGAACGCTGCGGCCAGGTTGTTGACAAGGTTGTCAAGAACTTGCCATGTTGCAACTGTGCTGCGCAAACTGCACTGGCTGCCGGTACAGTGGAGGATCACCTTCAAGGTCACATTGCTGACCTATAAGACCCCATATGTACAGGGACCAGATTACTTGCAAGACCTCCTTCAGCCCTACTGCCCCGTCCGTCCACCCCGCTCCACCGACAAGGGATTGCTAGAGGTTCCCAGGGTCTGTCTTCAGGCATCAGATACTAGGGCATTTTCTTTTGTGGCTCCGACCCTGTGGAATTCTCTACCTCGCTGGATTAGAGTGGGCTTGTCCACCGAGACCTTTAAAGCCTCCTTAAAAACATATTTATTCAACTTGGCTTTTGGGAATAATGCTTAGTTTTACTTTTGCTGCCTTTTTATTTTTCTATATGTTTTTATTGACTGAATGTTTGTCAGTTTTTTCTTACAATGTATATGCACTTCGGTTTTTGAAAAGCACCTTATTAATAAAAGTTGATTGATTGATCAGGCGTGAGTGAGGCGAGTCATAGCAGGGCACAGTATTCAACGGATCGCTGACCTTGGGAGTTGTGTTGGGAAGGGATCTTGATAGAGATATTATTGGATGCCCTTGTAGTCCTTGTAGGTGCAGCCTGGTGTATGAGCTTGGTCCTGGAGGTAGTAGGCCCAATGTTGCTTTTTTGGCAAGAAGACAGGTTTTCTAGTGGGCCCTTTCATTCAGATTTAGCCACCTCGTTTGCTGGTAGAGGTGACAGGTATGGGTTAGATGCGGGGCTACTAGTGCAAGTCTGCAGGCTTTATTAAGCGTAGTGGCAAGCCGCCTGAGGGTGCTGTCAGGGGCTGCACTGTAGATGGCAAGGTCATAATCAATAATTGAGAAGACCAAGCTGGTGATGGCAAGCTGTAGGGCTTTATCAGTGAGGCAGCTTCGTGTTTATACAGCAGGCCGAGCTTCCTGTTAGCTGTTGTGGCAACATGATCAACATGTGAGGCGAATGAGAGGGAGCTGCCTAAGGTGAGCCCAATGTACTTGAACTTGGGGACCATTTCAATGGCGTCATTTTGTTTATTCCGAATATTCAAGGTTGAAGTCCTGTAGTGGCTATGAGCTGGGGCAAGAGCATGAACTTTGTCTTTTTATGGTTGACTAGTAGTCTAGCTTTGCTAAACCAGTCTTCCATGTTATTAAAGTCCTCTTGAAGTTGCTGCTCGAGGGTGGTAGGGTCAGAGTGACTGGAGTAGATTACTGCATCATCAGCGTAGAGAAGGATTTTTTGCTGACAGGCTAGTGGTAGGTTGTTTAGAAAGAGGCTAAATAGAAGGGGGACCATGATGGATCCTTTGGGGGACACCTGTGGACACTTGCTGGGGGTCCGAGAGTACATTTCTTATTTTTAATCTCAGTACACATCCTAAGAGGTAGCTCCGGAACCAGCACAGTGAGTCAGAGGATAGCCCAGTTGCCTCTAATTGGGCCAGGAGAAGGTCATGGTTGACTGTGTCAAAAGCCTTGGTGAGGTCAATAAAAGCTGCCCCCACCAAGTGCCCATGGTCGAAGGCGTTGTGACTGTAACCTGTGAACTCAAGAAGCACTGTTGTAGTACTGTAGAGTTTACGGAAGCCATGTTGATGCTGGCATTGTAGCTGGTATTCGTTGAGGTGTTCAACCAGCTGATCGTAGATTATCCGCTTAAGAGTTTTTGAGATCGGGCGGTAGTTGGCGTGGTCAGTCTTACTGCCTGCTTTGTGGACGGGGGGTTATGACTGCGGCTTTCCAGGTTTCGGAAAAGTACCTGTGGGGAGGGACAAGTGGTGTTAGCAGTTCATCAAGAGTAAGAGAGATTAGTTTTACGTCCAGGCCCTCTGAGCTATGCCTAGACTTCCCAAGGACTTTGTAGAGGTATTTTTGTACCTCTCCTTTAAATAGTACTTTGAGGTTTCCTGGTTTAATGGACTCAACGAAGACATCACCTCTCTGCAAAGGCTTGGCCAGTTTAAAACCTACCTTCGCCTCCACCTCTCTGCCTCCAGCTCCTGTGACTGTTGCTCCTAATCTGCTATCCCCTCTAGCTCTTACATCTCCCTCTCCCCCACACCCTTCCCCTCCCCCCACCCCTTCCCTGACTTTAGCACTTTCTCGAAACCTGACAATGCCCTTGGCTGCTCCTCGGTTTCTGTTGTCCCCTCAATCTCTCAACTTTTCCTGTTTATTTAGTTTTTGTTGACCAGATAAGTGTACTAGACAAATCCTGCCTATTTTCAGGAACAAACCGGAGGAGGAGGATACAGGTGAATGCCAACTGACCTTGAACCAGATTAAGCTGTTGGTGGTATTTTTAGTGAATGAGGGAAATTTGGCCAGGACACAGGGGAAATTCCCCTACTCTTTTCGATAAGTGCCATGGGATCTTTAACATCCACCTGAACTACCACCAAACCAGGCAGAAGGGACCTCGGTTTAACATCTCATCTGACAGACGGCACCGCAGAAGTGCAGCACCCCTCTCATGCTGCACTACAGTGTCAGTACTGGGATATTAACTCAAGTGCCAGATGTGGTAACTGAACCCACAGCCCTCTGATCTCCCAGCCTCAGAGGTGAGTGTGCTACCTACTGAGCCACTGACACTGCTAACCCTGCCCTGCCCGATACCTTCCTTTCCTCAAGTTTGTCTGTATTTAACTACCCAAGACTGTTTTAGAATCCCATGCTCTGCATTGTTTATTCAAATTTCTGTCCTGTACCTACCTCCCCACAAATGTATTCAACTGCTTGAATTGCCCATTTCAATTTTTGTTCATGTTTGTACTGTTTCCCCAACTGACATGGAACCTTTGTAAAAGAGCCTTGGCTCAAAGGTCCTTGCAATCCTAGAATGAATGAATGGGTGAATAAATAAATAGGTAGAACGGGGGGGGGGGCACGATTTGTTGGAAGGGATCTTAGGGGTTTGGGTGGGTTAAAGCTGGCTGGGTCATGGAAACTAGGGGGAAGCACTGTACCGAGGTCAATAAAAGCTTTGTTGAAGACGTCTGCGATGGTTTTGGGGTCCTGTGTATAGGATCCTTCATGGCTCAGCATTGTGGGTGATGAGGTATCCCCTTTCCCAGTGGTTGCATTAATGTTCTCCCAGAATCTACGGCTGTCTCCCCAGGAGGAGTTTAGCTCGAATCTGTGGTAATTAGCTTTTGCCTGGAGGATTGCACTGGTGCATTTATTCCGTGCTGCCTTGTAGTTTTGCATATCCTGGTCTGCAAGTGTATTTTTGTACTTATACCATAGAAGATCTCTGGAGCTCATCAGGTCAAGGAGGTGTGGGGTTATCCATGTTTTGTGCAAGCCACTGACTCTCCTTTTTGATATGGGGACAAAGATATCACAAGCAGCATTGTAAATTTCAATAGATTTACCCAGTGTTGTGTCAGCGTCTTTGGGACTTAGGGATTGGTGCCCAGCTCAGATGCTGCAGATGTTGCTTGACGAGCCCTAACATGCCCTTTTTTAGTATGCGGGATATTATCACCTTCGCAGCAGTTTAGGGACCTTGTAACAGTTGGATCAGGCAAAAATGATGGGTGAATGGTCACTTAGCGATTCTGGGAGCACTTTAGGCCCGAGATCCGCTCCGAGTGGTTAGTTAGCACCCAGTCTAATAAGGTGCTGGTACCCAATCTGTAATTTGTATGGGTCGGTTGGTCCACCAATTGAAAGAAGTTGATTGGGGAAACCGCATCCTTATATGTGGCAGCATCCTGGGACAACCAATTAATGCTGAAATCACCCAGTACAATGACTTCGCTTCTAGAGCGGAGGTCGGTCAGGTGCTCATGCAGTACTCTAAAGCCCTCTGTTACTTCCCTTGGGGGTAAGCAGGCCGAGTCAAGTGTAAGGCCCTTTCCCTGGGGGACCAGGGTTATCCGCACAGAGAGTATCTGTATGTTTTTTCCAGTACTTAATTGTGGGAGAGCTATTCCCTGCAGGTAATTTTTTAAGTAGATAATGCAGCCATCTCCCCTCTTTCCAAGCCTATCGAGGCAGAAGGGGGTGTACGCGTGGAGTTGGACTTGACTGTCCTTGGTCCTGGATGTAAGCCACGTTTTGGTTATGGACAGGTCATCCAGGTTGTGTTACACTACCCAGGCTTGCAACATGTCCAGTTTTGGCAGAAGACTGCAGATGTTGAGGGATGCAATGGTGATCAGTCAGCTTTTTCTGGTTTGCACTGCAGCATTGTAACTGGGGCCATAGGTGCGGGAACGGCGGGGGGGAGAGCACTACGGCCATGGCCCTACCACTTTCATAAGTAGCCCTATCACTTTTTGCTATCATGGCAATATATTTAATAGAGAAAAATGTACCCCTTTCATCCCTGGCCCTACCACTTTTCAAACCGTTCTGGCACCACTGACTGGGGCCAGGGTTAGGATGAATGTTGCCCGAGAGCATTAAGAGTAGTCAGGCTACTCTGATTGCAAGGAGTTTGAGTTGCTTGACTGAGCAAGGTATACGGCGTTGGGACAGGGATGGTGGAGTACTAGTCATGCAGGTGATAGGGACTGTGATTATGGTAGGTGGTGGGATTGGGTAGTGGTGGTCAGACGGTGACAGACACAGTGACCCTGTCATCAGGGGGGCTTCGATCATTGAGATATCAGACCCTGATGTGGAGTTTGGACACCTGTCCCTAAATTTTAGAAGCTGTCTCAGAGCTACATTTCTGCATGCATGCGGCAGTGCAGTGGGGAGTAGTAGAAAGGATATGAGAGATAATGCAAGCCAAACTGCAGGTGGTGGCATTGTTGGTATTCCAGTGGTGGGCATCACCAGTAGATGTGTGTGTGCACTATGGGAGTCAGATTGAGATCCAACCAGTGGGAGGTATATTTGCACGGTACGCCCTTACAGAGCACTTTCCTACTCTCCGGGTGGTAAGATTGGGTGCCATATACAGGTACGTTTGGGACCGAATCCAGGGTTTTAAACAATTGATTAGCAGTTGTTTTTTTTTTTGGGGGTGGGGGGGGGGCGATACTAACTGTACAGAAAGTGTTTATATCGATTTTCTGGAAGTGCTGTGTTTGTTAAACACAGTGAGGCAAGAACTATGCAGTTTCACAAAGATTTAGCACTTTTATGAGCAAAACGCTAATCAATTTTTAGAGTTAAATAAAACTATGAAATCCTAGGTGGTGGCGTAGCTGGCACGGCACATTCTTTAGTTTAGAGATAATTCGCGTATATCTATGTGAGATGTGTGTTGAGAGTGGGGGGGTGCAGACGACTGTCAGCAAAAGAAAAAAATAGTTTTAAAAATTACTACTAGAGCCAGGCCAACTGTGGGAGAACTGGACTACTTTTTTTTCTAGCATCACAACACATTACATAATCATTAAAATGCTAAAAACTTTATTTTCTCATACAAAAAATAAACTAGAGCATTGTATAATCGCAATATACCACAATAGGGTGTGGGTGATGACAAAATTTACCCACGCCTGGTGTGTTTGCTCACGAGGCCGCACTATTTGCCCTGACCCCATCCATTATGCCACTGAAGGTCTAGGATGGTACCCAAAAGCGCAAAAGCTACAAGCAGGTGTTGCGCTTAGGTCCCAGGAACGGCTCCACCTGTCCAGAAACACCAAGCAGGGTTGCAACTTGGTTAACACATTTTGCCACTCCTTCTCCACCTTTATTTCAAATAACACAACACACCTCTTGCACATACACCATGCAAGGAAACATTTGACACTGACAAATGCTTGTTTTAGTCGTACAGCTTCTGATGGAGCGTTACGATAAAACACTAAATTGCAATGGAACTTCTTTCTCTATTTAATATAAATGAAAATAAACTAAATATGAATAGCTCACTGTGGACTCCGGCGCTTCTGCGATGCTCCCCTATCTCCCACTAAGCCCGATATAACAAATCCTCCACCAAACCTCTCAACTTGTTGGCCTCCAAATATACCGCCACAGACCCTACAATAAAAAGGTTTACGTCATCTATACGGCCGGCGTTCGTCGGGCAATGATGACGTAATAAAGGTGGCAGAGTGCCATATTGGGAGTGTCTAATGGGGGCCGTTGGATAAGAACCATGGAGACAGCCACGCACTCTGTCACAGTCCTGTGCAGTGGAGGACTGATGCTACAGCTGGCGCCATATGGGGTGTGGCGTAGGGGAACATTCACAGCAGAGGAGGCAGGTGCAGTATTAAGTGTGGCTTTATACATGTGTCATCACAAATAATGTATTTATGGACCCGTATATTTCGTGTTCTATAACGTACTGTTAAGGTTACCACATATTTGACTTTGGCCTGGGGGCTGAACATAGAAGAGGCGGCGCCATATTGAGTGTGGCTGGTGGGGTGTGCTGTTGCTGAAGTCCCGGATCCTGTCACTAAGCAGCAGATCATGTTTTGTCCAGGCGGGGCTTGGTTTAAAGTTGCTCAGTCTGATGTAATCTTCCTGTGTTTTTCGCTACGTCTTCATGTATAGCCCTAAACTCTGTATTTGTGCCACGTGAGAAGGGAACGCCCGCCTACTGTCCCAGGTTTGAGAGGCACCGCAAAGTTTTCCAGAAGGTAGGGCGGAGGAACTGGTTCTCTCTTCCGAGACTTTGGTACTCTGAACCATTTTCCGTTTTAAAGTGATATGGATTTGACATCACAATTGTAGTGCTAGGACTCCAGCTTGTTAAATAGTATACAGTACATCTGGACAACATAGTACTAATCTGTTAACAGGTCTGCTGCTGGATTTTTTTTTTTTTAACAATTATGGAGGGAGATTGAATATAGGCAGCCCAGCTGAGATGTAACATGTTTCCAGTGGGGGGTTGTTTCTACCCATTTCTGCAGCTGGGTGGACTAGAATACTGGGAGATTAATTGTTTTGCTCAAGGTCATTAGGTGTTTAGCGCTGTCAGAGTTTTAGTTCAACATAGGGCAGTCGTGGATAACAGCAGACTGGACTAGCACAGCAAAGAGCTGGTATGGTTGCAAACTGCAATATTTATTGATTGACAATTTCGGAGAATACCTTTGAGTACTGGTGTAGTGATGATGAGGGGTCGTGTTCAGTGACTTGGGTTGTGAAGGGGGACCCACATCTTCCTCACAGCTGCAGTGTCGCTCAAGCTGGTGTTGTAGCAAGGAACACCTTGGGTTCCGGGGGTGAGTGGAGGCACTTAATAAGGAGGCAGGCGTCATACTGAGAGGTTCAATGAAGTACGAATCTAATTCAGCATCAATGACGGCACGATCACAGAGGCAAGAACTAGCAGTAACAACACAAGTCTCATGCAAAAGGTTAGCTGACTATGCAATTAATAGATACATACTAAAAGCCAGCAGAATAGGCCTCATGGTTTGTCGTGTCTGCTTGGTAGCCAGCCACCTAATGGGTGCTCGCTTTCTCGCCCCCCCCTTCCCAGAGAGGGTGGTCTTTGGCTTCAGTTTCTCCTTGTACCTGTCCCACCCCTTCTTGAAGCCCTCCACTGTGCCCTCTTCCACCAGACTCCTGGGCAGTGCATTCCATGGCTCCACCACTCTGTCAGTGAAGTAGTGTTTCCTACGTCCCCCCCCCCCCAGCTTCCACTTGTGCCCCCTGGTTTTTCCCACCTTGTTTAGCCTGAACATCTCCTTGGCTCTGCCCTCATTTATTCCTTTTACATATTTGAAGACCCCATCATGTCTTCCCCCCATCTCTCTCTCCTCCACTGTGTACAGCCCAAGCTTTTCCAGTTTTTCCTCATAGGCCCCCCCATGCCCTGAATCATCCTGGTCACCCACCTCTGGACCCCTCCAGCAGTGTTATGTCCTTCTTAAAGTGAGGTCTCCAGAACTGCACACAGTACTAGAGATGCGGCCTGACCAAGGCATTATACAGAGGGAGGATCACCTCCCTCCTCCTGGACATAATCCCTCTGGCTATGCAGCCCAGTATCCCGTTTGCTTTTTCTGCGGTTCTTCTACACTTTTCAGTGTTATTCATTTTGACGTCTACCACCACCCCTAGATCCCTCTCGCCTGATGTGGCTTGCAGTGTGACCCCCCCCAGGCTGTATACATGGCCCGGGTTTCTGACCCCCAGATGCAGCACCTTACATTTTCCTGCATTAAACTTCAATCCCCATCTCCTTGGCCACCCCTCCAGGGTATCCAGGTCCCCCTGGATTGCCTCTCTCCCTTCCTCCCCGTCCACCAGTGCTCCCAGTTTTGAGTCATCTGCAAAGAGAGCCAGCCTACTCCTAACCTCCCTGTATCCGAGACGTAGGCATTGAACAGTAGTGGCCCCAATACCGAACCTTCAGGATCCCACTAATGACCCTTCTGGGGAGGAGACTATCCTACCAACCACTACCCTTTGGATTCGCCCTGTAAGCCAATTTTTTATCCACCTGATCAACTGCCCCATCCCCAACTTTGTTAGCAGGCCATTGTGGATACCAAATCGAATGCCTTGCTGAAATCCAGGTATTGGGCGTCCATGACCTATGTCTGTCCAGGGTCCCGTCCCAGTCATAAAACTCCATGAGGTTGGTCTGGCACAATCTCCCCGGGACGAAACCGTACTGTTTGTCATCTAGGTGCTGGGACAAAACCATACTGTTTGTCATCCAGGTGCTCCAACCTTTCCAGCTGCCTCCCAAGCCTCTCCTTGGTAATGCCCTCCATTACTTTATCTACCACAGACGTTGGACTGATAGGCCTATAATTCCCTATCTCATCTTTAGACCCCCCCCTTTGTGGATAGGCACCACATGAGCCACCTTCCAGTCTTGAGGTCTGCAGAGAGGTGTTAAGGGTGCAGCCAATGGAGTTGCCAGCTCATCCGCCAGTTCCTTCATAACCCTCAGATGCAGCCCATCCGGCCCAGGCACCTTATGGTCTTTAGCGTCTGAATCCCTCACCCTGTCCACTGTGATTTCTCCCTCCCAGCCCACCCCCTCATGCAACCACCCCATCCCTTCTAGATGTGGCCCAGCCTCTACCCTAGCCTCTTTCAGTCCTCCAGACTCCATCTGACCTCCTGATTTTGTGTGCTAACCTTCCTTCCCGTTGGGATGGAAGGATCCCCTGCCTCCCTCTGTAAAGATCGAGGCAAAGTACTCATTTAGCACCTCTGCCTTCTCCCCTGCTTCCTGAGCCCATCCCTCCCCAGTCCTAATCCCCTGCTGATCTGTGCCCTTGCTTTTCTCTCTTCCCCTATGTATCTGTAGAATCCCCCCCCCGGATATCCCTAGCCAGGTTTTGCTCCATCCTTGCCTTGGCTTCACTCACCGCTCTGGTGATCCTCCTAGCTATCAGCTCATGCACTTCTCGCTCCCTTCCCCCCCTTGAGCGCTTAAAATGTGTGTTTTTTTTTGTTTTTTTTTCCTCAACGCCTCCTTCGCCTCCCTGGTCCACCAACACGGCTTATTTTTTGCCTTACTTTTGAACAGGACCTAGTAGCCTCCTGCTCCCCCTTCTTAATGGTCTCTCACAGGCTTCCAGCATCCATGTCTGGCCTTATCTTGTCCAAGCTCCCCGTAGAATCCTACCCATCCACACAGTCCGCTGAAGTCTACTAATATTACTACTACTACTACTACTGTATTAGCACAGTTATCATTCCCATTAAGCATAGCAGAAACTGACCATGGCATGGTCACCGTGAGTGTGCACTCAATACATCAATACATACGTCTAAAGGTGCACTTTGGCTTATTCACGTAATAGTTATCTGCTGTAACTGTGAAGGAGCGCATGATTGTGCTTCTTCTGCTGTAACCAGTCATGCTAAGCTTCCGTAATTAATACTGGTAGAATAAGCACGATCATGCGCTCCTTCACAGTGATACCATCTAAGGTGACTTGCCAGCACATAGAAGACCCCCGCAGCTCAGTCTATCAGCCATGTCATCAGAGGGGTGGCCATGGGGGACAATGGGACATGTAGCTAGTAAACATGGCGGGAGGAGGGTCGTAGGATCAGCCAGATACAAAATTAAATGACAAAAGAGTAAGTAAATGCTGGCCCGCCATTGCAGCAGTAGTGTTACCTCTGTGATGCTGGTGACCCAGGTTTGGTAGCGAGCCCGGGTTGTCATTCAGGTCAGTCAGGGGGGAGAAGGAGCGAGCACTTGATGGGCCGCTCTCCTTCTCCAGGAGGGGGTGGGCAGCTCTCCTTGCTGCAGTACCGCCACCAGCTGGGTGACCACGGGTGGTGCTGGTGCAGCAGAGGAGACTGAACTCGAGGGAGGGGCAGGCATTGGCCGAGGACCAGAGTGGAGGTACATCTCTGTTCGCCTCTGACTCATTGGTCCTCCTTGAGTGCTGACGTCTGCAAGGGGTGGGGTACCATAAAATGAAAAAGCCCAGAGACAGGCCCCACGCCAGTGACCGGGGGGACCAAGGAATGCTGCTCCGGTTGTCCGCGCCCTGAGATCTCTGGTTGTCTGCTCCCCCTGAGGCCTCGTAGGAGGTTAGAGGAATCCTTCTTCACCCCACCCGGGGGGTAATCTGGGGATCATGTGGCACTTGTCAGTGTCAGTGGCTCAGTAGGTAGCACACTCGCCTCTGAGGCCGGGAGATCAGAGGGCTGTGGGTTCAGTTCCCACATCTGGCACTTGGGTTAATATCCCAGTACTGACACTGTAGTGCAGCATGAGAGGGGTGCTGCACTTCTGAGGTGCCGTCTTTCGGATGAGACATTAAACCGAGGTCCCATCTGCCTGGATTGGTGGTAGTTCAGGTGGATGTTAAAGATCCCATAGCACTTATCGAAAAGAGTAGGGGAATTTTCCCGGTGTCCTGGCCAAATTTCCCTCATTCACTAAAAATACCACTGACGGCTTACTCTGGTTCAAGGTCAGTTGGCATTCATCTGTGTCCCCCTCCCCTGGGTCGTGCCTGAAAATAGGCAGGATTTGTCTAGTGCACTTACCCGGTCAACAAAAACTAAATTAAAAAAAAAAAAAACCTGGGAGCAGGGGCAGTCATGGGAGCTACTGTCCTAAGGTCCTACCGGTGTAGCTATGCGGTGCAGTGGGGACCCCGAGGAAGGGCATGGACATGGTAAGAGAGGAGCAGAAATAGTAAAAAAACAAAAGTAAAGAATTGTGAAAGGTGAAAAGTGAAGGAAAGAATTGTCGAGTATCTGGAGGCCAGAGGGGCACAGGACCCAAGGCAGCATGGATTCACAGAAGGAAGGTCATGCCAGACAAATCTGATAGATTTCTATGACTGGGTGACCAAAGTAGTAGATCAGGGAGGGGCTGTGGACATGGCCTAGCTAGACTTTAGCAAGGCATTTGACACAGTCCCACGCAAAAGATTAATATACAAGTTAGCTAGCCTGGGAGTGGGTCCCAAGATGACAGCCTGGGTAAAAATTGGCTGGAAAATAGGACACAGAGAGTAATAGTAAATGGAGTCCACTCTGATGAAAGGGGGTTACTAGTGGGGTACCACAGGGTTCAGATAGGTTAGTCCTCTTCAATGTCTTTATAAACCATATTGCAGAGGACTGAAGGAAAGTATGTCTCTTTGCAGATGACACAAAGATCTGCAACAGAGTTGATGCACAAGGTGGGTGGAAAGGATGAAAAGGGACTTGGCAAGGTGAGGAATGGTCAAATGTATGGCAGCTTAGATTCAGTGCTAAAAAGTGCAGGTAATGCACCTGGGAAACAAAACCCAGGGAAGAGTACACAATGGGGGTGAGAGATACTAACAACAAAAAAAATGGAAAGGGACCGGGGTAGTCATATCAGATGACCTAAAGGTGGGCAAGAAATGTGAGAGGGCAATCAGGGCTGGGGATATTGGGATGCATAAGGAGAGGCATCACCAGTAGAAAACAGGAAGTTATTGTCCCTCTGTACAGACAGCTGGTCAGACCCCATCTGGAGTACTGTGTGCAGTTCTGGAGACCCAGTCTTCGCAAAGACATAGACAGGATGGAAGCTGTCCAGAGGAGGGCAACTAAAATGGTGCAGGGTCTGCACCGGAAGACATATGAAGAGAGACTAAAGGAGCTTAATATGTATAGCCTCGAGGAAAGGAGGGAGAGGGGGGACATGATAGAAACTTTCAAGTACCTCAAGGGAATCAACAAAGTCCAAGAGGGTAGCATCTTTCAAAAAAAGAGGTGTGCAAGAATAAGGGGCACAATTTGAAGATGGGGGGGGCTAGAGGTAATTTTAAGGAAGTATTTTTCACAGAGAGGGTTGTGGATGCATGGAACGGCCTTCGGAGGAGGTCGTGGAGTCAAAAACAGTGGTGGAATTCAAGCATGCATGGGACAGTCATAAGGCAATTCTAGGGGATGGGGGTAGGAAGAAGTAGGCTGCTGGTTAACTAGGATCTGCAGCTTATCCAGTAGGCAGGGAAATGGGCAGACTGGGTGGGCCAAGCGGTCCTTATCTGCCGTCAAATTCTATGTTTCTATGTAAATGAAAGAATTCCCTTGCACAGTGTTTTCTTATTCAAGATCTAACGGTCCTGCAGCAGTACCTGCACGGGAGGTGAGGACTACAAAATGATCTGCTACCTTGTATTATGGCACTGTTTGGTAGAATTTCCAGTCCATACGAGTTGAGGTAGTGCAGTATCTTTCTTCTGGATATACCAAGGTTCCTCTCTCATTTTGGAAAACTGCACTCAGCTGGTTTGTCCCTACACTCTGGAAGAAGCTGCAGTACACTTCAAAACTAGACACCTTACGCAGTGCTAATGCTTAAAATCTCCTGGACACCTATTGTGTTGATGTGTGGGATTGTTGAAATCACTCCTACTTGTCCTGCAAGATGGAAATCTCATTGTGTATACATACTTGCCACACAATCTTTCATGTATTTCCTGCCGTACTGTACGGTAGCCCCTAATGTTGTTCATAGTATGGTTTTCTAAACTCTCATGTGCAACCTTACATTAGCTTCTGTTATGATTGTATTTATTTTTTTCCCAGTGCTGCATGACTTATTCATGATCCTTCTCACCTCCTATAATGCTTATTATTTATTCATTTGAAAATTGGTGACCAGGAAAGGCACACTGAGCCAAGGCTCATTTCCAGGTGCAACCCGGTGGGGGTGGGGTTGGAGACAGGGGAGTCGAATACATACCAAAGGCACAGTACGCAGGTAAATGCAATTATATAGCATTGGCACAGTTCACAGTAACAGTCAAATGGAATAGAGTACATGATTCAAACAGAAGTAAGTATAATAAGAGCAAGCAGCAAAGTTCAGGTAATTCAACCACACCTATACTGAGATAGGAAGCAAATGTAAAGAGAACAATCAGGTAGTGGATAAATGGGAGTAGTAGGGGGAGGGATGAAGTATCAGCTTGTATCTGAGGGAAATGGGAGTGTGTGAAACAGAGGGAAGGATGAGGGTTGGTTGTAGAGTGAAGGGAGACAATAGGAAAAGGCTGACTGTCCAGCAGAAGAGAGGGGATGAGAAATGGTGAAAGTGTGAGGATCCCTGGAGAAAATTTCCTTGACCAAATGGTCATATAGTGTCTTGAAGGAGGACAGACTGACCGGGGTACTAAGCTTTAGCGATTTTTGTGTTTTGTTCCATAGAGACGGCAGTGCAAAGCTTATAGCCATTCTCCCAAAGCATGTTTTTAGATTGGGTACCTTTAAGGAAATAAAGGAGTAGCTTCTCATGCATAGTTCCCAAGCTGGCATAGCGGAAGACAATCAGAGATATATAGGGGTAGTTTTTTGATAATAGCTCTGAACGTCCAGAGTACAGCATTTGTTTCTCCTGTACTGAAGGGAGGGCCACCCCACGGCAACATAAAGGGCACAGTGATGAGTGGAAAAAGGTAGGCCAATAATGAATCTCAGAGCCCTGTGATATAACTTATCCAATTTAGCAAGATGAGAGACAGGGCAGTGACTATAAAGAAAGTCAGCATAGTCGACCAAGGAGATAAGAACGTTGTTTGTACCAGCCGCTGCTTGGCATCGCTAGTAAGGAAGTTATTAATCCTGAAAAAGAGTCCAAGCCTCTGCCTCAGTTTCTTTAGCAGATCTTCAATATGGTCCGTAAAGGAAAGTCTACGGTCGAGCCACACTCTCAAGTACGTGAATTTATTGACAAATTCTAGGTTTTCTCCCAGGATTGTTGTGATCTGTGGAATGGAGCCAGCACTGGCCGGGTTTGCAGCATGGAGAAAATAGCATTGCCATAGTTTTTTTGGTGTTTTAATAGGAGCTTTTTGTTTAGGAGTTGGCTCTGAAGTAGATTGAATTCAGATTGTAGGTCTCCACAGGCAGTTTCTGGAGAAGGATGACTTAAAGAACCGTGTCGTCTGCAAACAGATGGATATTGGCCTTAGTTATGTTGGTGTCAGTGTTGTTTATGTAAATTGCAAACGGTAGGAGACCATGACTTGATCCTTGGGGGACCCCTCTTTGCAGAGGTTTAAGGGGAGAAAGTTCACCTTCTGCCTTGATGTGCCACTGGTCGGAGAGGTAGTCAGCAAACCAGTGCAAGGATAGTGAGTCCAATCCTGTCGCCTTCAGGGAGGAAAGGAGCAGGCCATGATCGACTGTGTCGAAAGCCTTACTTGAGTCAAAGAACACTGCACAGACAAAGTTTCGATTCTCTAGGTCTCTGCCAATTATTGGTCACTTTGGCTAGGGCCATAATGGTGCTATGCTGTGCTCTAAAGCCAGATTGCATTGGGTTTAGAAGATTCATAGGTTCTCAACTGCTTGCTTACAGTTTTTTCTAACAGTTTGGACAGTATAAGGAGTAGAGAAATCGGTCTGTAGTTGTTGAGATCACAGGGGGTCCCCAGATTTAAACAGAGGGTAGCATGAGCTGTTTTCCATAAGTGTGAGAGCATTCAGAGGGACAGTGAGAGATTGAGTAGGTGGGTAATTGGTGCAGCTAAAGCATGGTAGGCGACTTTTAGAAAGTATGGGTCTAGAGAGTCAGCACCTGTACTTTTTTTGGTATTCAACTGTAATAGAAGTTCTTCGACCTCTTTCAACGAAGTAGGCTGGAGAGAAAAGACTGAGTTGGTAAGAAGAGGTTTAGAGTTTTATGCACCCAACTGGGAGTGTAAAGAACATGCAGGGGAGTTGTCAAATGCCAGCCCTGTGATGGCAAAGTGGTTGTTAAATGCATCCAGAATCTCCATTTTGTCACAGATGGTGGCACTGCCAGGGGTAATGTTTGCAGGCAGGGAGTTCCCCGGGGTATGTCTGGACATATCCTTAATAGACTTCCAAAATTTTTAGAGGCGCTCCTGGCAGCAGAATCCAGTTCCGAATGGTAAAAGGAGGCCTTAGCATCTCTTATCATCTTGGTGCATGTATTCCTGGCTTTCCTGAAGTAACAGTCCATCGGGACCATAATTGTTCGTGCTTTTTGCAAAGCTTGTCCCTGTCCAGCGGTGCTGTTTTGAGTTCTAAAGAGAACCAGCGGCAGGTTCTACTCCTTACCCTAACTTTTACAAGAGGGGCACACTTATTTAATGCCCCAGCCAGAAATTCAGAAAAGATGTCATCTATACCAAGTGGACAGAGTTAGCTAGGTAAAAGTCCTGCCAGTGCAGCAAGTATTTTAACTCATCAAGTTAGGCAGACTGATAGAAGTTACGTCTGGACTTCTTAGTAGAGAACATTGACGAGGATAGTGGATTCTGGACCGATCTTATGCTGGCGATGATGTTATGGTCACTAACATCGGAAAAGAAGGTTCCTGCATGGGAGAACAGGTGCGGTTTACTTGCTAAGATGATGTCAAGCAATGTACTATTAGCAGGGTTCTTCTTATTAGGGCGTGTAGGCTCACCAATAAGTTGCGTGTGGCCTTGGACATCCCATCAAGGTTAAGATCCCCAAGGATAACTGTTTCAAGGGAGCAATGCCCCATAATAGTAGTTAGATGGGTGAGGATTTGAGAGCCAGCAGATGGGGGTCTATAACAACCTATGACACAAAGCGCAGTAGAGGAGGATATCTCAACCTTTAGTGCTAGCCATTCAGATTGGTTTGCAGTGGATAACGAGTCTAGGCATGAAACTGGGCATTTATCCTTGTCGTAGATGGCCACTCCTCCACTTCTAGTGAGCCTCTCAGCTCTAAATAATGATTAGTCTGGGATGTTAATTTCCCTGTCAGGCATAGAGGGCCTGAGCCATGATTGAGATCACCAACACATCTGGAGTGGTATGGTTGACCCAGGCCTGGATCAAGGTAAGCTTTTTTAACAGGCTGCATGCGTTCATATGCAAAAAGCACATTCCTTTTAGTTTTGCTAGATCTGATGGGGAAATAAGAACTTTAGCTGGGCCAGAGTTAAGCTCAGTGTCTCTTGAGCACAACAGAAGGAAAAGTAAGAGCTTCCCTGGTGCAGCAATAGTAATTTTGTAATCCCTTGCCCGTGTTCTTCTACAAGGGGTATCGGGCCGAGTAAATAGATTCCCATATTTAGATCTGGTCTGTCCTAAGACAGCAATTACCAAGACCCTGACTGTGAGATGTGAAGAGAGGTAAGTGCACGGTAGAGTGACTGATATGCCGTGTGTGGGCAGTTCGGCCCAAGTCCCGCCACTAATAGTAGTTCAAACAAAGGGCTGCAGGTGGGGGAGTCTGAGTGCAAAGATAATTATAGGATGAGTTATGGTGCACACGACAGCCCACCGGAAGGCTATGTTTCCCCCGGCTAGAAGATTGGGAGAGCTTGTATACTGTGCATGGCACAAGGACAAGAAGGAACAGAAAATGGAGCCAGTGGGACACCCACATGGTGATGCCTTGCATAGAGCAGACACAGTTGATCTGTCTGGTCCGTACAGCCTATAGATTGAAGTAGCAACCTACACAAAGGCAAAGGTGCCAGCTACTGGGATGCTTTGGCTGACTGGGTATGTCACCATAAGCAGTGGAAGTGTAAGAATTGAAAGGGTATATAGTCGAATTAGGGTGAGGTCCATGACAGTAGGGCAAGTTAGAGCAATAATTGAGAGGAGTTAACTGGAGTGGCTGGAGAAAAAGTTGAGAGAAAGTGTGCAACCCTGTGGGTGAAACTGTTTTAAAAAGGGGCGGTAAGAAAGTGGGTCGAGTCAGGTATTGAAGACAGGGAGGCCTGATTGGGGATGTCATGGCATCAGATTTTGGTGGGATAACTATGGCATGAAATATAACGGTTATTGTGAATACCGTTGTATTATGAAGTAGCCATTTTTGTACAAAAATGTCTCCTGTAAATCTTGTGTCTGGGAAAGTTGGCACAGAAGGGACAGTTGTTCCTATAAACAACCCCAAGCATTAGTTGAAAGGCCTGAAAATCACAGTAAAACAAGAAACATAAATTGGGTTATCACGATATTGGAAACTAGCCACGGCATCAGTATTGTGACTGTACCATAAAACCTTGATGCTGTGATATCCCTAGTCATAGATACATAGACAGTGTCGGCAGGTAAGGGCCTATGGCCCACCCAGTCTGCCCATTTCAGCTTGTAAGTTCAGTTTGTTTTCCTAGAAGTCTGTTGCACCTTATCCCTGACCTCCAGAATTCCTTTATGTCTTATGTTTTAGTCCTGATACAGACAATACAACTATAATGTGTTACATAAATAGGGAGGAACCAGATCTCAAAACTTGTTATAAAATGGGCAAATAAATCCTAAAATCTGATTGGCTGAAACGGTTTCAGAGCCTTGTCCTTATCAGTCCTTAACCATTCAACCAGCACTACTCCTGCCACCCAAAACACAGCACACTGTAAAATTAATGCATCTTACTGCTGTCCCGCTGCAGGCCATCTACTACGATACCAGAGAGCCAGAACAGCAGCAGCGGGAGAACAGTCACACGGTACTTTAAAAAAAACATAACTTCCTTCAACAGTTTCATGATTTTTACACCTCGGAAAGAACAAGTCCTGTGCCATTCTCACCTTGTTCTCCAAATAAAACTGACAGTCGACCATTCACAGTTCTCCTGCTGAGTCGAATACTGCAGCAGCTTCTCTTCATTCCCCGCTCCATTTCTCAGTTTGTCCCATCCCCAGCATGTTTCTAAGAGCTGCCGCAACTTCCCCATACCACGGATCGTCACCAGAAGTAAGATACCTCTGCCAGAAAAAGACACGCTCACTAAAGACTTGCTCGGTTATACAGATGAGCACTAACCGAAAGAGGAGCACAACTACAGCAGCTGAACAGGGACATGCTCACTCCCTACATTACTGCTACATACTCAGTTTAAAAAAAAAAAAAAAAAGCCTGCCCGGTGCTGGGGGATACACACACTATGACAGTGAGAGAGCTGAGCACTATCTGTGATGGGGGGGCACAGGACAGTACTACCAACCAAGTCAAATACATTGAATACAGGACAGTACAAAGAGGAGCTACTTTATTCCTCTAACTAAAAAAAACTACGCTTCTTTTTTTTCTTAGATTTTTTTACAACTTTTTTTTTTTTAATTTTCAGTCTCTACTTGGGGGCTTGTTTTATAAGTGCAGTAAGACAGTCCGAGGTGTGGGTTATGGCCTGATAAGAGCACACCCCAGGTGCTAAAGGCACTCTATGCAAGCGCCTCATGTCTCATAATGCAGCTGGGGCGTGCTCTTATCCGGCCATAGCCCACACCTTGTCATGTCTTATTGCTGGCATATGAAACCTAGCATGCTTGCTGAATCCAGAGATATTTGCAGTACATCTAACAGGCAAGGACAATTTACTAGCAAGTTCACTGAGCAGAATGGGTCAGATGATCCACAAATTGTCTCTGAACTAGGTATTTAACGCAGTGTTCCAAAGATGGGCAATACGAGAGGTGGACCTATTCACCTCTTGGGAGAACGGAAAGCCTTCTACTTTTGTTGCTGACCAACTCAGTAGGAACATTCCCGTGAGATTCCCTCTTCCTTCTCTGGAGGGTCAGGCTCCTGTATACATTTCCTGTCTTCCCACTAATTCTAAGGGTTCTGTTAAAATTGAGAAGGGCATCGTCAACAATGATTTTGACTGGGCCAAGCAGGCCTGGTACTCTCCATTGTTGCAAATGTCGAAGAAAATACCAATGTCTGCCACTGAGGCATGATCTCCTGACTCTGTCTCAGGGCAACATGACTCACACAATCCTTTAAACACTTTCACTGAGAGCATGGTTCTTGAAGAGCCAGAGCACTCTAGCCTAAACCTTATCAGATCGGGTGTCAGATGTTTTAAAAGCTACCAAAAAGCCAGCAACCAGAAAAACTTACATGTCAAAATGGAAAAAGATACTGCAATGGCTATGGATCTGCCAGTGGTTTAGGAACTACCTGGAACATTTATGGTCCCAGGGCCTGTTGCTGTCCATTTTAAATGTGTACTTGGCAGCTGTTTCAGCATTCAAGTCAGTAGGCAATGAAAAACCCTTATACTTTGGAACCAGCGTTCAACAACTTTTTCCAGGGGTTAACCCATTTGAAACCTCCTGTGAAGCACCCAGTTCCCCCATGATATCTAAACCTGGCGCTCTCACAGTTAATGGAACCCACATTTGAGCCTGTGTTTTCAGCAGAGCTCCACAATGTGACGTGGCAGACAGTGTTTCTGATAGCTAGTACTTCTGCCAGAAGCGTCGGCGAACTGCAGGCCAACTGTACAGACCCCAGCTTTTGCAGTCTTGCATATGGATAAAGTGTTGCTTAGGCCACATATGGAATTTCTACCAAAAGTGGTTTCTGCCTTTCACATGAACCAATCTGTAACATTGGATGTGTATCTTTGAGCAGCCTGTGTGGGCCAGGTAGTACAAATTCTCTGTTTCTGTGTTCCAAAGCCTTATTCTGGTACTGGTGAGGGGAAACTGCACAGCCTAGGTGTGAAGAGAGCTTTGAGTTTCTACTTGGATGGAACCAAGGTGCCCAGAACTGGCAGCACACTGCGGTTCGTCACTTATGGCGAGATGATGAGTAAAGGCATACAGCCAGCTAGAACATCTGTCTTTCATTGGGGTAGTCTTTGCATTTGCTATGACAAGGCTGGCAAGTAGCTATGAAAAGGCTGGCAAGCAGCCATCCAAGGTCCTACAGGCACATTCCACTAGAGCTACATCTGCCACTCTGGCAACACTAAGGGGTATACCCCTACTGAGAGGTGTGTAAAGTAGCTGGCTACCTGATCCAGAAAAAACACCTTTATTCTCATTATTACCTAGACATCCAGACTATAAGGGATGCCAGAACTCGTACTTCAGTGCTTAATTATCTTTTCCCTAAATAGAGTCTAGACCCCGTCTCTCAAGGTACTGCTTGATGTCTGCAGTTTGTATGACATCACTGATAAACTAATTTGCTGGCCATTGGGGTACAAAATCATGCATGTAGGGCATAGGGACACAGGAGCTGGGTATAGGACTGGGGAGTACTTACCATCCCTATACAGGAAATGAACCTTGGTTTTACCTTATCTGAGGACCTCCAAGTGGCAGGGCAGTGTGACAAAGCAGTAGGTAGGAGGGCTAGTGGAATGCATAGGGAGGGGTATCACCAGCAGGAGGAGGAGGAGGGAGATGGTGTTGCCTCTGTATCATGTTGAAGAAATCTGGCAGTGAAATTCCTCAATTAGAAAAAGCTGTGTCCCTCGTAAAATGTGTTTTTGGCTTAGGTGATAAAGACCAACTTCCTGATCAGAACACTACACCCCCACGCAGCCCTGTTTTGTGATGTCACAAAATGAAGGCTACGTGTGCGCGCCCCATTGAGTTCTATGGGGGCGATATTTTCATACATTTTTATACCACTTACAGTTGCGACTGGAATAAATCAAAGCGACCGATCGACTAATAGAGATCCTGCTTTCCCTTCCCATTTCCCATAGAACCCCCAAAACAAGAAAAAAAACCATGAAAAACTCCATTAAAAATCATGGAACAATATGTAACGTAACTTCACTTCTAGCCTTGAACCCCGGTCCCTATGACTGTGCTCCTGAATCATCTTGGTCTGTAACAGTCTGGTTCAGCCCTTCAGAGCTTCTCCAGCCATCTCTCCATCTGACCATGTTTAAGGCTTGTCTTTTCCTCTCGCCTAGTGTGAGCTGAAGCTGTCTGCGAGTGTAGGAGACCTTCGCCCTACCTGGAACCAGGTGCTTTACATCCAGAGGAACACAGAGGTTCTGACAGAAACTCTGTCCACTAAGTTCCCCATTTCTACCCACTATAAAGCAGTATCAGAACCACTGTAAGGGAAACCCTTGCATTCCCCATAACCACCCCCACCACCACCACCAAGAAACAGACTGCACAAAAAAATCCACAATGGCAGTACAAAAAAATCCACAGTGCACCACAGTCTGTCAGTACACCTGCAGGGGACTGGGGGGGCAGGGGAACAGGAAGCACACGCGTGCAAACACACACACACACAGACACACACACACACACACGCAAAGTGTCCACACTGGTCAAAATGAGCAGATAGTATGATTAGCAGAACTCAGTTGGGCCTAATGAGGCATTTGGCGGAAGCCAAGTTGAAAAGGAAATACAAAATTACATTCCCACAATGCAAAGCATCATGGGCTGCATATGCAGATTACCACATATGCATATGCAGCCCATGATGCTTTGCATTGTGGGGGCTTGTGTAATTTTGTATTTCTTTGAAACTTGGCTTCCCGGCCAAATGCCCTTTGGGGTAACCATTGCCTCAGTGCTTGCACACAGAGGTTCTTTGTCTTTTAAATTGTTTTTTGTTGTAATTGGGTTCCCCACAACATAATCCAGATAGACCATCTTAGGGTAGCTAGTTCATTCCACTGGGGTGTTAAACAGACGAGGCTTATTGATGAATCCTGGTAGGACAAAACATGTGTCTACATTTTCTGTTTGGCACTCTTTGCAAACTGTGTGAGGCGCCTTTCAGCACCATGCCTTTCTGCTTAAAGCTGAACCAGCATAAAATTCTGTGGTGATTTGCATAAGCAACCCATGATGCTTTACATTGTGGGGGGGGGGCATGTGTAATTTTGTATTTCTTAGTGTTTACTTAACTCTTATATCTTAGTGTGGGATAAGCCTCAGTCAGGGATATGAGCCGAGCGTAGCATGGCTCACTATCTGGTAACCATGATGCATTTATTATGCCCAGATGGTAGCCAGAATTGCCACCAAGTGGAGAGGCGTGGAAACATGGCTCCGTGCACATAAGATGGAGGGTGTCTCCGAAAACGCATCCTTGAGCTACTGTGCAGCTGGAATAACCATCAACTACTGTCCAGCCAGGATAACCACAAAGGTCCTGAAATATGATTGGTCCCATGTTACTGAGGCATGGATAAGGGAGGAGCAGAGGATAAACAAGAAAATGTGTAAATTCATCTCCAAAGAGTCTGCTCCTCCATTTATTTATCCTGGCGTGCACTAGTATAGCCACAAGACATCAGGTAGGAAAAAAGATGGTGCACGCTATACAGGGCTAAGCTACACTAGAGGTTCAAAACTTACAAAAACCTAGGAGCCATTGAAACTCCCTGTATAGGGTAGGATAATAAAGGGAATTTAAGGGGTTAAAATAACAGAAAAAGCAGGTAGGATAGGATAATGGGAGTGATGCAGTGCAGTGGCTGTGGTGTGGCAGTCTTCCAGGAGACTTCGTGGAGTCTGCAATGCTACCCTATCTGCATTCACCTCTCTGGGCTGAGAGAGGAGGTTGCCAGACTTCAGCTCAAGTTGCCTTGGGTTCAGCCAGCCTGCCGGTGCAGCGGTTGGATTTCCGCTTGCAGCCCGGGTTCGGGATAGAACCAAGGTCATCGGAGGGTTCGGCTGGGGAGAAGGAACAAGCATCCTTAGACTGCTGTCCTTCTCCGGGGGAGGTGGGTGTGTGTGTGTGTGTGATCAGTGCGGCGATACCCAGCGAAGGCTGGGTTGCCGCATGCACACTGATGCCTGCTTCTCTCAGGGGCGGTAATGCTGGATATCATTGCATCCCCATCCCTGCTTACGGGGATCAAAAACACTGGGGCCTGGCATGTCTTGTGATGCCCTGTCCCCGGACCGCTCATTGCCTCCGATGCTAGCTCCCCTCTGACTAAATACTAGATTTGTAGCCTTGGGCGCGGCTGCAACCCTGCCCTCTGGGGCTAAGCCAGGGGTTGCGGGGGCACAGGTCATCATTGGGGTGGAGGTCTGGGGTCCATAACCAGGGAGGATCGTTCCAATGGATAAGGAACCACCGAAAAGCATAGTAAATTTAAAAAAAAAAAAAAAGTTGGCTTGGGTTAGGAAGACCTTCTTCCCCACCCAGGGACCATGTAGTCCTTCACCGCTACCTCAAAGGTTGCCCAGAAGGAGGAGCAGCTGGACAACAGTGGGCTCAGGGAGGGTTAGGGTGGTGGAACATAGACACATCCCACACCCGCTTCCACTGCAACACTCCTGTGCCACACTGGCAGAGCGGGAACATCCCACAGAGGCACCCAAAGTAGTGACCGGGGTGGATGTGGTGGTCCTCCATATTGGAACCCCAAGGGGGGGTGGCAGAGGACCCCTGAGGAGGAGGAAGCAAAACCTGGTGGGGTACTCCATAGTGAGGGGGATAGAGCTGGGGACAGGTAAGGATGAGGAGAGGGAGGTTCAGTGCCTTCCTGGCACCATGGCTTGCAGGGATGGAAAGAAGGGAGGGTGAGCTAGATGTCATTTTCCGTCTGAGGACTAATGACCTGGCTAGGGGATGAGACAGCAGTAGTTCAGGGATTTGGGGAGTGGTCTTAGGCAGGTGCCACGATCTGTGACCTTCTCGGAAGTGCTGTCTGTCTATGACAGCAGGGAGGGCAGGATTCTCTGCACCAAGAACTTCATCGCATGGTTGAAGGAATTGTGCAGAGAGGAAGGTTTTGGCTTCATTGGGGACTGGGGCCCCACCTGGAATGATAAGGGTCTGTACAGGGGCGATGGCCTACATCCATCTGGGAGGGGGAGCTGTGGTCCTCAGTGAATGGTTGAAATGCTACATTGGCCATGGTATCAGCATGCATGCTATCTTAGTATTGTGATAACAGAAGGAACATGGCATTGATTATACCTAATTTGAATAAGAGCACACACACAAGCTTAATGAACATCCACAGTTAGACATGCAGTGTGAAAAGGGGGTGATGCAACTTTTTTCCTTTTCTCTCTTAAAGCAGCAGTGCATGAATCCAGTGAAAATTCTGACCTATACTTTTTTTATGCTGTTTTAGATCGACCCTTATCAACTGACTTGTATGATACCCTTCTTTCTCTGTTTCGAGTTTAATTTAGTAATTTTTTCACATTTGAAATAATAAAAGAAGTGCTCCTTTTCATATGGACTGGACCAGATTTTCATAGGTATTCCCAACTGTTTTTGAACATGCGCTGTTCCATAAGGTCAGAGAGCACTGCCTGGTGCATGCTAGTTCATTTTAGTCACAACAGAAAGTGATTTTAAACAAGTGATGTACAAAAACAGCCAAGAATACTGGTGAAAATCTGGTCCAACCCATATTGAAAGGCACGCTCCTTTTATTATTTCAGATGTGAAAAAAAGTACTAAAGCAGACTAAAATTAAAGAAGGGTATTATACAAGTCAGTAGATAAGGGGCAGTCTAAAATGGAATAAAAAAATGTCACCACATTCATGTACTGCTGCTTTAAATAAGTAATGATAGTAGGACTCTCATAACAGTAACAAGAAACAGTCTACATGGGAATGAAGAGGCACAAACTGATTTAAGCATAGATGGAGAAATAATAGATGGGCAGAGTAATAATGCAGTCAGTAAACACAATTGATATGATCCTTTGAACAAAAATGTGGTGGCTATAGGTGATTCTATGCTTAAATTTACTGATAGTTGCTCTTTTCTGTCCTAAAGATTAGCCTAACGGTCTCTACGCTGTCTGGCAGGGGTTACAGATGTCAAAAGACGTTTGCCAGGAATTTTAGAGAACTCTATTGGCCCACTAGTAATACTACATATAGGGACAAATGACGTGGGCAGAAAGAGCACCACTGAAATACAAAGAACTTTTGAGGCAGTAGGAACTGAATTTAAAAAGTGGAAGTGCTCACTGTATCAGAAATTCTCCTGGTACCAAGGGCAGGTAGACTGAGATCAGTTGAAATTAAAAGATTAAATGATTGGCACTTGGCTCAAAAGATGGTGCAACAGGGGACAAATAGTGTTCCTTGAACACTAGCAGCGATTTGAAAATGCCCACAGGTTATTTGCCTCTAGGCTACACATAAATAGGATTGGGACTCTTGTATTAGCGGAGAGAATAAACAGTGTTATCAGACAATATCTAAACTAAATAGAAGGGGGAAGGGGGAGGAGATTTGTCCAGTTATACTAGTCATAAGAAACACACCAGTCCTAAAATATGAAAAAACCTATTAATAAATGCTAGGAGTCTGGAAAAACAAAAAGGATGAGTTGGAGTACATTCTAAACAAGGAGGAAATAGCATTTCATGTAGTCGAAGAAACATGGTGGCGAATCGATGGGTGGGGGACTGAAATACGGGGTTATCAGTTGTTTAATAGAGACCAAGAATGTGGACAAGGGGAAGGAATGGCGTTATACTGTGTGACCCTGAGCAAATCACTTAACTTTCTTGTGCTCCCAGGTCGCATCTGTAAACAAGCTTTAAGCTTAATGTGTCTCTCCTGGTTAAAAAAAAAAAAAAAAAAAAATGTCAGAAATGACAATTGGACCTGATATAGAGCATTTATGGGTACAGATATTGCCACCGAAAGAGGAGAAAATAATTGTATTGTTTAGTTAGTATTTCGGAAAGACCTTTGAGCGTGAGCTCTTTTACAAAGGTTCCACGTCAGGGTGGACAATAAGACAATACACACATTAAGTGGTTACAGAGGCCTGAGCAATGGGCATTAAAGAGCGATTACATGACAATTAGACAATTAGGAGAAAAAAAAACTGAGCAGTTGCAATTGAATACTAAGCTGTTTCTAATCGGTTGCCCTAGGTAGCACACCCCTGGAAACCTCCAAATCTGTTGATAGGCTATGGCAGACTAATGCATAGGGTTTAGCACTATCCCAGATGGCGAGAGGCTGGATAACAGTGAAACAAGGGGGACTGGGTTTGAAACCAACAGCGAAGGCGAGAGGGGGGATAGTGAAATGGGGGGCTGTGATTGGGGGAGCAGCTCCAGAGGGCTTTGTCGAGTGTGGTGTGTGTTTGGGGGTTGGGAGGGGCAGTACCAACTGCATTTAAAGAGGACTGATAGCTTACTTAAGCCCTTGGCTAGGCTGGAATGGAGGCAGGGTTCTCTAGGTAGCCCTGCAGGGTGTTACCTTGGGGGTAGGCGTGTCTGTCAAGTGGGGCCTGGGAAGCAGGTGCATTCTGAGTTGGACATTAGGTGCTGTTTGAGGCTTACTTTGAATTGAGACAGGCTGTTTGTTTGTAATTTCATCGGGAGTTCATTTATCCAGAGGGGGGCCTGATAGGAGAAAGCACGCTGCCCTAGTGAGGTTCGGCAGAATGGTGTGGACAGTGCTCCATTCTTCCTCTGTCTGGTGATGTGTGTTGAGAGAGAAGCCTCAAGCAGGTTTCCTGTACAGGTGGTGTTTTTCCAAGGAGTGCCTTCTTTCCCAGGAGGCAAGTTTGGTATTTGATCCTGTCTTTTAGGTTAAGCCAGTTTGTACACTCAAACAGGGTGCAAGTATGAGTGTAGTGATCTGCACACAGGGTGAGGCGGCATGCCTTATTGAGTGCAGTTTGGACCCTTTTGAGCACTGTATCAGTAGCAGCCCCATAGACCACCAGCCCGTAGTCTATCATGGAGAGTGTGGAGTTGGAGACTGAGATTCGGAGTGCTTCCGGGGTGAGGGAATTCTTATGCCTATAGAGGACCCCGATCTTTGTGTTTACCAGGGTGTTACCGGCCACCTTCCCGAACAAGTGCAAAATCTACAGAATTTATAAAGCATCTTAGAGATTTAGACCCAGGCAGAAAACCCTTGATCATGGGCAATTTTAATCTTCCTGGTATTAATTGGGTAACTTGGTCCTCAGCTACAGCCCTGGAAGATGAATGTTTAGATGTGTTGGATAGCTTAAGTGTTGAGACCTATATAATAGATTGTACTAAGGACAATCACATACTAGATTTAGTCATGAGTAATATGGGTGAATCGATAGAATATTGTAAGACCAGGGAACCCTTCCTAGGTAACGACCACAACATGGTAGAATTTGCAATTAACATAAAAAACATATGCCAACTGGGGATAACGGAAGTAAAGCATTATGACCAAGCTGATTACAACTATTTGAGGAAACTTGTTTTAGACTGGGATTAGCCTACATCATTTGAGGGTCTAGGTGTCCAGCAAATGTGAACAGATATTAAAACGTTTCTTCATGAGATTGTGGAAAATAAGATGCCAACAATGAAAAAGTATGATGTAAAAGGTAGAATCCCTCTCTGGTTTAATAAGAACATACAGAAATTACTTCGAGCCAAAAGCAGGTCCTATGGAAGAGCTAGGGAGGAGGGAACAAGCAAATATAAAGGCATTTATATGATCAAACTACAGAAACTGAAGAGGGCAATTAAATCGGCAAAAGGGGATTTGGAACTAAAACTAGCCGATAAAGTGGGAGACAACAAGAAGGTATTTTTCAACTTTATGGGTAGTATTAAAAAAGCAACCACCACATTGGACCATTAAAACAAGTAAAATAGTGAGTGAGTGCCAGGAGATGGCCAAGGAATTTAGCACATACTTAGAAAGTGTATACTAAAAGAGTGAAGTAACCAAAACCGACATTTTAGGGATATGTGAAAGTAAGTTAGTGATAACACCTGGTATGGTAAAAAATAAAGTACTTAAATTAGACCCCACTAAATCAGCGGGACCTGATGGCTTGCATCCCAGGATCCTAAAAAAACTAGCTGCAGAATTAAATGGTCCCCTTCAGGTTATATTTCAAAAATCTCTGCAGGAAGGAGTGGTGCCTGAGGCTTGGACGACGGCTCATGTCATACCGATCCATAAGAAGGGTGCAAAATCATCTTGTACCAACTACAAACCCATCAGCCTTAACTGTATAGTGGGCAAAACGCTGGCGGCACTAATAAAGGAGGCAACAAATGAACATCTACAAGACAAGGATTTCATATATATCAGCATGGCTTCACAAAAGGAAGATCATGTTTTCCTAACTTGATGCAGTTTTTTAAGCCCGTTAGCCAAGCCCTTGAAAAGGATGTCCCTTTTAATGTCAACTTTGAAAAAGCCTTTGATAGCATATCGCATGCTGAGCTAATACGTACATTAAAGGAGATCTAACTAGATCCCACTATTATACATTGTTTCCTACTGGTCAGCCAGATTGTAATCCAATGTGTGTCTGTGAAAGGACACTTTTCTAGCTGGAGCAGAGTGACCAGTGGGGTCCACCAGGGCTCAGAGCTGGGACCATCATTGTTTAATATCCTCATGGCATCCATAGCATGCAGTAACAAGGCCTGGATGACAACGTTTGCAGATAATATTAAAATAGGGGCACTAATAACTAATGAAACCGATGCAAAGTCATTTCAGGATAACATCAACGCCCTGGCAGATAATGCTAGTAAAAAAAGCTGAGGTTCAGTATGGAGAAATGCAAAATAATGCATTGTGGGAATAAAAATGTCAAGTTTAAGTACCATATAAAAGGTAAAAAATTAAACACTACAGTCTCTGGAGAAGATCTTGGGGTCCTAATTACAAATAAGTTTAGTTTCACAGATCATTGCTCTGCTGTGGTAAAAAGAGGGATATGGTACTCTGGTGTCAATGAAGAGGAACATCAAGAGCAGGGCAAGAGAAGTGGTAATGCCGCTGTTTGTTTCTCTGGTGCGGCTGCATCTGGAGTACTGCAGCCCATTCTGAGCACCACACCAGAAAAGGGACCTGAAGAGGCTGGAGGGGATTCGGAGATGAGCAACAAGGTGGGTAACTGGACTGGGGGACAGGAACTACAAAGAGAGACTACAGAATCTAGGACTGTACTCAGTCCAGCACACAAGATTGGGGAGGTGGGGGTATGTGTTTGGTTTACAAGACATTTGACAACAAGGATTTATGGGAGTGTGTGGGACTGAGTTTGAAGCCAGAACCAATGGGAGTAAGGGGACACTATATGCAGTTAAAAGGAGAACATTATAGAAAAAAACAGGGAATTGGTTCTCCCAGAGGATTGTGTCAAGATGGAACTCATTGCCAGCAACTGTGGTATCCAGTGAAACCACTGACCAATTTAAACAGGCACTAGATAACTATTGCACAACTAGGTGCTGTGAAGTAGAGATCTAGAACAAGGTGCAGGTAAGCAAATGGCTAACGTTAGTTGACCTGTTTTTTGTATCTTATGAAATAACTTCTTCATTTTTTATTGTTAGCTGCAGCGTTCCTGTGGAGATTTGGCCCTTGATACAAGGGGGTAGGAGTTCTGCTCGTCCAAATCACAGCAATTCCCAGAACTGTCCGAAGATACAGAGGGTATAGGATGGGAAACAGCGCTCTGAAGGCTCATCTGGAAACAGCCCAGAAAACTGGGGTGTTCCAGTTTACTGAAAAAGGCTTGGTCGAAGTAAGTGGTGAAAAAAGATTTAGCTTTTAAAAGATTTCTTCTTTTTTTTGTGATTTGGACCTCTCTACAATTAAAATTTCAGGCGAGTTGTTTCTTTTTTTCTCTTATTCTTTTTTGTCTTTGTGTAGTTTTGATTTTATTTTTTTGGGGGGGGGGTGGAGGTTTAAATGGTGAAATTAATAGTATAGCTACTTAGTGGGGGGGTTGATTAGTTAGTTGCTTAGTAAATGTTTGTCTGTATTTGTTATATTACTTAGAAGCAGTAAGTTATGTTTTCTGATTTCATGTGTTTTTTTTTTTGTTTGTTTGTTTTGTGTTATTTATTTATCCTCCTTTCTGCCCTTGGTGTCCCTTTCCTTCCGACTGCTCATATCCACTTTTGCCCCGGATCTGCCCCTAGAGTGCTTCTCTCTCTCCCCTCCTTCTCCGGCACAGCGAGGTCTGTCCTAGGTGGTCTCTGGATGGGGCAGTCTTCATCTAGGACTACCGAGGGCTGTTTTCTGCTTTTCTGTGTCCCTCTACCCCGCCCCTGGGACGCCGGCACACAGGGCGTCACGTCCCTAGAGGGAGCAACGTGCTGGCCTTGCGCCTCCCTCAAGTGCTAACGGCGTCCCCCCGGACTCCGGAATGGAGCCACTACCCCTTAGAGCGGTGCTCCACCGGCCTCTCCGGAGTCGACAATCCACCCTGAGGAGGAGAGCATCCGTTGGGATGCTCAATCCTCCCACCCCGGCTGACCCCGTCGACCGAGTCACGTTCGGGTCACCGGGCGCAGTGCAGGTGTGGGCGCCCAGTGCCTCAGCAACTCCTCCTGCCACCACCGGCCTGCCTGATTTCATGTTTAATCATTCAAAGAACTACATTTGACGTTGTTTATATAACCTGATTGTTACTAGTTGCAATACTCTTCCACTTGTAATAATTTCTTGTTAATTACTATAAAAAAAAAACTTTAACTGAAAAAAAGAGCAGTCTAGAAATTTTTTTTTTCTTTCTCGTCAAACTGAGGTTTTTGCCTTTTACTGGTTCTTCTCGAAACCCCAGTCCCTGACCTTCTCATGGACTTACCGGTTATTCCCCACTTACCCAGGACCACTTGTAGTTGGTGGCCTGCAGTGTCAGTCGTGCGAGAGCAGGTATGGGCCAGACAGGGCTTTTTCTTCCATCCTCCTGGTTTTCACCCCGGGATACTAGTGTGCACTGATACAAGCATGCATGCCAGCCAGGAGTCTGGTGGCAATACCCACCCCCCCATTCTGTGCTTCTACCTGGGCTCCACTAAGTGGCAGGCAAGCAGCAGGAGCAGTGATGCCTCCTCCCTGAGGAAGGAGAGCAGTCCTTGGGACATCATTCCTTCCCTAACCAGCCCCCTAGTGGCCCATGTTTCTTCCTGAATATGTGTCACTGGCTTTCCAGGTGATAACTACCACTGCACAAATGAGCCGGCTCTGGAAATGATTCCGACTGACTTCTAATCTGGTATCTCCCACTGCGCCAATAGGCCGGCTGTGGTAATGATTCTGATTGACTCCTAATCTGGAATCCAGTAATTGAAATGGGCAGAATATACAGTTCTTAGTCTGAAGTCCAAGACTGTATGGGGTGGAACTGCTACCCAGAGAGAGGAGGAAGCATTAGCTAGGCATCGTAGCATCTGTTGCTAGGTCAGCGCAGTCAGAGAGTTTGGCTAATAGGTGAGTTTGAGTGGTCACTCTGTCCTCTTACTACTCTGTAACAAAAATGAGTAAGATAAAAAGAGCAGAGGGTAGCAAGTTTGTCATGTGGGTAGCACGTTCCTAACCAAAGAAATGTAAAATATTCTTTTTTTACAATTCTGTATAAGTAACTGAGCAAGTCACTTATCTTCCCCAGTGCTTCTGGGTCACCCCTGAAAATGGGCACTTGTGCCTAGTGGGCCTTACCTGGTTACCAAAACAATAATAGAACGACTACCGTTTGTTGGCCTTAGATGGCAGTAGTTGCTACTTCACTACATAACGGAGTTCGCTATACTTAGATATAATTGGCCACAGCTATAAATAGTAACGTAGTAATTTAAGGCTGGAAAAAAAGTTGGAAAGAACTCTAGGTTCCTCATGTCACCCCTCTATCCTTTGCTTAATAACTTGAAATGAATAAGTAAGCTGTGCAGTTATGTATTAACTCATTAGGTCTGGGTGTCCATTTTGGATCAGGTTCTGCGATGGATGGTTCTGACGCCATATGGCAGCTGCTGGACCCCATGAGTTTTAATTTACAGGGGTTTTCTACCCACTCTTCTACTCAGGATATCCAGTGATTCCCTTAGTAAGCAGAATTTTCAGGTCCCCTGTTTCCACTGGTAGGCTGTTCCTGGGTTCATCACCCTCTTGGAGAATGTGTTTCCTAATGTTACCACTAAAATTTATCCCCTCTGATCTTCGGGGTGTGTCCCGTTTCCAGCTGGAGGATACTTGCTCAAACTTCTCTATCTGTTCTATCTATTCGGTACCCTTGAATAGGCAGAAAACTGAGATCACATGACCTCTTAGCCTCTGTTCTCCAACATAAACACGTTAAAGGCCACCAGCCTCTCCTCATTTGTCTACCATACCCCTGATCATTTTGGTGGCCCTGTGTTGCACCTTCTATATCTGTCAATAGAGACAGGGCCGTGTACCCTGATGAAAGCTGCACCTGTTGACTGAGGCAGAGCAGTAATCCCAGGTGAAGGTGCACACCTACTGCTAGAGGCAGGGCTCTGTCCCCTGTGAAGGTGCCACCTTTTGAAAGAGGCACTGTATTGCCCAGGAAGGCTCCATCTGTTGATAGGAGCATTGTGCCCTCTTGAAAAAAGCCATAGTGGGTTCACCTTGGGGAGGTGGACAAGGCCATAGAGCACTGGCGCAGTGGATAGCCAGATGATGGCCACCATGCTTCCTGAGTCCCCACGCCACCAGACCCTGGTCAGTGGTAAGCACACTCTGCAGCCCTGGTCTTGAGGACCCCAAGGTGCTTCTTCCACCTCTCAGCTGACCCTGGATGGGTTGAGGCCCTCTGGGAAGGGATATACCTGGAAGCAAGAGACCAGGAATAGCACTGATGGTCAGGAAGGGTGCATTAGTTTAGACAGTGAGTCTGGGTATTGGTGACAGTGAGTCAAGGGTATTGAAAAGATAGAACAGATAGAGATTTTTGAGCTGATGTCCTCCACGGACCAATAGGAAGACAGAAGGAGGGGAGTCCCAGGGGCCACAGGACAGAGGTTAAAATAAACCAAAGATATGGGTAGAAAACTGTGGCTGGAACATGAACTGCTTGTGTAATAATATAAATAGTCTGGAGCTGTAAGATGAGTCTACATCCTACTGCCAGATTGCTTTTTTGGATTCTGATTACAGGAATATCACTCTTTTCCATTTCTTTGCTCCCTGTGCAGTTGGTGGGTGGGTGAGGGCACTTTCATCATGATGTTTCATTAATAGTCTTATTAACTTACCTACTCAGTTTCCAGAAGATCTGCAGAAGCTGACAAACAATTTACGGACAGTGGATTTATCGGACAACAAGATGGAAATGTTGCCACCGCTGATCGGCAAGTTCCTAGTGCTGAAGAGCCTGACTTTAAACAACAACAAACTGAGTAAGGAATATTTTTGTGGTTGGGCAGCAGGTACAGTGATGCTAACAAGGATGTGTATAAAGGAAGAACACTGAGCCTTGATGTAATCTGGCATACTGGGAGTACACACACGCAGTCCCAATGCTGTAGAACATGGAAGGAGCACAGATGCACAATTCCAATAAGATCCTGTGTAATGGGAGTATACAGACAACCTTAATAGAATTACATGTGCATGGTATACCCACACATACCTGATAGGATCACATGTGCATGGTATACAAACACAACCCTCATAGGATCATATATGCATGGTGTACTTGCGCATACCTGGAAAGAACACGTGTGGTATATTCACACATACCTGATAGGCTCGCACATTCACTGTATACTCATTGCTGATAGGACCACATTTGCGTGGTGCAGTATATTAGTAAGTAAATAAGCATTCATTTGTGAAGCGCCCATTCCCAGGGGCTCAGAGCAAGTACAATAAAATATAAACATATCAAGCAAAAAAAAAAAAAAAAAAACGGAAAACAAAATATACATAAAACCAAAGCAATCTTAAATAAAATGTGCAAAATACGCAGTTCAAATAATTGAATCTGATAAAATATTTGGCAGCATCAACTCCGGGAGCTTACTATATGGGACTAAAAGCTTCCTGAAACAGGAAGAACTTTAGGCCCCTTTTGAGGGCCTGCATCAAGGGGACCCCCCTGAAGAGATCGAGGAAGCCTATTCCACAGCAGCAGTGTTTGCTTACACAATCTATCATAATTCTTTGCTTCCCTGTCTTTTTGACAGATTTATTAGACACAGTGGTATGTACTCAACCAGACAAAAATCAAGATTTACTTTTCTATCCTGCCTTACCAAAATTGGCTACGACTTGGCGATCTTTTACATGGTATGCTCCAACACTTTTGAACAGTTTATCATCAATTACTAAAACTGCCAAAACTGTAAAGCACTTTAAAACTTTACTGATTGATTTTTATCACAACAGTGCATGTACTTGTGCAATTTAATGTTGAAACTGTTTGTGTAAATCTAGTGTCTTTGTTGATGTATTGTTTTTTAGTCTGTCAGGTGTGACTGAAAAAGGGCTGTGCCCGGTCATTACCTGATTAAAAAAAAATAAATAAATAAATAAATAAAATGAAAAATGAAATTAAATGGGAAAAAAAAAGCACAAATGCTTGGTCATCACACAGTTTAAGCCTAGCCCTGGGAACGGCAAAGAGGCTCACCTTAGAGGAGCAGAGAGGGCAGGATATCTGATGAGATCAGGAGGTTACACCTGGGTAACTAGGACCCAGGTCACATAGGGTTTTATACGTCAGCAAACTGACCTTGAAGGTGATATGCCACTGCAGTTTGTGCAGGACTGAGGTTATATGGCATGACCTGGGAAGGCCTGTCAGAAACTTAGTCATAGCGTTCTGCACCAGGTCAGAAACTTAGTCATAGCGTTCTGCACTAGCTGCAGCAGGTGCTGGAGCACACCTCCACTCACCCCTTGATATAAAGAATTACAGTAGGCAAGGGGGATGTCAAGGCTTTATTCTAGGCAATGTTTCTGAGATGGTAAAAGCTACACCAGACTACAGCAGACACCTGAACCTTAAATATCAGCCTCTCATCAGAAGTGATCCCAGATTCTTCACCTTAGCAGAGTCCACCAAACTAGAGGAGCCTAGCACTATGCTTGCTGACTTCTCAGTGGACCTTTGTATCCCACTTACGACTAGGCTCGGTCACCAGTACCTCCGTCTTGTCTGGGTTCAGTCCAAGTCAGCTTGATGACATCCAGTCCTGAGTCTTGGCTAGGTACAAATTTAGTGCCTTGACCATGTCCAGCATCTCGCATGCAAAAGACAAGTACAGCTGGCTATCAGCACTACAGTGAAAAGCCAAGTTGTACCATCTGATGATCCCTCCAAGGAGCAGCATATACACTGCAAACACTGAGTTAGATGATCAAAACCTGGGACACACCACAGAGAAGGGGCTTCAGGAATGAGGAGAAACTCCCCATCACCACCCTCTGCATCCTGTCTCAGAGGAAGGATTCAAACCAGCAGATGACCATGCTGGTTAGTCCACAGTGCTCCCTGAGGAAGTCTGACAGCAACATATGGTCCACAGTGTAGAAGGATGAGGAGAGTTTGAGGAGAATGAGAACTGACCGCTCTCCTCTATATCTCTCTCTAAGAAGATCATTATGCACCCTGATCAGTGCAGTCTCAGTGCTGTGCTATGATCTAAAACTGGACTGGAGAGGTTTATAGATGTCAAAAGCCATGAGGTGTTCTCAAGTTGTAGCGCCACCATCTTCTTAGTAACCATCCTCAAAAAAGGGAGGTTAGAGACCAGTCCAAAATTCGCCAAGCAGTCAGTGTTCAGAGGTGATTTCCTAAGGCGTGGCCTAACCAGTACATTTTTCAATGTGCTTGAAAAGACCCTCTCAGAAAGGGACTAGCTCTGTGAACACTGGACCCAGAAACCCTACACACCCCACCACAAAGCACATTGGGCCCAGGTTCAGTTTACAAAACAATGGGCCTTAGCTTCAGAATCACCCCTAAACTCTTCCCAGACCAGGGTGGACTCCTGTGCACTACCAGCTTGAGTATACCAAATCGCAACAACCTGGCTGGGGAAATCCTGGACCAAATCGATGGCACCCTGTCAGAAAAAGTCCAAGCAAATTCTTCACAACTTGCAGATAATTTGCAACATGTGGATGAATTTGCCCATATCTGGTTGCAGACCAAGACTGAGAAGTCTGTCTACCATCTGGAAGAGCTGAGATGGTCTGTTTCTCCCTGCAATAATTTCACTGGACAGGAATGCTGCCTTCTTGCAGGAAATTGTCCTTTGATACTCACTGTAGTGAGTCCTCAATACCAGTCTACCCTCGTCCATCCGTGACGTCTTCCAACAACGTTTCAACCTCTGACCCTTAGACTTCAGCTTCCTGAGTTCCCTATCAAACCATGAGGATCTCAAGTGCAAAATCGTCAGTTGTATATGGACTGGTGCAGCTGCATCAAAAGCTGAGGCAGTGGCCCTACTATAGGCCACCACTGTCTCCTCAGATCCAGTCGCGCAAGCAACCATCACTCCTGAAATATCAATTACCACCTGGAGTCCTTCTGGGGACAGCTCTTTCAGAGAGCAATAGCTGATCATCTCCACAGGGAGTGGACTATTGGGGGGGGGGGCCTGAATAAGAACCTCACCATATCGTGATCTGACCAGATCAGCAGATCAGTCTTAAGGTTTGTTAGTTTTTTCACTGGGACTTGAGATTTAATAAAAAAAAAGCAAAGTCCAAGGCATGACCATGTTGATGAGTCACAGAGATAACTGCCTGTGTTAGGCCCAATGATTCCATCAGCTAGAGGGCATCTTGACTAAACTGTAAAAGTTCATTGTCAACTCAGGCATCGCCCAAAATTAACCATCTAGGAAACTCCAGAACCCCTTCAGCGGTGAAGTCCACTATTTCCTGCAGGAACACCCTCTCATGCCCCGGAGGATGGTACACCAGAACGATCCTGCAGCCTGCACCTGGACCCCCATGCACATTCAGACAACAGCGTTTTCCATGGAAAACACAGCTGGGACAGCTGCCTCCACAACAGGACTGGCATCACCACTCAGCCAGGTCTCCGTGTTTCAAGCCAGATCAAGCAAGGAACAAGACATTAAATCTGCCATGATGGCTGACTTGTTCCTCATTGATCTGTCGTTGCAAAGCACTGCTCTCTGTACAAGAGGAGGCTGCTGGTCTTACAGCTACCTGCCCACTCAGTCTGGCGGGAGCCCTGGGTGTAGGTACCAGCCACATCTCACCTCTCACTTGGACCCATTTCACCCCTGGGTGGCTCCTCGTCCATGCTAGTCCCATAGTGCCCTTGCCATATTAGCACTCCCCACCCACAGTCACCTACCTAAGGTGCCCACCTCTCTGCTGTGCCTGTATGCCACCACTTGCTGGGGGGGGTCATCTGATGGTGGAGGTCAAGCAACTGAGATGGAGCAGCTAAGCCGAGGGGCCAAAAGTCCCACACACATGATGCCGACCACATAAAACCAGCCGTTCCGCAACCTAACCAAGAACTCGCCATACTCTACGACAGCACCCTCAAACACACACTAACAGCCCAACCCACTAAACACTCACTCCAACCAACATGTACTGATTAACAGTAAATTACTAAACACAGTCCCACTGTCACCATCTCTACTCTGAACCAGCCACACCAACCTTGCCCACAAAATCCAAAAAATTTAACACCACTAGTAAAATATATATATATATAACTTAGGAGAATCCAAATGCAATAATGTCCAGTATAGGTGCCACCATAAATAGATGGAATAATCATTCAGTCTGACCTTAATATTGGTGCAGTCACAATGTAAAGTGTAAACCTTTGCTCTCAACAGAGGAAGACAGTACATTTAAACAAAACACAGTAGAAGAGTTTCGGCTGCCCTCTCACTGCGGCCTGTAGCACAAATGCAGTAAGTGTCAAAGCAAACATAGAGGAAGATGAACCTGTAGGTTCTCTCACCACCCACAATTTCTGCTGGCATCCAGGATGTTCACTTCATGCCTCCGGAATTTGCTTGTTCCAGTACTTAGGAATCTCAGCTGCTGTTAATCCACATGCATATGGCATCCATGGAAAGACTTAACAGGTTCAGCAAATGGCTACTGGTTGCCATCCGAAAGTCATCACAGATCTTCAGCTGAAACTCTTTACAAACTTTTCTCCAAGCAAACTATTTACAAATACCTGATTGATGGGAGCAAATGTTCATGGTATACTCACGCATACCTGATGGGATCATATGTGCATGGTATATTCACAGATGCCTGATAGAATCACATGGGCATGGCCGGCCCGCCAGAGCAGCAGTTGGATTTCTGCTTGTGACACCGGTGACCCGGGTTCGAAGGGCTGGCCAGGGGAGAAGGATTGAACATCCCATGGACTGCTCTCCTTCTCTGGGGGGAGGGTGGGTGAGTGTCTCGTGCTTGATGGACCCCTGTCGGAGGCCATGGGTACCACAAGCTATCGGCGCTAGAACGTTGAGGGGCGGGGCGGATGCTGGACATCCTTGCACATCCTGAGCCCGGGGTAGCCCAGAAAAACACCCACCGACCGCACCAGATTTCGCTTCCCCAGCACCTGGCCTCTATAGCTCTCCGCCTCTCTGCCAACCAGTTACGACTTCGCAGCACTACCGAGGCCCCGAACCCCGCCCTGGGGGAGGAAGCCAGGGAGGCAGTGTCAGTTACTGCCAGCACCTTCTTCCATCATAGACAGGCATGAAGTGGTGCCTGGGGAATAAGCCAGGGGGATATCGGCGGAGGCAGCCATTGGAGAGCGAGGTAAGCGCCTGGAGAGAAGCTAAGGGTAGAGCAGCCGACGGACCCCCCCCAAAAAAATCGCATGGTATACTCTCACATATCTGAGAGGATCTTATACACATTGTATACCCACATGTACCTGAGAGGATCACATGTGCATGGTTTACTCACACGTATCTGAGAAGATCACGTACATACACGTTGTATAGCCACATGTACCTGAGAAGCTCACACGCACATTGTATACCCACACATACCTGAGCAGATCACATGTGCATGGCATACCCACACATACCTGAGAGGATCACATGTTCATGGTATACCCACACGTAGCTGAGGATCACATGTCCATGGTATACCCACACATACCTGAGAAGATCAGATGGGCATGGTATACCTACACATACCTGAGAGGATCGCATGTGCATGGTATACCCACACGTACCTAAGAGGATCACAGTACAGAGTGTACTGAGTAAGAATTAATGTGATCGAACTGGGAATTTGGTATAGTGCTCTTACAGCTTAAGCTACGTGGTCCACTTAGCCAGTCTAAGCTCCTTCTTGTCTCTTTCTTAAAACTAAAACCTGCAGGGAGGAAAATTGAGGTGAGCAATAGTTACTCATGCAGTGTTACCCACTGTTAAGCATTTGAAACCCAACTGTTAATGATAAAGAGATTTTTTGACCTGGGAGTTTAAACTCCTGGTACATATTGCTTTAAAGAAAAAGAAGGGATGTTATCCCTTGCTGAAACAGTGCAGTAGAAAGAGAGGGGAGAGAGAGAGAAGAGAGAGTGTGTGTGTGTGTGTGTGTGTGTGTGTGTGTGTGTGTATGCACGCATGTACCCCCTTACCGGATGGCCCCCATCTGCCAGGACACCCCAGCCCCATCACCCCGATGTCCACCAGGACTTGCCTGCCAGCCAGTCTTCCGGCAGGGCTTGCTCCACCTGGCGAGCTCGATGAGGTTCCACTGCCTCTGTCGAAGAAGGATCCAGTTCCTGACCTGGTGAGCTCAATTGGTTGGATGCAGGGCCTGCAGGTGTCTGGCATCATGCTGCCACCGGTAGCCCCCCTTGGTTCCCCGAGAGGTGTGACATGCCATGGCATGCTCCACACATCATCTGCCACCACCACCCCCCATGTCTTCTAGGCAGTCCCAGGTAACTTTTCCTCAGCTTCTGCTAGGGGCGAGGCAGTCACCAGGCTCTGCAGCCGCCCCCACTAAGGAGGAGAGCAGTGCTTCGGACAGTGAGTCTTCCTCCCCTGGCTGTCCCCCATCCAACATCCAGAGTGTGCTTCTGAACCCAGGTCATTAGCACTGCAGGTAGTAGCGCTGCTGCTGTGCTGGTAGGCCGACTGGATCCAGTCTGATTTTTGATAAAAATATTGTAAATGACAAGTCACAATAGACTGATAGAGGTCAGCACCTCTTTGTGTGTGTGTGTGTGTGTGTGTGTGTGTGTGTGTATATACCTATCTACACACACAGCTGAGGTCTGCTTTGACAAACCCTATTACAGGTGTTTGTTTCTCTTCATAGCCACTCTTCCAGAGGAGCTGGGCAAGCTGAAGAAGCTGGAGATTTTACACCTTAATGGGAACCGCTTAACCCGGCTGCCTCAAGCTCTGAGCCAGCTGTCAGCACTGAAGACTCTGAGCCTCTCAGGGAACCAGTTGCGGGAGTTCCCAACCCAGCTCAGTAGCCTTCGGCATCTTGATGTGGTGGACCTTTCCAAAAACAAAATCCAGTGCGTGCCAGATGAGGTATGCCAGTTACAGACCATCGAGCTGAACCTCAACCAGAACCAGGTCAGTAAAGAGAGGCTACGGTTTTGTTCACCTTCATCTGTAGTGCGAGCTTTTCAGTTTGCTCCTACTGTACTTCTCAGTTATTCTTGGCTTTTCAGGAATGCCACTGATTTTGCCTCAGACATTCCCTTGAGACCTCTGAAACCTGACCTTTTTGCATTGTAAAGGAAGGGGATTTGATGAAGCAGATAATTCCAGACATCGGTGTTGCAGCCTCTAGTCCTTCAGAAAATAGTTTGCACTCTTAGCCGTATATTGTAACAGCTTCTTTTTTCCTGTAAAGGTTTTTCTCCCGTATGTCACTGTAGGCCGCCTTCAAACTACAAGAAGTCCTAATGTATTCTGACATATGCAGTAAGACCATCTTGTTGTGCTGCCCCAGAGATGAAATGGCTAAAGCCTACATTCTAAGTAGGCGCACACTCGGTTTCAGACCACTGTCCACTGGTACATTCTATTCAACCATCAGATTCTTTACTCCGCCTTACTGTGTAGACACCTCGGAGAAATCTCTTTAGCATCTCATTGGTTCGGGTAGTTTTTGTTGCGGTTTTTCAACTACTGATTGAAACAGTTTAAAATAGTTTCAAACTACTGTCCTTCGGTACAGGTACAATTTTCATTATAAATTTTCCTGTAATGGGGTAAGTCTCTGTTCTCTAGCGGTGACTGTGAACCATGACGGAACCGATTTTATTTTTCCTGCTTTTCAGGTAAACGGTTTGTTTTCTTGGGACAGGTCAGCCCTAGTTAATAACCTCGTTTTTTTTTATCAGTTTTTTTTTTTTTCTCAACTGCTAATACCAGTCTGTTAACCAGGACTTTAAGATCATTTAAAACCACCACTTGGGATAAGTGTTCGACATGGAGTCACAGAAACGCAAAAAGAAAACCAGCCCTACTGGGTTTCAGCAGTATATTGAATGTGGTGAGACTTTTGCTAAGGCTGAGCCTCACACTACTTGTGTTTTCTGCTTGGGGTTTGACCACTTACAAGCAGAATGTGAGATCTGTAAGAATTTCCCTTAGTCGACACTGGACAGACAACTCAACTGACTGAGAAATTGGCAGACAAATCTGCTAACATGGATGGCCAGTCCGGTTCTGGTTCAAAAGAAGCGGAGGGAGTGCCCTCTGTCTAGGGCAATACTCCCTCTAGCAAGCGAACCGAGGAAACGGCCCTTGAAACAGCTACTGCGAAAAAGAAAAGAAAAAAACATACCGAACCAGCAGCTAAGCCACCGTTGGTTGCAGTTCCGACCGCTGAAGAAATTGCTAATGTGATCCACATTATCCAGTCTCTGCAAACCAGTCTAGCTGAACCGGTGCAGCATCCAGTTACTTTGCAACCAGGTCAAACTCCTGGAGCTCAGCCACAACCGGGCTCTTGAATATGGTTGTTCCCGGGAACAGGAATGTGAGGAGGAGGAGGATGACTAGGACTATTTTGGTCTCATTGAACCCAAGGTATCCCCAGAGCATGAAAGAGGTAGCTGTCTACCTAAACAGCTGGAGAATGCTCTCACCCATTTTTCCTTTATGAAAAAAGTGTCTGAAACTCTCCAGTTACCAGTTCATGAATCCTCTGAGGAAGAAGAGGAACCAAACTATGTGGAGATGATAGATGTTATCTGCCACAAAGGGGTTGGTGATACTCATCTATGAATCTTTGAATAGACAGACACTAAAAATGTTAAGTACCCTTACTTCTGTTCCTCCTGTGGATAAGAGGATAGATGGGAAATATCCAGTTGCCAGGAATGGCACAGAAGTTTTGTCTGGTCATCCCAGCCATGAAGGTGTAGTCCAGGCAGCTGCCTGTGAAAAGGCAGGATATACCCCTGGCTTCCCATCCTCCTGAGGAGGACTCCAGGAGGATTGATTCCATGGCAAAGGAAGCGTACCTTGGTTCATCTCTTATTGCCAGACAAGCTTCTTACGTGGCTTATGTAGCAAGATGTCAAAAGAAGCTATGGGAGTCAGTATCCTCACTAGCAGCAAAGATCCCAGCTGACTTGCCTGCAGATTTGAAGGAGATGGCTAGGAATGGAATAGAGGCTTCCAAGCAACAATTCCACATAGCTGTGGATGCCAGTGATTCAGCATTCAGTTTTGTCCACCTCTATAACCATGAGGAGATTCTCTTGGCTCGGGACCACCAACCTCTCTCAGGATACTCAGACCAAGGCCTTGGATTTTCCTCTGACACAAAATTCCCTTTTCGGGGATCAGACAGAGGCATATATGAGAAAAATGGATGAGTACAGAAACTCCTATAGGAGTGCTACAGCTAAGGAGAAGGATGCCACTCCTCAGAAACAACAAGGTAGGGGAGGCAGGGGCAGGCCCTATCGGAGACCTTTCTATCGGGCCCAGGCCTTCCCTGCTTACCAGCAACAGCGAGGGTCCTTTAGAGGAAGGGGCAGGAGAGGTGCCACTTGTTCCAGCCCAGGACACCAGCTAAACAGACTCCCTGAAGAGTCGTGGATTGCCTCCCCAGTCCCAGTAGGAGGCAGGCTGGCCCACTACCTACAGAACTGGCAGTCCATAATCTTGGACTAGTGGGTTCTGGAGGCTGAGAGCAAGGCTGTTGAAGCCTGTCAGCCAAGCAGAAACAATCCTACTGGAAGCAGAAGTAGCATCTCTTCTTCAGGACAGAGCAGTGGACCTGTCCCTCTCTCCCAAAGGGGAAGAGGGTTGTACTCAAGATGCTGCTTGACCTTGAAGAAAAATGGGGAGTGGCAGCTCATTCTAGATTTAAGATTCCAGAACAAGCATCTAACAAAACCAAAGTTCAGGATGGTCACTCAGGCTATCATCTTGCCCACTCTCAGGCAAGAGGATTATCTGGCATCCATAGACCTCAAGGACACCTATTTTCACATTCCCATCAGACAGTCAAACAGGAAGTACTTAAGGTTCAGACTGCCATCGGGGGGGCGCTAATGAACAGCTAAAGGGGAAGGTCGCAACCAGGGCTGCAGCTATGAATCCTGGGGCCCCGGACAAGTTACTTGGAATGGGCCCCATGTTTCCCAAACCAGCTAATGACAGAGGTAATGCCAGCTCCTCAGGAGGGCCCCTCCTGAGCTCGGGGCCCTGGTCGCAACTCTCCAGAGCTCCACATCATAACAGAATGAAACTCATTTTTCCAACTACAAAATACAACATTTTATTTCTGTTCAGTGCCTGTTACTCACCGCAATGGACGAATACCTAAATCAAGGAAAAACGTCACGGCAAGGAGGCAAACATACTAACATACTAAAATGCCAGCAGAATAGACCTAACAGTCTTTCGTGTCTGCTCGTTTGGTCAGCCCCCACCCTGGGAGCTGACCTTGCTGCCCCCCTTGCCCTCTCTGGCTTCTCCTTTCCCAGTCCCAGATATTCTCGCTGCACAGGACTTTGCTTCCAGAACCCTTCCCCTGTACCTGTCCCAACCCCTCTTGAACCCTTCCACCATCTCTGCCTCCACCAGCCCCCTGGGCAACACATTCCATGGCTCTACCACCCTCTCAGTGAAGTAGCACCTCCTTCTTTCTCCCCTGAATCTCCCCCCTCCAGCTTCCACCCATGCCCTCTAGTTGCCCCCCTCCCCAGACACTCGAAGAAAACAGCAGGACAGGACCAGATGGCCTCGAGGGGACTGGGCCCAATTTCTTTCTCTGCCTCGGAACTCTCTTTAATCCACAAATCTGTCTCAGACCTGTTCCTGGCAGATTTAACCCCGAAATGGGAGAAGGTCGAAAAAACCATAGCTGGGATCACTACTGAAATAAAACAGCAAGCAGGCCGAATTCAAGAGGTGGAACAACGCATATCTGACCTGGAGAATACTATGAAGGAGATTCCCGATAAAATAGCCAAAATGGAGAAAGGGCTAGAGGAACTAAGACGCACTGGATTACCAGGAAAACTATAGTAGACGGAATAATTTACGCTTGAGAGGCTTACGAGAAGGGGTGGGAAAAGGCAATCTATTAGACTTTTGTGCTGCTACATTGCCCAAATTACTGAATATAAACCCAAAGAATGGCAAACTGAAGATTGAGCGGGCGCATTGCGTGCTAACCCCGAGGCCACCAGCAGATCAACCACTTCAGCAGGTTATATTTCATCTACATCGTAACCTAGACAGGCAGGCTCTGTTAGCTGCATATCGGAACATAAAAGAGCTCACCTTCGAAGGAAACAGGCTTACGATATACCAGGACTATCCCTTCATATCCAACGGAAATGACAACAGTTTAATGCCTTGATGGACCAATTGCGGGAGCGCGGCCTGGAATTTTATATGGCGTACCCCGCGGTGGTAAAAGTGCATTGGGAAGGTGCCACGTTCTCATTCTGGGAGCCCCATAAGCTGCAAAATTACATTGCTGAATGGGATCAGAAAAATGCGAAGAAGGGCTGAACCTAGTGAGTACCTGGAGTAGTATTATTTTCTTCAGACTGTCTTACAACTGCCTCAACTCCTCATGGCCGAACTGAACTACACAATTGGGAGGGGGGGGGGATAAAATGGTTTGGTAAGACATGGAAACTGTAATAGAAGGGAATTTCCTGAGAGGCTGTGGACTCACATGCACAAGCGAGGACTGCTGGTATTAGCTGCACCACAATGTACAGTGTTAGGGATGTATTCTCCAGGGTGGACACAGCCAGAATTCAGACTTTTAAATATTTGGTGGGACTATGTGGTGGTCTTAAGATCTGGTTGGGAGGGAGGAGGGAGAATAACAAATTAAGCCTGGGAAGGCGAGGCCACAAGGGGAGGTATATACCCAGGGATACTACCGGAAGTCGCTATGGAGAAAGATCGAACATGGCAATGAGTAGCCTGGGTTCCCTACGGGGTGTCTGACCTGACGGATACTGTTATATCCAAAACAGCGCATGGGGAAGTGGGTTTAAAATGGAAAGCACATACCAAAGTTGCTAAAGTTGATGCGGATTGAGGGGGCGTGGGGTTCATATACACAGTCAATGATAAAAACAGAAAAGAGAATTAACAGTATAATACAGATACTAATGAAGAAGCAAGAAATGAGAGCGTGTGATATGGGGGGTGGGGGAGGGAGTGGAGAGGGAAAAGTTTTTATTGTTCACGTCCAATGTTTGTGTTACATGCACAAGTTTAAATGTGCAGCTGTTGTTGTTGATTACTTCTGCCTTGTTGGAGACAATATTAAGAAGAGAGAGGTAAACATAAATGTGCACTGGGTGCAGCAATGGTGGGGTAATGGCCTGAACAGAGTGGGACAAGATGGATAAAAACACTGCGCAGTGTGATCATTTCCTGGAATGTCAAGGGGTTTTGCTCACCAGCAAAAAGAGCTAAAGTCTTGACAACACTAAATCATGAGGACGTGACGTCGCCATGCTGCAAGAAACCCACTTAACTCCCAAGGAGCATGCTAAATTAGTGGGAGGTGGGTGGGGACATGCTATGCCTCCTCCTTTAGCTCACATAAAAGATGGGTGGCGATCCTTTTGAGGAGGGGATTTCCATTTTGGGTACATCGTGTGGTGAAAGGCCCTAAGGAGGGAAGGTATATTTTTGTGGTCGGAGAGACAAATGGGCAAACTCTAACTCTGGGAAACATATATGCCCCTGCGGTGATGGACCCCATATTATACCAGCAAATATTAGATGTAATAGTACGAGAACAGTTTCCCCATTTAATACTGGGAGGGGACTTCAATTGCATGGCAGATCCAAGGTTGGACTACTCAGGCTCGAGGTGCAGAGACATAGTAACAATCCAGCAATGGTTGCTGGGGTTGGGGGAATTGGACTTAATAGACGTATGGTGCACAGCGAACCCGGGAGCCCGGGAATATACTTTTTATTCCACCCCCATGCCACCTGGTCTAGACTCGACTACTTATGTGTACCAAGACATGATTATGCCCAGGTGAGTAAGGTGGAGCATAGCCCCATTTTCCTCTCTGACCATGCGATGGTGCGACTTGAAATAAATTTGGGGCAGCAGGAGGTGGAGGAGGGCTGGAGGTTCCCAAATTACCTCCGGCTAAGAAGGAGTTTAAAGATTTCCTAAAAGATCAATGGAAATTATATCAGACAACAAATGAGGGTACAGTAGAAGATGAGGGGGTATACTGGGAAGCGGGTAAGGCATATATGAGGGGGGTAATCATTGGCTACACTTCTGAACTAAAAAGGGAAAAATGCCAAAGGAGAGAAACACTAGAACAAAAAATAAAAGTATTAGGGCAAAAGGTGATTTAGGGAAGGAGGGGGTCAAGTACTGAGGGACTTGCAGACTGCCCTAGAGGCCTTAAATGAAAGCCTTTTGGAAGAAGTTAGATCAAGACAAATGTATGCTAGACAGCGAATATATGAGTGGGGCAATAAGCCGGGCCATTATTGGTAAATTTAATGAAAGGGGGCAAAACATCTAAAAAGATTTTAACTGTAAAAGATAAAGGGGGTGCAATCCTTCAAGCTGAATCTCGTATATGGAACAGATTCCAGGAATTCTATCGCTCATTATACACGGCCGAATGTAAAGGAACAGGTCATTTAATGGACAGGTTCTTAGAGGGCCTCCCATTTCCAACCTTGACAGAGGACCAGAGAGCTGCACTGGGTGGTACCATTACTAGGGAGGAGATATTGAAAGCTATAGGGTCACTTAAATTGGGAAAGGCTGTGGGTCCTGATGGATTTGGGGCCGAGTACTGTAAAGAACTTAGACAAGAACTAGCAAATCCCTTTTGCAAGATAATGGAATGGGCTTGGGGGGGGGGGGTTGTCCAAGTCGTGTTGAGAAGCTACCATATGTGTGATCCCCAACTCAGATAAGGACCTCCAGGAATGCTTTTCTTACAGACCCATCTCTTTATTAAATCTGGATTGTTAAATAATTACAATGGTATTGGCCATGAGGTTGGATGTGCTTCTCCCCTCGATAATAAACCCGGACCAAATAGGATTTGTGCGGAGTAGAATGTCCTACCACAATATGCGGAGGCTCTTGAATGCAGTTTGGTGGGGTGCCAAGAATCTGGGGCAGGCATGCATTCTTGCTATGGATGCCGAGAAGGCATTTGATCAGATTGAATGGGACTACATGTTCAATATTCTGGGGGAATTTGGCTTAGGGGAGAGGTACATTCAACTAATAGAGGTATTTTACAGAACTCCAACAGCGAGGGTATTAATCAATGGGATGCCATCAAGAGAAGTCCACCTCGAGATAGGTACGCGACAGGGTTGTCCTCTCTCCCCCTTCTTGTTCGCAATTGCCATAGAACCCTATGCAATGAAAATTAGGGAGGATCCACATATCCAGGGTATCTCGAACAGACCGGGTAAACACACCATCACCCTGTACGCAGATGATGTTCTTTTATTTCTTACGGAACTGGACCAGTCTATCCCTGCATTGCTAAAGCAGGTGAGCACTTTTGCAGCCTTCTCAGGCTGTAAGTTGAATATTAATGAGCAAGTCATTTAACTTCTCTGTGATCCCAGGTTGCACCTGTAAACAAGCTTTTAGCTTAGTGTGTCTCACCTGGTAAAACAAAGGCTAAAAAAATAAATCAGAAATTATGTACTAAGACAAAGGTGAGGGGATGGGTATGCAGAACACATGGGGGCTTAAGAAAGTTCATAAAGCAATTACATATCTAGGAGTAAAAGTAGGCCAGGACATAAAAGAAATGTATAACTTAAATTATACACCCCTTATGGAAGTAATTCTGAAAGATCTGCAGAGGTGGAAGGCCCTCCCATTATCCTGGATGGGTAGAATTAATGTCCTGAAGATGAACGTACTCCCTAGAATACTGTATGTGCTACAGATGATGCCGATGGGGTTATGAAATACTAATATTAAAAGGCTAGAAAAGGGATTTGGACAATTTATTTGGCAAGGGGAAAACCCCAGAATTAGCCTGAGAAAGGTAAAAGCCACTAATGAACTGGGAAGATTGAACTTCCCTGATATCAAAGGGTACAATTAAGCAACCCAGTACAAATATGTGCACAATTGGGTCAACCAGGGAGAAGCTCCTCAATGGCTAGACCTAGAGGAAGAAGGATCTAGAGGTCATCTGTCAGTATACTTAGCGAAAACAGGCTTGGAGGCTTATAAGCGCCTGCGACACCCAAACCCTATGGTCATTAGCTGTCTAGAAGCCTGGAAAACCATCAAAGAAAGAAGGAGAGGACCAGAAGAAAACACTATCGTAGTACCGGTGTCAGGAAATCCAGAATTTCTACCAGGATTGGAAGATGAGGGCTTTAAGGTATGGCAAGAAAGGGGTGTAAGATGTATGGGAGACTTAATTAACAGAGATGGAATGCTCATTTTCCTGGAAATTCAAAGAGTATTGGCCCTCCTGACAACACATCCTTATAGAAATTTCCAGGCCTGTAATTATTGGAAGAGCCTTAATAGGGAAGAGGATAGTCCCTCTAGCATTGCCCTGATAGAGAAAGAAATATTAGGGACAAGGACTCAGGAGAAGGGGTTAATAGGACGGGCAGCAAGGCTAGACAGGGCCTTCTTTCTGGGTGAAACCCAGAAAGTTTAAAAAGTGGTAGGAGCAGGATCTAGGGATTGTGCTTGCAGAGGTTAACTGGGAATTGTTACTGAGATCCCATGTGGGTCTATTGCTTAGTAATAAATTTAAGAAAATGCAATTTAAGTTCCTCCATAGGCTATATTACCCACTTAGCATGGTCCATAAATTCCACCGTGGAAATTCTCCTTTGTGTACGAAATGTTGCAAAGATAGGGGTACGGTAGTGCACTATTACTGGTACTGTCCGAGGATACAGAGATATTGGAAAATAGTTGCAGCGGAGATGACAAAGATGGAAGGCTGACCCGTGGAGTTTTCGCCATGCTGTGTGCTTTTGGGGGTGGATACCCAGGGAGGAGAGGGATGGGACCTCCATCCCCGGAGAATCAGGGTCTTGCTGGTTGTAGCCTGACGGGGCATACAGAATTTATGGATCTAAAGTAATGTGCCCACAGTGAGCCAATGGAAAACTTTGGTTCTGCGAGCACTAGCGGTGGACAGACTAACCTATATCCTCAAGGGGAGAGAAGAACATTTCCTCAGGGTATGGGAAGCTTTCCCAGGGACACTATCTGTGGGAGAGGCTGCAATCTTAAGAGAGGGCTAGATGGCTTAAAGTAACTTGTCAAGTGTCTATGGTAGTTAGTAGCCTATGAGGGTTATAGGCATAATCCACCTTGTGTTGTATTGTATTGTATTGTATTGTATTGTATTGTATTGTATTGTATTTCCTCTCCTCGGTGCACACGAAGTTAGGAACTAAGATAGGTTTACTCAATGAATACTCATGACAAGGCATAGTTTGATTGATTGATTGTTTCTTTATTTCTTTTATTTTATACAGTACAGACACAGTTATTAATTTTCTTAGAAATACTGTGTTACAGGATTTAATACATTTTTAGAGTACCTCTCTTGTACTGGTATATTGCTGTGAGTCTTTTTAACAGTATTACAGAGACAGTTATAGTATGCAGTGTACTATGATTTGTCAGTATTAGAACTGTAGAAGCTTTATACAGTAGAAGTCGGAAATCACAGTTTTGCTATGCCCTGAATGTACTGTATCTGAAAATCAAATAAAAAAAAAAAAAAAAACACCGCCATCTGGCCATTATCAGTTCAGGGCCTTACCCTTTGTCCTAACCTCAGTTCCCAGAGTGTTCACACAGTGCCTGGCAGTGGTCGTAGCACACTTAAGGCATCTGGGGGTCGCAGTGTTCCCTTACCTGGATGACTGGTTAGTCATAGGGCAGTCCTAGCAGCAGGTAGCAGAGGCTTTAGTCCTCACTCAGAATATCCTACTCTCACTGGGATTCTTAGTAAATACCAAAAAGTCAGTCTTGGAGCCAGTCCAGCACCTGGAGTTCATAGGTGCAGAACTGGACACAGTGGTGGGAAGAGCAAGGCTACTACCATACAGAGTGGACAGTCTGATCCAGATAGCAGACTTCTTCAGGCTTTACTCACCAAAGCCAGCCAGATATATTCTGCAGTTGCTAGGGTATATGGCAGCCTCAACAGCTGTAGTTTCAGGAGCAAGGTTTTAGATGAGGGACATTCCGTTCCATCTGAGGTCATTCTGGTCCCAGAGACGAGACTCATTGTAAAAGCTGGTACAAGTAACTTCCACACTGCTGCAGGCCTTACACTGGTGGAAGGAAAGGGAAAACCTCAGCGTGGATGTCCCATTCCTGCAGGAAAACCCCACAGAGGTGCTTACCACAGATGCATCCGTCTTGGATTGGGGTGCTCATCTAGGGGAACATATAGCACAAGGCACATGGTCCCCTCAAGTGTCCCTTTTACACATAAAGCTGTTGGAACTCAGAGCAGTGTTACTTGCTGTATGGTCATTCAAACAACATGAAGTCTTGCTATATTATGACATATGCAATGAGTCCCAACCTTCGAACTGCTCCGGAGGTGAAAGAGTTAACTTTCCATGCCAGGCATGGAGCGCTGAGCTCAAGATCGGTTGAAACTGTCTGTTGTTCTTCAAACTCAAACCATCAGATTCTTTACTCCGCCTCACTGAACAGTCGCTCCGGAGATTTCTCCTTCTGCTCGGTTCATTTTGTCGGTTAAAGTATTGTTTTTCTCGGTTTTTGACCGAATTTAAACCACAACCGGTTGGTTCAGACTCTGTCTGTGGTATTTGTGAGTACTAGATAGGTTTTACATTAATTTCTATTCTGTGTGGAACTTGTAAATGGTTTATCGGTTCGGTTTGAACCAATCAAGTTGTTTAAAATATCTTAATCTGTCTTTTAGTGTGTGGTTACCGGTTTTTATCGGTTCTAAAAAAAAAACAGATTTTACTACGTTTTTTTTCCATGACCCGTGACACGGTTGGGAACCGATAAGAGGGTCTTACCTGGCGGATTGCCATAAACGGGTAAGTTTGGTTAGTACTGGCACTATGTCTGAGAAACCCAAAAGAAAAACCGGGCCCACTGGGTTTCAACACTGCAGCGTGTGTGGGGAAGTCTTTGCCAAGGCTGATCCCCACACCACCTGTGTTTATTGTCTGGGGTTTGACCACCTCAATGCAGACTGCCAGATTTGTAAAAGTTTTCCTGCAGCTACCCTGGAAAAGAGAGTTGGTAGGCTCAGAGAAAGGGAGGCCAAAAAGTCCGCTGAACTGGATGGCCAGCCTGGTTCGGTTCCAACCAAACCAGAGGGAGTGCCCTCTGACCAGGGCAAGACTTCCTCGGGCAAAAGGAGATCCGACTCTGAGGAGCCGGGTCCAGCAAAAAGGACTAGAAAATCAGCTGGTGTGGAGCCAAAACTTTCCTCTCCAACCGCTGAAGAAATAGCCAAAGCGATAATTGTCCAGTCGCTTTCCCTGGTTCCGACCGAACCGGCACCATCGGGTAAGCGCCCGGTTCCACCGGTTCAAGAGTATGATTTAGAGGAGTATTATGAACTGGAGGAGGGGAAGAGGAGTATGTGGAGAGTGAATGTGGATTTGAAAGTCTGGATGTGCCCATTGACCGGACATCTCCCCAGACAGACCTTCAGAGTGTCTCCTCCTAGGCTTTCTGAGTCCCTTCTCATTTTATGTTTTATAAAAAAGTGGCTGAAACCCTCCAGCTCCCTGTGGAGGAAGCTGTGGATGATCAAGAGGAGCCTGACTATGTGGAAATGATGGATATCCCAGAGTCTAGGAGACTGTCTGTTCCCTTGCATAAATCTTTTGGGAAACAGACTTTTAAAATTTTAAAAGCTCCTCACACTGTACCTCCTGTTGATAAGAGAATGGACAAGAGGTACACATTGTCAGGCTCCGATATGGAGTTCCTTTCACAACAATGCAGCCATGTTGGGGTAGTGCAGGCTGCAGCCTGTGACAAGGCTAATATCCCCTTGGCTTCACACCCCCCCGGACAAGGACTCCAAGAGGATTGATGCCATGGCAAAGAAACAGTACATGGCAGCATCCTTGGGACTCAGACAGGCAAATTATTTGGCTTATGTTGCTAGATACCAGAAATCCAGATGGGATACTGTTATGGCTCTAGCAAAACAGGTCCCTGGCCAGCTTGCCAAGGAGCTGGAGCAGGTGGCTGCTGATGGTATTGAGGCATCCAAGGTGCAGTTCCATGCTGCAGTGGACTCTAATGGTGTGTCATCAAGAGTCATGTCTACATCTGTGGCACTTCATGAGAATGGCTTGGCTCAGATGTACTAGCCTGTCACAGGATACCCAGACTAAGGCAATGGATTTTCCTGTTGTGAGTAATTCTCTGTTTGGGGAGCAGACAGAGAATTACATGAAAAAATGGATGAGTATAGGACCACCTATAGGAGTGCACAGGTCAAGAAACTCAGGCCACTCCTCAAAGGCAGCTTTCCAGGGGCAGGGGCAGGCCTTTTCATAGGCCTTTTTACCAAGCCCAGGCCTCCTCTTCTGCCTATGCAGGGGGTTCTTTAGAGGGAGAGGCAGACGGGGTACAAGCAGGCCTGCTTCCACCCCTCAGCCCAAAGCCCCTGCCAAACAGGCACCCTGATGGGGTTGCCAGGGCCGATTCTTAGCTACCTGTAGGGGGCAGGCTGGCTTACTTTGTCCAGGACTGGAAGTCTCTGACATCAGACAAGTGGGTCCTGGAAGTAGTAAGCCAGGGACTGGTTCTCAGCTTCAAAAAATTTCCAAAGATGAGAACCAGATCGTTTCCACCTGGAAATCCACCAGAGGCACTTGCCCTAGAGGCAGAGGTCTCTTCCCTCCTGGCTCTCAGAGCTGTGGAAAGGGTTCCACCCCTACACCAGGGCGAAGGGTTGTACTCCAGGTACTTCCTTACCCCAAAAAAGACAGGAGAATGGCGGCCCATCCTGGATCTCGGATATTTAAACAAGCACCTTTTAAAACCAAAATTCAAAATGGTGACTCTGGGAATTATTCTACCCTCTCTAAGGCCAGGGGACGGTCTAGCGTCCCTGGACCTCAAGGATGACTACTTCTGTATTCTCATCAGAAGCTCCCATCGAAAGTACCTCAGGTTCGAGCTGCCCTCAGGCCATTACCAGTTCAGAGCAATGCCCTTTGGCCTCACCTCTGCTCCAAGGGTATTCACAAAATGCCTGGCAGTAGCAGTTGTCTACCTAAGAAGGCAAAAAATTGCCATCTTCCCTTACCTGGACGACTGGCTCATAGTAGGCCAGTCTCCAGACCAAGTCAAGTTACACCTACAGATAACTCGGCAACTGCTCACCTCTCTAGGTTTCCTTCTGAATCTTTCAAAGTCAGGTCTAGAGCCTGTCCAGCTCCTCACCTTCATAGGCGCAGAGCTGAACACAGAGAAAGCCAGAGCCTTCCTTCCTTTAGACAGGGCAAGGACCCTGGTCTCTCTGGCCTCCTCATTCACCCTGCAGGTCTCTCGACCAGCAAGGCATTTTCTGCAGCTCCTGGGGCACATCGCTGCTTCTACAGCAGTAGTGCAGGGAGCAAGATTTCAGATGAGGGACATCCAGTTCCATTTGAGAGCCTTTTGGTCTCAAAGGAAAGACCCTCTAACCAAATTGATCCCAGTGACTCGAACCCTGATCCAGGCCCTTCAGTGGTGGTAGGATCAGAGCAATCTGAGACAAGGGGTTCCTTTTGTCACTCAGTCTCACTCCTTAATCCTTACTACAGATGCATCCCTCTTGGGGTGGGGAGCTCACATGGGGCGACCTCATTACCCGGGGATTGTGGTCCCTTCAGGAATCTCTGCTCCACATCAATCTGTTGGAACTCAGAGCAGTTTTTCTAGCACTTCAAGCTTTTTCCAAGTCTGTTCAGAACAAAGTTGTACAGGTTAGAACAGACAACACCACCACAATGTGGTACATCAGCAAGCAAGGGGGCACTCGGTCTACAGCCTTGTGCACCGAAGCAATGAAGTTGTGGTCTCTGGCTTACTCCCTGAACACCTCCCTTACGGCAGTTTACCTCCCAGGCCAGGACAATGTCCTGGCAGATGCTCTCAGCAGGATTTCCCAGGGCCATCACGAATGGTCACTGAACCCCCCTGGTCTTGGAGGTGATATTTGCCAGATGGGGCACCCCGCAGATAGATCTTTTTGCAGCCCCAGACAATCACCAACTTCCCCTTTTTTGCTGCAGGCCCCCAGTGTTGGGCTCAGTCCCTCTGGATGCCTTGGTTCTCAATTGGGAAGGGAAGTTTCTCTATGCTTCCCCCCACCCCTTCCCTCTCCTGTTCAAAGTGCTAGTCAAAATCAGATCTCAACCCTACAAGATGATCCTGATTGCTCCAGATTGGGCCAGACAACCCTGGTATCAACTCCTACTGTCCTTAGCAGTCCATCTTCCCCTGTGTCTTCCCAGGAATCACAACTTGTTAACCTGTGCTCAGGGGAGAGTTTGGTACCCGAACCTCAAATCTCTCAATCTCAAGGCCTGGCTCTTGAAGAGTTAGTTTGCTGATCTACACCTCTCCCAAGGTGTAATGGATATCCTGAAGGCTTCTAGGAAACCTTCCACCAGGGCTACTTATAATTCCAAATGGAAGAGGTTTTCCATATGGTGCTCTGGAAAGCATATTTCCCCAGAATCTGCTGATTTACCCACAGTCCTGGATTATATGGTCCACTTAAATACCTTTGGGCTGAGACCAGCTACCCTAAAAGTGAATCTGGCAGCTGTGTCTGCTTTTATATCAGCAGGTAAGCCTTCTTTTTTTTCAGCTCATCCTGTATTCTCCAAGTTTTTTCAAGGGATTTCTTCACACCAACCCTCCTTTCAGGGACCCTGCCCCTGCCTGGGATCTTAATGTTCGCATTGCTCAGCTTATGCAACCCTCCTTTGAGCCTTGTCTTCAGCAGAGCTTAAGTACTTGACTTGGAAAACTGTGTTTCTGGTAGCCATCACTTCTGCCAGATGCATAAATGAATTACAAGCCTTGTCAGTGGAGCCTGATTTTATCTCCTTTCATAGAGTTAAGGTGATCCTCAGGACTAACAGGAAGTTCTTGCCTAAGGTGGTTTCAGATTTCCACCTTAATCAATCTGTATCTCTTCCAGTGTACTTCACTGACCATTCCTCCTCTGGCGAGAGGAGGCTGCACAGTTTAGATGTGAAAAGAGCCTTAGTTACTACATAGAGCGTACCAAGGGTCACAGTTTTGACTCCCCAACTGTTCCTCACTTATGGTGAGGTTGGTAAGGGGAAACCTGCCACTAAAAGATCCATTGCCAGGTGGATTGTCTCTTGTATCCAATTCTGTTATGAAAAGCTGGGTACCGTTCCTCCCTCAGGCCTGAGGGCTCACTCTATCAGAGGTACAGCTGCTTCCCTGGCTGCTGCCAGGGACATCCCTATTCTAGAGATATGTCAAGCAGCTACCTGGAAAACAGTTCACACTTTTACCAAGCATTACTCCCTGGACATCCAGGCTAGGAGTGATGCTCGGTTTGGCACAGCTGTGCTTCAGAGCCTATTTCCTAAGTAGGTTCTGTCCCTCCTCCATGGAGGTACTGCTGTGTAGTCTGCATATGTCATAATATAGCAAGACTTCAATTACTCACCTTAATAATGTTGTTTCTTCTAATGGAGTCTTGCTATATTATGACCTCCCCCACTGCCTGCCCCTCTCAGAACCTCTGTTTTTGGGATGTGGGTGGGCAGTGCAGTGTTGGCACTTAGTAGATGCCCACTTTGTTGTTTCACCCTTCCTTTTTTGGGGTGACTTGGTGTTGTGTTTTCATTTTGGGTCTCTGACTTGAGTCTTTGTTTTGGGACCAAAAATAGGTTCTTATGTTTAGTAGCCAGTTGGCTAGTGTGAGGTTTACAGCTTCCACACAGGACCTCAGTGAGTTTAGCTCGTAAAGATCTGACGGTTTGAGTTTGAAGAACAACAGACAGAGTTTCAACTGAGCTCGAGTTCAGTGTTCCATGCCTGGCATGGAAAGTTAACTGTTTCACCTCCGGAGCAGTTCGAAGGTTGGGACTCACTGCATATGTCATAATATAGCAAGACTCCATGAGAAGAAACAACATTACTAAGGTGAGTAATTTTTTCTTCTCTGCCATAATTCAGGGAAAAGTGTTGCAAATCAGGACAGACACCACCACCACCATCTATTATATCAACAAGCAGGGGGGAGCAAGGTTCACTCTACTTTGTATAGAGGCCATGAAGATTTGGAGCCTGGCTCACTCCCTTGAGGTATCCCTATCAGCAGTCCACCTCCCAGGGTAGGACAGTGTTCCAGCGGATGCCCTCAGCAGGATCAATCAGAACCACCATGAATGGTCACTGAACAAACAGGTTCTACAAGATATCTTCAGGAGGTGGGGCACTCCAGAGATAGATCTCTTTGCAGTCTCAGACAATCATCAGTTGCCTCTGTTCTGTTGCAGGCTCCCAGCACTGGGCACAGTGCCTTTGGATGCACTCCTTCTGGACTGGCCAGGGAAATTCCTGTATGCCTTCCTTCCATTTCTCTTGCTGCTCAAGGTGCCAAACAAACTCTGGCGTCAACCTGCAGCAGTGATTCTGATAGCTCCAGACTGGGCCAGACAGCCTTGATATTCAGTGCTACTGGCCGTGTCCTCAACCAGCCCAATTTGCCTTCCCAGGAGGCACGACCTATTGACAACCTCCCCGGGGAGGATCATGTACCCCAACTTGGGGTCCCTCAGACGGAAGGCCTGGTTCTTGCAGAGTTAAGAGTATGCTGGCTTGCAACTCTTGGACAGAGTTCTGGACATTATGAAGGTTTCCAGGAAACCAGCCACCAGGAAAACCTGTTCCTCCAAATGGAAGATGTTCACCATATGGTGTGCCCATGCAGGGATTGACCCACAGAGTGTGGGCATTCCAGTCCTATTGGACTACTTGGCCCAGTTATACTCATCAGGCCTTCAGCCCTCTATCCTGAAGGTGCATTTGACAGCTGTTTCTGCTTATTTGTCAGCAGGGAAGGTCCATTTCCTAGCTTCTGATCCTATATTTAAGAATTTTTTCAAAGGGTTGCTGCATATGCATCCCCCCTCATAGGGAACCTACCCCCTCTTGGGACCTGAACATTTGCATAGCACAGCTGATGCAACTGAGCCTGCATTCTCAGCAGATCTGAAATATGTAACATGGAAAACTGTGTTCTTAGTAGCCATCACTTCATCAAGACTAATTAGTGAGTTACAAGCCTTATTGGTGGAACCAAATTATATATCTTTACATAATGACAAGGTGGTTCTTCAAACAAACAAGAAATTCCTCTCCAAAGTGGTTTCTGATTTCCACCTTAACCAGTCTATGAACTTGCCTGTCTTCTTCACTGAACACTCTAGTTCAGGGGAACGTAGGCTGCATAGTCTGTATGTGAAAAGGGCTATCAGCTACTATTTGGACCATACCAGAGACCATAGGATTGGCAACAATCAGTTGTTTCTTACCTATGGAGAAGTGGGTATGGGTATGGGTAAGCCTGTCACTAAGAGGACCATTGCAAAATGGATAGTGTCATGCATCCAGTATTGTTGCAGAAAGCTGGGGAAGGATCCCCTCTAGGCCTCAAAGCTTATTCCACCAGGGGTATAGCTGCCACTGTAGCAGCTGCAAGGGACATTCCCCTGCTGGATGTCTGTAAGGCAGCTACCTGGAAAAGTTTACACACATTTACCAAGCATTAGAGCCTGGATGTGCAAGCCAGAAGTGATGCCAGGTTTGGAACAGCAGTATTGCAGAGACTATTTCCTAAGTAGGTTCTCTGCCCTCCTCCAAGGGACCTGCATGGTAGTCTGCATATGTCAGGATACATTAGGACTTCTTGTAGTTTGAAGGAAAAAAAATACCACAGTCATGTTGCTTCTTCTAAAGGAGTTCTAATGTATTGTGACCTCGCACCCTACCAGAACCTGGTGTCTCTGCACTCCAGCTGTTACATTTGGTTGTTAACTCTTAAAGTTGGTTATCTGTTTGGCATCTGTGACTTGAGTATTTAGCCCTCACTGGGGTTGGTGGGGTTTCTTAAGTTTAATATACATACTCGTATTGGGCATACGTTCAAAACGGCGAGGTATTAATTGTCGCGGTTAAGACGTCGTGGTCTATACGTCGATAAGACAGTCAGTCAACGGATTTTATGCCGTGGACAATACGGCACACATTATAGATGTATCCAGCGACGAAAACATTGCGACATGGCCAGTGATTCTGTGTACAGTTGGTAAAACACTTTCAAACAACATGAAGTCTTGCTATATTATGACTATTGCAGTTTGTCCCACCATTAGAACTGCTCCGGAGGTGAAAGAGTTAACTTCCATGCCAGGCATGGAACTTGGAGCGCGAGCTCGGTTAGAAAAGCTCTGTCTGGAAGATTTCAAACTGAAACTGTCAGATTCTTTACTCCGCCTCACTGAACAGTCGCTCCGGAGATTCCTCCTACTGCTCGGTTCATTTCTCGGTTTAAAACAGTTTTTCTCGGTTAAATTCAACCGCGATTATTATTACTTTAACCGCAAACCGATCAGTTCAAGCTCTGTCTGTGGTATTGTAAGTAATAGACAGGTTTATCGGTTCGGTTCGAACCGATCAGGTTGTTTTAAAACTTTATTCTCAAGCATTTAAAAGCTTTTAGAGTGCGGTTCCCGGTTCTTATCAGTTCTAAAAAAAACGGATTTCATTACGGTTTTTTCCACGACCCGTGACACGGTTGGGAACCGATAAGGGTGTCTTGCCTGGCACTGCCGGAAAAAGGGCAAGTTTTTGGTTAGGCTGGCATTATGTCTGAGAAACCCAAAAGAAAAACCGGGCCCACTGGGTTTCAGCACTGTAGTGTCTGTGGGGAAGCCTTTGCCAAGGCTGACCCACACACCACATGTGTTTATTGTCTGGGGTTTGACCACCTCAATGCAGACTGCCAGATTTGTAAAGAATTTCCTGCAGCTACCCTAGATAAGAGAGTTGGTAGGCTCAGGGACGAGAGGCTAAAGTCCGCTGACCGATGGCTAGCCCGGTTCGGTGCCAACCGAACCGGAGGGAGTGCCCTCTGACCAGGCGAGACTTCCTCGGGCAAATGTAAAGCTGATTCTGAGGAGCCAGTTCCAGCAAAGAAAACCAGAAAATCAGCAGGTGTGGAGTCAAAAATTCCTTCTCCAACTGCTGCAGAGATGGCTAAAGCAATCCAGATTGTCCAGTCACTTTCTCCGGTTCCGTCCGAACCGCCACTATCTGGCAATGGTCGGTTCGGCCGGTTCCACCGGTTCAAGAATATGATATAGAGGAGTTTTATGAACCAGAGGAGGGGGAGGATGATTATGAACAGTGTGAATGTGACTTTGAGAGTCTGGATGTGCCCATTGAACCGGACATCTCCCCAGACAGACCTTTAGAATCTCCCCCTAGGCTTTCTGAGTCCCCTTTTCATTTTCTGTTTTATAAAAAAAGTTGCTGAAACCCTCCAGCTCCCATTGGAGGAAGCTGTGGATGAGCAAGAGGAACCTGACTTTGTGGAAATGATGGATATCCCAGAGTCCAGGAGATTGTCTATTCCTTTACATAAATCATTTAGGAAACAAACAATAAAAATTTTAAAAGCTCCTAATTCTGTGCCTCCTGTGGACAAAAGATGGACAGGAGGTACACTTTGTCAGGTCCTGATACAGAATTTCTTTCACAGCAATGCAGCCATGTTGGGTAGTTCAGGCTGCAGCCTGTGATAAGGCTAATATTCCCTGGCTTCACATCCTCCTGACAAGGACTCCAGGAAGATTGATGCCATGGCTAAAAAAATAATATGGCAGCGTCCTTGGGACTCAGACAAGCAAATTATATGGCTTATGTGGCAAGATACCAAAAATCTAGATGGGATACTGTCATGGCTTTAGCCAAACAGGCCCCCTGGCCAGCTTGCCAAGGAGCTGGGAGCAGGTGGCTGCTGATGGTATTGAGGCATCCAAGTGCAATTCCATGCTGCAGTGGATTCTAATGATGTATCCTCTAGAGTCATGGCTACATCTGTGGCCTTCATGAGATTGGCTTGGCTCAGGTGTACTAGTTTGTCACAGGATACCCAGGCTAAGGCTATGGATTTTCCTGTGGTGGGAAATTCTCTGTTTGGGGAGCAGACAAAGAATTATATGAAGAAAATGGATGAATATAGAACCACTATAGAGTGCACAAGCCAAGGAGGCAAGCCACTCCTCAGAGGCAGCCCCCCAAGGGTAGAGACAGGCCTTTTCACAGGCCTTTTTACCAAACCCAGGCCTCCTCTTCAGCTTATGCTCAGAGGGGGCTCTTCAGAGGGAGAGGCAGACACGGTGCAAGCAGGCCTGCTCCCACCCCTCAGCCTAAAGGCCCTGCCAAACAGGCACCCTGATGGGGTGCTCAGGGCCGGTTCTCCATTACCTGTAGGGGCAGGCTGGCTTACTTCGTTCAGGACTGGGAGTCTTTAACATCAGAAAAGTGGGTCCTGGAAGTAGTAAGCCAGGGTCTGATTCTCAGCTTCAAAAAATTTCCAAAGATGAGAATCAGATCTTTTCCACCTGCAAATCCTCTAGAGACTTTTGCTTTGGAAACAGAAGTCTCAACCCTCCTGACTCTCAGAGCTGTAGAAAGGGTTTCTCCCCTACACCAGGGCAAGGGTCTGTACTCCAGGTACTTCCTTACCCCCAAAAAGACAGGAGAATGGCAGCCCATTCTGGACCTAAGATATCTGAACAAGCATCTTTTAAAACCAAAATTCAAAATGGTGACTCTGGCAATGATTTTACCTTTTCTAAGGCCAGGGGACTGGCTAGCTTCCCTGGACCTCAAGGATGCCTACTTCCATGTTCTTATCAGAAGCTCCCACCGAAAGTACCTCAGATTTGAACCGCCCTCAGGCCATTACCAGTTCAGAGCAATGCCCTTCGGCCTTACCTCTGCCCCAAGGGTATTCACAAAATGCCTGGCAGTAGCAGTTGCTCATTTAAGAAGGCAAAAGATTGCCATCTTTCCCTACCTAGACAACTGGCTCATTGTGGGTCAGTCTTCAGACCAGGTCAAATCACACCTGCAAGTTACCCAGCAGCTGCTTACCTCTCTGGGCTTTCTTCTCAATCTTCCAAAGTCAGTTCTGGAACCTGTCCAGGTACTGCCTTTATAGGTGCAGAACTGGACACAAAGCAGGCCAGAGCCTTCCTTCCCCTAGAAAGGGTAAGGAACCTGTAGCCCTGGCTTCTCCTTCACTCTGCAGGTCTCTCAACCAGCAAGGCATTTTCTACAGCCCTAGGACACATGGCTGCTTAACAGCTGTAGTGCAAGGAGCAAGATTTCAGATGAGGGACATTCAGTCCCATTTGAGAGCCTTTGGTCTCAAAGAAAAGATCCCCATCCAAGTTGATCCCAGTGACTCGAACCCTGATCCAGGCCCTTCAGTGGTGGCAGGATCAGAGCAATCTGAGACAAGGGGTCCTCTTCATCCCTCTATCTCACTCCTTGACGCTTACTACAGATGCATCCCTTTTGGGATGGGGAGCTCACATGGGCGACCTCTCCACCCAGGGATTGTGGTCCCCTCAGGAATCTCTGCTCCACATCAATCTGTTGGAACTCAGAGCTGTTTTTCTAGCACTTCAGGTTTTTTCTGCATCTGTTCAGAACAAAGTAGTACAGGTCAGAACAGACAACACCATTACAATGTGGTACATCAAGCAGCAAGCACTTGTCTTCAGCCTTGTGCACCGAGGCAATGAAGTTGTGGTCTCTGGCTTATTCCTGAACACTTCTCATAGCATTTTCACCTCCCAGGCAAGGACAATGTCCTGGCAGATGCTCTCAGCAGGATTTCCCAGGCCATCACGAATGGTCACTGGATCCCCAAGTACTGGGGATAGTTTTTGCCAGATGGGGCACCCCTCAGATAGATCTTTTTGCAGCCCCAGACAATCATCAACTTCCACTGTTTTGTTGTAGGCCCCCAGTGTTGGGCTCAGTCCCCCTGGGTGCCTTTCTCCTCGATTGGGAAGGGAAGTTTCTATATGCCTTTCCCCCTTCCCTTTCCTGTTCAAGGTGCTAGTCAAAATCAGATCTCAGCCCTGCAAGATGATTCTGTTTGCTCCAGATTGGGCCAGGCAGCCCTGGTTCCCACTCCTTCTGTCCTTAGCAGTCCATCTTCCCCTGTGTCTCCCCAGGAACCACAACCTGTTAACTTGTGCCCAGGGGAGAGTTTGGTATCCGAATCTCAAATCCCTCAACGCCTGGCTCTTGAGGAGTTAGAATTTGCTGACCTACACCTTTCTCAAGGTGTTCTCGAAATCCTGAAAGCTTCTAGGAAGCCTTCCACTAGGGCTACTTATAACTCTAAATGGAAAAGGTTTTCCATATGGTGTTCTGGGAAGCATTTTTCCCCGGAATCTGCTGATTTGCCCATTGTTTTGGACTATATGGTCCATCTTAATTCTTTGGCAGCTGTCTCTGCTTTTATTTCAGCAGGAAAGCCCTCTTCTCTTTCCGCTCACCCTGTATTTTCCAAGTTTTTCAAAGGATTACTTCATACTAATCCACCTTTCAGGGACCCTGCTCCTGCCTGGGATCTTAATGTTTGCATTGCTCAGCTGATGCAACCTCCCTTTGAACCTCTGTCTTCGGCAGAGCTTAAGTACTTGACTTGGAAAACTGTTTTTCTAGTAGCCATCACTTCTGCCAGGTGCATAAGTGAGTTACAAGCTTTGTCAGTGGAGACTGACTTTATTTCCTTTCACAGGGATAAGGTAGTCCTCAGGACTAACAGGAATTTTTGCCTAAGGTGGTTTCAGATTTCCACCTTAATCAATCTATTTCCTTCCAGTGTTTCTTCACTGATCATTCCTCCTCTGGTGAGAGGAGGTTGCACAGCTTAGATGTTAAGAGGGCCCTAAGTTACTACAGAGCGTACCAAGGGTCAGGTTCTAATCCCTCCAACTATTTCTCACTTATGGTGAGGTTGGAAAAGGGAAACCTGCCACTAAGAGATCCATTGCCAGGTGGATTGTCTCTTGTATCCAATTTTGCTATCAAAAACTGGGTAAGGTTCCCCCTTCAGGCCTGAGGGCTCACTCTACCAGAGGTACAGCTGCGTCTCTAGCTGCTGCCAGAGACATCCCTATCTTAGAGATATGTCAAGCAGCTACTTGGAAAACGGTACACACTTTCACCAAGCATTACTCCCTGGATATCCAGGCCAGGGGGGATGTTCGGTTTGACACAGCCGTGCTTCAGAGCCTATTCCCTAAGTAGGTTCTGTCCCTCCTCCATGGAGGTACTGCTGTGTATTCTGCAATAGTCATAATATAGCAAGACTTCATGTTGTTTGAAGAAAAATTACTCACCTTAGTAATGTTGTTTCTTCTAATGGAGTCTGCTATTATACCTCCTAGCCTGCCCTCTCAGAACTTCTACTTGGGGTATGGGGTGGGCAGTCCAGTGTTGGCACTTTTTGATGCCCATTTTTTGTTTTCCACCCCTTCTTTTTGGGGTGTTTGGGTGTTGTGTTTTATTTTATCTTATCTTATTTTCTGGTCCCCTGACTTGAGTCTTAGTGTTGGGACCAGGAAAATGTGTTAATATTTAAGTAGCCAGTTGGCTAGTGTAGGTTGCAGCTTCCACACAGAACCTTAGTGAGTTTTGCTCGTAAAGATCTGACAGTTTCAGTTTGAAATCTACCAGACAGAGCTTTCTAACCGAGCTCGCGCTCCAAGTTCCATGCCTGGCATGGAAGTTAACTCTTTCACCTCCGGAGCAGTTCTTGTGGTGGGACAAACTGCAATAGTCATAATATAGCAAGACTCCATTAGAAGAAACAACATTACTAAGGTGAGTAATTTTTTCTTATGGTACTATAGGTTAACTTACCCAACGAAGAGTAACGTTACAGTAGTTAACTACAAGTCCCAGCCCTGCTGTGTATCAGAGCCCATCAGCAAGTGGAGCGCGATTATGTGACCACTGCAGTCCGATTCCTCAAATCATTTTTAAAGATTAAAATTTGTAATATTCCTCAGCTAGATAAAGTGTGAAATGCTGTGAAATTTATGTGTTTAAAACCCTAGCATTCTCTAACACACACCTTATTCAGGGAATATGGTAAGCTGCTTCCCGTCCTGTAGTTATCAAGAGTGAACTACAGATCTTACTTCGAGTTAGAGCTCTTGCAGCAGGCTATAACAATTAGGCTATAACAATTAGGACTATGCCGCCGGCACTAGGACCACACGGTGAAGACTTCTGCCAGCAATACCAGCGGGGGACCGCCCCCGACGCCGGCCACGCCCTGACATCAGTCAGGGTACAAGAAGGGGCGGACCCAGCTCCACCCCAGTTCTTTCCCGCCGCGTACCATGCACGTGAAGCTAGCTGCTGCCTGCGATTCTCAGCATGAAAAGACTTTCTCCAAGCAAGTTTTCGATGGTTTTCTCCATTTTTTCCTCCTCCACGGCCAACGTCCTGTGCCGCTGCCGTTGTTCGCTCGGATTTTCCCACATTTTGGTGTCTTTGCCTCGGCGTTTGTCGCCGTTGGTACGGCGATCAGTCCTTTTTCTTCCGCTGGTTCGATGTCTTCCGGGTGTCTGTCTCCCGAACACCTTAATGAGTGCGAGAAGCGCCGGCAAATTCCAGCTAAGGACGGACACTGGTGGTGCGTTTTCTGCCTCGGCCCTGACCACGACATCGCGAATTGCGCCGACTGCCAGGCTTTTGCGAGCCGGACCTGCATCCAACGCCTGAAGGCCTACCTCTTGGAAAAGAAGATGGACCTGCACTCATCTGAAGGGAAGAAAAAGGAAAGGAAAAGCATAGCAAAGAGCGTAGTTGGTCCCGGTACCGGTCCCGGTCTCGGTCCCACTCGCGGTCACGACCTTCCCCGAAAAAGGCCCGTCCTTCGGGCTCGGGTGAGTCGCCTCGATCGTCTCAGGCTAAGGCCGGCCCGTCGGGGGAGCAGCCGGCCAAGCCGAAGGTGACTCTGCTCAGAGTCATCACCAAGTCCGTGGGGTACCTGCCTCGCCCTACTGAACATGCGCACTGGCGCCGCTGCTAAAGGCGATCTCGGAGGTTAAGGACTCTCCGGTGCCTCTGGCCACCCCTGCCGCCTGTCCTTACACCAAAGCCAGTCAAAGGGCTAAGGACCTGGGTTGGTCATTGTACCACCGACGTCCCCGTCACCCAAGTCCTCCTCCCCCCTGGGCTCTCTGGAGAACTCTCCTTCGCGTCCCGCCGCTCCAGAGACTCCTTTCCCGCAGCGGGCGGGTGAGATCTTCTCCCAGGACAAGCTCAAACAGCTCTTCTCGTTTTGGTGGGGGCAGGTTCACAAGCGAACCTCTCCATCACTGGCCCAGACACCGGTACTGGATCCTGCGGGTGAACTGCAGCAGCCAGAGGGCGAGGCCTCACCGCTGAGGACCTCGAGCGTCCTTCTCACCTTCTTCCAGGGCTGCTCCCGCCTCGATCCAAGACCACCAATGTCGCCTATGTTTCAGTGACCGACGCCGGTCCTGGTCTCATGCTAGGAGCCCTTCTCGCTTGTGCGGGAGCGCCAGACGTCGGTCATTGCTCCATCGCCGGTCTAGGGACCGGAGTCGGTCTTTGGACCGTCGTCGGTCCCCTGCACACCGACGTCAGCGTAGGCATGGTCATGGGGTAGGGTCAGACTATTCTAAGTCGGATAGTCAATCCTCCTCTTCATCATCATCCTCTTCGTCTTCCCTCAGCCTCAAGCGCTCCCCTGAGGAGAAAGACCTGCCTCGCTCACCTCCGGACAATTCTACCTTTATGGATGTCATGAGGCATATCCAGGCTTCCAATGAGTGGGACACGGAAGACCTGGATCCAGAACACCGGAGATTGGCCAAATACCTGAGGCAGAAGGAACCAAAGCCTTTGATCATTCCTCCTTTGGTGGATACTTTCCATGACTTCACTAGATCCACCTGGGTGCATCCAGCCTCCATCCCGGCGGTTCCCAAAAAGTCGGATAGGCTCTATAAGGCTCCGAGGGCTGAACCTTTTTTGGCAGAACACCCTCAGGCAGATTCAACTGTGATCACGGCTGCTCATGATAAGTCTTGACAGCCGAGGCACCTCAGCTCCCAGCTTCCCGATTTGGAGTTCCGTTACCTGGATCAGGTGGGCAAGAAGGTTTACGCTGCTTCCACCTGTTCCATTCTGCTCCTGATTTCTCACGCGATATGGTGCAGTACCAGAATGCGCTAGAGAATGGGGTCTTGAGCTGACACAGGCCATGCCAGACTCTGACAAGAAGACTGGGCTCTGGCCCTTGCAGCAGTTGGGTCAGACGAGGGCTCATGTTCCTGAGAGCCCCGTGATGACACTGCAGATACGCAGCCAGGCGGCCTCTGGAGTTTGTCTTCGTGCCATGCCTGGTTGAGGCTGGCTTTCACCAGGATCTGCAGTCCGTATCTGGGACCTGCCGCCCGGGTGCCGCTTTTTTGGGCAGGAGACGGAGGCCTTGATCTCCCGCCTCCAAGAATCGGTAAGTCGATCTGGTCGGTCCGCCAGATGTACCATGCACCAGCGATGCCCCCAACGCCGTCTGCTTTTTCGCAAGTCCTCCGGCAGTCAGGCTTCAGCCCGAGGATCCCAGCAAGGGCAGAGAGGTAGCTTCCACAGAAGATCCGGAAACCAGCAGTCTGATGGATCTTCTGCCCGTGGGCCGAAGTCCTCCCAGGCCTCTCTCCCTACCCCCAGTTTTGCCCAATGACTCCCCTCCGCCCCCCTTCTGTGGTCAGACATCCAGGGGGAGCCGGTTGGGGGCCGCTTCTCCCTTCATCTCGAAGGGTGGAGCTCTATTACCACAGATCAATGGGTCTTGGACATTATTCGGAGAGGACACACATTGGAGTTCATAGAGTTTCCTCCACATACTCCAACAAAGCTCTCCCATTATCCTCCTTCTCACATCCTACTATTAGAAGGAGAAATTCAGGCCCTCCTGCAAAAGAGAGCAATAGAGAGAGTTCCCAGAGAGCAGCGGGGTCAGGGGTTCTACTCCCACTTTTTTCTGGTCCCAAAAAAGACAGGGGACCTTCGTCCCATTCTGGATCTCAGTCCATTAAATCTCTTTATAGAGTACAAAAAGTTCAGGATGGTGACTCTTCAGGGTCTCCTCCTCTGCTGCACCAAGGGATTGGTTCTGTTCTCTCGACATGCAAGATGCATATGCATATCGGGTCTTTCCTCCCACAGGAAGTTTTTGAGGTTCCACTTCCAGGGGAACATTTAGTTTCAGTCTTCTGCTCGCCTCTCTTCGCCTCCGCGAGTCTTCACTAAATACCTAGCAGTGGTGGCTGCGGCTCTGAGGCGATTGGGGCATTATGTATTCCCTTACCTCGACGACTGGCTTCTCATGGCCCCGTCAAGGGACGGCCTCTTACGCTCTCTCGGAGACACCTATACTCTATTCCGAGAGCTGGGGATCACCCTGAACTTAAAAAAGTTGTCCCCAGAGCCCAGCCAAAAGCTCGCCTTCATAGACGTGATCCTAGACTCAATCCAGGGCATGGCTTTTCTCCCACAGGACAGGGGGATTCGCCTGCGAACTTTGGCAGAACGGATATCCATAGCACTTCGAGTTCCGGCCCGGAACTTCCTCAGTCTATTGGGGCATATGGCTGCAGCCATTCCAGTAACACCTTTGGCCCGCCTCCACGTGAGAATCCCACAATGGATGCTCAGAGTGCAGTGGGATCAATGCTACGATGACCTAGATGCTTTAGTCAGGATCTCGGAGCCAGTCAGGAGAACATTGCTTTGGTGGTTAGACCCCAGCAATCTAGAGAAAGGGGTCAGCTTTCATCCGGAGCCTCCAGGTCAGACTCTAACGACAGACGCCTCGGACCGGGGTTGGGGGTCTCACCTGGGTGTTCATCAAACACAGGGTGTTTGGTCTCCTGAAGAACGGTCCCTCCACATCAATGTATTGGAAATGCGAGAGGTCCTCTACGCTCTTCAAGCGTTTCGAGACGACCTAGTACCCGGCTCTTTTCTAGTTCAGACGGACAACGTGTTGGTCATCTTTTATATCAACAAGCAAGGAGGCACCCATTCCTATCCTCTTTGCCGGGAGGCGATGAGAGTCTGGTACTGGGCACTGGAATGGGGCATTCTTCTGTCGGCCATGCACGCGCCAGGCGTCCTAAACAAGCTGGCCGACAACCTCAGCAGGTCGTGGGCCAGGACGCACAAGTGGGAATTGTTACAATCCGTAGCGGATCAGCTCTTCGGAAGGTGGGGCCTTCCCGAGCTGGATCTCTTTGCGTCACCATGCAATGCCAAACTGCCACTGTTCTGCTCGAGAGAGCACGCGCCTGGCGTTTTTTGGCCAGACATGTTATCCCTTTGCTGGGCAGGGAGGTTTCTTTATGCCTTTCCGCCCTTCCCTCTCATTCAGAGGGTCCTGCTCAAACTACAGGCAGAGGGGGCACAAATGATCCTTGTGGCCCCCAATTGGCCTCTACAGATTTGGTTCCCACTCCTGCAGCGGTTGTGCCAGGAACCTCCAATCCCGTTGCCCATTTGCTCGCAACTGCTGTCCCAGGACCAGGGGTCTCTGGTTCACCCGGATCTCAGATCCCTGCACCTTCATGCTTGGCTCCTCCAGACATAGCTAGGAACAGATACGGGGTTTCCCTGGAAGTGGCTGAGGTCTTAGCGTCCACAAGAAAGCCCTCTACTCGCTCCACTTACGCTTTGAAGTGAAGCGCTTCTGTCTCTGGGCCTTGCCACAGCATTTAGATCCTGTCACCTGCTCTGTGGACTCCACTTTGCAGTATCTCCTCTCCTTGTACGAGAAAGGCCTGAGCTATTCCTCTATCAAGGTGCACATGTGAGCAATTTCAGCCTATCATGCTCTCGTGAGAGAGAGAGAGCACTGGCACAGTTAGACGTAGCCCACACCTTCCTTAGGGGAATTCTACACATGAGACCTCCCATTAGGGACCCTGTCCTACCCTGGGACCTCCTTTTTATGTTGGAGAAACTCACCCTCCCTCCTTTTGAGCCCGCAGCGAGTTGTGAGCTGCGATACCTGTCTTGGAAAGTTTGTTTTCTGGTTGCTGTTACTTCCGCTCGAAGAGTTTCCGAGCTTCAGGCTCTAATGTGTAAAGAGCCCTATTTGGTTTTTCATAGGAACAGAGTTTCCCTCAGAACTAATCCTAAGTTTCTTCCCAAAGTGGTCTCGGAGTTGACCCTCAACCAGTCTGTTGATCTTCCAGTTTATTTTCCTTCCCCTTCCAATAGAGGGGAGGCTCTCCTCCACACATTGGATGTCAACAGGTCCCTGAGGTATTACCTCAACAGAACGGTTCAGCACCATAAATCGGAGCAACTCTTTGTGGCTTTTGCACCACATCGCTTGGGTCAACCAGTGTCCAAGCAGACTGTCTCCAAATGGATAGTCCGTTGTGTTTCGTTTTGCTAAGAGCATCACAATAAACCCCTGCCGGGTCCGGTTGGGGTCACTCCACCAGGGGAGTGTCAGCTTCTTTTGCCGCGATGCGGAATGTCGCCATTCAGGACATCTGTGCGTCCGCGACCTGGAATTCGGTGCATACCTTTATCAAGCATTACAGCTTGGATATCGTCTGCAGACGCCGTGCTGGCTTCGGCCTAGCAGTTTTGCAAGGACTCTTGTCCTGAGGGCCTCTGGAGTCAGCATATTCCTCCTCCCAGGGTCGGCTACCTCTTTGTTATGGGACTGCTTGGGATTCAGTCCTAATTGTTATAGCCTGCTGCAAGAGCTCTAACTCGAAGTAAGATAGTACAGTTATGTAAGAACTTACCGTAACAGTAGATCTTTGAGAGGAGCTCTTGCAGCAGTCACTGCTTCCCTCCCGCCTTCCCCCTCGGACTGTGCAGGTCTGTTTCTTTCCTTTCTCGATGGTAGGCTTTGCCTCCTTCTCTTGTCAGGCCTTCTGCTGGGTACTGGCGGGAGAAATGAGGTGGAGCTGGGTCCGCCCCTTCTTGTACCCTGGCCGGCGTCGGGGGCGGTCCTCCGCTGGTATTGCTGGCAGAAGTCTTCACCGTGTGGTCCTAGTGCCTGCGGCATAGTCCTGATTGTTATAGCCTGCTGCAAGAGCTCCTCTCGAAGATCTACTGTTACAGTAAGTTCTTGCGTAACTGTGCTTGAGTTGAGTCCTTATTCCAGTTCATTAGGTAGCTTGCAGCTGTAGCCTCATTAACATGAATGTTATTTTAAAATGACAACACGGTTTAATTAGTACATGTTTGGACACTTGTTGTTGTGACTAGTTGTCCTTATTTCGACGCATACAATCCGCCCTTTGTTGCAAGCGAGTACATTTAATTTCGACTTTTTGACTGGCCTTTTAGACCGCGCGACCAGTAGTCCACGACATTTAGTCCTCGACGATTTGTCTGGCTGCAATTTGTCCGCTCATGTCGTATTGATTCCCAAATCATTTAGGTAGTAGAGCCTTTCTTTTAATTGTTCGTAAGAATCTGACAGTTAAATAGAATGTAACAGTGGACAATGGTTTGAAACTGAGTGTGTGCCTACTCAGAATGTAGGCTTTAACCATTTCATCTCTGGGGCAGTACAACACGGTCTTACTGCATATGTCAGAATACATTAGGACTCCTTTAGAAAAAACATTACTGTGGTCATTTTTTCTTCTGCTCTCTGTTGGTATCCAGACTTGTCATCCACCTTCCCCAGGGTTAACTGGTTCAGCTTCAGTCCCCCATGGATTATCACTTTTGGGCAGGGCTGTCCTCCCACCTTTCCCTCCCTCAATAATGTATCCAGTTGTCTCCTTACCATAGCCTGATTGGTGGCGCAGGACCTGCAGTGCCAGAGAAGAGTCATCCTACACTGCAGGGTTTTCAGTCTTAGTTTTCCTCCCTCCCTCTCCTCAGATGTCCTGCATAGGCCCATTGGCCTTGCATACTTGGTGTCCTTGAGAGGGAAGTTTCCCAGCCAACCACAAGGAGTCGCCTGAGTAGCAGAACAGGACATTTCCCCCCACCCCCACCACACCAAGCTAGACTTGATACTGGTCAGCAGCACCACCGCACAGCAGCACATATTGCTGTCCACTGGGCCATCGGGCAGTCCATATAAGTTTACATAGATACATAGATGTTGACTGCAGATAAGGGTCTACGGCCCACCTAGTCTGCCCATGCGTACACATACTTTTGCTTCTTCAAGCTTCTCTAGAACTAGGTTGTCCTCTTCCCCTGACTACTAGGATCCCCTGATGCCTATCCCATGCATTCTTAAATCCTGTAATCGTTTCTGCCCCCACCGCCTCCTCCAGCAGGGTGTTCCATTTGTCCACCGCCCTCTCCGTGAAGAAATTCTTCCTCACGTTCCCTCTGGACCTCCCTCTTGAACTAATTTTACCATTTCCAAGGATATGTATCCCTGCATTTTGTAAACTGTGTCCCTGAATGTTGTGATCCCTCTGTTCACTATATGTGGGCATTAGGCATAGTTTCTCGGACACCACCCTCTCCGTATAGAAATGCTTCCTTACATCATTTCTGAATTCCCCCTTCCCCAGCAATCAATTTTAGGCTGTGCCCCCAGTGGTGCTGTTGTCATTCATTTTAAAGACACCCTCCCTTTTCACTCTGTTAATTCCCTTCATGTACTTGAAGGTCTCTATCATATCACCCCTCTGCCTCCTCTCTTCCAGGATGTACATCCCCAGGGCTCCCAGCCTCTCCTCACAGGACCTATCCTGTAACCCCTCAATCATCTTGGTTGCTCTCCTCTGAACCCCCTCCAGCATGCTGATGTCCTTGTTAAGGTAAGTGTGCCTTACCTAATGTCTAAATGTGGTCTCGCCAGTGACCTGTACAATGGTAAAATAACCTCGCTCTGCCTACTACTGAATCCCCTTGCAATACACCCCAGCATTCTGTTAGCCTTCACCACTGACTTTTTACACTGAGTGGTGTGTTTCAGGTCACTTGTGGTCACTACCCCTAGATCCTTTTTCTCTTCGGAAGCAGTTACCTGAACCCCTCCAATGTAATACTCTGTCCTAGGGTTCTTGGCCCCTGTGTGCATTACTTTGCACTTTTTGGCATTGAAACCAAGTTGCCAGCTTCCTGACCATCTCTCTCTAGTCTGGCGAGGTCCTCCCTCATGTCCTGTATCTCCTCCTTGGTGTCCACTCTGTCACAGAGTTTGGTGTCATCCACAAACAGGCAAATTTTGCCTTCAGTGCCTTCCCTGATGTCACTTATGAAGACACTGAACAACACTGGCCCCAGCACTAATCCCTGTAGGACCTTGCTGGTGACCTCCATAGTGCTGGAGAACTCACCCCAACCACTTCTTTCTGTGTTCTACCACTCAGCCTGTTTTCAACCTATCGTACCATAGTCTTCCCCACTCCTAGATCCCTCCGTTTCATTATTTTATTTTATTTAAAGTGTCAGTGGCTCAGTAGGTAGCACGCTCGCCTCTGAGGCCAGGAGATCAGAGGGCCGTGGGTTCAGTTCCCACATCTGGCACCTGGGTTAATATCCCAGTACTGATACTGTAGTGCAGCATGAGAGGGGGTGCTGCACTTCTGAGGTGCCGTCTTTCGGATGAGATGTTAAAACTGAGGTCCCATCTGCCCGGATTGGTGGTAGTTCAAGTGGATGTTAAAGATCCCATGCAACTTATCGAAAAGAGCAGGGGAATTTCCCCGGTGTCCTGGCCAAATTTCCCTCATTCACTAAAAAAATACCACCAACAGCTTAATCTGGTTCAAGGTCAGTTGACATTCATCTGTATCCCCCTCCCCCGGGTCGTGCCTGAAAATAGGCAGGATTTGTTTAGTGCACTTACCCGGTCAACAAAAACTAAATCAATAAATAAATAAAAATGATCAACCTTTGTGTGATATAGAATCGAAGGCCTTGCTGAAGTCTAGGCATATGATGTCGACCGCCTGCCCTTTGTCCACTGCCCTCATGACCCAATCACAGAACTTGATCAGGTTCATTTGACACAATCTGCCTGCCACAAACCTGTGCTGTCTTTCATCCTGTAGACCATTCTCCTCTAAGTACCTCACCACCCTTTCCCTACAGGGAAGAAACAACTCTAGTGGGGACTCTGTTGTTAGAGGGTAGAATCGGGGAGGCGGAGGGGAAGGAGGTAAGGTGCCTGCCCGGCACCATGGCTTGGAGGGAGGGGAAACGAATCCTCAGGATCATGGGAGCAGCTGCAAGGGGGAGTGAGCTGGATGTCATTATCCACCTAGGGACAAATGACCTGGCTGAGAATGGAATCGGAGCAGTGCAGTAGGAGTTTGTGGAGTTGGGGAGGGGCCTTAGACAAGTAGCATGCACAGTAACTTTCTTGGAAGTGCTATATGTCTATGGTATGGATGAAGCTAGGGTACTCCGCACCATGAGATTCAATGACAGGTTGAAAAACTGGTGCAGAGCTCAGGGATTTGGCTTCATTGGGGACTGGGGCTCCACCTGTAGGGATGCGGGCCTATACTGGCGCGATGGTCTGCATCTATCCAGGAGGGGAACCAGGATCCTAGGTGATAGTTTACATGCTTGCCAATGAAGCATTTAAACCCAGCCAAAGGGGAGATACTGAAAAGGAGAAGGAATCTAGGCCCCAAAAAAAATCAGGGTAGTTAGTGAGGTAAACACCAAGATAGAGCAGTCGATAGGGAGAAGGGCAGGGGTAAATGGAGAAAAAGACAAAGGCAGTAAGGACAGGGATGGGGCAGAAAGAAATAAAACCATTAAAAAAATGGAGGGTAATGAGTACCAGTGCCTGTAGTCTAGGTAAAAAGCTCCCTGAAATGGTGGCCTTGATGGAAGAGGGATGCCTGGACATTGTGGCAGTCACAGAAACATGATACACAGAGAACCATGACTTGGATGTCAATATACCAGGGTACACAATCTACAGGAGGGACAGGGAGGGAAGAAGAGAAGGAGGATGAGTAGCTCTCCTATGTAAGGCAAGGGATCAAAGCAACAGAACTAAAGGGTAAACGGAGAGGAGAGGCGGCACTGTGGGTCACCCTGGAGACTGGAAATGGCACCACAGTCCGCACAGGGGTTGTATACAGACTCCCGTCTCAGGGGAGGACAAGGAAATGATAGAAGGCATTCTTGGGATGGCAGCGAAAGGTGAGATATTGCTGATGGGGGACCTGAATATGCCAGATGTTAACTGGAGCACCTTTGCTGCAGCCACATCCAAGAGCAGGGTCATTCTCAATACCCTACAGAGAGGGAACATGCCTCAGACAGCTAGTTTTGGAACCCACTTGGGAGGGAGCAGTCTTAGACCTGGTACTCTCAAATGGGGACAGAGAGAGGATCCCTGATCTTGAAGTGTGTAGCCATTGGGGGGGGGGGGTCCACCAAACAGTGTGGTGCACGATAAACTTAGCTGTAGAGTCGAGCCATACAAAAGTGAAGGTACTGGACTTCAGGAGGGCTGATTTTGTCAAAATGGGAGAGTGCCTCAGAAAAGCACTAGCAAACAGGCAAGAACGTAGGGTGGAGCAACAATGGGGAAACGTCAAAACCACCATCACAGAGACAACAAGCCTTTGTGTGAAGCTAATAAACAAATCAAAATGAAAGAAAAAAAAACACTGTGGTTCTCAAAAGAAGTGGCGGGGAAGGTTAGGGAGAAAAAGATAGCATTCAGGAAGTATACGGAAATGCAGAAGTAGCAGGACAGAGAACTGTACCAGTTAAAGCAGAAGGAAGTGGGGAAGGCAGTCAGAATAGCAAAGGCCCAAACTGTGCAAAAGATAGCCAACTCGGTTAAGGGGGATAAAGCCTTTTATAGGTACATTAGGGAGTAAAGAAAAACTAAGGCAGGGATCCTGAGGCTGAATAAAGAGGAAGGTGGTTGGGCTGAGAGCGACAGTGAAAAAGCAGGGATACTGAATGAATACTTCTGCTCAGTATTTACAGTGGAAGAGCAGGGGGAGATGCCTAATTGAGTCAATAGAAGCACTCTGGATAGGGGGGTTGATATTAGTCCTTTCACAGAAGAAAAGGTTCTGAAAGAACTCTTAAAACTGAAGGTGGGTGAAGCAGAGGGACCTGATAGGATTCACCCCAGAATTCTAAAAGAACTAAGGGAAAAACTAGTCACACCACTAACTACCTTTTTAATAAATCATGGGAGGATGGTGTGGTACCTGAGGACTAGAGGAGGGCGGATGTGATTCCCCTTCACAAAAGTGGGAGCAAGACAGAGACAGGAGACTGCAGACCTGTCAGTTTAACCTCGGTGGTAGGGAAAATGATGGAATCATTTCTGAAGGAAAGAATTGCGGAGCACCTAGAGGCTAGAGGCCAGTGGGGCACAGGATCCAAGGCAGCATGGATTCACAGCAGGACGGTCATGTCAGACGAATCTCATAGATTTCTTTGACTGGGCGACCAAAGTAGTAGACCAGGGAGGGGCTGTGGACATGGCCTATCTAGACTTTAGCAAGGCATTTGACACAGTCCCACACAAAAGATTAATAAACAAATTAGCCAGCCTGGGAGTGGGTCCCAGGGTGCTAGCCTGGGTGAAACACTGGCTGGACAGCAGGACACAGAGGGTAATAGTAAATGTAGTCCACAGTGAAGAAAGGGGGATTACTAGTGGGTGCCACAGGGTTCAGTACTGGGGCCGATCCTTTTTAATGTCTTTATAAGTGACATTGCAGAGGGACTGGAAGGAAAAGTATGTCTTTTTGCAGATGACACAAAGATCTGCAACAGGATTGATTCGCAAGGTGGGGTGGAAAGAATGAAAAGGGAATTGTCAAGGTTGGAGGAATGGTCTAATGTATGGCAGCTTAGATTCAACACAAAAGTGCAAAATAATGCACTTGGGAAACAAAAACCTAGGGGAAGAGTACACAATGGGGGTGAGATACTGACCACAACAAAAATGGAAAGGGACCTGGGGGGGTAGTCATATCAGATGAACTAAAGGTGGGCCAGCAATGTGAGAAGGCGGTAAGGAGGGCTGGGTTGATACTGGGATGCACAGGGAGAGGCATCACCAGTAGAAAACAGGAAGTTGTTGGTCCTCTATACAGACAGTTGATAAGATCACATTTGGAGTACTGTGTACAGTTCTGGAGACCCCATCTCCGCAAAGACATAAACAGGATGGAGGCTGTCCAGAGGAGGGCAACCAAAATGGCGCAGGGTCTGCACCAGAAGACATCTGAAGAAAGACTCGAGGAGCTTTAGATGTATAGCCTCAAGGAAAGGAAAGAGAGGGGGTCATGATAGAAATTTTCAAATACCTGAAGGCAACCAACAAAGTCCATGAGGGTAGCATCTTTCAGAAAAAGAGATGTGCAAGAACAAGGGGTCACAATTTGAAGATAGAGGGGGGACGACTCAGAGGTAATGTGAGGAAGTATTTCTTCCCAGAGAGGCTTGTAGATGCATGGAACAGGATGTAGGCTGTTGGTTAACTAGGATTTGCAGCTTATCCGTTAGGTAGGGAAATGGGCAGACTAGGTGGGCCAAGCGGTCCTTATCTGCCATCAGATTCTATGTTTCTGTTTCCTTCAGTAGGAGCTCCATGAGTTTACATACTATCGAGGTCAGGCTGACTGGCCTATGGTTACCTGGGTCATCCTTGGGTCCACTCTTGTGGAGTGGCACCACTCGTGCCATTCTCCACTCCAGTGGCACCACTCCCCACTCCAGAGCTCTGTTGAAGAGAACAGTCAGTGGCCTCACCAGATCCTCCACTAACTCTTTCAGTACCCTAGGGGGTATTTTGTCTGGCCCTGTGGATTTTTCCACCCTCAGGGCCATCAGCCCCTCTCTCACTGTTTCAATCCTAAGTACCACTGCACACACACACACATGCACACGCACACCCGTTCCCTAACTCCCTTCTCCCTGCCTATGGCTCCAGTCCATCCTTTTCCATTACTGAGACGGTGCAGAAGTATTTAATACCTCTGCTTTGCTCCTGTCTTCATCAACCCATCCATCCCCTCTTTCCCCAACCTAACAGTGCCGTCCTTCTTGTCCCTTCTTTCACTTATGTAGCTAAAGAAGGCCTTCTCCCCATTCTTTATTCCTTCGCCTGTTTGAAGCTGTTTCTATGCCTTTGCCTGCTGCACCTCCTTTCTTGCCACCTTAGCTAGCTTGCTAGATGTCGGGGGAGAGAGTGAGGGGTGATATGATAAAGAATCAAGCCCCCCCCCTTCCCGGACTGGCTGAGCTCCTCAAATCGGCTGCCTCTTCTTCTTACTCCCTTAGGTCATTGGGCCCTGCTGTTCTCAAAGTTCCTGCCACTTGAACACAAATGGGAGTCAGGGATTTTGCTTCATGTGCCCCCAGAGTATGGAATTCCTTTCCCACCCAGGTCTGCTCCTTCCCCCTCCCACTCATGCCTTCGGAGCTCTCTGTGGAATTACTTGAAGCTCTCCTCTGCGTGTGGTTGTCCAAACCGCCATAAGTAACCTTGGTACCCTGCACTGGACTTGCATGTCCTTCTTTTGGTACCCTTGTGCAAGTCCTGCTGATGCATCCTGCCTGCTTGGGTTCTGCTCTGTGTATCTCTGTTCCAGGCGATACTTTGACTGCAGCTCTGCCTTTGGGGCTCTGAGCTGTATAGAATTGTATAATACACTGTTTATAGCCTTGGTGACTCTATGTACTGTATATATTCTTTGTTCCTATTCTAACTGTGTTTCGTGACTGCTTGTGTTATGTTCATCTGGTTCTACCTGCTTCTGTGTAATGCCTAACTTGTATCATGTTGTCCTCTGTATGAACTTGTATTTCATTGTGCTCTCCCGGGTCAGACCTGAAAATAGGCAAATGTCTTGTTTAGTATACTTACCTGGTCAACAAAAGTTAAATAAATAAATATATTAACTCCTCACTACTTGAAGTGCTGAAGTGCATGCTTTCCATTGTTTAAACTTGATACAAATGCCAGGATCAGTTTACACTGAACTGCTAAAACAAAGAACAGCCACCGGGGACACAATCAAAGGCTTACAGGAGGGAATTTAAAAAAAGACAGGAAACATTTTTTTTCATTGAAAGGGTGGTAGACACATGGAACAGTCTACCTAGCACTGTAGTTAATTTGGAGACCATAAGATAGTTTCAAGGCACAGTGGTCATTTTAAGGGGATTATTTGCAAAAGGGGTGCAATTGGAGGTGGAGTAAGGATGGCTAACAATAGGGGCTTTTATACTACCGAACCTGCACCAGTGCCAGTGGTGCAGATGGGTTGCACTGGTGCAGATCCAAAAGTATAAAGAGCTGCTGGAGCCTTGCAAGCCACTCTGTTGCAGCACAAAACATTCCATGTTTGGTTGGGAACATGGAACGGAATGCAGGTGTGGTTTGTAAGCATGTAAAAACGATGCTTCGCCTGTACCGGTGCCATTCCCATTCAGTAACTCCTCAGCCAGATATGCCCCCAAAACACAGGAGGGCCACCAGGAACACTGCACAGCCGCAGTGTGTAAAAGAAAAGGGTGGCAGTGCAATTGGAGCCGAGCAAGCTGATTCAGATGGCAGCGCTCCAGGAAAGCTAAAACATAAGAGTGCCTAATGGGTAATGGGAGGAAGGGACTTCTGACAGACCCAGTGGACTTACTGTTTTTTTTTTTTTCTGTCCTTACTTTCTTTAGAACATCCTGTTTATTGCTATTTCCCCTATATACTCCCCTCAACCCTCTGCATCTAGCTGCTTGAACTTCTAACGTAGACATAGACCACAAAACTAGTTGCTCCCCAGGTGTGATGAGTAGAGCAGGATGAGTCAAATTAGGTAGGCAGTTGGTTAGTGACCACTAAGAAAATGACTTTGGCTAGCCGGCCCGGTGGCACTGAGGGTTGAGGCGCTGGATGCCACACCTCGCACCACGCCACGACCCGAGTTCGGAAATTATCCTGAGTCGGGGGGGGGGGGGGCCATTGGATTGAGCGGCCGCATGGCAGCTGTCCTGTCCCGGGTGTGGACTCGGTCACACGCGCTGCAGGGCTACCCCTGGGTGGAGGCCCGAGGGTAGTGCACACGGGAATGGTAGACTAGGGAGGGTGTCATGGGTCGCTGCCTCCACGTGCACCCAAGCAGCAGTGGCAAGGGGAGAGGAGAAAAATGGAGCGGGCAGGCTCCATGATGGCCCCACAGTACATGCCCCCCTCCCCCCATGTCTGGTTGTTAGTCTTTGGGGAGGAGGGTCGACGTCCTTCCTTCGGCCCTGTCATGGGGGGGGGTGGACCGTAGGGAATTACTGGGTTGGTCGAGTGTGGGACAATCTGGGCCGGAGAATGGACCTCTCCAAGGGAGGGGCCAAGCTGCCTCCCAGCTCCGGACAAGGGGAAAAGTGTATATATAAAAAAAAATTACTTTGATTACCAGATTTTGAAAGTTATCCAGCCAATGGGCTACCTCACCATGAAGTGATTTCCCCCCCCCCCAAAAAAATGATAATCTCTAAAAATATTGATTTGGCTATCTGGAGTGAAGCACTGGCAGTGCTAGCAGTTTCAGGCTGCGGAGAGCATCCAGATCTGAAGCCTGCTGTGCTAGCACTCTGCCCTCCACTCCCTGCAACTGCTACAACATGCAGGAGCTGCCCCAAATAGCATTTCTCCATCTGGTTCCCTTCACAACCGTTTGTTCCTAGCAGCATTTGCTTTCTCAGCTTTATTTATTTGCTTTGTGTTTCTGTCTCATCACAGCATCAGCCCGTCAAACAACATGAAGTCCTGCTGTATTCAGACATAATGCAGTTAGCCCCAGCACTTGAACTGCCCCGGAGAGGAAAGAGTTAACTCTATGCAGAAGCATAGAACGTTGAGCTTGAGCTCGGTTTTCCAACCTCTGTCTGTGGTACTTCCTAGTGTAACCGTCAGATTCTTTACTCCGCCTAACAGTGAAATTGCTCCGGAGATTTCCTCTGCTCAGTTTGGTAAAAGTAAAGCGTTCGGTTTAAACCGTATAATTTTTTGTTATTTTCGGATTTCCAGCCTCTGTCTACGGTACAGGTAGTGTGTAGATAGGTAGTGACTGTGTTTTTATTTCTGTGAAAAAGTTGGAAATTGTTCTTTTCTTCAGTTTCTTTCTGGTCGGTTCGGTTTGGAACTGACCCATTCTGTTTATTTCTGGGATTAGAGTGGTGTTCCGGAACCGATCGGTTTCAAAAGAACCGTTTTTTTGGGGGGTTTTTTCGCCGGTTGTTTTAAAAAGCCCGTGACATGGTTTGTAACCGATCGGTTATTGTATTACCTGGGTTGAAAGCTGCAATAGGGTAATTTGTTAGGTTGGCCATGTCTGAGAAACCCAAGAAGAAAACCGGTCCCACTGAGTGTGGGGAGGCCTTTGCTAAGGCTGACCCCCACCTCATCTGTGCTTATTGTCTGGGGTTTGACCACCTCAAGTCAGACTGCCAAATCTGTAAAAACTTTCCTAAATCCACTCTAGACAAAAGACTGATTAGGCTGAAGGAAAGGGAGGCATAGAAGTCCGCAGATCCAGATGGCCAGCCCAGTTCGGTTGCGGCTGAACCTGAGGAGGTGCCTACTGACCTAGGCAATACCTCCTCAGGCAAAAGGAGAGCTGACCCCGAGGGTTGGTTCCATCAAAAAAGAAGTGTAAGTCTGCTGGTTCGGATCCGGTATTGCACTCTCCAACCGCGGATGAAATGGCCAAAGCGATTAGCATTGTTCAATCGCTTAGACCGTTCCGTTCAAAACTGCACCGCCGTTAGGCTGTTGCCGTCGGATCCGTCTCCTCCGGATTATGATCCAGACGCTTATTATGAGGAGTGGGAGGGAGACGAAGACTCTACTGATGACGATGACGACGACAGGCCCTCGTGTGTCTCTTCTCCCAGGCTGTCGGAGTCCCCTTCATATTTTTTTTTATTTTTTTTCCCTACAAAAAGGTGGCAGAAACCCTGCAGCTTCCCTTGGTTGAAGCTGCAGAGGAGGATGAAGAGCCTGATTTTGTGGAAATGATGGACATCCCAGAGTCCAAAAGACTGTCTATCCCTCTTCATAAATCCTTGGGGAAACAGAGACACAAAATTTTACAAACCCCTAATTCAGTACCTCCTGTGGATAAGAGAGTGGACAGGAAGTATTTGTTATCAGGCTCAGCTCTGGAGTTCCTTTATATTCATTGCAGCCATGTTGTGGTAGTGCAGGCTGCAGCCTGTGACAGGCTAAATTCTTTGGCTTCACCCCGGATAAGGACTCCAGGAAAGTGGATGCCATGGCCAAAAACAGTATTTGGCATCCTCTTTGGGACACAGGCAGGCTACTGATACGGCCTACACAGCCAGGTACCAGAAATCCAGATGGGATACGGTTCTGGAACTGGCTAAACAGGCCTCTTCCCAGCTAGCCAGGGAGCTGGAGGAGGTGGCTGCTGCTGGAATTGAGGCATCCAAAATGCAATTTCATGCTGCTGTGGACTCCAGTGATGTGGCATCTAGAGTCATGGCTACATCTGTGTCTCTGAGAAGACATGCTTGGCTCAGATTTACTAGCCTTTCACAGGATACCCAGACTAAGGCTATGGTTTTTCCTGTAGTAGGTAACTCTCTGTTTGGGGAGAAGACAGAGGCTTACATGAAGAAAATGGATGAATACAGGATCATGTATAGGAGTGCACAGGCCAAAGAAAGGCAAGCCACTTCGCACAAGCAGCAGTCTAGGGGCAGGGGCAGGCCCTTTCAAAGGCCTTTTTACCAAGCCCAGACCTCCTCTTCCTTCCCATAGAGGGGGTTCTTCAGATGGAGGGGCAGGAGGAGGATGAGCAGAGCTGCCCCCTCCTCCTCCTCTCAGTCTAAGGCTCTTGCCAAGCAGACACCCTGATGTGTCAGCCCGGGTCGACTCCCCATTTCCAGTAGGAGGCAGGCTGGCTTACTACTTCCAGACCTGGAAGTCTTTGACCTCAGACAAGTGGGTCCTGGAAGTAGTAAGCCAGGGACTGGCCCTCAGCTTCAAAAAATTTCCAAAAAAGAGGGCCAAGTCTTTTCCACCTGCATCACTCTCAGAAACGATTGCTCTAGAGGCAGAGGTTTCCTCTCTCCTAGCTCTCAGAGTTATAGAGAAGGTTCCTACTCAGTACAGGGGAAAAGAAATGCACTCCAGGTACTTCCTTACCCCAAATAAAACAGGGGAGTGGCGACCCATCCTAGACCGAAGGTATTTGAACAAACGCATTTCAAAGCCCAAAGTCAGAATGGTAATTCTGGGAATAATCCTTCCCTCTCTAAGGCCAGGGGTTTGGCTAGCATCTCTGGACTTCAAGGATGCCTATTTCCATATTCCTATCAGGTGCTCCCACAGAAAATACCTTGGGTTCAAGTTGCCTTCAGGCCATTACCAATTCAGAGCCATGCCATTCATCCTAACATCAGCTCCAAGGGTGTTCACAAAGTGCCTTGCAGTAGTGGTGGTTTACCTCAGAAGTATCACCATCTTCCCGTATCTGGATGACTGGCTCTTAGTAGGTCAGTCACCTTTACAGGTCAAGTCAGCTCTTCAAACTATCCAGGACCTACTCAGCTCCTTGGGGTTTCTTCTCAATCTTCCAAAGTCTGTCCTCAAACCAGTTCAACTTCTCGCCTTTATAGGCATAGAGTTGGACACTGTACAAGCAAAAGCCTTCCTTCCCCTGGCAAGGGTGAAGGCCCTAGTGGATCTCGCTTCCTCCTTGCGACCTCAGGTCTCCCGCCCAGCAAGACAGTTACTCCAGCTACTGGGCCACATGGCAGCTTCCACTGCAGTGGTGCAGGGAGCAAGGTTCCAGATGAGGAATATTTGGTCTCAAAAGGATTCGCTTATCAAACTGATCCCAGTGACTCAGACTCTGGTCCAAGCTCTCCAGTGGTGGCTGGACCAGGACAACTTCAGACAAGGGGTTCCATTTCTCCCTCAAGTCCCATCAGTAGTTCTAACTATGGATGCTTCTCTCCTAGGGTTGGGAGAACACCTGGGAGCCCTGACAGCTCAAGGGGTCAGGTCTCCACAAGAGTCTCTCCTTCATATCAATCTCCTGGAACTCAGTGCAGTTTTCGTAGCCCTGCAGAGCTTCTCGGATTAAGTCAAGGGCAAGGTGGTCCAAGTCGGGACAGACAACACCACCACAATGTGGTACATCAACAAACAGGGAGGCACTCGGTCCTCAGCCTTGTGCACAGAGGCCATGAAGCTGTGGTCTCTGGCCTATTCTCTTCAGACTTCTCTGGTAGCAGTTCACCTTCCAGGGAAGGACAACGTACTAGCAGATGCTCTGAGCAGAATTTCACAGGGACATCACGAATGGTCCCTGGATCCTCGCATCCTAAAGGTCATCTTCTCCAGGTGGGGCACTCTTGAGATAGATCTCTTTGCAGCACCGGACAATCATCAACTTCCTCTGTTTTGTTGCAGACTTGCAGTTCTGGGGACGGTTCCCCTGGATGCTCTCATTTTGGACTGGAAGGGCAGGTTTTGCTATGCCTTCCCTCTGCTGTTCAGAGTTCTGATCAAGATCAGGACTCAATCCTGCACAGTGATACTGGTGGCTCCAGATTGGGCCAGACAGCCATGGTATCTGTTCAGACAGCTGGTGAGACCCCATCTGGAGTACTGCGTGCAGTTGTGGAGACCCATTCTCCACAAAGACATAGGATGGAAGCTGTCCAGAGGAGGGCAACTAAAATGGTGCAGGGTCTGCGCCAGAAGACATATGAAGAGAGACTAAAGGAGTTTAATATGTATAGCCTCGAGGAAAGGAGGGAGAGGGGGGACATGATAGAAACTTTCAAGTACCACAAGGGAATCAACAAAGTCCAAGAGGGTAGCATCTTTCAAAAAAAGAGGTGTGCAAGAACAAGGGGTACAATTTGAAGATAGAGGGGGCGGCCTAGAGGTAATTTAGGAAGTATTTTTTCAGAGAGGGTTGTGGATGCATGGAACGGCCTTCTGGAGGAGGCTGTGGAGTCAAAAACAGTAGTTGAATTCAAGCATGCATGGGACAGTCATAAGGCAATTCTAGGGGGTTGGGGTAGGAAGAAGTAGGCTGCTGGTTAACTAGGATCTGCAGCTTATCCATTAGGTAGGGAAATGGGCAGACTGGGTGGGCCAAGCGGTCCTTATCTGCCGTCAAATTCTATGTTGCTATGTTTCTATGTATCCTCTACTGCTGTCCTTGTCAGTGTCACGTCGCCTGTCTTTGCCCAGGACATACAGTCTCCTGTCCTCCTCCCAGGGGGTGGATCTGGTACCCCGATCTCCAGTCTCTCAATCTCAAGGCCTGGCTCTTGAAGCGTTAGAATATGCAGCGCTACATCTCTCTCAGGGAGTTCTGGATATTCTGAAGGTCTCCAGGAAACCTTCCACTAGAAAAACTTACAACTCAAAATGGAAAAGGTTCAGTATTTGGTGCTGTCAGAAAGGCATCCTGCCTGATTCTGCAGGCATTTCCACAACCTTAGACTATCTAGTTCATCTGAATGGTCTAGGCCTTAGGCCTGCCACTCTGAAGGTTCATCTAGCAGCTGTCTCTGCACTCCTCTCAGCAGGGAAGGGCTCTTCCCTGGCATCTCATCCTGTCTTCAGAAAGTTTTTCAAGGGCCTGGTTCATATTAACCCTCCCTTTAGGGAGCCACTCTGCCTTGGGATCTTAATGTCTGCATTGCTCAGCTTATGCAGCCACCCTTTGAACCTCTGGCTCATCCAAATTGAAGTACTTGACCTGGAAAACTGTGTTCCTGGTAGCTATTACTTCTGCCAGGCGGATTAGTGAGTTATAGGCTCTGTCAGTTGAACCTGACTTCATCTCCTTCCATAGTGACAAAGTGGTCCTAAGAACCAATAGGAGGTTCTTGCCCAAAGTGGTATCGGATTTTCATCTGAACCAGTCTGTATCTCTGCCTGTGTTTTTCACTGATCGTTCTTCAGTTGAAAGAAGGTTACACAGTCTGGATGTTAAGAGGGCCCTTAGCTACTACATTGAGCATACTAAGGTACATAGAAAGGACTGTCTTCTTTTGTTTCTCACTTATGGTGAAGTGAGGAAAGGTAAGCCTGCCACTAAAAGAACTATTGCCAGGTGGATTGTTTCTTGTATACAGTTCTGTTATGACAAATTGGGTAGAACGCCCCCTTCAGGCTTGAGGGCTCATTCGACTAGCGGTACAGCTGATTCTCTAGCTGCGGCTAGAGATATACCTTTGTTAGAGATCTGTAAAGCAGCCACCTGGAAAACAGTACATACTTTTACCAAGCTTTACTCGCTGGACATCCAGGCTAGGAGTGATGCTAAGTTTGGCACAGCAGTACTGCAGAGCCTCTTCCCAAAGTAGGTTCTGCATTCCCTCCTCCATAGGGAACTGCTTGGTAGTCTGCATTATGTCTGAATACAGCAAGACTTCATGTTGTTTGAAGAAAAAATTACTCACCTTAGTAGTGTTTTCTTCTAATGAAGTCTTGCTCTATTCAGACCTCCTCCCCTCCCAGAACCTGGTTTTTGGGAAGTTGGCTAGCAGGTACAGTGTTGCACCTCAGGGGTGTACCTTGTAACCTCCCTCTTGGGTGGGGCTGATGTTGTTGTTATTTTTTCTGGTGTTTTATACTTAAATATTGTCACTACCTTTCCTTCTTGGGTTCTCGACTTGAGTCTTTTGGGCCCAAAAAGAATGTTCTGCCCTTTGGCTATATGTTGAACAATTACCATACTATAGTATGTTAGTGTGCTCATAAGAATCTGACTGTTACACTGGGAAGTACCACAGACAGAGGTTTGAAAACCGAGCTCGAGCTCAACGTTCTATGCTTCTGCATAGAGTTAACTCTTTCCTCTCCGGGGCAGTTCAAGTGCTGGGGTTAACTGCATTATGTCTGTATACAGCAAGACTCCATTAGAAGAAACAAACAACATTACTATGGTGAGTAATTTTTTTCTTCTGTCGGGCCTCCAGGCAGTCACCAAGCTCCGTCACCCCTATCTGCAGCCACTCTTCCATGTAGTCCAGTTTTCCTACCCTCCCGGCCCACCAGCTGCACTGTCACCTGTGGCCATCCAGGTGGCAGCACTGCGGCAGAGTGTGCTACCCTCCCTGACCGGAGGAGAGAATCCCCTAGGACGCTCAGTCCTCCTCCTCCTCCTCCTATCTGGCTGGCCTGTGATGTCTTAGGCTCATTTCCAAACTCGGTGAGTGGCTGGTGTTACGAGGAGCAGCCCTGCCACTGCATCACTGGGTTGTCTTTCTTTGGCTTATATATAGATATGTGTATTTTTTTTAATCTCTTACCCTGCTTTTCAGGCAATTTACACCGTCATTCTGACAGAAGTGTTTTTTTGTTGTTGTTTTTTCACATCTGTATTCGGCCGTCTGACCATTCTCCTCTCCTCCCCTTGGTGTGGACTGTGCCCTGTCAGCCTTGGTGATGCAGCTAACCTCCTGCGGAAGGAGCTAGCTCCCTGGCCATCCGCAGGGTTCGCTGTTTACCAAAACCTGCCTGCCAACCCTCCCTGGCTGAGGTACACTGCCCTCCAGCAGCTGCCTACAGCATGGCCTGCCTTCCAACATGATGACCCAAGTTCATTTTGGAACCCTCGACTGTAGCACAGTGCTTTTTTTGTTTTCTGTACTCGGTTCTGTTTTTCCACTTTTGGTCCTTCATGTCCCCAGCTTCGATGATGGTGTACCACGGCTACTCCCTTTTTTCATCTCGAGGATGAGTGGCTGCTTTCCCAACTGATGCCAGTGCCACTTCTTGGTTGACTGCTAGAGGTGCAAGTATGCCTGGGAGCCTAGCACCTCACCATTGCAACAGTCCCTGCCTTCAGCAGAGACCAAAAACACTTGTGCTGTGAGCCAAGGCTTGGTGGGGTGGTGCTTGGAAGGTAAGGGTAGGCAACCCAAAACAGACAGAACCAAGTAATCCAGCACTTGACCTGGCAAGATGAATCCAGGTCCAAGTCCAAAGCGCTATGATAAGCAAAAAGATTTATTTGATTTTAGAAGATCAGGGCAGAACAAAACAAAAGACAAAGCGCTAAACGTGCCCCAGCGCTTCGACTCACTCTTTTGTTTTGTTCTGCCTGTTGGTCCTATTTTCCTAAGGGATCAAATAAATCTTTTTTGCTTATCATAGCGTTTGGACTTGGACCTGGATTTATCTTGTTACGGGCTGTAAGTGTGCTGGATTACTTTGGTTCTGCCTGCCTTCAGCAGGCCTGAACATGGGATTGTAAGGTTCTGTTGAACCCTGGAACCTCACTCGGTAGCCAATATGCTACCATCACACCATTGTTTCTGCTGGTTTAGAATCTTAAAAACCTTGGGGTTTAAAATGTGTTTTTTTTTTTTTTGTTTGTTTTTTTTTTTTTAAATAAACTTTACTGATGGCCGCTCTGATGGCCCAGCAGCAATACAACACTATGCCATGCAGGCTATCAAAGTCTGGGAGAGTGCTTGCTTCACCGTATCAGGATGCAGATCAGATCGCAACAACTGCCACTTGGCATTTTTAGTGCTGTCGGGGAGGGAATGTGTTGGGCTCTAATGTCAAAGTGACTCCCACAGTGAACCAAGGGAGCTTGCTTCCTCCGCAAGACTTTGTTGCATGCAGCTGAGACCACCAAATGGACTATGCTCACACCAGTTGAGGAGACAGGAATCGGGCAGAAAGGGGGGGGGGGATGCTCATAACTGTCCATGTGATGGCCTGAGCTCCAAGGACTCCGTTAGGTCCTAGTACCAACTGACACTGGAGCCTAGTCCACAAAGTATACTGCCTTATGGGGGAGGGACGGCTCTCCCCTTGAAGCCCCTGACATAAAAGGGAGAACTGTGACAGAGTCACCGGAGTGGGCAGGGACATGGGGAGGATGGGGGTAACAGGTATGAACAGGGTATATCCCTGAGAACAGGATATATATCTGGCAAGTATGGCTGGGGAGAAAATTCCAAGATTTCCACCTTGAATTATCCCACGTTAAGTGTTCCTTATATCTAGGATTATATAGGGGTCTGTCTTCCCAAGATCAAGTGTATTGTGCAATGTAGTGTAATTAATTCAGTCATTACTTTGTACCCTGTAAACAGTATTTTTAATGCATCATTCCTTCTACCTGTATGTGATGTACTGTCTATTCAGTTTGTTATGCATGCAGTTAATCCTGTGTTGCCCCTGAAAAAGGGAGCCCTGGTTCCGGTGGGCTTACCAGATTATCAAAATGAAATAAATAAATGTGTGCATGTGTATACTGTGTAACAGTCATGGAATCAGTAAGGGGGAAGTACTTTACAAGTCAAACCACAAGTTCAATACATAGATGTTTTTCCCACTGTGTGCTTGCTTTCTCCACTGCGTAAATGGTCCTTCCAAGCACAGAAGAATGCACCATTTTGTGTGTTTTTCAGCTGGGTTTGGAGTCATCGATGCATCTTTGTGCACATCATACCAAGACAGACAAACCTGTGTAACCAACTCAAAAACACTGTGTAGAAGAGCTAATCGGCAGCTTATCTGGAGCACTGCATATATATTAGGCCTCCCACCCACCCAGCCATCTTTTGTGTTCCTGCAGGGTTATGTGTGGTTGGCTGTATTTGGCGAGCAGAGTGATGGAAGTCCTAACATCTGTAGCTTTGTGACAGAGTGCATATGCAGAATGTTGTATTCTTTGTCCATTATTTAAAGAGGGTCTATTTCCCTTCCTCCTTGCCAGATTTCCCAGATCTCACCACAGGTTGCACAGTGTCCACGACTGAAGGTCCTACGGCTGGAGGAGAATTGTCTTGAGCTCTCCAAGTTGCCACCGTGCATCTTGAGCGACTCCCAAGTGTCCTTGGTCGTTGTCCGAGGGAACCCTTCGGAATCAAGTCCCTCCGTGACCTGGAAGGTTACGACAAGGTCAGTGAAGTTTTCAATTTCCCCACTGTAGCGTCCATCGGTTTTGTTATATGGTGATCAGAATGCAGAGCTGTAAACCAGAAGACCCAGTTTGAATCTCACAACACCCCACATACTTGCTATTTGATCTTGAGCAACTCATTTAATTTCCCTGTGCTCCACCTCTCTCTCTAATCATTCTCTGCATTTTAAATTTATTTATTTGTAGATGCTGACCAGGAAAGGCACACTAAGCTGTGACAACATGTTTACAGGAGCATCTGGGGAAGGGATGGATTACTTGGACCCGTTTTATTGAAGGGGAATGTTGTCCATACCACCGAGAAACTCTCCTACTCTTGCTGATAGGGGTGCTGATTGTTTCCTGTTCTGTGAGTCTGGAGGTTGGAGAAAGAGGCAGCATGACTGCCCGGGTGGAGGCAGTCTTCCCTTCCCACCTGGAATGCTAAGGAGGTGCCCATCTCCGAGACATCTGTAGGGGGTACAGATAGGTTCTGAGGTCTTCCTGAGTATTGGATCATCTGCTGTCAGTGGAAACCTGCTGATAGCCCAGGTGTTCCAGAGGTTGCTGATACAACTGTTACAGAAGGTCCTAATGTTCACCAAGGACCAGGGGGTGTTCCAGATGGGACACATGAAATAGCAGATGTGGAGCTAGAAAAAGTTTACCTTATCAAGAGAGAGCATTTGTTTCTCCTCGTGGCTGAAGAGGAGAAGTTCAGAGCCCAGATATCCCAGGGACTAAATCAACATCTGCAGAGGAGACAGACACCGACTGAAGTGAAGAAATCCTTGGAGTTAAAGGGAAATATGGAGTCTGCACCAGATGTCAAAAAGTTTGTGAATGGAATGGAACGAAGGACTCAAGAAGGATGCCTGCATCAGACTGCTGACATGACAGGGCCTGATAGCCCTCCGACAGAACATTTGTTGTGGATTGATAAAGGTGTGGCTGTTCCTCTTTTGACATTTAAAGGATTGTCATTTTGCCACCAGATCAAAGAGTGAGGCCATCGGCAAAGGTAAGTGACACAGTTGGAATGCCATCCCAACATGTGGAGAAGAAATCTGATTCTGCATGCAGGTCAGTAGAAGAAGCTTTGTAACAGACTACCTGGGTGAGGGACACGGTCGGCTCACCATGGAGATCTCCAGGTGTGGTAAGTGCAAGGGACCTGGGAAAAGATTTGTCAGAGAGGGAAGGTGCAAATGCTCTGACAGAACAGCCAGGAAATGAGGGTCTTGCTACAAATAGAACATGTCCCACAGAAGATTGAGTTTTGCCATTTGAATCACATGTCTCAATCACGTTTCAGTTTTCCCAGGGATCGGACGCTAAACTGGTTATGCCACTGCGGGCATAGCAACAGTATTTGAGATCCCCCCCCCACAGCCTGACCAAGTACAACAAGAGAAGGTGTCGGCACTTGATTCTACTCAGACCGCTTTGTCCTCTGCCCTTCAGCCCCTGAAGCTCAGGCCCTCTTCCCAGACTTCGGGTCCTAAGCCAGGTGGCTCGACCAGTTCTTCGGGCAGTGGGTCTTTACCCGTTGTCTGACCAGCCATGGCATCCGCCAAGTTAGCCTCAGACTCCAGAGGTGACTCTGAGCAGCGCCGGGGGGCATACGCTCACTTCCCCCGGGAGACCTCTACCCTCCTCGGGACATAGTTCCCCCCCCCCCCAGCGGGCCTCTCTTAAGCCAACAACAACCACTGCTCCAGACCAGCGCCAGCACACACCCGTCCCTTCGATGCCAGCCTCCCCAGTGTCCCTTCTGATGACCCCTCAGCAGGAGTTGCCAGACCCTGGTGTGTCATGGCGAACAATAACGTTTCACCTAAGCCAACGCCTGAGGGCCCATCATCCAACCAGTCGATTGCACCAGATGACCGTACTCTGAGTGAGCCAACACCGGCTACCCCTACTCCACAAGGGCTACCGCTGCTCAGGGCCCAACACCCAGTCTGTCTGCTCCGACGAAGCTAGGGTCTCCCCCTGAGCCAAGGATTGCACTATCAGATGTCAAGGAGTTTTTTTCATCCTGGTGGAACACTGTTAAGGGTGATAATCTCCCGCAGAAGCCTTTCTCTCTCCTCCCCCCACTAAAGATCCTAGGACTTCAGAGCCCTCCCCCATCCAGCCTTCTCCTAAGCCAAGGGAACTTACCCTCCCAGCCTAGGCAACCAATCCCTCAGCCAGATGGCTCGGACAGAGGTCGTTCTGGCTGGAAAGTTAGGAAGCACCATTCCTCCACCAGGTTGTCTTCTCCGTAGGAGTCCAGCCATAGCTCTTCCTCCTCCTCCTCCAGATCTTCCCTTTCAGGGGGTGCTCCTTCGCCTGTGGATACTAAGGACCCCCCCCAAGGTCCCTGCCTGGTGATCCATCTTTTATGGACGTCATGTGGCATATCCAAGCCAGTATGTGGTGGGACACAAAAGATCTGGATCCAGAAAGACGGTGTCTAGCTAAGCACCTCCATAAAAAGGATCCTAAGCCTATTGTGGTGCCACCTTTGGTTAACACCTTCTAGGATGTCACCAGGATTACCTGGAAGTACCCTTCCACTTCCTCAGTGGTGCCCAAGAAGTCCAGCCATCTCTGTTGAGGTCCCAGGGATGAACCCTATTTGGGGGAACAACCCCTGGCAGACTCAGTGGTGATCACAGCTGCCTATGACTGGTCTAAACAGCCTAGGCACCTGAGCACCCAGCCTCCCAATAGAGAATCAAAGCAACTGGACCAGCTTGGCAAAAAAGGTGCATGCCTCTGCCACCTGCACTATTTGCTCCCTAAATTTTCTAACTCATATAGTCCAATATCAGAACGCCCTCTGGGAGCAGGGCATAGAGCTTGCCCAAGCCCTGCCTGATGTTCCTCAGAAGGCAGAGCTGCTCAGCCTTTTAAAATCTGGGCCAGACATTGGCCCTCTCGTCCTGCGACATTCTTTTGACTCTGATGACGCTGCCTCCAGGGCTGCTGCTACAGGTGTTTGAATGCTGTCTTATACAGACAACATACAGTCTTGCTGTATTCTGACAATATGCAGTTAGCCCCAGCACTTGAACTGCTCCGGAGAGTAAAGAGTTAACTCTATGTCCTGGCATAGAACGTTGAACTTGAGCTCTGTTTTCAAACCCCCTGTCCTTGGTACTCATCAGTGTAACCATCAGATTCTTTACTCCGCCTAACTTTGAAGTTGCTCCGGAGATCCTTCCTTTGCTACGGTTCTGTTTAAGTAAAATCAGTCGGTTTCAACCATTTTTCTTTTATTTCGGTATTCAAAGTTCTGCCTACGTTACAGTAAGTGTAGTGAGTGGGTAGTTAGAGTTTTATTTACTATAAATTGTTTTTTGTTCGTCTTTTTTCTCCCAGTCTGTCCAGTTGGGAACCGAAACAAACTCTTATTTGGTTTAATTTTTGTAAATTATTTATTTACTGTTGTGGTTTCCGGTACTTATCAGTTCCTAAAAGAAAACAACAGCTTCTTCCTTTGTTTTTTTTTTTTTTTTACCAACCCATGACACAGTTGGAACCGATAAGTGTATAGTTGCCTGGCTTAACCACTGTTTAGGGTAACTTTTTTTTGAATCCGGCATGTCTGAGAAACCCCAAAAGAAAACCGGTCCTACTGGATTTCAGCACTACACCGAGTGTGGGGAGGCCTTTGCTAAGGCCGATCCCCACTTCTTCTGTGTTTATTGTCTGGGGTTTGACCACCTCAAAGAAGACTGCCAAATATGTAAAAACTTTCCTAAAGCCACTGTGGAAAAACGTTAACTTAGGCTGAAGGAAAAGGAGGCCAAGAAGTCCGCTGATCCGGATGGCCAGCCTGGTTCGGTTCCAACCGAACCTGAGGGGGTGCCCACTGACCTGGGCAATACCTCCTCAGGCAAAAGGAGCGCCGACTCTGTGTGGAGTCGGTTCCGTCTAAAAGAAAACGCAAGTCAGCCGGTTCGGATCCCAGTTCCTATGTTCTGACCGCTGAAGAAATTGCTTAAGTTATTACTATTGTTCAATTGCTTTGCCCGGTTCCAACCGAACCAACACTGACTCAAATACGATCGGTTCGATCGGAAATAGTTGCTTCTGAAATTGAACATAAATCATTCTATGAGGGCGATTGGGAAGGAGAAGAAGATTATGAAGAAGAAGAGGAGGAAGATGAAGGCCTAGATGAGCCAGTAGAGCCTGACATCTCCCCAGACAGGCCTTCTAATGTGTCTCCTCCCAGACTTTGAGTCCCCCTCCCATTTCTTGTTCTACAGGAAAGTGGCTGATACTCTTCAGCTTCCAGTGGAAGAGTGCTGAACAGGATCAGGAGGAACCTGACTTTGTTGAAATGATGGATGTCCCAGAGTCAGAGTGTCTGTTCCTTTGCATAAATCCCTGGGGAAACAGACACAGAAAATTCTGCAGTTTCCAACATCTGTACCTCCTGTAGATAAAAGTATGGACAGGAGGTATACCTTATCAGGTCCTGGGACGGAATTCCTTACAAATCATTGCAGCCAGGTTGGGGTAGTGCAAGCTTCAGCCTGTGACAAGGCTAACATTCCCCTGGCATCTCACCCCCAGATAAGGATTTCAGGAAGGTGGATGACATGGCTAAAAAACAGTATTTGGCATCCTCTTTGGGACTCGGGCAAGCTAGTTACATGGCATGTACAGCCAGATACCAGAAATTTGCATGGGATACGGTTCTGGAGCTGGCTAAGAATGCCCTCCCCAGCTGGCCAAGGAGCTGGAGCAGGTGGCTGTGGATGGTGCTGAGGCATCCAAAGTTCAATTCCATGCTGCTGTGGACTCGAATGATGTGCATTCCAGGGTCATAGCTACATCTGTTTCCATGAGGAGATTTGCTTGGCTCAGATGTAGCAGTTTGTCACAGGATACCCAGACTAAGGCCATGGATTTTCCTGTTGCTGGTAACTCTCTGTTTGGGGAACGAACAGAGGCTTACACGAAGAAGATGGACGAGTACAGGACCACCTACAGGAGTGCTGCAGCCAAAGAGAAGCAGGCCACTCCTCAAAAGCAGCAATTTAGGGCTGGCAGGGCAGGCCTTTTCACGGGCCTTTTTGCCAAGCCTAGGCCTCTTCTTCTTTCCAGCAGAGGGGGTTCTTTAGGGGAAGAGGCAGATGAGGGATGACCAGGACCCCATCATCCACGCAGTCTAAGCCCCCTGCCAAGCAAACACCCTGAGGTGTCGGTCAGGGTCTCCTCCTCAGTTCCAGTAGGGGGCATGCTGGCTCACTACTTCCAGGCCTGGAAGTCTATTACTTCAGACAAATGGGTCCTGGAAGTAGTGAGCCAGGGACTTGCTCTCAGTTTCAAAAGGTTCCCAAAAATGAAAGCAAAGTCTTTCAGTCCTCCCTCTCTCTTGGAGGCAAAGGCACTAGAGGCAGAAGTCTCCTCTCTACTGCTTCTTCAGACATGAGAGAAAGTACCTCTTTGTCACAGAGAAAAGGACTGTATTCCAGATAAATCCTTACCCCAAAAAAGACAGGAGAGTGGCGACCCATCCTAGATCTAAGATACCTGAACAAACATATACTAAAGCCAAAGTTCAAAATGGTGACTCTGGGAATAATTCTTCCCTGTCTGAGACCAAGAGACTGGCTAGCCTCACTGGATCTCAAGGATGTCTACTTCCACATACCTATCGGACATTCCCTCAGAAAGTACCTCAGGTTTGAGTTGCCCTCAGGTCATTACCAGTTCAGAGCAATGCCTTTCGGTCTAACATCTGCCCCAAGGGTGTTCACCAAGTGTCTAGCAGTAGTGGTGGCCTTTCTCAGGAGACAGGGTATCCTGCTGTTTCCATATCTGGATGACTGGCTCATAGTGGGTCAGTCCTCAGACCAAGTCAAGTCAGCTCTAGAGGTCACTCAAAAGCTTCTAGACTCCTTAGGATTCATTCTGAACCTAGAAAAGTCTGTTCTGGAACCAGCCCAGCTTCTTACTTTTATATGGGTGGATCTAGACACTGTCCAGGCAAGGCGTTTCTCCCTCTTTCAAAGGTACAATCCCTTATCACTCTGGCTTCCTCTTTTCGTCCTCTAGTGTCTTGGCCACCCAGACACTTCCCTCAGTTGCTAGGCCACATGGCAGCATCCACTGCTGTGGTGCAAGGGGCAAGATTTCAAATGAGATATTCAGTTTCATCTAAGATCTTATTGGTCTCAGAAAAAAAACCCTCTCTCCAAATTGGTTCTAATGTCTCAAACTCTGGTTCAGGCTCTCCAGTGGTGGCTGGAGGAGGACAATATAAGACAAGGTGTCCCCTTCCTCAGTCAGGCTCCTTCAGTGGTTCTCACCACAGATGCCTCTCTACTGGGATGGGGAGTCCATCTGGACCAACTTACTGCTCAGGGAACCTGGTCTCATCAGGAGTCTCTTCTGCACATAAATCTTCTCCAACTCAGAGCAGTCTTTCTAGCACTTCAGACATTCTCAGACACCATTCAGGGGAAAGTGGTGCAGATCAGGACAGACAATACCACAACCATGTGGTACATCAACAAGCAGGGAGGCACTCAGTCCTCGGCCTTGTGCACAGACGTCATGAAAATCTGGTCTCTAGCTTATTCCCTTCAGGTTTCCCTGATAGCTGTGCATCTCCCAGGGAAGGACAACACACTGGCAGATGCTCTCAGCAGGATTTCTCAAGGTCATCACAAATGGGCCCTGAATCCTCTGATTCTTCAGGTCATTTTCAAGAGGTGGGGCACTCCAGAGATAGATCTCTTTGCAGCCCTGGACAATCACCAACTTCCTCTGTTTTGCTGTAGACCCCCTCTTCTGGGATCTGTCCCCCAGGATGCTCTACTATTAAATTGGACAAGCAGGTTTCTGTATGCTTTTCCTCCTTTTCCTCTGATATTCATAGTCCTGATCAAGATCAGATCTCAGCCTTGCAAAGTGATTCTGGTGGCTCCAGACTGGGCCAGACAGCCATAGTACCACTGTAATTGTCCATGTCAGTGACAATACCACTGTGTCTTCCCAGACAGTACAATCTCACCACCTCTTCACAGATGAGGATACTGTATTCCAACCTTCAGACTCTCAGACTCATAGCCTGGCTCTTGAAAGAGTTTGGGAAAGTTGCAGGCTTGCTTATTCTATCAGTCTTGGACATTCTTAAGGTTAGCAGAAAACCTTCTACTAGAAAAACGTACAATTCCAAATGGAAGAGATTTGGTTTCTGGTGTTCTCAGAAACGTATCCAGCCAGATTCAGCTGATATTGCCACTACTCTGGATTATTTAGTGCATGTTAACAGCTTAGGACTCAGGCTTACTGCTCTCAAGGTACATTTGGCAGCTACTTCTGCTTTCCTTTCAGCTGGGAAGGTCTCTTTCCTAGCCTCTCATCCAGTTTTCAAGAAATTCTTCAAAGGTCTGGTTCATATTAGTCCTCCTTTTGGGGAGCCTTCTCCTGTTTGGGACCTGAATATCTGTATTGCACAGCTTATGCAGCACCCTTTTGAACCATTATCTTCAGACAAACTGAAATACCTGACTTGGAAAACTATATTCCTGGTAGCCATTACTTCTGCCAGAAGAATCGGTGAATTACAGGTTTTATCAGTGGAACCTGATTTCATTCAATTTCACAGGGATAAAGTGGTCCCTCAAACCAACAGAAAGTTCCTTCCCAAGGTGGTATCAGACTTTCATTTGAATCAGTCTGTGTCATTGCCTGTATTTTTCACTGGCCATTCTTCCTCTGGGGAGAGAAGACTACACAGTCTTGATGTAAAGAGGACCGTTAGTTATTATATAGAACACACTAAGGCCCATAGAAATGACTGTTCACAGCTGTTTCTTACTTATGGAGAAGTGGGCAAAGGTAAACCTGCTACTAAGAGGACTATTGCCAGGTGGATTGTCTCCTGCATACACTTCTGCTATTCAAAGTTGGGGAAAAGCCACCCTCAGGCCTGAGGGCTCACTCCACCAGAGGTACAGCTGCTTCGGTCACAGCAGCTAGAGACATACCCTTCCCTTAGTGGAAATCTGTAAAGCAGTCACCTGGAAAACTGTTCACACATTTACCAAGCATTACTCTCTTGGCATCCAGTCAAGAAGTGATCCTAGGTTTGGCACAGCAGTGCTGCAGAGTTTATTCCCAAAATAGGTTCTGTAGCTCCCTCCTCCAAGGGGGTACTGCTTGGTAGTCTGCATATAGTCAGAATACAGCAAGGCTTCATGTTGTTTGAAGAAAAAATTTACTCACCGTAGTAATGTTTCTTCTAATGGAGTCTTGCTGTATTCTGACCTCCCTTCCTCCCCTCCTGGAACCTAGTTTTGGGATGTGGTCTGGCAAGCGTAGTGCTGCACTCCAGAAGTGTACCTTGGTTACCTCTTCTTTAGCTTGAGGTTTTTATGGTTATTATTCAAGAAGATATTGTTTTTGTTTCACTGCCTACTTAGATTCTTTTTGGGGTTCTCGACTTGAGTCTTTTTGACCTTAAAAATATGTTTATTGCCCTTTAGAAACATAGACTTTGACGGCAGATAAGGACCGCTTGGCCCACCTAGTCTGCCCATTTCCCTACCTACAGGGTAGGCCGCAGATCCTAGTTAACCAACAGCCTATTTCTTCCTACCCCCTATAAGAGTTGCCTTATGTCTGTCCCATGCATTCTTGAATTCTCCCACAGTTTTAGACCCCACAACCTCCTCAGGAAGGCTGTTCCATGCATCCACTACCCTCGCTGTGAAAAAATACTTCCTCACATTGCCCCGGAACCCTCCCCCCCAAAATCTTTAAATTGTGTCCCCTTGTTCTTGCACGTCTTTTTCTGAAAGATGCTGTCTCTTGGACTTTGTTGATTCCACTGAGGTACTTAAAAGTTTCTATCATGTCCCCCCTCTCCCTTCTTTCCTCAAGGGTATACATATTAAGCTCCTTTAATCTCTCCCTCATATGGCTTCTCTTGCAGACCCTGCACATTTTAGTTGCCCTCCTCTGGACTGCCTCTATCCTGTCTGTGTCCTTGCGGAGACGGGTCTCCAGAACTGGACGCAGTACTCCAGATGGGGTCTCACTAACTGTCTGTACAGAGGGATAACAACTTCCTGTTTTCTGCTGGTGATGCCTCTCCCTATGCATCCCAGTATCCCCCCAGCCCTCCCTACTGCCTTCTCACATTGCTTGCTAACCTTAAGGTCATCTGATATGATTGCCCCCAGGTCCCTTTCCTTTTTTGTTGTTGTTACTACCTCCCCCCAACCAACTGTGTAATCTTCCCCTGAGTTCTTGTTTCCCAGGTGCATTATTTTGCACTTCTTTGCATTGAATTCTAGCTGCCATACTTCTGACCATTCCTCCAACCTTGCTAAGTCCCTTCTCGTCCTTTCCACGCCTCCTTGTGTATCAACCGTTGCAGATCTTTGTGTCATCTGCAATGAGGCATACTTTTGCTTCCAGTCCTTCTGCAGTGTCACTTATAAACACATTAAAAAGGACTGGACCCAGTACTGAACCCTGTGGTACCCCACTAGTAACCCCTCTTTCTTCAGAATGGACTCCATTTACAATTACTTTCTGTGTCCTGTTGTCCAGCCAATGTTTTACCCAGGCTACCACCATGGGACCCACTCCCAGGCTGGTTAATTTGACTATTAATCTTTTGTGTGGGACTGTGTCAAATGCCTTGCTAAAGTCTAGGTAGGCCATGTCCACAGCCCCTCCCTGGTCTACTACTTTGGTCACCCAGTCAAAGAAATCTGTTAGATTCATCTGACATGACCTTCCCACTGTGAACCCATGCTGCCTTGGGTCCTGTGCCCCCCAGGCCTCTAGGTACTCAACAGTTCTTTCCTTCAGAAGTGACTCCATCACTTTCCCTACCTCAGGGGTCAGACTGACAGGTCTGTAGTTTCCTGCCTCTGTCTTGGTCCCACTTTTGTGAAGGGGAATCACATCCACCTTCCTCCAGTCCTCGGGTACAACACCATCCTCCCATGATTTATTAAAAAGAGAAGTCAGTGGTTTCGATAGTTCCCCCCCTTAATTCTTTTAGAATTCTGGGGTGAGTTCCATCAGGCCCCATTGCTTTGTCCACCTTCAGTTTTAGGAGTTCTTGTAGAACCCTTTCTTCTGTGAAAGGGCTGGGATCGACCCCCCCTATCAAGAGTGCTTCTGTTAATTAGAATTTTTTTTCCAGTTAAATTCCCCTTTGGCAAAACATTTTTCAAAAACAGTTTCTATATTGTTAGTTAGCATATTGCTCGTAAGAATCTGACTGTTACATGGAGGAGTACCAAGGACAGAGGTTTGAAAACAGAGGTCGAGCTCAACGTTCTATGCCTGGGCAGAGAGTTAACCCTTTACTCTCCAGAGTAGTTCAAGTGCTGGGGCTAACTGCATATAGTCAGAATACAGCAAAACTCCATTAGAAGAAATAACATTACTATGGTGAGTAATTTTTTTCTTCCTGGCTCTGGATCTTGGGTTTCTTTCCGGGCATCCAGGCAGGCATTATGGATGCCCCCTTCAAAGGCCAAGTCTTTTTTTGGGGACGAATCTGAGAAACTCATTACTCATCTTCAGGACTCGGGAAAGGCTATCCGGTCAGTGCACACCATGTACCAGCCTAACCAAAAGCAATTCGGGCATCAGTCCTTTCGCTGCTCCTCTGGACATCAGCCCTGAGGAGAGCAGCAGCAGCGAGGCCTCTTCAAATAAAAGGCCACCTCTCAGACCCCGAGGGAGCAGCTCTTAGAGCTCCCAAGTCCTCCTAGGCTACTCTGCCTATCCCAGGCACCTCTGCCTGACTCCTTGCCCAGCCCCCTCCCCAGCCGAATCCCTGGGGGAGGCGGTGGGGGTCATTTCTCCCTCTCTCTAGAGGGATGGAGCAGGATAACGTCGGATCATTGGATCCTGCAGTTGATTAAGAAGGGACATACTCTAGAATTCCTAGAGCTGCCACCAGACAACCCTCCCCTGCCCTCCCGCTGTTCCCCATCGCACACCACCCTCTTCCAGGAGGAAATCCAGGCACTTCTGTACAAGCAGGCCATAGAGCCAGTTCCAGTGGCCAAAAGAGGGAAGGGCTTCTATTCCCACTTTTTATTGGTTCCCAAGAAAAGAGGGGATCTGACTGGAACTCTCTGCCGTGCATGTTCCAGGCATCCAAAACACCTTGGCCAACAGCCTAAGCCAGTCTCAGTCCAAGGCTCACGAGTGGGAACTTCTGCAGTCCGTGGCAGAAGATTTTTTTTGAAAGATGGGGGCATCCCGAGTTGGACCTCTTTGCATCCCCACTCAGTGCCAAACTGCCCAGTTTCTGCTCACTAGATCCAGGGCCTGGTGTTTTCTGGTGAGATGCATTGTCCCCTTGCTGGACAGTGAGATTCCTATACGCGTTCCCTTCCTTTCCGCTCCTCCAGAGAGTTCTTCTTAAATTGCAGTCAGAGGGGGCGGACATGATCCTGATTGCTCCCTACTGGCCCTGACAGGTTTGGTTCCGTCTACTTCAGCAGTTGGCAGTGGAGCCTCCACTTCCTCCACCCCTGAGCTCACACTTGCTCTCCCACGTGAGCAGGACTCTAGTCCATCTGGACCTCAAGTCTCTGCACCTGGATGCATGGCTCCTGCAGACCCGGCTGTTTCCCGGTTCAGGGTTTCTCCTAGAGTGGTGGATGTCCTAGTAGCCACCAGGAATTTCTCTACTAGGGCCATCTATGCTACGACGTGGAAGCGGTTTTGCATCTGGGCCTCCACTCGCCACCTTGATCCCATTACCTGTCCAGTAAACTCTGTTCTCGAGTACCTTCTTTCTCTGTCAGACTCGGATCTGCGCTATTCCTCTATTACGCTGCATCTGTCCGTTGTTTCTGCATATCATGCACCAGTACAGGGCAAGGCTCTTGCCCAATTGGATTTACCCCGCACCTTCTTGCGAGGTATTCTACACTTGATTCCTCCCATTCGGGGTCCTGTCCCTCCATGGAATCTTTTGTTTATTTTGGAGAAACTTACCTTGCCTCCGTTTGAGCCAGCCGTGGACTGCGAGCTGCACTTTCTGTCTTGGAAAGCGTGTTTTGGTTGCTGTTACTTCTGCTTGGAGGATTTCTGAGCTTCAGGCTATGATGTGTAAAGAGCCGTATTTAGTTTTCCACGAGGACAGAGTATCCTTGCAGACCAGTTCTACATTTTTGCCAAAGGTGGTGTCCGAGTTTACCCTTAATCAGGACATCAATCTTCCAGTTTACTATCCAGAGCATTCTAATCAAGGGGAGGCTCTGCGTCATACTCTGGATGTTCACCGGGTTTTTCCTTACTATTTGACTCACACCTGGGATATCAGGAAATCTGATCAGTTGTTTGTTTCGTTCACCCCGAAGACTCAAGGGGCACCTGTTTCTAAGCAGACTCTATCAAGTTGATTGGGTCACTGCATTGTTTTCTGTTATCAAAAGTATGACAAGCCTTTACCGTGTTCGGTTAAAGGCCATTCGACCAGAGGAGTCGCTGCCTCTTTTGCTTCCTTGCACAGTGTATCAGCAGAAGATATCTGTACAGCTGCCACCTGGAGTTCGCGCCATGCTTTCATTAAGCACTACAGTTTAGACATTGCTTCCAGGCGCAGGACAGGCTTCGGCCTCACTGTCCTCCAAGGCCTGCTTTTGTAAGGATTCCAGTTGCCTGTTTCCTCCACCCGTCCATCAGGGTTTGTCCTTGTACTGCTTGGGACTCTGTCCTTATGATGTAACCTGCTGCAAGAGCTCCCACTCGAAGTGAGATAGTACAGTTTTGTAAGAACTTACCGTAACAGTAGATCTTTTAGCAAAGCTCTTGCAGCAGGTGCTGCTTTCCTTCCCCCCTTCCACTTGGTATCTGCCTCTTCATTCTCAGCTACCTTTCATATCCTCCGTTTGAGGAACCTCTTCAATTCTCCGATTTTTACCTGTGCCAGAGTCTCCATCGGGAGAACTGGGGTAGGGCTGGGGGACGCTCCCTTTTATATCATTGGCTCACGTTGGAGGCGGGCCCACGTCGTGGTGGTCCCCTGCTGTAGACTGCTAGCTAGAAGTTTTCTGTGGGGTTCTCCTGCCGGCTTCATTCATTATGGTGTAACCTGCCGTAAGAGCTTCTCTCGAAGATCTACTGTTCTAGTAAGTTCTTGCATAACTGTACTTTCCCACTGTTGCTAGGAGTCTGCTTAAAGTGTTAAGCAGATGAAACCACTGTTGTCGGAAAAAACATTTTAGAATTGTAGTTACAAGGTTGGTTATGTTTTCTTCCCTTTTTTTCCCCCAGCGTTCTTCCTCCTGCTGGAGGTTCTTGGTCCCCAGCTCCACTTGCCCCCCATCCCCAGGCTTGTCCCCTGGCGGAGCCACCGGGTGGGTGCCCCTCCAGGAACATGGTCCTCTAAGCCCTGGCTTGCCCTCACAGTGGGGTCACAGGAGCGGGACCCCACCGGCAGACCTCTGGCTGTAGTGGGAACAGGGGCCATCGTAAGCAGCTGGCAGTGGAGTTTTTTCCTGCAATTTTCCCCTGGGAGCGGGGACGTGCAATGATGCCAGCGTCCGCCTCACCCCTGATGCGTGGCGCCAGCTGCAGTGGTAACCTCAACCTCCGCCAGAGGTTTGCATAGTGCCAGACACTCTTTGCCCCCTTCCCCAGAGAAGGAGAGCAGTCACTGGGATGCTGAATCCCTTCCAGCTGGCCCTCTGATCTCAACTCCATCCCCCACCCGGATGCCATGCCGCAGATGGATGTTTGTCGTCAGCCACCAGCCGGCTGGCTTTGGTCTTGTTTTCTTTTCTCCTGTCACTTTCCTGGATTGTAATGTGCTTTTAAGATACATTTTTTACAACAAAAGCTCTGTATTAAACCTAATTCTATTAATGAGAGTTTACTAGTAATGTCATACAATTCTGCAGTAATCTCTGCCGTAAGTCGTTGTCCTGGAGATGCAACTTGGACCAGCAGAGCCATGGGGTATCCCTATATTAGATATGGAGTTTATTGTGGTTTTCAGCAGCTAAAGGCTGTACTGATCTAATAATATTTCTTGTTTTTATTTACAATTTATTTGCTATAAAAACATGCAACATCTCTTTTATCAAAGAGGACCTGCTTTCATCCAGTTTTACAAGCAAAGGACAGGGAGGTCAAGTGTTTCACTCGAGGTCACACCATGAGCAAGGGATGGGATTTGAATCTGTGATCCCTCGGCTCAGTCACTCAGCAATACTGTCTGACATCTTTTACTTGAATAATAACGTTTGAAAGATGTTGAGTGATAGTTCATTAAATTGTGCCTCCTGTAAATATCAAGATTCTGTATCCTTGTTCAGTATTCCCATATTTATTTCATGTAGCTTCTAACTCATAGATTCATCCATGGCCACACAGAATGCAGAATATGCAGTTTGAGAAGCAGATGCCTGGAATCATCTAGTGGATTTGAACCATACCACATGCACTGGCCCTGCGCCATGTGCTCCACTTCCTCCAAGTGCCAGACCTTTCCTTTTTGGGGACAGAAATCCTTCACTCCAGGATCTGCTCCTTGTTACTCTGTTTTTCACTTTTTTTTTTCTGTAATGTGTCTACTTACTTCGGTTCCATCTTCATTACAGCACTGTTTCCCATTAAAAGTAAAAAATTATGGCCATTTTCTTTAAAATTTAATGGCTTCCCGGCTCCCCTCAAGGCTAACCCATTAACAAGAGTGTAGGCAGGCATACTCGCTGTACACATTCACGTGTAGTTTTTAAGTACCTGCCCCAAACCATATGCTGTTCGTAACCATTGTCATTCGAATCTGGAATGTTTGGTTTAGTCTAAGCCACTGAGTACTATCTGTATATGTTTGAACTTTTGTTATTTGATATATAGATTTAAGTGTACAACCTGTTTAGAGATTAAATTAGACATCTGGGGCCAGATATTGAAAAATGCCCAAAAGCAGGGCACAAAGATTCGAGCTGCACTTGGGCCCAACCCAGAGGTTGCTATATTATATTGTTGTATAGGAGATGAGCTTCCTTTTGTAGCCATTTTAACTCCGGGTACCAAAAACCATAGACCACTTGTGACACCGACAACCGGGGTTCGGAAGTGAGCTTGGGGTGCTGGAGAGCTGGCTGGAAGAGGAGTTGGATTGAGCATCCGTAGGACTGCTGTCCTTCTCTGGGGGAGAAGAGTGGTGAAGAGCTTGGTGCTCGACTGTCCCGTGGTGGAACCCGGGGGAGATGCAGCTGGAGCTGGAAGGTTGGGGAGATGTGGCAGATGTTGGTGCACGCACCATGATGTCCTTGCATGGCATGTGTCCCTCAGGGCTGAAAATGCAAAAACAGCCTGGCTGCTGCAAGGATGATCGCTGTCCTCCATAGGCCTTGCACCTGGTGACTTGGACTCCTCCCGGAAATCTGGATCCAGTCCTGGCGGGTCAAGGGACTCCCTGCCACGGAGGGCAAGCCATGGGAGACTACATGAGAGGGTATGCCCTTGGGAGAAGCCGGGATGGAGGCTGGGAGGACCGGCAGAAAGGAGGGCCAGCTGGGTAGAGTGGAGCACACAGGAAAAAAAAAAAAAACTAGACCAGACTTTACCCTGTCAATTGAGATTAGCCATGGTACTTGAGAAACACTACAGCGAACAGCACCACTTCCAGTATCCTTTTGAAACTAAGATTTTTTTTCTTGGTTTTATTTTGAAATAATGATTTAAAAACGTGTTTGACTATTAAAATAGCATATAATGAAGTGTATGGTGATGCATACAACATATTAATGAGACATTTCATTTTTATATAACTGTTTTTCAGTACATGGAACGCTTCACAGCAACCAGGAAGAAGTTTGTTTGAAGGAAACCAGATTTGACTTCATGCCCAAAAGGTGATCCCACACATCTTAGAAGGGAGCAGCACCTTATCTGAAGCATTAGTGCTATGCATTGGCTGATTGGCTGACGTTGTCCTTCCTGACTTTAGAGGCGCTTGGTTGGAGCACCACAGAAAAACTGGCCAAGGAAATAAACCAGTGACCACCATGCTGGTGGCATTCAAAATGACTGGATCAGGAGGGATCCCTGTTGCCAGCTGCAGTGCCAGTGGATGTGATTTTGATTTGAAGGTTTGAAAGAAGAATCGCAGACTCTACCGCTTCTGTCTTGCACCCTCTTTTTGTATGTAGCATACACAGGGATGCTGACGCAGATCACTCCATTGGGGGGCGGGTGGGGGAGTAGATTTACGACAGTATTTCCATTCCATATTAAAACAAAAAAACAACTTTTTAAATAATAAATATTAATGCATTCAAATGCCAGATTTATTTATTTAGTTTCTGTTCACCACAGAACATAGAAGAAAAATGTCAGATTGTTGTTGTTTTATGTTACTCAGAAATAAAAACGTTATTTTGTACTTAGCCTGGAATCAACTTTGTTACACCACCCCCACCACCACCACCATTTTGACAGTTAAAGCAGCATTATTTATTAGTCACATTTTCATCATATAGTGGTTTTTTTTTTTTTTTTTAGTTAACAAAAATGTATTTCTGACATCCTTAGATTCATCATTGGTGTATTTTTCATTTCCTCCGATTGTTTTTGTAATCCGTGCCTTAGGTAATTAAAGATGCCTGCCACTCAGTGTTGAAAAATCTCTTCTGTTGAGGTTACCCTTTGACTTTAACACTAGCTTGAACAATACCGTGCATGTATTATGATGGTACTAGTACATGTTTCTGACGACAGCTAGCACCACACAGCATCAAAAGTGTTTTTTTTTTCATGGTGAACGCTTCAAGAGAGCAAGAACTTCTGTTCGGAATGAAAAAAGATGAAAAGAAAAATATGATTTTTGCCAGAAATACATTGTTACTAACAAAAGAAATATGACATGATGATTAACAATTACTGCTGCTTTAAAAAGAACTAAAATTATCCCAAGAGTCAAAATATAGAAGGAATTACCATAGGAAAAATGGAGCATCACATAGCACTATATGCAGATAATATACTTTACCTCAAAAACCCAGACAGATCTCTTCAAGCGGTAAAACAAATACTAGATAACTTTGGTCAGGTAGCAGAATATAGACTAAATCTAAATAAAACTGAGACCCTCACATTTCATTACACCCCTTCTGTGTACACCCAAAACACTATCCCTGGAAGATGGAACCTACAAAAAATGAAATATTTAGGTATTCAACTAACTCACATTCCAGCACGTAGCTTTAAGTGCAATCATGCATTGCTCACAGCACAACTGAGAGCAGACCTCAATTCCTGGGCAACTTTGCCTTTAAACCTTACAAGGAGGATAGATCTGGTCAGAATGGTGGTACTTCCACGGGCACTGTACCTGTTCCAAAATATTCCTCTTTTTATTCCTCCAAAATTTTTTTGAGAATGGGATCAGTTGATATCAAAATTCATATGGGCAAAGAGAAAACCCCGTGTCCGCCTCAAAATCTTCACCCTTCCTTGCCAGGAAGGAGGACTTGCACTCCCAGATATACGATTTTATCAGCAGGCAGCAACTCTAACACAAATAATGGCCCGGCAAAATAAGACATCTAACCCACATTGGCTAGAGATAGAAAGAGATCTGATAACAGACCACACTTACTTTCAAATATTATATAGACCAGCACCAAAGCCAGTGGTGAATCAGCCTCCAAACCCATGGCTTACATCACAACTTAAAATCTGGCGAACTATCAGGAAAACCCAATACCCGACCACCTTTCAAACCCTTATATGCCCCATCACAGGCCTGGGTGATTTTCCCTCAAACACTCTGGATGATGGGTTCCGAGAATGGGAAGGAGTTGGTCTAAAGTATATACTGCAGACCATGTTTCAGGGAAATGCCAGATCATTTGCAGAAATTGAAAATAAATTCCCTTTTCCACACCGAGACTTCTACCAGTATTTGCAGCTTCGTCACTACACTGAAAATCTACCGAAAAAACTTTGGATACCTGAGCAGTATCCAGCTCTGATCCAGGGCCAGATACAACTAAACAATAGCCAACAACAGCAATACTTAGTTTCATTCTACTACTGTCTCCTGAATTCTCAGGGAAAACTCCTAACAGAAGGGATACGCCAACAGTGGACCCAAGAATCGGGCTATACGGTTACTCCAGAGGCCTGGCAACAAGCTTGCTGCTATGCTGCACGAGTCACAAGCTCACACGAATGGCGCGAATTTGCATGGAAAACACTATTAAGGTTTTCAGAACCCCCATAATTACTGATCATTTTGCGGGCATCAACACAACAATGTGCTGGCGCACATGCGGTGAAACAAAAGCAAATCACACACACATCATGTGGTCATGTCCACATCTCAAATTGTTTTGTTTTCAAACCTCCAAGCACAGCTACAGGACATATTTGACCCCCCAACTGCAGTTGACAATGCAGATGTTTCCTTTCTTCAGTCTCCCCAAAACATTGAGAGGCCTGAATACAAGAGAACTTCTTCTCCTGCTTATTACAGCAGCATAAATGGCAATAACAAAACTATTGCTAACGAATAAGACCTCGACAATACAGAACTGGTGGGATATCACAAAACAAGTATACACTATGGAAAGAATAACACATAACTTAAATGAGCAAGGAAAGAAGTTTACCACAAGATGGACTCGATGGCAAATATACTATATGTTAAAGGATCGCACTTTTGTTCCCTAGAAGGAAAAGATATTCCACTAAAGGAGAGGTAGAGGTTAATATTCTGAGAATAAGAGGAAAAGGCACTCATAAGCCAATCACCCTGTAATATGGAGATTTAGAGGCAATAAGGTCTACCCCATTAATAAACGCAAAAGGATGTGTGCTAGTTTTAAAAGTAGTGACTGGAACAACACCCCACCAACCTATAGAGACAGCACCTAAATTCAGAAGAAGCAAATAGAACAGCCCTTTCCTGCAGAGATAGAACAGGTACTGATAAGAATATGGGTTAGATAACCAGATAGAATGTAAGGAAAATAGAACTGAGCTGGCCTTATAGAAGTCAGGGATACATATAGAAGACCTGGTTAAGTCCAATGAAATTATATGTTTCTAAAAATGGTAAACATATATATTTTAAAAAAAAAAAGTATACTAACCATTTTATTTAAAGAATGTAATGAATAATATGCATGTTGAACTATTTATTAACCTATATATACTGTATCTGTAAAAACAAGATATAAAAGAACATCAACTGAATGTAATCCGACGACTTATTGTGTATATATGTTGGAAAAACATAATAGAAATGAAATTTATAAAATTATCCCGTGGGTGTTGACAGTTATGACAGTCTGTCGTGCACCCCCGAGCCACTGAGTGGGGGCAGTTGACCAGAGGCAGCTGGCCAGCAGCATTAACCCCAGGGCGGTTCACCAGCAGGAAAACAAGGATTTCACCCTCATACAGTAAGCTATTCAAAGATACTACCAGTATACACAAATGATAAAAGTATGGAAACATAGAAAATGTCAGCAGAAAAGGACCATTGGTCCATCCAGTCCGCCCTGCTTTACCCTATCCTACCCAAGGACCCAATGTTTAATGGGATTATTGCCCTCATTTCTTCTCTCCCCTTCCTTTGCCCCTGTCTTACTGCTTTTCCCCCTGTGTAACTATTAAGCCTTTTTCTTGGTCCCAGCTTTGTCTGAAAGCATTATTGTATCTGCCAGGAATTAGTCTTCCCCATCGATTCCCCACATATGGGGCTGGGGCTGGAGGCACTAGGATACAAGGGAGCAAATTTATTTGTTTATTTAAATTTATTTATTTTTTTGTGCAGGGAAGGAACCAACTTCAGGTACTGATGGCAACTGTGCACCTTGCATGGTGTCGCGTATGCCAGCCAGTAACCTTAGCCATCTCCCTCAGCACCTCAGTTCTGTTATTTTCACCATTGAGACAATACTGTGGGAGCAGCAGCACCTCTCATCTTTCAAACTGTGTAATGGTCCTAAAATTCATGATGCCATTTCTGTCTCGGTGTCTTGTTATTGCGACGATGCCAAAACCAGATAAGGGGGTTAAAATATACTACGTCTGCCCCACATTATGTGTCGGTGCACCTGTGGGAAACAAATGCAACAATAGACTGGCATTGAACCTGCATGGCCTGCCTTGGCCCAGCTCACAGCATGTATGAGTGTGACACGTGCTGCTCTGTGGATCACGGCACACTAGAAATCCATGCGATGAAGTGGGGTCGTCTGACCCCAGCCTTTGAGGTTGGACATTGCACTCGTAAGGCCAAGGTAAGGTCTCTGAGCCTTTCCATGGGTCCCTTCCTAGGAGCTCTGGTTTCGAGGAGGCACAGGGTCCCCCTCAATCTTGCCCTGCCGAGGCATCAGAGTTCCTGGTGGGTGGATCTGGCCGACAGCCGTCTCCTTCTGCGTGGCCAGCTGCAAACCCTTCACAGTGTTCTGCCCTGGGCAGCAGATGTTCCTGGTAGTAAGGCCTCAGCTATACACTTTATCACACTCTGTGGACACCTCAGTGTTTTGGTTGGTGCCACCCCGACTCCTGGTACTGTTTGCAGTGTTGGAGAGTGGGGAGGGATTGTTTGCAATGTTGGGTTCCCTTCCGATTCTGTTAGAGATGTTGAAAGAGGGACCGACACTGGGGCCATGCTGCGTCCTGTTGTGGAGGTAGAGGTGGTTCTTCCAGTGCCACTAGTAATGCAGAGGGAAAAGATGAAGTCGCCCTTGATGACAGACCCCGGTGCCAGCCATGATGTTGGTCTTGTGCATGGCACCGAGCATGACGCCAGTGTTGTCCCTTGGGTTGTCTCTGGTCCCGGTGTCAGGACAGGTCCTGGTTCAGCTCGCGGCGCCAAGGTTGGAAATGACTTTGGGTCTGTGCCAGACCCAACCTCAGGCCCAACACCAAGGACAGTGCAGACAGTGACAGGAGTGAACCCATCTCTGGGCCTGTGGTCGACCCTGAGCCCGGCTCTGGAGGTGGCACTAACTCTGGATCCAATGACGGCCAGGAGATGGTGTTCTCCTCACAACTGTTGGCCAACGTCATCACTGGTGGGGACCAGAGCCACCTTACAGAGACTGTACGGCTCCCCGTTGCCCACGTGGGGTACTCCCCCCATGAGCACCGACTGGGTTGTTCCTCTGATGTAGGACCCTGTGCAACCCTGCAGTCCAAGTAGAGACCCTGCACCTCTGTTCCCTTCTGGGCCTCTGCCACTCTTACAGCACTTACTTGTGTATATGGGCCCTCAGGAGCCAGTTACTTGGGAACAGCACAAAGTTATCATTAGTGCCTTAGAGCAACACCATAGGGAGTCTGACAGAGCCCACTTTCAGCTCGCACCCCCGACACCACCATCTTCTGGGTTCCATGGCTCCTCTCTGTCACTGGTCTCTGAGGATGAATCCTCAATCCACTTCTCCTCTGCTTCTGAGTACACTGTGTACCAGATTCCTGGCAGACTTGCTTGAGGAGCTGGATGGCTCCTGTACAAGCCACAATCCAGCTGTTGGAACTCCTCTGAGCTTTTAGCGATGGCTGTGCAGTCTTCCCTGGCCTAGAGCCTTTGAGGATGAATCAAGGAGAGCATGTAGCTGTCCTTTCTCTTGTCCTCCAGCCCCCAGGGACCTCATGCTTCAGTGTTGTGCACCCTTAGGATTTGCAGGTGCAGTACATCATTCGTCTTCAGGGCTGGAGGTGTTGCAGACCCTGTCTGGGCCAAAACAACCCACACGTAACCGAACGCACGCGTAACCGATCTGAGGCTGATACTGCTCAGACAGATGCCTTGGACAGGAAGGTGTTTACCTCAGCACCCCATTATGTGCATTGCAGCACAACATGTAGCTTTCATTTGGAACTTGTGATTGCAGACAGGTCAGCTCCTAGCAGCAGTGCCTGAGAGGGCGTCAGACAAGCCATTGGCCTTTCTGCTCGAGGTCTGGAGGTGGGAAGGCATCAGTCAGGAGTATCGTACGTGCCAACAAGATGGCCTACAGGCTTGTGGGAACTGCATTCTGCTTCAGGCAGACAGCATGGCTTCACCTTTCCAGACTAGCTCCTTACACCTCCAGGGAACTTACTGATCCTGCAGGTCAGGCAAGAGCTGTTTTGGGGGAGGGGGAGCTCTAGTTCCTGTGTTACAGGGGCATCAACCTGACCTGACCTGACCAGTCTCTGGTCCCACCAGACCTGTAAGGAACCCCTACCCTCAGATGTTTACCACCACGCAGAGAGCTGAAGGATCTTGTGACTCTCGGGATGAGCCAGCTCTTCCCTCATGCAAAAGGGATTTTGGTACTCTGACCTATAAGTGGGAATCAGTGGTGAAGATCGACTCCTGGAAGATATGAAAATTATGTACGTACCATAATTGTTGATCCTCCGGAATATCTTCACCAATGATTACCACACCTTGTCCACTATACCCAGGTCTGGCAGACCCAGGGCCTCTGGGCAGCTCACCCTACTGGTGGTGGCCACACCACAATAGATGCTGGACATCTCCCCAGTCGGAGCCCCTCTAGGGGGTCCTCTGACTTTCTGTTTATTCTTCTTGAAACAAAACAAAGGTTGAGTACTCCTTTAACCAAAACAAAAAACACACGAAAGTGGGCTGAGGGTCTTTAGGCCCTCACACCCCCAAAATAGCAAAAGAAATGGAATCCCACCCCACCCCCTTTTTCTTTCTTGTCCTCCTCCTCCCTGCCTAGAGTATATCCCCTTGGGGTATATCCCTGTTAGTTGCTAAATGCAAACTGTGATCTTGAGCAATATCCATGCTCCTATTGGCAGTTCTCTGCATGTGGTAGGTGATATACACCCTATTGGATTAACTGCACTAGCTCATGCACAGTACACCTGTGGATGCAGGAGAAGTGAGTCTTTTTCTTTTATTCTAAGGTCTTCTGACCGTATCACATAGAAACCTAGACAGTGACAGCAGAAAAAGACCAGCGGTCCATCCTGTCCGCCTGATGTCAGACTTTTTTGGTTGGTATCCCAGTTCCTCTAATGTAGTTGGGCCTTATCCCACAACCCTTAGGGATGTATGGGGAGATGAACGGATTTCAGCTCTTTAGGCTTTCCAGCCTTTCAACTCCAAAATGTGTTAAGTTCCCCGTTTCCTGCATCCCTGATGTTAAGAGTTTCCTGAGCCTCATGCTCAGAACTGCTGCGGTCTTCCTTTGCCACTGCCCACTTCCTGTCTGACTAGTGGTGGGAGGCACAAAGTTCCAGAAATATTCCAGGCAGTCCACGGATAATGTCCTATTTAGGTTAAATCCTTCAATGTGCTGCCTCTCCCGATGTGTCCAGTCAAACAAACTCTTTCTAGTGGTGGGAGGCCCTGGCTGTAAGATCCTTCTACCCTTGTGCCATCTGATGTGCCCTGTCCTTATTAGTCTAAAGTTGGTAGTCAGGTTTTATTGTGTTATTTTATTCCTGTATCCCTTTGGGTAGACAGGATCTAGCTTTCTTTGTTTTTCTCTCCATTTTTTTTCTCTCCTAGTATACACAACTGAGGTTCTGAGGAAGTTGGTAGTTGTTATTGGCTGACACACGCAGCACCATGTGAGGTGCTTAGGCACCATCAATACCCAGTGTCAGCTCCCTTCCTGCAAAAAAAAATTTCCCACAGGCTCCTAGTGCCTCCAGACCCAGAAATGGTAACCAATGGTGAAGCTATTCTGGAAGATCAACAGTTGTGGTAAGTATGTAATTGTCATTTCAAACAACATGAAGTCTTGCTGTATTCTGACAATAGCAGTGAGTCCCAACCTTCGAACTGCCCCAGAGATGAAACAGTTAACTTTCCATGCCAGGCATGGAACGCTGAGCTCGAGCTCGGTTGAGACTCTGTCTGTTGCTGTTTGAACTCAAACCGTCAGATTCTTTACTCCGCCTCACTGAACAGTCGCTCCGGAGATTTCTCCTTTGCTCGGTTCAATTTGTCGGTTAAAGTACCGTTTTTCTCGGTTTTCAACCGAATTTAAACCTATCGGTTCAGTCTCTGTCTGTGGTATTCGTGAGTACTAGATAGGTTTATATTGTTTTTCTATTCTGTGTGGAACTTGTAAACGGTTCATCGGTTCGGTTTGAACCGATCAGGTTGTTTAAAAATCTTTACTTCTACTTTTAGAGTGTGGTTACCAGTTCTTATCGGTTCTAAAATAAACGGATTTTACTACGTTTTTTTTCCGCGACCCGTAACATGGTCAGGAACCGATGAGTGTCTTGCCTTTCGGATCGCTATTAAAAGGGTAAGTTTTGTTAGGACTGGCACTATGTCTGAGAAACCCAAAAGAAAAACGGCGCCCACTGGGTTTCAACACTGTAGTGTGTGTGTGTGGAAGTCTTTGCTAAGGCTGACCCCCACACCACCTGTGTTTGTTGTCTCGGGTTTGACTACCTCGATTCAGACTACCAGATTTGTAAAAATTTCCTGCAGCTACCCTAGAAAAGAGAGTTGGTAGGCTCAGGGAAAGGGAGGCCAAAAAGTCCGCTGACCCAGATGGCCAGCCGGTTCGGTTCAAACCCGAACCAGAAGAGTGCCCTCTGACCAGGGCGAAACTTCTTCGGGCAAAAGGAGAACCAATTCTGAGGAGTCGGTTCCGGTTAAGAGAACAAGAAGGGATAAATCAGCTGGTGTGGATCCAAAAGTTTCTTCTCCAACCGCTGATGAAATAGCCAAAGCAATAAAAATTGTTCAATCACTATCCCCGGTTCCGACCGAACTGGCACCATCAGGAAGACGCTTGGTTCAGCCGGTTCCGGATTATGATTTGGAGGAATTTTATGAACCGGCGGAAGAGGAAGGAGAGTATGAGGAAAGTGAATGTGATTTTGAAAGTCTGGATGTGCCCATTGATCCGGACATCTCCCCAGACAGACCTTCAGGAGTGTCTCCTCCTAGGCTTTCTGAGTCCCTCTCCCATTTCATGTTTTACAAGAAAGTGGCTGAAAACCTTCAGCTTCCTATGGAAGAAGCTGTGGATGACCAGGAGGAACCTGACTATGTGGAAATGATAGATATCCCAGAGTCCAGGAGGCTGTCTGTTCCCCTACACAAGTCTTTTGGGAAACAGACTTTTAAGATTTTAGACTCCTAATTCTATACCTCCTGTGGATAAAAGAATGGACAAAAGGTATACTCTGTCAGGCTCAGATATGGAGTTCCTTACCCAGCAATGCAGCCATGTTGGGGTAGTGCAGGCTGCAGCCTGTGATAAAGCTAATATACCCTTGGCTTCACACCCCCCCATATAAGGACTCCAGGAGGATTGATGCCATGGCAAATAAACAGTATATGGCAGCATCCTTGGGACTCAGGCAGGCCAATTATATGGCCTATACAGCTAGATATCAGAAATCTAGATGGGACACTGTCATGGCCTTGGCTAAACAGATCCCTGGCCAGCTTGCCAAGGAGCTGGAGCAGGTGGCTGCTGATGGTATTGAGGCATCCAAGGTGCAATTCCATGGTGCAGTGGACTCCAGTGATGTTTCATCTAGAGTCATGGCTACATCTGTGGCCCTTCGTAGGATGGCTTGGCTCAGATGTACTAGCCTGTCTCAGGATACCCAGACTAAGGCCATGGATTTTCCTGTTGTGGGTAATTGTCTGTTTGGGGAGCAAACCGAGAACTACATGAAGAAAATGGATGAATACAGGACCACCTATAGGAGTGCTCAGGCCAAGGAAAGGCAAGCCACTCCTCAGAGGCAGCATTCCAGGGGCAGGGGCAGGCCTTTTCATAGGCCTTTCTACCAAGCCCAGGCCTCCTCTTCTGCCTATGCTAAGGGGGTTCTTTAGAGGGAGAGGCAGAAGGGGTACAAGCAGGCCTGCTTCCACCCCTCAGCCTAAACCCCCTGCCAAACAGGCACCCTGATGGGTTTGCCAGGGCCGATTCTCCACCACCTGTAGGGGGCAGGCTAGCTTACTTTGTCCAGGACTGGAAGTCTTTAACACTAGACAAATGGGTCCTGGAAGTAGTAAGCCAGGGACTGGTTCTCAGCTTCAAAAAATGTCCAAAGATGAGAACCAGATCCTTTCCACCTGCAAATCCTTCAGAGGCACTTGCCCTAGAGGCAGAGGTCTCTTCCCTCTTGGCTCTCAGAGCTGTAGAAAGTGCTCCACCCCTGCACAAAAGGAAAGGATTGTACTCCAGGTGTTTCCTCACCCCCAAAAAGACAGGAGAATGGCAGCCCATCCTGGATCTCAGATATTTAAACAAGCACCTTTTAAAGCCAAAGTTCAAAATGCTGACTCGGGGAATAATTCTACCCTCTCTAAGGCCAGGGGACTGGCTAGTCTCCCTGGACCTCAAGGATGCCTATTTCCATATTCTTATCAGAAGCTCCCATCGAAAATACCTCAGGTTCGAGCTGCCCTCAGGCCATTACCAATTCGGAGCAGTGCCCTTGACAACCTCTGCTCAAGGGTGTTCTAAAATGCCTGGCAGTAGTAGTTGCTTCCTAAGAAGGCAAAAGTTGCCATCTTGCCATACCTGGACAACTGGCTCATAGTAGGCCAGTCCCCAGACCAAGTCAAGTTACACCTACAGATAACTCAGCAACTGCTCACCTCTCTAGGTTTCCTTCTGAATCTTTCAAAGTCAGTTCTAGAGCCTGTTCAGCTCCTTACCTTTATAGGCGCAGAACTAGATACAAAAAAGGCAAGAGCCTTCCTTCCCCTGGACAGGGCAAGGACCCTTATCACACTGGCCTCTTCATTCACCCTACAGGTATCTCAACCAGCAAGGCATTTTCTGTAGCTCCAGGGACACATGGCTGCTTCTACAGCAGTGGTGCAGGGAGCAAGATTTCAGATGAGGGACATTCAGTTCCACTTGAGAGCCTTTTGGTCTCAGAAAAAGGATCCTTTGACCAAACTGATACCAGTGACTCGAACCCTGATCCAGGCTTTGCAGTGGTGGCAGGATCAGGACAATCTAAGACAGGGAGTTCCTTTTGTCACTCAGTCTCCCTCTCTAATCCTTACTACAGATGCCTCCCTCTTGGGGTGGGGGGCCCACTTGGGAGGCCTGACCACCCAAGGGTTGTGGTCTCCTCAGGAATCTCTGCTTCACATCAATCTGTTGGAACTCAGAGCAGTGTTTCTAGCACTTCAAGCTTTTTCCAAGTCTGTTCGGAACAAAGTTGTTCAGATCAGGACAGGCAATACCACCGCAATGTGGTATATCAACAAGCAAGGGGGCACTCGGTCTATGGCCTTGTGCACAGAAGCAATGAAGTTGTGGTCTCTGGCTTTTTCCCCTGAACACCTCCCTTACTGCAGTACACCTCCCAGACAAGGACAATGTCCTGGCAGATGCTCTCAACAGGATATCCCAGGGCCATCACGAATGGTCACTGGATTCCCTGGCTTTGGAGGTGATCTTCTCCAGATGGAGCACCCCACAGATAGATCTTTTTGCAGCCCCAGACAATCACCAACTTCCCCTTTTTTGCTGCAGGCCCCTGGTGTTGGGGTCATTCCCCCTGGATGCCCTGGTTCTCAGTTGGGAAGGGAAGTTCCTGTATGCTTTCCCCCCTTCCCTCTCCTGTTCAAGGTGCTAGTCAAAATCAGGTCTGAACCCTGCAAGGTGATTCTGATTGCTCCAGACTGGGCCAGACAGCCCCTGGTACCCTCTCCTGTTGTCCTTAGCAGTCCACCTTCCCTTGTCTCTTCCCAGGAATTACAACCTGTTAACCTGTGCTCAGGGGAGGGTTTAGTACCCGAATCTCAAATCTCTCAATCTCAAGGCCTGGCTCTTGAAGAGTTAGAGTTTGGTGATTTACACCTCTCTCAAGGCGTTATGGATATTCTAAAGGCTTCTAGGAAGCCTTCCACCAGAACTACCTATAATTCCAAATGGAAAAGATTCTTCATATGGTGCTCTGGGAAGCATATTTCCCCAGAGTCTGCTGACCTGCCCATAGTCCTTGACTATATGGTTCATCTGAATAGCTTGGGACTCAGAGCAGCTACACTAAGGGTGCACCTGGCAGCTGTCTCTTCTTTTCTTTCAGCAGGTAAGCCTTCTTCTCTTTCCGCTCACCCTGTATTCTCCAAGTTTTTCAAGGGATTGCTTCATACTAATCTGCCATTCAGGGCCCCTGCCCCTGCTTGGGACCTTAACGTTTGCATTGCTCAGCTTATGCAACCCCCTTTTGAGCCTTTGTCCTCAGCAGAGCTTAAGTACTTGACTTGGAAAACTGTTTTCTTAGTGGCCGTCACTTCTGCCAGGCGCATAAGCGAGTTACAAGCCCTGTCAGTGGAGCCTGATTTTATCTCTTTCCATAGGGATAAGGTAGTCCTCGGGACTAACAGGAAGTTTTTACCTAAGGTGGTTTCAGACTTCCACCTTAACCAATCTATGTCTCTTCCTGTGTTCTTCACTGACCATTCCTCCTCTGGTGAGAGGAGATTGCACAGTCTGGATGTGAAAAGAGCCCTTAGCTACTACATAGAACATACCAAGGGTCACAGGTTTGACTCCCTTCAACTGTTCCTCACTTATGGTGAGGTTGGTAAAGGAAAACCTGCCACTAAAAGATCCATTACCAGGTGGATTGTCTCTTGCATTCAATTTTGCTATGAAAAACTAGGTAGGACTCCACCCTCCGGCCTGAGGGCTCACTCTACCAGAGGTACAGCTGCTTCTCTGGCTGCTGCCAGGGATATTCCTATCTTAGAGATATGTCAAGCAGCTACCTGGAAAACAGTTCACACTTTTACCAAGCATTACTCTCTGGATATCCAGGCTAGGGTGATGCTGGGTTTAACACAGCAGTGCTTCAAGGCCTATTTCCTAAGTGAGGTTCTGTCCCTCCTCCATGGAGGTACTGCTTGGTAGTCTGCTATTGTCAGAATACAGCAAGACTTCATGTTGTTTGAAGAAAAAATTACTCACCTTAGTAATGTTGTTTCTTCTAATGGAGTCTTGCTGTATTCTGACCTCCCCCCCGCCTTCTCCTCTCAGAACCTTTGTTTTTGGGATGTGGGTGGGCAGTAGCAGTGTTGGCACTCAGGAGGTGCCCCACCTTGTTTATTATCACCCTCTTTCCTTTGGGTGAGTGGGTGTTGTGTTTCTTTCATTTTTTGGGTTTCCTGACTTGAGTCTTTGTTTTGGGACCAAAAAATCTTTTTATTATATTTAGTAGCCAGTTGGCTAGTGTAGCTTTACAGATTCCACACAGGACCCTCAGTAAGTTTAGCTCGTAAAGATCTGACGGTTTGAGTTCAAACAGCAACAGACAGAGTCTCAACCGAGCTCGAGCTCAGCGTTCCATGCCTGGCATGGAAAGTTAACTCTTTCATCTCCGGGGCAGTTCGAAGGTTGGGTCTCATTGCTATTGTCAGAATACAGCAAGACTCCATTAGAAGAAACAACATTACTAAGGTGAGTAATTTTTTCTTCTTGCAGCCACCACCTCTTCTGGTAGGATGTGCCACAGCTCAACCTCTCTCTCTCTCTCTCTCTCTCTCTGAAATAAAACTTTCTCGCATCCTTCCTGAATCTGCCCCCGCTAGCGTCCACTCATGTCTCTGTATTCTTGATTTGCCAGTCCTGCTGAATGTTTCCCTACACTTTGACTTGTTCATTCCTTTCAGGAATTTACTTAAAAGTCTGTGTCATATTTCCCCTCTCCCTTTTGTCTCGAGCAAGTACATGTTCAGTACATCCTTATAGGTTCTGCCCTGCTGGCTGAGGATTATTCAGATTACCCTGTGCTGTGCTGTGCTTTGTCTTTTCTTAGGTGGGGGCTTTGTCCTGGCAGATGTCTTTTTCATCCATTACTTTAAACTGCAGTAAAGCCCGTTTAAAGGAAGTTTTTGGGTGGTAGATGGTCGTCGTCATTTCTGAGTGTGCTAAACCTGGGCTGAATCGTAGTCACTTAAAGGAAAACTACACCCAAAACTTGAAAAAATATATGTTGTGCAGAGTGTTTTAATTTGTATGTAAAGTTCTAGTGTTTCCTTCCCTCTGACTGGTATTGGGAGTTTTTCCTAAATTAGCCTGCTAGCTTTATGGTAGTGTTACGACCCCTGGAGATCTCCATATCAAATTTATTTATTTAGTTTTTGTTTACCGGGTAAGTGCACTAGCCAACAGGTGACTATTTTCAGGCACGACCCAGGAGAGTACAATACAGCATAACACATGGAAGCAAACAATACAACTTAGGCAAACATCCGTACATAGTACATTCCTGGTCATATAGAAACGGTTCCAGCTAGTCTAACATGGTTTAGTCTATACTAAGCATGACCAGCAGGCCAAGAGCAGCTTCAGGGGAGTATTGGTACAGGTGGCAGGTAAGGGAGGGGTATAGGACTCAAGGGACTGCTAGCTGCTTTACTGGGGAAAGCATAGGGAGACTGCCGGGTTAGAGGTACCCAAACGGGCAGGAAAGACGGGGAGGGGTAATGGGAACAACATGACCTGGTGGCCATCGACAGCCAGCAAAGCAGAGTAACCAGGTTGAGTAAGAGGAAGTAAGGGGGATGCCAAGAGCATCCCGGCGGCAGGCTAGAGGGATGCCAGGTTCATGGCCCACGTCGGGGTAGAAAAAGGGAGGATGGACAAGTGAGAGGCGGCTAAGATACAGCTTTGGAGGTAGGAGGCATGTAGGTGCAGCAGGGCGGTGGTTCCTAAACTGGGCATAGGACGGAGGCAGTCCCGGGCCCTTAACGTCTCTCGGCAGAGGTAGATAAGAGGAAGGGGAGGGAGGAGGTAAAGCCAACATGCACCTATGGCAAGTATGGGCAGAGCCCCGGTAGCGCAGAGGGTAAGAGACAAGGAGGGGGAGATATCATAAACTGCATAAATAGCTTAATTGTATTTCTTTGTCCTACAATGCACCTTGTTTCATGTAAAGGTGATGTAGCAGAGCCCATAAATCCAGCAGAAAGCAACGCATTACAATCAGTTCGCAACAATAGAGATGGCTATATTTTAAAATCTGTAGAATTCAGCTTGGTGACCACCCTCATCCTAAAGGTTTTACTGTCCTGAAAAACTTCGCTGCTGGTAATTTTTGTGTAGCTTGTAAAGCTTCCAAGATATTTAGTTTGTTTGGCATGTGTGTGCTGAATGTTGGGTCTCTCTTACATCACAGTCACATGAGACAAGATGCACTGTGGGAACAAGAAATGCAATTACGCTATCAGGGATGAAGATCCCTAGGGGTCGTAACACTAGCTTAAAGCTAGCAGGCTAATTTGGGAAAAACTCCTAATACCAGTCAGAGGGAAGGAAACACTGGAACTTCACATACAAATTAAAACACTCTGCACAACATATATTTTTTCAAATTTCGGGTGTAGTTTTCCTATAAGTAGTGACTGAGTGTGTGAAAGGTGCACTGTGGAGAAGGCAGCACACATTCCTTAATGAATCCTCCTGTGGAAGGCGATATGTAGGGGTGGTTGGCATTCCTGATGGTTGAATACATTTCTTACCTTGCAGCAGTTTATGCTGTGTGTGCCATTCCTAATTATGTTTTCAATTCCATCATGGTTAGCTGTAACACTGACTGAACTTTACAACAATACTCTAATCATGTGGGCAAGAATTCTTTTAAGAATATATATTGTGATTGTTTTTAATTATGTCCAGAGACATGGATGTGGTTCACGTATCCACATATTGGCAGTTCTTCCTTAAGAGCTGATTCACCAAAATGTCTTTAAGTAAAGCTCCTCCCGCCACCTGGGAGGTATATCCTTCAGCTCCACCCCGCCCCATGACGTCAGATCTTCCTTTTCGCTGGGAGCATTCAGTTTCCTCCTTCGGACCTCCATGTGTTGTAGGGCCTAGTATATACGCCATTGGTGACCTGCCTAATTTTCTCAAATATTTTGTATATTCCTCTGTCCTGTGATGAAGTGAAGCTCACGCCTGGCTTCATACAGTGTGTCGTGTTGTCAGAAGATGTCACAGACGAGCTTACACATGCCATCCCTATACTGCCCGGGAACAGCGTGCGACGTTACTGGTTGCGTCCTTTGCCAAACAATGCTTCCATCCTCACTCAAAGATGGGAAGACTCACCTCCTTGACCAGCCAGTCGATCAAGACCCAGAACTGCAGGCCAAGGGTGGTCGTAAGGTGGCCTCTACAGCAGTGTGGTCTGCAGCACAACTAGCAGCAGTGCAAAAGGTGGTGGCTAAGGCAATAGCAGGCACCTCATTGGCCTCAGCAATGCTCCCAGCTGAGGCCATCATAGGAACGTCCTTCACAGGAAAATTCCATGACATGTGCCAGGTTCCCAACACCTTTAGAGAGAGCCCTGCCCACCACAGTAAGAAGCATAACAGTAAGAAACACCACTATTGTCGTGGGACCACAAGAGGTCACACTCCTCCCACTACCTGACTCCCCTGGCTGCTCGACACTTGTCGAGTGCTCGGCTTCGGACAAGCCCCTTTTGACCAGAGAACAGGTCACTAGTTCCCTAGTAGTACCACCATCAGGCTTGCCAACCTAGACAGTGGTTGATCAGATGGTTGAGATTTTTCTCGACCTCTTCGATATGTTGTTAGAGGGTGGTCAACGAAGAGTCACTGTTAAGACCCCCATCACTATAGTCCTCTTCCAGGAGGATGTGGAGCAGTCAGTATTACCAGCCATCCCTTCTCATGATCAGCCTCTGATGGAGATAGTGCAGCCAAATCCGGTTCAAGTGATTTACACTGCATCCCCGGTTGCATCTTCTCAGCGTTGGCCCCCGGATCAGCGGTCGAGGGGCTCCTTGAGTCGCAATCCTGCTCGACCGGGACAAGTAGAGGCTCCACTGGTGGATGCAGCAGCACTACGCGGAGCTCATCTGGCAGCAGTGGGCCTTGGCGGGTCCGAGTAGGGCTCCACGCCGACCCCTATGGCTGACTGGCCAGTACCAGTCAAATCTACGCCAGCCCACCTGGGACAGTTGTCCCTGACACACGTCTCCACCTTTGTTGATGGAACTGCCTCCACAGCAGCCCATGGAGAGGGCTTCAAGGGACTCCCGTCCAGGCACATGCTTGCCAGGCTGATTGTCAGTGGAAATTACCCACTCTACCAATTCCAGGGTGGTCCATGGCAGTAATCGGCTGTAGGCCATCTTTCAAGAGTCCTCAGATGACTCTGATGCATCTTTCATACAGTCTTCAAGAACACATACATTCGACCGGGAATCTGTCAAGGAACTGACCACCAGCTTTGGGCCGGTGTCCTTTGAGGTGCTTCTCCGACTTATGTCGGAATCCATGAATGTTCTTTTGGAGCCACTTAAGAAGAGGGCTAAGTACACCTTCATTGACATCCTGGATAAGGAAGAATCCTCAGGGTTGCATGTCCTATGGCCGAGGCCATTCTGGAACCGGCTCTGGAGCTTTGGCAGCATTCAGCCTCCTGCCCGGCACCCTCAGCCCATTTGGTGTGTCAAGTATGCAGCATGTGCCGGCTCCATGCCCCAATTTTCTGACCACTCCGTGGCCAAGGGTCTGTTCTCCAATTCCGTATCCCAGAAATCCAGCAATACTGGGGATGTTGACAAGCCCCCCAATGAGGAGTCAAAGAAGCGTGACCATGCAGCTAAGAAAGTCTGCACAGTGTCCTCCCTTGGTCTCCGTCAGGCAAGCTGCACCTTGATGATGGCCCACTTTGGACAGCTCCTGGTCGAGGTAATCTGAAACCAAGGTCATGCACTGGCTAAACACCAGCTTTAGATGGCCTTAGGCATTGGCAACTCCTGTGCCCGTGCCATGGTAACGGATGTCACAATGCATCACAGGACCTGGCTGAGGATTTCCCCTTCATGGTGGACGCTTCGCACAAATGGACCGATGTCCCCTTCTTGAGCACCGACCTCTTTAGCCCAGGGGTGGATGGGCATCTCACAAGGACTGAGAAGTCCAGTGCCACCCTGGATTCTGTGACTTCATCTCAGAAGGGCCAGAAACAAGAAGGCCTTTCAGTTTTGGCCGTTTCAGCCACTGCAGTCTCAGCAGCAACAGCCCTAGCTGGGGCAAGTCCAAGCCTGGTGCCCCATGGCCAAGTTCTCCAGCCAGGGGCCCAAGAAAGCAGGGGTGGGGGTAGTGGTTGCCCCTCCAGCCTCAGGGGCCAGTGACCCCTCCGAAGCTGCCCAGTGACAGGTCGGGGGGAGTGTTCATGTCTCACTTGTCCAGTCCCTGACTCGGCTCCTGGTTGGGGGGAGGGTCTGCTTCTCCGCTTCTAGCCTTACTGGTCTGTCATTACTACGGACAAGTGGCTTATCCAGGTGGTCGGCAGAGGGTTGTTTCTCAATTTTAAGACCCTTCCACCCTACCGATCCCACACTCCAAGGGAGTCCTCCGTTGCAGGACATGCTGTCCACCCTCAGGGAGGATGTTGCTCAGCTCCTCGCAAAAGGAGCCATAGCCTTGTCCCAGATGCCCTGGCAAGTCAGAATTATGTGTCCAGGTACTTCCTGGTCCTGAAATAGATGGAGGCTGGTGCCCCATACTGGATCTTCATAATCTGAAATTTAGGATGGTCACAGTGAACCAGATTATACAACCTCTGGAGCAGGGCATGTTGTTATGCTCCCTGGACCTCCAGGACGTGTTCTTCCACATCCTGTTCTGTCCGTCCCACTGGTTCCATACTGAAGGGGTGCTCTACCAGTTCCGGGTCATGCTGTTTGGTCTCTCCTCGGCACCTAGGGTCTTCACCAAGTGCATCACAGTGGTTGCAGCCTTCCTGCAGCACCACAGTGCCAGGGTTTATCCCTACCTGGATGACTAGCTGATAGCCAGGCCGTCCAAAGAGGCAGTGGAGTAATCCAGGGACTTGGTCCTCCAGACCTGCAGAGATTTGGGTCTTTTGGTCAACCCAGCCAAGTCCGAACTGATCCCCTGGCGGGTGATTCACTTCATTGAGGCAGATCTATACTTTCCACAGCCAAGGCCTACCTCTTAGCGGACCAGGCATCAGATCTTATCTCGTTTGCCTGATCATTTCAGGATGGGCACTCGCACCCTGCCAGAGACTCCCATAAACTGCTGGGGTATATGGTATCTTGCACCAGTGTGGTCTGGTGGGCTCGCTGGCAGGTGCATCACCTTCCGTGAGAGTTGGGCCATCAGTGGTCCCAATGTCTAGGACAGTTGGTCCAGCTGGTCACAGTGACACAGCTGATGTTGGATGCCATCCAGTGTTGGCTGATCCCAGAACATCTGGAGGAAGGAGTCCTGTTTGTCTGCCCAGAACCAGCTGTCACTTTCATGATGGATACGTCTCTAATGGGGTAGGGAGCGCACCTGAGGGACTACAGGACTCGCGGGTTCTGGTCACCCAGGGAGTCCCGTCATCCCATCAGCCTGCTGGAGTTCTATGCAGTGCAGCTAGCCCTGATGGAATTTACTCCTCTAGGCAGGGGTCAGGTCATGCAAAACCAAAGTGACAACACCATGGCCATGTTCTACCTGAACAGGCAGGGCAAAACACACTCCCTTCTATTATGTCGGGGGGCCCTCTGTACCTGGACCCTCGTGCGCAGGCTCAGTGCAGATCTGGCAATTCATGTGGCAGGAGCAGTCAGCTGCTCTCAGCCAGGTGGGCAAGACGTTGCATGAGTAGTCCCTGGATCTGGAGGTGATGAACCACCTGTTGTCCTTGTGGGGCACCCCTCTGTCAGACCTGCTTGCCTTCTGGGAGAACACGAAACTGAGGTTGTTCTGTTCCTGTCCTCCACAGTCCAGGACATTGGTGGGGGATGCCTTTCTGAGGCCTTGAACCATGGTCCTCCTGTACACCTTTCCCTTGATCCACAAGGTGATGGTGAAGGTGTGGAGGGACAAGGCATGGATGATCCTCATAGCCCTGGACTGGCTTCACCAGGTCTTTTTACTTGGATCTCCTCAGCCGCAGACCCCTGTGGCAGTTGCCTCTTCACACAGATGTGCTGACTAGACAACAAGAAGTTCCTGCACCCAGATCTTCAGTCCTTGCACCTAACAGCCTGGTTCCTGAGTGTCTAGAGTTCCAGGCTCAGGGTCTTTCAGAGAATGTTTTCCACATTGTGGAGGCTTCTTGTAAAGAGTTGACTCACCAGTGTTATGGCTTCAAATAGAAGCTGTTTTCCATTTGGTGTCAGGGCCAGGAGCTTGATCCCCTGGCCTGCCCTGTGGGTAGCATCTTAGAATACGTCTGGCACTTGTCCCAGCTGGGACTGTGTTCGACCCCTTAAAGTGCACCTGGCAGCCATCTCTGCATACTGGGTGTGGGCTGGTGTCCTGACAGTGGTGCAGGAGAAGGTGGCTGGCTGCTTCTCGAAGGTCCTTGCCCACTTGTCCCCGCCAATGCATGAGCCACCACTACCTTGGGACTTATTGCTGGCAATGGCTGTGCTCGTGGGCAGGTCTTTGGAGCCTGTGCATGGGTGAGAGATGTCACACGTGTCGTGCCAGCCAGGAGAATTAGTGAGCCCCAGACACTCTTAAGTGAAGCCTCCTTTTCTGATGTTGCACAGTGGCAAGGTAGTCCTTTGCCCCCGCCCAAAGTTCCTGCTGAAAGTTGTCTCAGAGTTCCACCCTAACCAGGTGATGAACTTTACGGTTTAATTTACTAACCCATCTTTGGAGGCTGAATGCAGGCTTCATTCTTTGGACCAGTGACAGATGCTGTCCTACTATGTGGAGAGTACAGCTGCAGTTCGGGGTGAGGCTTGCCATTTTTTTGTTACCTACACTGAAGCCATGCCTGGCAGACCAGCAGCTAAGCTGACGATTGGCAGGTGGATCACTTCTGCATCCACCTCTGCTATAGCTGACTGGTAGGGAGCCTCCCATAGAATATAGGGCTCATTTCACCAGGCATACCACTGCCTCAGTGGCTGCTTCCAGGGATATCCCTATTCAGGAGATCTGCATGGCTTCCACCTGAAAGTCAGCACACACCTTCATTTCACATTACAGCACTGACCTTGAGTCTCACCATGATGCAGCTTTTGGGACCTTGGTTCCCCATCCCTGTTTGCCAAGTAGGGATGCGCCCCTTGTCCACTCCTCCTCCCAGAGAACTCCTGGCAGTCTCAACATGTGTGATACCTGAACCATATCCACATCCCTAGAAAAACTGGTTACTTACCTGTAAGTAGATCTTACCTGTATCAGTCTTCACCATTCATCACTGGTGGGTACTGGCTGGAGGCACTAGGACCCCGAGGGAAGCGTTCTAGCTAAAGCTTTCTTTCTTTCTGGAGGAGGAGCCAAAGTCGGAGACTGCACCTCCCTCAAGGCCAACGTACTACGTGGCGCTCGTGGGTTGGCCAGTAACGGACGCCAGCCCCTCCACCACCTCAGTTCTTCTTTTCCCACCATCAAGTGTGCATCACCCTGTGGGAGCTGAAGCCATCTCGTGCTACGCATCAGAAGAAGCCTTTGAGTTCTGTGGCTGCCGCAACACTTGACATAAACTTCAGGAACTGGTAATAATGTTCCTTTTATTTCTTATTTTACTGTTCTATGGCAGCAAGTCTGTTACTTTGTTCAGTTTTATTTCTGTCCACGCTACTATGTCCAGTTCGGGGCCTAGTTCTAAATCCAAGGTGGGCTGTGCCCACATGCATATGTGCCCCTGCGGCAAGCCGATGACCATGACGGACTGCCATAGTTGCTGATTATCCTGCCTGAGTCCGAATCACGATATGGACAGTTGCAACGCTTGTTTCTCCATGGACCGCCGGGTCCTCGAGTCGCGCTCATTAAAGGTGGGTCGGGTTCCTCTCACCTTCCAAGGACAGCGTCAGTCCCAGGACGCCAAGGCCAGGATTTTGGGGCCTTCCCCTGGGTCTCCCTCTGGTACTATATATTCCGAGGTGGAGCAGACCCTCCACAGTCCATTGCCTCCTCAGAGGCCCAGATGCCCTTGGTGTCGTGGCCGCTGCTATACACGTGGCCCAAGGCAGTGGTGCCCTCTGTGCTGCCTTCTGACACCGCCTTGGCTCCCGACGCTGCCTCCGAGGTCAGTGAGCAGGGTGAGTGCTGGGTCTCCTTCTGGTGCCGTTGGTAGCACCATAGGAGGGAGAGTCATGGGGGTTGTCTCTCTGATCTCTTCCTCTTTGGAGGATGATGACTCTGACTAGTAACCCGACTCCTCGGACCTCTGAGGCTCTCCTCTGCCCAGCTCCAAGATCTCTAAACCCCGGGAATTTTCCATGGGAACCGGTGCTTCATCTCCTCTTGCTGGTGCCGCGGCACCCTTGCCCCACCCTCCATCCCTTTTTTTTTTCTATGTCTCTGTTTCCCTCTCCTGCGAGCAGAACTGAAGTGGAGGGGCCAGCATTCATTATTGGCCAACCCCCGAGTGCCACATAGTAGGTTGGCCTCGAAAGTGGCGCCATCTCTGACGTTAGCCCTTCCTCTAGAAAGAAAGCTTTAACTAGAAAGCTTCCCGCGGAGTCCTAGCACCTCTGGCTAGTACCCACCAGTGATGAATGGTGAAAATATACAGGAAGATCAAGAATTACGGTTGGTACGTAATTTTAATTTCTAGGAATGGTATGTGTTTCACATCCACACCACCCGCCCAACCTCACCTGGCACATGGTACACACATTCCTGCTTGCAACACCCAAGATCTGACGTCACGGGGTGGAGCTGAGGGATATACCACCCGGGTGGTGGGAGGAGCTTTACTTAGAACTACTGATGCCTTTGTGAAAACTTTGGAAAACATAATATTGAGACACAGTTCAGCTTGTATTTTATATAAACTTAAGTAGATTTCTCCTCTCCATTATTTATTACTTTAGAAATTCACACAGAAAAGGATCTTTATCCCTTGGCATTTATCTGCCTCTATAGTTTATTCCCTACTTGAAATTATAATGCTCTGTTGTGACATCACAGTCTGTTACCATGGGAATAACTGTGATGTCACAGGCAGAGCATTATGAAATCAGGTTGGGAAGAAGTAATAGCGGTTAATTTTTGTTAAAGTATCATCTTTATTTAGGCTTTACAACATATATACAGACATGTCATCCAGATCCAAGTGTTAAACTTCATTTACACAGATTTTACAAGCTCAGCTTAGTTATAGTAAGGTAAAACTCTATGAAGGGGGGCAGTATACCTCTGAATAATAGTGTCCATAGGGGTTAGGTAGTCCAGAGTGTTGTTCAGCTTGGCTGAATGCCAAAGAAACAAAGGAAGTTCTCCTCGACCAGTAATCCCTTTCAATTGTTATGGAGAAGAGAGAGATCTGATCAATTCCAACGAACCCTGCCTATTATGTTTCAGGTCCATCTCTAGTGAAACTGTGGCTTTTTCAATAGCCACAGTTGTTTTAAGGGTATATTTCCAAATGACAGATCACAAGCTCCCAGATAGGATGTCCCCCACGTACTGTAGTTCTCCTCAGACACACCCTGAGCAAGCAGTCAGCATGCATCACCTGGCCCTATGGTGTGGGGGGGGAAGCCACCCCGAGGGCACTCAGTAGACCTCCAGTTTTCCACTCTAAGGAGTGAAAGTAGGGTCTTTTAACATGTAGTATATCTGCCACCTGGCCCATCTGGTAGTGAACTTTTCTTCTTCGTTGTTTAGGTTGTGTGTTATTTTTTCCATAGTGTAGATTGGTCTTATAATATTCCACCAATCCTGAATTGTGGGGATTTTAGGTGTCAGCAATAACTCCGTAATGGTTTGCCGCGGTAAGGAGTATAAGGAGTAAGTATCTGGTGATTGGGCCTCGTAGAGTTTTGGGAAACACAAAAAACAAAAACATCTCCATGGTCAGTTGGAGCTGAGGGTCCAACTTTTCCTGTAGGTGGGCTTGCAGGAGTGTAAAATAGGGTCTCAGGAGTGGGCACTCCCACAAAATGTGGGTGTGGTTTGCCCCTGGGTCTCCACATTGGCGCCAGCAAGTAGCAGAGTGAGTTTATGTGAAATGTTTGGTAATTACTGGGGTTCTAAAGTATCGGATTAGGCATTTCCATGTGAATTCCCACCACGTGTGCGAGCTGGTCACCCTAGCGGAGTAGCTACAGGCTCGCTGCCAGTCTACAGGTGTTATCTGGAAGCCAGTTTCCTGGATCCATTGCACGCTAACGTTCTCAATGTGTGAATAGCTCTGTGCGTTCAAAGCTTGATAGTATATTGACACCAAATGCCTTTGCTTCAGGGTTTTGTTAAGGGAGATTTAGCTTTGAATTAACAGTGGGCACTGCTCATAGAAACATAGAAACATAGAATTTGACGGCAGATAAGGACCGCTTGGCCCACCCAGTCTGCCCATTTCCCTACCTACTGGATAAGCTGCAGATCCTAGTTAACCAGCAGCCTACTTCTTCCTACCCCCAACCCCCAGAAATGCCTTATGGCTATCCCATGCATGCTTGAATTCCACCACTGATTTTGACTCCACAACCTCCTCTGGAAGGCCGTTCCATGCATCCACAACCCTCTCTGTGAAAAAATACTTCCTTAAATTACCTCTGAGCCCACCCCCTATCTTCAAATTGTGCCCTCTTGTTCTTGCACACCTCTTTTTTTGAAAGACGCTACCCTCTTGGACTTTGTTGATTCCCTTGAGGTACTTGAAAGTTTCTATCATGTCCCCCCTCTCCCTCCTTTCCTCGAGGCTATACATATTAAGCTCCTTAAGTCTCTCTTCATATGTCTTCCGGTGCAGACCCTGCACCATTTTAGTTGCCCTCCTCTGGACAGCTTCCATCCTGTCTATGTCTTTGCGGAGATTGGGGTCTCCAGAATTGCACACAGTACTCCAGATGGGGTCTCACCAGCTGTCTGTACACAGAGGATAATAACTTCCGTTTCTACTGGTGATGCCTCTCCCATGCATCCCAGTATCCCCCAGCCCTCCTTGCTGCCCTCTCACATTGCTTGCCCATCTTTAGGTCATCTGATATGACTACCCCCAGGTCCCTCTCCATTTTGTTGTTGTTAGTATCTCACCCCCATTGTGTACTCTTCCCTGGGTTTTGTTTCCAGGTGCATTACCTTGCACTTCTTAGCATTGAATCTAAGCTGCCATACATTTGACCATTCTCTAACCTTGCCAAGTCCCTTCTCATCCTTTCCACCCCACCCTGTGCATCAACTCTGTTGCAGATCTTAGTGTTATCTGCAAAGAGACATACTTTTCCTTCAGTCCTTCTACAATGTAAGCTTATAAAGACATTGAAGAGGACCGATCCAATACTGAACCCTACGGTACCCACTAGTAACCCTCCTTTCTTCTGAGTGGACTCCATTTACTATTACTCTCTGTGTCCTATTCTCCAGCCAATTCTTTCCAGGCTGTCATCTTGGGACCCACTCCCAGGTTGGCTAATTTGTATATTAATCTTTGTGTGGGACTGTATCAAATGCCTTGCTAAAGTCTAGGTAGGCCATGTCACAGCCCCTCCTGATCTACTACTTTGGTCACCCAGTCAAAGAAATCTATCAGATTACGTCTGGCATGACCTTCCGCTGTGAATCCATGCTGCCTAGGGTCCTGTGCCCTCTGGCCTCTAGATACTCGACAATTCTTTCCTTTAGAAGTGATTCCATCATTTTCCCTATCACTGAGGTTAAACTAACAGGTCTATAGTTTCCTGCTTCGGCCTTGCTCCCACTTTTGTGAAGGGGAATCACATCTGCCCTCCTCCAGTCCTCGGGTACCACCCCATCCTCCCATGATTTGTTAAAAGGGTAGTCAGTGGTGTCACTAGTTCTACCCTTAGTTCTTTAGAATTCTGGGATGAATCCCATCAGGCCCCATTGCTTTGTCCACCTTCAGTTTTAAGAGTTCTTTCAGAACCCTTTCTTCTGTAAATGGGCGGTATCAACTTCTGTATCCAGCGTGTTACTACTGTTTGTTTTATGTACCTCCCCTCTTCCTTTGTAAATACTGAGCAAAAATATTTGTTCAGTATCTCTGCTTTCACAGTCTCCTCTGCCCACCCTCCTCCCTTTATTAAGCCTCACTATCCCTCCTTGGTCTTCCTTCGCTCCTGATGTACCTATAAAGGTTTTATCCCCTTCTTAACTGAGTGGCTATCTTTTCCTTGGTTTGGGCCTTTGCTGTTCTGACTGCCTTCCCAGCCTCCTTTTGCTTTAACTGATACTGTTCTCTGTCCTGCTCCTTCTGCGATTCCTTGTTCTTCCTAAATGCTTTCTTTTTCTCTTGAACCTTCACTGCCACTTCCTTTGAGAACCATAGTGGTTTCTTACATCGTCTTGTTTATTGCTTCACACAAAGGCTCGTTACCTCTGTGATGGCAGTTTTTATTATTCCCCATTGTTCTTCCACCCCTCCTTCCTGCACATTTGCTAGAGCATTCCTTAGGCACTCACCCATTTTGGCAAAGTCAGCCCTCCTAAAGTCCAGTACTTTTGTCTTTGTATGGCTTGACTCTGTTGCTGTGTTTATTGTGAACCATACTGTTCGATGGTCGCTAGTTCCCAGATGGCTACCCACTTCTACATCTGTAATCCTCTCTCCATCTCCATTTGAGAGAATCAAGTCTAATATTGCTCCCTCTCGAGTGGGCTCCAGTACTAGTTGTCTAAGGCATGCCCCCTGTAGGGCATCTAGAATAACTGCACTCTTCGAAGTGGCAGCTGCAACTGCACTCCAGTTAACATCTGGCATATTCAGATCACCCATCAGCAATATCTCCCCTTTTTCTGCCATTCTAAGTATACTTTCTATCATTTCCCTGTCCATTTCCTCCCCCTGAGAAGGGGGTCTGTATACAACCCCTGTGCATATTGTGGTGCCATTGCCTGTCTCCAAATTTACCCACAGTGCTTCTTCTCCTCCCTGTTTACCCTTTTGTTCTGTTGCTTTTATTCCTTCCCTTATGTAAAGAACTACTCCTCCTCCTCTTTTACCCTCCCTGTCCCTCCTGTAGACAGTGTATCCTGCTATGTTTATGTCCCAGTCATGGTTTTGTGTGTACCATGTTTCTGTGATTGCCACGATATCCAGATGTTCCTACTCCATCAAGGCCACTAATTCAGGAAGCTTGTTACCCAGACTACGGGCATTAGTACTCATTGCTCTCCATTTTTTGATGGCTTTACCTTCTGTTGCAGCATCCCCCACTGACCGTTCTACCTCAGTCATTTTCTCATTTGGTACCCTGTTTTGTAGGGAGAGGCTGGGATTTTCCTGCTGCTTGTCAGTGCCTCCCCCTTTGACTAGTTTAAAAGCTTGCCAATGAAGCATTTAAACCGATTGCTCAAAAGACTTGTTCCCTTCCTGGACAGATGCAGACCATCCTGCCAGTATAGGCTGGTGTCCCTCCAGGTGGAACCCCAGTCCCCAATGAAGCCAAACCCCTGTGCTCCACACCATTTTTTCAACCATTCATGCTCGTGCTCCCAGATTATACGAGGCAGGCTATCTGCATAATGTCTGAGTTGCAGGTACCGGTAGAAGTTCTGATGTGGTAAATTGTATTTCCTCTGGATTTCCATATAGGGCCACATTACATCCTGGGTCATTATCTGTCCCAGGTACTTCAGACCCCGCCTCTCCCACTGCCGAAAACTGCTGTCCAGGCTGTTTGGGGGGAAGTTGCTCAAGCTAGAGATTGGGCATATAAGTGGAAAGAAGGTTGTCAGCTGATATTTTTTTTTAATGCTCTGCCAGGCACGGAATGAGGCTGTAAGTCAGGGGTTTGTATGCCTGTGTGAAGTCCTGTCGACCGCCTGCTGGTATAAGACCTGGTAATATGTATGGTCATCTATTAAGGCTCGCTCTATGTCCAGCCAGTGCGGGTTGGACATTTTAATTTGTCTGGACATCAGATGCATCAGCTTCACCGCTTGCTGATAGAGTCTGAGATCTAGGAGAGCCAACCCTCCTTCTTGACGGGGGAGAGTGAGAATCTTTAGGCATACCCTGGGGTTTTTGTTTGGCCCAGATAAATTTGGAGATGTGGTGGTTCAGCTCTTTGAAGATCTTTAGCGGGAGGTGCATGGGAATATTTTGAAACAAATACAAAGCTCTCGGGAGAATTATCAATCTGACTAGATCTATCCTCCGAGTCAGGCCCAAGGGGAGAGTTGCCCGGGAGTTTAGATCAGTTTTTAACTGCGAGATGAAGGGGGAATAGTTATACTTGTAGTATTCCATAGGGGATCGGGGAATAGATACTCCAACGTATTTAAGTTTTTGCAAATTCCACCTTCCCGGGATACAGGCCTGTGCGTCTAGCGAGGGAGAGTAGTGAAAGGTGAGCAACTCCGTTTTAGTAAAGTTCAGTTTATATCCCGAAACCGAGCCGAAGGAGTCTAGAATCTGCTTAACTGTGGAAAGGGATTGTTCGGGGTTCCGCAAATACAGAAGGATGTCATCCGCGTAGAGGGCGATCCGGTGCTCTCTATCCCCCATCTCCACCCCCTCTATTCCACGAGCTTCTCTAATCCTCTGAGCCAGGGGCTCAATGAATGCTGCCAACAGCAAAGGGGAGAAGGGGCATCCTTGCCTCGTTCCCCTATATAAAGGGAAATAATTGGAGTGATGCCCATTCACCTTCACACAGGCCTGGGGAGAAGAGTATATGTTTTGGAGAACTGTAATTAGTGCAGGGTGAAATCCGAACTTATGTAAGGTTGAGTATAGAAAAGGCTATGCCACCCTGTTGAATGCCTTTTCAGCATCTAGACTAGCTAAACTGGTTGTAATAGCGGTTGATAAACCTCTCCAGGAACAACTCTCATGTTTTCATGCATATTACCTCAAAAATAAATAGGTAAAAAAAAAAATACAGCACTGACAAATATAAGCTGCTTTGTGTCCAAATGATATGTTTTTAAAAGTTCTTCTCAAGGCGTCGGTGGCTCTTTAAAGACGTTCCAGTGAATCAGCTCTCAAGGAAGAACTGCCAGTGTGTGGATGTGAGCCGTATACCACTCCTAGAACTACTGTTACAGGTGAGTAACCTATTCTTCTCTGTCAACTAGGTTGAGCCCAGTTTTATTATATTAACCAATGATTGTACATTGATTTGCACTGTTTTCAGTGAAGCTGTCTTATGAGAACATCCCGGTTATAAGAATATTGTCGCTTGGCATTTAGGGTATGCTAATAAAAAATGGCTCCACTGTATATGGTTTTGCCTCTACACTCAAAAGTGAATCCATGGGGTGGGGGTCTGTAGGGTAGGAGGTTTTGAAAAATTAATTTTAGGAATATTTTGAAAGTGTTCCTCAATACAGATAAAATGTGCAGTAGGCGCACTCATGAGGAAAGGAACACCTCTGCACCCCAAGTCAAATTACCAAAGGTTTATTGCTGTACATTACAAACTGTTCTTTTTTTGTATACTTGTATTGAAATTCAGAAGGTTGTACAACTCAACATACAAATTCCATCAAAAGCAGTTATTATACAGAGACCAGTAAACTAATGTTTCTTTATAATGGTAATATTAAACAAAATAAATATCTCCAATGTGTTGAAAACTTCATCTCAACCTCTATTTGTATGCTTTGAGACCTTATATTTATGAAAGTAAATTTATTTTCAACTTCATATCTTAATAAAATTAACAACATTTATATAAAAAGAAGTACTAAAATCTATAATTCATATGCTGTCATCCTCTCCCCCGCCCCCCCGTAACCCTTGGTTTATTTCTACAGAATTATATTATTGGATAAACTACTCTCCTTTATCCTGACAAATAGTAATTAGATTGCAATTTGTTCCTTATACTTCTGGTAATTGAGGAAATACCAGGTGCAAACAATGACCTCCCTGTGTAGATTGTTTTGCTGTTTCTACCAAAGTGCCATTGATTATTTGTTTAAAACGGCAAGGGGCTAAGATGCAAAGAATCACTAAAAATTCACTAACACAATAGTTCAGTAAAGTGTGTAATTCAGTAAGTAGGATTGGTGCATGAGTCTCTTACTTATAGTTTCATAAAGAGGGGGAGGATTCTCATGAAATCAGTTATGTTAAACTGTCTGCTGCATAAATTTCCCGACGAGTCCATTGATTTATATATGCATTTTGCCTGTGTTGCACTGAGTAGGTAATACGTTCCATTTCTTGTATTTGTAATCCTATTGCTGTCCAGTCTTTTTCTTCAGGTGGAGCAGGCTATAACCAGCATCTAGTAATCGCTTTTAAAGCTGTTGCTATATTCGCCATAGATATTTGCCACTCCCCCAGTTCTGTTGGCTCTGTTCCCAAGATTATGTTCAGGGCCCACCTCCGTCTCTACCATCATCATAATATTTTTAATATGGGCAACCACTGCCTCCCAGTATGTTTTCTACTGGAGGCATAACCAGAAGACATGTGCATGGGTAACACGTGTCTCTCCACACCGTCTCCCAACAATCTGTGGGTTTAGATGGGTCTAGTTTGGCCTGGAACTATGGGACAAGGAACTATCTAATTCATACTCTCCATAAAAATTCTCTCCAATCCGGGGATGAAGAGATTGACCAGACTATTGGCCAGATTTTCTCCCATTCACTTTGTACTAGCTGTAGCTTCAATTCCCCTTCCCATTTTGTCTTAATATGATTTGTCGTGGTCTCTTTGTAAGCTGTATAATTTGCATATATTAAAGTGATAGCGCCTTTGGCTGTGGGGGCCTGCCAGATTGTTTCAAAAGGTGGCTAGGGGGCATCCATTTCCATTATAATTATGGGGTTATTAAGATGAGTATTGACACAGTTCCTGAGCTGATAATATCGGAATCTAACTGCTTGGCCAATATTATATTTCTGGGCCATTATATTTAATGGAAGGAGTGTAGTGCCATGCATGAGTTTCCAGGGGCTTAACCCAAGGATCTAATCCAGCTGCTGGGAATTGTACATCCCAGGCCCACCATTTATATCTCCAAAGTGTGCGAGCTGTTCGTCCTTGTTTGGTACCTAGTTTCCAGCCTTCCATGGCTGCTTGGACCCTGGTCAGGTGTTCTGCTTTCTTCCCAGGTGTTAGATCTAGATGAAAAGGTAGTGCCTGTAAGGGGGGGTCCTGAACCGCAGCTAGTTCTATCGTTTTCCAATGGGAGGTGTACTGCGGGTTCTGCCACATAAGCACTATCTTCATTTGAGCAGCTACCCAATATGTGGATAGGTAAGTCAATGCGAGGCCTCCCTGTTTTTTTGGTTTTTTTACCAGGTATAAAATTGACCACCTTGCTCGTGGCCTTTTAGAATTCCACAAACAAGTTAACATTTGTCTCTGCCAAGATACCAGCTCTTGTTGAGAAAGCATACAAGGAATGCTCTAAAAAAGATATAAAAACCTTGGCAGTACATTAATTTTGCCATTTGTACCCAGGCATGTAATGGCAAAGGGAGGAGGGCCCAATGTTTATAGCCATTCTGTATATTTTTAACTAGTGTGGGATAATTATCTTGAAACAAGGTGGCGGTGGTCCGCCCTAAGTATATCCCTAAGTATTTTAACTTGGTGAAGTCCCATTGCATAGGATATAGGACTTTTAGTTAAGGTGTGGCCTGGTATAAAAGTGACAGCGCCTCTTTTAGCGGTATTAAAGAAGCATCCTGATATCCTAGAAAATTTCTAAATCTGTATCATCACTTCTGGCAGGGACGTATCCAGTTCCCCAAGGAAAAGTAGTACATCGTCTGCGTACAATCCCAATTTATGTTCTGCTTCCCCAACCATATTCCCTGAATTTTAGGATGTAAGCAAATGGCTTGAGCTAAAGGTTCAATATATAGGGAAAAAAGAAGCAGGGAAAGGGGACAGTCCTGCCTGGTCCCCCTCGTCAATCACATTTCAAACAGTTCTTAATCCACAAAGTGCAAAATGGTGCAGTAAGTAAAGTGGGGATAGTATTTTTTGCTGTCAGATTAATAGTCTGACTCCAAATGGAACTCCAGTCAGAGGGCACCTCTAGTTTGTTTGTGTTGCTGTAGGATTGGGATGGGCTGTCCAGTAAGTGCAGCACCACCCTGCACCAGTATTAACATAACCTGCTTTTCTGCTTTTTTAGAAGTAGTACTTTGCCTACAGGAGTTCTGTTCTGCCCGCCTTTCTCCAACCTACACCAAACACATCTCTGCAGAGATGGGCGTTCACATGAGCTTCAGTCCCCACTAACTGGGGTACAAGTACAAGTTGGATTTGCGAACTCCTTTAAGATAACATTTTTTTGGTGCAGTAATAGACACTGCCAAGCAATTTTTTTTCCATCTAGTGTTCATCTCTCCTGGTGGGCTGGCGGCTCGTGTCAGCTGACTGTACCAGACTCCACAGTCGTTCGAGGTCTCCCTCCACCCTATCTCGGTAGACCACCGGAACTCACCTGGGGGCATCATCCATCCACAGCCCCCGATTTTCACCTGTTCTCTGTTTCCAGGATCCTAGATCACGGATGCCCATGTGTGTGGAGGTGCACATGCGCATAGCAGCTCTGGTGAAGGCCTCTTCCACCCTTCTGGCCTAATAGCAGGTTCCCCCATGGCTTGGCGCTGCCACCTGGCCTCCACCGGGTGGCAGCCAAGGCAGAGGAACCCTCATGCCCCTGCCGGAGAGGAGAGTCCTGCGGCTGCTCGATCCAACCTCGCCCCCCCCGGGCGACCCCTGGCAGCCCAAGTCCACTCCCGAACCTGGGTCACCAGTGTGGCTTGAGGTGTGGCATCCAGCACCTCAACCCTCAGCGCCTCCGTGCCCCTTGCTAAGCAATTTAAATCTCAAATTATAGTGTTTCTCACTACAATTTCTAATTCTTTTTAAAAAAATTACTGATTTTATCCAGTTACGTATTTTCTTAAGTGAGAATAAATGTGTACCCTGGTCATTGGGGACTGGAGCTCATGCGGAGGCCCTTTTTCTGCAGAGATGTGTTTGGTGTGGGTCAGAGAGGATTGAGCAGAATAGGATTCCTGCAGGTGAAAAAATGCTTCCATAAAAAAGTTTCTCTTTTAATAAAACTAAAACAAATTATTATAATAATGAAGTATCTTCAAAGAGAACTTATAGACCACAGCTTGTACTGTACTAAGCATTGTTTCAGACTCTGGGGAACCCTACAGTACCTTCTTCTCCCAGACTGATTTTCGGGGGGTCTGCCACAGAGTTCTAAGAGGCCCACTGCAAGGAAAATGCTAGATTTTTTTAATGATGATAATGCAGATGAAAAAGATGAGAAGGGAATTGGTCACCCCCTCCCTCTTCCATTTTCTTTCAAGCGTCTCCTGCATAAATTGGGGTTCCAAGGACCCTTATTGTGGGTTAACAGAAGGTTTGGGATCACTGAGAACGTGGAGTACCTAATGTCTTTCTGTCCCATTGTATTTTGATGACAGTTCTCATCACAAGTATCCACACGTCTTTCCTCATTTTCTTCGTGGGACAAATGCAGAAATAGAAGTGGCTCTCACTGCTGCACTGCTCAGCATGTATACAAAGCCTAAGTGATTTTATAAAATTAAAATGTCAAGAAATTGTATTTTGTTTTCTCCTTTGGAAGAATAAGCAATTTCAGCATTACAAGATCTTTTCTCTGATTTGTTGTAAGAAAATTTACTGGTAAGCTGTTTTCTTATAATTAGTTTTTTTCCTTTTCAGTTGTAAGTTTACAGATAGTTGGCAGCACTAGTTTCCTTCATTCAGCTCTCACTCCACTCCTCTGGGGGAGATTGTGTACAGCTATTTTAGCAGGTTGTGGTTTAAATGTGGTGCTTGGAGCAGTTGTACGAATGGCAAGTCTGGGTTCTGAGTACCAAAACTGAACATAAAAAAAAAAGAAAGAAAGAGAAAAACAGCACTCCAGCCAGATGTACAGGTAGAATTTCACAATGTAAGATAAAGTGGTGCCCCTGGGTGTTTTATATTTCAGAGGAGGAGGATTCTTTTGTCCCTTAAGGGGATCTAACCCTTTTTGGCAGGTGGAGGGATAAATGTAGAGGACCTGGTTAGGGTACATTTTTCAGAGGCTGGTGCAGCCGGGACTTTGACCTTTTGGGCAACAACCTTTGCTTTTTTGACACACAAACTGTTTAAAATACAGGTAGGACATAATATGATTTGTCTGACTGACAGGTATAACTCTGAAGTCATATTTTCTGCATTTGCTCTTGAAAAGAGTTGTAGGATTTAGCTTGTACCTCTCTCTCTCTCTGATTGCTTTAATAAAAACAGAATTAAAAAAAATGAACCTCTGGCTATCCTGTTTAGCCGCTCACTGGAAACAGGGGAGGTACCCAAAGACTGGAGGACAGCAGATGTAGTTCCCTTATACAAAAGTGGGAACAAAGAGGAAGCAGGGAACTACAGACCAGTCAGCCTCACCTCGGTAGTGGGGAAGATCATGGAAGCACTACTGAAGGAGAGATTAGTGGAACATCTGGTTGTCAGTGGACTACAGGACCCAAGGCAGCGTGGTTTCACCAGGGGGAGGTCAGGTCAAACCAACCTCGCTGAATTTTTTGACTGGGTGACTAGGGAGGTGGATCAGGGGAGGGCAGTGGACATGGCCTATCTGGACTTCAGCAAGGCCTTTGACACTGTGCCACATAGAAGACTATTACACAAACTGGGAATATGGGTGTGGGCAGGACAGTAGTGTGGTGGGTAGGTAACTGGCTGGGTGGCAGGACACAGAGGGTGGTGGTAAATGGCTGTCACTCCACAGAGGGAAGAGTGACCAGTGGGGTACCACAGGGATCAGTGCTGGGACCGGTCCTATTCAACATCTTCATCAGTGACATTGCACAGGACCTAGAAGGCAGAATTTCACTGTTCGCTGATGACACAAAGCTTTGTAACAGAGTAGACACACCAGAGGGTGTAGACAGAATGAGAAGGGACCTGCAGAAACTTGAAGAATGGTCAGGGGTTTGGCAGTTGAAATTCAATGCAAAGAAGTGCAAGATAATGCATATGGGGCACAAAAACCCTGGCACAATATATCAGTTGGGGGTGAGGATATAGCATGCACCAAGCAGGAAGGGATCTTGGGGTTATCATCTGATGACCTCAAGGTAGAAACAGTGTGACAAGGCAGCAGGTAAAGCAAATAGGATGCTGGGATGTATAGGCAGGGCATCACCAGCAGGAAAAGGGAGGTCATAATTCCACTATACAAGACACTAGTGAGGCCCCACCTGGAGTACAGTGTACAGTTCTGGAGACCATACCTACGTAAGGACATAGGGTAGAGAAGGTTCAGAGGAGGGCAACAAAGATGGTGCATGGATTGCATCACAAGTCCTATGAAGACAGGTTGAAGGAACTGAACATGTACTCCCTGGAGGAGAGAAGGGAGAGAGGGGATATGATAGAGACATATAAGTATCTCACAGGAAGGAACAGGGTGCAGGAATACACTATTTTTAAGCGAAAAAGATGTTCCAGGACTAGAGGGCATGGGATGAAGTTGGAGGGAGGACGATTCAGAGGAAACATGAGGAAGAATTTCTTCACAGAACGGGTGGTGGACAAGTGGAACACCCTGCCAGAGGAAGTGGGGGCTGAAACAATCACGGGATTTAAGAATGTATTGGATAGACAGAAAGGAATTCTGGAGGTCAGGGGTAAGGAGCAACAGACTTCTAGGAAAACATAAACTGAACTTACAGGCTCAAATGGGCAGACTGGGTGGGCCATAGGCCCTTATCTGCCGACACTGTCTATGTATCTATGTAAACCGCACTCCACACAAGCTTGCAAACGTTAATACTTTTACTGAAAGTTCATGAATACCCTTGTAAACAGCAAGCCCTGGTGCTTGAGGTGGCCCCTGTGGTGGACTGGGAAATTTGGGTGTCCAGTCTGGCAAGGGGGGTGGTGGGGCTATGCCATAAACCACATCCACATAGTCAGAAACTAGGAGAACTTTTTTGGTGACCCGCTCCCAGCGGACCTGGGGAGAAAGACCGTCTTTACAGTGGTACAGGGCACAGAGTTTGGGGTGCAGTTTGGCATGGATGGCATCAATGTGGGCAGAGAAGTCAAGCCTGCTATCTAACCACACACCAAGGTACTTAAAAGTTGGGACTGCTTCAAGAGGTGTGCCATCCAGTGTGGAGAAGACGTGGAGGGGGCAAGCCGGGCCAGCTTCTGGCTGATGCTAAAAATCATAGTTTTATTTTTTTTGTGTGTGTGTGTGTTGACCCGAAGTTGGTTGGACTGGAACCAGCACAGAATATTGTGACAGTCTTGCTGAAGCTAGACTTCCAGAGATGCAGTCAAGGGACCCAAAGTGTAGAGAAATGTGTCATCTGCATACGTGTAAATATAGGAGTTGGCACAGGCAGAGGGGAGGTCATTTAGGAAGATGGAGAAGAGGATTGTACCTGGAATGGAGCCCTATGGGATCTCTGCCTATATTTAGAGGGGTGGGGAGATGGTGTCTCCTACCTGTACTGACTGTTGACGATTTGAGAGGTAGGAATGGAACCAATCAGCAGGGACTGAGAGACTGGCAGAGCTCAGCATACCGAAGCAAAGGTTTTGGCCAGATCGATGGAAATTAATTTATTTAAATGTTGGTAACTGGGTAGGCCCACTGAGACCATGCAGTCTCTTTTTCAGTGACGACCTGGGAGACAATAACAGTACAATACAGCTTGACAAATACATGCACTTATTGTGTACAGTGAAATGCGAATGGGTTCAAGGGATACAAAAAGACTTCAAGATCGGTACATAAGCAGCCTTAAAATTTACATTACACATGGTTAAAGAATATATACAATTAAATATATTGGAATGTACATATTTACAGAACACTTGCGCAACACAATGATCTTCCTGGACATAAAGTCTCCACCACTCGTTTACACTAATGGGAATTATGCCGAAGGCGCTAGTACCCATCAGGAGCAAAAAATCTTCAGAAGGGCTGGCGCCAAGGTAGGGCCACAAGGAAGCGGCATCAAGAGACTGGCTTACGTTGTGTAGGCTACTTTGTGTCGACCCTCCAACCACCTGTTCCTTTTTTCCCCCGTCGTCGAGTGCGCTTCGGTCACATTGCTCGCCCACTGGGAGTTAAATCTTCACCTCTATACGACAGAAGCTATAGTAGTTTTAGTATTCGATTAAATTTTATTTTATTCAGTAAAAAAATAAAACAGTTTTCGTCAAGAAGCCATCTTCAGCCCTCCTTCGGGGTCGACCATGAATGGGCAGGTGACGGTAGGGAGACTTAGCATGAAAGCTGTGTTATCAGCAAGGCTGGGTCTGGTCCAGCACCCTCTCCAGAGGGGGGTTCTGACTACGGGCAGTGTGGTGCTCTGGGGAAGGGGCGGTCCTCCCGGAAGCACAAAAAGAAGCAGTCCCATTCTCGATCCTCATCGAGGACTTGGCACTGCTCAACCTCTAGTTCTTTTTTGGCCTCCCAGTCGAAAAAGGAAAGGTACCACTCGAGGTTGCCCTCTGGTATGTGTACATGTCGATCATTGGTGGCCAGGGGCAGGGGTTCGACTCTGACTCCTGAGTCTCCTTCGGCCTCTGTTCCTGGTGACCAGCATCCTCGACTCTGGAGTCCCTCCCCGCCCCCGGAGGGTCCTCCCGTGAGCAGTTTCACCATTGGGCCGCTCTTATGGAGTAATGGGTGCGGCGGTTGTCCCGTCTGCCTGAGCCGGCGAGTCCATCTCCAAGGCCTTCAGGCCTTCCGGTTTCAGACCTGTGGGCAGGGCAGTTGGGGCTTCCTAGTCATGCGGCGCCTTCTTTGGTGCCGTCAACGCTGCACTCTAGTGCTTCCCCCCTCATATGGCTGTGGCACAGGTGCCTTTTTCCCCTACTGGAATTTTCAGATCTCCCTCCCCAAGTGGCGTGTTATGGGCCTCTGGTTCTGCGGCACTGGGTGCGGCGCCGGCACCATTCCTGGCGCTGCGTCCTGTGCCGGCACCATCTGTATTTTCGCCGCCGCACTTTATGCTGGCACCAGGGGCATCTTTGGTGCCACGTAGGACACTGGGGTTCTCAACTCCCAGTTTGCAGAGCTCCTTCTTCTCTTTTTCCTCCCTTTCCTATATACTCTGTCCCTTTGGGGCTAGTAGGAGATGATATTGAGCCTGATCCTGATCTTCGATTGAGGGATGACTTTGACGATGATCCCTCTCTAGGGGTGGCAAACAAACCATCTCTTCCAGCAGAGCCTTTTGGTCGAGGGCCTTTCCTTTAAGTCTCTGCTTAAGAACTTTAACATCACTCTCTCCCTCCAGACTTCGGAGGTTGATCCTGGAAAACTGCGTTTGCAGTATCTGCGCATCCCGGATATTAATGTGGCATTGACTCCCCCCGTACATCCTTCTTTTGAGACTCTCGGATGATGTGGGGTAATCCAGTGCTTATTCCCTCTGTGGCCAAGTCCATAGATGGGAAATACGCCCCTCCCAAGGATCGTCCTATTCTGGCCTTGGTTTCTACTCTCATTACTTCCTAGTTCCAAAGAAAATGGGGCATGCGCCCTGTTCTCGATCTAAGGAAGTTAAATAAATTCCTTTACAAAGAGAAGTTCAAGATGATATCTCTCGGCTCCCTGTTACCTCTGATTCATCAAAACAATTGGCTGGCCTCCCTAGACATGCAAGACGCCTACCAGCACATTCTCATACACCCAAACTACCACAAATAACTCAGATTTATGGCGTTGGGTCAACACTACCAATTCAGAGTCCTGCCCTTTGGGCTATCCTCGGCGCCTCGAGTCTTTACAAAGTTCTTTGCAGTTCTTGCAGAGCATCTCAGTAAGCTTAGAATTCAAGTGTTCCCATATCTGGATGACTAGCTTCTGGCAAGCCCCTCCAGCCTAGAGACTCAGGAAGCCATGGCTACGACTGCCAAATTGCTCACATCCATAGGAGTTCTGTTAAATTGGGACAAATCGCAGCTACAGTCCTCCCAGTGGCTCCTCTTCATAGGAGCCCTTCTGGATACCTCCAACGCAAAAGCCTGTCTTCCAGAGGACAGAAGGAATGACATCCTTCAGATGGCCCACTTCGTCAGAGAGAATGACTCGGTCCGAGCTCTCTTGATACAGTGTATGCTGGGGCTTATGGTATCCTCAGTGTTCACTGTGCCTCTGGCTCATCTTCACTTGAGGACTATTCAGCAGATGCTCAGCACTCAGTGGTCCCCGACCATACGTCCCCAGTCCTTTCACATCAAGGTGACGGAACCTCTAAAATGGTCACTCACCTGGTGGACTCAAGAGGACAACCTTCTGGAAGGGTTTCCCTTTGCCCCTCTAGAATCCCAGATCTCCATCACCACAGATGCATCCCTACTCAGATGGGGAGCTCACTGTCTGGACCTCCACACCCAAGGTCGATGGAGTCAGGACGAGTCTCAACTCCACATAAATGTTCTAGAAATGAGAGCCATCCTGTATGCAGTCCAAGCTCTGAAGGACATTCTCCTTCAAATGGACAACAAAGCAGTGATGTACTACATCAACAAACTGGGCGGAACACACTCTTACCCCTTATGCAGGGAAGCAATGAGAGTGTGGGAGTGGTGCCTAGAGCACAATGCTCTGATTCAAGCGGTTTACATGCCGGGAGTACAGAACAATCTGGCGGATCATCTCGGCAGAATGGAAACGGATCCTCACGAGTGGTCTCTTGACACAAACGTCATGCAATCGCTCTTCGAAGAGTGGGGAACCCCAGACCTGGACCTTTTTGCGTCCCCACTCAACGCAAAACTGCCTCTATTCTGCTCCAGAAATCCAGAACCTGGCGTTTTCTGTCAGGATGCATTCAGACTGCAGTGAACAAGACGCTTTCTGTATGCATTTCCTCCTCTTCCCTTGGTTCAGAGGGTGCTGCTTAAACTGGAGGTGCAGGGGGGCAGAATGATCCTCATCGCCCCATTCTGGCCTCGTCAGATCTGGTTTCCATTATTCCACAGATTATTGGAAACTTCTCCGAGACAGTTTCCACTTCAGATGAACCTGCTGACCCAGGGCCCAGTGGTCCACCCCAACCTGAGAGCCCTTCACCTCCATGCCTGGCTCCTGAGGAGAGAGAGGTGAGTAGGTTTGACATTTCACATACAGTCTCAGATATTCTGTTAGCGGCACGCAAGCCAGCTACTAGAAAAACTTACATGGCTAAGTGGAAGCAGTTCTCCATCTGGTGTGCAAAATTCTCTTGGGACCCTTTTTTCTGCCCACCAAACAAAGTCCTGGAGTATCTTCTGGCCCTGTCAAATACAGGTCTGCAATACTCAACCGTAAACGTTCACCTCTGTGCGATCTCAGCGTATTACGAGCCTGTACACTCTGTGTCTCTGGCTCAGTTACCTTTGGTCTAGAGGTTTCTTAAGGGCATACTACACACTAGGCCACCAGTCAGATGACCGGTAGCCACCTGGGACATTAATCTTGTGCTAGACATGCTCACCTGTAAAACTTTCGAGCCCCTAGCAACTTGTGAGCTGAAGTTTCTGACCTGGAAGACCGCCTTCCTTGTTGCCATTACCTCCGCTCACAAAGTGTCTGAAATATATGCTTTGTTTACAGACCCCCGTATACTGTATTTCACAAAGACCAGGTGGTTTTGCGAACTTGCCCTAAGACCTAAGTTTCTCCCTAAAGTGGTTTCAGAATTCCATCTGAACTAGCCTTTGGTCCTTCCAACCTACTTCACAAACTTCCAGAATGAGGGGGAGCATACCCTACATTCTCTGGATGTTAAGAGAGCTTTGCGGTTCTATTTAGACAGAACTAAAGAAATCCGCAAATCAAAACAACTGTGTGTCTCTTTTAGCATGGCCCAGATGGGTGAGCCTGTTGCTATTGGATGTATTTCGGCATGGTTAGTGACATGTCTTCGCCAATGCTACTCCATAGCACAGGTTAAGCTGGAAGGCAGAGTATACGCTCATTCTACCAAGGCAGTTCAGGCCTCTCTGACAGAAATTTGGAATGTACCTATTACAGACATCTACAGTGCAGCTACTTGGAGCTCTGTGCACACTTGTGAAGCACTGCGCTTTGGATGTCCATGCCAGACAACATCAGTCCTCTGGCAGGACACTCCTTAATAGACGTCTGTCCTAAATGAGCTCTTTTTTCCTGCCGCCCTTCTCGGGGGGGGGGGGATTATTTCAGCTCCGTACTCCTCTATTAGTGTGAATGAGTGATGGAGACTTCATGTCCAGGAAGATGTGAAAATTACCTACCTACCGTAATTCTTGATTTTCTTGGATGAAGTCTTCACCACTCATTCACATACCCACCCTCCATGCCCCGAGCTCACTTATCTGTTTTTGGTCTTCACTCCCTCGATGGCTGGGCTGTGAAGACTTTGTTGTGTTGACCCTTCTTACATGGGTCATTTGGACTATCTTATGTCTTTGGAGGCAGTATAGCGCAGTTGTCTAAGGCTCTGAGCTGCAAATCTGGTGACATCCAGCAGACCAGACCTGGGGTTTGAATCCCACAGCTTCCACTTGCATACTGTGTGACCCTGAGCAAGTCACTTAACCTCCTTGTGCTTCCAGGTCGCTCCTGTAAAAAAGCTTTCAGCTTAGTGTGCTATACCTGGTTAAACAACTAAATAAAAAAAAAATGTCCAGCATGGGTTAGTTTCACTAGGTTAGTTTACGCTGCACCTCCTCGTCAAAAAGGTACTGAGGTGGTTGGAGGGTCGACGCTGAGGTAGTCTACATGGTGCAAGTCAGGCTCGCGGTGCCGCTTCCTCATGGTCCTACCTCGACGCCGGCCCTCCTGAAGATTTTTGACTCCCGCTGGGTCCTAGTGCCTCCAGCGTAGTTCCCATTAGTATGAATGAGTGCCGGGCACTTTGACAGGAAGATCAAGAATTACAGTAGGTACGTAATTTTCATTTTTAGCATCGAATGAAATGTATGCCAAGTGGCAGAAAGTGCAGAGAAGATAGTGAATTAGCGAAAACAGTTGCAGCCGGGAGGTTTAAGTAGCTGAGAGATAAGTTCGTTTTTGAAGAGAGATGGGGAGGTACAGTTGAGAATAGTAGGAGGGTGGGAATTCCAGGCAGTGGTGGCTAAGAAGGTGAAAGATCGCTTACCCAATAAATGGTGTGGCTTAAGGATAGGCAATAAGGGAAGAGAAGTAGACCAAAGTGGGCAGGAATATGTTTTGCGACACACAGTTCCCCTAAGACGAAGGGCTAAAGAGATTGACTAGTTTGAAAACAAAGCATAGTATATGGAATTGTAACCTAGCATCATAACTGGGCCCTTGGAGAGAATGCAGGGTGTCACAGTGATGTCTGGAGTTAGTGCCTAGTGCAAATCGCTCTTCCCTATAATAGATTTGGCTGCTAGCATTTGACGTGCAAGGGCCGAGGTCTGAGCAGAGAGTAGGAGTGATGCACCATACAATAATATAGGAAGTAGGGATGTAGAAACGATTTTGTGACAGGCGCTTGTGGATAGTAGGGCAGAGGCGGTATAAGAGACCTAGTTTTTGATTAATCACCTTAGTAAGCTGTGCAACATGAGGTTCTAGTGAAAAGGAGGTGTCAAGGAGCATCCCACGATATTTAAAAGTTGTGACTACTTCTATGGCGTCACCAGATAGTGAGCAGATTTGGGTGGTTTGCACGTTTTATGGGAGGGATTGTGAAATATCATAGCTTTGTGTTTTTTAGTGTTCAGGATTAGATGGTTAGGTGAGAACAGGTTTCAAGTATGTTGAAGTCGGAGTTAAGATTTCGGCTAAGCCACTCAATGTTGTTAGACGAACAGTATAAGATTGCATTATCCGTGTAGAGTTGCACTGCCGCACCACCACAGAAGTTAAGGCGCTCATTAATGAAGAGCAAAAACAAAATTGTACCAAGAATTGATCCCTGAGGCACACCGTGTAGAATAGGTATGAGGGATGAACGAGTTCCAGACCATTTTGCCCTTTGTGATCTTCCAACAGGATGGTCCTTAAACCACGAAAGCACTAGACAATGAAGGCCAAGTTGATGAAGTTTACCTAGCAGAAGGTGATGATTGATGAGATTGAAGGCCTTAGGTTGATGAATACAGCACCAGTCACTAGGTCTTCATCGCTAGCTTTCAGGACATCAGCCCATACTTTGACCGGGGCTGTGTGAGTAGAAATGTCCACTGTGATGTTTCCCTGACCCACTCCTGAGAGGATGGAGTCAGTGACCCTAAGTAGGAAGGAGATGGTGGAATGATCCTTCCTAAAACCAGACTGGAAGGAGGGAGAGAAAGCTGGAGGAGTGCAAGCTGTGAGTAGACTAGTTTCTCCTGCAGCTTTGCAAGAGAAGGAAGATAGGGTGGAAGTTACCAGGGGTGGAGGGATCACTTCCTTTGTGGAGGAGGAGAACCTTGACAATCTTCCAAGACAGAAGGGCACTGCATAGATTTAGGAGGTGAGTAAGGAGGAAACAATGGCTGGAGTTGACAGATGGAAAAGTGTAGGGTCCAAGCCATCCCAGCTAGATTTGGAAGGGTTGAGTGAGAAAAGAATGAGCAGGGTCTCCTGGGGAGTGACAAGGGGGAATAAAACCCTGGGGGGTGAGGTAAAAAGGGAGAAGAATGGAGGAGAGGAGCCAGGAAGTGGGAGGGAGGGTATAGAAGAAGTGGTAAAAAAAAAAATCAATGAAGTGGGCAGCAACAGAGGGAGGGTCAGACATTGGTGAGCAATTAACCATGACGACAGGGGGAAATTACTGTGCTGGAGGTCCAGCAGGGAGCGGGATCATCTATGCTTGACCCAGGCTTGGTCACAGGTCTTGCACAAGTTGATGAGATCAAAGGTGATCCAGGGGTGGTGAGAGGATTTAACCCTGGATTTCATGATGGGGTCATGTTTGTCCCAGACAGAAGTAAATATTGAGTGGAAGAGGGCCGTATTAATGTCTGAGGCGGTGAGCATGGGGGACCAGTCAGTTGCAGTCAGGTCGCTCAGTAGTGCTTCTTTGTTCAGAGACTGAAGGGATCTGGACCAGATATATTTGGGGGAGGAGGGGGGAGAGGGACTTTCCTGACACAGTGTCATGCAGTGGTCACTGAAAGCATCCAGCAATATACGTGCTGCAACAATGCGATGAGGGTGTAAGGCAAGTGCCTAGTCCAGAAGGGTATGGGTTGATCAGTGGGGTTTGAGTCGGGTGGCTTCTGTGATGAGTTGTGAAAGGTTAAGCGACTCAGTCCCGTGGGTGGTTGACCTGGAAGTTGGGGCAAGCCAGTTAAAAGTGCAACTCTGCACTTCAGTGTGTGCTTTCATAAATAAGATGCTACAGCTGTTAAAATTTACTAGAGAATACATTTTTTCATCATCAATGTTCCTTTCCAAGATTTTATAGTTGTGGTGGTTGTCCAGTTAAAAAGTCTATAGAAAACATTTGAAAACCTTTGCCTGTCCCCTGTTAAACTCACAATGCCTTGGGTTTATGACATCATAATGCTCACCATGACAACAGACTGTGATGTCACAAATGGCAATTGTGTGGTGAGCAGGGAAGAGTCAGATACATTTTGAAAGACCCGGTGAAATACTGTATTTGCTGCATTATCTACAATATTTAGTAGTCCAGCATAAGGGGAAAGTAAAAGAAAATAAGTAACTAGAAAACAAACTCAGGTGTGAATCTAATGTTTTTTTAAGCTTTGTATTATAATAAACAGTTGCTCTTTAATGTTGAAGTCACCCAGGAGGATCAGCTCACCACAGAGGAGTGTGAAGAGTGAGTCCATCAGAGATGAGGGGGGAAATTCTTGATGTGGCATAGAAAACACAAATAAAAGTGGGTAGTGAGAAGGGAAAGAAAGTTAATTATCAGGAACTCTTGGAAGGAGGGTGCAGCCTTCCTGAGAGTGATGTTGCAGGAGAGGTCCTGCCAGACAAATAGAGCAATCCCACCATCTTGCTACCCCTTTCTGCCTAAAGAGGTGGTAGTCTGGAATGGCCAGTCTGGAATCCTGGAAGAGAGAGGATCCCATGATACAGAGGAGGTCTGGAGAGTTATGAGACATCCATACAGTGGGGAGATTTAGTTTAGGGAGGAGGCTGCTAGCATTGAGGTGGAAAACACTAAGGCCTCGAGGAATGGGGGGGGGGGTTGAGTTTCACATCACCAGCACGCCAACATGGAGGGGAAGAATTGGGGTAGGACTTACATCCCCCTTGACTGAGGAGGAGAGGGAGGTGGGGAGGAATGGGGAAAAGACAGGATGGAACGGTGAAGGAACTCCAGGTTCAAACCCCAGAAATCCCTCAGTGTGCTTGACTAATGCAGTAAGCCCAATAGGTTTGACAGCTGCTGACCCAGTGGAATGTATGTAAATGATGGACTGTAGAATTGGAACACATTTCAAACTCCTGCCTCTAGGAGCTGCTGTGTTCTGCAGCTAGCTGATCAGATTCGTTTCTCCACTTCACAGTCAAGACACCTTGAAGCTCTGGCTCAGTGGCGCTAGGAGTTGAGGCACTAGAGGTCACACCTCTCGGCACGCCAGCAACCCAGGTTCGGGAACAGACTCAGGCCGCCGGGGGTCGGCAGGGGTGGGAAGGGATTGAGCATCCAGAGGACTGCTCTCCCTTCCTGTGGAGGGATCTGGAGTTAGCACCGCTCCTGTGCAGCTCCTGGTGGTGACCAGGGGCAGTGCCTGGAACATGTGGCGTTTGCAGGGGTGGAGTGTCTGTGGGCAATGGCACGTTAGTGCCATGGACGCCATTGCACGTCAGCACTCCGAGGAGGTGAAATTAACGGGAAAACCCTGGAGGACTGGGGAGGTGACAAAAGCGCCCAGGGACCTGGCCCCGCATCCCCAGTACCAGAGCCTTCCTTTGACGGTCCCAGGCGTCACCCACAGGACAGACCCTCTAACTACAGAAAGAGCAGTCAGGTAGGTGAGGCAGTTACAGTTCATATTTTTCATTCATTTATTAGTTTTCTGCATCTAGAGTGTTTTCCAGTTAGTTCAGTGTTATTTTTGTTATTCTTTGTGGTTCCTTCTGGTTCCTCAGTGGTTCCAGGGAACTGGAGTAGTTTCTATTTAGTTTTGGTTTTTCCCCTCTCATTTTATATTTTAAACTTTATATAATTAGTCTTGTTCGGTGTTTTTTTTCCATGTTTTTGCTCGGTTCCTTTGCTTCTGGGAACTGAGTGAGAGGAATAAGTATTGTATTTTATTTTTAATCATGGTGGAAGTGACTGCAATTTGATCCTTTTTCCCTTTTGGGAACTGTGATTTCTAGGGATGTGAATATGATTTTACTTCGAGATGGTTCCTGCAGTAGGTCATAACATATAACACATAACATATAGGACTGCACCCCCTGGCATCAGGACCACACAGTGAACGTTTACTAGCAATGTCTGGTGGGGGGGGGCACCCAGCTGATGTCACGTGACGGACGTCAGCGTGACCCTATACAGTGGGTGGTCTCCACGCCCACCTTCCAGTTCTTTTCTGCCGTCTACCTGCGCAAGGACCTCTCAGTGAACATTGCTACAGTCAATCGCAATTATGTATAAGTATTATCTTACTTATTTCTCGATTTAAAGACCATTCATTATTTTTTTATGTCTTCTTGACCTCCGACTCCGAAGTCCAAGAAGAAGTGCAAAAACTGCGGCGCACAAATCCCTCACAAGGACGGCCACTGGCGCTGCCTCTTCTGCCTAGGCCCAGGTCAGGATACCGAGGCCTGCCCTGATTGCAAACCCTTCAACCAGGCTATGTGCAAATGCAGGCAGCAAGCCCTGGAAGCCCATCTTCTAAAATCCAAAATGGCCACCTTGGAAAAAGAAATGCAAAGCAGGGAATCACTTCTTCTCCTTGAGACTCAAGAAAAGAGAGAAGCATAGGGAGCAAGGCAGCTTGGAGGACAGGAGCGGTTTCCTCCAGTAAGGTCACCGGGCCCAAAACCGCGGCCCCCACAATGAGCAAGGCCGTTTCCTCGCCACCTTCCCTGGTGATTGTCCAGGCTGCTTCCAGGTGTTCTCCAGGTACCTCTTCTTTTAGGCCCATTAAAATGGGCCCCAAACTGGCACTTCAACCGATAAGCCGTCCTCCGGCGAGCGTCCGGTTATTACCAGTTAGTCGGACTCCGGGTCCCCCGGAGACCACCCAGTAGTCGGTAAGACAGGTTTCCACCAAGAGGGAATCCACTCAGCACCTGCTGATAAGCTGGTTGGGGTCCACCTGGCTCCTCCTTCAACCGATAAGTTGGCCGCCAGGGACTCTGGCGGCCGCCCGATCGAAGGTCACCCGTTGGAGGCTGACACTGATGCACCCAACATCTGGTCGAACTCACTGACCTCTGCTGGCCAGCCCTCCTCCCAGGTCCCCCCTGGACAGGAGCCTTCCCCTCCGCCCTCCTCAGTGGAACCTCCAGCCCCAGACATTATGACAGGGACGGAGGAGGAAGATGGTCCCCTGGATGTGGCTCTGCCTCCCCCCACCCCAGCTGTTGTACCCCCTGTCACTTCCTTGAATACTCACCCTGGGACTCTGAAGTCAGAACTGGTTCTTACACCAGCTCTAGGAAAACTCTGTCTTATGACGGGCCTATCTTTAGCTCCACTGTCAGAGGTTCCTCCGTCAGGCACCATGCACCTAATACCTGGTGTTCCACTGGATCCTTTTGATAACTTGCCTTTGGCGCCACCATCAGGGCCCTTATAATTGCCCCTGACACCAGCCGATCTGCCGCCGTATCCAACACCAAACCCTCTGATGTCGACTTTCCTGATGCCAGATCATTTTCCAGGACCCTTCGAGGCCCCCTTTGGATCATGGCCATCCATCAGGCTACCGCCCCCTACCCAGGTGTTCCGACGTCAGGTTTTCCGTGGTCAGGCCCAACGATGGCCCCTTTTTTCAAGGGATGTTATCCTGGGTATCAGGCACCAGGTTACACTCCCCCTTTTTACCAGCCTCCTGAGTACCCTCCCCCTCATTACCCAGGGAAGGGCACCCACTACTATCAGCCTCCTCCTGTACCACAACAGGACTTCCAGACTATGATTCAGACCTAGTGGCAGGAAGCGAGGTCTCAGTTGGTTTCCGACCTGGATAAAAGGATGTCAGCCCCAGTGGTTACCCCCTCACCCCCCACTCCTTGTCACCCGTGGAGTCTTTTCAGTCCACCATGGTACACCAATCCAGAGGTGCCATTCAGGAGGCCACCTTACCAGGTGTTAGGACCTCTGACAGAGACAACTCTTCAGACTCTGAGGAGGACACCTCTGATTCTTAATCCAGAGAGCAGTCTGGAACCACTGGAGCTAAGGGCAAGGAGTCATCAGAATCGCCTCCAGAAGACCCCTTCTTCACAGAACTTCTCTGCATCATCCAGCAGGCCAATGGATAGAATGCAGAAGAACAAGACCCCAGACGTGTAAACGTCTAGCTGAACACCTAGATCTAGAAGAGGTATCTCCTATTCCTATTCCTCCTTGGACTGCCCCTCATGAGGATCTCGCTACCACCATTTGGCAGTTGCCCTATTCCATTCTGGCCATCCCGTAAAAGGCTGACCCGGATTTACCATACGCCAGTGGGCATCTCTTTTCTAGATTTCCAGCCCAAGGCAGACTCCATCGTAATAGCTGCAGCTCACGACTGTACTGCCAGGCCAAAACACAAGAGTACCTCTCCTCCTGATAAATAATCTAGGCAGCTAGACCAGTTTGGGCAGAAAATCCATGCCTCCTCCACCTGTGCTCTTCGTTCTCTCAACTACATAGCACACATGATCTCTTTTCAGAAGGCCACCATGGCTAAGCTGGAGGCTTGTCTTCAGACCGTAGAGGACTCTGACCTTAAAGCAAAACTAAGGACCTGCGCTTGTCCAAAATATCTTGCAGGCATGTGCTTAGAGCCACTTAAGACTCCATGGATGCAGTGGCTCGTGCCTCCGGCATCAGGCTTGGCTGCGTATTTCTGGGCTTTCCCCATACGTACAGTCAGCCAGCCAGGATGCCACCTTTCAAGGAGTGGTTCGCTTCAGTGGGGACACTGAGGACATCATTACGAGCCTTCAGGATGGTGGACAACCCCTAAGATCCGTAAAATCCATGTACAAAGTGGGCTTCAAACCAAAGCAGCCCTTTAGGCACCAGCAGAGGCGGCAAAGTAAGCAACTCTTCTCCAGGCATCAGAACAAAAGGAGGGCACCAGAGTCAGCTGTCCCTCCCCCCCGCCTCCAAAACCCAGAGGACAGCTGGGGGATCCTTCCCATACCGTCCCTCCACTTCCTAACTCATTTAGACCTCCCCCCTCCTCCACCTCACAGCAGCATGGAGCAGGTGGGAGGAAGATTTGCCCTGCACCTAGAAGAATGGTAGAGCATTATGTCAGATTCATGGGTCTTGAAACTAGTATCAAAGGGTCATACCATCGAGTTTCTGGAAAGATCTCTAGACTCGCCTCCAGGGCGATCCCACTATTTCCCAAACCATGCATCTGTGGTTGAGGAAGAGATTCTGGCTCTACTTCAGAAGTCGACCATAGAGCCAGTCCCTTGGGCACAGAGGGAAAGGGTTTTACTTCCATTTCTTCCTCATTCTCAAAAAGATGGGCAACCTCAGACCCATCCTGGACCTCAGCCAACTGAATCTTTTCATAGAATACAAAAGGTTCCACATGCTGACAATACAGGGTCTTCTGCCCTTGCTCCAGACAGGTCACTGGTTCTGTGTGCTGGACATGCAGGATGCCTACCTGCACAACCCAGTGTTCCCCGGCCACCTCCGTTTCCTGCATTTCATTTTCCAGGGGGAGCACTTCCAATTCAAAGCCCTCCCATTTGGTCTTTCCTCGGCACCCAGGGTCTTCACCAAGTGCCTAGTGGTGGTGGCAGTGGCTCTTCGCCCTCGGGGTGTTGCAGTGTTCACGTACTTGGACGAGTGGCTCTTGACAGCTCCATCCAGGAGCAGCCTAGAGGAATCCCTGTCCTTCACCCTGGATCTTTTTTCCCAAATGGGGATTACTATCAATTACCTCAAGTTGTCCCTGCTTCCCTCTCAGCACCTCCAATTCATTGGGGTGGTATTGGACATGGTCCAGTGCAGGGCCTCTGACAGAGCGGATACTCTGCTGGAGCAAGTCAGTCTGGTAGTCTCCTCCAGGCATATTCCTGCCAGGGCATTCTTACACCTTCTTGGCTTAATGACAGTGACCATTTCTATGGTTCCCTTGGCCAGGTTGCACATGAGGGTCGCCCAATGGACGTTAAGAGTCCAATGGGATCAGCGTTCGGACAATCTCAATCTTCCTGTCTTGGTGTCCAGCGCACTCAAAAAAGACTTCTTATGGTGGTAGAATCCTCTCAACCTGTCTTGGGTTGCCTTTCAGAACACCCCCACCCTTCTGAACCCTCAAAGGGCTGGGTTGGGGGCCCATCTGGGGGATCATCAGACCCAAGGGACATGGTCCCAGCTGGAAGCATCTCTCTGTATAAACATCCTTGAGATGAGGGCAGTTCTTTATGCCCTTCAGGCCTTTCAGCCACTCGTGTCTGCAGGAACACTGTTAGTACAGACCGACATGTCAGTGGTCTGGTACATCAACAAGCAGGCACCTGGTCATACCCCCTTTGTAGGGAGGTGATGCGGGTATGGTACTGGGCAGTCCAGCACGACTTGTTCCTCATGGCCGTACACGTGCCAGGCATCCACAACATCCTGGCAGACAGGCTCAGCCAAACAACGACACAAGGTCATGAATGGGAACTTCATCAGGATGTAGCAGAACTTCTATTCCATCATTGGGGATGGCCGGAGATAGCTCTCTTTGCCTCTCCGTCCAGTGCAAAACTACCCAGTTTTTGCTTGCTCGTTCAAGGGCCTGGTGTTATCTGGCAAGATGCGTTGTCTCTCTGCTGGACAGGGAGGTACTTGTACACTTTCCCTCCTCTTCCCATTCTACAGTGTGTCCTACTGAAGCTTCAGGCAGAGGGGCATTCAGATGCTCCTGATAGCCCTCCTCTGGCCAAGGCAGATTTGGTTTCCACTCCTGCAACAGCTGGCCGTGGAACCCCCGGTACCCCTTCCACTTCAACACAATCTGTTGATGCAGAAACAGGGTAGACTTGTGAACCCAGGACTCTGGCCCCTACATCTTCATGCGTGGCTCTTTCAGACATAATTGTGTTGCACTTTGGAGTCTCTCAGAGGGTCGCTCAAGTCCTAGTAGAAGCTAGAAAACCTTTCACTAGGTCTACCTACGCTATGAAATGGAAGCGCTTTTCTATTTGGGCGGCCGCCAAAGGTTGGGACCCCTTTTCCTGCTCAGTGTCCCAGGTAATGGAGTACCTTTTGCACCTGTCTGACTCTGGTCTAAGCTATTCCTCACTGAAATTCCACCTGTCTGCTATTTCTGCCTATCATACATCAGTGAACAGGAAAACTGTTGCACAACTGGGGTCTCCAAAATCTTTTTGAAAGGGATCCTCCACTTGAAGCCCCCTATCCACAAACCTACCCCATCTTGGGATTTTAATTTTATTTTAGAAAAGCTTATGTTGCCTTCTTTGGAACCGGTGGTAAGCTGTGAGATGCACTACATGTCTTGGAAAGCACTCTTTTTAGTTGCGGTTACTTCTGCTCAAAGGATTTCTGAGCTTCAGGCCCTGATGTGCAAGGAGCCTTATTTAATTTTTCACAGAGACCGGGCGGTTCTGCGAACAAATGCTATGTTTCTTCCCAAGGTGGTTTCTGAGTTCATCTTGAACCAGACCGTTGAGCTGCTGGTGTACTACCCTATTCATTCAAGTAAGGGTGAGGCTCTTCTACATACATTGGATGTATATAGGATTTTGTGTTACTACCTCCACAGGACCAAAGATGTCTGCAAATCAGATCAGTTGTTTGTCTCCTTTGCCCCCAGAAACTCTGGGGTCAGCAGTTTCTAAGCAGTGCTTGTCCAAATGGTTGGCTAACTGCATCTGTTTCTGTTATCAGAAGTACGATAAACCTCTTCCGGGGGAAATCAGAGGTCACTCCGCTAGGGGGATGGCTGCTTCCGCAGCCTTCCTAAAAAATGTTTCTGTAGCTGAGATTTGCACTGCAGCAACCTGGAGTTTAGTCCACACTTTCACGAAGCATTACAGTTTGGACATTGCCTCTAGGCGTAGGGCCGTAGTTGGCCTAGCTGTTCTGTAGGGTCTGTTGTCTTAGACTTGCTCTGGTTGGTCTGCTATCCTTCCTCCTCCCTTGTTTCAGTGGGTCTCACTGAGGGTGACTGCTTGGGATTCAGTGCTATATGTTATAACTTACTGCAGAAACACTCTCGAAGTAAGGTAGTACAGTTACGTAAGAACTTACCCTAACAGTAGATCTTTGAGAGAGGTTCCTGCTATAGGTCGCACTTTCCCTCCCTACCCCAGCTTTTGTCATGTTCTTGCAAGCTGTTCTGGATTGGGCTCCAGGATATCTGTCCTTTCTCCTGTTGTATCCTTTTTGGGTCTCCAGTGGGAGAACTGGAAGGCAAGCATGGGCACCGCTCATTACATAGGGTCACGCTGATGTCCATCACGTGACATCGGGTGGGCGGTCCCCTGCCAGACATTGCTAGCAAAAGTTTGACATGCGGTCCTGATGCCAGGGGGCGCAGTCCTATATGTTATGTGTTCTATGTTATGACCTACTGCGGGAACCTCTCTCGAAGATCTACTGTTATGGTAAGTTCTTACGTAACTGTACTTTCTATCTACACTGTCTGGCAGATCGCCTTTCCCTTTCATTCATGCAGGAATATCTTCAAGCTGACTCCTCCCACCCACCCATGTGATAAAACCCTCAGCTCCACCCCTAGATGCCAGATCTTCCTTTCCACTTGGAAGGTTCAGGTTTCCTCCTTACCGCTCTGCATGTAGTAGGCCCTGTCATTCGAATCTTTGGATTTGCTTCCTAAACTAACTGTTAAAACTCATTAGAGTTTTCGATTCTGCTACTTTCTCGATCACTCCCGCGATGGAGGAAAAGACCACTCCTGGATTTTGCTGGTGCCCCTACAGGCAGAAGATGTCGCAGACCGACCCTCATGCCATGTGCGTGTACTGCTTAGGCGATGATCATGATCCACGGGCCTGCGATATGTGTCAATCCTTTCACCCAAACATTCTGGACAGCCGTGCTGCCCAACTCCAGCTGGGGCAACCAGAGAAGCATTATCCACCGGTCAAATCATAGGACTCCTATTGGGCAGTCTCCGTGGCTGCAGGGTCCACCTAGCAGCTTGAACAACTTAAGGCCTTCGAGGAGAAGGCAGCGCAGGCTGCTGCTCAATTCTCTTTGGCCTCGGCATTTGTTCCACTCCATTTGGGCTCCATTTACTCGGCCTCCTTCAGGGAGCTGTGCCAGTCCTTTCCCATGAAGGGAGAGGGCCCTTCCAGCTCATGCTGTCAAAAGAAGGAGCCAAAGACCAAGAAGAAGACTCATTGTCAACACTCTTGGGACCGGTAACATTCCTGCTCCCTGGAAACTTCGATTTCGACTTCGGTCGAAGTCGCGGCCTATGCCGGTGGTTCCATGGTATTCCCGTCAGACCAGTTGGCTGAGACGCCAGCCGACGATGCGGCCGAGATTTTTCTCTACCCAGTCAACTGGTTGTCATCTGAAGAGGCCAACAACTCTTTGTAGGACCCTGGTCTTTCAGTACTTTTGGATGGGATGGGTGACTGAGCCGATCCCGCCAGTACCAGACCCTGACGAGGAGGAGCCATGGGGTTCCCTGGCTCCCTCTGAGGCCTTCCGTCGGTGCCACCAACCATCAAGGTCTCCTTCTTCCAGGTCAGACAAGTCTCACCTTTGCCGGCGATCTTGCTCCCAACATCACAGAAAGCGGCACCACCGCTATTCTTCTTCGTCCTCCTTGGATGAGGAGAGGCTTCGGCACAAGTTGCATTGATGCCACGAAGATCTAATGTGGCAGAAGCTGGTTTTGTCTGGTTTGAAGCCGACACCGGTTTCTACCCCAGCCATTAAGTGGCTGTCGCCCGACCGGCCAACATCAACTACCCTGCTGGGGCCGGTCCTCACCGTTCCTCCCACGGTGGAGCTGGTACACACCACGTCAACACGTCCGAAGCAGGCCTCTCCAGCTATCATGATGGAGCCACCACCCAAACAGCTGACAACTGGGGCTCCATGCAAGGAGGCTCGGCCAGCTTCCCCATCAGCTGTCGGTCATCCTCACTCCCAACCGTTCCAGGCGGGTCGAGGGTGACACTGGTGGCCACCCACTTTATATGGAGTCCGAGGACTCCTCCCTACACTCATGTCCGATGGACACAGAGTCAGTGGGGGGTATCTCCACAGACGAGGACCCTACCTCGTTCATGGGAATTCTTCGGCTCATCTCCGAATCCATGGGGATGGAGCTCGAACCAATCCAGAAATGGGCCCTGTCACAAACCCACTCAGCAAGTCAGGCCCTCTACTCCCAAAGTGCCAACCTCTGAGTGCAGTCTTGTGAACAGTGTAACAGACAAGGTAACCCGCTTGTCTGTTTTTGTGAGTTCAGATCAACCTTTGGTCCCAAGTTCTGGAGGGATTCAAACTGTTAACTTCTTGTTAGCATACCCAATGCACAGGCTTAGACATATCTGTCTTCGGGGGGCCAGATATCTTTGCCTATGGGCACCCAACCAGGTATACAGTGATGAGCCCTTTAAAACTTTAATAAAGGCCTCAGATTTAAAACGCTTCTGTTTCCAGTTTGGTATTACCATTCAAGCTTATGTCTATTGTCTGCTGTAACCATGTACTTTTCTTACAAATAAAAAAAAAAGTCAAAGACAGACCAAGTGCTAAAAAGAATTTTACTACAATAGATAAGAATATGTAAAACACAACAATACAGAACTGTTATATCACAAGGCATACAAATCTATTAAAAGAACAAGGTTATAAACAGTGAAATTCCTACTACAGTACTTAGTCTCTAAATATTTGCTTAAAAGTGCTCCCAAGATGTTTTGTGGTCAGAGTCTAGGTAAAAAATGTGTCTCTGTGAAGTAAAACAAACTAAATTAAATGCTGGCTTTTACCCCACCTCTTTTCAGGAGGTCACCTAGCTCCTCCCTGTCAGGATATATGAAAATATGTATCTTATACAAAAGTATTACATTCTGCAACTTCAGCATAATTCATGTCCTTTAAATGACACTTTTTTTAATCTCATAATAAGCTTCCCACTTCCAGGACAGGAGAGTATCTTTATGATTTCGTACTTCTATGTAATAACCTGGGTTTTCCTTCCAGTGTCATAAAATGGATATGTTATAGCAACTATGGTTGTAATTAACTCAGAGCAACAGGATCCTTAATTAAGGCCTTACATGTAACACATGGTCTCTAAAAACTGAGTGTGTGTGAACTCGCATGCTGTCAGCATTTTTCTTATGGCTTTCATCTTTTAGCTAAAATCTGGGGGCATGAGTGAGGTCAGTCTAAGAGCATCAGATTTTCAACAGAGACAGTCAGTAATAAATTTTATATTAATAAAAATGATACAGCACTCAGAACTGGCTGTATACGTCACACTCCTCCCCACCTAGACTGAATTTGGGGGGATCTATCCCCTACATGGGATGAGCTTCCCAAATCAGTTCACTCATAGACCCTAGACAGTCCATCTGAGTTCTGATTCTTTGCTCCAGCCCTATGTACGATTTTTAGATCATACCCTTGTAAAGCAAGACTCCATCTTAGTAGTCTGCCATTGTTTTTCCCCATTTGCGTCAGCCAAACCAGGGGGTTGTGGTCAGTCTGCACCACAAAATGCTGCCCATACAAGTATGGCTGTAATTTCTTTAGGGCCCACACTATGGCAAGACACTCCTTTTCCACCGTAGAGTATGCCTGCTCTCTGGGAAGTAGCTTGCTGCTCAGGTACACTACTGGGTGATCTGTCCCTTGGCTGGACGTCTGGCTCAGTACTGCCCCAATACCCACGTCTGAGGCATCCGTCTGCACTATAAAGCTTTTGCTATAGTCAGAACTTGTCAAAACAGGACCACTGCACAGTGCCTCCTTCAGTCTGGTAAAGGCTTCCTCACAGGCTGGGCCCCAAGTAATTTTCTTTGGCATCTTTTTCTTTGTCAGGTCAAATAGGGGAGCAGCCAGGGCACTGTAATTGGGTACAAATTTCCTCTAGTACCCTGCTGTCCCTAGAAAGTTCCTGACCTGCTTCTGGGTTTTTGGTCTGGGCCACGCCTGGATCACCTCTATCTGTATTTGGTTAGGATGGAGCTGTCCCCAGTCTACCACATGCCCAAGGTATGCCACTTCCCCCATGGCCACCTGGCACTTCTTGGCTTTGACAGTGAGCCCGGCCCTCTGTATCCTGCCCAGCACTTCCCTAAGGTGGAATAGGTGTTCCTCCCAGCTGGTACTAAAGATGGCAATGTCATCCAGGTACGCCATGGCGTACTCCTCAGCACCATTTAACACCTGGTTCACCAACCTTTGGAAAGTGTCTGGGGCATTCTTCATTCCGAAAGGCATTAATAAACTCAAATAAGCCTATCGGAGTGATGAAGGCCGACCTCTCCCTAGCTCTGTCTGTCAATTCTACCTGCCAATACCCCTTGGTCAGGTCAATAGTCATAAGGTAGGTCACCCCTCCCAACTTGTCCAGGAGTTCGTCCGTCCAGGGCATTGGGTGGACATCGGACTTTGTGACTGCATTTAGTCCATGATAGTCCACACAGAAACGAGTTGAGCCATCTGGCTTGGGCACAAGGACTACGGGTGAGGGGCAGGGGCTGTGGGATCTCTGGATTACCCCTAAATCCAACATCTCCTCCACTTCCCTCCTAATGTCCTTTTGAACAGCCTCTGACACCCGATATGCTGTTCGCTGTATGGGCGTCTGTGTCCCTGTCTCCACATCGTGTGTCGCTAAGGGGGTTAGTCCAGGCTTGGCGCTAAACAAGGGGGCAAAGTCTACTAAAACCTCCCTTACTTTCTGGACCTGGTCCAGGGCCAGCTGGGGAGACAATTATACTGCCTCCACAGAGGACTCGCGTTTACTTTCTTCCAGCAAATCCAGAAGGGGGTCTGCTTCGTCTGTCTCCTCCCCATGACTACACACTGCAAACACCATGTCATCCCTATTTGCATATGGCTTCATCATGTTGATATGGTACATCCTTTCAGTCTGCCTTCAGTCAGGTAACTCCACAATGTAGTTCACGTCATTTACCTTCCTAACCACTTTGTACGGTCCTGCCCACTCAGCTTGCAGCTTGTCTTTCTGGACCGGAATAAGGACCATGACTTCCTGACCCACCATGTACGAGCAAGCTCTGGCTCTGCGGTCATATTACACTTTTTGTTTCTGTTAGGCAGCTGCCAAGTTGCTCTGGGCTGTCCCCATAAGCTCCTTCAGCCTTTCCCTAAACCTAAGGACATAATCCACAAGGGGAGTTATCTGGGTGGTGTGCTTGCCTTCCCAGTCCTCCCAGATCAAGTCTAGGGGCCCATGTACCCAGCGTCCATACAAGAGTTTGAAGGGGGAAAATCCTGTAGACTCTTGGGGCACCTCCCTGTATGCAAACAACAGGTGGGGAAGGTATTTCTCCCAGTTCCTCCTATGCTGCTCAGCAAACACCCGGAGCATTGACTTTAGGGTACCATTGAATCATTCCACAAGTCCATTGGCTTGTGGGTGATACAGTGTCATGCATCTCTGCACCACCCCACACTTCTCCCATAAACATTTCATCAGGTCCGACATGAAGGAACCCCTCGATTGGTGATTACCTCCTGTGGAAACCAACACGGAGAAAATCCCAAGTAAGGCATCTGCCACTTTGTCTGTCCTCAGAGAGGATAGGGCGACTGCCTCTGGGTACCGGGTGGCATAATCCACCACAGTCAGGATGAATCTCTTCCCTGAGGAGCTGGGGGTATTTAAAGGCCCCACAATATCCATTCCCACCCTCTGGAATGGCTCCTCCACTATGGGCAAGGGGATCAGGGCTGCTGGGGTTTTCTTGCCCACCTTCCCTATTTCCTGGCACCGGTGACAAGACCTGCAATACTCCTTAACCTGCTGGGTGAAGTTAGGCCAGTAGAAATTCTGGGCTAACCGCTGCATTTGCAGGCGATTCCCAGATGACCAGACAAGGGAATAGCATATGCAGTTTTGAGCAACTGCTCACGATACCCCTGGGGAATGACAAGCTGCCTACCTAGCATCCCTCCCTCTGTCTGCACTGTCTGAGTAAACAAAAGTCCATTTTCCCAATAAACCTTATGTATGCCGTCACCTCCCTGTGTGCCGTCCGAGTCTGCCCAAGCCCTCAGCTTCTCTAAACTAAGGTCGCCCCTCTGAGCAGCTGCAAACCCCTCACACAGTCCCAAGGCATGGGACAGGTCCCCTTCAGTTGCTAAACTAGGGTCCCTAGCACTAGCGCCAGGGTCCTCAGGATCACTGTCAATCCTAACCCTCTGACAAGGGGTCACCTCTCCCTCTTTGGAGTAACCCTCTGTAGATGTGTGGTTACTTGCTACTGGGGAAGTTTCTACCCCCTTTTTATCAGTCTCCCTATCTGGAGACACAGGCTGGGGAACCGGCCTCTCAGTGGTTTCCACACTGGTTTCTGCGGGGTTCAGGGAACTACTATTTTCCCTTGCCGCTTAGCTAGAGGTAACTGCACATACCACCCCCTGCTGGAGTTTGTTACCCAGGATCACATCCACTGCTAATGTGTTGGCTACAGCCACCTGTTGCACAGTTTCACCCCAGTCCAGGAGAACACTAGCAAGTGGCAATGTTTTCTCTTCACCAGTAAGCCCTTGTATAGTTACGTATTTATTGGGTATAAGCTGACCAGGCTGTACCAGATCCTCCTTTACCAATGTCAGAGATGCCCCTGTGTCCCTTAACCCCTGCGTCTGTACATCATTTACTATGACTGGGTGCATGTGTTCCCTCATGTTCACTGGCATGCTCGCAGGGACACACAAACAACCCACTTCTTTTCTAGCACCCTGTTGTGTATTTTAGCTCGCCTTTTGGGGCACTGTCTGGCAATATGCTCAGTTTCCTTACCCAGCCAACATGCATTTCTTACTTCAGATAAATCTTTTCATTGAAACCTGGGGCTAACTGGTTTTGGTGGAGGCAGTGAGGATTTTAGCTGCCTTGAAGGTGCGCTTTTCCCTTCTGCACTGCCACGCCCGCCCCATTCGCTCTCAGAGCAGGTCTGCTCTTGGCATAGCAGTCCAAGAGTTCAGCAGCCTTTTTGCACTGTTTTTGGATCTCGGTCCTCTAGCCAGGTTTTCAGCACTGCTGGCCATGTCCAATAAAACTGTTCTAATAAAATCACATTTTCAATTTTATCAACAGAGGTTGCCTCAATTCCTTCCCACCAACGTTTTAAAAACTGATGTTTCATGGCTAGCTCCTCATAGCTCATATCAGGGCTTCTCCTGAGCTTATGGAATTTAGCTCTGTATGATTCAGCAGTTAATTCAAACTTTTTTAACAGTGCAGCTTTTAACTTGCTGGAATCGTCGCTGTCCTCATTGTTCATTTGACCCAATGCATCCCGAGCTTTCCCGGTAAGTAGTGGGGATAGCTGGAAGCTCCAGGACTCTCTAGGAATTTTAACTGAATACAAACTTTTTCAAAAGAATTTAAAAATGCATCCATGTCCTCCCCCCTTCCTTAAACTCTGCTATTAATTTGGAGTTCAATTTGTAACCCAGTCCTGCAGTCCCAGTTAAACCCAAGCCACTTACCTGCTCTGGTGCTGCTGGTCAGAGTCATAGCTTCTCCAGTTCATGTTGCTACTGGCGCGCCTCTCTCCTCTCCTCTGCCTCTCTGCGTTCTCACTCTCTCTTCTCCTCTGCAGCTCGTTGGCACTCATGCTCCTCACGGTCTGCCTCCCTCTGTTGTCGCTCTGCCTCACGGTCTGCCTCCCTCTGTTCTCGCTCTGCCTCCAGTTCCATCCTGTGCAACTCAATTTGCAGTTTGAGTATCTCTGGATTCAGGATACTGGTGACCATCCCCTGCTGTTGTGGCCCTTCACTGACAGTGGCCCTGCTGTCCTTTTCAGTCACAGTCAGTGACTTGCTGCTCTGGGTATCTGCTTCCATCAGGGCCTCTATGAGGTTCTGCTTTTTGGCTGTCACCTCAAATGGGACTCCCCTGTCCCTGCACAACTGCTTCAAGCAATCTACAGTGTGCCTGCTGTAGTCAGAAGCCATCTTCTTCTCCCCTCACTACTGCTACTCTGACTTGCACTTTAGAGAAAAAAATAAAACAGGTAGGAACTGGACTGTATGCCAAGTGACATATAGTTCTGTTTCCTTTTTTAAAATAAAACTCTGCCTTTTTTCTTTCTCAAGAGAGCTTACGGTCTCAGCTGACACAGAACAATAAAGCTTGCGATACAAAAATAATGCCACCGCTGCCAACCAATCTGTCACAAACCCACTCAGCAGGTCAGGCCCTCTACTCCCAAAGTGCCAACCTCTGACCGCAGTCTTGTGAACAGTGTAACAGACAAGGTAACCCTCTTGTCTGCTTTTGTGAGTTCAGATCAACCTTTGACCTCAAGTTCTGGAAGGATTCAAACTGTTAACCTCTTGTTAGCATACCCAATGCACAGGCTCAGACATATCTGTCTTCAGGGGGCCAGATATCTTTGCCTTCGGGCACCCAACCAGGTATACAGAGATGAACCCTTTAAAAAACGTTAATAAAAACCTCAGATTTAAAATGCTTCTCTTTCCAGTTTGGTATCACCATTCAAAGTTTATGCCTATTGTCTGCTATAACCATGTACTTTTCTTACAAATAAAAAAAAGTCAAAGACAGACCAAGTAAATTCTAAAAAGAATTTTACTATAATAGATAAGAATATGTAAAACACAACAATACAGAACTGTTACATCACAAGACATACAAATGTATTAAAAGAACAAGGTTTTAAACAGTGAAATTCCTACTACAGTACTTAGTCTCTAAATACTTGCTTAAAAGTGCCCCCAAGATGTTTCGTGGTCAGAGTCTAGGTAAAAAATGTGTCTCTGTGAAGTAAAACAGACTAAATTAAATGTTGGCTTTTACCCCACCTCTTTTCAGGAGGTCACCTAGCTCCTCCGTCAGGATATATGAAACTATATATCTTATACAAAAGTATTACATTCTGCAACTTCAGCATAATTCATGTCCTTCAAATGACACTTCTTTTAATCTCATAATAAGCTTCCTCCTGGAAGGACATGACAGCATCTTTATGATTTCGCACTTCTATGTAATAACCTGGGGTTTTCCTTCTAAAGTCATAAAATGGATATGTTATGACAACTACGGTTGTAATTAACTCAGACCAACAGGATCCTTAATTAAGGCCTTACATGTAACACATGGTCTCTAAAAACTGAGTGTGTGTGAACTCACATGCTGTCAGCATTTTTCTTATGGCATCAGATTTTCAACAGAGACAGTAATACATTTTATATTAATAAAAATGATACAGCAGTCAGAACTGGCTGTCTACGTCACAGGCCCAGTATCCCCTTATGGAGATTCTGGATAAAGGGGATTCTCCCATGGAGATCTTCCCAGTGGCCGAGGCCATTGTTGGTCCAGCCTTGGAACTTTGGCAGTGTTCCGCCTCATGCCTGGCACCTTCGTCCCGGATGGCCCGCAAGTACGCGGTGCCAAGCAGTTGCCTCTTCAGATTTTTGGTGCATCCCTCGGCTGAGGGGCCGGTGGCTGACTCCATCTTCCGGTGCTCGGACAACACTGGAGATGTGAACAAACCAATGGACAAGGAGTCCAAGAAATTTGACCACTCCGCCAAGAAGGTTTACACACTGCCTCTTCTCTGGGCTTTCATCAGGCTAGTTTGGCCATGCTGATGGCACATTTCTCTCGTACCCTGTTGGGCTCCCTGGATGAGGTAATCTGTTGTCTCCCAGCGGATCTGCAGACCACGGTCAAGCAGGTCCATGACCAGGGGAGAGCAGTCACAAAACAACAACTCCAGACAGCTGTGGACATTGGCGACTCCTGTGCCAGCAGGCTTAAACTTGGTGACCTCGGGCCAAGTCTGTGGCTTCCTCAGTCTGGAAGCCTGGAGGGAAGGAACTTGGTGACCCATCAGCCAGATTCTCCTCCTCCAAGCCTGCTCAGTGATGGGATGGGGCTACCACCCCCATACCTGTCACGCCTCCCCTGGGTCCTCCTGTGGGGGGGTCAGCTCCTCCACTTCCTTTCCGCCTGGTCTGGTGTTACCACGGACAGGTGGGTTCTGGAGGTGATTGGTCCAGGCCTGCTTCTGGAGTTTGAGCAGTACCTTCCAAGCTGAGCCCACGCCCCATGGGAAGACTTGGTCTCTGCAGACACTCAGTCAGCTCTTCGAGACAACATAGTCCAGTTCCTCCACAAGGAGGTCATGGTCAGAGTTGCATATCCTCCAGAAAACCCAGGGTTTGTTTCCAGGTGCTTCCTGGTGCCAAAGTGGATGGAGGGCTGGCACCCCAGTCTAGATCTGTACGACCTGAACAAATTTCTCAGGTCTTGCACTTTCAGGATGGTAACTCTGGCACAGATCATACCATCTCTCGAGCAAGGCATGTGGTTTTGCTTCCTGGATCTTCAGGACGTGTTCTTTCACATCCCAATCTGTCCATCTCATCAAAGGTTCCTCCATTTCTGGCCAGAAGGAATCCTTTACGAGTTCCAAGCCATGCCCTTTGGCCTCTCCTCAGCCCTCAGGGTCTTCACCAAATGCGTTGTCATGGTGGCAACTTACCTGAGGTGCCGAGGAGTCCGGGTGTGCCCTTACCTCAATGACTGGCTCATAGCAGGTCCCTCCAGGCAAGAAGTGGAGCGGTCCAGAGACCTGGCACTTCAGACCTGCTTCGAGCTTGGCCTCCAAGGCCAAGTCAGAACTCATGCCTTCGCATGTGATCAGCTTCATTAGGGCAGAGCTCGTCTCTTGCTGAGCTAGAGCCCGGCTCCCAGTGGACAGGGCAGAGGTCCTCTTCTCCTTTGGCCGATCATTTCTGGTTGGGCAATTGCACCCTGCCCAGGACTTCCTGTGCCTTCTGGGTTACATGGCAGCCTGCAGCAGTGTGGTCCAATGGGCCTGCTAGCATATGCACGCTCTCCATTGGGAGCTAGCCAGCCAGTGGTCTCAGTGCAAAGGTCACTTTCACCAGCTGGTCACTGTGACCCAGAGGATGTGGGACACCCTCCAGTGGTGATCATTCCAGCATGTCTGCAGGAAGGGATCCCGTTTGTCCACTCTGAGCCAATGGTCATCCTGATGACCGACACCTCTCTGACAGGCTGGGGTGCCCACCTGGGGGAGCACAGAGTCCACGGGCTCTGGTCCCCTCAGAAGTCCCAATGTCACATCAACCTGCTGGAGCTTTGAGCAGTTTGGCTAGCCCTGACAGCATTTGCTCTGATCCTTCGGGGTCAGGTGGTTCAGGTCCAGATGGACAACACCACGACCATGTACTATCTCAATAAGCAGGGTGGGACACACTCCTTGCCACTGTGCAAGGAAGCTCTTCACATCTGGACCCTCGTGCACAACCTGGAGGCGAATCTCCTTGCCATCCATGTGGCAGAAGCCTCCAGTCAGCTGGTGGATGCTCTCAGTTGGGTGGGTGAGGCATCTCACAAGTGGTCCCTTCACCTAGATGTAGTACACGGTCTGTTCTCCCAGTGGTGCACCCCTCAGGGGGAGCTGTTCACCTCCAGGGAGAACACAAAGCTGAAGATGTTCCATGCCTGCCCCCCCCAGCAGGGATCACTGGAGGGGGATGCCTTCTTGAGGCCGTGGACCCCAGGCCTCTTCTATGCCTTCCCTCCACTTCCCTTGATCCACAAAGTGTTGCTCAAGGTCAGGAGGGACAAGGCACAGGTGATCCTGGTGGCTCTGGACTGGTCCTGGCAGTTTTGATACCCCGATCTCCTCAACCTCAGCAACAGGCTCCTAAGGCATTTTCCAGCACACCCAGACCTGCTTTCCATCAGTCAGAGGAAGGTACTCCACCCAGACCTTCAATCCCTGCATCTGACTGCCTGGTTTCTGAGCAGCTAGAGTTCCAGGCTTTGGGTCTCTCTGATGAGGTCCTCACAGTTGTTGAGGCATCCCATAAGGAATCAAGCAGAAAATGCTATGCCTTCAAATGTAAGGGATTCTCCATCTGGTGTCAGGGCAAGGGGTTGGACCCCTTGACCTGTCCAGTGGCTAGCATTTTGGACAACCTTTGGTCCCTCTCCTAAGGGGGACTTCAGTCGACGACCCTCAAGGTGCACCTGGCAGCCATCTCTGCTTACCGGGTGTGGGCCGGTCAGCAGTCAGTGGCACAGGAGAAGGTGGTCTGGCACTTTTTCAAAGGCCTAGATCACCTATCCCCTCCTGTGCATGAACCACCACCTCCATGGGATCTACTGCTGGTTTGGGCAAAGCTCATGGGCAAGCCATTTTGAACTGATGCACAGGTGTGACATGTCCTACCTGTCATGGAAGACTGCCTTCCTGGTGGCTGTCATGTCAACCAGAAGGATTGGGGAGCTACAGGCACTCTCTGTTTGAGTCTCCTGATCTGGTCTTCCATAGGGACAAGGTTGCCCTGCGCCACAACCTGAAGTTCCTTCCGAAGGTGGTGTCAGAGTTTCACCTTAACCAGGTGTTGACTGTGCCAGTGTACTACCCCAGTTACACCTCCAAGGCCGAGTACAGGCTCCATACTTTGGACCGGAGACGAACGCTCACCTACTATAAAGAGTGTATGGCTGAAGTTTGGGGAGAGGTTTGCCAGATGTTTTGTCACCTGTGCTGAAGCTGCACCTGGCAGACCTGCAGCCAAGCGGACGATTGGCAGGTGGATCACTTCCTGCATTGATCTCTGCTATTGGTTGGTGGGTAGGGAGTCTCCCATAGGGCTTAGGGCTTAGGGCTCATTCCACCTGCCATACCACTGCTAGGGACATCCCTATCCAGGAAATCTGCAGGGCTGCTACCTGGAATTCAGCAAACACCTTCATTTCCCATTACCACATTGACCTCGACTCATGCCAGGATGCAGGTTTTGGGGCCTCAATTCTCCAGTCTCTCTTCCCTAAGTGGGGGTATGTGCGCCTTGCCTCCCTCCTCCTGGAGAACTGCTAGGAGCCTGCCAGTGTGGATAGAACATCATATCCACATCTCTAGAAACACAGTTTACTCACCTGTAACAGTAGTTCTAGGACTGGTATATGATGTTCATCCACACAAACCCACCCGACCTCCCCAGGCTCAGCTGCACAACCTTGCTTCCAGCAGGCAAAGATCTAGCGTTTAGGAGCAGAGCCGAGGGTTTTACCACCCAGGTGGTGTGACAGGGTTGAATAGGACCCTGTCCCAGTTGTTATGTACAGTTTGTATGCAGAGATGTGTTCTGTCCTTTTCTTTTCTGTCTCTTGTCTGGTTGCACAACCACATTTTCCTGTGAGACCTAGGATTTGATCACCCTGACAGTCTCGCAGTTCTTTGCCTCTCACTGTCTCTCAGTCTTCCCTTGCTGTTTCTGTCTTTTCCTCTCTTGCATATCTGCTGGTATAAAAATATATGCACATCATTATGTGGAAATGTAACTGATATTGGGATCCCTTTGTTTAAAAATTATATATTGTTACTGTCGAAATATATATAATTATAGTTTGAGATATGGTTGCAAAGCTATTTGGAACTCAAGGGGTTAATGTGGAATGCAATTTTTAAGCCTTTTGCAGAAGCTGTGAAAAGGGGCTTCAGTTCTGGGACATTGTGTTCTAACTGCACCTGCCTGAAATATACAAGAACCACATTTCAAATTAATTCTACCATCCAGTACTAAAGTGCGTGAGCTGCTGTGATTCAGTACCTTAGTGCCCACTGATACAAGCTGCAGAGTCACATAATTAATTTAATTCAAACCCACCTGCACTTAAACTGGAAATTCCAGCTGCCTTTCAAACTAAGCAAACTTGTTTCAAACTGGGATTCAACTCGAGCAGGGAACAAACTTTGCTTAGTATTTGTGAGCCCCTCCTCCTGCCTACCTTTTAAATAATCCTTTCTTTTCCTCTCTTCCCCAGTGTCCTAGGAGGTCGTGAGGGCCTCGCTTGTCCTGCCCTCCCCCATGCCAGACCCCCGCTGTTCATCGGGCACTCTGGTACACCAGGCCACGCTGCTGAGGCTCAGAACGCCAGTTATTTCCATCAGCATTGCTCTTATCAGCCCACTTTCCCTTTAGCAGGTTATCTGCTTTCACCACTAGTGGCCGCACTAGACATCCCATCTGCCTAAACACAGAAATAATCAATGTGTTGCCACTTTATCTCACTATGCAGTGCATGCTCACACCCCTAACATCCCTCCCACATTCCTCCTACCCAGTGCCACAGCCAAACACCAGTATAATAGGCAATAGGGCAGCTCCTCCTCCCTACCACACCACCTCCACTACGGGGTAGCTGCCTCAATGTCTCCTGGTTAACTAGGATCCCGGTGCTTCCATCCTGCCACCCTCCTTCCATGCTGGGCTGACTGCACTAAGATTCTCTTATACGAATAGCTCTCCAGAACCCTTACAGTGACATTGTGCCCTCTGAAAGTCGCAAGGGTTTATGCTCAAAACTAAACAGCTACTCACACTGCTGCTACTCCTAGCAGAAGATGTTGAGCTTAATCCTGGACCAACCCACCCCAACCCCTCTCCTCTTCTCAGTTTACCAAGGGGTCTTAAAATAATGCACCTAAACATATGCAGCATCCTGAACAAGCTTACCGTCCTACAAGCAAGTGTCCTAACGCTGCAATCAGATATGCTGATTATAACTGAAACATGGCTGAAGCCCCGCAACCTGGATGCTGAATTGTCGATCCCCGGCTACTCCCTCATTCGGCATGACCACCAGGGTAAAAAAAGAGGTGGAGGCATTGCCATGTTCATCTCCCCCTCAGCACCAGTTCACCCCTTTCCAGCTCTCCATGCTTATGCTGTCCATTGACTCCTTGCTAATTAAACTCTCACTCCCACACTCAATTCCATTATGTATAGCTGGGTCCTACTGTGCCCCCGACACCCCTATGCCACTCATAGTGGACCACCTGAGCACCCTAAAATTGCTCCGATCAGGGGGAGACCTGCTTATCCTTGGAGACTTCAACTCTAACTGGCTCTCCAGTGCTAGCTCTAAGCTACGTAGGCATGTAGTTGCACTAAATCTGTCCCAACAAATTTCTAATCCCACATGCTTGAATCACAAATCCCAGAACCACTCCCTACTAGACTGGGTCCTTATCTCACACCCACATTGAATTCTTGAGTCAGAACTCCTTCCGGACTCGCTAAGTGACCACCACATGATCTACGTGGTAAGGAGAATATTCAAGCCCAAAGCTCCTCCCCCGCGTACACTCTCACCAGGACCTGCAAATCCCTCGACCTCACAGCACTCCTATTCAACCTGTCTAACACTGATTGGTCCTTCATCCCTCAGGCATCCTCCATTGACACTGCCCTTGAACTTTTCAAGTCCAGATTCCTTGCTGTATGGAACTACCATGCACAGCTGAGAAGGACCCGTGTAAGGGGTGCCCACCTGCCCTGGGTCACTGCCAATATTATTGATCAACTCCATGCCAGGGACTAGGCATGGAAAACCTATAAGGCAACCAACACCCAGGTGGCACTCCAACTCTACCATGCACTCCACAACTCCTGCACTAGGCTCCTACCACAGGCCAAAGCAAACTATTTCAAGACCTCTTTCCACTCTAACCTAAATCACCCTGTGAAATTCTGGAAATCAGTCAAATCACTTCTCACCCCCGCCCAGCCCCCACCCAGCCCTAAATGTTGATGACTCCATCGTCACTGAATCAGGTGCTGTAGCCTCAGTTTTTGACACCTTTTCACTAGCTTGCATCCTCTCTACTATCTTCTCTCCCCAACACCACTCGAGCCTGAACAACGACCCCCGCCTCCTTCTGCTGCATGGTCACCCCAACTGAAGTGCTGTGCTCAAGTGGCACTAACTCCAAAATGCTTCACCTATCTGCCCCTGCCATCACCACCTCACTGGCCGCTCTCTTCAATCTCTCTTTCTCGCTAGCTGCAGTCCCATCTGACTGGAAATGTGCCACAGTCATCCCCCTCTCGAAGGGGAGGCTACCCCTCCTCACTGAGTAACTACCACCCTATCTCCCTACTCCCCATCCTAGCCAAACTTCAGAAGCACCTTGTGCTCGCTCAACTCTCCTCCTTTCTCAACTCCTCCTCCTCCTACACACCCTACCAATCTGGATTTAGGAAGTCACATTCCACCGTCACTTCCCTTCTATGGCTCACCGACACCATCCTCATGGGTATGAATCATAGGCACATCACCTCAGCTATCTTTGTCAACCTTTCCAAGGCTTTCGACACTATCTCCCACGCCCTTCTACTTTCCAAACTCTCCCATGCAGGACTCTCAGGAACAAGCATCAACTGGTTCCAATCCTACCTAGCCGGCAGGTCTCAGTCTGTAAGAATTGGTCATCGTACTTCTGTCCCCCTCCCTGTAACTACTGGGGTCCCCCAAGGCTCTGTTCTCGGCCCGATACTGTTCTCCGTATTCCTGAATGACCTGCCCTCAGTATGCCTACACACATCCATTCACATGTTCGCCGACGACACTGCACTGTATGCATCAGGTCCCTCCCCCACAGAAGTGGCCTCCAGACTTCAAGAGGACTTCACTGCTGTTCAGCTCTGGTTTTGCTCTAACCAGGTCTTTCTAAATCCCAAGAAAACTTATCTCCCTAACCTTCGGCACTAGACAGAGACTCTCCCAACTCCCCACTGCCTCCACTTTCCATATCATTGATGGGACTCCTTTGAAGGCCTGCATCTCCTTCCGGTACCTTGGGGTCTGGCTCAACCAGCACCTCGACTTCTCAGCACATATCGATTCAATCCACAAGAAACTTCACCCCAAGCTGGGTGCTGTATATTGAAATGGGCTGCATCCCTCTGGAAACCCGCAAGGCAATCCTACAGAAAATTATCCTCCGTGTAGTTGACTATGGTGACATAGTATACAGCGCTGCCCCTAAGTCCACCCTAGCAAGACTTGACCCCCTCTTCCATTCCTTCTGCCGTTGTGCCCTGGACTGCCCTCCCTAATGCACCACTGCGATCTCTATAAGTCTCTCAACCTACCTTCGCACCAGGATAGGAGACTGGTCCACTGTGCTAGGACAACTGTGAAATTCTGGGCACAGTCCCTCCCCCCCCACCTAGAGTCTGCCCTTGCAGTTCAATCCCCCTCTGCGTACTCTCAGGTACACTGACTCCTGACTTCTGTATGTCCCGCATATGTCCACAGCCAAAGGCCAAGCTGCCTTCAATTACTGCATGCCTAAACTATGGAACTCCTTGCCGGCTGACATTATACACACAGACAGCACTCAGCAGCTCAACCATCTCCTCAAGGCACTTTTCTCCCCCACCTGTACATGCAGTCAGCTCTGCCATGATGCCAAATATCCCACCTCTCATCCTTAATTTCTACCACACTATGGCACGTCATTAAGAGCTTAGACCTAGGCCTTCAGCCTAGTACCTGGAGTAAACTGGCCTGAAGTTGATTCTTAATACCATATGCGTTCTTCTAGTGCTATCAGTATGTGGACCTTCACGTGTTTTATATATTCACTTTATTTGCATAGCTTGATTGTAGTTCCTCTGGACATGTTAGTAGTTTACTTCTCTTCTGCTCTTCCAACATCTACTGTACTCAGTGTACCCACTGCTTTTCTTGGCAATTAAGTTACATGTATTGTATATTGAACTTTATAGTCCTTGTATATGATGCTGTGTAAGTACTTTATAATCCTTGTGTATGATGCTGTATATATCCCTTCCCCCCTCCCCCCAGGATGCATCTGGAATCGAGTGGTACACCGCTCAGTATGCCTTTCTGGTAAAACTCTTAAATAAATAAAATAAAAAACAGGATGCTTGTTAAGGAGGAGGGTTGCAAAGACTTCGAGAGAGAGAGAGAGAGCTGCAATGTTTGGAGACACACAGAGCCTGAAGGAAAACTCAGATGGATCTTCTGTTTGTTCTGCCTTTGTAAATAGTTATTCTGAACATTTTTTTTTTATTGTTATTCATAAAAAAAAACTCTTGTTGCGAATTTTACAATTGTTCCTGGTTTTTCCTATGCTTCCTGACCTGTGCCTCAATGACAGGTGGATGGGAGGATGCAGCTTGAAGACATTCTTGTTACAGGTGAGTAAACTGTTTTTTGTTGGTTCCGGGTCCCCCACTCCTCCATTCGGAGGTTGGACCTGCCCTGCTTGTTGTCCCCCCAAGCCCAGGCTTACCCCCCCAACCAACACTGTAGGTAAGCCCTGGTTTACCCCACCTGGGTCAGGGCCACGGGAGCGGGCCCCCCCAGGTGGACATCTAAGGCAGTGGAAATAGCAGCAGAGCAGGTTGCCTGGGGGGGAAATTTTCAGTGTTTGCTGGATCCCTGGGAGCAGGGACATGCAATGACATCCAGCATCTGGCCCACCCCCTAAGGTGATAGTGCCATCTGCAGTGGACCCTCAGCCTCTGCAAAGGGTCGGTAAAGCACTGAACACTCTTTCTCCCCCCCTCCCTCTGGTGAAGGAGAGCAGTCCCCAGGATATTCGATCCTCCCCCTCCCCAGGCAGCTGTCCAACTTCCGGGTCCATTGCCAAACTTGGGTTGTCAGCGTCACGAGTGGAAATCCAACCGCTGTGCCGGCGGGCCAGCCCTGAGAACCGTGATTCTTCCCAGTGTCAATCTTCACCATTCATCACTTGTAGGTGTTAGCTGTGAGCACAACACCCCACAGGAGTTTTTTTTTTTGTTCCAAGTGGGAGGGGCCGGCACCGGTGGCACTGCCCACGAGGCCGTATGTCGTGGTGCTTGTGGGCTAACCAGTAACAGCTGTTGGCTCCTCCTCCACCTTAGTTATGTTTCTCCCACCTTTGGAGACAGCACATCACATCCTGCTGTGCTACATCAGTGGCCTAGTTTAGTGCAGCACCGCTACCTCGAGTTTGGGGTCTTTTATATCAATGCTGTCAACGCCGTTCATCTTGTCTTCACCTCAGTTCTGCAGTCAGTCACTCAACGCCATTCCTGAAACTCAGTAAGATCTTTCCAATTGTTTTTCACCCAAGCGGTATTGAGTCTGTACTGTATAGTGATTAAAATTCTCGCTCACATCATGCCTGGTTCAGGGGACAGAAAGCGTTCTTCTAAGGCGGGCCAGCCTCCCTTGCATCGGTGTCCCAGCAGCTGGTAGTTTTCCATGATGGACTGGCATGATGTGTGCTATACCTGCCTTAGACCTCAACATGACATGGATCACTGTGATGCCTGCTTCTTGATGGACCACTGTGTTCTTGAGCACTGTGCATTAAAAGTCAGCAGAGCTCTGTCAACTTTCGGGGGCCGCATCACTCTCATCGGTCTAAGCGTCGGTCTCTTCACCCTTCTTCTGGGTCCTCTCCTGCATCTATATGGTCCAGTGAGGAGGAGGCCTCCTCTTCTTCCAGCCTTGCCATGGAGGAGGTCTCTACTGTGGTGCTGGAGGACCGATCTGACTCCATTTGGGGTCGGACTGGGAGCACCACCCTGGCAGTCCCCTCTTCGGAGGTGCTGGCTCCCCTGTTGTCGGCACCCATGGTCGCTGTGTCCACCATGGGGTGTCCTTCAACACCACTCACCTTCACCACCCCAGAGCCTTTCGTGGCTCGGGTGATCATGGCACCACGAGGGGTGCTTGGCCTACTATCGATGACATAGGTGGGAGAGTCCCTGGGGTGGCCAGTCAGGAGATCTTCTGGATCTCCTCCCCCCCCCGAGCCAGATGATCAGGAGGCCAATCCAGACTGGTGATCTGACTCCTCAGTCAGTGGGCTCTCCGGGGCCCAGGACCTTTGCCCCCTCCAGCTGCTCCGGTGACTGCGGCCAGCTCCGACTCCCATGCCAACGGCAGTGCAGGGGGTGTGGTGGAGGTCAGGAGCCCCGGTGCTGGGAGTGGGAAGGTCTGGGCATTGGGGGAGGGGGTGGCTGCCATCCCCCTTCCAGATGCTAGGGCCTGGACCCCCTCCTCTGTGGCTCTCCTCGGGGAGCCTGCGGAATTGGAGGTTCCTATGGCACAGGGTGCAAGGAAGAGGTCTTTCTCAAAGTTGACGGAGTTGAGGGGACTGGGTGAGGAGCTGTGGCACTCCCTTGTAGTCCTTCTGGGCTTGTGGAGGAGCTGCAGTGCTGAGCCCAAGTTCTCTCCCTCATCCCCTCCAAAGGAGTTCTCATTGGGTGGAGCCGGGGTCCGCCCTTCTGGATTCATGCGGCCCCGGTCCTCTCATAGGGATGCTTCCCCTACAGGGATCAGGCCGGACCATTTCAAGTTTCTTCAAAGGCTGGTGACAGAGCAGACCTGCAGATCCCCTGGTCATCCAGGATCACCTGTTAGGTCTCCTAACCCTGGCAGAGATGCTCTACTTGCTGTGGTACATTCTTCTCCCTTACCTCTGAGTCCAGCCCCTCTTCTCTCAGGGGATGTGGGTCCTTCGTGTCCTCTGATCTGGGAACAGTTCAGATCCCAGGCTGCAGATTTCCCCTGCTATGTTAGGACCATGGATGAACAGGTATTTTTCCATCTCCCCCCCTCCACATCCGGAGTGTGAATGGTCAGGTTCCTTGGCCTTCTCATCTTTCTGTATCGAGGAAGAGGAGACCTCAATCCATCTGTCCTCTGATGCTGATCAGACACCATATCAGCACTTCCTGGCGAGGCTGATCGAGGACCTTCACATTTCTTATGTTGCTCACCGCAATACCGAGCATATGACATGAGCCTTCCTGGGTGAATACAGTGCGGATCACCTGGTGGTCCCGTCCTGGCCTATCCCTTTCCACAAAGTGTCGTACAGCACCTGGCAGCTTCCATCCACCCCAGCTGCAACCCCTTTGGACTGCCAGCACTGGTACTGTGCACCCCAGAGGTCTCCAGGTACACTGCCGCATCCCCCTGCAGGACTGACACAACTGGACATCCCTACCAGGCATAGATGTCCAGTCCATGATCGGCTCCCAGATCCAGACTCTGCAGAGTTCGACCGCCTGGGGTGGAGATTCTTCTCCTCAGAGCGGATGCTTATGTGCATTGCTTCACATTGGGTGCACCACGCTGCCTATAACAGGCACTTGTCAGTGATGTTGGGCCAGGCACTGGCATCACTGCCTGATTCAAAGGCTACCAGGCAGGCCACAGCCCTCTCTGTGATAGGCCTGGAATTGGCAAGGCACCAGACAATGGTATCTTATGACACCAGTGAGATCGCTTCATGGCTTGCGGGTACAGTGATCTGCATTACGTGGACGGCATGGCTTTGCCTTTCCTGATTATCACCCCTGGCCTGGCATAGGGTGATTGCCTCCATGTTCTGGGGAACCCACCTTTTCTCCCTCAGGGCAAGATGGGAAATGCAGGGGCACCTTCCTTCCCCCAAGGAACAGGGGATCCCACCTTGCCCTGACCAGTTTCAGACCTAATTGGTCTGTAAAGGGTCTCCTCCTCCCATGTTCCCCCCACGGGAGGCTGAGGGACGTTAGTTCCTCAGGGAAGTGCTTAACCCCCGTTCGGGGGGCTCAGTACTCACTCACTAGTGATGAATGATGAAGATTGACACTGGGAAGATATGAAAATTACGCGCCTATCCTAATTCTTGATCTTCCAGTGTATCTTCACCATTCATCACTGAATCCCACCCACCTTCCCCCTCAGAAGGCCCCAGTCCCTGGGCAGTCCTCCACCCTGCTGGCTCTCCTCCGTAGGTCCGTGGGGGGACACTCTTCCTCCCATGACATTAGAACCTTCTTTTCCTAAAATTAAGGGAGGGGTCTCTTGGGAAAAGAGCCAGTAGGGCTTCTCCTTGGGAGAACTTTGGGGGGACTTCTGGAGGGCTCCTTTCCTCTGCCCTCGAGGGAGCCTTCAGGACTGGTCCCCCTCCCTTCGGAGGGCCGGTCCATCTGAAGGTCCCTGGTTTTGGGGACGGAGTTGGGGGGCCGAGAGGGCTTTTTCCCCTTATTGTACTTCCTGTTTTTCTTCATCCACCCTTTAACTCTCCCTCCTCCTCCTCCTCATGACGGAACTGTTGACGGGTGGAGACGACGCTTCCTCCTTCTGAACCCTGTGGGTTTGCTTCTGCGAGCTTTGGCTGGGGGGTCTTCCATCCAGGGGTATTCCTCCCTGATTAACCGAGGGGGAGACCTTCCCAATCGCCCTTTTAGCAAGGAGGATTAGTGCTACTGTATGCACTCAAACTCTATCTTAAAATTGCTGCTTCCTCTGGAGACACTCTCTGTCTTCCTCTGGGCTGTGGTTTGGGCTTCAGGTCCTCCGCTTCTCCCATTCCCCATTTTTCCCTTTTCTCTTTCTTTTCTTCTTTTCTATTTTCTATGGCCATCTAGAAACTGGGGCCTTATGGCCCAAATCTACAGAGCCTCCTCTGGCCAGCCTATTCCTTTTTCAGTTTATATCTTTTCCTTTTGTTGTCACTCGAGCTCTCTTGCCCCGCCCTCATTTTTTTCTCTACTCTCTTTCCCTCTGTCTCTCCGGCATGCAGAACTGAGGTGGAGGAGGAGCCAATGGCCATTACTGGCCAGCCGACGAGCACCACGATGTACGGCCCTTATGACCCAAATCTCCAGAGCCTCTTCTGGCCGGCCTATTCCTTTTTCAGTTTATATCGTTTCCTTTTGCTGTCACTCAGGCTCCCTTGCCCCACCCTCATTTTTTCCCTACTCTCTTTCCCTCTGTGTCTCCAGTATGCAGTACTGAGGTGGAGGAGGAGGAGTCAATGGCCGTTACTGGCCAGCCCACGAGCACCACGACGTACGTCAGCCTTGTGGGCGGTGCCACCAGCGCCGGCTCCTCTCCTTGGAAAAATAAATCTCTTATGGGCTGCTGCGCTCATGGCTAACACCCACCACTGAAGAATAGTAAAGATACACTGGAAGATCAAGAATTATGGTAGGTTCATAATTTTCATTTTTTGGTCTTCTGACAAACTGCCATATGATAGACCACCGGAAAAGAAGTTTTCGGCGGGTTCTTTCACTGCACCTGTTACTGTCTTTCCTCCTCTCATTTTATATTTAAAACTTTAAATATTTAGTCTTATTTTGTGTTTTTCCATGTTGTTATTTTTTTTTTGTGGTTCCTTTGCTTTTGGGAACCGACTGAGGGTAATAAGTATTTTAGTTTTAATCGTGGAACAGAACACAATTGCAACCTTTTTTCCCTATTGGGTACCATGAGTTTAGGTCTTCTGAAACATTGGCATGTCAGATAGACCAAAGGAAAAGAATGAGAACTTCAGGTTTTAAAATTGTTATAGTACTTTCAAATTTTGGGTAAGCCAGTTGGTCACGAATTATGTTTGAACTACCTGGGTCCCAGTCATATTTTTTTTGTGTGCTAATTGTTAATTATGCAGTACAGAAAAAAAAGCTGAAAGCTGTAAGCAAGCTCCAGAGTTGGTTCCTGAAAAAAAAAGAGAACCGTGTTGCTGCACCTCCTGCTGAAGAAGCAAAGTAGCTCCCAGCAGACAAAACTAAGTGGCCCTCTGCAGAGAACATAGTAAGGGCCTTACAGCTCCTTCAGGCCACTCAGTTTCTGGGGTCCATTTTTGGCACCCTGATTCCTCCTCAGACCCAGTTCCCCCCAAGCAGAGACTGGAATTTTATTATGACGTGGAGGAAGATGAGCAGATGTATGGAGAACCGATTGAGCCTGATGTTTCCCCTCTGATTGATAGTTTGTCACACTACAGTGGACACCATTGGTCTCTCCTCACAGGAAACTGGAGAATGAGGAGGAGGAGGCCAAGTTTTTTGAATATGATGGGACTGGTTCTCACTAAGAAGTTGTTTCTTCCTGTACTCAGCTCTCAAAAAACAAAATGTTTGCAGACTCCCAGTCCTGTTCCTGGAGTCCCCAAGAAGATAAAATGAATAAATAAGCTAACAAACAACTATCAGCTCAGACCTAATGCTGAGTATTTGTGTTCTAACTGGGACCATGAGGGTGTGGTCCGGGCTACAGCTTGTGACAAAGTCAAAGACAGCAAAGGGCAAAAGGAATTGTATAACAGCCTCTTTTATCCTCAGGCAGCTTTATACGGCATATGATGTGAAGTATCAGAAGTCCTTCAGGACCTTTTTGCAGGCCATATGTTATAAGTTGTCAGGGCACCTGGCACATGTCTTAGCAGACTACCAGGACAGCACTGGATGCCACCAAATACCAGCTTTGTTGGGCACTAGACACTATGCTACTGCTCCCATGTGCCTGACCTTGGCTATCTCCATGAGGAGATGTGTCTGGATCCGAATCACAAGTCCCACTCAAGACATCCGGGCGAAGGCCATGTTTTTTTCCTTGTGAGCAGAACTCTTTGATGACAAAGCTGATGTATGTATGAGAAAGGTGGAAGAGTACAAAATCACCTGTAAAAGCAATTCTACTAAGGAAAAGGCCTCCTCGTCCTATAAATCTCAGGGAAGGAGAGGTAAGGGCAGGATTACCTATCCTAGAGCGTATACCCCTGTGCCTGTACCCCCTTGGATTTCTCTCAGGTGAGCGGTAACTACAGAGGGTCAAAAGACCATCCAAACAGGCTGATGCAGCATGTGCTTCAGGGCTCAGCCAAAACAGATTCCCTGATGGGTAGGATCAGGTCGCCAACCCATTTCCAGTGTGGGAGGCAGGCTGCCTCACTACTTCCAGGGGTGGGAAAATATCTCCACATACAGGTGGGCCTTGAAAGTGGCGAGCCAAAGGCTCTTCACACAGTGCAAAGGATTCCCAAGACTGCATGTTCGCAGAACTTTTATCTTCCGACCCCTGCAGAAAGAATCCTGAGGGAGCCTGAGTCCAAGCAGCTGCTGCAGTCAGATGCAGGGGAACCAGTTCCTTCCTCATAGTTGGGAAAGGGCCTATATTTGAGATAGTTCCTCACTCGAAGAAGAATGGGGTATATGGCTACTCATTCTGGGTTTTAGGTTTCTAAATAAACACCTGACAAAAACATGTTGAAAAGCAATCCCTTTTTGCAGGAGGGGAACTGATTAGATTCTGTGGACCTGGTGGTCATTTATTCCCCCACTCAGGCCCACTCACAGTAAGTATCTAAATTTCAGTCTTCCCTCAGGGGATTACTTGTTCTTGGGTCTCTCTCTCGGGCTCACCTCTGCCCCCAAGGTCTTCAAGGAATCCCTCAGAATTACCCAAAGCAACCTGGAACTTCTAGGTTCCCTCATAGACACTTGGAACTCCCCAGATGGAGCCTGTTCAACCCCTGGAATACTTGGGGGCAGAGCTGGGTGCCTTGCAGGGCAAGGCTTTTCTCCCTCAGGAGAGGGTGAACAGTCTCTTATCTCCAGCAAGTCCTTTGTCCTGGGTCAGCCCAGATTAGCAGGGCACTCCTTAAGATTTCTGGTACAAATGGCCTCTACCACAGCAGTGGTCCCGGGTGCCAGCTTCCTGATGAGAGACATCCAGTACCATTTGGGAGTTCACTGGTCCCAGGAAAGGGACTTCTTTCCAAGTTGGTACCAGCTACAAAAACCCAGCAACAGACTCTCCAATGGTGGCAGGAAATAGACAACCTCGGGGGGGGGGTTCCTTGCAACAGTTTCCCACAGTGTTGTTTACAACAGATGCCTCCCTTCTAGGCTGGCAAGCCTAGGCAACCAGACAGTAAGTGAAACCTGGTCATAAAAGCCTAGGCGACCAGACAGTAAGTGAAACCTGGCCATAAAAGCCTAGGCGACCAGACAGTAAGTGAAACCTGGCCATAATAGCCTAGGCTACCAGATAGTAAGTGAAACCTGGTCATAGAAACATAGACAGTGATGGCAGAAAAAGACCAGAGGTCCATCCAGTCTGCCCAGGTTCCTTATAATCCCTGGAACCTACTGTTCCTCCAGAGTACTAACCCTTCCCATCCTCTATTTTCCTGCTTGGTCCTGTCGCCCCCTGTAACCACTATTCCCTTCATTATGTCCCAGAACTGCTTGAATCCACTGACTGTTTCCTCACCCACCGCTTCAGACAACAGACTGTTCCAAAGTTCCGCCACCCTTTCCTTAACATAGTACTTCCTCACATCTCTCCTGAACCTACTTCCTGTTAATTTCCATTCATGTCCACGTGACTGCAAATTGGTATCCAGGCTAAATAGTTCCCCACAGTTCACTTTATTAATTTCTTTAAGGAACTTAAAGGTCTCTATCACATCTCCCTTCTCCCTTCTGGTCTCCAGTGAGTAAATATTTAGTGCTTTGAGGCGCTCTTCACAAGATTTGCCCTGCTGGCCCTAATAATTTTAGTTACTCTGCGCTGTGCTGTCTCCAACCTATCCTTATCCTTTCTGAGGTGAGGACTCCAGAACTGGGCACAGTTCTCCAGGTGAGGCCTCATCATGGATCTGTAGAAGGGAAGTATTACCTCATTTCTTCTGCTATCAATACCCCTCCCAATACATCCCAACATCCTGTTAGCCTTGCTGTAGGTCTTGTTGCACTGACTCAATTGCTTAAGTGAGTTGCTAATGATAACTTCCAGATCCCGTTCCTCAGCTGTAGTGATGTGTCTCTCCTCCCATCCAGTACTCTGTCTTGGGGTTCTTTTTCCCTAGGTGCATTACCTTGTACTTTCTAGCATTGAATTTTAACTGCCAGACCTTTTACCACCCGTCTAGCTCCTCTCCTTGAGAGTCTAGACAGCACACGAACCTCCTGGAGTTGAGAGCGATCTTTTTCGACTTACAGTTGTTCACTTCCTGGCTAAGGGGTCAGTCAGTCAGTCCAGGTCAGGTCAGACACTGCCATGTACTGCATCAGCAAATAGAGAGGCACCAGATCTTCAAACCTGTGCACAGAGGCCATGACAATGTGGTCTCTGTCTTATTCAATGGATGTGCACTTGCCAGCATTTCTCCTTCCAGGGAAGGACTAAGTATTAGCAGTCTCTCTCAGCAGAACCAGTCAGACCCACCAGTAATGGGCCCTGAACAAGCAGGTACTAGCTGCAGTGTTCAGGAGGTAGGCAAGGGTGCCGGAAGATGGTAAAAGCTGAGGGGGCTGAGAATCAAAAGGGCATTTATGAGGGTACAAAAGGCACTTTTTCTATGTTAGTTTTTGCCATACAGAAATAAAAAGTAGAGTGGCTACCGCCCCTTTCGCCCGGCACCTATGGAGGTAGGGCTTCCCAGAGATGATGTTTATTTCAAAAAAGAATCATCATCTGTCTCACTTTTGCTGCAGGCTTCCAACAATGGGCACATTTCCCCTGGACGCCCTTACCCTAGGTTGTTCAGGGAGTCCCTGTATGCCTTCCCTCCCTTCACCCTGTTACTGAGTATTTTTGAAACTGGGGAGCCAACACAGACTTGATCAGGTAGCCCTGGTACTCCCTGCCACTAGCCTTGTACAGTAAGCAGCTCTTTCTTCTTTCTCTGAGCCACAGTCTCCTGACCAGTTCTCAGGGAAACATAACATTTCCCAACCTCAGGTCTCTTCACCTCAAGGCCTGGTTTTGAGGAGTTAGAGTTTTCTGAGTTCCAGTTTTCAGAAGATGTCCCCATGGTCCTCAGGGTATCCAGGAAGCCTGTAACCAGGAAAACCTAGGTTTCCAAGTGGAAAAGGTTTTCTATGTAGTGTAGATCTAGGCAGGTCAACCTTTGCAGGAAGGACTGCCTGTCTTGCTCGACTTCCTAGTTCACCTTTAGGCACTGGGCCTTAGGCCTTCGACCTTTAAAGTTCATTTGGCAACAGTTTTTGCTTTTCCTTCAGCGTGTAATGAGAGATCAATAGCCTCTCACCTCATCTTCGAGAAGTTTGTCAGGGGTGTTTGCACCTGTATCCATCTCTCAGAGAGACAGTGCCTCCCTGGGATCTAGGTTTATGCATAGCCAGGCTCTGGGCCCACCATTCAACCCTATGGTTACTACAAATCTAAAGTATGCCACCTGCAGCAGTGTTCTTGGTGGTCATTACTTCTGCCAGAAGGGTGTGAGAGCTGCAGGCTCTCTACAATCATCTACGCTATATCATCTTTCAGAATGATAAGGTAGTCCTCTGGACCAATTGGAAGTTCCTTCTCAAGATGGCTTCGGAATTCCACTTAAACCAATCCATCACCCTCCCTGTATTTTTCACAGCAAAATCCAGCTCAGGTGAACTGAAGCTGCATAGCCTTGATGTCAAGAGGACTCTTAGTTACTACGTAGAGCGCACAAAGGACCTCAGAGCTTCCCACTGACAACTGTTTCTCACATGTAGTGAGATGGACAAGTGCAGGCTTGCTTCAGAGAGAATCATTGCACATTGGATAGTTGCCTGCATCCAATTTTGCTACAGCAACGTTGGTAAACAGCCACTGGAAGGCCTCAGGGCACACTCCACTTGGGGAATTGCTGCCTCTGTGACAGCTGCAAGGGACATTCCCTTGCTGGAGATTTGTAAAGCAGTTTCCTGGAAAACAGTACATGCTTTTACAAAACTGTTGCCTCGACATACAACCCAGAAGTGGTGCCAAGTTTAGCACTGCTGTATTTCAGAACTTTTTCCCCTAAATATGTTTGGTACCCAACCTCCCAAGGTGCTGCTTGGTAGTCTGCATTAGTCAAGTATACTGAGGGATTCCTGGGGTTTGAAGAAAAAAATACCATAGTAATATTGTTTCTTCCAAGGGATCCCTCAGTATACTTGAACCTCCCAACCAACCTCCCCTTCCAGAACTGGTCACGGTTCTACAATACCTCGTGCTAGCCATTTTTCTAGTTGTTTTTTTTTGTTTTTGTTTTTTTGCTGTGTTCATTTTTCCTTGTTCACAACTGATTATGGTCTCTCATGGCCTGCATAGCAAGCTACTTGATTTCCTATTACATTAGGATATTTATAAGCTTTATTATAGGTTAGGAAAGGTCAGTATAAGTGGGTCTTTGCCTTTGGCTCCTAAATGAATCTGATCAGTTAGCTGTAGAACACAGCAGCTCCTAGAAGCAGCAGTTTGAAATGTGTTCCAATTCTAAATTCCACAGGCTCCAGGGCAGTCAAACCTGTTGAGCTTACTGCATTAGCTAAGCATACTAAGGGATCCCTTAGAAGACACAATATGGTAAGTATCTTTTTTCTTAAAGGGACACTGTAAACACCCTTAGGCCTTAAAGTGTCTTTAGTTGAAAAATTACGTTATGACTGGTTACATTCTGCAGACTGCTAATGTAGCTGGTTGTAGGATTCTGATTCTTTTTTCTTTTAAAAAGTGAAAAACAGACTGTTCACCATACTGGTGTTACCACACAAAAACATGTTTGTTTACATTCCTTGATCAACTTGGCATCTCTCCAGGACTTAGGAACACCCCCAACACAGTACAGCCATTTATGATGCAGTGGCAGTAGAGGAGACTATTGCATCATGAGTGGCTGCACTGTGTGGTGGTGTTTTTTCTTTTTTTAAATATAGTTTTTATTAGTTTCACGTCCGAGAAGACACTCATTATTTGTTACACATTGATAGGTGTTAATAACACTACATTCTTAATTAATGGTCACCCAACTTATATAGTGAATAGATAGTGATGTCTATTCTCTAATAGATGTAAGCTACATACAATAGACATTCTCGCAAATAGGCATGTTTCAAAAAAGTAAAAAGAGGGTAAGCTATGGTACTTTTCACTATAAACCAAGTTCATCCCTCTTCCCCCTAGTGAGAGCAGCGCCCCGCCCCCCCCATATCAGTTTTTTAAGGGACAAGATGAGTCATCTATCTGCATCATTTGCATCATCCATCTTTGCCATTTATCTGTAAAGTGTGGTACTTTATTGTGCAGGGTTGCTGTTAGTTGCTCCATTTGACAAATGGATCGAACTATACTTCTCAACTCCTCCACTGGTAGAATTGTTCTAGTCATCTACTTTCGTGTAATGACTTTTTTTTGCAGCCAATAGGAAAATCGACAATAAGGTGTGATGCCAGGGCAGGCTGTGGGGAGGCATAATTGAGAAAAGTACAATTTCAGCTGTCCACTCAAGTTCTTCTCCTAGGCAGTCCTGAAGGGTACCTTGTAGAGCACACCAGAAAGGGGGTAAGCAAGGGGCACTCCCAAAAAACATCACCCAGATCTGCTAACTCACAATTACAGCCCCTCCAACAGTGTCCATAGTTAGAGGGTTAAAACTTAGTTAAATTTTTGGTGCTCTAAAAAATCTGTGCAGGCACTTCCACGCAGATTCACGCCAAATGTGTGAGAGGGTAATTTTGATTGCTGGTATAGTATGGGCCTATGAATCTTCAATGGTGAATGAAAGCTGCAAGTCAGTGTTCCATTTCTGTAAGACTAATTTAGTGTTGTCTCCCAAGTTCTCCCTCAAGATTTTATATATACATAACTATAATCCTACTTCCCAATGCACCCTCTAGCGTCAGTGAGACAACTCATAAGAGGTGGCCTACGGTAAGGGAGTTTAGTTCTATTAACTGTTCATTTTTATGTTGGCTTGCTGCACTTGCATGCAAGTCAACATCTTGCCATAGTGGCAGATTTTGGAGGTGCGTCAGCGTGGACGAATGCAAGGATCACATCAGTAGGTGCATCCAGTATTCCCCAATAAGGCAGCATGCTTGTGCTGACACCAACATTAGGTAAAGTGGACAAAACTTCTAAGGAAAGTGCCGCTGCAATCAGAGACAAGCTCCTCATGCAGCGGCACCGATGACATGCCTCCCGATGAGCATTTCCTGGTTAATGTTTAAAATGAGACTTGGGTCTCAAAGAGAATACCACTGTAAAGGAATGAGACTGGACACCACTGTTTTCTCTTTAATTGTATTTACCAGAAAATGCAGCAAATAAAGAAGGTGTCGTTCCTAAATGCCTAGTTCGCACATCCAACTAGATGCTACACAGTTTTGCTTTGTTGTTTGCTTGTTTACTTTGGCATTCAGACTTCTAAGATAAATAAAGAAGGTGCTAAAAATGTAAAATGGGCGGGCAGGAGCAAGTCCAGTGGGTGGTGCAGTCAGTTTTACCAGCAGACGGGGGCTCTTGTTAACTGCTGAGAGAGAATGGAGAAGAAGGAATCATGTATCAGCCAGCCTCAACTTGCTACTCAATGACTGGCTGCAGTGCAACAGCTTTTCAACTCGATACCAAAGTCTGCACCACAGCTCGCTCTTTCTAGCTGTCCCGGATTCCCCCGCCTCGTGTCTCCGTTCAGCTATACAGCTCTTTGAACGTGCATGGAAACGTTACTTTTTACCTGTTTATCAAAGTGCATTCTATTTTGATTCTTTTCTATATTGTTTTTTCCCCACTCTCTCCATTTCTGTCAGTCTGTGAAACAGACCTCCCCAGTCGCTCACTTACCCCTTTGCTAATTACCTGTTCTTCCACCCCCCAGGACTTGTTGCCTGCCCACCTGCAAGCCACCCACTGTATTCTGATCGCAAGTAGCTGGCAAAGGATTATCACCCAAGTTATTCTTCTGATCCAAACGGAGGCAAAAAAAAGGACACCACAGAAGTTATACTAATTCGAAGTACAGCTGTGGAGCACACATGATTGTGCTGGATGTTACCGGTTTGGAGGGCGTCTCAGTCGGAGTGGCAAAGGAGAAAAAGAAACAATAGGAAATGGATGCCCCGACTCTGAGATTCCGAGCTATCGGGCAGGCGGGCTGCTGTGGGGAGGAAGCAGTCCTCCCGCAGCTGAAAGCTGGAGAAAGCATTTGGGAACTGGTGGGCTAAGTTGAACTGCATACAACTTTTATAATTTTTTTTTCTATTTTTATAATGAGAAAAACGGGATTGTTAAACATTTTGAAGTTTTGGGGAGCTTGGATTAGCACACCAGAATGTAAGAAAGTGATGCATTTGTTTCATTTGGTATATTCTACATTAAAATGTACCCCCCGGAAATGGTTTGTTGGATTGTTAAAACTTGCTGTAGCAAAGTGAAAAAAAAAGTTTGCTGCGACTTGAAGGGCTGCTGACAATGACAGACGAAAGTGGTAGTAGTCTCTTGCATTCGGTGGGGGAGGAATGTCAGGAATGGTAAAGACGTGACGGTTTATTTTGTGACTGTATCCCTTGTTGCATGAAATACCAGTGTAGGAGCAGGGGAAAATGAGTGCATTAAAGTATAAGATAAAAAGTTGTGTTACTCAGGAATAATCTTGTTGCAAAATCAAATGTTAGGTCGGTGTAGATTTGATGTGGTGGCATAGACAGCTACAGAGGAGCTATGTTGCATTTTTCAAGTTTGCAAACCCTTTATTAATTTAGCCTTTGTAATATTCTGTATCTTGTTTTTTTAATATTGCCAAAAACATCTCCATCATGTGTCATGCACAAAGCACCATAAACTAATGAAAGAAAAAGGTTACTATGGGCACTGTGCTGTTAATAAAGTCTTGCAGTCTGGCAGAGTGAGGAAAGGGTGACGTGTCCTCCTGTTCTTCAGATCAGCTGGGAGAGGTTTCTTGAGCAGCTCTTAAGGGTAATTTTCCTCCTCCTGTTTCCCCTTGAAGTACTTCATTTCCTGCAGACCCCCTAGAAACTTCATTATCCTTTACTGACAAGTGCTCTGGTAACTTTTAGTCAGCCGCATACTACTGTGATTGGTTGAAGATGCAGCAATTGCTGTAGATGTGGTAGTCGGGGAGCTGTGAACAAATATATCTTAAATTTCTTTCTGTAAAAGGGCACAAAAAGGAACTGTGCTGCCCAGTATGAGTAGAATTGATTGAAAAAGGTTGTTATACCTTTTATTTGATGTACATAACTTAATATACGAGCGTTTGAAGCCACATAGACACCTATGTCAGGCATTGTGATAACACAGCTACAGGGACATCTTATACAGAACACTCATGTTAATTATTCTTGTATTGTTGAAGGAAAAAGAGGTGACTGTCCTGTTTAGCAAGTTTCTTCTCTGTGTTGCTGACTTTCTACATCAGGCTGCAAAATGCAATGTCATCCATGCTAGGGTTACCAGATGTCCTCTTTTAGAGGATGCGTCCTCTTCTCCAGCTGCCAAATATTCTTCATGTGACTTCATCATCCTGTTTTTTTTATTATTATATTATTATTTTATTACGTATTTTTTTTACACTCTCCTACCCAGGACCCCCTCGTAAATGATCTGTGAAGGCGGTGGAGACTTTAAACACATTTGCTCGGGGTCTGGCACAAGGGTTCATCAGGGGAAGTACTAAGTGGCCTCTTTTTGGCATCCCAAAATCTGGTACTCCTACATGGTACCAAAAGGAATTGTTCTGTGTCCGTCAGAGAGGAATTTATTTTTTGGACCTCCTTCAGTGCCGAAGGTGACTTGGAAAGATGCTCTCAGTCTATCAACATTAAAATGTGTAGCACTGACCTTTAAAAGTCACAGCAAATGGCCAGCATGCATAATAAGAATTATAAGGATAGTTTATTTTATTTTTTTGCTTTTGTCAACCAGGTAAGCACACTAAACAGCACATGCCTCTTTTCAGGTGCGACCCAGGAGGATTACAAGTGTACAAATCAGAGTAAACAGCTAGAACAGGGAGCATATTAAGCCATTAAATAATGGTTACAATGAGAGGTACATAGTGAACAGGTTCATACAGGAGCAATATACATAGTGAAATAGGGATGAGGGGTAGAATAGCAAAATGTACAGACAAGGGGGTAAAAACAAAAGTACATACAACAAACATCACGTAGTTGGTGTCATAGTGTTGTAAAAACTGTTTCAATAATGTTAGTTTACATTTTTAATGATTTGCATGTGCAGCAAAAGAGCTAATATTATAACAAAATCATGAAATCTTTGTGGAGCAATTTCTGTGTGTGTGTGTGTGTGTGTGTGTGTGTGTGTGTGTGTGTGTGTGTATGCATGTGAGGCCAACATATTCAAATGATTAGCATGGTACTTACCAAGTTAGCACCACACTAACCATGTATAGCACCAGCATTTGGGAGGTACCATATTCAGAGGCGTTAGGTGTGCTGCACTGTCCTGGAAGCATGACAGTGCAGACAATACCATTGCACCTATCCAAATGAGAAATGAGGACTCTTGCATGCGTAAGGGGTGCAGTGATATATTAAACTGTTTTGGCAGTGTGCTTATAGTCTGCTCACTTCATTGAATGTAATCAAATTGTATATATTGTGTACCAAATCTTTGTATACTATCCTCATGTTCCCCAACACCCCCCTCCCCCCGTCGAACCAGGAGATGAGCAACTTGTTGCTCAGCATCCCTTTCTGGTGAAACATTTCAGTTAATAAAGAAATAAAAAAAAGTCTAATTTCAGCAAGATTTAATGCTGTGAAAACCCTGCCCTTAATAGTGCGCAGTGTCTGCATCCCCCCCAAGCCCATGCTGTAATTATTTGTAATATCCCTGGTGTCTACAGGTTCCCCCAGCACCCCAGTCACCCCTGTTGTACAGTTTCTCCAGTCTCCTTAGCATCTCGTGGCCCCCCCCAGGCACCCATGCATGAACATCTTTTATCACCCGCACTGTGCATAACCTATATATACCCTGGTGACTAGTGGTCCCCCTCCCCACAAACAGTAACTAATCCCCCCTGCCAACCTGCTCACTCCATACCAACCCCCACCCCCACCAAAGAAACCAGTCAACAGACACAGACCGTGGTGGCAACTTGCACAGCCCTTTGCTCACCTCCTTGGCCGTCACTGTCTGACTATCAGTGAGTGATCATGAATACAGTGTTAAAGCTAACTATCTGACTGTTGCTTAGGACCAGCTGTGGGCTGCTTACAGCACAGCAGTACCGACTGTGTTGTGGCCGACTCTAAATATATTGTGGCTGTAGTGCTGTGCTTGAAATCTAAACTTCTGCTGTTTGCTTAACTGCCCCAAGGTCTCTGAATTACCTTTTAACAGTTTTTACAGTCTTGTGTGAAAACCAAATAATGTTCTGTATATCATCATAATCACCTACTGTCACCATCAGTGTGCAAGTCAGCACAGTGTTCTTAAAGTGTATAGCACTGCTTTTCTTTCAACAACAACAAAAAAAATTCAGAACTAGTCCTGGTCTTTTGAGAGAATTGGTTTTCAATTTACTCGTAACTCTCAAGGTCTAACTCTCACCCCCCGCAAACACAGCAACATACAGGTACTGTAGGCTGTCAGTTCCACTATATGGACGGGAGTGTTACAGGCTCAAAACCTTGAGGGGTGGTCTCTGACTGACTGTTGTCACTTTGGGAATTCTTTTCCTTCCTAACTGTTAGAAGTCACTTTGGGAATTCTTTTCCTTCCTAACTGTTAGAAGTCACTTTGGGAATTCTTTTCCCTCCTAACTGTCAGAAGTCAATCAGCAAAGGCCTAGTAGAAATTGTGAACCCAGTGGTCTTGTACAAAAGGTGAAACCGGTTGTCTCCCAGTAAATGAAGGGACCTGTTATATTCAATGGCTCTGTGTGTGTGAGCAGGGGAGGAAGTGTTGTTATAACCAGCGAGAGCTCCGTCTGTGGTTATTTTGCAAATTGCAGGGTGCTGGTTCTATATTTGAAGTTCTTGTTCAGTTATGTCTGTGGGTTTTGACCACAGACACTTTTTTAGAGAGTTCATTGTGTGGCATCTTTGCTTGTCTTCTCAGTCTGCTGCTGTTCCTGTCTTGCACACATGCATGGAAACTGCTTGCACCTTTTACAGACCTCTACCATGGGATCCTTGCACCCGAGAATTTCAGAGGGTGAGACTTCTTTCTAATTGTGCAAATATGTCAAAGACGAAAGGGACACTGTATTCTGCTCTGGCTTACATCAAGTAGAATCTAGTCAGGATCTTTATAAGGTGTCTTCCATATACTCCATGTCTCAAAATGTTTCATAGGTCAGTGAGTTACACAGTGTTAGAGTATGGGACTATGCAGGTGGACATATGAGCCATTTAGCATTTAACAAATCAACGACCTAAACGCACACCCCAATTCCTGTCAATCTGTGCAGGGTGGGGGTGGGGTTAGTGTCACTTCAATACTTCACTGCCATTCCTATTATGCATCTCTCTAACTCCTGCACTATCAATGCCAATGCCACCAAGCCAACATTCGGCATTGACAAATGCTTGTTGTATGTAGGTTCTTAGTTGTAAATAACGAAAGTGGTCACCCTGTGGCAAATCATATGATGTTTGTAGTTTGGAGAACCCCTGTTTCATTTAATGCTTGGAAAATGTAGTGACCCCCTATCTGTCTCCATCTGTTGAAGGCAGGATCTAAAAGAGGATGGGAGAAAGCTTTCATCTCTTAAGATAAGTTGCATATAATAAAAGGTTTCTGCAAACTTTGAATGGTTTTTAATAGTGTGCCAGGTATAAAGGGGTTCACTCATCAATTTTGAAGAGGGATAATTTTACCCCTAGAAGCGAATAATATAGGTGGTAGATCATATAGATCATTGAGGAGGGGCTACCCATTGTAATATTATTTTAAGAAAGCTAGCTTTAGAATACCATTCTAGAGTTGGTAAATTGACTCCTCCTTGTTCTAGAGGTAGTTATAGCAATGAATATCTAACCTACAGACTCTGTCCACCTCATATAAAGTTCGAAATAATTTTGTTCCATGAGTTGAAATAAAAGCGGGGTGGTCAGATTAGTAAGTTTTGGAAAATGTAAAGCATGCGAGGTAATTATTTTCATATGTATTATCTCTTACCTGTTGAAAGAAAGTTAAGTACAAGCGACCCTACGAGTCAAGATTTTGCAGTATTTGTTGTGTAAGTGGTTCATAGTTCATCAAGTCTAGATGATTTATGTTTTGTGTTATAGTGATTCCTAGGTATTTTAAACGGGTTCGTCTCCATCTCAGGGGAATATTTGTTTTAAGGAAGTAGATGGGATGAAATTGAAAGCTAGGACCCCTGCCTTTTTGACACATGGTTTAAAACCCGCTAATTGTTCATATTCTGTCAGCAATGCTTACAGTCTGGGTATAGACTGTTCTGGGGATAGGAGAAGAGCACGTCATCTGCAAATAGCACTATTTTCCGTGGTGTCTGTCCAACGGGAACACCCTCCACCCCTCCATCCCCATGAATCGCCACTGCTAGAGGCTCCATGTATAGGGTAAATGGGAGTGGGGAAAGGGGCCAGCCCTGCCTGGTACCCCGCTGCAAAAGGATCGGAGACGTTAGGGAACCGTTAATCCTGATGTAAGCCCTGGGATGAGAATACATGTTTCATAGTCATGCCTGGAAAGTCTCTGGGAAGTAAAAAGGCCCCAGGGTCTCCCAAAGGAAGTCCCAGGACAGCCTGTCAAAGTCCTTTTCTGCATCAAGATTCAAAAGTACAGCAGGGATTTTCCTGGTATTAATGTATTCAAGTACTAATAATGTGCGGCGGATATTTGTGTGGTAGTGTTTCTAATGTTCAGGTAGTATACAATAAGAATAGATGCAGGATTTGAAACAAAACAAGGTTGTTTATACCTATACAATAGCAGGACCTCCTTGTAAATGAGCGTGCTCAATGGAGTTTTCCTGCAAATAAATTTGAAGCATGCATTTCTGTTCTACTAAGCAAGGAGGCAGATAAAACAAGCAACATCAATGAATTTTGGGAGATACTAAACAAACGTAAAACGTGGGTTTTTAACTAGAAATGATGTGATACAAAAAAGGTTGACAGTGTCCCTTTAAGGGAAGGGGAAGTAAGGAGACTAGGATATATGGGTAAGGAGGGGAGAGGGGGAGGATAGGTGAAGGGAAGAAAGACGAGAGTGAAGGGGTGGGAGGGGTTGGGGGAAGGACTGTGAGTAGGAGAAAGCAGAGGAGTAGGGCAGGGAACATGGTAAGATGGCTGACTGAGAACTGAAATAAGCAACATGATCAGACACTAGCAAAAACAGCAATACATAGGCAACCATCAGCTATCAAGCAGTTAAAAACAGCAGGCGATTGGTATTAAAATTATGCTGTGCAGGCATAATGGAGGTGACAATTTGGCTGAACCCTTGGATGGTGTTAACAGTTATTAGTTACCTGAGTTTAGCATGGTGTCAGAGTAACACAATGAGCTAAAGCAAACCGGTGTGCAGATTGATGAAAGCAGCTGAATACAATGTGCACTGCAGAATTATTTAAGCAAAATCAGGAATAAGGCTATACCTGGATAGGGTGTAACTAGGATGCCTGAGTTAACAAGGTAGCAGTCACTTTTGTGGGTGAGGAGGTCTCTTGGTACAGTCCATGAAGTAAGCTCTAAAATGCACTGAAGCAGAAGATTACAGATTTAAAAGTCTCAGCATAAAATGCTTGGAGAATATAGGCTGATCACTTGACCCTCCAGGGCACCAAACAATGTGCAGTTAGTGGTCGGGCTGATGGGGGAAGGGGGATCTTCTTTAGGGCCTACACCCCTCAGGGCCCCACTGCAAAATGTCCAGAATGGAAAGTGCAGTCCAGCAAAACTAGAGTACTAAACAAGCTGAATGGGGTGCTGCCCTGAGAAAAGACGAGCAGACTAGTACCTGTACCAAACAGCCCCAAGGTGCCTCAGTCAGTAGGTAACTGGGTGTGTGGGGGTACCCTACTACTCCAGCTCAGTCAAGAGAAGCAGGAAGCACACTCTTCCCCCCATGCACACACACACACACACACACGCCCAATTAAGACCCCCCCACCCCAAGTGCAGTCTGGTGAGGCAGGTGAGTACTGGAACCAGTACTGTTAACATGCACTGTGTATGCCAGTAACAAAGCACTATGCCAACAAGCACAATAGTAGGTGAGCTACTTCAGAGAATATAAGTCCAGGCATGTGACTAAAGCCCTATTTATATGATCACATGTGCACTGGAGTAACCAGAGCACAATGGGTTGCTCTAGTGCAAAGGCTTCTGTGTAGACACTCGATCAGAATAAGCCACTCATTAAGATGCTCCCAGATTCTCTGGCAAGCTGGGGACACCGAGTGGAGCGAGTGACTTACAGTGGTTTAAACTGCAGTGTGGATTGTCTGCGCTGTGGCAACCCATTCATTTCCTGTGCCTCAAGTGATGCAGACGGTGACTCCAGTCCATGCGCTGCTGAGGTGACATAGACTTGTGCATGAATGAGTCTCTGTTTTCAGCAAATGCTGTGAGCAAAACAGTTTTCCCACAAGAAGACAGTCCACTGAATGCAGCAAAGTAGCTGCTATGAAAAACCAAGGGCTGTAACACTGTCAACTTTTCAGCTGAAATATACGGCCGTGATTTCAGGCATGCGCATTTGTGTCACTGCTTACGTTGGTGAGCAACCATTTGGCCCCCCAATGCACAGCCCCTCACCGGCACAGATTGTAGCAGTGCAGAGAGGAGCCATGTAGACAGGCAGACTGTGGGTAGCAGGTGGTCAGGACCGTACTGTTGCAGTCTGAATTTGAAGTGGTATAATTGTCCAAGAGACCCTACTGGGTCAATCCGCCTTATGTAAGACGGCGCATGTCAAAACCACACAACACAGTGCAGGTTGGAATGGCGACAGGGTGCAAAACCACTAAATGGTCTATGCGCAGTTGTGCACCCTGTCACTGTTCTCTGGCAGAGGATATGTTCTCTGCTGGGAGGAGGGTCTGCCAAGCAGCTGCTGTGGCTCGACAGGATGAGCCACAGGCAGCAATGGAGGCGGTGCGTCTGCAGAAGGGTATCGAATCACGGTCCCAGACGCATAGAATTTTTCTTTATTTCGCACGTTGTGCAATTTAAGTGTACAACCCCTCTGGAGTTGATTTTTTAGTTGGATGGGGTTCAGGGCGTCGTCCCAGACGGGGCGGGGCAAGATGCGCCCTGCAGAACAGAGAAATGCTGCTGGCAATATATTGCGCTGTATTGACAGCGTGGTATATTGTTGCGGCATTGTATCTTGCGGCATTATGCCCACATGCCCCAAGAGACCAAGCGTCAACTGATGAAAAATAGTGCAATCCAGAGAAAATGGTGAACTGCTGTGGACCAGTAAACTGTTGTTACAATAGATCAAAGACGCTGAATGTGTTAAACTCCTGAAGGTGCTGAACTGTTGCCTGGGGCATATGCAGGATGTAAAAACCCTTTGCCAGTATCTTCCCGTTGTTCTCCCAAATGGTTGTGAATAGCCCTCAGGTACAAGTATAGGCCCTTTAGGAGCAAGATCAGACGAAAATGTGGATTCAGTGCAGGACCCAGCATCTCAGACCTTGTCAGACTTAGTTGCTGTACTTAATTTTGCTTGGGGTGGCTTCCAAAAAGTTGATTTATAACACTGCTACCTGCTGGTAATGTTTTGCAGAAATTTAGTCCATGAGATTTGCACAGATGTCGTGTGCAAGAATAGCGTTGTTACTCCAAGCAGAAAAACATCCACAAAAAATACACTGCTGACAAACACAAACAGCCACTCACACAGGCCAGGGAGGAACACAAACTAGTGAAATGCCGTAAAATGATATTTCTGTAGTGCTCCACATTGTCAATGGGGTATTCATAACAGATGGGTAAATCTGCACCCCTATTAGGGAAAACGACACAGCTCAGGCCTTTAATCCACATAGAACGTTGAGCACATGAACATTCCAGACAGCAGCACTCTCCAGTCTTTGTTGTGCCATTGAAGGGGAAGCAGCATAGAAATTTCTCTGAAGCAGAATTTTCTTTTCTTTCGGTGTTTACTTTGTGGCTGCGATTCTGCATAGCAGGTTGACGCTACCTTGTGAGAGGGAGCACCCCCTAAATTCAAAATCGTGCTTGTTAAACTGTGAAGCACCCCCTAAATTCAAAATCGTGCTTGTTAAACTGTGGCTTTCAAACTAGATAACCTGCCCTTTTTGCCCCATTTCCACTGCCTGTTTGTGCTTGGATTGGGGGCCACATCTTCCACACTACTTAAAGGGTGTTTATTTTTAGCAGGTCTCCAATTCCCTTCTGTCATGGTGCCTCAGGTAAGTACCTTTTCCTGGAGTTATTCTTAGGGTCTAGGTTTTAGGGCATTGCCTGTGTCTCCCGTCCATCTGATTTGGCATCACCCCCCACCCCCACACACACACACACACACTCACACCAAGGACCATAGGGTTATAATTGTGTATTGATTTTTTTCCTTCACTGCAGGTGCTTTTGAGTGCTCACAGTTGGGGAAATTTTCTTTTTCTCTCTTGGTGGAATTACACAAAAAAAGAGAGGGAGACAAAAAAGATAAAAAGAGAGAAATACAGCTTGGAGCCTTTTCAGGCAGTGACATGGTGGACATGAAACTAAGAGCACTCGCCCTCGACAAAATTGCGCTTCCTCTCACCAAGCTGTTTAATATCTCACTGAGAACAGGTGTCTTCCCAGACAAATGGAGGATTGCACTTGTCACCCCTGTGTTTAAAAATGGGGACAGAACCTGCCTGGGTAACTACAGACCTATTTCAATACTGCCTCCTCTCTCGAAGGCACTGGAATGAATAGTGGCTGATCAAGTGATTGAACACCACAACAAATATAGCCTGTTGTGTGCGCAGCAGCATGGTTTCAGAAAACAAAACATAGTGCCTTCACTGCTCTTGTTGAGTACACCACACACCTATATGATGCGCTTGATACTGGCAAGACAGTAGGGTCTGTATTTACAGTCCTTACAAAAGTCTTTGACACTGTAAACCACCAGGTACTACTTGATAGCCTAGTGTCACTTGGCCTGTCACACGAAACAGTGAACTGGTTTAGCAGTTATTTGTCCCACAGGACACAATGCATTAAAATAAGAGGTTTTGTATCCAATCCCAGGGAAGTGTCATTGGGGGTGCCACAAGGGTCTATACTTGACCCCTTGCTTTTCAGCCGTTTTATTAATTCACTGTCCTCTGTGTGTGAGACCAACATGGTACTGTATGCAAACGATGCTCTCATATGTGTTTCAGGTAACCATACCACTGATATCTCAAATACCCTTCAGGACTGCTTCAGGAAATTGGAGTTGTGGTTTTCCCAGAGCAAATTACTCTTGAACTACGAAAAAACAAAAGTAATGCATTTCTCATTACCACACAACAAGAAAAAGGCAGCCCTCTTGCACATTTTGAGCTGTAAAGGGATACCACTGAACAGATGCATTTGTTCAAATACCAGGGTATTCATCTCAATGACTGCCTTTCATTCATTGGCCACATTGATCATGTCAAGACAGCTAACGTCAAACTTGGGATCCTGTATAGGCATCGACACTCTGACACCAGAAGTGTTGAGCCTGGTGACTAGGAGCTCCATTCTGGCAGTTGTTGACTACAGGCTTATTACATACAGTGCTGCAATAAACTCTGCCCCAAAGAGAGTTAGGACTCTGCTAAACAAAACTTGCAGACTAGTTCTGGGGTCTGATCGCCTCTCTCACACGTCGTCTTTATGCTGAGACTGGTTGGCTTCCCCTGCAACACAGGGTCAGGTATCAGGCCTGCCTGCTTGGGAAAAAGTCTCAACTGGGTCTAACATGAACCTCAACATCGGATATCTTTCAACCAACTAGATCCTCTAAAATGACAAGGAGGTGAGTAAAGGGGGTTCTCCAGGTACCTTTCAGGCATACCACCCTCACCCAGCGAGCTCTTTCCTTTAAGGGACCTCAATGGTTTAACGACCTTCATGTCTCCATGCTTGATTGTGACAAAATTATTCCCTTTAAAAGACAGCTGTGTCTTACTAGCACAGGCAAATAGTTGTGACTGCCCTGCATGAGATCCTCTCCTCGTGGCTTACCCGTAACTAGCTTGCTTTTCTAATTTCCCACCCCCTACCCCTACACTCTCCATATCCTTTCCTTCTTCTCTCTCTCTCCACACCTCTCCAACACACGTCACTAGTGTCCCCCTACCTCCCCCTCCCTTGACAAGGCCTTATTTGGGCTGCAATCCTTTAACTGTTTGGCTTTTACAGATAAAACATGGCTGTCTGTAATCCCGCTGTGTCTGCTCCTCATTTCTGGTCCTTCCTATGACTGCTCCTCATTTCTGGCCTGGGCCATGGGTCACTCCATCCCTAACCTAAATCCCCCTTTCCATCCTAAACCTAATTATCACTGCTCCAAATTTCTGTCCCTTCACCCCACTATTTCTTTTTTTTTTAATTCAAGTTTATTAACAACAAACAGGTACATCATATTAATACGTTCAGTTTAAATCCATTTACGTGGCATCTTAGGAAACAGCTGTTCTCTTGATTTGTATGTTCTGTCACATTAATTTTAATTCATCAGAAGATATTATTTAATCTTTATCTTTAGCAACCAAAATTATCTCATTACAATTCTAGTCAATTTATCTTCACCTCTTTAGAATTACATCAATTCACATTCCTCTCTTCTCTCCCCAGTCCCCTCACCCCGTCAGGGACCACTCCTCTCTCTTCCCTTCCCGGTCCCCTCACCCCGTCAGGGACCACTCCTCTCTCTTCTCTCCCAGTCCCTCACCCGTCAGGGACCACTCCCTCTCTTCTCTCCCCAGTCCCCTCACCCCGTCAGGGACCACTCCTCTCTCTTCTCTCCCCAGTCCCCTCACCCCGTCAGGGACCACTCCTCTCTCTTCCCTCCCCAGTCCCCTCACCCCGTCAGGGACCACTCCTCTCTCTTCCCTTCCCGGTCCCCTCACCCTATCAGGGACCACTCCTCCCCACTATTTCTTGATGCTACTGGTTGCCTCACGCTTGTTTTTTTCCACCTACATTCTGAACTCCCCATCCCTCCTCTCTCCTACTTCCTCCAGTCTCACTATAGCAGTCCCGCCACCCCATCCACCTGTCCTCCTCCTCACTATCTCCCACATATTTCTAACTAAGACTTCTCAGGCTGCAATCTTCTCGCAGGTTGGCACTTGGTAGATTATCAGCAGGCTTCACGGTTCTTAACCAACATGTTGCCTTGGTGATTTTCCTATTATTTTTTAATGCAGTCCACTTCTGGAAACTATGCAATGAAATGTTTTACCCTGATTATCCTATGCTATCTCTGCATTTCACCGTTTTGTTGTATCGTTTTGTGTTTGCCTCGACTTGGAACCTTTGTAAAAGAGCCTTTTTGTGCTCAAAGGTGTTAATCTGAACTGTGAAATAAATAAAAGTTTCTTTGGAGGGGATCTATTTTCCACAGCCTTTGTGAAGGTTCTTAATGGTTCTCCTGAGCCATGCAACTTCCCGCCATTTTTCTAAACCCCAGTCACTGGGCTTGCACTGTAGTATTTCTCTCTGGGCTTCTCTGAGCCTTAGCATGGCTTTTTTCGCATGTCTGTGTTTGGGCATGTGCCCCATGATGTGCTGATGTCACTCGCAGCGCCGTAACATCACACACGTGTACATTCGCATGGGTGCGTGAGCGACAGCTTTTCTACAATGCTAGACGTGGTGACTGTGTTTCCTGCTGGCTCAGCACTGCTTGCTGAGCATGATCATTCCTACTACAGCCTTTGCAGTTTGTAGACTGATAGGAACACTTCTGTTTGTGTTTTTTTCCCCACAGAGGGAGGTGGTGATCATGGCAGCGTTCCTTTAATTATACATAAAATAGTGGCAACTTCAGACAATTTCTTTAGCTGTATTTTTTGTTTTTGGTCTAGTGTTTTGGCACCATGGCTTATCAGAGACCTCTAGTGTTCAAACAATGTAAGACCTGCAAAAGGGTAATGCAACCTTCTCCACTGGATTCCTGTTGCCCCAAATGTGTTACTCAAGCTAATATGTCTCTTACAGTTCCCCCAAGTTGTAACTCTGAGCTGTGGGGTGCACCTGGTGTATTGTCTGGCAGTGGCAAAGCAGAATTATGTAAATCTTTGTGGCTCTGTTAGGAGAGCTTTTGAGCTCTGATGTTCTGCAGGACATCTCTGTAGACACATCTGACCCCAAGCCAAGCCCCTCAGGTCAGGGGGCCCACACAGGCATGTCCAGGTGTGCTGGAGCAGGACAGGTCTGCTAACATATATCTGCAGGCAGACCCCAACTGTGGCCATATAGAGGGTCAGGATGAGGATGTCTGGGATCATGGGGAAAATCCTGACCCAAGAAAGTTACATAATGATGTTGGTGATGAATCCTCAGAGGAGGAGAGGAAGAGGAGTGGACAGAGCCGAGGACTAGGATCCCTATCCCTCCCCTGTTTGATATCAAATCTTTGGCCTATCTGATAACTGAGGCTTGCAGGACATTATAGCTGAAGGAGGTGCAATTCATGGAGGCCTTAGATGTGAATCTTATCCTGTCCATGTCCTCTTCTGCTCCAAAGTGTTTCCCAAACTTTATTCGTGTTACCAGATTATTGAACAAGATTGGGCAGGTGCTGACCAAAGAAAATATCTACCAAAACCCAAGGTATGGTGTTTCCCCTTTCTGGAGGAACAAAATCCACAAGTGGGAAACCCCTCCCCTGGCTGATAAAGCTGTACATAATTTCGTAAGGCACACTACTATCCCAGTTGAAGGGTCTTTGGCTTTCGCAAATTCGCATGACAAACAAGTGAATGCTTCATGCAGAAGAGTCTTTGCCAACAGTGGTGCAAACCTCTGCACCTCCTGTGCCTCCTTTATTGTTACCAGAGCTTTAAACTTGTGGGTTATGATGCTGGGCAGCTTCGTTCCCCTGGATTCTGAAGGGCACGCATTTTGCAGTTGGTATCCATGGCCCAGCCCCCACCTTTCTAGGGGATGCCATGGTGGAGAACTTAGGCTTTTCAGCTCGCTCCCTTTATTGCATTGAGTCTGCCATGCGAGGCCTGTGGCTTTGGCATTGAGCCACTGACCAGGTGTCGAAGATCAAGTTGTTTAACTTAGCCTTTGAGGGACGCTTATTGTTTGGTTCATGCCTGGATGACATTTTAAAGGATATCCAGGATAAAAAGGGCCATCTGCAATTGCAATTGTTAGTTTTTTGTTTGCTTACTACTAATTTTTCTGGATTGTTGAATTGACTGTTATCAATTTTGTCATTCCTGTTGCTGATTGTATCTCTTACCTATTTTTATACTGTATGTCTTATTTTTATACTGCATTTGTATTTTTTGCTGCTTGTATTCCTTACTGTGTCCCCATCCCCTCTCCCCCAGGACAATCTGGAAACGAGCATTCACTGCTCATTATGCCTTTCCTAGCGAAACTTTCAAATAAATAGAAATGTTCCATTGTCAAAACAACTGCAAAAGGCTGGCTCAACCTTGAAAAGTCAAGAAGGTGGCCGACAGAAGCCGTATCGAGGGAGGTTTCATCCCTTTTGAAACTTCAGGAACCAAAGGAGTACTGTAGAACTATTAATGATAGCTGTAAAAGAAATGTTGCTATAATTGTGCTTTCCCTTTAAGCATGATAATAGTTTTACAGTGGTCATTCCTTGCATTTTTCAGCCAACCACGTGGTACTGTTTGTAGGGAATGATGTTCGCTTCAGTTGGCGTTCACAAGGCAGAACGCAAAAATGTCGTTGTCATTTATTTTGCCAAATAGGGAGACTCTGAAACATTCTTGGTTGTTTCTGGTGCAATTTTTTTTATTTACATGCCACAGTGATGGATTATTTAAACAAAATAATGAGTTGAAGGGTTTTCTTTTTCTCGACTAAGAGGTCGAGGCAGCAACCCTCTGGCTCTCACGCTCGCCTTGTCGTCACTTCCACTTGAGTGTGGGTGAGTCAGCTTCCATTTGCTCTAAAAAAATAAAGGAGGGAGAATAAGTTTGTGACAGACCACTGATGAGAGAAGGAGAGGGTTCCACCATTTTCAGCCAGCATTTGAGGGTGGGTTGTTTTAACTATCCCTGTGGCTATAGCTGCTAGAACGGGGCCATTGACAACTGCACCCTCAGCTCATAAAGCCTTTATGACAGCACGCAATTCTGTCTCAATATCTTCCATAAGAAGAGGTGGCCTGCCCCTTGGTTTAATAGGAAGACTTTTTCTAATGCTTGAGGGTCTGGATTAAGTTTTAACTTGTCCATGTAATCTCTTTTGAAAGTGTGGACTGTACTTTCATTAATTTGGAGTGGTACTTGGACTTGTAAAATTGGGTAGCATTCATAACGCCGTGCTGAATGGCATACTGTCCGATCTCAAACCTGGCCTCTGGTGAATAGACTGCCAAAAAAAGCTTACTTTTTTTAGTAGGAGGAGATGTGGAAGGCAATCTCCTGTGCAACATTTTCTGCCATCAACCTAGATACACCTGCATGACACTTAGTAGCTTGGTGCCAATATCGGTCACTTGAAGTGCAGCAAAGTCCCATTTAGCCGGTTTTTGTGGGGTTTTCAGCCATTTCATGAGTGACATCTTAGCACATACAGCAAGTAATGCTGTTAGAGGACAGGAAAGGTACTGCATTTGTAGATGGCATTATATGACACTGTTTAGTGGCACTCAGTAGCAATGTGTGATGTTACATTTGCGCACTACCAGATTCAAACGCATGTGCACAATACAAACTTTATGCAATTATTAATAGTTCTACAGTAATGGATCTTATTCTGGATTCAAGAGCAATAGTGGCAAAGAAGCCCTTGCCAGAAGACAGAACAGAGGTCCAGGATGAAGAGGTGGCTCCTCGCAATGAGGATAAGTGGGCCCATCTCTGCCTCCTTTCCCTTGGTGGAAGACTGCACAATTTTTACACAAGATGGACCCAGGTAACAGCAGATGCTTGAGTTCTGGAGATTCTGGCTTTAGGTTATGCAATAGAGTTTTCTACCATTCCCTCAAAGGGATATTTTCTGCTGTCCCCTATACCAAAGGGCCCCGTGAAGAGACGAGCAGTGTTGCAGGCATTGGATCACTTCACACAGATCAGGATAATGTTCCGGTGCCTCCTGGCGAACAAGGCCAGGGATTCTACTTGATTTATATGTCGTTCCCAAGAAGTCAAGTGGTTTCAGACCTATTCAGTATCCGAAACACTTGTTTGTTTGCCACACAACCTTCAAGATGGAGTCCTAACAATCAGTCATTTGGGCTGTCCAATCAGGGGATTATTTAACATCCATAGACCTGAGGGATGTGTAGCTCCACATTCCCATCCAGCAGTCTCATCAGAGGTTCCTCAGGTCTATGGTCCTGGGGCAACACTTCCAGTACTAGGCACTCCCATTTGGGCTGGCAACAGCCTCCAGAGTGTTCTGGAAGGTGCTCATAGTCCTGGTGGATCATCTCCAACAGGTGGGACACTGTGTCTGTCTTTACCTGAATGACTTGCTCATTCGAGCGCCGTCTGCTCCGCTGGTGAGGAAATCCGTGACCAGGACTCTGGAGGTGTTGGAGTCCCATGGCTGGGTAGTAAATCAGGAGAAAAGCTCTCTCAGCCTGGTGGCGCTGAGTGTTGAGGCACTGGACACCACACCTTGCGCCACACTGGCAACCTGTGTTTGGGAATGGACACAGGCCACTGGGGGTCAGCAGGGGATGAGAAGGATCGAGCATCCAGAGAACTGCTCTCCTTCTCCTGGGAGGTCAAGGGAGCTGGTCTCGGTGTCACTCACCCCCTGGCGGAGGCTGGGGGACATGGCACCATACCAGAACATAGGTGGAGCTGGGGCGGATGCTTGCCTTGCTGTTAGCATCATTGCACGCTCCCAACTCCAAGAGGACTCCATTGAAAACTCTGCCAGCCCCCGTGTATGAGCCGGGGCTCAGTGCCCAACCCTCCAGCCACCTTCAGTTCCACCTTGGAGGTCCCACTCGGTGGGGGGCATCCCCGGGTGACAGTACGCTCGAAAGGCTAGGGGTGCCGGCAGGAAAAAGCATAGTATAATAAAAAAAAAAAAAAGAAGAAGAAAAGCTCTCTCAAGCTATTACAGACCCTACAGCACCTGAGAGCAGTGTTTAAGATGGATGAGGGGAAGGTCTTCTTCTCGTCAGCCAGGCAGGAGACCTTATTGAGAGAGGTTCAATGACTGAGGAGCCAGTCGTTGGCTTCAGCTCACAGCCTACTGCAGATTCTAGGCCTCATGACACTGACAGTAAAGCTGGTTCCGTGGGCTTGTCTTAACATGCGACCCCTCCAGATCAAGTTGCTGTCGGCCTGGGGTCCACTCTCTGAGGACTATCAGGCCAGGATTCTGATTTCCCCACTCCTGCGGCAGTACCTGAGTTGGAGGGTGAGTTTATAGAATCTGAGCAAAGGGTCTCCCTTGGAAGTCCCTCCAGAGTTGATTCTGACAACTGATACCAGCCTGTTGGGCTGGGTGGCAGTGCTGGACCACATTACCATTCAGGGGACTTGGTCTGTGCAGGAACACCACCTGCACATCAATGTCATGGAGATGAGGGCTGTGAGCTTCACTTTCCTGCACTTTCAAAATCAGGTGCAGTCAAGAGCAGTGATAGTAAGGTAAGACAATGCTGTCATGGTGGCGTACATAAACAATCAAGGGGGCACAAACAGCAGAGATGCCAAGAGATGCAACCGATCTTCTTCTGTGAGCAGAGGAGAATCCTCTCTCTCTGTCAGCAGTTCACTTGGCAGGGGAGTTGAACATTCAGGTTGATTGGCTGAGTCATGAGAATGTCCATCCAGGGGAGTGGATGCTGAACCTGAAAGTGTTTGACCTTCTGTGCAAAAGATTCAGTCATCCACAGATCGACCTGTTCACCTCCAGCCAGAATGTTCCAATGCAGTGGTTTGACAGCTGCTACCGGTGTACACCTGTGGAGACAGAGGACACTCTGTCACAGGCATGGAAATTCGGCAGAGTGTATACCTTCCCTCTTCTGCTGCTCCTTCCTAAGGTCATACATAAAATAAGGCACTCGAGGAAGCTTTCTTCTGATAGTTCGAAGTGTCCCAGAAGGCTGTGGTTCTCAGACTCGGTGAACCTAGCTCAACACGAACCATTTTGACTTCCAATACGGGGATGGTCCTGCTCTCCCAAGGTCCCATTTCTGCATCTAAATTTGGGAGCAGTGCAGCTTGGGGCCTGGCTCCAGAAAGGAGGAGGCTCCTAAAAGAGGGTTTCTTGAAAAACATAGTTCACACCCTGATGGCTGCCAGAAAGAATTCCACATCGGTGGCTTATGCTCGCATATGGGCCACCATTTCAGCTTGGGCTAGAGAGCAAGGTATCTAGCTTCCTAAAGCTGCAGTTCCACAGATTTTGAACTTTCTGCAGGAAGAAAAAGGTTTGGCCTTGAGCACCTTGAGAGGTCAGGTGTCAGCCCTTGGAGCCTTCATGAGCTTGTCCTTGGGGACTAACTGGGAGGTTATTCATTTTCTGTGAGCTGTCAGCAGGAATCAATCTCTTCCAATCCCCTGTTCCTCCATGGGATCTGAATCTGGTATTGAATGCTCTATGTAAAGAGCCCTTCGAACTGCCTATGTCTATACCATTGGATGTGCTGTCCTACAAGGTGTGTGTTTTTTAGTTGCTACATGTTCAGCCAGGAGGATTGGTGAATTCCAGGCCTGGTCCCACAAAGGACCATACCTCGTCATGCATAAGAACAAGGTGGTTCTGAGAATGGTTCTGTCTTTCATTCTGAAGATTCCTACAGCTTTTCTTGCAAACCAGGAAATCTGTCTCTTATCCTTCTGTCTGCAATCAACTTTTGTGCTAGGCAGTTAGGACATACCTTAGATGGACTGCAGAGTTCAGGAAATCAGGTTGTTCATACTTTTTAGAGCAGCCAAGAAGGGACAAAGAGCCTCCGAGGCTACTCTGACAAGTTGGGTGAGGGCATGCATTGCCAAGGCTTATGTCACAGTAAAGAGGGCTCCGGCTCAGTGGCTCTCATCAAGACTCATTCCACCAGAGCTATGGCCTCCTTTTGGGGAGAAAGGTGAGGCATCTGTCTTAGAATTATGCAAGGCAGCTACATGGTCGTCCATTCACACATTCACCAAGCACTACAGATTGGATGTTCAAAGTTTCTCTGTTGTGGCCTTTGGTTGCAGAGTTTTACAGGTGGCAGTTAGGTAAATTCCTTTTCCCTTTTTGCAGTTTGCATATAGGACAATATTCTACCCCAACCGGTTCTGTAATGGGTACTGCTTCTTAGAACCCATTGAAGAAATTTCCTCATACTTACCATAATTTCCTTTTCTGTCAACTCCAGCACTGTCAATGGGCCCGCTTGGGAGCCTCGCTTCTGTGGGAGGATATTGTCCAGTATGCCAGCATTAGGAAGTTCGTTGTTTTCTGACTGTAAGTATGTCTGGACAGCCTTCTCTGATTTACCTGCTGCACTTATATAATAGATATACATATATGGAAAAAAAACAGGAGCAGTTCTGCATTCAAATATTGGTAACTGGCACGAAGAATTGACAGGTTTGAATTTAATGATAAATAAGGGTGCCTCCTTTGTTACAGGTGGGTGCTTACACTAGTTGGCAAAAGAGGAGGTGGGCATCACAGCATACTGACAAAAGACTAAACTAGTCATGTTTAAAATATTGTTTATTACAAAAAAAGTTAAAAAGCAGCAGCAATTCCCAAACTCACTGTTTCACTTCTGTCTTGATGCTTTATCAAGGTGTAAAATGAATAATTAAACACAACCTTTTATACCACAGGATAGGTCACATGTTCATTTCAAACCCACCAATCAGCTATTTGTGGAATCCATTAGATCTGTTACATGCATTAAGTTCATCAGTACTCAAACACAATAGACAACCTTAAAACCCCATAAATACTTGTTTTATGTATTCATACTTTATAATATAACCCCAAGATGGTGAAATATATATAAAAAAGTTATCATGTCCCATAGTATTAAAAACCTACACACAAATCCATAAATCAGTAGCAAAGCAGTTTCCCTATTTGTCCTACAAATTCAGAAAGATATATAACATTAAAGAGAATAAAAAGATACATTCTGACATTTTGTAACACTTTAAATGTTTGGCACATATAACACATAGTAACTTGGCAATACTCCTAAAACTTTTAATGTTTCATCTTCTACATTTTAGAAAAGGCACCAGACTTACATTTTTCATTTAAACCTGTGCTAGAATTGGCTCTAAGCAGATACTGCCATCTGCTTTCTCTCTGCAAGTATTATCTCAGTCACTCCCACCCCTGTATACAAGATGCCACTTTTTCTGGTCCTTGGAATTTAATTATTTTCTTTATATAGATTTTATGGGTGTTTTCTGGTTTTCTCCTCATGCCCCAGCACAAGGCTATGCGTGCATGTGGGCGCACACAAAACCAGCTCAGCCTCTTCGCCGCCCACCCATTGCTGCCACCACCGCCCCGTTTGCCCCACGGACCTCCACCGGTGGGGACGGGATATAGGAGGTGACAACCCACTCCCACGAACCCCAGGAGAGGAGAGCAGCCTGATGGCTCACTCAATCCCACTCCTTCCACCCCCCCATGCCAGCACCCCAACAACCCATGGTCGTTCCCGAAACTGGGTCACCAACGCAGCATGAGGTAAGGCCTCCAGCGCTTCAACCCTCAGCACCACCGAGACAACTGTAGTCCTTGGAATTTAAAGGTATATTCGCTGCCTCTCTGTATGACATGTAAGGCTAGTGCATTCTTATCACCCCATCCAATACTGCTAAGATGTTCCGCTATTCTCATTTTAGGGCTTTTTTTCGTCTTTCCTACGTAAAAGCTTAAACATTTAGTGCACATAGCTGCATAGACAATATGGTCAGTACTACAATTGATAAACTCAAACAGTTCAAAAGTCTTTCCTGTGTCAGGGTGCTTAAAGCTGTTCCTCAATTCAATATGTGTACAAAAAGTACAATTTCCACAGCAAAAATTTCCATCTGGTAATGTTCTTCTGGCACATCTCTGCTCTTTGCCCTTGAACATACTTTTTGTAACTGGCAACATTTTTACCTCTTCTGTGGACAATCCCGGGTGGGGACTGCAGATTTGTTCTAGCCTTGGTTCACTTTGTAAGATGTGCCATTTATCTGATAGCTCTGCGGGGGAAAATCACATATAAAATGAAGTTTATGTTTTTCTTGTTTATTTTCTTTCAATAAATCTTCCCTGGGTACATCTTTAACCTGTTCAATTGCTTTCTGTAAACATACAGCACTATACCCTCTATCCCAGAAATGCTTAGTAAGGACCTTCACGTCCTTTTCATACTGTGTCATATTACTTGTGTTTCTTTTTAAGCGCATATATTGACCTTTCGGTATCCCATTAATTAAGGGTCTCGGATGGCAGCTATCATGCTTTAAAACAGAATTCCTATCTGTACCTTTCCTGTACATACTGCTTCAGCAGTTCCTTGTTCTCCCTTTCTGATACATAGGTCTAGAAAATGAATACTGTGTGCATCATGAGTAAGCGCAATTTCAGGTTCTCATTGGTTGATTCTAAGTATGCTACAATATTAGGCAGCTCTCCCCCCCATTAAGATCAAATCATCTGAAATCATCAATATATTTTTTGTAAAGCTTGATATCTTTAAAAAAGGATTTTTTTCACACAGTACATTTTCAGTTTCCCACCTTGACAGGTATATATTCGCATAATTGGGGGCGAACACTGCCCCCATTGCTGTGCCCATTATCTGTAAAAAGAACTGATTATCAAACATGAACAGATTTAGTTTCAGAATGTTCTCAGTTAATGCAAGCAAACATTCAATAAAGGCTGCAGAATAGTTAGATCTCTCATACAGGGTATCACTCAGGGCTGCAATCCCAACCTCATTAAGCATGTTTGCATATAGCGATGTTATATCTAACGTCCCCCAAAGAGCCCCCATTTCAGTTTTTACACCATTCAGTATATTCAGAAGGTGTGTTGTGTCTTTTAAGAAGGCAGGGCCCATCTCAACAAACTCCCTTATATGTTGGTCTGTAAACATAGCTATTAGCTCAGTAAGTGAGCCAATGCTCGAGAGAATTGGTCTACATGGGGGATTATTAAAATCTTTGTGTATTTTTGGTAGACCATATAACACTGCTCTAACTGGGTGGACAACAGTGAGAAAATCAAAAGTTTGTTTCAAAATTAAATCATTAACCAGTCATTCAGATAAATGTCAATTTCTGTTTTGTAAGTCTCAGTCACATCCCTAGGCATTTTTTTAAAAGGTTTACATCTGCCAACTGTCTTTGCGTCTCTGCTTTATATTTAACTTTGTCCATAATGACAGTTGCTCCCCTTTTATCTGCAGCTTTAATTTCAATCTGGTCGTTCTCAGATAAGTTCTTTAATGCAGCCTTTTCCTCTGTAACAGTTATATTACTTGATTTTTCTGTTTGTTTGCATCATCTGCTATATTTCTTTTTCACATATCTTTATTTTTCTTTCGCTATTTTCTTTTTTCCTCCCCAGTCCCAACAACTCTCTCTGATGTTCCTCTTCCTCGCCGAGCCCGAGAATCAGGGCCCCCTCCCTTGTTGCCCCCATGACTTACCCTTCATGGCAGGGGGTGGGAAGTGACTCAATCCACTAACACAGATCCAGCTGGGAGGTGTCCTCTCGGGGTGGTTCTCAGGGGGAGGACCATCATCATTCTGCATGTCGGGACCACTGTTTTTCCAGTTTTCTTTTTCTTGCGGCTGGGAGCATGTAATGCTGCTGGCGATGCACCACCCACTCGTCCACACGCCGTACGTCAGGTGACTGCTCCACCTCCGCCCCCACATTATGGGACCAGGCTTGTCAGCCCCCAGCCTAGTGGTCAGGCAAGCACTGGTTTGAGTCCCCATCCTCCCCCAGGAGAGGAGAGCTGTCCTCCAGAAGCTCGATCCTCTCCCACCCCAGCTGACCCCCGGCAGCCCACTTGCACCATGAACACAGATCACCAGCATGGCAGGAGGTAAGGCATCGCTGCCTCAACCCTCCACGCCACTGAGCCAGTGTCTTTTCACATACTGCAACAGTTGGATTCTTAGCAGGAATGTAGGTAAAGAGTTTTTTAAGATTAAATGGCTGCTTACTCCCACTTTGAGAATCCTGTGAATTATGGTCCCTCTCTCTGAAAAATTGTACTTTTAAATCAAGTTTCCGAATAAAACTGTACAAGTCCAAAACTGCATTGAATTAGTTGGACTGTGTAGTGAGCACGAAATTCAAACCTTTCTGTAATGTACTCTGTTCTGTGTCAGACAATTGATATTCAGGGATATTTATTACTAGGGAATTTACCTTTTGTAAGGTCTCTTTCTCCAGTTCCTCCTGTTGTTCCCTCATTGTGCTTCTCTCTGATAACTGCGTTGTCCTCCTCTTCTGCCCATTCCCCCTGGACCCTCATCATGTTCATCTCAAAAGTGGATGAGTCTGGGACTGTGTCTCACCATTCATTGCAGCATCTCTGGTAACTTAGTCCATTGTTCCCATTGTTCCTTGTCTCCTTTTCTATCTGCTCGCTCAGGGTGTTGTTCTGGATCCTCATGCTGCCTGCCTCTCATAGGCAATGGTCCACAGCTGCTCCTTTTTGGGTCACTAGATTGGGAGGAGGGGGCATGGATCTCCCTTGCAGGGGCTACCCCCCTTTGCATTAAAATATGATCAGTAGTTTCAATATTGGGAGTGTCTAAATCAGATCTGCTAGTATTATATATATATATAACATTATTTGGATCTGTTGCTTTTAGTATTGACTGTGGTTTAAATTCAGACTTCCACTTTTTTTGCACCAGTAAAAAATTCTTCCTTCGAGATAATCTCTTCTGTCCCTTTTGAATTTTCTCTCCTTTGTTCTTCTAATTCTGTTATCACAGTTCTTAATGGCTCTATCCAATCTTTGCCTATATTCCGCATGTGCTGCAAATTCTGACAATTAATTACCTTTTGGTAATCAGTCCTTTGATATCTTTTCTTGCTGCTCTGCATCTTTAAGGATAATCTTTTTGCTGGGCTCCAGCTATTGGTCTCAAGTTGCTGCCTTCTCTAGCTTCTGCTTACGCTAGTTGCAGTTCTTTTCCAGTGTTGTTTGCATTAATTCCTTTGGCAAGTCTCTTCTGGTTGGCTCGGTACCACAAAGGATTTCCGCAACATTAGAGAAGTAGAAGATGAGCCTTGTTCCATCCTCCGACTCTCCTGAAGAGGTAGGGAACCGTTTTCTGTATCTTACTTGTTCAAAGGTTTAACTATGTAGACAGCTTATATGTGTTGCTTCCTGACATGATGAACAGTACAATCTGTACAGATATATTTTTACATACTTAGTGGCACTGTGTAGACAAATGCAACGGGAGAGCTTTAGCTATTTGGAATCTTCATGTGCCCAGGGCTCTGTGCTGTTGCTACAGCTTTGGGCTATACCATTACCCCTAGTAGAGGTGCACATTACCCATATGTATTAAATACCCATTGACAATGTTGGAGTTAACGGATCTATTTTTACATTCTTGGGGCACTGCATGTACAAATATGACTGGAGAGCTATTGCTATTTGAAATCTTCATGTGCCCAGGGTTCTATGCTGTTGCTATAGCTTTGGGCTGTACCATTACCCCTAGTAGGGGTTCACATTACCCATATGTATTAAACACCCATTGACAATGTTGAAGTTAACAGAAAAGGACAATTATGGTGAGTATGAAGACATTTCTTCTTTCTATGGCTGGATGGATAGATTTTTATTTATTTATTTATTTAAAATTGGTAACTGGGAGAGGCACACTGAACTGAGGTTCATTTCCAGGTGCAACCTGGGGGAAAGCAGAAGGGAAGAAGTACAATTACAAACAAAACGCATCTATTTAGGTGACATGGTTATACTGAATATTACATAATGAGCATTAAGTTGAGTGTAGTACATACAAAACAGCAAAACATTGCATATGGAGTACAAATTAATTAGCATACAAATCACCTGTGAAAGTTGGGCAAACTCAAAGTGCACAGTGCCAGAATGAAGGGAGGCTGAACTAGTGCTAAAAGTAGGAGTCAAAACAGGTTGATAAACTTCAGTGAGGTTGCTGAAACTATGAGGATTAAGGATGAGGGAGAGGTAAGGGGTGGACAAAAGCCAGACAAGGGTATGAAAGGGTCAGGAAGAGGGTTAGCAGGGGGAAGGGTGGAGTTTTAGCTGGCTCCCAATGGAGGAAAGGATGCGGAGAGATGGACGGAGGGGAATAGCTGTTTCCATAAGGAGGGGAGGGGAGGTGGTATGAGAAAGCAGATTTCCCATCTGAGGAGTGTGGATGGGGGAGAGAGAATGTGTGTGGCATTCTTGAGCACAGGACTAGGAGGGGGAAGGGGAGAGGAGATAGGATAGGTATGAGGGAGGAACCCAAACTAGTGTTTAGAAATGAGGGAAACACAGTGGGACTGGCAACATGAGGGTACAGAAGAGAATGAATAGGGAGGAATAAAGGGAGCAATGCTGAGCATGAGAGGGTAAGTTGGTAGTGAAGCAGCAGAAGGCATTGCAGAGGGTGTCCAGCCTGGCAAGAGCAGTGGAGGTGCAGTGCCATAAACCACATCCGCATAGTCAAAAACAGAGAGAACTTTTTTGATGACCAGCTCCTGGCAGACCTGGAGAGAAAGGCAGTCCTTATTGTGGCACAGGGCTCTGAGTTTGTGGCGGAGTTTGGCATGGATGGCATCAATGTGGGTAGACAAGTCAAGCCTGCAGTTGATAGATGGATGGATGGATGGACAGACGGACAGACAGCTGCAACTGCCACAAATTGTCCAAACTTCAGGAGAGTCTTTTATACTGTAAGAGACTTTCCTTGGAGGCCCCTATTATCTAACTATAGAGCACTCATTTACTTAAAGTGATTTGTAATATGTTTAGTCTTCATTGTGCTGTCCTCCCCCATGGCATTGAAGTGGAGCGCTCCCTCCTAGCGCTTCGGCATGAGAGCACGCTGCTCATTGGATAAGAGGTACAGTGGCTTGATGTGTTTATTAGCTGAAGTCACATTAGTGGTTCATAATGCTCAACTACTTCCTGGGAGTCATTGTAGACTGATTACTACAAGATCTAATTTTATTCTCAACTCCATTAAAAAAATCCTTTATAAGTAGGCAAGAACCCTGTGTTCTGGCATTGTACAACTCCTACATTAGACCGCATTTGGACTATGGAGTTGCCTCCTGAGCACCATTCATGACTAAGGATACTAAATTATTGGAAAGTGTTCAAAGGAGAGCAACAAAACTAATCCCTAGACTGAAAAATCTTGACTATTCTACCAGATGTAGGGAGCTGAAGTTATACCCTCTTAGTGTAAGGAGAACCAGAGGAGATCATCTGCTTCTTTATAAAATACTTCAGGATATTCATTAATGCAATCACGTGGGATAGGTAATGCTCCCAAACCAATAGTCCTAAATTGCAATTCAAGCCAGCTGTTTGTACCCAGAGCGGCAAAAAACAAGAGAAAATGTTTATTCTCTAGTAGAGCAACTAAACAATGGAATAAATTGCCACAGTTTGTAGCAGGCGCAGGCACAATGGACCAGTGTAAGAGGAATCTAGACATATACCTACAATGCTGGGTAGATAACTGAAATTGCCACATAGTGTGGGGGGTAGACTTGATGGGTCTTGTGGCCTTCTTCTACCAAACAAAATCATGTAAACTGTGTAAATAAAGGCATGCATAGCAGGCGGGATAAGGCTGAGGCAGATTTTCTTAGCTAAGAGGGAGGTCTGGTAGGCTATTCTTCCCCGAAGATTGAGTCAGTTGGAATGTTTATAGAGGTCACAAATATGCATTCATTACCCCGCACCAGTCACCAGCCAGCAGCACTTATTCAGAAACATAGAAACATAGAATTTGACGTCAGATAAGGACCGCTTGGTCCACCTAGTCTGTTTATTTTCCTACCTAACAGATAAGCTGCAGATCCTAGTTAACCAACAGCTTACTTCCTCCTACCCCCCACTAGGACTGCCTTATGTCTGTCCCATGCATTCTTGAATTCCTCCACTGTTCTTGACTCCATGACCTCCTCAGGGAGGCTGTTCCATGCATCCACAACCCTCTCTGTGAAAAAATACTTCCTCACATTACCTCTGAGCTGTTTCCCCTCTATCTTCAAATTGTGCCCCCTTGTTCTTGCACATCTCTTTTTCTGAAAGATGCTACCCTCTTGGACTTTGTTGATTCCCTTGAGGTACTTGAAAGTTTCTATCATGTCCCCTCTCTCCCTTCTTTCCTCAAGGGTATACATATTAAGCTCCTTTAGTCTTTCTTCGTATGTCTTCTGGTGCAGACCCTGCACCATTTTGGTTGCCCTCCTCTGGACAGCCTCCACTCTGTCTATGTCTTTGTGGAGATGGGGTCTCAGAACTGCACACAGTACTCCAGATGGGGTCTCACTAACTGTCTGTACAGAGGGATAACAACTTCCTGTTTTCTACTAGTGATGCCTCTTCCAGTCTTAATTCTTTTTAAGGTGGTGTCACTGGCAGACCCATAGAAAATTGGCCCATAATCAATAGTGGATAGCACTGAGCGATTAACCGCTATGCACATTGCCTCAGGGGTCAGGCAGTGGCAGTGGCAGTGGCAATGGCGGTAGAAGATCCCTAAGCTTGAGTTTATGGCTTTGTAGGTGAGACTGATAAGTGTGTTGTAGAAAAGTGAGCTGTCGAGAGAAATTCCAAGGTATTTGAACTCCTGAACCTGATTGAGTGGGAGGTGTTGTTTGTTCAGGATAGTTAAGCTGGCTGATCTATGACTGCTGTGAGAGTTGGAGAACAGCATTGTCTTGGTTTTTTATACTTCATCAGCAGTTTATGCTGATCAAACCACTTTTCAACAAGGCTGAAATTTGCCTATAGGTCAATGGATAAATGGACTGGGTCAGAGTGAGTAGAAAAGAGGACAGCATCATCAGTGTGTAGGATCATTTTATTATTGCAGGCAGCTGAGAGGTTGTTAATGAAGAGACTAAAGAGCAGTGGACCAAGCATAGAGCCTTGGGGTACCCCAGAATGCACAGGGAGGCTACTGGATAGAGTGTCCCCAGTCTTAACACACTGGTGCCTACCCATCAGATAGCTGTCAAACCAGGTAGTTACCTCATTAGAGAGGCCAAGGGCAGGAACGGAGTTCAACAGGAGCTGGTGATTAACAGTGTCAAAGGCCTTTCTTAGATCTACGTACACTGCACCTAGCAAGTGTCCAGTGTTGAGGGTCTTTTGAATGTGACTAGTATATTCAAGCAGGGCAGTGGTTGTACTATGTGCTTTTCTAAAGTCATATTGCTGCGGAAACTGGATGTTATATTTGTCAAAGTATTCAGACAGTTGGTCCACAACAATGCGCTTGAAGGCTGTAGACAGTGGGGGGAGGATTGAGATGGGGCGGTAACTGGAGTGTTTAAACCTATCACCACTTGTGTACAGGAGTGACAATGGCAGATTTCCAAAGCTTGGGGAACTGTCCAGGGGAGAGCAAGATGTTTTAGGAGTTTGGTGAGAGGGAGTAGGATGACATCGAGTTAAAGGAAAAGAAGTTTTGGATCCAGAGTGTCACTACTAAATCTGAATTTACCTAGTACCTTTAGGGAGTACTTTCTTGATTCAGCAAGGGACACTCTTCTGAAATAGAAAGGAGGGGTATTCAGAAGAGGAGCAGTTTTATCGACATTATCGGGTAAGGTGGATTCGCTAAAAAAGTCTGGGGGTAGGACACTGCTTAGATCAGTAAAAACAATATTAAAGGTGTCTGCTAGGCAAGGCAAGGCAAATTTTATTTAAGAGATGCCCATCCCAGAGGCTATTGATTTATGGTCCTGAATAACACTGCCGTTAACATCGATCATAGAAGGGGGGATGTAATGGGTTTCCCAGTGATGTTTTGATGTTTTCCCAGAAATTTTTGCTTTTACCCCAGGAGTTTGTGAGCTCGCTTTTGTAATATTCTCATTCTGCTCTATGCACTGCCTGTGTACACTGGTTTCTAGCAGCTTTGTAGCATTGCAAGTCAGTTGGGAGACCAGTGGGAAGTGCACAGTGTCATAAACTGTCCCTATCTTTCATCAACTTTAATAGGGCCGGGGTTATCCAGGAATTAGAGTAGACCTCAAGTTTTCTTTTCTTGGGAGGGGCAGACTTGTCACAGACATCATTAAACCGTGTGATGAAACAGAGTTTGGTTGATGCTCCAAAAGGAGTCTAAGGGGGACCAGTCAATCTGTGCAAGTGAGGCAAGGAATTGAGGGAGCTTACCTTTTTTTAGGGCTCACTAGTAAGAGAATTTAGTCTACGATTTGGGTGCTTTATTGGACCATTGGCAGATAACTGGTGAGTGATCACTCAAAGAGTCAGGTAGGACTTTGGTGTTAAGAGAGTCTACTAGGGTGAGTGATGAGAATCAGGTCTAATAAGGGGCTACAGCTGGTCCTATAATTGATACGTGTAGGGGTGGGTACCATCTGGGTGATATAAATGGCTGCAAAGGCATCTTTGTAAGGGTCTGCTTCATGGGCGAGCCAATTTACATTAGTCACCCATAACCATATTATTGTCATTGGAAGTGACAGTAACATGACAAATCAGTTCTGAGAATGACAACAGCACAACCCAGGAGTAGAAGGCGCTCATTAAAGGGTCCAGGACTGCCAATGTAAAAGGGATCAAACCCAACGATGGAGGCTCAATCCCAGCCCCATCCCATCTTATCTCTGCCCTGACCTCCACTGCCACAGTGCAGATCTGTTCCCTGACTCCCAGCCCCATCTCATCCCTGGTGTTTATCTCCAGCCTTACAGTGCCACAGTGCAGCTCCTGTCCTGACTCTCAAACCTTCTCTGATGCTTACCTCCAACCTCAAAGTGCAGCTTCTCACCTGACTCCCAGCTCTGTCCCATCCCATTCTATCCCTTCTGTGGCACTGATCTCCAGTACCACAGTGCAGCTCCTTCCCTGACTCCCAGCCATATGTGATCCCTTGCACTTTACCTTCAGATCTCCAGAGCCACAGTGCCACTCATTTCCTGACTTTCAGCTCCATCCCATCCCTGCTGCTTATCTTCACCCTCATAGAGTCACAGTGTTGCTCATGCCCTGACTCCCAGTGGTGTCCTGTCCGATCCCAACCCTTCTCTGGCACTGACCTCCAGTGCTACAGTGCAGCTCCAGCCCTAATTCCAAGCTCCAGCCCATCTCTGGTGCTTACCTCCAATCTCACAGTGCAGTTTCTGCCCTGACTTGACCAGGTAAGGTCATAGGCCACATAAAAGTGTAGGGCTTATGGGCAGACTGGATGGGTCTAGCAGTCCTTATCTGCTGACAGTTTCTATAAGCCCCGTCCCATCCCTTCTCTGGTGCTTACCTCCAACCTCACAGTCCAACTTTTGCCCTGACTCCCAGCCCCATCTCATCCCATCCCAACACTTCTCTGGCACTTATTTCCAATCTCACAGTGCAGCTCCTGCTCTGACTTCTAACCATGCCCCGTCCCATCCCTTCTCTGGTGCTTACCTCCAACCTCACAGTCCAACTTTTGCCCTGACTCCCAGCCCCATCTCATCCCATCCCAACACTTCTCTGGCACTTATTTCCAATCTCACAGTGCAGCTCCTGCTCTGACTTCTAACCATGCTCCATCCCATCCCTTCTCTGGTGCTTACCTCAGAGCGCCATAGTGCAGCTCCTGCCTTGACTACCAGCCTTGTTGTATCCCTTCTCTGGTGCCTTCCTCCAACCTCACAGGCCACAATGCAGCTCCTGATTCATAGCCCCCTCTCAACCCTTCTCTGGTACTTACCTCCAACCTCACAGTGCCACAGTTCAGATCGTGCACGGACTCCCAGTCATGTCCCATCCTTTCTAAGACTCCAGAGTCTAAGACTAACTTACAATTGCCTGGCAAAGATCAACGACCAGATGTCCTCCAACTGGTTGCAACTGAACCCAGACAAGACTAAGTGTTCACATGCATACATGTTATATTATTGTTCTATCAAGTATTTTTATTTATGTATGTTCATCAGTGTTCATGTCACAGGACCTCCTTGTGAATGAGCTTTCTCAGTGTAGTTTTCCTGCAATAAACTTGAACTTGAACTTCTCTTGCACTTACCTCCTACCTCACAGTGCCACAGTGCAGCTCTTGCCCCATCCCATCCCTTCTGGACCCGGGCTCAACTCATTTCTTAATGAGATGTGTCAGGATCATTGGCCCAGTGTTTACTGGGATTGTCTGGTGTTCGATATCAGAGGGAGTCTTTCCAGACACCTTGAAAGAGGCTCTGGTGAGACCTCTCCTGAAGAAGCCCTCTCTCAACCCCGATGTCCTGGCAAATTACCATCCAATCTCCAACCTGCCATTTCTCAGCAAGGTTGTTGAGAAAATAGTGGTGCAACAGCTCGAAGAACACCTCATGTCCTTTGACATCTATAAGCCATTCCAGTTGGGTTTGAGGGCCAGACATAGCACCAAAACAGCATTAGTTAGGGTGCATAATGACCTCCTCAGGGCTAGAAATAAAGGGAATAGATCCACTCTCGTTCTCCTTGATCTCTCATCAGCTTTCAATACTGTGGATCACACTGTACTACTTGATCGCCTTTGAGAGCATTGGGGAATTTCCCCTTCACCCCAAGGCCCCTGTCACGTGGAGTACCTCAGGGCTCGATCTTGCCACCGATGTTATTCGCTGTGTACATGCTGCCCCTGGGAGAGCTCATTTGGCATTACAATGTGGGTTTCCACTGCTATGCAGATGACACCCAACTGTATTTGTCTTTTGCCCTGGAACACACAATGCCATGGAAGTAATTAACAATTGCCTGGCAGAGATCAATGACCGGATGTCCTCCAACTGGTTGCAACTGAAGTCGGACAAGACAGAGGCAGTGGTGATTGAGCCGGGCCATGGGCATGATGTGAGTGCCTCTGGAGTGGGTACAAGATTGTTTCTGGGATCTGTTCCATTGGCTTCCCCTAAGGTGCGGGATCTTGGCATTATCCTTGATAACAGATTAACACTTGAAGCTCAGGTGTCATTTGTGGTCAAAAGTGTTTTTTACCACTTGAGGAATATCGCCAGGATTAAGCCACTAGTCCCACCTGAAGACCTGCCACCACTGGTGCATGTCTTTGTCATTTGAAGGCTCAATTATTGCAATGCTCTATACTTCGGGGTCACTGGAGGGAACCTCCACCAGCTGCAACTGGTGCAGAACGCAGCAGCTCAGTTGCTGACCGGCCTGGCTAGGTCCAGTCATGTGGCCCCAGTCCTGCAGGCTCTGCACTGGCTGCCAGTCAGGTGGAGGAGGGTCATCTTTAAGGTGGGATTGCTCACTTACAAGGCCCTATATAGGCTGGGCCCTGGCTATCTGGCTGATCTCCTTACACCTGCCACCTCAGTCGACTCCCTCCGCTCTTTGACTAGGGGCCTCCTTGATGTTCCCAGGGTCAGGTTTAAAACCTCTGGTGAACATGCATTTAGTGTCGCTGGGCCAACTCTGTGGAACACACTTACAGCTGCTGTTGGGGAGGCCCCCACAGCTGAGGCATTCAAAAAGGGTCTAAAGGCATACTTGTCTTGTCTGGTTTTCCCTGGTGAGGGGGACTGACCTGTACTGATTACCTGGGGTTGTTTTAATTAGTCTGAGAATTACATATTGTTTAATCTTTTATGCTTGTATATGTCTTACAGAGTGTTTATATTGTGTTGATCTTGCCTGTTCTTTTAATGTAAGGCACCCAGAGTCCCAAGGATTGGGCATCATAGAAATAAACTTTGCCTTGCCTTGCTTTCTCTGGCACTTACCTCCAATTTCTGCCCTGACTCCTATCCCCATTCCATCCCTTCTCTGGTGTCTACCTCTAATCTCACAGTGCAGGTCCTGCCCTGACTCCCAGACCCATCGTATCTCTTCTCTGGCACTTACCTCCAACCTAAGTGCCACAGTGCAGCTCCTGCCCTGACTCCCAGACCCATCATATCTCTTCTCTGGCACTTACCTCCAACCTAAGTGCCACAGTGCAGCTCCTGCCTTGACTCCCAGCCCCATCCATCCATTCTCTGGTGCCTACCTCTAATCTCACAGTGCAGCTCCTGCCCTGACTCCCAGACCCATCCAGTCCCATCCCTTCTCTGGTGCTTACCTCCAACCTCAAAGTGCAGCTCCTGCCCTGACTCCCAGCCCCATCCATCCATTCTATGGTGCCTACCTCTAATCTCACAGTGCAGCTCCTGCCCTGACTCCCAGACCCATCATATCTCTTCTCTGACACTTACCTCCAACCTAAGTGCCACAGTGCAGCTCCTGCCCTGACTCCCAGACCCATCATATCTCTTCTCTGGCACTTCTCCAACCTAAGTGCCACAGTGCAGCTCCTGCCCTGACTCCCAGACCCATCATATCTCTTCTCTGGCACTTACCTCCAACCTAAGTGCCACAGTGCAGCTCCTGCCTTGACTCCCAGCCCCATCCATCCATTCTCTGGTGCCTACCTCTAATCTCACAGTGCAGCTCCTGCCCTGACTCCCAGACCCATCCAGTCCCATCCCTTCTCTGGTGCTTACCTCCAACCTCAAAGTGCAGCTCCTGCCCTGACTCCCAGATCCATCATATCTCTTCTCTGACACTTACCTCCAACCTAAGTGCCACAGTGCAGCTCCTACTTTGACTCCCAGCCCCATCCATCCATTCTCTGGTACCTACCTCCAACCTCACAATGCCACAGTGCAGGTCCTGCCTTGACTCCCAGCCCTGTCCCATCCCTTCTCTGGTGCTTACTTTTAGTGCCACAGTGCAGCCCCTGCCCTGATACACAAACCCATCCTATCTCTTCTCTGGCACTTATCTCCAACCTCACAGTGCAACTCTTGCCCTGACTCCCAGCCATATCCCATCTCTTCTCTGGCACTTACTTCCAGACATCCAGTGCCACAGTGCAGTTCCTGCCCCATGATGAGTTCCTCAGAGGTTTGTACAGTTACTTCTTCTGGCCCTGTATTGTGGTGGGTGGAGTAGCCAGGTGGGAGTGCCCGGGAGAGCTATACATCATCCTGCTTCCCTTCAGGGGGGTTTTCTTTTGGTTTCTCCTGACCCTGAGGATGCAGGCAGCAAGAGTACAAAGAGTACATGCACATGCAGCTGGCATCCTCCAACCTATGCTGTTCCAACTGCACTGCCACCTCTGGTCACACAGATGGCAGTACTGCAGCAGAGCCTGCTACTCTCCCTGCTAAGAAGAAGAGAGCATCCAGTATGATACTCATTCCTCTGATGTCCCAGACTATTTCATGAATCCGGATCCCAGCATTGCATGCAGCAGCCTTGCCATCGACTTTTGTACCCTTCATTTTTATTGCAAGGAAAATTGTCTAAGGTGACTCATCCGCTGGCTTATTCTGCACTGCTGCTGCTGAGGCTTCCACAGCCGCTGGTAATTTTCTGCTTTTACTGGCACTGGAACAATCAGACTTCCCCATATTTAGTCTGCATGTGCTGAAACATTTCCTTTATGGAACATAGTTGGGAAAGTTCACATACTGAAAGTTTAAAATATTTATTTGATCCAATACGTAGTTCAGAAGTTGGGAGTCTTGGGAGATTTTACTGCACTGGATAGAGCTCACTAGCATATCCAATACCTAATTCTGAAATCTGGAGCCGTGCAGGGGTTCTGCTGCACTGCATAAAGCTCACTAGTATCCCCCATGTACGCTGCTTTTCCACCTGCTTATTTTGAAATAATCTCATTTTTTCCTCTAGTTAGGGTCCCCTGTTGATGTTGTTTTTTTCCCCACCTAATAAACTGTGTTGGAACAGTGTGACATCAGTTGCGCAGAAGCTCACAGTACAAGTTTAAGTGCAGGGCCTCCACTCGCCTGATGTCATGGTTCCTGCTTTTTTTTTTCAAATTTTATTCAGAAGTTACAACAGGTACACTCCACAAGAGTCGTACATGTTGAAAATATAAAATTCAACCATGGCCAGTTTCCTGTGGTATCATACAGTGAAGAAAGTCTTACAAATCAGTCTGAAGAATTTAATACAGGTCAATAAGAAATAACCATATGACCTAAGAAAGTGCAGGAAGGAGAATACATATTTTCAGTGCAGCATTTAATTTGCCTTCCACTGCACATTTCTGCAACAGCTGCAGCTACCCACAATGATACCCCACCCCCCAGTCTTTTTTATGGACATAGTTGTTTATTATTTAAATATTTTTTTCCCAAAAGCTTATTTCAGCTACAAATAATAAAAGTATTGACATACCTGCCAGATCTACTTTTCTGGGTGCCTTCTATGCTGCATACCATGATCCACATATTCAAAAGAGATGCGCCCGCTCATCTCCTTACTTATGAGAGCCGTCAGGGGCATGGCAATATTCAGCTGCCCTGAAGCACCCCGCAAATTTGGCTGTGCCACAGCGCACAATATTGTGATGTGCAAATGCAAATGAGGGGTTCCTCATGCATATTCCGCACATCACAATATTAAAACCCCCCAAGGTGTAACTACGGCTGGCGGTGCTGGCGCATAGTTACGCTTTTGAAATCCTACTTTAACTATCCGTGGGGAAGGCAAGTGTCCCGTGCATAGTCAAGGGCTGGGTACACGCCCCCTTCCCCAAGCACAGCTGTAAACCCAACAAGTAGCCCTGATCCCCTTTTCCATAGTGCAGGGATCCCCTTCCTGGCCCAAACACTGTAATAACACAAAAAAAAAAACCTGATCCCCTATTCCATAGTAGAGATGGGCAAGCCAGGAATTTTTCACTTAGAGCCAAGCCAGAGCCGAGCTAGGGGTCTGGCTTGACTCTACAAGACCAAAAATGAGTCGAGCACTGGCTACTGCAGGCTGCTGTCTATGTTGGAGTGGAGTGTTTAAGACACTATATTAACTGCTCAGGCTGACAAAAATGCTTACTTTGACCATAATTGGCTCAGCTTGATCTTGGCTGTCAGCTGCATATAGAGGTCGAGCCGAACTGAGCCAGGCACTAGACTCGAGCCTGCTCTGACTTGCCCATCTCTATTCCATAGTGCAGGGACCCCCTACCAGGGCCCTGAACCCTGTAAGAAATAAATAATAGCTCAATCCTCTTTTCCCTAGTGTAGGGACTCCCCTCCCTGGACCCAGTCAGTGTAATAAAATAATACAAATCTTGATCCCCTTCTCCGTAGTGTAGGAACCTCCCTCCCCAGACCTGAGCACTGTAATAAAATCATAAAAACCCTGATCCCCTCTTCTGTAGTGTAGGGACCCCCCCTCCCCAGACCCAATCAATAATAAAAACTCTGATCCCCTATTCCATAGTGTAGGGACCCCCCCTCCCCAGACCTGATCACTAGAATAAAATAATAAAAACCACAGTTCCCTTTTCCATAGTGTACAGAACCCTCCCCGGACCCGAGGCACTGTAATAAAATAATACAAACCCTGATCCCTTTTCCATACTGTAGGGACCCCCTTCCCTGGACCCAATCCTGAAATAGAAAAAATGAACCAATACCCATTGCCAGGTGTAGTATTCCCTCACACACACCCCAGTGGCAGTAACCCTCCACCCACACACACCCCTCAATCTGGCATAACTCGCACAGTCTTCACCCAGCCATAGCCAGCCACCGAATGAGTGCGTACTATGTACTAAATGTGCTCAGGTGCCAATCAGTTGATGGCTGGCTGTGGCAGGGTGAGGAGAGCTGTGCCAGTCACCAGTATGGGTCAGGATGGAGGGTGAGGTGAAGGGTTACTTCCTACTGGAGAGGGGGTGACACTGCACTATGGCAGTGATATCGGTTCATTTTTTCTATTATAGGGATGAGGTCCAGGGAGGAGGGGTTCCTACACTGCAGAAAAAGGGATCGGGTTTTATTATTTTATTACAGTGATTGGATCCAGGGAGTGGGATCCCTACATTATGGAAAAGGGTATCGGGCTATTATTTATTTCTTACAGGGTTGGGGCTGGGGTGGGGGTCCCTGCACTGTGGAATAGAGATGGGCAAGTCAGAGCAGGCTCGAGCCTGGCTTGAGTCTAGTGCCTTGCTCAGCTTGGCTTGACCTCTATATGCAGCTGAGAGCCAAGGTCAAGCCAAGCCAGTTATGGTCCAAAGTAAGCATTTTTGTCAGCCTGAGCAGTTAATATAGTGTATTAAACAATTCACTCCTATGTAGACAGCAGCCTGCAGTAGCCAGGGCTCAACTCGTTTTTTTTGTCTTGTAGAGTCAAGCCAGACCCCTGGCTCAGCTCTGGTTTGGCTCTAAGTGAAAACTTCCTGACTTGCCCACCTCTACTATGGAAAAGGGGATCGGGTTTTTTATGTGTTAGTACAGTGGTTGGGCTGGGGAGGGGGTCCCTGCACTACGGAAAGGGGCTTGGGTTTTGGTTTTACATGTACTACAGTGTTTAGGGCTGGGGAGGGAGGACACTACACTATGGAAAGATGTGGGATCCGAGCACTGGTATGTCTTTCAACAGAGATCGGGGCTGGGGAGGGGGCTTGTCCAGCACATTCTGCCAGATGCAGCCATGCAAATGAGTCCATAATGGGCATGCATGAGGCCCCTGTGTGCCATGCATGCCCATGAGCTAATTTGCATGTTTGGGCTGAATATCACCCATGGGGGACCCTGCGCATCCAGATATGTGCCATGCATTCCCCAATGGGCAGTGTTCAACCCCGCACCCTGGATGCACCGCGCCATAAATGGCAGCTGCCTGCTCTGCACCTCGCATCCAGGGTCTGATATTCAAACAGAATATGGGGTCCATTCTGATCACACATTCTGTTTGAATATCACAACAGAGCCGACCGGCGCATCTTTTTTGCACAATGCACTGTTATGCGTGTGCATCCGGCCAGCTCTGCACATGGGGGCCCATGAGTTTTGCTTTTTTTTTTTTTTGAAATGTTCTCATTTCTAGTACTTGTCAGATCTACAGTTGTTATTTCTAAGCAAAATCTGGTGGTCATCTCTTTTTCTTAAGAAAAAAACTAAGCATGGATAAAATACTCAAATTTTGGTGGCACTAGAAATTTTTACCACCAAATAAAACTGGAAGATGCCTGGACTCTTTTATAGTGAAAAAAAGATAGAATCAATGTTTTTGTCCACTTTCATTGTACTGCTGCTTAAAGCATTGGCCCTGGGGCCATCCTGTCTGTGCAGTGTTCACGCTACCACTTGTGAGGCCAGTGACTTGAGTTTGGGAGTGAGTTTGATTCATCAGGGGCTGTCTGGGGGAAGAAGGATTAAGGATTGAGTATTCAAAAGGATGCTTTCCTTCAGTGAGGGAGGGTTGTGGTTTCTGTTACAACACTGACTGATGGTAATAGTGCAGCAGGGGACACAAAGCAGAGTGGGGGTTTGGCCAAGCTCAACATGGATCTGGGAGCTCCTAGTGTGCTAAGTGTCCTGAGGGATTGGGAGAGGGAAAAACCTAACAGTGGAATGCCCTGAAGTGAGCAAGATAATCCCTGGCATGCTCTGTTCTTGTCTGCTGCTACTGGCCACCCTCTCCACACAGAGTTCTTCTACCTCTGCCCCCCAAAACCTTCCAAAAAACTGGAGGCATGAGTCTGGCAGGGCTGGGTTATGCCATAAGGGGTAAGCTCATGTGGTTGAAAGGAGAGGGGTGCCAGCCCAGTGGCATGGTGGGCTGAGGTATCTGTGCCTTACCTCCTGCCATGCTGGTGACCCGTGTTCATGGTGTGAGCAGGCCACCGAGGGTCAGCTGGGGAGGGAGAGGATTGAGCATCTGGAGGATAGCTCTCCTCTCCTGGAGAGGGAGGACTGGTGTTCCTGCTGAATGACTGCCCTCAGGTGGAGGCTTGCAGGCAGTACAGGTCTCTTGAGCACCTAGAAAGGGGAGGGTGCTGCAGGACTTCCACTGAGGTGCACGTGTCTCCATGCATGTCTAGCTGTGTACGCCCCAGCAATGGGGAAGGGGAAGAAAAATGGAGGGGAAAAAAAACCAGCAGCAGGATGATGTCGAGCCCTTCACAGGCTCTGCAACCGGGCTGAAGGTAACTCCCAGTAGTACCGGGGTCAGACAGAAGGGGCAGCCAGGGACGAGGCGTACAAACACCTACATGGGGGAAAAAAGGAGAGGGATAAGTACCAGAGACATGGGGTGACAGAGTGGGGGCCACGTCAGTGTAGGAGAACAAATAATACATTTAAAAAATTAATAAATATCCCATCTGGAAGTCTTAAAAAAAAGAGCTTTACACTTATCTGCATTGAGTGTTATTTACCCCATACTGATCCACTCCTTTAATACAAAGAAGTCCCTTTGAAGATCATGTTTCTCTTCCTTGGAGTCTGTAACCCAAATTAGCTTTGTTCCATCCACTGATTTATTTACTTTATTTGTGACTCTCGACTTCATATCTTCAATAAATGACCCCAAGGTGATACACTCTCTTCTGGGAGGACTCCTGCTGTGCTGCAAGGCTGTCAGTCCTTCAGGGTTCCCACACCCTCCCTGCCTATCCCTTACATGGACTTTCTTAAGTGGATAATCTACATAAATTTTCCCTTAGATCCCAAGAAATCTTGCTTGTAGAGCAGAAAGCAGCTAACCAAAAAAGCTACCATTTTCTTACTAATTTAACATTTCTATCTCAGCAGGAGTCAGTGTCTGTTGAGATTAAGCAGACAGATACATTATTAGAAGTAGAAGGGGTCTTATTTAGGGTTAAAAAAAGGAAGAAAGTCAGAGTGTGTTCTGTGCTTGGAAGGGTACTGTATTAACTTAACTTACTTTGCTAAATCAGTAGGAGGAGAGAGAACTTAATTGGGGGTGTGGATTAGACAATATAAAAGCAGGTGACTCCAATTACAACTTCCTGTTGCTAGTCTTTGGAAGACAGAAATCTTGCTTGTAGAGCAGAAAGTGGCTAACTAAAAAAGCTACCATTTTCTTACTAATTTAACACTTCTATCTCAGTAGGAGTCAGTGTCTGTTGAGATTAAGCAGACAGATACTTGATTAGAAGTAGAAGGGGTCTTATTTAGGGTTAAAAAAGAAAGAAAGTCAGTGTGTGCTCTGTGCTGGGAAGGGTACTGTATCAACTTACTTGCTAAATCAGTAGGAAGAGAGAGCTTAATTGGGGGTGTGGCTTAGACAATATAAAAGCAGGTGACTCCAATTACAACTTCCTGTTGCTAGCCTGCGGAAGTCAGAAATCTTGCTTGTAGAGCAGAAAAGCAGCTAACTAAAAAAGCTACCATTTTCTTACTAATTGCCCTCCATCACCCTCCACCCTCCACCCAAAGCCAGTTCTACTTTTATAGCCACAGGATTTGACTGACGACAGGAACTTCCTGTTTGGCAGTAGGAAGGGAAGGATCATAGAGAAACATTAGTTGTCAACCTTAAAGGAAAAAAGTAGCTCACTCTCCCCCCTAGCTGCTGGTGGTCTGACACTGAGCAAGGGAGAAGGAGGCTACAGAAGAATATAGGAAGTTGCTGTCCCAGAACAGGAAGGGTGAGAGTTGTAAGGAGAGGAGAGAGACAGAGAAACAGGAGAGGAGACACAAAATAAGACATGATAGGAGTGGTGCAGTGCAATGGCTGTGGGGCGGCAGTGTTCCGGGAGACATTCTGGAGGCTGCGATGCTGCCCTATTTGCAGGCACCTCTCTGGTCTGAGGGAGGAAGTTGCCTGTCTCCAGGCTGACCTGGCTAGGATTCATGAAACCTCCTCCCCACCCAGGGACCACCAGGGCCAATGCCACTACCCAGAGGTTGCCAAGAAAGAGGCGGCTGGACCAGGGTGGGCTCAGGAGAAAGGGTGGTGGAACAGGTTGCATCCCTCCAGCTGTACCTCTCCACAATTCATACGCTGTTCTCGTGGATAGTGGTTCCTCTATGGAGGCACCTGCAGTGGAGACCAAGGAGGATGCTGGAAAACTTTCACAAAGAAGACCCACAGGAGGGTGGCATGGGACCCTGCAGGGGAAGGAAACAACTCCTGGTGGGGGATTCAATCATTAGGGGGTATAAGTGGTGGAGGAAGGGGGAGAGGGAGGTAAGGTGCCTGTCTGGCGCCATGACTTGGAAGGACAGGAAGCAAATCCTCAGGATCATGGGAGCAGCTGCATGAGGGAGGCAGCTGGATGTCATTGTCCACCTAGGGACAAATGACCTGGCTAGGAATGAGATCAGAGCAGTGCAAGTGGAGTTTGTAGAGTTGGGGAAGGGCCTTAGACAAGTAGCGCATACGGTAACCTTCTCGGAGGTGCTACCTGTCTATGGCAAGGGTGATGTTAGGGTACTCCTCACCAGGAAATTCAATGAATGGTTGAAAAACTGGTGTGGAGCTCAGTGTTTTGTCTTCATTTGGGACTAGGGAGCCACCTGGAGGGATACAGGCCTATACTTGCACGATGGTCTGCATCTGTCCAAGGGGGAACCAGAATCCTAGGTGAGAGGTTTAAATGCTTCATTGGCAAGCATTTAAACTAGCCAAGGGGGGAGGCACTGAAAAGGAGCAGGAAAATCCCAGCCTCCCCCCACAAAACACGGTAATTAGTGAGGTAAACACCAAGGTAGAGAAGTCTTTAGGGAGCAGGACAGAGGTAGCGAAAAAAGGCAGTAAGGACAGAGATGGGGCTAGAAGGGGTAAGGCCATCAAAAAGTGGAGGGTGATGAGTACCAATGCCCGTAGTCTGTGCAACAAGCTCCTGAACTAGTGGCCTTGATGGAAGAGGTTGCCTGGATATTGTGGCAGTCACAAAACATGGTACACAGAGAACCATGACTGGGATGTCAACATACCAGGATACACAATCTACAGGGAGGACAGGGAGGGTAAAGGAGGAGGAGGAGTAGCTCTCTATGTAAAGGAAGGGATCAAAGCAACAGAACTAAAGAGTAAGCAGGGAGCAGATGAGGCACTCTGGGTCACCCTGGAGACAGGAAATGGCACCACAATCTGCATGGGGGGTTGTATACAGACCCCCATCTCAGGGGGGAAGGAATGGACAAGAAAATGAGAGAAGGAATCCTTAGAATGGCAGAAAAAGGGGAGATATTGTTGATGGGGGACCTGAATATGCCAGATGTTAACTGGAGCACCTTTGCTACAGGCACACCCAAGAGCAGGGTTGTTCTTGATGCCCTACAAGGGACATGCCTCAGACTGCTAGTATTGGAACCCACTCGGGAGGGAGCAGTCTTAGACCTGGTACTCTCAAATGGGGACGGAGAAAGAATCTCAGATTTAGAAGTGCGTAGCCATCTGGGAACAACCGACCACCAAACAGTGTGGTTCACGATAAACACAGCCATACAATCAAGCCATACAAAAGCAAGAGATTGGACTTTAGGAGGGCTGACTTCAGGAAAATGAAAGAGTGCCTCAGAAAAGCACTAGCAAACAGGCAAGAAGGAGGGTGGAGGAACAATGGGGAGTAATCAAAACAGCCATCACAGAGGCAACAAGCCTTTGTGTAAAACAAATCAACAAAACACAAGAAGAAAAAAGCTATGGTTCTCAAAAGAGAGGTGACAGGGAAGGTTAAGGAGAAAAGGACAGCATTCAGGAAATATAAGGAAACACAGAAGGAGCAGGACAGAGAACTTTATCAGTAAAAGCAGAAAGAGGCAGGGAAGGCAGTCAGAATAGCAAAGGCCCAAACCAAAGAAAGGATAGCCAACTCTGTTAAGAAGGGGGATAAGACCTTTTATAGGTACATTAGGGAGCAGAGAAAGACCAAAGGAGGGATACTGAGGCTTAATAAAGGGGAAGGAATATGGGCAGAGGGTGACAGTGAAAAAACAGGGATACTGAATGAATATTTCTGTTCAGTATTCATAAAGGAAGAGGAGGGGAAGGTACCTAAACCAAACAAGAGAAACGCTCTGAAGACGGGGGTCGATACCAGTCCTTTTACAAAGAAAGGGATCTGAAAGAACTAATAAAATTGAAGGTGGACAAAGCAATGGGGCCTGATGGGATTCACCCAAGAATTCTAAAAGAACTAAGGGTAGAACTAGTGACACCGCTGACTACACTCTTTAACAAATCTTGGGAGGATGGGGTGGTACCTGAGGACTGGAGGAGAGTGGATGTGATTCCTCTTCACAAAAGTGGGAGCAGGACAGAGGCAGGAAACTACAAACCAGTTAGTTTGACCTCAGTGGTAGGGAAAATGATGGACTCACTTCTGAAGGAAAGAATTGCTGAGTACCTAGAGGCCAGTGGGGCACAGGACCCAAGGCAGCATGGATTCACGATGGGAAGGTCATGTCAGGCAGAATCTAATAGATTTCTTTGACTGGGTGACCAAAGTAGTAGACCAGGGAGGGCTGTGACATGGCCTACCTAGATTTTAGCAAGGCATTTGATACAGTCCCACACAAAAGATTAATACACAAGTTAGCCAGCCTTGGAGTGGGTCTCAAGGTGGTAGCCTGGATAAAAAATTGCCTAGACAACAGGACACAAAGGGTAGTAGTAAACGGAGTCCACAGTGAAGAAAGGAGGGTTACTAGTGGGGGTACCACAGGGTTCAGCACTAGAACCAGTCCTTTTTAATGTCTTTATAAGTGACATTGCAGAGGAACTGGAAGGAAAAGTATATCTCCTTGCAGATGACACAAAGATCTGTAACAGGGTTGATACACAAGATGGAGTGGAAAGGATGAGAAGGGACTTGGCAAGGTTGGAGGAATGGTCAAATGTATGGCAGCTCAGATTCAATGTGAAGAATTGCAAGGTAATGCACCTGGAAAACAAAAATCCAGGGGAAGAGTACACAATGGGGGGTGAGATACTGACAACAGTAAAAATAGAAAGGGACCTGGGGGTAATTATATCAGATGACCTAAAGGTGGGCAAGCAATGTGAGAAGGCAGTAAGGAAGGCTGGGGGGATACTGGGATGCATAGGGAGAGGCATCAATAGTAGAAAACAGGAAGTTGTTATCCCTCTGTACAGACAGCTGGTGAGACCCCATCTGGAGTACTGTGTGCAGTTCTGGAGATCCTATCTCCACAAAGACATAGACAGAGTGGAGGCTGTCCAGAGGAGGGCAACCCAAATTGTGCAGGGTCTGCACCAGAAGACATATGAAGAAAGACTAAAGGAATTTAATATGTATACCCTTGAGGAAAGAAGGGAGAGAGGGGACATGATAGAAACTTCCAAGTACCTCAAGGGAATCAACAAAGTCCAAGAGGGTAGTATCTTTCAGAAAAAGAGATGTGCAAGAACAAGGGGGCACAATTTGAAGATAGAGGGGTGGCAGCTCTGAGGTAATGTGAGGTAGTATTTTTTCACAGAGAGGGTTGTGGATGCATGGAACAGCTTCCCTGAGGAGGTTGTGGAGTCAAGAACAGTGGGGGAATTCAAGAATGCATGGGACGGACATAAGGCAGTCCTAGTGGGGGTAGGATGAAGTAAGCTGTTGGTTAACTAGGATCTGCAGCTTATCAGTTAGGTAGGAAAATGGGCAAACTAGTTGGGCCAAGCGGTCCTTGTCTGCCGTCAAATTCTATGTCTCTATGTTTCTATATCCCAGGATATGCACTACTGCCTTAGGACTATCCCTAGAGAAACCCAGGTAGCCAGACATCGAGGTAGCCTGGATTGAAAGACAACTGACTGGTGCAAGGTCCTTGCTACCTCAAGGTAAAAGCTCCTCGAGGGCATCCTCCTTTTAATTACTGAGTCCCTCCCACAAGACTAAGGTCAGAATCTCTACCAGAAGATCAGCTTTGGGTCTGGCAGTTTAGTAATCAACCCCCTGCCCCCTACTGTCTCTCTTCCAGATGTTGTGAATGCCTTTTAATGCCCACTTCACTAACCCAGCATCAACACCAAGCTGCAGAACTCCTTGATGCCATCCATGATTGGTCTGTCATCAAGCAGCCCAGAGCCTGACCCTCATGATCTGCCAAACTTTAACTTTTGACAAGTCATTACAGCAGAAGTCCTTAAAGCACTGAAGGGCCTCAGCACTAACAGTAGTGCTTGTGCTGACTTCCTCGACTCAAAGCTTCTCCGCCTTGCAGCACATCTTATCTGCACCCCAGTTACCATGCTGTTAAACTTCCCCCTCACCTCTGATGAGATACCTACTATCTGGAAATTTGCTTTTGTTGCACCCTTTCACAAAGGAGAGGCTAAAAAGGATATGAATCATTATAAGTCTAATTAATCATTCATGACAGCAGCGCCGTCTGTGATTGGTTGTCATGCCAGTAGGACATCTGTAAGAAGTGACCGGCGCAGCACCTGTTCTGTGCTTCCCACTGTCGCACTCCTATTGCAGCCACAGAAAACGTTAAGTAAATGTCTTTAAAAAGACGTCATTATTGCGATTAGACTTGTAATCACAATAATGACCTCAGAGACGGTCATTTCCAAAAGATTAATGACTGGCTGGGTGGGGGTGGCCCTTGGCTGTGCCTCAGGCCACCCTTCCCCCCAGCTGGTCATTAATTTCGAAGACAGGATCGGCTCTTCGGTCATTATTGCTTAAGTATAGACCCATTATGGTCCTTCCTACCCGCTCCAAGAACCGAAACCCATTATAGTCCTTCCTGCCATCTCCAAGCTTCTTGAAAAGTATGTTCACTTGTAGTTGACCGAGCATTTCAGTCTGCACAATCTGTGCTCTCCCATGCAATCTGCCTTCAGAAGGGGGCATTCTACCTTATCAGCATTGCTCAGGATCGCCAATGATCTTGAAATAGCCATGGATAATGTCTCCTCACTGGGGTCGTTTTGTGGATCTCGTCAGTCGTTTTTGTGGATCTCTTCAGGACCTTGAATTTGGTGCATCATGCAATATTCTTTTTCAAGCTGAGGACCCTAGGTCACAGCCAGCCAGCCATGAAACGGTTAAAAAACTACCCAAGTAACCAAACCCAGGTAGTGCCCATATAAGGTATTAATTCAGATCGTGTTATCTTAAATCTTGTGGTTCCTCAAGACTGTCCTTGACCCTCTGCTGTTCTCCATTTTTGTTAATGACCTCCCGAAGCACAGCAGGAGGTGTCATCTACATACTGTATGTATGCAGATGACACCATACTCTGCTACAGTGCAGTGACAATGTCTGTGGTTAATTCAGTGTAACCCCCTTGTTATCTGGGGTTACTAGAATCCCAGTAAGACCTAGAGGTAGGCAGGGAAGGCAGCTTGTGAAACTCCAGTTAAATGGGCCTCACACTGTCTCACTCTGTTCTCAGTCACAGCTGAGACTTGAGAGATGACATCACCATAGAACTGTCGCAGCTGCATAAGCCACATTGGAATCTGCAGCTCAGGGAGTGAGTTTAGAACTTTGGGAGTTTTCAAAGTCAGTCTTCTGTTTGTCTTAAAGCAAGAAGGAAGTGTGTTCCTGTTTACCTTTTGAAAGTGGTGAGAACCGCTGTCCCAGGTCTCAGTGCCCCCTCCCTCCGGGGGGGGGGCGGGGTAAAGTCCCTCTGTGGATTCCAGGGGCAATCCCCTATTTCCACTATAGAAGAAAGCTGCCTGTTTACAGTTTCTGTTCTTGTATAACAGTGAAGGATGTGATATGCCTGTGGGGCACCTGCAACGAAAGGGTGAGTGTTTTGCTCCATTTGAAGGGGCAAACCAATTGTTTCATCAGTTTGGAAATATAAAGAAAGCTGGGATGTGGACTGCTATTTGGGAGGACTATTTTACTAGTTCAAACAAATGGAGCAGTCAAAAAGTCTAAAGTTTTAATGGATTTCAAGTAATGCTGTAGAGTGGGTGCTTCAGGTCATCCACCGTTTAATCTACATGTCAAAGTTTTAAGTTTCTGTTTGTCCAGAGAAATAGCCAGGTATGGGCTGTGGGAGCTGGAGGTGGGAACACCCCCCCCATCTTTAGTGATCAGGTTCACCTCTACAGATTTCTTCTGTGATTTGCTACTTGCCTCATGCGCCTGGCCAGTGATGAGGTAGGTACCCAGACGTGGGTCACAACTTTGGAAAATCTCTCTAGGAGTCACAGACTCTAAGTGGTGTGGGGAGCCACAGTTTGGGAAATATACTCCTTGTGTGATGGGAGTCTCTCCAAGTAAAGTTTGGGTTCATTCTTCAAATGGACCATCAGTCAAGTGGCCGGCAGGGGAGCCGGGCCAGTCGGGCTGTGTATCCAAAGCACATGCAAGTCTGGGCCGAGTGCCTGGTGGGTCCAGAGCCAGACAATAGTAAAAATGGGTTCATTCTTCAAGTGGACCGCCTTGTAGTCTCTATCTGCATATACAGTGAATGTAGCCCCTTGGGGGACCATCTATGCTTTGTCATGTTTCAGCTAGTTTTGAATAAAGCAACACTGAAAAATCCCAATCCTGGTTCTGGACATTACAGTTATTGCTTCCTGTAGTTGGATTTACTTGGGTGCCCCTGTGCAGAGTAGCCAAACCTAGGTCCCTTGTACCAGGTAACCTCATCCTCCCCGAACCCAGGTCCCCACCAGGTATTGCTGCCAACGCCAACAGCATGCCACCTGTCGTTTTAGTAAAAAGGCAGGGGTGAGGGGTTACATCAGTATTCAAGGGGGGTGTAACTTTTAGTATCAAGAAGGAACAGATGCTCCTTTCACTAGCTCCCAAGAGAGAGCTACACTTAAAACTATTTATGTGTTTTTTACTGGGTGAATTTCATCTTATAACTCACTCTTAGTGCTTGTGAACATCTCTGGCAACAGGAATGGGCAAGCCGAGAAACACTGTACCAGCAGACTTTTTCAAGCCCAAGCAAATTTCTACAAAGGATAGGCCAGAGAGAGCCACGAGTGGCCTCAGATCCTCTGACTTGGCAGCGGGAACGGTGACTCTCCAGACTGTCAGTGCTACCCTGGGGAAACTCATCCATTCGGTTCAGAACATGGACTGTAAATTGGACAACCTTGCCCCAAACGTCCACCCTTGAAATGGGGGTGGACGTGATGGAACAGACAATTCATTGCATGGAGGAGTCATATTTGAAAGTGCAGGATGTTACAGCAAGCCTGGTAAAAGGCAGCTTTTGCTACCACAGTTTTGCTATTGTTCTTTGCATGGTTCCTCGTTTTGACTTACATACACTGCAGTCTCATTATAAAACTTGGTTTAATTTCTTAAGGTATGGATCGATGTGGGATTTGGATTGGGGGGGGGAATTTATTTTCTTATCTCTTTAACACCTGTATGCTGTTGTTTCTGAACTTTTATTAACTTCAAAGACTCTACATGGCACCATAATTCCCAGTTTGGGACATGAAATATTCGGGACTTTCTAAACAATTATTTACTTTCTGAATTAGCCATGTTGCTCTTGGACTGAGTAACACAACCAAACGTATATTTTTTTAATGGATCTGTACTATGTTGAGGGTTCCCTCCCATGTGGTATCTCTATATAGTGGATGCATGATTTCTTAGATTAAGGGACACTTGTCCTGAAAGTTCTGTATTTCTGAACTGTTCACTATATGTATTGTTCATTGTTTTTGACTATGGAAAATGTTAAAAATAAAGTATTAAAAAAAAAAAGTTGGGGTTTCCTGGGATCAGTTGTTCTGGGTCAAATAGGGGTTTGGTCCCCAGAAGTCACTGGAGCTTCTTCACTACCAGCACTGAGATGACTATAGGAGTGTTTTTCAGGATTTGTGGGAGTTTGCTGTACGGACTACACAATAAAGCTTGCATACTGATCTTGGTCCTGTGGCTCATGTCCAATTCCATTTTCCTCCACTGTGGAGTATAAGGGCTGGTCATCTCAAGGTTACCATCTTGCTTCAACCATAGGAACTGTCCTGTCTGCTTAGCAAGATGACACAATCTTAGCAGCTGAACCCCCCCCCCCATTGTTCCATAAGGGGGGTGAGCTTAGTATGTGCCCTGTGAGGTGTTTTATTGTTCCATAGGAATGTAGTCAGGGTGACTTTCAGTTGTGTAAACTAATAATTAGGTATAACATGGCCTATCATACCTAGTGGGTACAGTAGCCATGGCAGCATGTTCATTTTTATGATAGTGATATGTGCCCAGAGAGTCAGAGGAAGGGCAGACCACCTGATCAGAGCCTGCTTGATTTGGGTGAGGACTCTAGATTTTTGGAAAACATGATCTTCTTACTCCTGGTGATCAAAAGCCACAGATATTCAAGTATATCTGGGTTCCAATTTCCATCCCATCTCATCACCTGATGTTTATTTGTGATATGGTTAAAAGGCATTATACACGTTTTAGAGAGGTTGAGTTTACAGCCCGATAGCCGGACAAATAAGTGTAATAATTCTAGTGCAGCTGGGATCAGGTTCTCAGGATTCTTCAGATGCAGGAGAATGTCATCTGTGTCTGTAGAAGTTTAATATCTAGCTTCCCTCACTTGTATGCCTGTAAACCGTTCATCTGCCAGGAGCCTTCTGATCAATGTTTCCAGGTATAGATTAAAAAGATAATGGGATCCGGGGCATCCCTGTCTGATTCCCTTATATAGAGCAAAGGGTTGGGAAAGTATTCTGTTGCAGGTGATTTTAGCAGATGGATGGGTATGCTTACCCAATTTATGAATGTGTAGGGAAATCCAAATTCTTCCTAGAGCAGTGTAAAGGAAGGGCCAGAACACCCTATCAAAGGCCTTCTCCATATCCAGTGACACTAGGATGTTGGGAATCCCTGGATGCAGAGATAATGTGAGTCCGTTTCCAAATATGGTCAGTGAACAGTCTACCCTACATAAAACCCACCTGCTCTGGGCCAGTCAGGGAGTGCCTGATAGTATTCACCTGAGAGGCCATTATTTTGGCTAGGATTTTGATGTCTATATTTAGCAAAGATACTGGCCTGTAACTGACTATGAGTTCTGGATCATTCTCTGGTTTGGGCAGGAGTGTGATGATAGCCTCCTGCAGTATTGGGTCTAAGCCATGCTCCTCTTTCGATGCACTGAATAAGGTAGCCCGTGGGCTCACTAATTCCTGAGTGAAAGCCTTGTATAGGTTTTCAGAGCAACCATCAGTGCTAGGTGCCTTATCTGAAGTTACATAGAAACAGAATCTGATGGTAAATAAGGACCACATGGCCCACCTAGTCTGCCCATTCTCTACCTAACGGATAAGCTGCAGATCCTAGTTAACCAACAGCCTAGTTCCTCCTACCCACCACTAGAATTGCCTTATGTCTGTCCCATGCGTTCTTGAATTCCAGCACTGTTTTTGACTCTACGACCTCCTCAGGAAGGCTGTTCTATGCATCTATAACCCTCTCTGTGAAGAAATACTTCCTCACATTACTTCTGAGCCATCCCCCCTCTAACTTCAAATTGTGCCCCCTTTTTCTTGCACATCTCTTTTTCTGAAAGATGCTACCCTCTTGGACTTTGTTGATTCCCTTGAGGTATTTGAAAGTTTCTATCATGTCCCCCATCTCCCTCCTTTCCTCGAGGCTATACATCTGAAGCTCCTTTAGTCTTTCTTCATATGTCTTCTGGTGCAGACCCTGCACCATTTTGGTTGCCATCCACTGGACAGCCTCCACCCTGACTATACCCTTACGGAGATAGGGTCTCCAGAACTGTACACATTTCTCCAGATGTGGTCTTACCAAATGTCTGTACAGAAGGACAACAACTTGCTGTTTTCTACTGGTGATGCCTCTCCCCTGTGCATCCCAGTATCCCCCCAGCCCTTCTTACTGCCTTCTCACATTGCTTGCCCACCTTTAGGTCAACTGATATGACTACCCACAGGTCCCTTTCCATTTTTGTTGTCAGTATCTCACCCCCCATTGTGTACTCTTCCCCTGGGTTTTTGTTTCCCAGGTGCATTACTTTGCACTTCTTTGCATTGAATCTAAGCTGCCATACATTTGACCATTCCTCCAACCTTGCCAAGTCCCTTTTCATCCTTTCCACCCCACCTTGCGTATCAACCCTGTTGAGATCTTTGTGTCATCTGCAAAGAGACATACTTTTCCTTCCAGTCCCTCTGCAATGTCACTTATAAAGACATTAAAAAATACCAGCCTCAGTACTGAACCCTGCGGTACCCCACTAGTAACCCCCCTTTCTTCACTGTGGACTCCATTTACTATTACCCTCTGTGTCCTGTTGTGCAGCCAATGTTTTACCCAGGCTACCACCCTGGGACCCACTCCCAGGCTGGCTAATTTGTTTATTAATCTTTTGTGCGGGACTGTGTCAAATGCCTTGCTAAAGTCTAGGTAGGCCATGTCCACAGCCTCTCCCTGGTCTACTACCTTGGCCACCCAGTCAAAGAAATCAATTAGATTTGTCTGACATGACCTTCCTGCTGTGAATCCATGCTGCCTTGGATCCTGTGCCCCACTGGCCTCTAGGTACTCAACAATTCTTTCCTTCAGAAGTGATTCCATCATTTTCCCTACCACTGATGTCAAACTGACAGGTCTGTAGTTTCCTGCCTCTGTCTTGCTCCCACTTTTGTGAAGGGAATCACGTCTGCCCTCCTCCAGTCCTCGGGTACCACACCATCCTCCCATGATTTATTGAAAAGGGTAGTCAGTGGTGTTACTAGTTCTTCCCTTAGTTCTTTTAGAATTCTGGGGTGAATCCCATCAGGCCCCATTGCTTTATCCACCTTCAGTTTTAGGAGTTCTTTCAGAGCCCTTTCTTCTGTGAAAGGACTAATATCAACCTCCCTATCCAGATTGCCTCTATTGACTGGATTAGGTATCTCCCTCTGCTCTTCCATTGTGAATATTGAGCAGAAGTATTCGTTCAGTATCCCTGCTTTTTCATTGTCACTCTCTGCCCAACCACCCTCCTCTTTATTAAGCCTCAGTATCCCTGCCTTAGTCTTTCTTTGCTCCCTAATATACTTATAAAAGGTTTTATCCCCCTTCTTAACTGAGTTGGCTATCCTATCCTCGGTTTGGGCCTTTGCTATTCTGACTGCCTTCCCCACTTCCTTCTGCTTTAACTGGTACAGTTCTCTGTCCTGCTCCTTCTGTGTTTTTTTATACTTCCTGAACGCTACCTTTTAGTTAGTTTGGCTATGGCTTGCCTTACTTCTGTATCTGTTACAGCAGATCCTAATCTACCCTGTAGCTCAGGTGCAATTCTGGGGAGGTTGGCAGCAGCAAGAAACTGTCTCACAGAGGCATCTGCCACTAATGGTTCTTTGGAACAGAGGGTTGTGTGAAAGTATCCAAAGGCCACTGCAGTCTCTCTGGGGATTGCTGTCAATACATTTGAGTACTGAAGTCAGACTGCTTTAATTTGTCTAGCTTTTAGTTGTGGTTTAAGCCCGAGGGCACGTAGTTTTTCTACCTTCTCATCCTGGTCCACATACTTAGTCTTGGCCCTAAAGATTGCGAACTCAGCCTGCTGCCTTAGTAGTTCCCCATACTTAGCTTTGACTGTGTTCAGTTTAATCCACTCCTCTAGTCGGGCTAAGCTAGATATTCTTTTTCCCCATTCCCTGATTTCAGAGAGCAGCAGGGCCTGTCCTATTCCCTTTAACTTTGTTTGGTTGATGCCAGCCTTATAAGTTCCCCTCTTAGGGTGCACTTGAATGCCCCTCCCCCACAGGTGGTTTGGGTCAGTTACAGAGTGGCTGTTTTTTTTGGAAGAAAAGCTCAGCTCACTTTCTGATTTTGTCCAGACTTGTCCTATTTTGCAGGAGATTATTATTATTGACTCTCCATGCCTTGTCTTTATCTATCTGACCTGGCAGGGGGAAAGATAGTTGCATTGGGGAGTGATCTGAAATCAACCTGGGTTGCATCTCAGTGTGTGGTGAAACGCAGGATGTTGGGGCCAGTTAGGAAATAAGCCAGCCTAGAGGAGGAGTTATGTGCTGAGGACCAGAATGTGTATTCCCTTGAGTCTGGGTGTAATACAACCATGTTTCCAGTAAACCTAGAGAGTCCTGGAGTTCCCTACTGACTCTATGACTGGAAGTTAGATCCCCCCTCCCACACACGTGATCCGGACCTGTCCAATAATGTATCTGGGATCATGTTTCAATCTCCGGCCAGTTATTATTGGCAGGCTTCCTATGTGACTAGTTTGGAAGGCAAGTTAGAGAAGAATCTAGGATTCTCCTGATTAGGACCATAGACTGAGTCCAGAATTATAGCTGCCCTATCCAGCATACCCTTAACTGTAACATACTGTATATACCTTCAGGGTCAGTTATCAGTTATATTATCTGGAAGGGGACATTTATGTGTATTAATATTGCAGTACCTGCCCTTTTGTTACTAATCCCCACCACAAACAACAGTCCCACCGATTCTCATCTCCAGACCGTTCCCTGTATTGCCATGGTATGTCTCCTGTAAGAAGCCAATATGTGACCAATAGTTTTAAGAAGCCTAAGTATCTGGTACTGTTTCTCTTTTGTCTGGGCACCTCTGATATCCCATGTAGGTAGGTAAAATTTTTATTCATAAAAATGAATATGGATGACTCCACTGAGCCACACCTCATTTACAGTGAGGTCCAAAGATGCAGGTTCCAGTTACTCTTACATTAATCATACATAGTGCAATAGAAACATAGAAACATAGAATTTGATGGCAGATAAGGACCACTTGGCTCACCTAGTCTGCCCATTTCCCTACCCAATGGATAAGCTGCAGATCCTAGTTAACCAACAGCCTACTTCCTCCTACCCCCCCACTAGAATTGCCTTATGTCTGTCCCATGCATTCTTGAATTCCCCCATTGTTTTTGACTCTATGACCTCCTCAGAAAGGCTGTTCCATGCCCCTACAACCCTCTCTGTGAAGAAATACTTCCTCACATTACCTCTGAGCTGTCCCCTCTATCTTCAAATTGTGCCCCCTTGTTCTTGCACATCTCTTTTTCTGAAAGATGCTACCCTCTTGGTCTTTGTTGATTCCCTTGAGATATTTGAAAGTTTCTATCATGTCCCCCTTCTCCCTCCTTTCCTCAAGGCTATACATCTTAAGCTCCTTTAGTCTTTCTTCATATGTCTTCTGGTGCAGATCCTGCACCATTTTGGTTGCCCTCCTCTGGACAGCCTCCACCCTGTCTATGTCTTTGCGGAGATGGGGTCTCCAGAACTATACACAGTACTCCAGATGTGGTCTTACCAACTATCTGTACAGAGGGACAACTGTTTTCTACTAGTGATGCCTCTCCCTCTGCATCCTAGTATCCCCCCAGCCCTCCTTACTGCCTTCTTACATTGTTGGCCCAATAAACATAATACATCATTTACATAGTAAAAAATGTAAAAGTCAATAACATTTCCAGGATGCCCACATGCATACTTAACAAATAACACAAATTACAAATACATAATACAGATAAAGTGCAATATGTAATATTTTTAAATGTCTTATTATAATACAGACCCATTCTCATGGTGTAATTGATACCATATTATACTTATTAACTATGCTAGTTCCTCATCAATATCCATGTGTTCGATGTACCACTGTTTTATTGCATTTATCTGGATTTCTCTGTTCAAAGGCCTTAGATTCCTGGGTAATTTATTCCACAAAACAGGCCCAATGCATATAAAATGATTTTTTCCCTGATTCCGTTTTTCATTTTGGAATTACACATTCCAGACTTTCCACAGATCACAATCCCCTTATAGGAGTTTTAAAACAAATACTCTCAACAACATACCCGGTACTTTCCCCAAAATATATTTTGTCATATAAATATAATTGTACTCAGGACTCTCCTTTGGGACAGAGAAAGCCAATCCAGCTCCCTATGCATCTCTATTCTATGGGTCATTTTTGGTACACCCAATATATATTTTGTCAATTTGTTGTACATGACATCCAGTTTATACAACTGCACTTTTGCTGCACCAATATAAATTAAACTTCCATATTCCAACATGGGTAGTATCATGACATTTACTATAAGTCATCTAACCTCTAAAGACATACAATTCCTAATTCTATACGGAGACCCTAAACATTTCCCTACTTTTTTTTTTATGTATTTTCAATATGAATATCCCATTTGAGGTATTTGTCCAGATGGACCCCCAGATATCTATAATTATCTACTTGCTCCAATGTAGCCCCTGTAAGAGTCATTATTTGTAATTTATTTTGTTCAGATTTAATGTTATTACCCTTTTGAAAAACCATGACCTGCAATTTTTTTTTCCTTGAGAACTAATTTAGAGCTTATGAACAAGTTTCGCAGGTAGTCAAAAGCTTGTTTTAATGTTGTCTGTATGGATACTACTGATGACCCAGCTACATAAATACTTGTGTCATCAGCATAGAGGTGATACTGCACCCCTGCTGAGAAAAAGTTAGTTCATTCATATATAAATTGTATAATATGGGTCCAAGAATGGATCCCTGTGGTACACCCGAAACAGTCTCTTTCAGGGTAGGTGACCATTCCTTTATGGTTACTTGTAGTCTGGATTCCAAATAATTCCTAAACCATCTAGTCAGCATCTCAGATATACCACAGGTTCTCAGTCTGGAAAAGAGGATGCCATGGTCCAAGGTGTGAAATGCCTTTGAAAGATCGATAAATATTGCTCCCACTGGCACCCCCCTGTCCATTCCTTCCACAATGTCTCCTGTGACCTTCCATAGGGCTGTAGTAGTTCCATGCTCTGGTGTATTTCCTGATTGGTACTTATTAAGGACAGTATGCCCACTTAGAAAAATCTGCATTTGTTTTGCCACAATTATTTCCAAAATCTTTGACACTGTTGGTAATAAAGAAATCGGTCTATAATTTTCTATGAGCATTCTGGATCCTGATTTATAAACCGGTACTACTCTTGCTGTTTTCCAAATGGAAGGTCTTTCTGCATATGTAACAGACATGTTAAATAGATTAGCTGTAGGCAGATCTATAATTGGAGCTACTAACTTTAATAAGATATTTGGTATTCTATCCATACCTTCAGCTTTATTTGTATTAATTTTAAATAATAGTTCTCTTACTTTCTTACTTGTTATTGGGGCAAATCTAAATTCCATCTGTTCTTTCTGTTGTGTGTTTTCACCACCTAATTAGTCCCCCCTTGTTTTTGTTTGAGATACATTTGTTGTGTTTTTTTGAACTAGTTTTTAATGCATCTGTACCCATATTGATTAAGAAACTGTTAAATTCATTTACCACTCTACTTCCCATTTCCATTTTATTTCCATTAATCATGAATTGTTCAGGATAGCCCATTTTCTGTCCCCTTTGTAATTTGTTTATTGTACTCCAGAATGACCTTGGAGTTTCTGTCACTTCTTTGGATAATTTTTCATTGCAATAGGATTGTCTTGCTTTCCTTACTTCTTTGGTATATAAATTCCATAGCTGTTTATATTTACTCCATTCCTGATTTCCATTTGTCAATTTGGCTTTTTTCCATGTCTTGTCCCTAGTTCTTTTTATTTTGAATAATACAGGACCATACAGTGGTGCATCATTTGATTTAACCTGTCTGGTTTTCATGGGAGCATGTTTATTGCAAATATGTATAAAGTCATTTTGGAACATATCCCATGCATCTCTCATATTTGGGACCAACTCCAACTTTTCCCAATTATACCCTTCCAAATCCTGCATTAATTTAATATATTCAAAATGTTTATATTCCCTAGTATATATAATGTTCTTAGATTCTCTTCTTATCTTCTGATTCTTATACAAAAAAAAAATCATCTGATGATCAGACATTATGTCTGGCAGGACCCCACTTATCAGGATTAGTGGTAAAGATGAGGTCCAGTATAACTGAACTTTTAGGATTTTCTACATTTAGTCTGGTTACATCTTTTATAAGTTGTGTTAATCCCAGGGTAGTGGCCATGTCAGTTAAACTATGATGAACTTCTATTGTGCCTCAGTCAACATTAAGGTCACCTATTAACATTAATTCATGTGATATGAGATAGCCCTTTAAAATCTCTTGTAGTTCTTCAAAAACTAAAAAGTTGCTTTTTGGTGGACGGTATATACCAAGGAGTAATATAAGTTTTGAGTGAGGTAGTTTTATTTCCACTGGAAGAATTTCTGTTTCAGTCCATTTATTTAACCTGTCCATTTCCTTTGTTTCAATCCAGTTTCTAGCATATATTACTACTACACCCCCTCTTTTATTTCTATCTTTTCTCCATATATTGACATTTTCTAATGCTATGTTGTTATGTTGAATTTTGGAGTGCAACCATGACTCAATTATTATTATGTCAGGTTTATATCGTATTACCCATTCTCTCAAGTATTCAATTTTTTTCAGTAGGCTACGTATGTTAATATGCACAATCCTTAGTACCTTTCCCTTTAACATTTCTGAGGTACAATCATCGTTAGTATTAAAAAAAGGCCATGGGTTTAAGTGGACATCCCCACTCATTAGCAATCCTAAAATCACCATCCATTTACTCAATTTATATATTTTAGGGTTTATTTGTCTATCTCTGATCATTTGTTTTTTTGTAATAGGACCTTCCAACAATACATTCCACCCTCAACCACTCAGCACATTGCTGGTAATACATATTAATTTTATCAGTGCAGTTTCAATATCATTGTTTAACAGATTAGTCTGAATTGCACCATGCCATCCATCTAGAATGTCTATTTTCCCTGTCATGGTTTCCTTATATGCTATACAATATGTAATTCTACATTATCATTTCTTTTCTCATGAGAACATCCTGGATTTAATAAAAACTGGCACCCTGCTATCAGAATTCCCCACCAAAAAGCTGACATTTTACAAATTACAGCACCTATCAAATATAGCTTAAAATTCCTAATTCCGCGTGGTTACTTTATAACTGGTATTCACCATTTATATATGGTGAAGGGTGCTTCAGGGTGGCTGGGCACTTTTTAAGACTCAGAGAGGGTGATAGTGTTAACCAGATCCAGTTTTGTTGTGATAGTCTGGTTGGAATGGGTAAGCCCACAATTTGTTGTCCTCTCTGGGATTCTTTTTATATAAAACTACTGTATGCTTTTGTATCACCTTATTAATAGGATACACAGAATAGTGATGTATCATCGAACTATGGTAGAGTGCTAAAGCATTCCTAACAGTACCATAAACCATAAAAAATCCTGTAACAACTTAACACACAACAAAATGAACAGAACAAGAACTGGTAATGCAGAAAGTCAAGTATTAAGTAGTTGGACAGTGGAACAGTTAGAGCCATCCACCATCCCAGAAGTTGGGGTGACAGGTGTTCAGCAAGGGCTGTTGCCAAAAAATCAGTTCATTCTGAACTTGTACAAAGGTGACCCTCTGCCTGTGAATCAGTACAATACCTTATTGAGTACAACCAGTAGCAGTACTGTGCAATGCTGGGGAAGACTTCTCCCCCCAGTGACCCAACCTGGGTGGCTTAGATGAGTTATTAGGGTAAACCACTTCATTTTTAGGACCATGCTGATCACCTAAAGCTGTGCAGTTGTGATGCCCCTCCCCTCCAGATCTGTCCCAACAGCATTTATTGTGCACACATTCTGAATCGCTTGTCTCTGGAGGGCATGGTGAAGAGATAAGGAACAAAGTTTGCCCCCCCGATATGCCCCCAAAGCATTATTGTACATACACTGTTAATTGCCTGTCTTTGGAGGGCACAGCAGAGGGATAAGAAGATGGTACAATGTTTGAAATATCCCTCTCCAGACTGCATTAGTCCCTAACCTGGAGCAAAGTTCAGTCGATGATGGGACTGCAGGAGTGGACTTGGGGAAGTGATTGGCTACTAGAATCGGGTTGACACTATGAACAGCGGCGATCCAACTGAGGAAAAGGCAGCCTGGATTTGGTGTCCCAATCTGCTTCTGTGTCCATCATCATTCAGAGTTTGTGATGTCCTGTAAGATCTGCAAACCTTTCCACTTCTTGGTTGTGCAATTGTGTGAGTTTGGTGACCCTTCCTTCTTGGTGTTCTCTGCATTGGATCATGGCGTTCAACAGCTTGTGTGCTGGAGCAGCCAATCACAAAGGCTCTTCAGTGGAAGATGGGGGGTGTGTCTCACCTCTGGAATTTTGACATTTTTGACAGCTGCTATCCAACTTCTGACCACCGCTGCCCAGTATGACAGTTGCTAAGGTGCGAAAGTGGCAACAACCGAAGAGGAATGGTGACGGTTGTTGTTTGAGGTGCCAAACTGCTGGTTCCATTTTAAATACCTCAGACTATGATCGAGACAAATAGAGATTGCTCCAATCCTTCAGAAAATCCCAAAGTGTTCATAGATCTGTCAAAGCACCCCTGTTCTTTATAGACTACTGCCCAATCCCAAATCCAGATGTGGAGTTTGAGGAGGAGTAGGGATTTTGTCAGTTATGAAACCCAGAGGGTAGGTACATGGATCATCATGCATGCCAGTCAACAGACAGTTTTGTCAATAGATCAGTTCTTAAGTTACCTCATTTCATGTTTATAGTTCCCAGGTTATGGTTCGTAACTTTCATACTTGAGAAAATGCCAGGGATAAGACCCCATAGTCCCTTCTGAGTGATCTTTGCATTTGCAAATTCATGAGTCCCTTTGGAGGTGGTGACAATGAGCTGAACTGGATGAATCATCCAGGATTTTATTTGGGCTGCATGAAGGCCTTTTTTAAAAAATGTCCTTATAAGCCATCTGCTTGTCTCAAACCCTGGGGTAACATCGCTGAAGATGTAGAAGCAGTTACCATTCCAAGAGAGGGTGCCTTGCTTCCTGGCTTGTCTTGAGAATTAAAACACTTTAAAATAATTGCTCTGGGTTTCCCTCTTGGCAGTGGCTGGGGTCTGAGAGAATGGTGAGCCCTTTCAGTGGTGTACACTGCTATTGTTCCTGGTGGTCCTGCTACTTCTTGCAGGAGTTTCTGAATAAATGCCAGCATATCCGACATCTCAGGTGTCAGTGTGTCTCAGTTGGTAGCACATCTGCCTCTGAACCAGAAGGTAGTGGGTTCTCATCCCACATCGGGATGGACTTGCACCTAAAAATCGCTGGCATCCGAGTGCAGTATTGGGGGTGCTGTACTGCTGGGGTGTGCCGTCCTTCATATGAGACATTAAACCAAGGTCCCTTCTGCCCCTCCTGGTGTTGTCCTGGTGGGTGTCCAGGTAGAAGTAAAAGAACCCAGAGTACTCTTCGTAAAGAGCAGGGAACATTCCTGGTATCCTAGCCAACATTTCCCTTCCCATAAACCGATTCATGCAATTATCCAAGCTGTGTGTGGGTGATGATGTGTGATATAGCCACCACTACACATTCAGTCACTTCACTACCAGTCTAGCATTGCTTGTAAAGTGCTTTGGGATACTGTGTATGAAAAGCACTATATCAATGCTGATTCTTCTTCTTCTTCTCAATTTTTCCAGGGATTCTGACCAGGGCTAAATTATTTCTCCTGCTTCTCCCCTTCTGGTCCTTGATCCTGTCTTCTAACATAGCCACTTTCTTGCATAATTCCTAAAGCTCTTTAGTTTCTCAATCCACCTGTCCTTGATTGAGCTGATGTGGGTTTTGGCATCTCCCACCCATTGAGTGAGAGGCTCCAGGGCTGGCTTAAAAGCTCTGAAGTCACCTGCAAGTTCTAGAGGTGTAATCTTTATTGTAGTCAGTTCAGAGAAGAAACAGTCCTGCTTTTCCACTAGATCTTCACAGCCACTTGGCTTGGGTGGTGATTACAAGACAGAGCCCTGCTTGTGTCTCTTGATCATCTGGGAGTGTGGGGGTACATGACAGACAAAAAAGGAGGGCTACTCACCTGTAACCATAGATCTTCCAAGGATCAGTCTGTACCATTCAGCATTGGTGGGTGACAGCCGGAGCCAGAGGATGCTGCTGTAGTGATTTTGTTTTAAGATTTGTTTGGGAAAGGAGCAGATGTCGAAGACAGTGCTGCCCATGAGGCTGATGGATGATGTGGCATTTGTGGACAGGCCAGTAACCAACCCTTTCCCCCTCAGTTCTGTTTTTTTCCACCGTCGAGGCAGCTTCACTTCATGGGAGCAGCACAGAAGAAACTGTCAGTTCTGTTCGGCCTTTTTCACTCAACGCCATCCATGATAATTTGACACTGTTAGTTATTTGGCACTGTATACCACCTGTATTTCTTTTCCTTTCAGTGTGGCATCAAGTGCTACTGCTGTTTTTTATTTTGCATTCTGTCAGTTGATCATGTCCCGTTCAGGGCCTAAGAAGTCTTGGAGGGGGGGGATGCTGTGGAGCCCAAGCTGAGCGGCAGCATTTTTCAACAGCTCTCCACCTGAGACATAAAACACCTAAAATCACCCTTTTGGAGCAGTGATCTGCTAAAATAATTGTCATTATTTAACAGTGGAGCCTTCAAAACCTAAGATGGGTAATCCTTGAAAAGACAGAGATGGCGGTTCAGGCAATAAAGCGTCTACGACTCCTCAACCCTTGAGGTCCTGCCTTGAAGTGCAGGCCACATCTCACCAAGAGTCAGAAGAGACCATGTCTTCTATTAGCCTAAAACTACAAAGGCTGATCACATTGGTCTATGATTTTAATACCAAAATAGACTTTTGGTACAAGGGTGTTGATGGTCGAGAAGACAGTGGAGGGGATACAAACAGAGGTTGGTGATGTTAAGCAGCAAGCAGAGTCTGCTGCAGCTGCAACCTCGCTCCTTGCTAAAGAAAACAACTGTCTGCGGGCCTGACTCAAAACGCTGGAAAACCAGGCCCACTCATCTCACATCAGGATCCTTGGACTGCCCAAGGAGATTGAGCGAGAACATCCACTCATGTTTCTGCAGGACTGACTGGAGGCTAAACTGGTGCCTGAGGGTCAATCTATTCATTTGGGACTGCAGAAAGCTTACTGGATAACTCCCCGGGGGTATAGAGAGGACACAGAAACCCCACAAACTCTGCTGATCATTATGGATGGCGTGGGCACTCGGGACAAGATCCTGCGGCTAGCCAGACAAGCAAGACCTATTACCCAGGATGAGCATGCTGTTTATTTGTTCCCTGATATCAGCTATGCTACTCGGATGTACCAGAAATAATTTGATGGTGTGAGAAAGCGACTGAGGGAAGCGTCCATCATGCACAAGATGGTTTATCCAGCTTGATTGAGGATCGTCCATAATGGCAAGTTTTGGGTTTTCTCTGATCCCACTGAGGCGGGTAAGTGGGACTCCCACTTTGTTAGCAGCAGCCAGAGCCAGTGTCAAGACCCTGGGGCAGAAGATATTGACCTTGAGGACCGTGAAGAAGACAGAACAATTCTAAGTACTGATACATAAACGTTATTTGTTCCTTACTACAGACATTTCCAAATTACTTTCTAATTTACAATTCTGGACTTTAATTGTAATATTTTCTGTAGCCGAAAGGAAAAGATCAGTCCTACCTTGACTTAGCTGGGGATTATGAAGGCTTCTCTTAGCTTTAAAACTTATATTATGGATTTGCTCTACAGATCATTCTTTGAATATTAGGGTCTGGCTTCTTATAGTTATTTTACCACCTTAATTTTAACAAAAATAACGACTTTGCAGCCTCTTAGCTTACATAATTTCTAACTATAAGGATGTATTGTTTGTGATTACACAAAGCCTTAATTGATCTTTATAGGGAACCTAATTCACTTTTAGGTAAATAGTATGATGCCATTAGCCCCACTGTGGGGTGTGTACTGTCAGGACTTTGAAACTAAAGACTTTAGCCTAACGAAACAAGCCATACTGCTCCTGGGCTTATTGATGCAGCTAATTACACTGATCTACTTGTTAGCTCAAATTCTAGTTTACTATGTGGTATCATAATATTTGGAATGCACCTATTCTAGAATTAATGAGATAGTTTGTTTTATGTGGCTTGTCCTAGATATAGCAATGTTATTTGTATGATGACATGTGGAAATAATAAAAATAAAGTACAAAGCAAAAATCTGGGAAGACAAAAGCAGGGATTGCCCCATGCATCAGTGCCCTATTGGCAATCCCATGACCATAACAGACCATCATGATCATTGTTTCACCTGCCTGGGTCCACACTGTGATATGGATGCATGCTCTCCAGGGGATTTCTGCACCCTTCAAATCCACGCAATGAAGTTGGGGTATGATCCCCGAAAGTTTGGAGAGCGGCATCACACCCAGGACACCAGAGACAGGTCCCTGGGCTCTTCCCCTGAGCCCATCTCTGGTTCTATATGGACCTGAGGAAGAGCAGGCCTCCTCTGTTACTAGTCTTGCCAAGACAGGAGGCCTGTGAGAGGGATCTGTGGGACAGCTGGTTTCCTCAGTTGAGCAGCCCTTGCAGTCCAGTGCCCCCTTTGGGGCTCAGCCAACCCTGGGCACAGTGTCACAGCTATACACTCGACCTGCATTGCCAGTTCACTCAGTGGCACAGCCTGGTGCTACCTTGGTTCCTGACACTGATCCTGGTGTCAGTGAGTGGGGTGATGCTAACCTTGTGGCTGGATCCTCTTCTGATGGTGCTGGGAGAGGGGGAGTTTGTGGAGTTGCCAGTTTGGAGATCTCCCTGATCTCATCTTGCAGATAAGAGGATGATAATCAGAATGATCCTGACTGACTCCCCTGCTCTGGTGAGTTCCAGGACTCCCCATGACCCAGCTCAATGCCTTCTGTTGATGCAGAGCTGGGATCCCCTTCTTGGTGACACCCACAGTGATGCCTCCTCTGTGTCCCTTTGTGCCACTTGCGGTGCTGGGGATGCTTCCGGTGTCAACCCTGACACTGAGGGGGATGTCAGAGCCAGTGCCAGGTTGGGACACGACATAGTTTCTGGTGCCAGACCTGTTTTGGTTGCCCTGGGCAACACCAATTCAGGTCTCATGCTGGTATTGGTGTTGCTGTGGGTTTTGGTGCCACTTGCAGTGTCGGGCCTGCTTCTTCCTCTCTTTTGGGCCCTGCCTCTAACTCTAGATTGCTTCTGATGGGCAGATCCCATTCTGGTAAAGCAGAGGGTGGGAGGCCAGAGTTGGCACAGCGGCTCTGTTCTAGAGCCCCCAGGGGCTCTTGGAGGAGCATAGTGCTGACTCTAGGCCCCTACCCCCCCAGAATCTGTGAGGTCTGCAGTTGGTGGGGACAAGTGCTGCTTTCTGGGCTTTGTACAGCTCTGATTTCCTTACTTAGGGATTTTCCTTCAAGGGCACCACCCCATTCACCCCTCTGGTGTTGGGTGTCCCACGATGGTCAGGTTGCACAGCTCTGACTCCTCCTGTAGCCATAGCAGAGAACCTGCCTTGGTCTGCCAGGACCCTCCTTCTCTGCCTCTTGCTCCCCTTCTTCCAGGTTTCTCCAGCCCTTTGGGGCCTATGACTTGGGAAGGGTTCAGGGCCATGACTGGTGCATTTCTCATATACCTTTATGTCATGAACAAGGTCACTTTCCAACCTGCCCTATAGTGTACAGCTCTGATAAACTGCAGATGGGAAAGGGGGCTGTTAAAATAAATAAATAAATAAATAAATAAATAAATAAATAAAATAAACAAACATATATTTGCCATCTTATTTAGATCAAGGAAAATAAAATACCACCCACACTCTTCCACAAAAAAGTCATACCTCCAGTCCCTAAAGGGACAAGGTAAAGGCCACGTACCTTGGCTCAGATTGTCTCCAGTCTGCCCAGAGTACAGTTCAAATAATATATCAGCAATAGTCAAATATTACACAGTGGCTATACGCATGTTTTTACCAGCTACCATCCCCTTCCACTTATTCCATCTATATTGTATATACTAAGCCCCACCTCCAATCCCCCACCTTGAAGCCTCTCCTCCAATCTCCCACATAGAAGCCCCACTTGCAATCCCCCCACATAGAAACCCTAACTCCAATACCCCACATTGAATCCCCACCTCTGATCCCCCACATATAAGCCCTACTTCCAGTCTCCAGCATGGAAGCCCCACTTCAAATCCCCCAACTAGAAGCCCCACCTCCAATACCCCACCTAGAAGCCCCACCACTGACCCCATACATACAAACCCCACCTGAGATCCCCCACCTAGAAGCCCCACCTCTAATACCCCCACTTAGAAGCCCAGCCTCCAATACCACATAGAAGCCCCACCTCCAATCCCCCACAAAGATGCCCCTTCTCCAATCCCATACCTAGAAGCCCCACATCTGATCCCATACATAGAAGCTCCATCTCCAGTCCTCAACATGGAAGTCCTGCCTCCAATCCCCCACCTAAAACCCCCACCTCTGATCCCCAACCTAGAAGCCCCACTTCTAATACCACCACCTAGAGGCCCCACTTCTGATCCTGCACATAGAAGCTCTGCCTCCATTACCCATTCTAGAAACCCAACTCCAATCCCTCCCACCTAGAAGCCCCACCTCCAATACCCCACCTAGAAGCCATGCCTCTGATCCCCACCATAGAAGTCCCACCTCCATTCTCCCACCTCATCCCACCTCTGATCCCCATCTACAAGCCTCACCTCCAATCCGCAACATAGAAGCCCCGCCTCTGATCCCATACATAGAAGCCTGGCCTCCAATCCCCAATATGAAAGTTCTGCCTCCAATCCACCACCTAGAAGCCCCGCCTCTGATACCCCCACATAACAGTCCCACCTCTGATCCTTCCACATAGAAGTTCTGCCTCCAATACCCCACCTAGAAGGCCTGCCTCCAATACCTCACCTAGAAGCCCCACCTCCAATCCCATACATAGAAGCCCCACCTCCAATCCCCCACCTAGAAGCTCTGTCTCTAATACCCCCACATAAAAGCCCCACTTCCAATCCCCCCTTATAGAAGCCCACCTCCAATCCCTGACATGGAAGCCCACCTCTGATCCCCCACCTTGAAGCCCTGCCTCCAATCCCCCACCTTGACACCATGCCTCCAATCCCCCACCTAGAAGCCCCACCTCTGATCCCCAACTAGAAACCCTGCCTCTAATACCCCCACCTAGAAGCCCCACCTCCAATCCCCCCTTATTGAAGCCCTGACTCTAATTCCCCCATATGGAACCCTGCCTCCAGTACCACACTTACAAGCCCCACCTCCAATACCCACCTAGAAGCAATGCCTCCACTCTCTGACAGAGAAACCCCACCTCTGATCCCCCACCTCAAAGCCCAACCTCTGATCCCCCACCTAGAATTCCCATCTCTAATACCCTCACCTAAATGTCCACCTCCAATCCTCTGTATAGAAGCCCTGCCTCTGATCCCCCAACCTTGAAGCCCTGCCTCCAATCCCTGACATGGAAGCCCCACCTCCAATCCCCCACCTCAATGCCCCACCTCCAATCCCCCCTTCTAGAAGCGCTACCTCCAGTCCCCCACCTAGAAGCCCTGCCTCTAATACCTCCACCTAGGAGCCCCACCTCCAATCCCCCACATCGAAGCCCCAACTCTGATTCCCCCATGTGGAACCCTGCCTCCAATGCCCACTTCCAATACTCCACCTAGAAGCAATGCCTCCAATCCCTGACATGGAAACCCCACCTCCGATCCCCCACCTAGAAGCCCTGCCTCCACTACCCCACCTAGAAGCCCTACTTCAGATCCCACCACATAGAAGCCCCACCTCCAATACCCCACGTGCAAGCCCCACTGCCAGATGGGGCACCCTCTAGTGAATGGTTATGAGAAATTGCAGAAAGTGGGCTGTTATGAAAAAAACATATATTTGCCATCTTATTTAGATGCAGGGAAAAAAATACCACCAGTACTCCTCCACAAAAAAGTCCTACCTCCAATCCCTACAGGGAAGAGGTAAAGAAGAAGTGCCTTTGCTCGGATTGTCTCCAGTTTGCATGGAATATGGTTCAAATAATAAATCAGCAGTAGTCAAATATTACGCAGTGACTAAACGCATGTTTTTACCATATACCATCCCCTTCCACTTATTCCCTTCTATATTGTATATACTTAATCTTGAACTACATGGTCTTAAAGACTAGAACAGCCTTTGAACCAAGACTGCAGGTTGTACACCAGACATGTCTTCGCTTTGTAAGCAAAGGGTCATAGGTTTGATTCCCAGCGAGAACATATATCTGCCATGTCATTTTGATAAGGAAAAAAAAAGTTTAATTTTGAACAGGGACTTAATATTAAAAAGGAAAATTACTTATTCTTCCACTCAAAGAGAGAATAATTAAAATAGTGGTGAAAGTAGTCTTGTTGAAGAAAAACATATGCTTTTACCAGCTATCAACCCCTTCTCCTTAGTTTTTCCAATACTGTAGTTTGTTCCGACCTACATGTTGTAAAAGACTAGGACAGAAGTAAGAATAAGGGTTTCAGGTGACACACTGAGTGTGTCTTGGCTCTGCAAGGTTTGATTCAAAGTGAAAAGACATATTTACTGTATATGAAGAATATTCAAGAATTATACATTAGCCATACTCATGCTTTTACCGTACTCTTACCCTTATTACTGCCTATAGGCTGCAGCTATTAGTCCCCAAAAATCTGCTAGTAAGTTATGCAGACAGTATAGCCTAGTGGTTGGAGCACTGAGCTATGAACCAAACAACCAATGAGCCATGGGTTTGAATCCCACAACCACCACAAGAACAATGACATTGAACAAATTACTGCATATACACATCAGACCCCTTCCACTTCCCCTACATAGATTGAAGCACTCAAATCCCCACATAGAAGCCCCACCTCCAATCCCCCACATAGAAGCCCTGCCTCCAATACTCCACATAGAAGCCCCACCTTCGATCCCCACACATATAAGCCCTGCCTCCAATGCCCAACATGGAAGCCCAGCTTCCAATCCCCCAACTGGAAGTCCTGCCTCCGATCATAGAACCATTGAATGATTACGAGTTCTGAGGCAAAGGCCTATTGAGAACTCGCCACCTTATTGCTGGTGGAAGGAAAATTTATGTAAACCCATATTTTTATCCAGACCATTTTTAAATTTGGTCATAGTGTTGCTCTCAATGATTTCAGCTGGCAGGCTATTCCAGACACTAGTTATTCTCTGTGTGAACCAGAAGTTACGCATGTTAGTCCTATTGGTGTCAGCTGTTATTTTAAATTTATGTGATCTGGTGTTGCTGATATATGTTTGTTTAACTATGCCAATAATTTCAAACAAAACATCATCATGCATAGCTTTATAGGTCAAACATAGATCACTCTTTAAGCGCCTATAGTTCATACAGTACAATTTTAGATTTTATAATCTTTCGGTATAGCTCTGGTCCCTCAAATTTCTGACCTTCTTAGTAAATTTTCTTTGTACACCTTCAATTGATTTTTGTCCACCTGTAGTTTGGGGTGCACAGAAAGGTGCACAGTACTCCAGATGAGGTCTAATAAGGCTAGTGTAAAGTGAGAGTAACACCTCTGGTTCCCTACTTTTAATATTCCTGTGGATACACCCCAAAATGACATTGCACTTATCAACTGTGTTCCTAGTATGTTCATCAAAGGATAGGTTATGTGAAACTATTATGCCTAAGTCCTTTTCACTGTCCTTGTTTTTTTAGGACTGAGTTGTTGAGCTGGTATTGGTGACACACTTTGCTTTTTCCCCAAATGCATCACCCTACATTTGTTAGCATTAAAGTGCATTTTATTTTCTATAGCCCAAGACTCCAGGTGTAGTAGTGCTGATTGAAATTCTTGAGTTGATTGCAAGTTATTAATGATCCCTCCTATTTTGCAATCGTCAGTATATTTACTAAGCCATGCATTGTCTAGTGACTGCATGGATGCTACTAGAATATTGAAGAGGGTGGGGCCCAGAACCGAACCCTGTTGTACCCCACTTGTCACTGTACCCATGGATGAAATATATCCTTTAATTGCCACACACTGGTGCCTGTTATCCAGCCATGAAATAACCCAATTAATGATAATATGGTGTAGATTTATTTTTATAAGGTGTTTAACCAATATCTTATGTGACATGGTATCAGATGCCTTAGCATAATGAAGAAAAACTATGTCAACCAGTAAACCGTTGTCCAAAGCTGAGCTAACAGGTTAAAAAAATTAAAGTTGGTTTGTAAGGCTGGACCTGCCAGAAAAAAACTCATGTTGTGTGGCATCGAGGTGCCCATGTTTGGACAAATGTGCAGTTATATGTACCTGGATCAATTTTTCTAGGACTTTACCTATTACAGAAGTCAGACTAATCAGTCTATAGCTCTAAATATCACTTCTGTTGCCTCCCTTGTATATGGGGGTTATAGTTGCAGTCCTCCATTCATTTATTATCTTGCCTTCTGTTAGTGAGGCGTTAATTAGGACAGCTAGTGGACCTGATAACTCAGTTGATAATTCCTTTAGGACTATAGTTGCAATACCATTGGGTCCTGGTGCACCATTCCGTTTCATATTTAGAATAACATCAACAACCTCAGCAGCTATGAAGGATGACGGTTTGTTGTTTTTAGCAACATTTATCTGGTGTAGGCTCTCTTTGTCTTTAAACACACTTAAAAGTATTTATTTAGTTCATTTGCCATATCAATTTCGTTAGTGACTATCTTGTCATTTACCAGCAAGGGCCCTACTCCAGTTTTCTTGCCACACAAACTGCCAACATAATTATAAAACTGCTTCTTATTACCTGTTACTGAAGTTGCAGGTTATAATTCTGTTTTTTGTTCAGCATGGCCAATCAATTGCTTAGTTTTTTAAACTATTTTTTTGTATCTCCCTGCTGTATTCTGTGATGGATTCTTCTTGAGTTTAGAGTACAGATTTCTCTTTTTAACGGAGTGGTTCCACCAAAGTGGAATCCTTCCATTATTACTGTACTTTGTGCGTTTGGGGACCCAGTGCTTAACGCAGTGCTGGATTTTACTGTCTAGCTTATTCCAGATTTGAGCCATGTCCAAGTTTTGTAGTTCATCACACCAATTCCAGCCCTGTAAATATTTTGTAATTTCATGGTAATCGACTTTATAAAAATCTCTACATTTTGATTTACCACTTAGTTGCTTATTTAGCGTAGCTTTGATATTAAGAAGGACCATGTTATAGTCACTGTAACCTGGAGGCGAAAGGAGTTTAGAGACTTCAGTACATTGTTTGGAGTTACTAAAAATAAAATCCAATATGTTTTTGCCTCTAGTGGCTTCATTTATTCTGTGAACCAAATCAAAGGAACTAGAAGGGAAAGGATCAGATTTGTTACAGTACAGGAGCTTCTTGTTGTTTTTACATTGTTTCTTGTGGATTTTACTTGGTAGAAGGTTATTTCTTTTCTTACTTACTACTTCTAAGGGACTAGCAGGGTATTGTTTTGGGGCTGTTGGAATTTAGAAAACTGTTTTGATGGCTATAAATGTGTTCATTTGTTTGATGTTTCACTGTGTAGCATGCTGCATTTGCAGATGCCTGTTTCTTCTGATTTAAAATCTATTTGATGTGATTTAACTGGGGCTGTTTCTTTGAATCAGAGACATATATCTTCTAATTTCAAGCCTATTTTGATAGAAACATAGACTTTGATGGCAGATAAGAACTGCTTGGCCCACCTAATCTGCCCATTTCCATACCTACAGGATAAGCTGCAGATCCTATTTAACCAACAGCCTATTTCTTCATACCACCCCCCAAAAATTGTGTTATGTCTGTCCCATACATTCTTGAATTCTCTCACAGTTTTAGACCCCACAACCTCCTTAGGAAGGCTGTTCCATGCCTCCACCACCCTCTCTGTGAAAAAATACTTCCTCACATTGCCCCTGAGCTGTCCCCCCTTTATCTTCAAATTGTGTCCCCTTGTTCTGTCACATCTCTTTTTCTGAAAGATGCTACCCTCTTGGACTTTGTTGATTCCACTGAGGTACTTAAACATTTCTATCATGTCCCCTCTCCCTCCTTTCCTTAGGGTATACATATTAAGCTCCTTTAGCCTCTCCTCATATGGCTTCTCTTGTAGACCCTGCACCATTTTAGTTGCCCTCCTCTGAACTGCCTCCATCCTGTCTATGTCCTTGTGGAGATGGGGTCTCCAGAACTGGATGCATTACTCCAGATGGGGTCTCACCAACTGTCTGTACAGGGGGATAACAACTTCCTGTTTTCTGCTGGTGATGCCTCTCCCTATACATCCCAGTATCCTCCCAGCCCTCCCTGATGTGTTGTTGGTGAGTTTAAATTGGAGACCTGTTTCATTTGGTAGCAAACCTATTTTGGGGGCTTTGAGTAGAATTGTGATTTATTTTTGCTGGCTTCACTAGCTGCAAAGGTTAGTGCATAGTGGGGGAAGGGTGCTAATGGTTGGACCAGGGGCCTCAGCTACCTGGATGTTTCTGGAAGACTTGGGTTGGTCCCACCCGGCCCTGGTCCATGATTTCCTTTATACCAGGGGTTCTGACATCACTTCCTCAAATGGGCAAAGGATATGCACCCGTCATAGCAGAAGCAGACATCCAGTAAAGGAACAGCAGTGAGTGAAGAGGTGACTGCTATCTCAGTGGAAGGGAAGTAACTGCAAATCTAGGAGCTTTCATTGTTACTTCTTTGCATTGCTATTGCGTTGTGAAAAGGTGGAGCAGGAGTTTGAAGAAGGTTGTGCAATAACTACTTAAAGTCTCTTTTTGAGTTTGGATAGGAGGGTTAGGAATATAAAAAGCAGTTGCTCAATCTATCTAAACATGTACAACAAAGGGGGTAAGGGAAATTAAGAAAAGAATGTTTTGCACTGAAAGAAGAGAGAGAGGGGAGACATGGGGAGTGTTTGTTATCCTGCATCTGGAAGGGTGGGAGGGTCACTGGTGGACAAAGACAGCAATAGGTAGGGTGGTAGGCTGCAAACAACTGCGGTGCACCAATCTTTCTAAAAATTGCCTGGAGTGTGGGAGGATGTTTAGTGTGCAACCACATAGAGAAACTCAGAAAGGAGATTGAGGGTCTGCAGGAGGAACCAAGACAGGCAAGGCAGACTGGGGGTGGGTTTAGCCCAATACTGGAGGAAGGAAGAATGGGAAATGATGGAGGGCGATTTAAGCCAACAGTGGTGAGGAGAGGGTCAGAAGAAAGGAAGCAGGGACAAGGGGACCCAGGCCAGGAAGAACGATTGCCAGGGAAACCAGGTCAGGAGACAAAAGACAAATGGAAGGAGGAGATAGAGACTTGTGAGGGGAGGCGAAGAAGTGGCAAAAGTCATGGAGCGGAAAGGAGAGAACGGGTTAGTATGAAGAGAGAGAGAGCAGGCATTTGTGAAGGGTCTTCAGAAAACAGCTGTGCACTGCTAGAGAGGAAGAAGGTGGAGGGGGGAAATGATGAAATTAGAGGAGTAATTGTTAAATGCCTGGACCAAGCCACAGCAGGGGGAAGTTATGCTGGGAGAATTGCAACAGGGGCAAAAGGGGGAAATAATGTGCAGGAGAAAGAAGAGGAGCTGGAAATGAGAGAGGGAGATGAATGGAAGCAAGCAGGGAGTAAGAGTGGTGGAATCTTAGTGCTGGGGGACTCAATACTAAGAGGAAGCAGGTGGGGTAGCAAGGGGGAAAGGCATAGTCGCATTTGGGTGGAGGCCATGCCAGGAATGACAGCGGAAAGGGTGGGACAATCTGTTCTGAAATATGTTAGAAGGGGTAGAGACAAGCCTAATTTAATTATACATCTTGGGACGAACGACCTGGCTGACAAGACAGTAGATATAGTCCAGAGGAGGTTTGAGGAACTAGGACAATTATATGAGGGGGCAGGAAGATCAGTAACTTTTCGGAGATACTTCCCATGCCCAAGGCAAGCATAGCAAGAAAACTGAGACTAGAGGAATTTAATGGATGGCTAAGAACCTGGTGTTGTGCTAAAGGGTATGGGCTGTTGGAGGGAGGAGGACCTGGGAGGACAGTAGTCTCTATGCCAAGGACAGACTACACTTGAGTGAGGAGGGAAAGAAAGTGTTGAAACAGAGGATGGAGGAATACATAGAGGAAGTAGGGAATTTAAACTAGGAGCGGGGGTGGCAATTGGGCAAGAGACATGCAGAAACCACAGGTTAGGAAACCATATGAGCTTACCCTCGTAACAGTGACAAAGAACAAATGGCAAGTACTATTGGTGATGCTAGTAAAGGAGGGCAGGATGGGGGGGGGAAGGGTGGAAGGTGTTTACCCTTAATGCTAGGAGCCTTGGGAGGAAAACTGCAGAGTTACAGATGCTCATGGCAGAGGAAGAGGTGGACATTGCAGCCATCACAGAAACATGGGCCACCCAATACAATGACTGGGACCTGTCTGTACCAGGGTACGGGTTATTTTGTAGGGACAGGGTGATTGGGAAAGGAGGGGGTGTGGCACTGTATATGAAGGAAGGACTGAAGTGTGTAAGGGAGGAAGGGGAGAAGGGTAGTACAGAGTCAATTTGGATGCAAATCCAGGATTCCAAGAATAGGATTCTTAGAATGGGAGTGGTGTACAGGCTGCCATCTCAGACGGAGGAGTTAGACAGGGGACTAGCGGGACAGATCAGGAGAACCTGTGAGAAGGGTAAAATAGTGATTGTGGGGGACTTCAACATGCCAGGAGTGGACTGGAGTACCCCAACAACCAGGAACAGAAGTGAGCAGGTACTGCTGGATGCCTTCCACGACAGCTTCCTAGTGCAAATTGTCAGTGAACCAACCAGGTTAGGGAATACCCTTGACCTTGTGCTGGCAAGTGAGGACTTTGTGAGAGAATTTACAGTGGAGGAACCGCTGTCAGGGAGTGACCGCCACTCAGTATGGCTCACATTAGATATGGGCAAGGAAGGAGTGGAATCTGGCACAAGAGTGCTGGACCTTAGGAGGGCTGACTTTGGGAGGATGAGGGAAGTGGTAAAACGGTACCTGGCCAGAATTAAATCTAGTATGGACACTAACCAGAGGTGGGAGCTCATAAAGCTGGTGATAGTGGAGGTAACCAAAACCTGCTGCAAGGCCCAGAGCAAGAAGGTTAGGGCTAAGAAACCGAGTTGGTTGAGCAAGGAGGTCATGGAAAAGGTAAGAAGGAAAAGAGGTGCTTTTAGGAAGTACAAGAAAACAGGGAGAGGGGAGGACAGGGAGGAGTACTTGACGGAATCGAAGGAGGTGACAAGAACAGTAAGGGGAGCCAAGGCATCTACGGAACTCAGTCTGGCACAAGGCATTAAGAAGGGGGAGAAGGACTTCTTTAGGTACAACAGGGAGAAAAAGAACTGTAAGGACCACATAGTAAGGATTAGGAAGGAGGAGGGTTGGGTGGAAGCAGGGTGCAATAAGGCAGAAGCACTAAATGAGTACTTCTGCTCAGTATTTACTAAAGAGAAGAGGGGTGACACCCAAGGGGGGAGAAATGACAGAAACAGGGGACAGGGGGTGACAGATGGGGAAATCATGGAGGACAAAGTTCGGGAGGGTTTGAAGGCACTGAGGGTGGATAAGGCACCAGGCCCAGATGACATCCACCCCAGGGTACTGAAGGAGCTGGCAGAAGTCCTTGCAGGACCTTTGGCAGACCTATTTAATGCCTCACTAAATTCAGGGTGTGTACCTCAGGACTGGAGGATGGCTCATGTGGTGCCCCTCCACAAGAGTGGCCCCAAGGATGAACCGGGAAACTACACACCAGTGAGCTTCACATCCATCGTGGGTAAGCTAATAGAGACTATCCTGAAGAAAAGGATGGTGGCCCTCCTAGAGGCCAAAGGACTACAGAACAGCAGACAGCATGGCTTCATATGGGACAGATCCTGCCAAACCAACCTGGTGGAGTTCCATGACTGGGTAACTAGGCAACTGGACAGGGGCCATGCAGTGGATGTCCTGTATCTGGACTTAAGTAAGGCATTTGACTCGGTGCCACATGGAAGGCTGGGAAGTAAGTTAGTAGGCACAGGGGCAGGTGCAAAGCTGGTGAGATGGGTTGGGAACTGGCTTCAGGGAAGGCAACAGAGGGTGCTGGTGGGTGGGGAGCTCTCACACCCAAGGGTAGTGACAAGCGGTGTTCCACAGGGCTCGGTGTTGGGACCAGTGTTGTTTGGGATATTCATTGCAGACATATCAATGGACATCAAGAGCAAGATCAGTCTGTTTGCTGATGATACCAAGGTAGGAGCAGTGGTGGTTGACCTAGGGGGATGGCAGGGGTTGCAGGATGATCTGGCAAAGCTTGAAACCTGGTCAGACACCTGGCAACTGGAGTTTAATGCCAAAGAGTGCAAGTTGCTGCATTTTAGGACGAAGAACCCAAGGAGGAGTTACCAGCTTAGGGGAGTGCAGCTAGCCCAGACAAAGGAGGAGAAGGATCTGGGGCTGCTCATTACAGGGTCAATGAACAACTCGGCACAATGTAGGAAGGCAGCTGCAAAGGCCAACAAAATGCTGGGTAGTATTGCAAGGGGTATATCCTTGAGGAGAGAGAAGATGATTCTGCCACTGTATAGGTCATTAGTTAAACCGCACCTGGAGTACTGCGTGCAGTACTGGCACCCATATCTGAAGAGGGACATTAAGTTACTGGAGGGGGTGCAGCACAGGGCAACAAAAATAATCAAGGGGCTGGGGGACTTATCATACGAGAGAAGACTGAGGGAGTTGAACATGTACTCACTGGAGGAGAGGAGGGACGGGGGGACGTGATTGAAACCTTTAAGTACATGAAAGGAATAAACAAGACAGGTACAGAGGGGCTGTTCAAAGTAAGGGAAGGGAGGGACACCAGGGGCCATGATATGAGACGGGAGGGAAGGAGGAAGGTTCAGGAGGGAAATGAGGAGACACTTTTTAACAGAGAGGGTGGTGGGTGGGTGGAATGAGTTACCTGCAGAAGTGGCATCCAGCAGAACAGTGGACTGCTTCAAAAGAGGATAGGACAGGACAAGGGGGAGGGTCAATGAAGGGGAAGGGTGGAAGGGAGGGGCAGCTGCAGAATAAGGGGTTCTAGCTGCACATTCGAGCAGACTTGATAGACCTCTAGGCCTTTATCTGCTGGCAAATTTCATATGTTCGTATATTCGTATTTTTAATAATTATATCAATAAATTTCCTTTCGAGGGAACTAGATCCTTCCATGGTGTCCCAGTTGATATCAGGAAGCCTAAAGTCTCCCTTGAGTACATAGTTATCTTTAATCTTCATGTTGGCTAGTTCTGCCAAAAAACTATTGCTCTGTTCAGAGTCTAAGTTAGGTGACCTATATCCCAAGCCAATTACTAAGGACTTGTATTTAGTTCTGATATTGGCCCGTATACGTTTGTTGTCACTATCTGAACTATCTTTGTTTTGAATCTCATTTGCAAAAAGATACTCAGCACAATATAAAGCAATATCACCTCCTCTTTTGTTTTTCTGGTGTTTAGAAATGCTGGTGCAACTCAGTATATCCTTGCACCATTCATCGTTAGTGTGCCGTGTTTCAGTTATACCGCATACATCCACAGCGTACTTGAATAAGATTTGTTGTAGCTCCTTCATTTTGTTATGCAATCTGCGGGCATTGACTAACAATAGTGTAAGGTTAGGACTTAGCATCCCAGTGGATTGGTCATCTCTTATGACTTTATTGTTATTATCAAGGGCCAATACTTCTATAGAAGCTGCTGAGGCAGACTTCTCCCCCTGGGTTTCCAGTTTAAACGGTTATTAATTATACTCAGTATCTTCTTGCCAAGGAGGGCACTGCCCCCCTGTCGGGATGCAGCCCATCCCAGCAGAACAGTTCATTATGGTTCTCAAATTCTTCCCAGTGAGTTATGCAAGTTATGTTTTGCCTTAGGCACCATTTCCACAACTATTCATTAATGTGTTTTGCTTTAGAACTAATATATTCAGACGCTCTTGCAGCAGGTAATATCTCTGAGATGGCAATATTTCAGCTTACTTCGACCAATTTACTTGTAAGAGACACATAATCATTTTTTATTTTGTTTGCAGAGTCATTTCTTAAATTATTGGTCCCTGCATGTACTATAACAAGCAATGATGTAATGGAGTCCTGAAGTATAGGATTCAGCATGCATGCAGATATTTTGGTCAGACTAAAATAAGACACAGTGCAGTTATATTTGTCAGGGTTACATACAGCACAATCTAAATGCTTAATTATTGAATCCCCGAGAACATATATTTTTTTATTGTTTCTTGTATTTGGAGAAGTATCGACAGTCACAACATTATGAGTTACATTTTCCCTGAACTTACTTATGGTGCTACAGGCTCCCTTGGCAGACCTAGGTGCTTTTAATATTCCATGATTGATACCCTGGGATTCTGGAGGCATTTGCAATATTTCAAAGCTTTCATTATCCACTGGCTTAGTGAGTTGTATATCTGGTGGTAGTGATTGACTCCCAGTTATCACCTGGGATTCCTGGCTTAGAGAGTCAAATCTATTTTGTATAGTTAAACAAAAGACATCAGCTCTCCTACCTCCTTCTAATAGTTTTTTTAGGCTTGTACCAGGTACCAGTCCTCATCGGAGTTTGTACCACATCTTCCTCTTGAATCTTCTCTTTGTAGCGTGATTATGTGTGATAGTAGGTTGGAGGAGGGAGAGAGTTTGGCAAAGTTAAGGGCACAGGTTGAGAAAGGACAGAACTGTGAAATTTTGGAGCACCCTATTATTTTAAGATTCACACAAATTTATTGGTGCCTTGCAGGTCATGTTAAGTTCAGTACTCCCTTTTATGTATTTCTGCTTGACTGGCTTCAAGTGCCTTTAATCTAGCATAGAACATGGCAATTTCTTTAATCATGTCCTCATTTTGCAGACATTTAATGCATTTAAAGACCTCTTTCCTGCCTGATTGGGGCCTAATTTCATACATTTGACAAGTTTCACATCTGAAGCCAAACTCCCCATCAAGTGTTATAATTCACTACTCCATAGTAGTGCTTGTGTAACAGTAGTAGATAATTTCTGCAGTCAGATTGCTCTTTTAGGGATAAGATTTACTATATCAGATCATATGAGTAGATTAAAGTGACCCAAGTAAACAGTTATTATAGGGTATAGCAGCCATTTTGGACTAGCTAAGAACAAACACCTCCCAAGATGCACTGCAACAAAAAGTTTATGTAGTAACTGAAACCAGCTTTAGTCACTCGAAGGTCCTATAGTGTTGTGTCATGATTTAGGCAAGCAGAGTACCCCACCTAGAAGCTCTGCCTCCAATTCCACCACCTAGAAGCCTCCAAGCTCTGACCTAGAAGCCCTGCCACTGACCCATACATAGAAGCCCAGCCTCCAATCCCTCCACTACCCGACATGGAAGCCCCATCTTTAGTCCCATCTCCAATCCCTGACATGGAAGCCCCACCTCTGACCTCCCACATAGAAGCCCCACCTCCAGTACCCCACCTAGAAGCCCTGTTTCTAATACTCTCCCTCCTAGAAGCCCCACCTACAACTCCCCACATAGAAGCCCTGTCTCCAATCCTCCCACATAGAAGCCCTGTCTCCAATCCCCCACCTAGAAGCCCCGACTCCAATCCCCCACCTAGAAGCCCCACCACCAATACCCCACTTAGAAGCCCCACCTCCTATACCCCACCTAGAAGCCCTACCTCCAATCCCTGACATGGAAACCCACCTCTAATTCCCCACTTAGAAGCCCCTCCTCTGATCCGCCCATCTAGAAGCCCCACTTCCAATACACCGTCTAGAAGCTCCACCTCTAGTCCCTGACATGGAAGCGCCACTTCTGATCCCCCTCCACCTAGAAGCCCTGCCTCCAATACCCCACATAGAAGCCCTGTCTTCGATCCCCCACATATAAGCCCCACCTCCAATCCCCGACACAGAAGCCCTGCTTCCAGTCCCCTACCTAGAAGCCCTGCCTCTGATCCCCCACCTAGAAGCCCCACTTCAGATCCCCCCACATATAAGCCCCACTGCCAGAAGGGGCACCCTCTGGAGTACAGCTCTGATAAACTGCAGATGGGAAAGTGGGTTGGTAAAAAAAAAAAGATGCATTTGCCATCTTTTGTAGATAAAGGAAAAAATAATATCACCCGAACTCCACTTTCTCCTATATAGATTGAAACACTCCAATCCCCACACAGATGCCCCACCTTCAATCCCCCACATAGAAGTCCTGGCTCCAATCTCTGACCTAGAAGCCCTGCCTCCAACCCATACCTAGAAGCCCCTCCAATCCCTGACATGGAAGTCTCACCTCCAATCCCCCCACCTAGAAGCCCCAACTCCAATCCCCAACATGGAAGCCCCACTTCCAATCCCCCACCTAGAAGCCCTGCCTCCTATCCCACACCTAGAAGACCCACCTCCAATAACCCTACCTCAAAGCCCCACCTCTAATCCCCCACATAGAAGCTCTGCCTCCAATACCCCACCTAGAAGTCCTGACTCCAATCCCCTATGTAGACACCCCATCTCCAATACCCCACCTAGATGCTCTGCCCTGCCTCCAATCCCCAACATGGAAACCCCACCTCCAATATTCCCACATAAAAGCCCCACCTTTGATCCACCTCCTAGAAGTCCCACTTCCAATACCCCACCTTCAGTCCCCGACATGGAAGCCCCATCTCTGATCCCCACCTAGAAGCCCTGCCTCCAATACCACATAGAAGCCCCACCTCCAATTCCTCCCACATAGAAGCCCCACCTCCAATCCTGACCTAGAAGCCTTACCTCCCATCCCATACATAAAAGCCCCACCACCAATCCCTGATGTGGAAGTCCCACCTCTCTGATTCCCCCACCTAGAAACCTCACCTTCAATCCCTGACATGGAACCCTGCTTCCAGTCTCCCACCTAGAATCCCCACCTCTGATACCTCACCTAGAAGCCCACCTCCAATACCCCCACCTAGAAGCCTCACTTCAGATCCCCCTCATAGAAGCCCCATCTCCAATCACCCAACATAGAAGCCCCACCTCCAGTCCCCAACATGGAAGCCCCACCTTTGATCCTCCCACATAGAAGCCCTGCCTCCAATACCAAACATAGAAACCCCACCTCTGATCCCCACACACATAAGCCCTCACATCCAATCCTTGACATGGAAGTCCCACTTCCAGTCCCCCACCAAGAAGCCCCACTTCTGGTCCTCCACCTAGAAGCCCCACCTCTAATACCCCCACCTCTGATCCTCCCACATAGATCCCCATGTCGAAGCCCCACCTCTAATCTCCCCACCTAGCAGCCCCACTTCTAATCTGCCACATAGAAGCCCCACCTCCGATCCCATACATAAAATCCCAGCCTCCAATCCCTGACATGGAAGCCCCACTTCCAGTCCCCCACCTAGAAGCCCCACCTCCAATCCACCACCTAGGAGCCCAACTTCAGATCCCCCACATAGAACTCCTATCTCAAATCCCCAACATGGAGGCCCCACCTCCAATCCTCCCATCTAGAAGCCCTGCCTCCAGTCCCCAACATGGAAGCCCCACCTCCAATTCTCCTGTGACAGGGTCAAATAGGACTCTCTCCCAGTTGTTATGGAGAGTTTGAATGCAGGGATCTGTTCTGTTCTTTCCTTTTCTGTCTATTGTCTGTCTGGTCATGCAACCAGATTTTCCTGTGAGACCTAGGATTTGATCACCTCGACAGTCTGGAAGTTCTTTGCCTCTCACTGTCCCTCAGTCTTCCCTTGCTGTTTCTGTCTTTTTCTCCTTGCATATCTACTGGTATAAAAATATATGTACATAATTATGTGGAAATGTAACCAATATTGGGATCCCTTTGTTTAGAAATTATATAGCATTACTGTTGAAATGTATATAATTATAGCTTGAGAGGATTGTAAAAAGCTATTGGGAACTCAAGGGATTAACCTGAGAGCAGTTTTTAAGCCATTTTTCAGAAGCTGTGGAGAAGGGGCCTCAGTTCTGGGACATTGTGTTCTTGCTACAACTGCATGAAATTGACAACATTCTAGAAAAAACCGGATGCTTATTAATCAGGGGGGTTGCAAAGACTTATAAGAGAGACAGATGCAATATTTTGAGAGACACAGAGATTGAAGGAAAACTCAGGTGGATTTCTTCTGTTTATTCCACTGTTGTAAATAGGTTTTCTGAACAATTTTATTTTTTTATGTTATTGCTAGTACTAATAAACACTTTTTTGCAAATTCTACAACTGCTTCTGGTTTTTCCCTATGCTTCCTGACCTATGTCTCAATGACACCCCAACTAGAAGCCCCGTCTCTGATCCCCCACATAGGATAACCACCGCCAATTCCCCATCTCGAAGCCCCACCTCTGATCCCCCACCTCCCCACTTAAAAGCCCCACCTCTAATACTCCACCTCCAATCCCCCATGTAGAAGCCCTGCCTCAATACCCCACTTATAAGCCTCACCTCTAATACCCCACCTAGAAGCCCTGCCTCCAATCCCAGACATGGAAACCCCAACTCTGATCCCCCACCTAGAAACCCCACTTCCAATACCCTACTTAGAAGCCTCACCTCCAATCACCAACATGGAAGCCCCACCTCTGATCCCCCACTTAGAAGCCTCACCTCAACACCCCACATAGAAGCCCCACCTCCAATACCCTCACATGGAAGCCCCACTTCCAATCCCCCACCTAGAAGCCCCATCTCCGATCCCTCACCTAGAAGCTCGCTTCAGATCCCCCAACATAGAAGACCCTCCTCCAATCCCCGACATGGAAGCCCTGCCTCCAATACCCCACCTAGAAGCCATGACTCTAAGCCCTCCATGTAGAAGCCCAACCTCCAATCCTTCACCTCTAATACCCCATCTAGAAGTCATGCCTCCAGTACCCCACCTAGAAGCCATGACTCTGATCCTCCCAAGTAAAAGCCCCACCTCCAATCCCCCAACATGGAAGCCCCACCTCTGATTCCCCCCACCTAGAAGCCCCACCTCCAATCCCCCCACATATAAGCCCTGCCTCCAATCCCTGACATGGAAGCCCCACTTCCAATCCCCCACCTAGACGTCTGCCTCCGATTCCTCACCTCCTCTGAGGAAGCAAATTCTTCCATTTATTTCACATCAGATGCTGATTTAACTGCCTATCAGTGCTTCCTTTCCCAGATGCTGGAGGACCTGCATCTCTCCTGACACACCTGTCATCCCTGTTTGGCCCCAGGTATTCACGGAGGCTTAGCACAGTGTCTGGTACCATCCCTATTCCCCTGCTCCAGCCCTGTCAGGGCAGGTACTGCACACCCGTTGGTCTCCAGAAACTATGTCCCACCCCACTTTGGGCATGGTCCTCTTTCTGGGCATCATCGCCCGCGGCACGGCCACCCCCTGGAGTCTGACTCTGCTGAGTTTGACCACTGGGGTAGAAGAGTGTTCTCAGCAGCATGCCTCCTTTTCTGCATTATGGTGCACCAGGCACACCTAGCTGCCCATGCTAGGCACCTGTGGTCAATGCCAAAATGGATCTTGGCATCGGTGCCTGACTGTGAGGGAAGCAGGCAAGCCATCAGCCTTTCCACATGTGGTCTGGAGCTGGTGAGACACCAAGCCATGGTATGTTATGATGCCAAAGAGGTAGCCTCAATGTTTATGGAAACTGCAGTCTGCATCAGGCGGATGGTGTGGCTTCACCTTTCGCGATCCTCATCCTTGGCCCAGCGTAGGGTGCTTGCCTTGCTTTAGCAGGGGGCCTACTTTTTTCCCCGCAGGGTGAGGCATGAATTACAGAATGCCTTCCTTATTTCAGGTCATGGGAGCATCCCTCTACCCCTGGCCAGTCTCTGGTCTCACCAGACCAGTAAGGGGCCTCCAGCTCTCTGTCTCTCCCCCACAGTAGGCTGAGGGAGCTTTGCTTTTCATTCAGGGTTATCAACATCACCAAGGGTGGTAGCTTGGTACTCCCTATGAGTGCTGAAAGGTGAAGATTGATCCTTGGAAGATACAAAAATTACGTACTCACCATAATTCTTGATCTTCCAGGCTATCGTCAACATTTAGCACTGCTATCCACCCACCTTCCCCCTCATGACCAGGTTTCTGGGCAGTCTTCTCCTTTTTGTCTTCCCCTTTTTCCAAAAAAATTTAAAAAAGGGGGTGAGGTTGCTGACTTTTGGCACCTGAGGGAAAATATTTTTCCTTCATGAACCAAAAAAAAAAGAGGCACTATATTAATTTTTCCTCTGCTCCTTAGGACCTCTTCTCTGTCCTCCTTTAGGGGGAAGGTAACTGCTTTTAAGGCTCTTGCCTTTACTTCGCTCTAAATCATCTTTGCTATCAAAAGAAGAGATTTCTACTTTCCTGACCTGTTGATCCTCAAAAAAAACAGGGGGGGAAGAGCGTGTCAGATGAGAGACAGACTTACTCGCCCTAGTATTATTCTATTCCTCATCCCCACTTCTGGTCAGTTGGAGGATTTCTGTTGCTGTTGGACTGTGTTCCACGCCTTCCTGGGATACAGCTTGCAACAATCTCAGTTGTGGATATACCAGTGTTTTGCAGTGACCCACATCTGACTCAGTTGATTTGTTGATCCACTGATCCTTAGTCTGCTCCTGCAGTCATTTTGACTTGGCATCCTCCTATAGACTTGTTTTTAAGGAAAGGGTACCCTTCCTGACATTCTGTTCTGCTAGTCTGATGGGATCCAGGTTCTCAGTCTAATTTTTAGAAGTACTTCTCCCTCTGTTTTTGCAACCTGCAATCAGTTTTTACAAGTCTGTGCTCTGTCTGGCTTCAGGCTTCAGACCCATAGCACTGCGATTCCATAATCCTTGCTCATTTAGGGCACTGGTAGTGGGCCTCTGACTCAGAGGGCCTACTACAAATAAGCTATGCCCTCTCAAGGCTGAAAACACTCAGATTAATATGGCCTTAGAGAAGTACTTCTTTCCTTGCAAACCATTCTTCTCTCACCATCTCCCTTGCCTGCCCAGTGGTCCTGGTAATCCCTGGCCTTTTTAATTACCTCTGCCCAGAGTTTCTTTTTACCGCTTCTTCTCTGGTTGGGTTTTGTTCTTTTACTTATATCCTTTTCTTTTCCATATCCCTTGGGCTCCCTTGCCTCACCCTTCTTACTTTTTCTTACTCTTTTTCCTCTCCTGTGGACAGAACTGGGGGGAGGAAGCCAGCATCAGTTACTGTCCAATCCACAAGTGTCACATCATATGTCACCCTCTCATGGGCAGCACCCTTTGATGGTGGCTCCTTTTCCCCAAAAATGTTAAAGCTATAGCCCCTACAGAGTTACTGCACCTCTGGCTGGCACGCACCAGTGCTAAATAGTGAAGATATCCTGGAAGATCAAGAATTACGGTGAGTACATAATTTTCATTTCCAGGAGTGGTACATGTTGCACATCCACACACTGGCAGTCTTCCTTTCCCCTTTAAATTGAGCCAGAACATCTTCAAGCTAAGCTCCTCCCTCCCACCTGGCTGATATACTCCTCTGCACTGCCCCATGACATCAGATCATGCCCGCTGGAAGCAGGCCTCCGTGTACCACTTACCAGGGGTGGTCAGGTGGTTTGTGTTGATGTACATGATATACCACTTGTAGAACTATGCTTAAAGATGAGTAAACCCAATTTCTAGGGGCATGGATATGGTGCACTATCCACACTCTGGTAGACTCCTAGCAGTCTCTGGGAGGGGGGGTTAAGGTGCACACCCTATTTGGCAAACAGGAATTAGAGAACTGAGATCCCAATACCAGCATCCCAAAGTGACTCAAGAGACTGATGTTGTAGTAGGAAATGAAGGTATGTGCTGAATTCCAGGTGGCAGTCCTGCAAATCTCCTGGAGAGGGATGTCCCTTGAAGCACCAAGAGGCAGTAGTATGTCTGGTGGAATGATCACTAAGCCCTACGGGAGGCTGCCTACCAACCAGCATGTAGCAGAGGTTGATACAGGAGACAATCCACCTACCAACCTTTTACTTTGCTGCCAGTCTGCCAGGTGCTGCTTCAGCATAGGTTACAAATATCTGGTGAACCTCTCCCCAAACTCCAGCCATGGACTCCATGTAATAAGTGAGAGTTCGCCTCATGTCCAACTTGTGAAGTCTGTGCTTGGCCTCAGAGGTTGAAGTGGTGAAGTACACCAGGAGGTTAATCACTTGATTAAGGAGAAGCTCTGACACAACCTTCAGGAGGAACTTAGGGTGGGGGTGGAGGACCTTCCCCTTGTGACAGGAGAGCAGATCCAGGTGTAGGGGCAATTGCCAAGGAAGCCTGCTGCTGAGGCTGAGGAGATCTGGGTACCAAAACTGATGTGGACAGTCTGGGGCTACAAGGATCAGCCATGCCTTGTCCCTCCACACCTTGACCAACATTCTGTGGATCAGGGGAAAGGGAGGGAAGGTATAAAGGAGGCCTGGGGTCCAGGACCTCACAAAGGCATTCTACACCAGTGTCCCACACTGTAGGGGTGGGCTCAAAACAGCATTAGATTTGTGTTCTCCCAGGAGGCAAACGGATTGACCAGGGAAGTGCCCACTGGGAGACCAGATGGTTCACCACCTCCTGATGCAGGGACCACTCATGAGACACTTTGTCCACCGGGCTGAGGGTGTCCACTAGCTGTTTGGAGGCTCCTGCTACATGAATAGCCAGGCGATTCACATCCAAGCTGTGTATGAGGGTCCAGATGTGGAGGGCGTCCCCCACACAAACTAAGGGAGTGCATTCCACCCTACTTGTTCAAGTAGTACATGGTCATGGTATTGTCCATCTGGACCTGTGTGAGTTGACCCCAGATAGATGGAGAGATTCTGTCAAAGCAAGGCACACTGCAAGAAGCTCCAGCAGGTTGATGTGGTAATGGGACTCCCTAGGGGTCCAGAGCCCATAGGCCCTGTGGCTCCCCCCAGGAGTGCCCTCCATCACACCAGAGATGCATCAGTTGTCAAGATGATGGGTGTTGTTTGGGTGGATAAACAGGATTCCTTCTTCCAGAAGTTCTGAGATGAGTCACCTCTGGATGGCAGCCAGCATTTTATTTTTATTTTATTTATTTAAAAGTTGATAGCCACGAAAAGTACCATGAGCCGAAGCTCATTTCCAGGTGCAACCCGGTGGAAGGGGAACTAAGGGAAAAAGGCACAAAAGGCAGCAGATAAACAAATAGCACAGAAAAAAATAAAATGAATAATGGGTCAGGGATTACAAGACCCAGTCACAAACGTAAAAAAAGCACAATTGCGACAAGAAGCAGCACAGTCAAAGAGTCGAGTAGCTACGGACTAACTCTAAGATGGGGGTTACATTATACAAGCCCCCCAAAAACCATATACAATAGCAAAATCTTGTATAGCAACTAAAGCAGAGTGACACAATAATTAAGGCGGTAAAGGTTGGGGACATTGGGAGCATGGCTGATAGTGAAAATGTCTTGGGAGCCTTTTGAGTGATAAGAGGGAGGAACATGAGCAGAGGGTAGTTTATTCCAGAGAGAAGGGAAGTAGAAGGAAAAAGCAGATTGTCGAGAGAAAAGCCAGTGAGGGTTAGGGATGAAGAAGGTGTGAGAATCTTTGTGACGAAGGGAGTAATTAGAGGAGGTAGCATGGGAGAGCTGAGAGGAGAGGTGGGGGGAGGGAACCAAGCCAGAATTTGGAAACCAGGGTCACCATGACCAGCTGGCTTAGATGACCTAGATGCAGAGACCACTGCTGGACTAGCTCCCACTGCAGGTGGTGCATCTGCCAGTGGGCTCATCTGACCGCACTGGTGCAGGATACCATGTACCTCAGCAGCCACAGGAAGTCCCAAGGCAGCGCATGAGTGCCCAACCTGAAATGATCAGGCAGAGAAGGTAAAATCTAATGCCCAGTCCACACTGAGTCAGGCCCTGGCCTGGAGGGATTCTAGCTCTGCCCCAATGAAGTGAATAACCTGAAAGGGGCAGAGTTTGGACTTGGCCAGGTTGATCAGAAGGCCCAAGTCTCTGCAGATCTAGAGAGCCAGGTCCCTAGACCATTCCCCTGCCTCCCTGAATGGTCTGGCTATCAGCCAGTTGTCCACATATGGATAGACCTGGACTCCTCAATGCCACAGGAATGCTGCCACCACTGCAATGCACTTTGTGAAGAACCTGGGGGCTGAGTAAAGGCTAAAAGGCATGACTTGGAATTCATGACGGATCCCCTACATGTGGAACTGAAGGTACTGCCAGTGGGACAGATGGACTGAAATGTGGAGGGAGGTATCCTGAAGCTCCAGAGAGCAGAAACACATGCCCTGCTCCAGGGATGGAATGATTTGGTTCAAAATGACCATCTGGAACTTGCACTTCCTCAAGAACTGATTGAAATCATGAAGATCCAGTATAGGGCACCAGTTCCCTATCTGTTTCAAGACCAGTAAATATTTGGACACAAAGCCCTTGCTGGCCATGGCATCTGGGACACATGCCTCCTTCCTCTAGATGCTGAGCGATGTCCTCCTTGAGGGCAGATGGCATGTCCTGTGACAACACGGACTCCTGTGAAGTGTGGACTCAGTATTGTAGTACAGCCTCAAAGTTTAGGGGCAATCTGCTGCCCACTACTTCTATCACCTATTTGTCTGAGTTAATGGTGGACCAGGTCTGCCAGAAATGGTGAAGGTGACCCCTTACAGGGAGCTGAGACAGGGACTGGATGGGCGGGAGGTAGACATCCACTGACCTGCTACTGAGCAGCCTTGGAGGTGGTACCAGCACCACCTGCTGTTTAGAGGCCCTGCCACCCTAACCTCTGGGCTTCTTGGAGCCCTGGCTGGTGAACTTAGGCTTAGGCTGCTGGACCTGTGATTGCCTTGGCTGGGGTTGCTGATCTTTGGGCTTTTGGGATGAAAAGGGCCAAACCTGAAGGGGTTTTTTCTTCAGCCACTTTCCCCACTGATCTTTCTATGAGAATGTCACAGAGGTTTTTTTTTTTTTTTTTTAGTTATTTAACCAGGAGTAGCACACTAAGTTGAAAGCTTTTTTTTACAGGTGCGACCTGGGAGCACAGGGAAGTTAAGTGACTTGCTCAGGGTCACACAGTATGTAAGTGGAAGCTGTGGGATTCAAACCCAGGTCTGGTCTGCTGGATGTCACCAGATTTGCAGCTCAGAGCCTTAAACCACCGCACTATACTGCCTCCCTAAGGTTAGGGTGACATTGGACTTTTCGATCCTTGTGAGGTGCCTATCCACCCTAGGGCTGAAAAGGTCCATGTCCAAAAAGGGGACATCAATCAATATGTGCTGGGTGTCCACTGTAAAGGTGGAAATCTGCAGCCAGACCCTGCGACACATTGCAACTGCTGCTGCCACAGACCGGGCACAAGAGTCTTCGACGTCTGAAGCTGGAGTTTGGCCAGCGCTTGATACTGGTCTCTAACCACCTTAACCACAGGCTGTAAATCTGCAGAAAGGTGGGGAAGGACATAGTCAAGGACATGCATTAGGGCATGACCAAAGTTGGCCATTATCAAAGCATAACTCACCTGACAGAAACCCAGGGATGATGCAGCATAAGCATTCTTGGCTGCAAGGTCTAGCTTCTTGGACTCCTTGACAGGGAGCTTGTCCACATCCCCAACACTACCTGTCTTGTGGAGAATGGAATCAGCCACAAACTCCTTGGCCAAGGGGTGGTCCAAGAAATTAGACAAGGAAATGGTCAGGACCACAAACTAGAGGGTCATACAGGCTAAGAACACTATGTAGGAGGTCAGATACTGCTAGAGTTCCAGCACAGGTCCCAGGATAGCCTCTGCCACTGAGAAGGTGACCCCTCAGGGAATCATCTCAATCCAGAATTTCCATGAGGGGTACTTGGCCTGCTTCTGGACCAGCTCCAGGGGGATCTCCATTGATTGGGCGATCAAGCAGAGCAAAGCCCCGAAGGACACAGCCTGTGCTCAGTGATCAGTTCTTTGTCCAATTCATAGTCAAAGCCTGGGGTCCTTGAAGATTGCATAAAGAAGTTGTCCCAGTGGCATGGAGGGCTGAGGCATCCTCCCCTTACCTCCTGCCATACTAGCGACTCATGTTCGTGGTGCAAGTGGGTTGCCCGGGGTCAGCTGGGGAGGGAGAGGATAGAGCATCTGGATGGCTCTCCTCTCCCAGGGAGGGAGGACTGGTGCTCCCGTCGAATGACTGCCCCTGGGTGGAGGCCCGAGGGTAGTGTGGGACTGTGGGCGCCATGGAAGGCAGGGTGCTATGGGACTTTCACAGACATGTGCGTGCCTCCATACATGCATGTCCTACGTGTGCATCCCAACAATGGGAAGGGAGAAAATGGTGGAAAAACACCTCCAGCTGTGGTTGACGACTGACCCTCTGCAGGCTCCACACCCGGTGATCCATTGGGCCGTGGGTAAGTCCCTATGATACTGGGGTGACGGGGCTGGGATGGTTGATTAGAAGGGGGCAGCTGGGGGTCATACAAAGAGATAAAAGTGCATATAAAAAAGATTGAATGGAGGACCCATTGGAGTCCAAAGACTCCTCAAAGACCACCTTCGGCCGCTTCTCCCCATGAACTACCCTGGACTCATCCAAGTGGGTAAGCTCAACCAGCAGCTGACCAGTAATGCCAGTTGCTGGGTGGGAGGCCTTGGTAGGGGCTCCCTGAAGGGGTTGCCTGGGCAGCTGTTCCACCCAAATTAGTAGAGAGGCCAGCACTGGAGACACTGGGCCTGGCAGAACTGAGACAGGCCAGACTAGGGGCAACCAGAAAAGTGTGGGGGCTGGGCAAAGGGGCCTACCCTGCCCAAGGACCCATAGTTGCCACATCAGCTCCTCATAGTGGTGACACAGCCTGTGACTGAGCCTCTCCTCTTCCAAAGATGATGGAGGAGGAGGAGTGCCAACGGTGCTTCTGGGCTGAGGTTCAAGCTTGGGAATGCAAGGAGTCCCTCAACCGTGATCTTGACTAAGATCTCAACTGCCAAGTGGAGCAGTGACAGTGAGGAGAAGTGGATGGTGGGGCCATGTAGAGAACATGCACTGGCTCCTGCCATGGAACCCCAGAAGAAGGCATCTCCTGGGAGGAGACCATCTGGAACCAACTCTTCCTGATCTTCCTGCGAGAGGGTCAAAAGGACCAGAGTCCTGGAGATGGAGTTGTCCTCTATCCCCTCAGACATTGGTTTGACCAGGTCAAAAAAGATCTCACTGCCTGGTTGGCCTGTGTTATGGCCAACAAACCTGACGGTGGCACCGTGGTACTAGCAGTCTGGCCCTCAACCAACACAGGCTTGGTTGAAGCTGAGCAGTTGAGGGAATCATGGGAATGGGAAGGGCATGCTCATTCCCAGTCCCATGACCAATGGGATTTTTTCACCTTTAACTGTTCCACGTGGGAAGGATCCTCTCCAAGTGTCTGAAGGGATTTGCACATTTCTCAAAATGTGCCTGTGAAGGACGCCCCAACCAGGAGCAGTGCAGACACCAAGGAAGCACCCACCACAGCTTGAGTTGCTACCTCTTCCATGGCTGCAAGCTATGTTGCTGAGCCTGCCACCACAGACACTGCCTTATGGGCACCCTTTGAGCTGACTGGTGGGGTTTTGTTCATCATCCTGGTCAACTGAGAAGGAGGCACATGTAATGATCCTTGAGTGACAAGGGCAAGAAGAGCTTTCACAGGCTGTCATCCTGAGCGGCATGGTCTGCCCCAAGGCAGAAAATGGCAGAAAGTGAGGGTCTATCTGTCACAAACCCACTCAGCAGGTCAGCCCTCTACTCCCAAAGTGCCAACCTCTGAGCGCAGTCTTGTGGACAGTTAAACAGAACAAGGTAACCCTCTTGTCTGTTTTTGTGGGTTCGAATCAACCTTTGGTCTCAAGTCTTGGAGAGATTCAAACTGTGAACCTCTTGCTAGCATACCCAATGCACAGGCTCAGGAATATCTGTCCTCGGGGGACCAGATATCTTTGCCTACAGGCACCTAACCAGGTGAACAAAAATGAACCCTTAAATTTTAATAAAGACCTCAGATTATTCTTACCTTTTTCTAGTTTGGTATCTCCATTCAAGCTTATGCCTAGTGTCTGCTATAACCATATATACTTTTCTTGCAAATGAAAGAAAATCAAAGACAGACCAAGTATGCTCTAAAAAGAATTTTACTAAAATAGATAAAAATATGTAAAACACAAAATACAGAACTATTATATCACAAAACATACAAATCTTGTAAAAGAACAAGGTTTTAAACAGTACATTTCCTACTACAATAATTAGATTTGTCTTTCTCTCTAAATACCTGCTTAAAATGCTCCAAAGATGTTTCTTTGTCAGAGTCTAGATAGAAGTGTGTCTGAAGAAAAACATCTTTAAAAGCTGGTTTTCCCCATCTATTTTGCATGAGGTCACCTAGCTCCTCCCTGTCAGAATGTATAAAAAAATATATATCTATATAAAAAAACAGGATGTCTTTTCCAAGTATTAAATTCTGCAACCTCAGCATGACTCATGTCCTTCAAATGACATTATTTGATCTATTGATCAGTTTCCCCTCTCACACAGACATCAGCATTTATGATTTCACACCAGTTTACTAAACCTGGTTTCCTCCTCTTGAAACATCATAAAATGGATATGCTCAACTCAAGCTTCTTCCAGCCTGTAATTAGCTTCAGGCCTTCTAGGTAACACCTGGTATCTAAAACATGTGTGTGTGTGTGTGTGTGTGTGAGATCTCACATGCTGTTTCAGCATTTTCTCATGGCTTTCATCTTTCAGTTGAAATCCGGGGGGGGGGGTGAGTAAGGTCACTCCAAGAGCACTAGATTTCTCAGCATCTCTCGTGACAGACAGTCCATAACCCATTTTTATTTTACAAAAAATGATACAGTGATCAGAACCAGCTGTTCAAGCGTCACACTGTCCAGGACATTTTTTTGGTTGCATGTGACACATCACTTGAAACCAAGACTGGACCAGGCTTCGTCTTGATCTATGGTGAAGCGGTAACTGAGAGAGAATGTAAAGTGAAGACAAAATGCTGATAGTGCACTTGGGATTTGCCTTTGGGCCTACACCACGCATGGAGCTGCAAAGGAGGATACCTGACTCTTCCAGCAGAAAGGAAGATCTGACATCACAGGATGGTGCGGAATAGTACACCGCCCTGGTGGATGAAAGGAGCTTAGCTTAAAGACCTTCTGGCAAGATTTAAAGGGGAAAGGAAAACTGCCAGAGTGTTGATAGTGCACATATCCACGCCTCTAGAAGACCATATTCTGTGGCTCCTCATTATCCTTTTCATCCCAAATTTCCTGTAGAGATCCCACCAGTAAGAGATAATCACCAATTTCTTTTTTAGAAAATACAAATTGTGATTTTTAATGGTTGTAGCCATGTTTGACAGTTGGTTTATGGCCTACTGGGTCAAAATATCATTGACCAAACAACGCACAGCAAGACTGTGCTGCTAGTAGTGCATGTGGCTTTATAGTGACAGGGGAATTACAGTGATACGAAAGTATCGCTACCCTCTGATGCTCACCAGCAACAAGGAACTGGATGTAGCTACTGCCGGTCAGGTGCTCGGTTGAGCCACTCCCATGGTGAAGTGGCTGGAGCACCCAATCCATTACCCCCTGACACTCACCAGCAACAAAGAAGTGGATGTAGCCACTGTCGGTCGGGTGCTCGGTCAAGCCAATTCCATGGTGGAGTGGCTAAAGCACCTGACCCAACAGTGGATGGAGTTGGGAGGAAGTGGTTTGATTCCCTGCTAGGGAGTCTTTTTTTTTTTTCTATTTTATTTCTTGTCCCTGTGTCCACACCCCATAAGAAAAACAGCTGGGTGTTGCCACACACTGTATTGTGCTGCACGGTCTTGATGTGTGTGGTTTCGTCTGTGACATTATGACCCCGTGCCAGTTCATGAAGCTGAGAGAGAAGCTACTGCTCACATTAAGCACATCACATGACTCTGCTGGGTGCTGTTTTTTTTGTGTTTTTCTTGTTACTGCTAGCGATTTTAGTACAGCAGCACCAGCCACCGTGTAGCATGCTGTATTCCTGTGCTCATCCAGCAGAGAGAGAGATCACAGAATCATAGAACTTGACAGCAGAAAGACTTCTTGGTCCATCCAGTCTGCCCTTACCCTCCCCTAGACTAGAGATAATTGAAATATGGTGAGGTGGACATTTCTGTTTTTTCCAATCTTTCATACAGGACACGCCTGTGGAGAAGAGCTTTCAATCAGGCTAGAAGCTCCTTGCAGAACTTGCGAGTTCAGCACCATCTCCTCATGCCTAAGTTGCAAGTGGTATGGACCAGTCATATGTATCCATATATTCAATGTCTATGAAAGAAGCACACAGACTGATGAGCCACATTGAACACGAGACGGTACTACAAGAGGATGAGGACTCTGATTTGGAGATCTCATAATAGACCTGTCACCACCATGTGGGACTTGAAGTCTTTTAAGTAGGACCGGGGTCAGTTCTTACTGACATTACCCTGTTTTTTTTCCAGGTTTTTCTGGCCTTCCTTATTTTAGGTCCTGGAATAAAAACTGAGAGTGCACTGGACACTGGGGTAAGAGACCTCTAGCCTTATGTCTCTCTTCTATACAGTTTACTTTTATCCCCTTTATAGCAATGCTGTGAAGCTTTGAAAACCATTTGGGACATTATTTTGAGATTCTTTCCCACCTCAAGACTTTCCTCAACTGTGCCAACAAGACGGCGACTGCCGTTTGCAGCCACATGGACATTACTCGCATGGCTGTATGCCATGGGACTGGACTTTGGGATCCACATTAACTGTTAACTGTTCAGGATGTTCCCATCAAATGTCATATTTAGAGAGTTTTTGATAATGTTGTTGGGTTAAGTGTTATAGCTCAAATGTACCCACTTTGTAAGGTATAAGATTTGATGTATACCCTTTTGGTAGTGTCTCTTGGATGAAACACATGTTTTATAGCAAGTCTATCTGAACATGAAGGGTTTTATGGCAAGAGCCTTGATAGTGTAAGCTCCTGACTGCTCAATCCTGGTCAAGTTCCCATGTGTATGCCTATGATAAATATATAATGGATCAATTTCTATTATTCTGTACAACCCCCAATCCATAATGCAGGGGAGGGAGTTCTGTATATTCCTTGTTACGAATTACTAATGTCTGGTAAATTGGTTATCCTTCTGTGTATACTCATATGTAAGTATGTTTACTCGCAAAATATAAAACATTAAAAAAATCATCAGTGCAGCTGAAGCTTCTTAAAGGAGATGCCTCTGTGGATGGGCCTTCATCCCCTTCAAGCGGGCGTCTCTAAAAACAGAAGATCCAAAAAAATGCAAGAGACAGAGCAAACGAACATCAGAAACAAACGGAGACATACCTTAACACTAAAACAGCATGTACTGATTTCAGCTCTTTTGTGATTTTGTGCTGTATGTCTCAAGTTTGGTAATGTTACTTTATTTTGAGAAAATGTTTTTAAAAAATATTTAAAAACAGTACAGAGTTTAGCAACCTTGGACACCGATGCATCCAGTTTCTGCAGTGCTTCGATAACTTTCACTTTGTCTGCCAAGAGAAGATCCACCCATTTAGACTCCATCAGGACATATACTGTAAATGTGTACCGGTAACAGGAAGAGAGACAGCCTATGTCGATTAGCAGTTTGTGACTTTTTTTATGCAGCATGTACTGTTTAAATTTGATTAGCTGCACCTGATTAGGTATGAAATGTCAAGTGTCTTAGCAGGTGATAATGACAGATAATGAGAGGACTGCAGAGGAAACGGCCACAAAATCACCCCCATTAAAGGGATTCCTATATCCTCTTTAAAGGTGTGATACTTCCATTCGGTTGTATAGCCACTTAACTGGTGCCTGGGGGATTGTCCCCTTAAAGCATATGTCCCCATTAACCATGTCCCCATTAAGTGACTTCAACTGTATCCCAATCTAATCACAACACAATCTCCTCCTGGTTCAAGAACCTCCTGCTCTTTTGTGCAACCAAAACTAAGTGTACGGTGACTGGATCCCATAACTTACTAACTCGTTCAACTAATCCACTTGCAGTCACAACATATAGAATAAAGTATGGGGTGGAGTGTGTAACGAGATTTTACACACACCCGAGTCATGGGATGCTACATAAACCCCGAGGGTGAAGCCCGAGTGATTTGTGAAAAGTATCCCACAATGAGAGTGTGTGTAAAATCGAGTTTTACATATGCCATCCCATATTTTATTTTATATAATTGCTGGGTTTCTATTTTTTAACACAGCAATTATATAAAATAGGGTTTCCACGCATGCTGTCCTGGTGTGGCTGCGCTACGTGCAGTTTAATTTTCGGCTGGTTTGACGTGCCGTTTTTAAACATCCCTTTTCTCTGAAAAGCCATTTGTTATGAAGAAATAAACTTACCGCAAAGTTGCACTGGCCGGCGGTTTGTTTTGGTGAGAACCTGAAGGCAGGTGGAGAGCGGTTGGCCCGGGCGGTCAGAAGTACAGAAAACTGTGGCAGGCACATGCACAAAGTCAGGGAGACCATGTGCATGTTTGCTGTTATAAACGCTCCTTTATAACGGCAAATTACACCACAGTTTCCCTATGGGAAAAAGAGGAAGCCATTAATTATATAGAAATAAAGGAGACTGATGCTGTCCAACAAACCTACTCAGCAGTTTAATAGTTCTTATCTTTCTAAGCTCACATGAATATGATTTATTTTTAAATACTAGCCGGTCTACTTAGATTACTTAGACATACTATTTAAGTGGGAATGGTTTGAGGGTATAGCATTTTTAATATTGATTGACTGATGTAGTTAACTTTTGTTCTTAGTAAAACTTTACTGTAATTGACAAGAAATGTAAATAGTATTTTATTTTGAATATTATTTGGCACAGAACTTGCAATCTGCCACAGAATATCTGTAATGCCACAGAATTCACTGTTCTAGGTGATTCTTTATTAATATTTCCAGTTCACCTTCCCTCCTTTTATATCCAAAATCCCTCTATGCTCAGCATGTGATGTTATCAGTGCTATCACGTCATACATTAGTTGATGACAGAGCTGCATTCTGCACACATAAATGGTCACTTATCTACCACAGCTCCCACTCCCACTCCCAGAGAAAGTGGCATAGCACATCAGGTACCGTGATATTTGCTCAACCTGTACTACAGCCTAATAAAATGTTCAATCTTAAGTTATTACACTAGGGCCAACTTAGACAAATACTTGACAATAGCATAGATTTGTTAACTCAACACCTTACTTCGTATAGATTCATTTCTGCCTTTAAGGTATAGGAATGCCATCTGAAATTAATAACTGTTAAAATGAATTAACCTGTTGTTTTTAAGAAAAATAAAGTAATAGTAATTACACCCAGAAAGGTGGAATATAATAATGTGTAGACCTGCTGAAAGAATAGATCTACTAAATGAATAATTGCACTGTACACATTTGTACCAGGGTTATCGATGTTATCGCGGGTTAATAGAGTGACCTAAAAGTTATGGAGAAATCTTGTGTGCAGGGTCAGCCATTGGGCCAGTAGGTAGCATGTTGTATTCCCATGCTGGTGACTCAGGTTCAGGGATGAGCTACAGGAGTTGGCTGGGCAGCACAAGGATGGGGGAGGCAGCTCTGTCGCACACCACCGCTCTGAGCCTGGGAAGGTATAGCACAGTGTTCTGTCACATGGGTGACACCTTGTGATGGGCTGGGGAGCCTTCTCTCACAAGGGGTTCACATGCATGTCATGACCTGATGGGGTTACGTAGTGTGTCAGGAGAAGTCGGTTGGCTTGAAAAATGAGTCTTGCAATATCTCCTCTATTCTGTTTATTCCATTTCCAAAGGGACCTGTATGATCGAGGATACAATTTCATGGACACAGAAAGGGAAATTTATTAAAAAACAAAACTATTCTTACAGATTGCATAAAAATATAAGTGGTACACAGTGAGGACCTCACAAGTGATGTAAACAGCATGAGTATATAGACAAATTATTAATCACATAAGGTCCCCTCTGCATATTTCATTTATGTAATAGGATAGGACCTTAAGTGACAGATTTTTTTTTTTTAACTTTGTTAAAACTAAAATTATTTCTAAAAGTCTGTTTTTTTTAATTAGTGTTACTGTGCATTTCCCCATCCTGATAGCCACGGACGTGAAATCAGGATGACAAGCTGATGCTATGATAAGGCATTTCATTGGTGCCGCAGAACTTCCACAGACATTACAAACCACTGCCGCAGACGTTCTGCAGCAAATGGTAATCCTGCTGCAGAACTTGGCCCCAAAGTGCCGCAGAAAAGTAGGGGCCTTACTTACAGTAGGCCCATTGATCACATCTGAGCAACTGTAGTTCCCAAGTTCAACTTTATTTGCAGTTCTAAATCACCTCTGTGCTGATGTTAGGAAGTTGGTGATCTTACTTCAAGGGTATCTCTTGCAGCAGGCCTTCACTGGTAGGACTAAGGCGCCAGGCACTAGGACCACATGGAAATCTTCTAGCTAGCAGTCTACCAGAGGGGTCTGGCCATCTCCGATGCCAGCTCCTGATATCATTCAATCCTATAAAGGCAGACGGCCCCCACACCCTCAGTTCTTTCCTGCCGTTTTCCAATCAACGTTTGGCCACTGATACTACCGCAGTTACAGTCAACTGTCATTTTCCTGCATTTAACCGCACTTTATTTAATTTTTCAATTTTTAGTTAGTTTAACGTCGAAATTTTGGTGTTCTCACCTTACAGTTTATGTCTTCAAAACCATCCTCATCTTCAGACTGCTCCAAAAAGTGTGCCTGCGGCAAACAGATCCCGGACAAGGATGGTCATTCCGCCTGCGTCTTGTGCCTAGGCCCAGACCATGACATACAACCCTGCGAGGCCTGCCACAAGTTCAACCCAGCCACCAGATGATCCTAAAGAACCATCTCCTTAAGTAGAAGGTCATCTCAAAGAAACGGGAACTGCAGACCAGGAGCTCCTCTGTTTCCCTGGCCCAGTCCTCAGGGTCTTTGTCTTTGAAGTCCCAGGACAAAACTACCAAGAAACATAAGCATAGGGACAAGGATCGGGACCGACCCCAGTCTGCCTTCTGCTCATGGTCCCCACATAAGCAGTGTTTAACCACGAAACAGTCTTCCTCCGTCAGGGCAGTTGACCTCCTTGGTCCCACATGCCCTAACTGCTAGAGGGCTACCAGTGTCCCCGCTGTCTGCCTGGGCCTCCCTCATGGGTGATGATTGTTCAGATCAGGGTACTCTGTATTCTGCACCCCAGCCCCTGCTGTTCCAGCCTTTATTCTCTGAGGACGCACAGTCAAGCGGCTCAGCCAGAGTCTGTTCCTCTGGCATGGGTGCATCACATGCCAGTCTCCAAGCTGCTGCACCCCCCCCCGGACACCCACACCACCGACGATGGTCTCAGCCTCTCAGACTTCTGCCAGTTCTGCTCCTCCTTCTCAGGGGCAGATGTTACAGGACACCGGCACCTCCCCAGGTCTGGTCTCTCCTCAGCCTTCACCCAGAGGGTCACCCTCCACTCTAACACCCATCACTTCACAACTGGCACTAGTGGATCCCCCTCTGTCTTTACCTCAGCCAATGCCCACTGGACCTGTGCCTGTGCCTGTTCTTCCTTTGCCACAGCCCTCGGGACCCACACTGGCCCTGCCACCTCAGTAGGCACCCATGGGTCTGTCACCTGTCCTTCTGCCGCCCACTCCGGTGGGACTGGTGCCTGTCCTACCACACCCTGTGCCCACAGGACCTCAGCCTGAGTGTACCCTGCTGGTCCAGCACCTGTATACCCCTACCCTGCACCTGCAGGGCCTGCACTGGGCTATCCATACCCGGTGCCTTTGGGACAGGCGCTGGTCCACAATTACCCAACACTGGGGGGATCAGTACCAGCCCCCTTTGGATTACCATGGTCTGATTTAGCCTTGTGATCCTTTATTCAGGCACAGGTCCCAGCTCAGAGGGCACCAGCCCTGGCCACCCCTCAAGGGCCTCCATTGGGCCCCATTTCCCCTGCCCCTATTCAGCTGAGCCCTAGTGCTCCTTACATTCCCCAGGGTAGGCCTGATGCTGGGTCAGCTGGCTGCTCAGACGATAGTCAGCCTGACGATACAGAAGAAAGTGATGAGAGTGTTAGCAGTGAATCTTCCTCCTTGGGCCCAGAGTCCTCAGACAGGGAAGAGGCACCGAGTAATGTCCCCAAATCCCCCCCTCCCCAAAAGATGATCCCACTTTCATGGCCATCATGAGGCACATTCAGGCCACTATGGGGTGGGAGACAGAGAAGAAGGATCCTGAGAGGTGTCAACTGGCAATCTACCTGTGTCAGCCCAACGCCCCTCCTTTGGTGGTCCCCCCAATAATTAACGTCAATAAAGATGTTACCCAGGCTACTTGGAACTGCCCCATATGGTCCCAGCGGTGTCCAAAAAGGCAAACAGATTTTACCATGCCCCAGCTGGCAAACTGTATTTTGGTGAACAGCCAAAGGCTGACTCGGTCATCCATCAGTGCAGCACACGACCAAACCAAGAGGCCAAAACACCTAAGCTCCCTCCCGACAGGGAGTCTCGACAGCTAAACTAGATGGGCAAGTGTGCCTTCGCCTTTGCCACTCCGGTCATTTGGGCCATCAATTATTTGGCTCTTATGGTACAGTATCAGAACCTTCAATAGGACCAGGCTAGGGAGGCAGTTCTAGCCATGCTGGATGACCCTTCTAACTAGCAGACCCTCCAGGCCCTTAAAATGGGCTCTGATATTGGTACATATGTCCTCAGGGCTGCCTATGATGTGGTAGATTGCCTCTGGCCGGGCAGCAGCTGTAGGCATCTGTATGAGATGCCACTCCTGGCTAAGGGTCTCTGGCTTCATACAGGATGTCCAGCCTAATATAATGGATGCTCCTTTCAGAGGTGTCAAACTTTTCAGGGAGATGTTCAGGATATCACCTCCGAGCTCCACTCCTTGGGACAGGCTCCCAAATTCATCCACTGTATGTACCATACCCAACTGAAGTCAGGACAGTGGGCTCCCTTTCATTGCTCCTCCCACAGACAGGCCTGACCCCCACCCAAAACCCAGGGCAAGCACAAAGCGGGGGAGGCTCTCCCCACTCCCTCCTCTGCCGCTATCCGTAGCGCCTGAGATGTGGCAGCAGCTGCTGCTCCCACCTCCTGACTCCTTGCCAGACCCCCTCACCACTTGTTCAACAGGAGGCAGTTGTGGGGCATTGTTTCTTCCTGCATCTGGACAGGTGGAGGGAGATAACCATGGACAACTGGGTGCTGCAGTTGATTGAGCATGGCAACACTCTCAAATTCAAAGAGTGGGCTCCAGACAACCCTCCGGGCAACTCCTCGTACCCTCCTGGCTACATCTCTCTCATCCAGCAAGAAATTCAGGCCTTATTTGAAAAAGGCCATAGAGCCAGTCCTGCAGTTTCAGCATGGAAGAGGGTTCTACTTCCACTTCTTCCTGGTCCCCAAGTGGACGGAAGACCGTCAACCCATCCTGGACGTAAGCAGCTGAACCTGTTTATAGAGTACAAGCAGTTCAGAATGGTCACCCTTCAGGATTCACTGCCCCTGCTACATCACGGGGACCGGCCTTACTCTCCAGATATGCAGGATGCATACCTGCATATCATGGTCTTCATCTCCCACTGACGCTTCCTCCATTTTCCACTTCCAGGGAGTGCACTATGAGTTCAGAGCTCTTCTTTTTGGTTTGTCCTCAGCCCCCAGGGTCTTCACCAACTTCCTGTTGGTGGTGGCAGCTGGCTTGAGATGGCAGGGGTTTTACACATTTCTCTACCTGGACTATTGGCTACTAGCGGCCCCATCCAGGAACTGTCTCCTTCAAACTCTTTCTCACACCTGCAGCCTATTCCAAGCTTTGGGCATTACCCTCAACCTGCCAAAGTCTTTTATGACTCCTTGCCAGCACCTCCTGTACATAGGGGCGGTGCTGGATATGACCCTGGGGAAGGCCTTCTTACCCCCAGACAGAGCAGAGCATCTGATGGACCAGGTCTGTCTTCTTTACTCCAGCCATCATGTTCCGGCAAGGTTTTTTCTGAGGCTTCTAGACCCAATGGCAGCAGCCCTTGCCACAGTTCCTTTAGCCAGGCTGCATATGAGAATCCCTCCATGGGCACTGTGGGACCAGTGGGACCAATATATGGATGCCCTTGATCAACCAGTGTTATTATTGGATCCAGTCAAGAAGTACTGTTGTGGTGGCTGGAGCCCAGCAACCTGCTTCGGGGGGTTTCCTTTTGTATACCTCCTCTTCAGCAAGTCCTTACGATGGACATCTCAGGCCTCAGTTGGGGGCTCACCTGGGGGCACACCAAACTCATAGAACATGGTCCGCAGTAGAGAAGGACCTCCACGTCAATGTCCTGGAGATGCAAGCAGTCTTGTATGCCCTGCAGGCCTTCCACATATACCTATCCCTGGGTCCGCTCTTGATTCCGACAGACAACATGTGTGTAGTTTATTACATAAACAAAGTGTGGGGGGGGAGACTCATTCCTACCCCCTGTGCAGGGAAGCGATGAGAGTCTGATATTGGGCCATCAACCACAGCCTGTAACTCGCAACTGTCCATGTTCCTGGCTTCCAAATCATCCTGGCGGACAGCTTAAGCCACTCACTGTCCAGAGCCCACAAGTAGGAACTTCTGACCTCAGTGGTAGAAGACCTCTTCGATAGATGAAGTCAGCCCAAGTTGGACCTTTTTGTATCCCCACACACCACAAAACTGCTGCTTTTCTGCTCGCTAAATCCAGGACCTGGAATTTTCTGGCAAGACACACCGTCCTACTCCTGGACACAGAGGTTTCTGTATACCTTCCCTCTCCTTCAATGAGTTCGTATCAAACTCCAGATGGAGGGGGCTACAATGATTCTTATCGCCCCCTTTTGGCCTTAGCAAATCTGGTTCCCTTTGCTGCAGCAGCTGGCTGTGGAACCTCCATTGTGTCTGCCTCTGTGCACAGGCTTGTTTTCCCAGGAACAGGGCACCCTAGTCCATCCAAACCTCAAGTCTCTCCATCTCCATGCTTGGCTCCTGAGGACATAGCCATTGCCAGATTTGGGGTCTCCCCCATAGTAGCAGATGTCCTGGTGGCAGCCTGCAAGCCCTCCACCAGAGCCACCTACTCTATGACATGGAAGCGCTTGCCTCTTTGGGCGGCATCACACCATTTAGATCCCTTCACCCGACCGGTGGATCAGGTCCTGGAGTGTGCGGTACTCCTCTATCAAGGTACATCTCTCTGCCATCTCTGCATATCATGTAGCTGTGAATGGGCATTCTGTGGCTGAACTTCATGTGTCTCGTACATTCTTGAGGGGTATTTTGCATTTGAAGCCCCCAATTCGTGACCCTATCCTGCTTTGGGACCTTAATTTTGTGCTGGAAAAGTTTACGCTGCCTCCCTTTGAACCAACCATGTCTTGCAAGCTATGCTTTCTGTCATGGAAAGCATTATTTTTAGTTGCCATTATTACTTCTCAAAGGATTTCCGAGCTTCAGGCCCTCATGTGTAAGGAGCCTTATTTGACTTTTCACAAAGACAGGATGCCTTTTCATACCAATCCTGTTTCTCCCTAAGGCGGTGTCTTGTTCACTTTGAATTAATCCATCCACCTGCCTGTTTATTATCCAGAGCATTCCAATCTAGGAGAGGCATTGCTCCATACCTTGGATGTGCATAGAATCTTGAGGTTCTACACACTCTGGATGAAACACTCTAGGAAGTCTAACCAGTTGTTTGTTTTGTTCGCCCCTTGGAAAGAGAGTGCCCCGGTGTCCAAACAGTGTTTGTCGAAATTGTTAGCCAATTGCATTGTCTATTGTTACCAGAAGTATGGCAAAGAACTTCCTGGAGAGGTTAAAGACCATTCCACTAGAGGTATGGCCATCTCAGTAGCTTGTTTCAGAAATGTGTTAGCTGCAGACATTTGTACTGCTGCCTCCTGGAACACTGATGTCCACACTTTCACCAAACATTACAGTCTGGACATCACCTTTAGGTATAGGGCCAACTTTGGTTTAGCTGTTCTTCAAGGCCTCCTTTCATAGGCTATTGTTTTCTTTTTGCCTACCTCCCAGACTGTCTGTAGTACCAGAACTGCTTAGGACTCAGTTCTACCAGTGATGGCTTGCTGCAAGAGATGCCCTCAAAGTAGGATGATACAGTTACATAAGAACTTACCGTAACAGTAGATCTTCAAGAGGATCTCTTGCAGCAGGCCCTGCTTTCCCTTCCTTGTTCCCCCTTCTACTATGTCTCTCTCCCTTTCCACAGCAGCAAGCCTTCTGCTTTTATTTTTCTTTGCTATTGGGATACCTCGGACTCCTCCTCAGTTCCCCCTTATGGCATCCTGCTTTTGATCTCAGGCCAGAAAACTGAGGAGGGTGTGGGGGCTGCCCACCTTTATAGGATTGGCTAACATCAGGAGCCAACATCGGAGGTCGGCTGCCCTCTCTGGTAGACTGTTAGGTAGAAGATTTCTGTGTGGTCCTAATGCCTGGCCGCTTTGTCGTACCGATGATGGCCTGCTGCAAGAGAGACTCTCGAACATCTACTGTTATGGTAAGTTCTTACGTAACTGTACTGTTTCCCACTTCTTGCTCTCTTCCATTGACTATGGAGACATCATAAGTGGCTGTGCAGATGAAAATACTCTGCTGCCCTTGTATCATTTGTACAATAAGTTATGCAGGTTCATCCTCTCAGGTGGATGGTCTACTGATCATTGTCTGCTATATGACCAGGCTGGCCAAACATTCTTTCAACAACAGGAATCCATCAATGATGCTTCACAAAAGCATCATCCCACCAGAACGTGATATTGATTTTAGAACTTGGAATACAAGTTCAAATTCTACACTGTGGTCACACTCCTTCTAGTGTCATAACATCAGATCTGTTTCTCTACTGAAGAGAGTAGTTGCCCCAAAGTCAGCTCCAGTTTTCTTGTCAAGTTATTACTTAATTTTTTATTATTTTGGTAAAACGTGTTAGTTTCTCAGTACTCTGCATTAGTTAGGGTGTTTATATTTTTTTTAGTTATTTAATATTTTGCAGTTTTCTCTGGTTCCTGCTCAGTTGTAGAAATCGGAGAATGCTGTGTTTGAAACATGGCTCCCTCCTTGAGGGATCCACTCACAGTCGACTAAAAACGTTATAAACTGCCAAGGTTTTTATTATTTCAGTGGTTCCAGTTTTTAGAGAACCAAACTGTGTTTTTGTGAAATAACCAAACCACTTTGTTTTATAGTGGTTCCTCACTATCTGGTTTAACTACTATATTGCATTTGTATACTGAGAACCAAATAGATGTTTTTAAAAGGTCTTTCAGTGATTGGCATGATGACAGATAAACCTAAAAAGCAAACAGGACCAACTGGCTTTAAAAATTGTGTAAATTGTTTATAACCCCAAAATCCATCAGTATTGCTTTCAAGTAGCAACCAGTCCATTGGATTGAGTTGCCCTAGAAATAGAACTTGGTTCTAATTCTAAGATTCCAAAATTAGCATAAGTTCAGACTGCACTGACAGACTACCACGCGCTTGGGGTCCAGATCATGATTTTTATCAGTTATGAGCTGTATAACAAAGTCTTGTTCTAAAACCCTAAAGAAAAGGGATTTAAAAAGAGAATATGGCTTCACAGTGTGCCTCTATATCACCAAAGCAAAATAAAGGTTTGGAGGAAGTTCCTGATAAAATTAATTGGCAGAAAATGACCGGTAGGCTCATCTAGTCTACTCTATTGTTTTCCCTGCCTATTACTGCACCCCAGCCCCTATTTGGTCACCAGTGTCCCTCCCTCCATCCTCCTTTTCCTCTATTATGCCCATGTGCCTATCCACACATACTTGAAGTTCCCCACTGTCTTCACCCCCACATCTTCTGTCAGGCTGTTCAAGGCATCCTCCACCCTATCAAGAAACATTTCTTCACATCCCTTTAATGATGGTTGAAAGAGTGCATCAGAGAGTTCTTCTCCTCATAAGCAGCAACAGTCCCTGTCAAAGGGGACAGATTAAAAAAAGATAAAGTTGCTCAGCCATCAGATAAGCATTGTAAAGATACCAGAGTATCCAAAAGGGAGCACCCTTATCCCAGGGATGGGAAAAATACAAATAAAAGAGCCTCAGAGCAGGTACTGGAACAAATGTCTGCCAAGGAAAAAAAAATGTCCGCATCACTCCTGCAAAGGAAAAAGGAGCAGGCAGTGGACCCAAAACAAATGCCCTCAACAGAAGACATGACCAAAGTATGGCCATTTTCCAAGCCTTCCTGGCTATGGGAAACTTCCTTAATATGCCTGCCTCACTCCACCAGGCTCAGGTCCCAGACCAGTTTGCCATGGAAGAGGAGAAGGATATGTATTACGAGGAAGATGAAGAAGGTGAACCTATAGAACCTGACGGTTCCCCTGGCCAAGAGTTTATTTCACCTCCTAGGTCCACAAAGGATTATACTTCTTATTCCACATTCATGAAATGATGAACACCCCTCAACATCCCCTCTCATGAAACAGAGGAGGAGGAGGAGGATGATGATGATGAGAAAGTGGAGTTCATGGATATGATGGGGCTAGCTCCCACAAGGAGACTGCTATTCACCATCCATAAACCACTCCAAGAAGCTAATTCAAAAATCATGTTAGTACATAGTTTAACTGCTGGTATTGATAAAAAAGTTGAAAAGAAGTATCACAGACAGATGGGGCAGAATATCTGTATGCCTACCCTGCTCATAAAGGAGGAGGAGTTCAGGCAGCTGCCTGTGAGAAGGCAAAGGTGCCTTTTTCCACACAGCCCCCTGAAAAGGATTCCAGGAAACTGAATACTTTGGCCAAAAAAATGTACACAACAGCTTCCCTGCTCGTTAGACAGTTTATTTGGCATGTACAACTGAGTACTATAACACACTGTGGAATGCAGTGCTGGCACTAACTGATAAGGTAGATGGTTAAGAGGCACATGACCTGGCTGCCACAGCAATGTCAGCCATAGACGCCATTAACTGCCAGTTCCATATAGCTGTTGACTCTAGTGACTGTTTCATGAGTCTAGGCTCCTGCAGTGACTCTGCAGAGGTTTGCCTGACTAAGGGCTACCATTCTTACCCAGGACACCCAAACTAAGCCATTGACTTCCCCTTTGGGGGAAATTCTATTTTGGTGACAAAACTGTGGCATTCATGGGGGAAAATTGGACGAGTACAGGTCCATTTGTTTGTAAAAATAACACTGAAAAGGCATCCAATTCCTATAGGCCCTACAGAAGAGAGGTAGGGCTACTATCCCAGACCCTACAACCCCCAGCAGTACAAACCCCAAAAGGGTTACTACAGAGGCAGAGGCAGGAGGGGCTCCAGACCTGCTGCAGCACAAGCCCCAAAGCCACAGCCAAAACAAAATGCTTAATAATTCTTCCCAGGTTGCCAGTCTGACATTGCCGGGGTGGGGGAGGCTGACCCACTACTTTCAGAAATGGATACAAATTACCACAGACAAGCAGGTCCTGGAATTAGTGGGTCAGGGCTTGTCTCTGACCCACTACTTTCATTTCCAAAGCTGCAGAGACCAAAAAATCTTCCCACCTCAATCACCAACAGAAAGATCTCCACTGGAGCAGGAAGTAAAGAAACTGCTGCAGGCAGAGGCAGTAGAAAAGGTCCCTATCTCACCGTGGGGAAAGGGCCAGTTTTCAAGCTACTTCCTGACCCTAAGAAAACAATAGGGAGTGGCAACTCATTTTAGATCAAAGATAGCTGAACAGACATTTCAAAAAGTTCGGGGAGTATGGCCAACCCCCATGTCTGGAGCAGCAACTTTCACATGCTCTGCAGCTACCAGAGACAAAATCATTTAAAACCTTGTAATTTCTTCGGTGGAAATAGCTTCACAGCTTCTGAGAAAACTCATCGAGTGGAATCTGAAGATACATTTTTTTGGCTAAAAAAGTGATTGGTTTGACATTATGGTGCACCTGAACAAACAGGGAAGTGGTGGAAGAGAAGGAGCCCAGCCAAAGGAGCATCACCCAGGCGCAAGTAAAGACCTGCGACAGGATCAGATGAACAGCGACCCCTTAAAGCCCACCAATGCCACTTTATTAAAAGCAATACAATCACCTGATAAATGGATGGGGACTTTTAAATGCAGCTCAGAAATGTGGACAACAGAATTGGGGGGGCGGTTCGTTAGCCTCAGAGATTCAAACTGCAAAACAGATCACGAAGAGAGCCCTCATGGTCTCTATGCATCTCATTATATACCCCATGGGTCTCATCAATAACAAAATTCTCTGCTAAGGAAGTAGCTGGAGAATTCAGAGAACATTATACAAGCGACCCATCTAAGGATTTTGGGTCTTACAAAGGGATCTGAAGATGAGCGCCTGAGAGGATTATCAAACAATGGCTCCAAGACTAATTTCAGCTACCGGATGAATCAACAGTTAATACAATTTTCTGTACAACACCTCATGGGGTCGCAACTGCCTTCACACTGAGGCTCACCCTTGTACTCTCCTGGTAGCACTGGGATCAACAACAGAAAGAGACTAGATTCTCCTAATGGCAAAGTTAAAAGGCAATCTGGAATGGAGGGATACCATGATACACATCTTTCCAGACCTTAGTTACAAAACTCGACAGAGACGGAGAAGTTTTGTTTAAGAGCTCAACTGCACCAGCTAGGAGTCCATCACATCTTATGCTTGGCAGCATGAAAACTGTATACGATGACAAACCATACCAGTTTTCTGATCCACATGAAGCTGCAAAGTTGATGGAAAAAATAGAATGGGAATTCCATGTGACGGATCCAACACAAAGGGGGAACTGACACCTTTTAAGATGTAAGTTACGCAGTTCTAACTATTCTAGCTTTTGTCTCACTAAGCTCCAACTGTAACTCCCATACTTTCAAGTACATTTTTATGGATGGGGGGTTGGGGGAGCTTCCTTTTGAATTTATGGTTGGAAATTAGACATACTTGGTTGAAAATGGCATCACCTCGTGGTTTAGAGGTGACTGGAGTGAACAAATTGGTCACTGAGCAGTGAACATTTTGGTACCATTTGAAGACCTGCGCCACTGCAATGCTACATTATAGGACTGGGCAGTAGTTTCCCAACGATGTTCACCATTATCAATGGACAGAAATGCTAAAGTGAGAGTGTGAGTGTGTGAGAACAACACAACATTCTCAGTCTGTTTTTCTTTCACAGGATATTGCAATAGTGGGTACCAGGGTGTGTTATGGTTTCTGAAAGTTAACCTCAGTAACTGTTTGATAACCTGGTATCTGGTCCATTGAATGTTTGGATAAAGCTCAGTTAGTTAGAGATACCTGTGATAGTGAAATCTAAAGACTGCTAAATCATGTTAGAACTGATTTCCCTGTCACTGTATCAGACAGGTAGCATTCAGCTTTTATTTTATTGTTTCTGTGAAATTCATACTGGGAGCAGACATGACGGGTTATACTGCAGACAAATGCGACAACTATTTTATAGTGTTGTCAAACTATAATGGAGCATGGGAATATTTTACCCTTCTGCCCTTTATTTCTAGGGAGGCAGTATAGCATAGTGGTTAATAGCACTGAGTTGCAAACCTGGAGCAGTGAGTTTGAATCCCATAGCCATCACTAGCATATTGTGAGACCATAAGCAGATAACTTAACTTCCCTGTGCTCCCAGGATGCACCTGAAAACAAGGGTTGGCTTAGCGTGTCTCACCTGGCCAAAAAACATTATATATAAAACAATCTAGTGTTCAATGATGTATCAACTCTTCTGTGATTCTTCTTTATCCCTGCTCATGGCAGTAGTACGGCTATTTTGGAACACCGATGTTATATTGTACTTGATATGAGTATTGCCCTCGGTAATGCAACAGTACTAGGGACACAATGCATTCTCTACTCTAACAATGAAGTATGGCCAGTAATTCATTACAGGTCTGTTATGCATTTATATGCCTGCCTACAGAAATGTATGGTGCATTATGCATCAGTAAAAGTCCTAAATAAAGTAGTTGTTGTTTTTTTTTTGGGGGGGGTTCAAGATGGTAACACTGGGCACAGTGATACCTTCTCTACAGTCAGGAGCCTGGTTGGGGTCACTGGGGTTGAAAGATGCCTACTTCCATATTCCAGTCAGACCCAGTCACAGAAAATTTCTCAGGTTCAGGCTGGGAAAAGTACCATTATGTAAGAACTTAATGCAACAGTAGATCTTCGAGAGGCTCTCTTGCAGCAGGCCACACCTATGGAACTATAGTCACCAGGCCCTAGTACCACACAGAAACTTTTTAGCTAGCAAGCTAACAGGGGCCACCCACAATTATGTCAACCACCGACATCCTCCCTATATAAACATGGGCAACCATGTGCACTCCTCAGTTCCCCTGACAGAGACCTTTTACAGAGGATCTCCTCCTAGGGAACCAAAGGAGAGCCACAGGTTCCCACCACTAAGCAATGTGAAACAGAAGGTAAACTGTCCTAGAGAGAGACAGAAGCCAAAAGACCAAGGGTGATGGAGGGTGGGATGGCATGGTCTGACGCAAGAGATCCTCTTGAAGATCTACTGTTATTATAAGTTCTTACATAACTGTACTATCTTCATCAAGGGGATCTCTTGCATCAGGCCACACCTAAGGAATGAGTCCCAAGCAGGAGAGAGAGAGAGAGTCTGGGTAGCTGGATGCTATAAGCCTAAGACAGGAGGCCTAGAAGCACAGCCAGGCTAAAACCTGCCCTTCTCCTAGAGGCAATGTCCAGACTATAGTGTTTAGTGAAGGTGTGGACAGCACTCCAAGTGGCAGTGGCACAGATTTCAGAGGCTGGCACGTTTCTGAAACAGGCAACAGAGGTGTCCATGCCTCTGGTGGAGTGGCCACACACAACCCCAGGAAGTTCCTTACTGTACTTCCTATAATGGAAAATAATACAGCTGGCCAACCATTTGAGCAGGCAATGTTTAGGAACTGGAACCCCCTCTTTCCCAGGGGCGAAAGAAACAAACAGCTGTGAGGACTTCCTGCAGTCCTTCAGGGGATGAACATAATATCAGAGTATTTTATGTACATCTGAAGTATGGAGCAATGCTTCCCCTGGATTGGCATGCTCTGGGAAATAAACAGGCAGGTGAATGGTTTGATTCAGGCAGTGTTGGGTAAGTTACTTTTTCTATTACTTTCTATTATGTTTGGAAACTTGTTCCAGGAAGCTCTGTGCAGTCACTAGCAAGGCTGGAGAAGTACTAGAAAAAGCAATACACCTTACAATTATAGTTACTTATTTCTTTTTATACAAAAACAATACAAAAATAATAAATAAATATAACAGATTACATTTTTTGAAAGTAATAGGTTAGTTACTTTCAAATAAATGTAACCAGTTAGTTATGTATTTCTTTTGTATAAAAAGACATAAGTAATTGTAACTGCAAGGTGTATTACATTTTCTAGTACTACTCCATCCTTGCTAGTGACTGCACAGAGATTTCTGGGACAAGTTTCCAAAAGTAATAGAAAGTAATAGAAAAAGTAACTTACCCAACACTGGACTCAGGGTAAACATAGACACCACCTTTGGTAAAAATTTAGGGTTGGTATGCAAAGACACCCTGTGTCTGTGGAAAACCAAATAAGGAGACTCACACATCAGAGCCTGAAGCTCAGAAATTCTTTGAACAGAAGTAATAGCAACTAAAATGAACACTTTACATGACAGGAAGCATAGCTCCCAGTACACATACTTTTTCATTGTATGCATTTCTCTAAAGTAATTGCTGTGTCCTTTTTGTTTATGTTTCAGGTAGTGCAGATCGCTGCTGTTTGCAGATCCCCTCACATCCTCCATCCACTTCTCTCTTCCACTAACGTTGGAGCCTTGAAAACATGGGGATAAGAGTTTTGTAATCCAATTTGGACTCCTTAAGCAATTGAAATTGACATTTTAAAAAACATTTTTTGCTTATATATATATAAAAACTTAAAGATTTTGTGCTCTATTCCATTAGCATAATTTGTATACACAGTATTCAGTTGTTTTACACTTTTGCTCTTATGAGTTTATAAACACATTAATTGGCAGCAACTGTAGTGATGTCATCATGTATGTAATTTACCTGTGTATTTAAATTGTTGCTGTTTCCCTGTCTGCCATGCCCCCTGACAAAGGGCTTGTTCCTGAAGCGCCGGGGCGAGTGGTAGTGTGGCCGATCCAGGCACAACACTGTTTGAAATTAAGCATTAAAGCTTTAAAAATCCATCTCGGTGTTTGTGCTTCTCTGGGTTATTTTCGAGGAGTGCAGTTAGTTTGTTGTTTGTTGCTTGTTCCGGGCTGGCTGCCCTTCCTGACTGCACTCACCACTTGCAACAGGGTGTGGAGACTCGCGGTACTTCATTTTTGGACTGGATTTACATGTTGCCAAAGTCTGCAGAACTCCCCCACTTGTTTATTTCAGCTCGCAGTTTTTGAAAACCCGTTCTTACTTTTTGATCATCCCGCTTTGTCTGAAAGTGTCCTATGACCAGTTTTGAAGTAAGGAAATTATTGCCATCTTTCCAGTTTTACTTCAGTAAACATTAATTGAGGATGGTATGCATGAGAACAAGGGAAGCGGTTCATCAGAAGAGGACACATTCAGGTGGGAAAATACCTCTAGTGGAAGAGAGAGGTTGGAATGCACAAAAAATGTACTGAGCAGTACAGAGACAGAAGCAGGAAAAGGTGAGTACAAAATTTGTTTGATAAATTGGAGAAACTACTCATCAAAGATATAGATATCATGTATACCATCATCACTTTAGAGGAGTATTTATCTAAAGACCAAGCACCTAGGGGTCTGAGGATCAATATAATCCCCTCTTCTGGTTTGGAAGATTTTAGAATTTAAAGAAGAATGGATGCAAGCAGCGTGCGCATGCTCCAAAATATTTTTGAAACTGTTGCTGAGATCTGAGACTAACAAACTTAATAGACTAACTGAAGAACTTAAAGAGGTTAAGCAACAGGTCCTGGCATACAGAGATGAGTTCAATTATAAAACTTTGGATAGTGCTTTACAGAGAAAACTGGAAAAAATATGAAAAAGAGATCATTAACAGGAAACAAAACTTCAAAGGGATGCTTAGGATTACAAAAAAGGTGATATTTCGAAGTGGGGAAAAGGCACACCGAGATCCAAAAGTCACACAAGGGGAAGGTTAAGGGTCAGATTTCAGACCAAGAATACAGGCAATACCAAAGAGAGAGAGAGAGAGAGAGAACCAAAGGGAAAAAGAATCTGATAATCAAGAGCCAGGAACCTCATATACTACAACAGGAGCTACAGGGAAAGCTTTTTTTCAGACAAACGAACAAAAGAAAGAGAAAAAGGAAAACCGGGAGTAGGAGGGGAAGCAAAAATCATAGACCATTACGATCAATGGGCAAGAAAACCCCTGCTTACAAGTAATGAATATCTCAGGCATAGAACTTGATCCTGTACAAACTATAGTTTTGTCCAAGGGCCATTCCTATATACCTACACCAAAAGTGAACCATTTCTCTGTGATTTTAGATCTAAAGAAATTCTTTTGAAAATTGAGACTCAAGCTTTACTTTCTAAAAAATGAAATAACAGAATCCGGTACAGATATGAGATTCACTGAAGTAACTAGTCCTTTGATTAGTGAGGTCATTGACTTAATTTTACAACAAATTCCAGAGAATACCACTAAGGAAGGAATTGCTTCAGAGGAACTAGAAGCACCAAATAGAGAGGCATTTATGGATTGCAATTTAGACCTACTGGATGACAGTGTTCTCACTAATTTATTGCATGAAGCTGGTACTGATGATGCTGGCCTTAATGAATTTGAAATTGAAGATTTTGGACTTAAGGAGCAGCGCAAGCAGCTGTTCAGACGCAAGTCTATCTTTTGTCCATCAACTACTAACCCTGCCCTTTTGACCTATGAGAAAACAGTGCTGCACCAGGTAGAGGAATTACTATCTGGTGCTGCACCCATTACAAACTATAATCTGAGCCAAAATGAAAGGTCAGCTTTGAATGAACTATCTCAGAGACATAATTTGATAATCAAAGCAGCTGATGAGGGTAATGTAGTGATGAACAGGGAGCAGTATGTGGGAGTAGTTGAAAGGCTATTGAATAATATTTCTGATTATAAAAAACTGAGCTTTAGTCCTACTCCCACATACAAAAAGGGACGGTTTAATTTGCTCACGAATGTGACAAGTAATGGTGACATCTCGGAAACAGAATACAAGTTCCGATGGTGCGAGTACCCTACAACGCCTGGATTTTACATTCTTCCCAAAATTCATAAGGATTTAAATAATCCACCTGGTAGGCCTATTGTATCTGGGAATGGGGGCCTTACCGAACATCTGGTAATTTTTGTTGATTTTTTTCCTGCAAACGTGTAGTCAAGCTTCCATCCTATTTAGAGAATACTACTCACACTTTGAAGAAACTTGAGAGTCTAGTCTGGGATGTAAATTACACTTGGATTAGCGTGGACATTGAATCCTTATACACTTGCATACGCCATAATGGAATAAGCGCTTGTGAATATTTCTTAGAAAATAGTGAACATATAGAAGATATACCCATAGAATTCATATTGAAGTCATTGGATCTCATACTAAAACACAATGCATTTGAATTCCAGGGTGATTATTACCTACAATGTTGAAGTACTGCTATGGGGGAAAGTATGGCCCCTAGTCATGCTAATTTGTTCTTAGGTTGGTGGGAAGAGAGATTCATCTGTAACTCCCTCAGCAATCCATTCCACAAACACATCAAAATGTGATGCAGATACACTGATGATAGTATATGTATCTGGGAGGGGGATAGGGATAGGTCTAGGATCCCCGAGTTCATAAACTCGATTAACACCAATAATATGAACCTAAAATTTACCCATATTAGTGATGAAACTAGGTTTAGATTCTTAGATTTGGAACTTTTCAGTATTCCAGATGAAACTATGAAAACTAGCTGCTATTGAAAAGCAACAGCAACTAATTCTGTTTTAAGAGCAGACAGTACCCACCTCCCTAGACTTAAAGAATCCATACCCTATAGTCAGATGCTGCGTCTACGCAGGAATTGTAGCACGCAGGAGAGTTTTAGGGTACACTGTATGGATCTAGAAACAAGATTTATAGAAAGGGGTTATACACTAAGGATATACTTGAGAAGGCAAAAGGGAAAGCCCTAAATCAAGATCGTACATATCTCCTTTACAAAGAAAAGAAATGGGAAAACCTTGAAAATGCCCCTGTGACTTGTCGCCAAATTTAATGGATTAGCTGGCAAGATAGGAAACATTGTCCACAAAAATTGGCCCATTTTGGTAAGTGACCCTAGAACATAGCAGGCAGGCAGTATTAAACCAAGGGTATCCTTTAGTAGGGCCAAGAACATCAAAGACCTATTGGTACACAGCAGGCTAGGAACTCCAACACATACCCCTGCCTTCAGGAACTAGTTACCCCAAAGACCTAAGGGTTTTGTAAATGTAAACGATGCAATATCTGCAAATTGGGTAAATTAGGAAACTGTTTTCAACATACTGCACTCATGAATATTAAAATGGACTTCAGGGAGTGCATCACATGTGATACTGTATTTACAGTATACACATTGTGGTGCACTTGTATTAAGATCTATGTAGAATGTACAGTAAGGCCGCTAAAACAAGGAATCCAGGAACATGTAAGATCCATAGTAAATCAGGGAGAGGATACACCAGTGGGAATGCATTTTGTGGTACATCATAATTCAAATCCTAACCTCATACAGTTTATGGGTATAGAACATGTTAAAGCCAATAGGTTAGGAGGGAATAGGAAGAATAACCTCTTTAAAAAGAAAGAGGTTTTGGATATATACACATTGAAGAGTGTGAAACCATTAGGATTTAATGTCCCAGGAATTATTCAAGCCAATCTTTTGGATAGATTAATAATTTTGGACAAATATACATTGTGGTGTATGTCATTGCCCAGTGCAACAAGCAAATAACACAGTTGCCTTTTTTTTTTTAGTGATAGATTGTATGATTAACCCCACAAAAAGAATAAAGAAAAATTCAAATACAAGAAAAGAGCTTTAACTTGACATCTTTAGTTCAAATTACCACCCCTTTAGAGACTGGGGGTCTTCCTATGCCACCCCTTATTTTTCATTTTAGTTGTCTCCAATTTCTAGTATTTTACTAAGTCATGTAAATAGTTCTACAGTTCAACAGAACACTATGTGCTTTTTTATGCACCTTAGGTTGTCATATGAAGTTTTTTGGGGGGATTTTCTCTATTTTTTATTTGATCAGTTAGTTGTCTTAGACCATCAAGGTAAAAAAAAATATAAGAATACTAAAATCTATATTATACACACCATATGGTTTATATTATACTTTTTCATTGTATGCATTTCTCTGAAGTAATTGCTGTGTTTTTTTTGTTTATGTTTCAGGTACTTCTACCTTTATCTTTGGAGTTTGAATTTTGGGCAGATCGCTGCTTTTTGCAGATCCCCTCACATCCTCCATCCACCTCTCTTTTCCACTAATGTTGGAGCCTTGAAAACATGGGTATAAGAGTTTCTATCTGTTGTCCAATTTGGACTCCTTAAGCAATTTAAATTTAAAAAAACATTTTTTGCATATACTTAAAGATTTTGTGCTCTATTCCCTAATGTTAGCATAATTTGTATACACAGTATTCAGTTGTTTTATACTTTTGCACGTATGAGTTTATATACACATTAATTGGCAGCACCTGTAGCGATGTCATCATGTATGTAATTTACATGTGTATTTAAATTGTTGCCTTTTCCCTGCCTGCCACATCCCTGATGAAGGGCTTGTTCCCGAAGCACCAGGACGAGTGGTAGTACGGCCGATCCAGGCACAACACTGTGTGAAATTAAACATTAAAGCTTTAAAAATCCATCTCGGTGGTTGTGCTTCTCTGGGTTATTTTCAAGAAGTGCAGTTAGTTTCTTGTTTCTTTCTTTCCCAGGGACGAAAGAAACAAACAGCTGCAAGGACTTCCTGCAGCCCTTCAGGCGATGAACATAATATCAGAGTATTTTATGTACATCTAAAGTATGAAGCAATGCTTCCGTTGGATTGGCATGCTCTGGGAAATAAACAGGCAAGTGAAAGGTTTGATTCAGGGTAAACACAGACACCACTTTTGGTAAAAACTTAGGGTTGGTATGCAAAGACACACTGTCTTTGTGGAAAGCCAAATAAGGAGGCTCACACATCAGAGTCTGAAGCTCAGAAATCCTTTGAACAGAAGTAATAGCAACTAAAATTTACATTTTCCATGACAGGAAGCATAGCTCAAATGTCGCAGCTGGCTCAAAAGGAGCCAAAGTAAGTTTTTCTAAAACAAAATTTAAGTCCCAAGGCGGGACTGGATCGAAGCTGGGAGGCTTCAGGAAAAGAATGCCCCTCAAAGATGTATGGGACACCTCCAGTTGTGCCACCATACAGCTGTCAATGGGCACATGGAAGGCTGAAATAGCAGTGAGGTGAACCTTAATGGAGGAGTATTGCAGGCCAGAGTCTGAAAGGGACAGCAAGTACTCCAGAATCTAATTAACTGGACACAAGTGAAGTGATCCAAACGATGGGCGGCTGCCCACAGAGCAAAGTGCTTCCACTTCATGGAATAAGTGGCCCTGGTGGAATAAGTGGCCCTGGTGGAAGGCTTCCTAGCAGCCACAAGAACATCAGCCACCTTTTGGGATACCTCAGATCTAGCCATGGCTGTGTCTTCAGGAGCCAGGCATGAAGGTGTAGGGACTTGAGGTCTAGATGGACTAGAGTGCCCTGCTCCTGCGAGAGCAAGCCTTTGCACAGGTGCAGGGGCACTGAAGGTTCCACCGCTAACTGCTGCAGTAAGGGGAATCAGATCTGACAAGACCAGAAGGCAGCAATGAGGACCATAGTCACTCCTTCCATCTGAAGCTTGATCAGCACCCTCTGAATTAGCGGGAAGGGAAGAAAGGCAAAGAGGAACCTCTCTTTCCAAGAGAGGGACAATGTGTCTTGCCAGAAAACTCCAGGCCCTGGAGTGAGAGAGTAGAAAAGCAGTAGTTTTGCATTAAGTGGGGATGCAAAAATGTCCAACTCTGGATTTATTTATTTATTGCATTTTGGTAACCGTGTGAACCCACTGAGACCAGAGGTCCCTTTTTCAGGGGTGACCTGGAGTTAATAACATACATCATTTATACAGTTGTTCACATACAGTACTCATAGCTCAGCAGTTCACAATATACATTTGACTCAGCAATTACAACAGTAGAAGCAATAGACATTGGATTTACATACAGAGTACTGCAACAGCAATTAGTTACAAGGAAGGAGACAGCTGGACAGTAACATTGATTAGAGTGATAACATTATAGATACTTTCCACAAGTTCTTATGCTAGGAGGTATGTGTTCCATGTGTTAAAGATCTACTATACTGTACAGGCCCTATTAGACCTATGATAGTGTAGAGAAGAACAGCGTTCAGGGCTAGGAAAAGGAGTTAATGGTAGCAGCCGCAGACACACTGCTCCAGCATGTATGCTTTTAGGCCAGATTTGAACCCTTTCAGGGTAGAACTTCTGGTCAGCTGCTCCGGGAGTGAGCACCAGAGGTAGGGTGCTGAGTACCCAAAGGATCTTTTGCCTAGGTTGGTGCGTACACAAGGGATACTGAGGAGGCAGCTACCTGATGTCTGCAGTGTCTGTTTTGGAGCTTTTAGATTCAGGAGGCCAGTTAAGTTGGGAAGGGTGCCAACATTGGTGAATTTGTAAGCCAGACATAGTAAGGGATAGGAGAGTTTATGCTCTATTGAGGGCCAGCCAAACAACTGTGGAGCAGCCACTGTGCATCTGTATGCAGATGTTGCTATCCTCTATCATTCTTCGGATGACCTAGGGTGGATCAACTTAATGCTAACCTCTCACTTCCACAAGCTTGAAGACTGGCTTCTGCAAAAAAAGCTCATACTTAATACTAAAAAAACAAAGTGTACAGCTTTTTCTAAGCCTACCTCGAGCACCCCCCCCTCCACAGTTGTTCCCTCTCAAACTGGGGCTGTTCTCGAGACGGTTAAGTCCTTTAAATATTTGGGTGTCACCCTAGATTTCTCTCTTTCTTTTGACATGCATGTATCAGTTCTCACCAAAACCCTAAACCAAAAGCTTGGCATATTGTACCAAATTCATCCCTTCCTCACTCTGTCCACCTGTCACAAAATAACATCCGCCACCCTCCTTCCTCTCCTAACTTATGCGGCCCCCTTACTTCTCTCTACTTCCTCCACCATCATGGTTCGCCTCACTCAGGTCTACCAGAGTAAGTAGGTTTCCTTTGGGGGTCAATGCTCATCATCACCACTGTGATGTATTATCTTCCCTAGGATGGCTATCTTATGATTCAAAACTACAGTATTCTACCCTAAGCTTCACTCAAAAGTTGGTACATCGTTATACCCCAACCTGTCTTGCTGACTTAGTGCAATGCCAGTGCCCAAGGCACCCTCTCAGATCTGCCTTGCTGCCCCTCCTCCTCTTACCTAACACTAGGTTAGCCGTGGCCCGGAGGTCTTTTGCCTTTTCAGCTGTATCCAATTGGAACTCACTTCCCCAACCATTCTGGCTATCACCTCTCTTCCTCTTTCTCAGGTGTCTCTGCTACCTCGCCTTGCTGCCACACAATGCACCTGTTTTCGCTGATCTCTGGAGTTTATTATCTCCGTCCTGCCATCCTGAATCTCCTTAATAAATTTTGCTCTACCTTATCTGATGCCTGGCTTCCCATCCTGCCAACTATGTGTGTTAACTGTGTTTAGTGTATGATATTTAGTGAAAACCTGACTTTACCCAAGAGTCATGCACAAGGTATCTGTGTTCTCTAACTACTGCTTGTTTTTTAATTTTGCTATTACTGTATTTGCTCTAATTTACTGTATTTGTTCCATATGTACCCTGCATCTGTATTGTCTGTTTGTTAGCTTGTGCTGTATTACCAAGGTGTTATACTGAATGTATTGTTCTCAACGCTAGGCACTGTCAATGTACTGCACTTCCCGGGTCACCCCTGAAAAAGGGATTGTCTTGTCTCAGTGGGCCCACCCGGTTACCAAAATTCAATAAATAAAGTTGAGGATGACCTCACCTATCAAACAGGTCTTCTATGACCGAGGTCAGCAGTTTCCACTCGCGCATCCTGGACTGTGACCTGCTTAGCCTGTCTGCCAAAATGTTTTGTACACCTGGAACATGGACTGCCGACAGTTCTAGGCTGTGGTCTAGAGCCCAGTACTAGACCCTCATCGCTTCTCTGCACAGGTGGTATATGAATGGCACCTCCTTGCCTGCATCTGTATTGTCTGTTTGTTAGCTTGTGCTGTATTACCAAGGTGTTATACTGAATGTATTGTTCTCAATGCTAGGCACTGTCAATGTACTGCACTTCCCGGGTCACCCCTGAAAAAGGGATTGTCTTGGCCATCAAAAAATGGAGAGCAATGAGTACCAATGCCCGTAGTCTAGGTAACAAGCTTCCTGAATTAGTGGCCTTGATGGAGGAGGAACATCTGGATATCGTGGCAGTCACAGAAACATGGTACACAAAAACCATGACTGGGACGTAAACATACCAGGATACACTATCTACAGGAGGGACAGGGAGGGTAAAAGAGGGGAGGAGTAGTTCTTACATAAGGGAAAGAATAAAGCAACAGAACAAAAGGGTAAACAGGGAGGAGAAGAAGCACTGTGGGTAAATTTGGAGACAGGCAATGGCACCACAATCCGCACAGGGTTGTATACAGACCCCTTCTCAGGGAGAGAAATGGACAAGGAAATGATAGAAAGTATACTTAGAATGGCAGAAAAAGGAGATATTGCTGATGGGTGATCTGAATATGCCAGATGTTAACTGGAGCGCAGTTGCAGCTGCCACTCAAGAGTGCAGTTATTCTAGATGCCCTACAGGGGGCATGCCTTAGACAACTAGTACTGGAGCCCACTCGAGAGGGAGCAATATTAGACTTGATACTCTTGAATGGAGATGGAGAGAGGATCACAGATGTAGAAGTGGGTAGCCATCTGGGAACTAGCGACCATCGAACAGTATGGTTCACAATAAACACAGCAATAGAGTCAAGCCATACAAAGACAAAAGTACTGGATTTTAGGAGGGCTGCCTTTGCCAAAATGGGTGAGTGCCTAAAGAATGCACTAGCAAATGGGCAGGAAGGAGGGGTGGAAGAACAATGGGAATAATAAAACTGCCATCACAGAGGTAACGAGCCTTTGTGTGAAGCAAATAAACAAAACAAGACGATGTAAGAAACCACTATGGTTCTCAAAGGAAGTGGCGTGAAGGTTCAAGAGAAAAAAGCATTCAGGGCATTACAAGGAATCTGGCAGGAGCAGGACAGAGAACTGTATCAGTTAAAGCAAAGGAGGCTGGGAAGGCAGTCAGAACAGCAAAGGCCCAAACTGAGGAAAAGATAGCCAACTCAGTTAAGAAGGGAATAAAACCTTTTATAGGTACATCAGGAGCAAAGGAAGACCAAGGGAGGGATAGTGAGGCTTAATAAAGGGAGGAGGGTGGGCAGAGGAGAATGTGAAAAGGCAGAGATACTAAACAAATATTTTTGCTCAGTATTTACAAAGGAAGAGGGGGAGGTACATAAAACAAACAGTAGTAACACTCTGGATACAGAAGTTGATACCAGCCCATTTACAGAAGAAAGGGTTCTGAAATAACTCTTAAAACTGAAGGTGGACAAAGCAATGGGGCCTGATGGGATTCATCCCAGAATTCTAAAAGAACTAAGGGTAGAACTAGTGACACCACTGACTACCCTCTTTAACAAATCATGGGAGGATGGGGTGGTACCTGAGGACTGGAGGAGGGCAGATGTGAGTCCCCTTCACAAAAGTGGGAGCAAGGCAGAAGCAGGAAACTATAGACCTGTTAGTTCAACCTCAGTGATAGGGAAAATGATGGAATCACTTCTAAAGGAAAGAATTGTCGAGTATCTAGAGGCCAGAGGGCACAAGACCCTAGGCAGCATGGATTCACAGCGGAAGGTCATGCCAGACGAATCTGATAGATTTCTTTGACTGGGTGACCAAAGTAGTAGATCAGGGAGGGCTGTGGACATGGCCTACCTAGACTTTAGCAAGGCATTTGACACAGTCCCACACAAAGATTAATATATAAGTTAGCCAGCCTGGGAGTGGGTCCCAAGATGACAGCCTGGGTAAAGAATTGGCTGGAGAATAGGACACAGAGAGTAATAGTAAATGGAGTCCACTCAGAAGAAAGGAGGGTTACTAGCAGGGTACCCAGAGGTTTCAGAGTAGGACCAGTCCTCTTCAATGTCTTTATAAGCGCACATTGCAGAAGGACTGAAGGAAAAGCATGTCTCTTTGCAGATGACACTAAGATCTGCAACAGAGTTGATGCACAGGGTGGGGTGGAAAGGATGAGAAGGGACTTGGCAAGGTTAGAGGAATGGTCAAATGTATGGCAGCTTAGATTCAATGCTAAGAAGTGCAAGGTAATGCACCTGGGAAACAAAAACCCAGGGGAAGAGTACACAATGGGGGGTGAGATACTAACAACAACAAAAATGGAAAGGGACCTGGGGGTAGTCATATCAGATGACCTAAAGGTGGGCAAGCAATGTGAGAAGGCAGCAAGGAGGGCTGGAGGGATACTGGGATGCATAGGGAGAGGCATCACCAGTAGAAAACAGGAAGTTATTATCCCTCTGTACAGACAGCTGGTGAGACCCCATCTGGAGTACTGTGTGCAGTTCTGGAGACCCAATCTCCGTAAAGACATAGACAGGATGGAAGCTGTCCAGAGGAGGGCAACTAAAATGGTGCAGGGTCTGCACCGGAGGACATATGAAGAGAGACTTAAGGAGCTTAATATGTATAGCCTCGAGGAAAGGAGGGAGAGGGGGACATGATAGAAACTTTCAAGTACCTCAAGGAATCAACAAAGTCCAAGAGGGTAGCATCTTTCAAAAAGAGGTGTAAAAGAACAAGAGGGCACAATTTGAAGATAGAGGGGGTGGCTCAGAGGTAATTTAAGAAGTATTTTTCACAGAGGGTTGTGGATGCATGGAATGGCCTTCGGAGGAAGGTTGTGGAGTCAAAATCAGTGGTGGAATTCAAGCATGCATGGGATAGTCATAAGGCAATTCTGGGGGGTTGGGGTAGAAAGAAGTAGGCTGCTGGTTAACTAGGATCTGCAGCTTATTCAGTAGGTAGGGAAATGGGCAGACTGGGTGGGCCAAGCGGTCCTTATCTGCCGTCAAATTCTATGTTTCTATGTTTCTGGAAAGGCTTGCAGGCCATAAAGAATGGCCCTCATCTCTAGGACATTGATGTGGAGGGAACTCTCCACTGCAGTCCAAGTACCCTGGGTCTGGTAACAGCCCAGGTGTGCGCATCAGCCCATAACTGAAGCATCCATGGGGAGGCTCTGATGAGGAAGGCTATCAGGAAAGGAACCCCTTTGAGTAAAATGCTGGGTTCCAGCCACCACTGGAGCACTTTCTTTATCAGCAAACTTACTAGAGCCTTCTGTTCTAGATCAGTGTGTTGATCCCATTGGACTCAAAGTCCATTGGGTGATCCGCATAAGCAGCCTCGCCAGGGGCACCATGACAATTGCTGCAGCCATTAAACCCAGCAGCTGCAGAACTGTCCTGGCTGTGACATACAGGTTGCTGCAAAGCAACTGGGCCTGCTTAAGCATTCTGCTCTGTCTTGGGGCAAGAAGGCTGCACCCTGGGCAGTGCCCAGTATGTCCTCTTTGTACTGATGGAGCTGACAGAGGGTCAAAACTGACTTGGACAGGGTGACCATGATCCCCAATGTGTGAAACAGCTGTCTGGTGCTCACTAGGGTGCAGATCAGTTGTTCCTCAAACTGAGCTTTGAGCAACCAGTCATCCAGGTAAGGGAAGACGTACAGTCCCTCCCTCCTAAGTGCTGCTGCCACCACCACCAAGCATTTGGTAAAGACCTGTGGCACAGAAGATAAGCCAAAGGGCAAGGCCCTGAACTAGTAATACTCCTCTGGAACAGGTACCTGAGGTACTGCCTTGTAAGGGGTGCAAATGTTTATGTGCAGGTATGCATCCTGCATGTCTAAGGATCATATCCAGTCTTCCTTGTGTAGTAGGTGCAGCAGGCCTTGTAGGGTTACCATCCTGAATTTCTTGTATTGAATGTAAAAGTTCAGGTTTCGCAGGTCCAAGATGGGCCACAAATTCCCTATGGCTCTGGGAACTAGAAAGAAGTGGGAATAGAACCCTCTGGTTGCTCTGATTCTTTGGAACTCATTCTCTGGCCTTTTTCTGCAGCAGCATGCTACTTTCCCCCAGCAGCACTGGAATGTGGTCTGGAGTGTAGCCTGAAGGAACTGGAGGTAAATCTGGAGGCCACTCCAGAAGTTCTAGAGCGTGGCCTTGCTCTGTGAGCTGCAGGACCCAAGCATCTGGTGTGATCTACCTCCATTGGTCTAGGTGAAGGGAGAGGCAACCCCCAACCACCACCTGCTGTTGTACTGGAGGGTGGGAGTCTGGCAAGGAGTCAAGCTGAGGCAGAGCCAGTGGCTAGGGCTGCACCTCCACCTCTAGGGGCTTTCCTGGCGGTGGAGGTAAGGGCAGATATGGGTGTTCCTGCTCTGCGCTTGCCTGGCTGTTGGGTACCCAGCTTGGGCCTGTGGGAGGCCAGACAAAAAGGCACCTTCTGCCCACTTCTTGGCTGGGTATTGTAAAGTGAGTGGACTGACTGCAGAGTCCTCCCTGAGGCCTGTAGGTCAGAAAAGATGTATTGCACATCTGCCCCAAAAAGTTTATATATTCTGAAGGGGGCATTCAGGATGGACTGCTGCACGTCAGTAGCAAAACCAGACACCCTGAGCCAAGAATGCCTTGTGAGGCAGATGCCAACCGCAACTGCTCTAGCAGAGGCATCTGAGATGTCATTGGCAGCTTTCAAGAGGTGCTTGCCCATGTCTGCCCAAGACTGGAGGGCTTTAGGCAGCTCCTGCATCTGGGGACCCTCTGGAAGGACCTGAGCTGCAGCTTTGGACTTTTTCCAGAGAGTATTCTGGTATTTAACCATATGGGCAATGTAATTAATTCTGCAGGCCAGTGTAGCAGAAGCATAGGTCCTCTTGCCCATAAAATCCAGCTTTCTAGACTCCTTATATGGGGGAGAGAGAGCTGAGGTCTCTTGGACCTATCATGGGCAGCATTCATCACCACTGAATCTGCCCTAGGCTGCTGTGTGAAAAAAGGCTTCCCAGAGGGAGCCTGGTACAATTTGTCTGCCTTTCAAGGCATGGCAGGGATCATATTTGATCTGTACCAGGCAGCCATGGTGACATCCTCAAAGGCAGCCAGCAGGGAAGGAATAACCAGAGTGGGAGAATCTGGCAATTCTAGATATTCCGCCAGGTTTCTCCCAGTGTCATCCTGCTCCTCAGCATCAAACCCCATAGCTGACTGCATCTGCAGCTGCTTCATGACTGAGATGAAGGAGGAGTCAACGGGAGGGACCTCTAGGTATATTTGCTAGAGTCCTCACCCCCTGAAGAGGCAGTGGAGGCTGAGTGGATGGGGCTCCTAGGACCCTCTTCCTCATCTTCTTCATCCTGTGGGATGAGGTCAGGATTGTACTCATCCTCACTGACTGGCTCTTAATAGTGCATTGAAGACGTCAGTGACAGAGAAAGTACAGTTATGCAAGAACTTACTGTAACAGTAGATCTTTGAGAGGAGCTCTTGCAGCAGGCAATAGCCATAAGAACTAAGCCACCAGGTGCTAGGACCATACAGAAAGCTTCTAGCTAGCAGTATACAGCGGGGGAATGCCCCCGACGTCTGCGTGCTGATATCAGACGTATGATATAAAAGGGGCAGTCCCCCAGCCTATCCCCAGTTCTCCTGCTGAAGACCCCAGCATGAACAGAAATTGGAGAATCTAGGAGGTTCCTCATAAACAAGGAAAGCAGAAGAGCCAGGATGGAGAAATAGCAATCGGGGGCAGGAGGAAGGGATTGCAGTGCCTGCTGCAAGAGCTCCTCTTGAAGATCTACTGTTACGGTAAGTTCTTACATAACTGTACTATCTTACTTCAGGGGGGCTCTTGCAGCAGGCAATAACCATAAGGACTGAATCCCAAGCAGTAGAGGAACAGACTCAGTCTACTGGGAGGACGACAACAGCAATCATAGGGAGCTTCATGACAGAGGCCCTGGAGGACTGCAAGTCTGAAGCTGGCTCTGTGCCTGGAGACAATGTCCAAACTGTAATATTTTATGAAAGTATAGACAGAACTCCAAGTGGCGGCTGCACAAATGTCAGCAGCAGACACATTTCTGAAGGAGGCAGCCATACCCTTGATGGAATGGCCTTTGACCTGGCATGGCAAAGGCTTGTTGAACTTCCGGTAGCAATACACAATGCAGTTAGCTAACCACTTAGACAAACACTGTTTGGAAACAGGAGCCCCTTCTTTCCTGGGGGCAAACAAAACAAACAACTGGTCAGATTTTCTGAATGAACAGGTGTGGTCCAAATAAAAACAGAGCACCCATTGAATATCTGGAGTATGAAGCAAGCCCCCCCGATTAGAATACTCAGGGAAACAAACAGGCAGGTGGATGGATTGGTTTAAAGTAAACTCAGACACCACCTTAGGCAAAAACTTAGGACTGGTCCGAAAAGATACCCTGTCTTTGTGGAAAACCAAGTAAGGTTCTTTACACGTCAGAGCCTGAAGCTTGGAAATCCTTCAGGCTGAAGTAATGGCAACTAAAAACAACGCTTTCCATGACAGAAAGCACAGCTTGCAGCTTGTGGCAAGTTCAAATGGAGGAAGGGTGAGCTTCTTCAAAACAAACAACAGATCCCATGATGGGACTGGGTCCCTAATGGGGGTTTTCAGATGGAGAATGCCCTGCAAAAAGGTGTGCGATAAGTCCAGTTGGGCAATATTCTTGCCGTCAATGGGTGCATGGTACGCAGAGATGGTGAAGGTGTGTACCTTGAAAGAGGAGTAACTCAGACCAGAGTCTGAGAGGGAAAGGAGGTACTCCAGGATGTGATTCATTGGACAAGTGAAAGGATCAAAGTGCCAGGTGGTAGCCCAGATGGAGAACCACTTCCATTTCATGGCATAAGTGGCTCTGGTGAAAGGTTTCCTGGTGGCCACCAGAACATCAGCCACCGTAGAGGAGACCTCAAAGCATGTGATGACTACATTTGAAGGAGCCACACATGGAGATGGAGATTTGAGGTTCAGGTGAATCAGAGTGCCCTGGTCTTGTGAGAGCAGGTTGGAACAAAGGGGCAGTGGAAGAGGAGGTTCCACTGTCAACTGTTGCAACAACAGAACCAAATCTGCCATGGTCAGTAGGGAGCTATTAGAATCATGTCCCCTCCCTCTGACTGCAGCTTGAGAAGGACTCTCTGCAGAAGCGGAAAGAGAAGGAAGGCATACAGAGACCTTCTTGTCCAAGAGAGGAACAACGCACCTCACCAGAAAATGCTAGGCTATGGATCTAGCGAGCAGAAACTGGATAGTTTTGCATTGAGTGGGGACGCAAAGAGGTCCAACTCAGGATGACCCTACCTGTCAAAGACATCCTCAACCATGGAAGATAGGAGCTCCCACTCGTGTTCTTGACCAGGATCAACTTAGGCTGTCAGCCAGGACATTTTGGATGACTGGAACATGAACTGCCATTAGAATCAGGTCGTGTTCTATGGCCCAGTGCCAGACTCTCATGGCCTCCCGGCACAGGGGGTATAGCGATGTCCCCCGCTTGTTGAGATAATAGACTACAGATATGTTGTCTGTCTGAATCAGAAGAGGGCCTGGGAGAAGATGAGTCTGAAAGGCCCGAAAGGCCAGAAGGATGGCTTGCATCTCGAGCATGTTGATGTGGAGATGCTGCTCTTGCTGAGACCAGGTCCCTTGGGTCTGACAATCTGCCAAACAGGCACCCCAGCCCAGACAGGATACATCTGTCATGAGAAACTGAGTCGGAGATTCCGCATGGAAGGGGACCCTTCTGAAGAGGCTGGAGAGGTGTCATTGACACATAGGTCAGAAAGCATAGAAAAAACCAGGAGCAGCTGTAAAATTCACAAAAAGTGTTTAACACTTAGCAGTAACATAAAAAAAAAAACTGCTCAGAATAACTATTTACAAAGGCAGAATAAGCAGAGAAGATCCATCTGAGTTTTCCTTCAATCTCTGTGCTTCTCCAAAACATTGCATCTCTCTTCTCTCTTGTAAGTCTTTGCCCCCCCAACAAGCATCCTGTTTTTTCTAAAATGTTCTTGTATGTTTCAGGCAGGTGCTGCAAGAACACAATGTCCCAGAACTGAGGCCCCTTCTCCACAGTTCTTCTGAAAAAGGGTTTAAAAACTGCTCTCAGGTTAACCCCTTGAGTTCCCAATAGCTTTCTGCAGTCGTCTCAAACTATAATTATGTACATTTCAACAGTAACACTATATAATTTCTAAACAAAGGGATCCCAATATCAGTTATATTTCCACATATTGATTTGCATATATTTTTATACCAGCAGATATGCAAGGGAGGAAAAGACAGAAACATCAAGGGAAGACAGACACAGTGAGAGACAAAGAATTGCGAGACTGTTGGGGTGATCAAATCCTAGATCTCACAGAAAAATCTGGTTGTGCAACCAGACAGACAAGAGACAGGAATGAAAAGAACAGAACAGATCCCTGCATTCAAACTCTCCATAACAACTAGGACAGAGTTCTATTCAATCCTGTCACATACACCCCACCCAAGAGGAAATGTTTTATAAACAGATTTCCAAAACTTTCTATTAATTCTCTAATAATATTAGCGTCTAACTTTCAGAAATTAAGCACATGTGCAGTATCCTTTTTCCTACAACAGTACAGCAAACAGTAAAGTTTTTCAACCTTCAAAACCCTCAATTCCTGATCCATATCTTGACAGAAAATCAGCATTGCTATTCTCTTTACCAGATTTGTGCATCACCTTGAATTTAAATGGCTGTAGTGCCAGGTACTACCTTGTGATTCTGGAATTTTTATCTTTCATTTGGTTAAGCCAACAGAGAGGATTGTGATCTGTTATACGTACAAAGTCAGTTCCTAGCAAATACAACTTAAGGGACTCCATGGCCCACTTTGCTGCTAAACATTGCTTTTCAATGGCAGAGTACCTTTCCTCTCTGTCATGCAACTTCCTAGTTATGTACAGAATAAATGTTCTGTCCCATCTACATCTTGACTCAAGACCGCACCTAGGCCTACCTCTGACGCATCTGCTTGTAACAAAAAGGGCTTCTCAAAACATAATGCAGCCTTAATGGTTTGAAAAGCTTCCTCACACTCTGGGATCCATTTCACATTATTTTAATACTGTTTTTTTGTGAGTTCAGTGAGGGGAGTAGCTAACTCAGCAAAGTTGGGAACAAATCTCTGATAATAACAACCATCCAGCCCCAAAAATGACCTGATATGTTTCTTTGTTTTAGGGACAGAGTTGTTAGCTACAGCTTCTATTTTAGAAATTTCTGGTTTAACTTCTTCTTTTCCCAGCACAGAGCCCAACTATCTGGTTTCCTGCATACCCAATGCACATTTGGTAGGATTAATAGTCAGACCTGCATTTTGACAGCTTGAATAACTGCTCATAGGTGTTCCAGGTGGCTTTTCCAGTCTGGACTGTACTCCAAGACATCATACAGGTACGCAGCACAATAACCAGTGTAAGGTGATACAATTACATCCATGTACTGCTGGAATGTAGCTGGTGCACCATGTAAACCAAACAGCATGGTGGTGAACTGACAGAATCCAACAGGAGTGGCAAATGCAGTTTTGTCTCTGGATTCTTTAGCTAAAGGGATTTGCCAGTAACCCTTGGTGAGATAGAGGGTACCGATATACTTTTCACTCCCCAGTCTGTCCACCAAATAATCTATTCTGGGCATTGGATAACTGTCAAATTCTGACACTTAAGTGTCCTAAAATCAAGGCAGATTCTAACACCCCCTTCTTTTTTGTTTACAATTACCATTGGAGATGACCAAGCACTCCTCAACTCTTCTATGATACCCAGTTGTTTCATTTTTTATGTTTGCTTGCACGCATGTGCAAGAAACATAGTGCCACCATACGAGTTTTCATAGGTGTGCCTCCTCCACTTCCAATGCCTGCTCCTTTTTGCAGGCGTGGCTGCACCGCACCGACGAATGTCTGAGCTGTCTATAACAGCCGTTCAGATGCAGTGGCGTACAGTTCTGAGAAAATACTGCTACAATCAGTGGTGGTATCGGTAGATTTGCATATGCTGCTATAGTATGCAAATTGGTTGACATGTCACATTTTGCATCTGAACTTCGTCATAGACAGTTCATCCCCCCCCACGAGTACCTACGTAGCATGCTGGGAGCCCACACCAGTGTGCTCATGCACTCCCCTCCACCCCCGCACACTGTATGACTGACGGGGGTGCCTAATCCCCCATCGGCTCCACTGCCCCCCCAAAAGCAAACTTCCTGGTTCCCATGCTGGGAGCCAACTCCAGCGTGCTCATGCACTCCCCTCCACCCCTGCACTCTGTGTGACCTACAGGGATGCCCAATTCCCCATCGGCTCCACTGCCCCCCCAAAAGCAAACTTCCTGGTGCCCATGCTGGGAGCCAACTCCAGCGTGCTCATGCACTCCCCTCCACCCGTGCACACTGTGCGACCTACAGGGATGCCCAATTCCCCATCGGCTCCACTGCCCCCCCAAAACCAAACTTCCTGGTGCCATGCTGGGAGCCTACCCCAGCATGCCTGAAGTCTGTGGCCCATGGGGATGCCCAATCCCCCATTGGCTCCACTGCCCCCGCCCCAACAAACTTGCAGGTGCTGCACTGGGAGCCCACCCCAGCGTGGCAAAAGTCCCACATCGTCTTAATAAAAAAAACAAGAAAAAACCTAGAAGAAAAGAAAACTGTCCCTCATTGACTCTCTTGCCCTCTCAACCCAACCCACGCCCACCCTCTGTGTACCCCCTCCCCACACCCCTCCTCAGCCCATACTTGCCTCCAGAGGCTGGCGTGATGATCTTTGGTGGACTGGAAACATGTCTGCACTCTTCAAAGCCGACTGCGATCTGAAGAAATGCCGGTAAACTGTTTAACGACATAAATGGGTTTTTATTTCAACTTTGGTGCATATCTCGGCCATTTCAGGGAATTTTTTCACCAAATTTTCAACATGGGGTTCTTGGGACCCCACCTCATGAATGCAGCCACTGTCATTTTGTTATTCAGTCCCGAAAGGTGATTTCGTGGTCACTGCGCGGAACCACCTTTCGAGACAGAGTAATGAAACGACAGTGTCACTGTTCATGAAGTGTAGGTCCCCAAAACCCTATTTTGAAAAATTTGGTGAAAAGTCCTAAAATGATTGTTTTATGAGCTGCTGTCAGCTTCTAACCGCTTGTAACTTGTATGTCTTTGCCTAACAGGGCAAGCATTCCTTGGCACTATTATGTGCTCGACCCCTTTTGCATGGCCTGGTACTGTGGTAAAAGTACTGTTAAATGTCTTTAGCACATTACGAATTTCTGCAGTTTGTTCCGGGGTTAAGAAAACATTCACCTTTACAGCATCAGCAGTTATATTTTGTTCCAGTCTATCATAAGCTACATCAGTATCTTCTTTATCAGTTTCTGGTAAAACTAGCAAAACAGCCTTTTGTGTTTTTTCAACCCATTTCTTGAGGAGGCTAGTATGGTATATCTTACTAGGATTTTTCCTGTCAGATGTCTCAATCTCATAATTAATGGTGCTAGTGCATCTAAGCACTCTATAAGGCCCTTGCCGCTTCATTAACAGTTTATTTTCTGTTCTGGGTAACAGTAGCAAAACATTTTCACTTGGCTCAAAAACATTTTCTTTTACTGCATGGTCATAATGTACCTTCTGTTGGTTTTGGGCCTCTTCCTGATTACTATGGTCAATTTCAACATATTTTGCCAGCTTCTTTCTTAGGGCATACATATAAGATGTTATAGATTGTTTCTGAGTGGGGTTATCTTCCCATGTTTCTTTTATCACATCCAGTGGCCCTCTTGGCTGCATACCATATAGCATTTTAAATAGTGAAAACCCTGTTGATGCCTGTGGTACTTCTCTGTAGGTAAAAAGTAGGTAAGGCAAGTATTGGTCACAATCTTTTCCCTTCTCCTTTTATACACCTTTTTAACATGCGTTTTAGGGTCTGGTTAAAATGCACAACAAGACCATCTGAGGGTGATAGGGGGAGGTTCATATGGCAGTGATACCTAGTAGTCTGTACAGCTCCTTAAGTAATGCAGAACCAAAATTACTACCCTGATCAGTAATAATTTCTTTAGGTATAACCACTCTGCTGAAAATTTTTGCAAGCTCTGCTGTCACTTTTGAAGCTATGACAGTACTCATTGGAACTGCTTCTGGGTATCGAGTAGTATAGTCGCATACTACCAGGATAAATCTGTTACCTTTTTTACTTTTGTCTAAAGGATCAACCACATCAATTGCAATTCTCCCAAAAGGCACATCTATCAAGGGTAGGGGTACCAGGGGCACCTTGTCTTTTCTAGTGACCGGGGCTACTTTCTGACACGCAACACAGGAATTACAATAAGCAGTAACATCTTCATAAATTCCAGGCCAGTAAAATCTATACAGCAATTGGGCAAGGGTGTGATCCCTCCCTGAGTGACCAGCCATAGGACTATCATGTGCTAACTGTAACAACTCTGTTCTATACTTCCGTGGTATAACCAGTTGTTCTGTCTGTTCCTGTGTCTGAAGTTTAACCCAAGCTCTGTACGGTAACCCATTACATTTTTTTAAACATAGGTTCACACTGTTTTGGTTTTACCCCCCAGCTGCTTAAAATAACCCTGGAGAGAAACATTGTTAGATTGTTCTGAAAGAAAATCACAATCAGCGATCAGTTTAGTTTCAACATTTTCATATGTTAACTCCTTATGTCCACCGTCATTTGTTGCCACAGTTTCTTCAGGCATCATCTTTCTTTCCTGGATTTCCGGATCTTGGAACTGTGCTCAAACAAGTCCGAATCAAAATCAGCGAAAGGAAAAGATTCCCCACCATCTGAAATTTTCTTTGCCTGAGCTCTTGTCACCACAGCTGTTGAAACATCAGGATTTACTCCCTCTTTGATTAACTCAGTAAATCCTGGAAAGTCATTTCCAATAATCACAGGTACAGGCAACTGGGGTAAAATCCTCATTTTCATTTGGTGCAACACCCCATTAATAGTCGGAGTCACTTGGCTGGTGGGATAGTATCAAGTGTCCCCGTGGATGCAGATGACACCAGTACCTGATCCTTTTTGACATTGTTTTCCTAGCACTTCAATATGTACTAGGGTCTGTGCTTCCCAAATTTTTAAGTCCCTTCACAGTCTTATCTCCCACCTTCACATCAGTTAAATACTTGCCCCAATTTGCTAAGGACAAATCTGCTCCGGTGTCACTCTTCTTACAGCAATTTCTTGCAATATGACCTGGCTTATTACAGTTATAGCAAGTAACGTCTTTGGGCACAGATTTGTTACCCCCACCAGAGTTCTTATCAGACTTGGAGTTTAAATGGGAAAAAAAGTGTCTTACCGGTGCTTGGCAGTTCCCTCACTGCTATGGTGTTTGTCTGCCCATTTGGCAGTCTTCAGCCAAAGAAACAGCCCTTTCCCCACTTTCTGGTCAGTGTTCCTTTACCCAAAGCTGCACATCTGTAGGCAGGGTGTTGATGTATTGCTCCATTGCAAATGTGTCAATGATCTGTGGGACTGTTTTACCCTCTGGTTGGAGCCATTTTATCAGGTGTTCGAGTCGGGTGAAAGCTTCTCGAGGACTGTCAACTGAGTTGTACTTAAGAGATCGAAATCTCTATCTGTAGGTCTCTCCTGAGATGTCATACCTTTTCAGGATTTTGCTTTTCACCAAGTCATAGTTTTCTGATTATGCAGTGTCTATATTGTTGTAGGCAAGTTGGACTTTCCCTGTCAGGTAGGGTATCAGTCTGATTGTCTATTGCTGCTTTGGCAGGCAGTGGCAGCTCTTTCAAAAGTTTTCAGGCATGCCTCGATATCATCCGAGGGATACACTTTGTAAGTCTAATGGCTTTTAAGCTGCTTGTTTTGTTGCTCATCTGGATCTGTGCTAGATCCTCAGCCTTTGATAGCTTGCAAGGCATCCAGCCATCACTGCTCCTGTCGTTACATCACTTCTCTCATCTGCTGCTTCTCTTCTTTCCTCTGCTTCTCCATCTCTTTTTGTTGTATAGCCCATTTTAAAAAAGTCCATCAGGCTTTCAGGTTCTGTCATTGCCTGTTCTTTATCCATAACTTGTGCTGGCTGTACAGTCTCAGCTTGGACTTCTGTCTCTGCTAGTTTGGCTGCTATTCTCCTGGTAACCACTCTTGGACTTGCTGCTGCAGAATCCATATCTTTCTCCATGCTTTTCTGGTACTAGATCCAATACCCACGTACAAAACCCCTGACTTAGAGTGTGCACTGCGTAAATTCCACTTAGGCTGACACCATCTGTTATCAAGGCACAGGTCAGGAAGCATAGGAAAAACCAGGAGCAGTTGTAAAATTCTCAAAAAGTGTTTATTAGCACTTAGCAGTAACATAAAAAAATAAAACATTTTCAGAATAACTATTTGCAAAGGCAGAATAAACAGAGAAGATCCAAGTTTTCCTTCAATCTCTGTGCTTCTCCAAAACATTGCATCTCTCTTCTCTCTTGTAAGTCTTTGCAACCCCCCTCCTTAACAAGCATCCTGTTTTTTTTTCTAAAATGTTCTTGTAAGTTTCAGGCAGGTGCTGCAAGAACACAAAGTCCCAGAACTGAGGTCCCTTCTCCACAGTTCTTTTGAAAAAGGGCTTAAAAACTGCTCTCAGGTTAACCCATTGAGTTCCCAATAGCTTTTTGCAATCATCTCAAACTATAATTATATACATTTCAATAGTAACACTATACAATTTCTAAACAAAGCAGTCCCAATATCAGTTACATTTTCACGTATTGATTTGCATATATTTTTATACCAGCAGATATGGAAGGGAGGAAAAGACAGAAGCAAGGGAAGACAGAGACAGTGAGAGGCTAAGAATTGTGAGACTGTCTGGGTGATCAAATCCTAGGTCTCACAGGAACATTTGGTTGTGGAACCAGACAGACAAGTGACAGGGAAGAACAGAACAGATCCCCCACATTTAAACTCTCCATAACAACTGGAACAGGGTCCTATTCAACCCTATCACAAGGGGTTCATCCACGAAGATTGCGTTTGTCACACAGGATTGTATACTGGGACCTCATGTTCCAAATTGTCTGTGTGTTGGTCCCATTGAACCTATAGGGTCCATTGAGCCACTATCATATACAGGTGGGCAAGCAGAACAGTGACAATGGCCACCACCACTATGTGCTCCAAGAGCCTGAGGAATGGCCTGGCTGGGACTTGGCGTGACAAACAAGATTGCTCCAATGAACTGCAGTCTTTGACTTGGCCAGAGGGAGGAGTTGGGCAGGTTCAGGGTGATGCCCAGCATCCGAAACAAACTGAAGGTGATTCCCATTGTCCGGAGCAGCTGATCTCTGGAGGGGGCTGTGAGGAGCCAATCATTGAGGTAAGGGAAAGACAAAGACCCTGTCTTCTGAGGGCCACAGCCACTACTGCCAGGCACTTGGTGAAGGCCTGAGGTAAGGCTGAAGGGTAGGGCCCTGAAATGGTAATGATTCCCCTGGAAGCAAAAGCATAGGAACCTCCTGTGAGGCTGAAATGCCTGGATGCGGAGGTAGGCATCCTGCATATCCAGGGAGCAGAGCTAATCTTGATGAAGAAGGTGGAGAAGACCCTGAAGGGTAACCATTCTGAATCATTTGTATTCTATTAACAGATTTAGGTGTCTGAGATCCAAAATTGGTCTCGGATCACCAGTCTTTTTTGGGACTAGGAAGAAATGAGAATAGAAACCCTTTCCCCTTTGATTCCAGGGAAGAGGTTCAATGGCCTTTTTGTTCAGCAGTGCCTGGATCTCCTCCTGGATAAGGGCAATGTGATCTGAAGGACAGTGGGAGTATGATGGTGGGTTGTCCGGGGGTATCTCTTGAAATTTGAGATTATGTCCCCTTTCTACTAGTTGAAGCACCCACTGGTCTGAGGTGATTCTGCACCAACTGTCTAGGTAAAGGGAGAAATGACCCCCCACCACCTCCCCCATAGTTTCTGCTGGGGGAGGGGGGTTGGGCAAGGAGTCATTCTGAAGAATCCAAGATGGGCAGGGTGGCAGGGGATGCCCTAGGGGCCGAAGGTCCTATTGCCAGGGAGGGGGTCTTACACTTGAAGGATCCCCTGGGCTGTTGACACTGGTTCCTCTGAAAGGGCTGATGCTGTTGGGGTTTCAGCTGACAACAGTACAAAGAATGTACTGACTTGAGTGCCCAGTGTCTGAAACAAATTGAAGGTGATTTCCATTGTCTGGAGCAGTTGGTCTCTGGAGGAGGCTGTGATGAGCCAATCATCAAGGTAGGTAAAGACAAAGATCCTGTCTCCTGAGAGCCAAAGCTACTACTGCCAGGCACTTGCTGAAGGCCCAAGGTGCTGAGGAAAGCCCGAAGGGTAGGGTCCTGAATTGGTAATGGTTCCCCTGGAAGCAAAAGCATAGGAACCTCCTATGAGGCAGGAATGCCTGGATGTGGCAATAGGCATCCTGCATATCCAGGGAGCAGAGCCAGTCTCCTGGATGAAGGAGGTGAAGACCCTGAAGGGTAACCATTCTGAATCATTTGTATTCTATGAACAGATTTGGGTCTCAGATCACTGGTCTTCTTTGGGACCAGGAAGAAATGGGAATAGAAACCCTTTCCCCTTTGATTCTAGGGGACAGATTCTGTGGCCTTTTTGTTCTGCAGTGCCTGGATAAGGGCAATGTGATCTAGAGGGGAGTGTGAGGGTGGGTTGTCCAGGGCTTTCTCTTGAAATTCGAGTGTATGACTCCTTTCTATTAGCTGAAGCACCCACTGATCTGAGGTGATTCTGCACCAACTATCTAGGTAATGGGAGAAATGCTCCCCCACCACCTCCCTCAAAGTTTCTGCTGGGGGAGGGGGTTGTGCAAAGGAGTCATGCTGAAGAACCCAGGATGGGCAGAGTGGCAGGGGAGGCTCTAGGAGCTGAGGCTCCTGTCACCTGGGAGGGTGCCTTATGCTTGAAGGCTCCCCTGGGCTGCTGACCCTGTGACTGCTGATGCTGGTTCCTCCAAATAGGCTGACGCTGTTGGGGTTTCAGCTGAGAGTGGTACAAAGAATGCATGGACTTGAGTGCCTGGCCAGATTCCTGCAGGTAGATGATGTTCTGGACATCCTCACCAAAGTGCAATGACCCCCTAAAGGGAGCATCAAGGATTTTGGCCTGCACATTAGGGGCAAAGCCAGAAACCCTGAGCCAGGAATGGTGGTGAACACAAATGCCAGTAGCCGCTGCCTGCCTGGCCACATCTGCCATATCATAGGATGCCTTAGGACATAATTACCAACATCCGACTCTGACTTCAGAAGTTGGGTCAACTGGGACTTGGTAGGGTCCTCTGTGAGGGCTTGCACAAGTTCCAGAGCCTTGTCCTACAGGGCGTTCTGGTACTGAACCATGTGGGCTAGGAAATTCAATGACCGCAGGGCCAAAGTGGCCGAAGCATAGACCTTCTTACCCAAGAATTCCACCTGTCTATACTCCTTGTCTGGTGGCTGAGTACTGAGGTGTCTGGGTCTTTTAGTATGGTCATGAGCCATGTTCATGACCATTGAATCAGCCACTGGGAGCTTCCCATAAAAGGGCTTGTCCCTGGGGGCATGGTAAAGCCTGTCTGCATTCTTAGGTAGGGCCGGGGTGGAACATGGGTGGTTCCAGGTGGCCCTGTAGACATCCTCAAAACAGTCAATAAGGGGAGGAATAACTGTAGGCAGAGCGTCCTTCTTATGTAGGAAGGTGGCCAGATGTCAACGTTCTGGGTCCAATTCCTCCAAGTCCCAGCCCATGAGGGACTAAATATGCAGCATAATGTCTAGGAAAGTTGGATCATCAGGAGGGGATCTAGGGGTATCCCTAGGTTCCTCAGGTTCGGAAGATAACTGGGAATCCTCAGAGGATGAGGAATCCACTCCACTAGATGGTTCAGAGTTGGGGACCGGCATCAGTGGACGGTGATCCTTCTTGTGCCAGTCCTCTTGGTCATCAGGAGACCGGGAAGTGTTAGGGAGAACCAGGACTGGAGAGGGGGAAGGTTCCCATAGAGGTGGGGCTGGGGGCCTCCTCCAGAGTTCTTTGTGCTGCATAAACTCCCACCAAGCCATGAACAAGGCCATGTAATCCAAAGGCGGTGATAGGGGAGGCGGCGCCGGGTGGTAAGGTAGAGGATCCTCTGGCATTGGTCCCTGTGGTATTGCAGGCTCTAGTGTCTGTCTGTCCCTGAGGAACCAGGTGACCAGAGGACAGCTCCTGTGGTGAAGGTCTAGCTAGCGCTGGTCTCAAAGCATCCAGCGTCAGTTCAGCAGGTGTCGGTTGCGAATGAGCTGAAGGAGCAGCTGACTCTGGCTGGGGCTTGACCGATGATGGCGAAGGTGTTGCTGGGGCTGGTGACGGCAGAGGAGAAGAGGGGCTGATGCTGGTCAGGTGAAGCAGCCTGCTCAGCTGTAACCTACCTTGGAGAGGAAACTCCCATCTGAGACAGTGGCGTTGCCTGTGAAGGAGAGGTGAGTGCATGCTCCAGACGTCACTTAGAGACATCAGTCCCTGAAAGCGGGACTGATGTAGGCAACGCCAAGACCGGAGGGGCAGTGGGCCAAGACCCACTGTCCAATGAGCCAGTCGAGCTTCCTGGCTGAGAACCCGCTGGGAAAAGGGGTCTGAGCTTCAGAGGCTTTGGGGTTGAGGATGGAGTCCAAAGCCCAGAACAGCCTTTGCCTGAAATGGTGATGAGGGTGAAAAGCAAGGACATGGGCAGCCCGGAAGGAGTAAGGGCCACTGGTGAAGGAGGGACTGACCTCCCACAGGAGGAAGATCCAGAAGCAGCCGCAGTCTTGTGCGGTGACCTGGAGCGGGAAGCCGACTGGACCTGATCCCTATCCTTGTCCCGGTGCTTGTGCTTCCCACTTGACTTCTTCTCTTTGTGGGAAGAAGTAGATGGCCTAGAGGCCAGGGAGGAAGATGATCTTTTGCCCTGGAGCTCCTTCTCCATTGTCGCTAACTTCTGCCGCAGAAGGAAAGCCTGAAGGGTCTTCAAGTGGCATCTCCGAGTGGCCTGGTTGAACGCTTGGCAGTGCTGGCAGGCCCCAGTGTCATGGTTTAGTCCTAGGCAGAGCAGGCATGAGAAGTGGCCATCCTTGCAGGGATCTGCTTGCTGCAGACACACTTGATTTGCCAGACAGAAGACATTACTGGAGAAAAAGACATGCAGAAACTCAAAGAAATTAATGGAAAATGTTAAACTGTGGAAATAAAAAATTGCAGAAAAAAATTAATAAAAATGGTGGTCGACTAAAAGCAGGAGTCCATGGAGATCCAATCTGCATGGGTTAACGGCAGGAAAAAACTGGGGATGGAGTGGGGGACCACCCCTTTTATACCATAGCTCGGACCGACGTCGGGGGCAGTCCCCCACTGTATACTGCTAGCTAGAAGTTTTCCATGAGGTCCTAGTGCCTGGTGGCTCAGTCCTTATAGCTGTCTGCTACAAGACCCCACTTGAAGTAAGATCGATCAGGTTGCATCGACATAGAGGTTGTCTGCACAGGAGTTGACCTAGTAGGTCCTGGCATAGACAGGCCCGGAGGAGAAGCCATGCAGTGCATGGACTTCCAGAAGAAGGAGAGCATGGCCTGGACATAGATAGTGATCAGCGTCACCGGGGGGGCCTTGCAGCGCCGATGGGAGGGTCTGGATCCCTGGCGTTTGTGGTACAGTCTGAAATGTCACCGAAAGAGGCTGAGGGCCTGGTGTCGGTATGACAGGCTGAGGCATCGATGGGGGATGCTGAGGCCCCGGTGTTGAAATGACGGTCAAATTTGTCGATGGGAGATACTAAGGTCCCGGCATCGACCTCATGGTCAGAGTCTTCAACAGGGGAGACTGAATCCCCAGTGTCAATGAAACAGCCAAATGCATAGACGGGCTAGACAGAAATCCTGACATCAATGGGCCGTTGCAGGCTAAAGCAGGGCCAGCAGAACTCCCTGGCTGTCGCCCCTGAGCAAGAAGGGGTCTGAACGGCAGAGGTTGGAGCACTGGGAGGGGTGTCAGAAGGCCCAATGTTGATGAGTCAGTGTCAGCTAAGGAAGGACTGACAGGCAGCCCTGCCAAAGTTGACCATGTGATAGGGAGGGTGGGGGCAGCAGTGGGAGTCACCGCTGAGGCAGCCAATGACCCAGTTGCAGCCAGTGCATGAATCAGTGACTGAGAGCGAGCCGGAGAGGATTTCTCCTTACTCTTCTCCCTCTCCCAGTGTTTGTGCTTGCTGGAAGATGTGTCCCAGGCCTTGGAGAAGTCTGAGTCCATGGACGGAGCTGGTGATGTGGAGGAGCTTCTTGCCCAGAGCTCCTTTTCGGTGACCTTGTGTTTCAAGAGGAAGCTCTCGGGTGTCTTCTAATGGCATCACCAGGTAGCCTGGTTGAAGCCACAGCAGATCTCACAGGCCTTAACGTCATGGTCAGCTCTGAGGCAATGAATGCAGGCATCGTGGTCATCTTTATCATAGATCTTCTGACTGCACTTGCAGTATCTGAAGAGATTTTCAGGGTCGGTTCTCAACAAACTGCGACGAGAACCACTTTAAAAATAAAGTGATTAATAAACTAGGGTAAGAAAGGAAAACAATGTAGAAATCAAAGACTTGGCAGTCAACTGAAGCAGCGTTCTCTCTGTGGTGCCCAATGCGATGGTCGATGGCAGGAAAAGAACTGAGGAGGGTGTGGGGCCACCCACGTTTATATTGGAAGGACATCGTCTGACATAGTCATGGGCAACCCCTAGTAGACTGCTAGTTAAAAGTCTCTGTGTGGTCCTAATGCCTGGCAGCTATAGTTCCATAGGTGTAGCCTGATGCAAGAAATACTGGCAGATCTTCATGGAGGGTATCAGTTGGTAGCCCCTCCTTTTTGATCTGACCTCAGCACCAAGGGTATTCACAAAGTACCTAGCTGTGGTGGCAGCGCACCTGAGAAGACAAGGTGTGGTGGTGTTTCCCTACATAGAAGACTGGCTAGTCTCACTGAAAACAAAGCAAGAGGCAAGATGCTCCATACAACAGGTAAGGCTCACACTAGAGAACCTGGGATTCCTTGTAAATCTGCAGGCATCTCAGACAGAACCTGTTCAGGTGCTAGACTTTGTAGTTGCAAAGCAAGACACCCTGTAGGGGAAGGGTTTCCTCCCACAGGAAAGGGTATTAAACCTAATTGCCATGGCAGAATCCTTCACTCTGGCCACCCAAGGCCAGCATGGGATTTTCTTTTTTCCATGTAGATTTTTATTATTTTTGTAGGTTCTTCTTCCCGTTCCCATCCCAAGGCCCTGGCACATGGCCATGCATGCATGTGGAGGCACACACGCACACTGTGGCACCAGCTCAGCCCCTTCCGTCCACCTGTAATAATACTGTCCCCTCCCACCTACGCTACCCACTGGACCTCCACCCGGTGGAAGCGGAACTATGGGGGGGTGACAACCCACCCACACCACATCCGGGAGAGGAGAGCTGCCTACTGGCTGGCTCAATCCTCTCCCCCCCCAAGCGCTGGCACCCTGACAACCCAAGGTCATTCCCGAACCTGGGTTGCTGACGTAGCGCAAGGTGTGGCGTCCAGCACCTCAACCCTCAGTGCCACCGAGCCAGCACCAGCATGGGATTTCCTGAAGTTACTGGACCACATGGCCTCATCCACAGCAATGCCATGGGCCAGATTTCAAATTAGAGACATTCAGTACCACCTAAGAGATCACTGATCCCAAAGGTGGGATTCATTGTCCAAGCTACTGCAGAGACCTTTGTGTGAGCATTAGAGTGGAGGAAGGAGGAAAGCTACATCAGAGAGGGCATTCACTTTATCCAGCAATCTACAAGAAGAACCCTCACTACAGATGACTAGCTGCAAGGGTGGGGCGTCTACCTAGAGGATCTCACAGTAAGTGGCAGCTGGAACCCACAGAAAACCCAGAAGCACATAAATCTCTTCAAGCTCAGGGCAGTACTGCTGGCAATACAATCTTTTTCCTCCAGCTGCAGGGTCAGTCTGTTCAAATTTCCACAGACAATACCAAAATGATGTAGTACATAAACTAGCAGGGAGGAACAAGAGCCTCAAAGCTGTACAGAGAAGCTATGAAGATCTGGGATTTGGCTTATTCCCTGGACACAAAGCTCTCTGCAGTGCATCTGCCTGACATGTACAGTGTGCTGGCAGATTCCCTAAGAAGAATCAGCCAGGGAAGCCATGAGTGGACCTTGAACCAGCAAGTGCTGGACTCAATCTTCAGAAGGTGTGGCACCCCAGAAATAGACCAGTTTGCCTCCTGGGAGAACAATCATCTCCCAAAGTTCTGTTGCAGGCCACCAGCAGGGACACAATCACAGAGAATGTCCTAGCTCTAGATTGGAAAAGGAGGTTCCTGTATGCCTTCCCACCACTTCCACTCACAGAGTGCTCATAAAGTTCAGTAGAGAGCCACCAACGATTCCAAAAGCTCCAGACTGGGCTAGGGGGCTTGGTACCACACCTCTCAACTGCTATGAATTTTGTATAGCACTATGATTTTTTCACTCAAATTTAATGATGTTCTTAATAATGTTAGAGCTGTTTCTGGACACACAACTGTTAAATCATTGAACTAACTTGGTAGAAACATTCCTTAATGCTAACTATATGGGTCTCACTATATGTAGACATATTATTCTTCAGAATAAGAAAGTGCTACGCATTCTGGCCATTTGCTCAAAGTTTTGAAGCCCACTGCTATGAAGTTTAATGCTGGGAGGTTGAGAGGTATACTTTGTACTCAATGTTCTGGACTTTGTCCAGCAGGATCCCAATCAACTTGCCACCGAGATACAACCTACCGACCCTATCCTAGGGCAAAATAACATTTCCAGACCTCAACACCACATCTGAGGGCATGGTTCTTGAAATGCTAGAATTTTCTAGTTTGAATCTGTCAGAGGGTGTGCTTAGGGTTTCCAAGAAACCAGCAACTAGGAAAGCATACTCCTCTAAGTGGGAGAGATTTTCATACTAGTGTGTCCCCAGAAAGATAATCCCAACGCAGGCAGGACTGCCTACAGTACTGAACTATCATTTACAGGCCCTAGATCTGACACCTAAAACCTCGAAGGTACATCTGGCAGCCATGTCAGACTACCCATCAGCAGGCAAAAACAAGTCCTTGGCCTCACAAACTGTCTTTAAAAGGTTCTTTAAGGGTCTTAGGCACCTGTATCCCCCTGTACGGGACCCAGTCCCTCCATGGGACTTAAACATCTGTCTTGCCAGCTAAAGAAGGCTCCATTCAAGCCTATGACTACAGCTAATTTCAAAATATGTCATAAGGGAAAACAATTTTCCTGATAGCCATGACATCTGTCAGGAAGGTAAGCAAACTACAATCCCTCTGTACAGATCCAAACAACAATATTCCACAGTGATAAGGTAGTCCTTAGGACCAACAGGAAGTTCCTACCTAAGGTGGTGTCAGACTTCCACCTAAACCAGTCAGTTGCCATTCCTGTGCTCCACCCTGAGCATTCCAGTACAAGTGAACAGAAAGTGTACTATCTGGATGTGTAAAAAAAAAAAAAAAAGCACTAGGCCACTACATGGACTGGACAAGGGATGTCTGGTCCCAGGGTACACAGCTTTTTGTTACCTATGGAGAGGTGGGCAAATGTAAACCAGCAGCTAAGAGAACTACCTCTCAGCGCATAGTGTCCTCCATACAGTTCTGTTATGAAAAAGCTGGTAAAACACCACCCAGAAGCCTAAAGGCACACCCTTCTTCTAGACATTTGCAAAGCAGCTACCTGGAAAATAGTGCACACCTTCACAAAGCACTACTGCCTGGACATACAGTCCAGGAGGGATGCTAGCCTTGGAACTGCTGACCTGCAGAACCTTTTTCCTAAATAGGTTCTGGACCAATCCTCCCAAGGTACTACTAGTGAGTCTGCCTTTGTAAAGCATCATTGATAGATTCCTGTTGTTTGAAGAAAAAATTACCATAATAATGTTGCTTCTTCTCGGGGATTCATCAATGAGATCTACAAACCCTAACCCTGCCTCCCCTTCCAGAACCTGAACAGAAGAATCCATTCTTATCTTAAGGCTGCTTGAGTATTCCTTATTGCAATATCTCAGCAACCTTTAGAATGTGATCAGTTTAAATGTTTTACATGACGTCTGCCTTAAATGTTTTTATTTAAAATTTTCTAAGATTTTTTTTGGTAGCCATTATGATTTAGCTAGTTTCAGTGGTCACAACTCCTCTAGTTTTAGAAACAGGTCTGACGTTGGGACACTAGGGGGAGCATGACCACAGTGCAGAGTTTGAACTTCTGGGGTGTCACACTCCGGCAGGCTGCTTTTGTAAAACTCACTAATGGACCCTTGAGAAGAAAACATTACTACGGTATTTTTTTCTTGTGGGTCATGCTTGTCACTAGGTATTCAGTTGCCTAGTATACTTACCGGTAAACAAGAACTACATAAAGAAACAAGTACTTGGCCGGCCCAGCTTGAGGCTCTGGACACCTTACCTCATGCTACACTGGTGATCCGGGTTCGGGAACAACCTTGGGTCATTGGGGTGCCGGCCTAGGGGGGGAGCGGGATTGAGCCAGCCTTCAGACTGCTCTTCTCTCCCAGGGGTGGTGGTGGTGGTGGGTTGTCGCCTCTCCTGTAGTCTCATCCCCACCGGGTGGACGTCCGGTAGGGTAACGCAGGGGGGTGGGTGTGGCAGTATGGATGGGCGGAAGGGGCTGAGCTGGCTTCTGGTGTGCATGTGTGCGCCCGTGCATGTACAGCCATGTGCCGCAGCCCGGGGGATGCAGGACAAAACCAACATAAGCCTACAAAAGCTATATTAAAAAAAAAGTCCCTCAAGTAGGTGTGACTACCACTGGCTTTCTCTGTTGTACACAAGCGAAAGCCCGATCATCTCCTAGGCCACCTCACACTATCAAGCAGTGCTTACTCACTCCATTCTGCAGCAGTACTTACTGTTTTAACTCCAAGGATGAAGCGTGAATTTGGCAGAAAGGCCTTTATATTTGCAGCACCAGACACCTGAAACGAACTCCCTCTCCAGCTTGCAAGTGTTCAAAGCCAAGTCTTTCCAGCCACCTCAGAGCTCCCACTATTTCTTTTGGTACAGTATCCCCCTTGTCCCGGACCATGACCATGTTGCATAACCATGCTCATGCTTTTTGTTTGTTGTGACACCATTTTTTTTTTTAAGCTTGCTTTGATTACTGTTTGGATGTACTTACCTTTACAGTTTTTCTCCTGTGAATATTTTGGCCTGTATTCCTGCTGGACTGTGTTAAGCTGTTCACTGCTGCTATCCTACCTGGGACGCACATGAAAATGAAATGCATCACATAAGGTTTTACTAGTTGGAGTAATTTAAAACACACATAATGGTAGGAGGGGTTGTTATACATTGCTTAATTAAACAGTAATAAGACTAACAGTGATATCTATTCTTTTTTTTTGATATGCACTTTATTCTCCTCCTCCTAGGAGACACCTTGACAGGCAGCTTCGGACCTCCTACTACAGTGATACACTCTCTCCGAACCCACCCGCACTTGCTGACCCTGGTGTTTCCCCTGTGGATTGCCACCCGCGGTGGGGCCAGAAAGGAGCTGGCATGCTACACCTTCCCCTGGAGAACCAATTCAGAAGCCGGGGTCAGCCCTTGGGTGCAGCGGCCATCACTGAGTGCCTGCCAGGGCTCTCATTTTTCTCTTTTCTCCTGTACCCCCTCCCTACCGATGCAAGCACATTGGATACATGTCTCCTGACCCATACTGCCCTCTGGCCATTGCTAGGGGGCAGTTAGTGAGCAGGACGACAAGCCACCTTCCCCCTAAGAAAGGATAGCAATCCTCCAGACACTCGATCCTCTCTCCCCCCCGACAGCCCAAGCTCGTTCCCGAACCCGGGTTGCCAGTGTGGCGTCCAGCGCCTCAACCCTCAATGCCACCAGGCCTGCAAAGCTATCTAACAACCTACTGTCCTCTTATCTGTGTCGTAACTAAAGAATTTTGTGATATCCATAACATCTCTCACAGCACCACTCAAATTTCCTTTTTTCCAAGCCTGATGCTCTTTTTACATAATTTAGTGCCTGTTTGTACGTGGCTCTACTCTCTATGGTGTATTTCTCATCTGTGACTCAAATGCTTTTCTATTTCCCTTATCGTTTCCATGGATATGGATAGTCCTGTTTATCCAGACAGGATACGTTCTGATTTTTATCTTCCTAACACCTTGTGGGAATATGGTGGTCCACTTCATTTTATTAACCTCGTGAATACATTTCACCTCTCCTCCACACCTTTCTCTTGGTCCACATTATAAAGGTTCCTGTTAACCAATTTCCTCAATTTATCAAAGTCTGCCCTCTTTAATATTAGAGTACATGTTATGGACTAAAATTGCCATTTCCATTGCTTACAGCCTGTAAGATTCCTCCTGCTTCCCATGACCCTTTTTGGTTGCCCCCAGTCCTACTAAACCTGTTCAAGCAGAACAATAACCTGGAACTTTCACCAGACTGGTTTGCTGCTCAGGGAGGGGGTCTTACTGCACTCTCTGTATTTACCAACAATGATTGCCTTGCACTGCAATTGTTTTTCCCCAATGTGATTTTTATTTTGAAAAATTCAACAAGACATGGAACAAAGACATGTACAGTCAGTCCACTGACTGATAGCAGTATTTTGTCAGCATTATAGTCATTTCTATTTACAGAACATAAACCTTCAACCCTCCAACTCCCCAGACAGGCTGGGTGACCCAGACCAGATATGTCCAGCTAGTTTGCCAATACAGCATCCCCAACCCATCCCACATTCCAAAGCAAATCCTAGAGAGAGTCCTATGTCCCACTATCAATGTTATATACTACAATGACTATAATGTAGGATTGCAAAAAGCAAACATGGCTTTCTGAATATGTACTTCCCAATTTGCAAAAATAAAAAGGAACAAACCAAACTTGTTGGTGTCAGTCTTTCTTTGACACTTAGCCAAATAAACAGGACAGTTTGGAGGGATCGGGAGATGCATCATTATGTTAACCACTTATCCCAGTCCCCTCAGAAGTATGAAAATCACCCCTAGACTGGTATATTATTTTTTCCATTGGGGCACAAACCATCAAAGCTTCTAGCCATTGAGACAGTACAGGTGGAGAGGCCTGCTTTCCCCGTCTAAAATGTTTCCAGCGTATCTTTATCATGCTGTATGTGTACGGTAGGTAATCTATTAATTATATAATGCATTGCTTTAAGTGTATTACTGTATTGATTGTGCAACTAGTCATAGACTGTAAGTAGTGAATGTCTCTGTACATGTCTGTGTTGTGCTAGTCCGGGTCACACCTGTAAAAGGGGCATGTAGCCCAACTCCTTACTATCTAATTAAACATTTAAATCAAAAAAATTAAAAATCTGTTTGGCTTTAAGAATTGCCAAATACACAAATTTCTCCACTGCATGTGTCCATTCTACTGTCTCAAAGTATGTTTCAAAATTCCCTAAACAGAACTGTTGAATCGACAAATGAAATGGCAGCTGTAAAATGTCTCCTAAAGTTTATTCCACCTCTCCCCAATATGCCTGGAACTCTGGGCAATCATATAACATGGATCAAATTAGCCCCGTCTACCTCACACCTGGGGCAATTTGGGACAGTCTCAGAACAAAATGAGACTCATTTCTCAGGGACACCGTACATTTGCAGTAATACTGGATACGGAGTTAGCTTCTGGCTCATGGGAATATGAATGGCATGATTGTTCCCAATCCTCTAGGGCCTGATATTCAAAGATCAGCACACCCACAAACAGGATCTGCAGGTGCTCCAATATGGATTTGCACTGGTGCTCCCGGAAGCCCCATACTCAGAGGCTCTGACAGCACCAGTACCAAACCAGTATAGTACCACAGCTGCTGAGCAAATGATGGGGGCCCCCATGCATATCAGTGCAGTGGTATCTTCAAAGGTTTGCAGCAGTGGTAAGTGACCCCCAAAGTAGTGCTATCTACTGCTGCCAAAAAACAACTCTTAACAGGGCGCTCTCCCCTGAAGGCAGGGCAGCTATACTGCAGCCACTCACCCCCGATCACTCATTCCACTGTATGATAGATTTCCCTGGTGTCGTGTAGCACCCCCACCCCCTAAACACCTGTTCTGTATTATTATAGGTATCCCTGGTGTCTCATGGCACCCCCTACCCTCCAACTGCCTGTTCCATAGTATTACAGGTATCCCTGATGTTTAGTGCTACCACCCCCCCGACTGCCCACTGACAAACAAAAGTAATCAGTGGTACCCCAGTGTCCCCTCACCCATCTTGCCCATTCACATACCACCACCCTGTGCCCTACCCCTTATCCAGATGTCTGGTGACATCCAATGAAGCCTGGTATGGCAACTGACACAGGCTTCTTCTCATCTCTTATCTTCACAGCTGGCCGCTGAATGAGCTGTCGGTGAATGCGCATGCATACAGTTCATACAGCAGCTGACCAAGAAGGGTAGTGCCAGTCACTGTATTCAGCTTCATTGGACATCACTGGACACCCAGTAATGGGGGGGGATGTGAGCAAGTAAAATGGGTTGGGGGACACTGGACCACCACTGATCACTTTTATATTTATCAACAGGCAGTGTTGGCGCCATTGTGGTGACTCTCTAGCACATCATTCGCATGTATTCTGCCCCAGAATCCAGCTTTTTTTAGTATCCTTACATGGGGAACTGAAAATGATATTTGGGCAGTCAATCCCCTTTACTGCTGACCTTTTTTTATTACACATTTTCCCCAGGGATTCAGAGACCCCATACCCGGTTCCTCCTGGGATATCCCTTATGGCGGCGAAAAAGGCCCTGGCTAGATGTTGGTTTACTGCCAAAGTCCCCATGATTTTGGAATGGAGGGAATTAGTGAATTGTATTTATAGGACAGAGAAGTTATCTGCCTATTTAAATGATTGTACTGAACTCTGCTCTTTGAAATGGACTAGATGGTTATTGTACATTATACCAATAGATCCGAGCTGTGTACCATAATACCAGCTGCTGGTCTGATGTGTTCCTGCTCTAGCATTGATTAACTGGATTTCTGTATCATTTATGTAATTGTGATTGCCTCCCCCCCCCCCCGGGTAATATGGAAAATTAAGTAATAAAAACTACATTTACAAAAAAAAAAAATTTGTCTACAGGTGAGCGGGGGCTGGGGGTTTCACTAGACACCAGGGATACCGATAATACTATGGAACAGATGTTCAGAGGTTGGGGGGACACCACTGGACTCCAGGAAATTTATTCTTCACACCCAAGATGGGTGCTAACGGGATGCTGCTTGCCATGCAAATGGCTCCTTAGCACCTTGCATACCCAACTGGCTCATTTGCATGTTGTGGCAGAATACTGACCACATGGGTCTTGGTGCTATCTGTTTCAGGTAGCGCTATTCCCTGTTGGCTAAGTACAGTCCAGGCCCGTGTCAGGGCAGCACAATTTCACTTAGCACAGCACTGACCTGGTCAAATATTCAGACAGACAGCACCAGCCTGCTATCCAACTAAATATAGCAGCAACCAGGTAAGCGCTCTTTTTTGAATATCGGGGCCTGTTTTATCTGCTACCTCCAGAGATTCCCCAAACTTTTTTTTCCCCATGGAGATTTTTGTAGGTTTTTCTCCCGTTCCCGGCCTGAGGCCCCAGCACATGGACGTGTGTGTGTGTGTGTGTGTGTGTGTATGTGTGTGTGTGTATGTGGAGGCACGCATGCACGCCATGATGCCAGCTCAGCCTCTTCCGCCCACCCGTAATGCTGCCCCCCTCCTGCCTACGCTACCCACTGGGAGCAGAACTACGGGGAGGGGGCAACAACTCCCCACCACCACCCCGGGAGAGGAGAGCTGCCTACTGGCTTGCTCAATCCTGCTCCCCCCCCCAATGTGCCGGCACCCTGATGACCCAAGGTCATTCCTGAACCTGGGTCTCCAGTGTAGCGCAAGGTAAGGCATCCAGCACCTCAACCCTCTGTGCCACTGGGCTGGCGTAGATTCCCATAACTTAGCAAGTCCATTAAAAGCATCATTGTGCGCTTCGAGTAGAGGACTATATAGCAAAGAGACCAGATGTTTATCATGCTCATCAACCAGAAAGGCACTTTTCCACTGCAGAGAGAACAGGGAGTTGCAATAAAGAGTTAATTGACTAGCACATATCCCATACTTGGTAACATATATATTTTTTTACATTATTTCTTTCTGTTACCTCCTCAGCTGGGGGGTGGTCCTATGGTTCCCCTCTTCTTTTCAGGCGACTTCTCGGCTGCTGCTCTGGACCCAGTCAAAGCTCGAACCTTTTCGCCCTGCCATCCCAGGTCGCGTCACAGTGGGGATCTATCCTGCACACTGTGGAAGACCTGGAGGCCAGGGACTGAAGAGAAGCTGGTGTTTAAGTGGATCTGCAGCGGCGCCATGAAGCCAGTCATCACTCGCGCTGGAGGACTGGTGCTTTTTCTGGTTCCTTAGTCCCCCATCCCCCGCAAACAGCGCATGCATGCAATGGCATCAAGGACACTGCCACATGTGCTCTCGCATGCAGCACGTACGACACCAGCCCACACGTTGATCGCTGAGCCTGCACCATCCCCGGCCACCGCCTGGAACCAGGGCCTCAGCAATTCCCCTACTCTCCCTCCCTGGAGAACAGCAGTCCAGGGGACGCTCTATCCTCCTCCTCCCGGCCGACCCTCCATGACCAGAGGTCACTCCCGACCCCAGGTCATCAGCGTGGGAAGAGGCAAGGTGCTAGTGCCTCAGCCGTCTGCACCACCGGGTCAGCCCATACTTTGTAATATTTAAAAAAATGTGTCATTGGGTAAAGAGAATTTAGTGTGTAAATCAGTCATAGATAAAAATGTATCCTCTTGAAATAACCACCTGATGTAATGCAGGCTTGGAGACCACCAAAGATGAAACAAAGGATCTCACAAAAAGTCCAGTAAACATGGATTATTCCAAAGTGGTGTGAAAGCTGATAATTTAATCCCCCTCCACATCATTCCATCACGAACTTGATGCCACTTATTACAACTCTTGCATGAAATTACATCTCCCACAGGTCTCTTCAGTTCAGTCCTTCTGTACAATGCAACCAATCCTGAAGATACGCATATTGTGTGAGTGCTAAGCCTAGATGTGTTCCAGGAAAAGTAGGCCTTGGCTAAAACCAATCTCGCAAGGCACCTAATTGTGCCAGACAATAGTATAATTGAAAATTAGATACACTGGCTCCACCTTAAGAGGTGGGAAGAATTAAAGTTTGGGTACCTTAACCAGACCAAATCCAGCATGCTATTAAAAAATTACATTATCTTTTTTATTTACAAGAAGCAGATTGGAATCCCCATAAGGAGAACCAGGAATTTTATAAAAATGTTCATAAAATTGGCATCTTTAAAACACTAATTTGTCCTATAATAAGAGGTCCATTAATCTTGCCATCTGTGCATTTCACTTCAAACAACATCCAGCAATTGGGTATAATTGGCAGAAAGCACAGAAACATAGATTTTGTTAGTAGAAAAAGACCTTTAACCCCATCCAGTCTGCCCATTATCCCTGCCTATTTGGTCACTACTCACCCTAGTTGGCCATAGGTCAGGTGACTCTCTCTCCCCCCATTCCTCAACCTAATATGCCCCTGTGTATCTCATGCATGCTTGAAGCTCCCCATAGTATTTACCCCCAACACCTCCTCTGGCAGGTTGCTCAGTCATCCACCACCCTTTCAATGAAGAAATAATTCTGCACATTTCTCCTAAACATCCCCCTCTTAGCTTCTTTGCATGCCCCATTGTTCTAGTGCCTTCCTCTCTCTGAAACAGTCCCTCAACTTGCACCATGTTAACTCCTGTGATGTACTTGTAAGTTTCAATCATGTCCGCTCTTGAGCTTCTCTCTACCAGAGAGTACATGTTGAGTTCCTGTAGCCTTTCCTCATATGGTTTCTTGTGCAAACCCCTCACCATTTTGGTTGCCCTTTTCTGTACTGTCTCCACCCTTTCAAGGTCCTTGCAGAGGTGCAGCCTCCAGAACTGGACACAGTACTCCAGGTGGATCTCACCAGTGTGACACAATGGCAGCACCATGTTCCTCCTGCTGGAAATCCCTTTTCCAGTGCACCCCAGCATCCTGCTAGCCTTTCCCACTGCTTTGTCACACTGCCCAGCTACCTCAGCGTCATCAGATATGATGACCTCTAGGACCCTCTCATGCTTGGTGACTAAACTCCACTCCTCCTATCTTATACACAGCCCCTGGGTTCCACAGCCCTAAGTACATAACCTTGAACTTTTTGGAACTGAAACCCAGTTGCCACCCCTTAGACCATTCTTCTAGTTTCCTGAAATCACTTTGCATTCTCTCCACCCCTTTCTGTTACAGATTTCTGTATCGTCCACAAAGAGATACACCTTACCTTCAAGCTCCTCCAAAATGTCACTTATGAAGACACTGAAAAGAGCCAGTCTCAGCACTGAGCCCTGTGATACCCCACTAGTCACTTTCCTATTGCCTGAGTGGCTACCATTTACCACCACCCTTTGCCTGCTATCCCTTAACCAGTTTGATATCCAGCTGGTCACTTTCTCCCTCCACCCCCAGGCTGTTTAATTTAAGTAGCCTCCTGTGGGACACAGTGTCAAAAGCCTTGCTGAAGTCTAGATAGGCCATACCACCTGCTCTGCCTTGATCCAACCCAGTGAAAGAAATGTACAAGATTAGTTTGACATGGTACACCCCCCGGTGAAACCATGGTGCCGGAGGTCCTGCAGCCCTTTTGCCTCCAGGTGGTCCACAAGCTTCTCCTTCAGCAGTGCCTCCATTAACTTCCCCACCACTGATGTGAGAATGACTGGCCTGTAGTTACTAGCATCCTCCCTACTGCCACTTTTGTGCAGAGGGACCACTTCAACCCTCTGGAACATCCCCCTTCTTCATTGAGGTGCTAAAAAGCACTGCCAGAGGGGTCACCAACACCATGCTCAGTTCCTTTAGACCCTTGGATGAATCCCAGCCAAGTCCCACTGCCTTATTCTTCTTTAAGACTTCCAATCCCTTCCAGACTCTCTCCATGAGAATAGACTTGTGTCCACCCGCCTCTCCCTTGTACTCACTGCTGCATTCTGGTCCATCCCCCCGCCCCACCCTCTACTGTAAAGACCACAGAGGAAGTAACTGTTTAGCATTTCTGCCTTCTTTTGATTTTCCTCTGCACAATCTCCCCTGCCCTCGTGATTCTCGGTATCCCTCCCCTTGTCTTCCTCTTTTCCTGCACATACCCAAATAAGGTCTTGTCCCCTTTTTTGACCTCCTTAGCTATCCTCTCCTCTGTTAGTGCTTTAGCTGCCCTCATCTCCTTCCTGCCTCCCTTTGTTTTGCCAGATATAGCTCCCTGTCTTCACCCTTCTGGGTCTCCTTGTACTTTCTAAATGAGTTTTCTTCTCATTCACTGCCTTTGCCAACTCTTTAGAGAACCACAGCAGCCTCTTCCTCTTCCTCCTCCTCCTTCCTTTGCTCCCTTCCTTTAAACAGCATGCTGTTGCCTGGGCTATACTCTCCTTACTTTTTCTCCTTTGAGCCTCCCCCCCCTTCTCCCTCCCCCCCAAGGCATTCTCTGAGGCAGTTTCCCAAATTCTTTAAAATCTGCCCTGAGGTCCAGGACCCTCGCCTTTAATGTTTTTCCCTGTCCTACCCGTATGCCAACTCACATAGTATGGTGATTACTTGTACCAAGCGGACTACCCATTGCGATGTCAGTAATGCTGTCTCTGTAAGTACCATGTCCCACACTGAGGGGTCCAAAACCAACTGCCACCCAATACAAGTCAGCATATTTATGAGTTATATTAACTCCAAAATATTTAAAGTCAGGTGTACATAAGGGCCTATGGCCCTCCCAGTCTGCCCATTTGAGCTCATAAGATCACTTAGTTTTTCTAGAAGTCTGCTGCCCCTTACCCCTGACTTCCAGGATTCCCTTATGTCTATCCCATGCATTCTTAAATCCCATGATTGTTTCAGACCCCACCACTTGTCCATCACCCTTTCTGTGAAGAAATTCTTCCTCACATTTCCTCTGAATCGCCCTCCCTCCAGCTTCATCCCATGCACTCTAGTCCAGGAACGTCCTTTTCGTTGGAAAATAGTATTTTCCCACAACCTGTTCCTCCCTGTAAGGTACTTGTATGCCTCTATAATATCCCTTCTCTCCTCCAGGGAGTACATATTCAAGTTCTTCAACCTGTCCTCATAGGACTTGTAATGCAATCCCTGTACCATCCCTGTTGCCCTCCTCTGAATTTTCTCCACCCTAGGTCCTTACGTATGTAAGGTCTTCAGAACTGGACATTGTATACCAGGTGGGGCCTCCGTAGTGTCTTGTATAGTGGAATCATGACCTCCCTTTTCCTGCTGGTGATGCCCCTGCCTATGCATCCCAGCATATTATTTGTTTTACCTGCCACCTTAAAACACTGTTTCCTTACCTTGAGATCAGAGATGATAACCCTAAGGTCCCTTTTCCTGCTTTGTGCATGCTATATCCTCACCCCCCCCAACTGATATGTTGTTCCAGGGTTTTTGTGCCCCATATACATTATTCTGCCTTTTTTTTTACATTAAATTTCAACTGCCAAACCCTTGACCATTCGTCAAGCTTCTGCAGGTCCCTCCTCATTATGACTACACTCTCTGGCATGTCCACTCTGTTACAGAGCTTTGTTTCGCCAGCGAACAGGGAAATTCTGCCTTCTAGGTCCTGCACAATGTCACAGATGAAGATGTTGAATAGGACTAGTCCCGCACTGATCTCTGTGGCACCCCACTGGTCGCTCTTCCCTCTTTGGAGTGACAGCCATTTACCACCACCCTCTGTGTCCTGCTACCCTACCAATTACCCACCCACTGCACTACTGTCCTGCCACTCCCATGTTCCCCCCTATGTTTAACAGCCTTCTATGCAGCACAGTGTAAAAGACCTTCCTGAAGTCCAGATGGGTCACATCCACTGTCCTCCCCGATCCACCTCGTCACCCAATCGAAAAACTCAATGAGGATGGTCTGGTATGACTTCCCCTGGTGAAACCATGCTGCCTTTGGTCCTGTAGTCCATTGGCAACCAGATGTTCCACCAATCTCTCTTTCAGTAGTGCTTCCATGATCTTCCCCACTACCGAGGTCAGGCTGACTGATCTGTAGTTCCCAGCTTCCTCTTTGTTCCCACTTATGAATAAGGGGACTACATCTGCTGTCCTTCAGTCTTTGGGTACTAACCCTGTTTCTAGTGTTTGGCTAAACAGGATTACCAGAGGTTCAGCCACCACATCTCTTAGTTCCTTTAGGACCATGGGGAGCACCTCATCCAGCCCCACTGCTTTATCAATTCTTATTCCTTCTAATTCCTTTAGGACCCTTTCCCGTATAAAGGGACTTGTGTCTATTTTTGTGCCCTTCCCAACCCTTGTACTCCCTTCAGGCCCATTATCCTCCCCTTCCTCAGTAAAGACTGAGCAGAAACATCTGTTCAGTATGTCAGCGTTACTGTTGTAATCCTCCACGCTGCCCCCATCCTTCCCCTTCAGTCTCACTATCCCTCTCTTTGCCCTTCTTTTTCATGTTGTCTTGTGCACAGGCACAAGCAACATCTTGAGGTATATGCAGCCCATGATGCTTTGCATTGTGAGGGCATGTGTGATTTTGTATCTTGCTGTAGTACCACATTGCGAGGTGTGTCAGTGCTGGCGAATGCAGGGCATTCTTTAGTATGTGCATCCCTCATCCCCTAATTAGCGGGCATGCTAGCACTGATGTGGAAATTATGGAACATGCCACATTTGAAAGAAATGTGCCACTGCAAGCTCGTCATGCAGCAGCAGATGACGCATCTCCCCAATGTGCCTTTCCTGGTGAAACTTTTCAATAAACACAGCGGCTCCTGCCATCCACCACATATAATCCCCATACTGACATCGGGGGTGGCTAATCCCTGTGTTGGCATGTACCCCACCCACACACTCTATTTGCCAGTGGGCCAATCCTATCAGCATCATCCCCACCCCACTTTCTTTGCGATGGGGCCCAATCCCCCGCCGGCATCGGCCCCACCAAACTCATGGGACACATTGGGAGCCCACCCCAGTGTGCCTAACATCCCCCAAAAAAACCTCATGGGGCACACTGGAAGCCCACCCCAGTGTGCCCACATTCCCCCAAAAGTCATGGGGCACACTGGGAGCCACATCAGTGTGCCCAACATTTTTTTAGTTCACCTGTAAAGAAAGAGAATCATCCCAACAATGTCCATTTTTTGTTTTTCCTGTAGAAAGAAAATGGTCCTCGTAGCCCTGGCACCCCTCCCCAACCTGCACCCACTCTCTGTGCACCCCACCTTCCCACACCCCTCACCTCATACGTACCTCTGGAGGTCCAGCGCTGTGATTGTCTGTGGAGCGGGTCACGTCTGGACTCTTCAAAGCTGAACTGCAAAATGAAGAAATATAGGTATGCTATATAATGGCATTAATGGCGGGGGGTCAACTTAGGTGGCTATTTCAGCCAGTATTTTTAATTTTGCCTCCAAATTTTTAACATGGGATTCCTGGGACCCTGCCTCAAGAACAAATGCTCTGTCATCTCATTAATAGGTCCCGAAAGGTGATTTCACAGTCACTGCATGGACTCACCTTTCAGGACCAATTAATGAAACAGTGCCACTGTTCATGAGGTGGTGTCCCAAAAAGCCCATGTTGCAAATTTGGTGAAAAAATTCCAAAAAATGACTGTGTTACAAGCGTGCACTGCACAGTTTCCACACACACTCGTAACTTCTTCAATTTTTAATATATTCACTCCAGATTTTTAACATTGCCATTTTTCACACCTCCTTATGAACAATACAGCTGTAATTTTTCACACCCTGCCCAAAATGTTTTTGCACATCTGGCACACAATGGCATGGTCGCTGTGGGAAATCAACTTTCTAGACAGATTAATAAAATCACAGCACCACTGTTCATGAGTGGAGGTCCCAAAATGCCTATGTTGAAAATTTGGTTAAAAAAATCCCACAAATAATTATGTTACGGATGTGCATTGCGCAGTTTATACACACGCTCGTGACTTCACCAATTTTTCAGATTTTCAACAATGCCATTTTTCACAGCTCCTCATGAACAGTACGGCTGTCATTTTTACATCTGCCAAAATGTGTTTTGCCTGTAGCGCAGTTGCGGTGCAAAATCACCTTTCGGCTAACGATCTGACAGTGCCACTGTTCAATGAGGTGGGATCTCAAAAAACCCACGTTGAAAACCTGGAGTGAAAATACCAACAAACACCTGGGGCATTAGGGTTTCCAACCGTAATGCCCCACCCTGTAGAGACTGAGGCGCCATGGGTGTGACCTGGGATCGTCGGCTGTAATGCTCATGCCATTCCACCCCCCCCGCAGCCAGTGACAGGCATCAAAGTGTGCCTCAGAGTCTTCAGCCCCAAAGTTCACCCCATTCTCCTATACTGCACCCATCTCAGCGTGTTCCTTATGGAATGGGGTGAGCGTAAGCCTAAAGACCCCAAGGCACACCGCTGACACTTGTTGGTGTCTGCGGGGTAGGGTGAGGTGAAATGGCATGAGTGATATGGCAGACAACCCAAAGGCACACCCTAATGCCTGTCCATCTCAGCAGGGTGGAGTGGGGTTGACGTTAGTTCAATACTTCACTGCCATTCCTATTATGCATCTCTCTAACTCCTGCACTACCAATGCCAATGCCAGCAAGACAACACTCAGCATTGACAAATGCCTGTTTATTTATACACCTGTGAAAGATTTTGTCCCCTCTAATCACTGATTTTGTGATGCACTCTTCAGTCTGAACTTTGGCTTCCCTTACTGACCTCCCTTTGCTTCTTCTCGTTCTTCTCCACATCCCTTTTGGCCTGTCTCTTTTTGTATTGCCTGAATAAGATCTCTTTGGCTTTCACTTTCTCCACTAGCTCCTTGGAAAACCATAATGGCTTTCTCTTCCTTTTCCGCTTGCTAACCTGCTTAACACATAATTGTGTTGCTCTTGTAATCCCCATTTTAAATATTGCCCACTGTTCCTCCACCGCCGATTCCCTCCCCATTTCGATTAATGCTTCATTCAAGCATGTTGCCATTTTCCCAAATTCTGCCCTCCTAAAATCCAGGATACATGTTTTTGTGCAGTTTGGTTCTGCTTCTGTGATTTCAACCCAGGTGCTCCCCCACTGTAACCCCTATCACACTATCCCAGTTTGTGAGCATGAGGTCCAGTGTTGCCTTCTGCAGAGTTGGTTCCATGATCAGTTGCTTAAGGAAGCTCATTTATTTAACTAAATTTGCGCTCCTAGACTTTTGGGCAGAAGCATTATCTTGGTTTACTTAAGATGGTTTGGTACTATTACAATGAGCTAATATACTTTGAACACGGACATCAGTTTTGCCTTGAGCTTATGCACCGTTTCAAGTTTTGGGTACTATCACTTTAATATGTTGCTTTAAATGGATGCAGGCTATGTCACTGACTGCACCTCCTGACAAAGCATCACATTTCACACATGAAACGCCCAGGGTAATGCTCATCCGTGCTGTCTTTTGCTTGTTTAAATAAAAGCACATCTTGACACGTCTGTTGGTTTGCTTCCTGTTATTTTGGGTTATGTTTTTGCTTAAGGAAGGCAGCCTGAAGGGAGTACAGGATAATCCTGCTCCTAGTTGCTGCTGCTGGGAGGCTCCAGTCCACATCTGGAATATTGAAGTCTCCAACCAGCACCACCTCCCCCTTGTCCACCATCCTTTGGATTGCTAGCATGAACTCCCTGTCTCTTCCTCCTGGGCTGGTGGTCTGTAGACCACCCCTGTGCAGATGGCTGACCCAGTTTTCCTTTCTGGTTTAACCCACAGTATCCCCCATTTTGTTCCTTCTGGAGTTCTGTGACCTTTATGCCACCTTTCACTTAAAGTGCCACTCCTCTCTTTCTGCCTGCCCTGTCTCTTCTGAATATGTTGTAGTCGGGTATGGCCATCTCTCAGTCATGGTTATCATTACATCAGGTCTCTGATGGCTACAATGCCCAGATCGTCCATCTTGTTGCTAAGGCTCTTGGCATTGGCACACATGGCTTTCCATGATGTGACCACCCTGCTCAGTTTTGCTGTTCTACTTCAGTCTCCTCCCCGATTGTCCTTTATACCTAGTTCTCCCTGCTGCCTGCCCCTCTGTTGTATTTTGTCCTTTTTCTTCCTATCTACCCCTTGAGTGCCTATCTCCATCTTTTGCACACTGATTTAGGAACATATTAGGACATACAGAGCTTAGTAGATGAGGGTCCATATAGCTCACCATAAACCTGTTTATATCCCTTTAGATGTACAGATTTCTAGTAAGCATCTAATTTTAGCTTAAACTCTTCCATATTCCTACTGCCTATAATCTCTACTGGGAGTGAATTCCAAGTAGATACCACCCTTTGATTGAACCAATGCTACCTTTTGTTAGTCCTACAAGTTTCACCAGATAACTGTAGTAAATGTGACCAGGTAGCATAAGTCTGTCTCTTCATTTCCAACCCCAGACAGTCCCACAAACCCTTATTTGTCACTGCCTTAAAAAAAGCAAGCATGTCACCTTGTAGCCTATGATATTCTGGTGGGAACATATCTATGCTTTTCAGTCTCTCTTCATAACTTAAATCCTTCAAACCATAAATCATCCTGGTAGCCCTTCTCTGTACGTTCTCCAGGGATTTGATTTGTTTTATTACAAGGTGCTCCAAACTGCGCACAATACTCAAAATGAGGCCTGACCAGGGCTGTATACAATGGACTAATATCTCTCTTCTCCTACTCTTTATTATTTTTTTTAAATATATTATTTATTTATTTAGTGCTCTCCATTATATTACAATTTAGTACAGTACAGAGCAGTTCTGGTACAATATACATAGTCATTAGCAGAATACATAACATTCTTCATAATCCCATACTAAAAAACAATTTTATCTTATTTTCCTATCCCCCCCCCCCACTCTGTTATTTGATGTATCTTATATTCTTAAATCCCGGTGTTCTCGATTATTCAGGGTGTGAAAGAGTCATCCACTTGAGAAATATATAAAACCCATTTCCTCCATTGAATCTCCAATTGCTTATATCGACCCCTGGAAGTGGTTATTGTTTTCTCTAAATAATACACCTCCTTCAGAATATCAAGCCATTGTTTCAACGTAGGTGATACCCTGCCTATACCAATTTCTTGTAATCGTTTTTATGGCAGCTGCTATATATAAATATAAGTGATTCTCTTAGATGGTATTACATTATCTTCCATGATATATAGTAAGACCAGCTGTGATGTAAGTCTAATGTCATTTTCCAATAAAGCTGATATACTCAGGCCCACCTCTTTCCAAAAATTGCTGTATAATTGGGCATCCCTAAAAAATGTGTACTGCTTTTGCCTGGGTTTCCCCACATTTCCTCCAGCACTTGGCCGAGGAATCCGGGGTATATTTTACCAATTTATCTGGTGTATTAAAAAATCTTGTATGACATTTCTATATAAACTCCTTCCAGTATGGGGCTTGGGAAATTGTCATTGAATGTTGGATTGGAGCAATCCAGAGCTCAAAGGAAAAATCCGACCCAAGTTCCCCATTCCAGACCTTCAATATGTTTGCAGTAGATTCAGTCCATAATTCCCATAATGCTTTATATGACTATCCAACAATATGTGGGGGGGGGGGACAAATCCCCTCAATGTACCTATGATTAACAGCATATACAGGGGGTCGGGGCTGGGAGTGCTTTTTATCTAGAATTTTCTCTGTTAAATACGCCTTCACTTGAAGATATCTATAATGGTCTTGGTGAGAAAGTTGATCTTCTGATTACAATCTAGAAAAGGGTACCACACCATTTACATCCAGAAATTGGTAGATATGTTAATCCTTTACGGTGCCATCTACGAAATGCTAAGTCAAAATTACTTGGAATAAAGTCCTCAAGTGTCATCAGAACTTTAAAATAATAAAAGCAATGTTGCAAGTTTGATTGGGCTCTCAACCCATACCATGAAACCAGAACATTTTTTGTTCCAAATGAAAAGTCTCGAAATTTAGGTAAATTTAGTAAGTAGCGCAAATAAAATAGGGGCGATATCGAATAAATCATTAATTATAAATTCTATGGATTTCCACAGTGTATGGTAATTTTTATTAACCCAGGCCAGTACTGTACTACTAGTAACTGCTCTATGATATTCCATAAGATTAGGAACACTAAGGCCTTCCAAATCCACAGAGAGTTGTAAAACTGACCACCGAATTCTAGGGTGTTTTCCAGCCCATATAAACCAGCAAAATATTCTGTTCCAGGTTGTAAAATAATTTCTGGCTGGTGTAATAGGTAAAGTCTGAAAGAAATATAACATTTTTGGAAATAATGTCATTCTAATAGCATCAATCCGAAGGTAAAAAGGTATGTGCATATGAGCCCATATTCCCAGTTTGTCTTCTAATTCTTAGGTCAATGGCTCATAATTAAAAAGTTCCAAAAGGGTTACATTTTGTGTTAAATTTACTCCCAGATACCGTATCTTATTACAGCACCATGTAGAGAGGAAAGTTTCTGTCAAAGCTTTCGAAGGGGAGAAGTTAAGTGTTACTATTTCTGTCTTCTGGACATTTGTAATGTATCCAGATATAGATGCAAACCATTGTAAAACTTTCAATGTTTCAGGAATAGAGGTTTCTGGTTCTAATAATGTTTGTAAAACGTCATCTGCGTACAGCGAGATGGAATAAGTCCATCCCCCAATAGGGATCCCATTAATTCCCCAATGGGCATGGATCACCATTGCAAAGGGCTCTATATAAAGGGCAAATAAAAGGGAAAAAGGGCAGCCCTGCCTGGTACCTCTAGACAGGGATAATGGTAAGGAAAGGTGGCCACTGACTTTAATATAGGCTCTGGGATTTTTGTAAATTTGCTGGATCATGGTGATAAATTTGTCCAGGAATCCAAATTCTTCTAAAGTTTTCCATAAAAATTTCCATCCCACCCGGTCAAATGCCTAGTCGGCATCTAGGCTGATTAGGGTGGCAGGAATCTTTCTCTGGCTTACATAATCTATTAAGTGAATTGTTCTTCTGATATTGTCCACTGTTTGTCTCTGTCTAATAAAGCCTGATTGATCTGGGTTAATAATATGGGAAAGTATTTCTTCCACCCTACCAGCCAATATTGACATAAATAATTTATAGTCCATATTCAGGATCGAGATTGGTCTATACGATGCGACATGTCTAGGGTCTTTTCCAGGTTTTAAAATAGGGGATATCACCACATAATCCCAAGACGGTGGGGAAATGCCACCCATCTGGATCTCTTTAAATGTTGCCAGCAATGGGGGTATAAGTTCTTTAGTATATGTTTTATACCATTCGGATGGGAACCCATCTGGTTCTGGGCATTTTGCTGTTTTACTCTTTGAAATGGCAATTTTAACTTCTTCCATAGAGATGGATAAAAGCAGCTGTTTCACCTGGTTCTGGGAAATCTTAGGGAGTGTATGTTCTCTAAGAAAACTTTCAATTTCTATTGTGTCTGGGATTTCCCGAGGGTGAATAAAGCTGGGTATAAAAGTCTTGAAATAGTACTAACATGTCCCCAGTAGTGGTTACTCTCTGGTTTTGTCTAGGGGAATTTAACTCTACTATTGTACAGACTGCCCTATGTCCTCGTAGGTGTCTGCCCAAATTTCTGGCTCCCTTCGGTCCTCCCTCATACTTACAAGTTTTAAGATAAAAGAGGTCCCTGTTGGACTTTTTCATCCATTATTTTTTGTAGCTCAGCCTTCACTTGTCTTATTCTAGTTCTGGTCTCTAAATTCTGTGGGTCTAAAGCTTGTTGTAATGAGTGTAGTTCCAATTGGAGTCTCAAATAGGCCATTTGTCTCTGTTTATGTATATACGAAGCATGGGCTATAATTTCCCCCTGAATTACTGCCTTCATTGTATCTCAAATAATACTAGCTATGGAATCCCCCATAACATTTTCCCTTAGGGTTTGCATAATTTTTTCTCCTAGTTTTTTTTTTTATTTTTTAAATACCATCTCTCAGTAGGGCCATATTCAAACACCACCCTGAATTTTTTCTGGGGACCTTCAAATTCAACTTTAATAACAGAGGGGAATGGTCTGATAAGAAACAGGGGTACATATCTATATCCTGTATCATATCAATGTGCTCCTGGGAGACAAATAAATAATCCAGTCTAGAATTTGAATTAAACCATGAGAAATAATAAGTATAGGCCCTTGATGTGGGGAACATATGACGTCAGACATCCAGTAACCCTAAGGGAGCTTGTTGTGCTTTAAAATATTTCTGAGCGGGAGTTGTCCGATGCTTCTTTATTGCCGAGGAGTCTAGCTGTGGCGCCAAAGTCAAGTTAAGATTCCCTCCTATAACTATGCAGCCCTGTTGTAGTTCTATTAATTTATTAAAGAATATTTTACATTTCTGTGAAGAAGGGTGTGGGGGCATATATATTAACCAAAGTTAATTTTTTCCCATCTAAAGTACCAATCAAAATTATAAAGCAGCCCATTGGATCAGAATATTGTGTTTCTACTTGAAATAGCATTGTAGCAGGAAGCAAAATTGCTGTTCCTCTACGCTTTCCCTTAGGGTAAGAGGAGGAGAAAATACAGAACCTACCTCCCCATGTTAATTTTTGATGCTCAGCCTCCATCAAATCAGTTTCCTGGAGGAAAATTAAATCCCCATTCTGCTTTGTAAGATGCTGAAACAATCAGAGTCTCTTTATGGGGCTATTTCATCCATTTATATTTAATCTTAATACTTTTATTGGTGTTATAGCCATGATTAAGCAAGCAATAACACACGAGGTGTGGTTTATCACCTGATAAGAGCACGCCCAGGGGTGTACTAAGGCATGAGGCACTTGCGCCGAGTGCCTTATGCCACTGGGCGTGCTCTTATCAGGCGATAAACTACACCTCGGAGTATGTTATTGCACTTATAAAATGGGCTGTTTGGTAAGGTAATTAATTTAAAAAATGGAGGTAGAAATTGTATATAAAAAAAAAGAGAAAAAAATGTGCTTAGCAGAAAAATAGAAAAAGTAGTGCTTGTCATTGAGTTTGAAAGGAGGTGTTTGATATTAAGGAAGCAGAGGAAGTTGATGTGCGTCTTTGTTTCCCCAAGGCAATATGGTTTTTCCTGTGGACTTTTTATTATTTTTTTTTTTTGGTTGGGGGCTTTTGTTAAGAAAATGTGCATCTAGGTGGAGTGAACATGTCTGTTAGTGGCTGCTGTATGTGAGGATTTCCTGCTTTGCGATTTTGAAACAGCAACGGTCGTGGTAAAAAAACTGTGACGGACATGGTGAGAAAATAAAGAAGTTTTGGAATTGGGTTAATGGAGGTTTTTTTTTTGGCTGGGGAGCTTTTTTTCAGGAGATCTACACGTAGTTGGAGTGAGCGTGTCCCTTAGTGCATCCTGTACATGAGGATTTCCTGGTTTGCGGTTTTCAAACCGGAACACTCGTGCTGTGAAAATGAAGTTTCGGTATCGGGGGTAATTAAAATGAGCTCCTTCTATTTTATCTGTATTGTAGATAATATGGACTGGACTTTGGTTTTTGAAGTGAAAGGGGAAATTCCTGAATTGTGTACAGAGATCGGAGAGGCATATATAATGGGCAGGGGCTTGAGGAACGGAACTGCTGGAGTTGCAGCTATTGGGAAGAGATGGACTGGGAGGAAGTGAAAATGAAGTTAAATACTATGATTACTAGTTTGGTGTCACGCTTGTCCAGGAAGGGGGCTGTGGAAGTATTTTTTTAATATTATGTTTTTTTTGTTGGTGCCTCTGTGCTAGTGAAGAAATGCTGTTTGTTGTTGTGAGCTGTGCCATTTTGTGTTTCTGTTTTCAGCTGGCACAGCTCAGTGATTCCATGCTGTTGTGGGGCTAAGGAGTGAAGAGTAGTGCCAGTTGGCTACTACATCATCTGATAAGGACACGGCTCAGTTGATGTAGTAGCCAAATCGGGATGCTTGATTTCTTTAGGCCATTTTATAAATTTTTCATTGACTAATAACCTGCCCTTAATAACCATCCCCCTTCTTAAATATTCTGTCATTAAAGGTATATCCCCAAGATCCCTCTGAGGCCATTTATTGCCCTTCCCAGAAAAGGTCCATCTCCACTTGTACTGCCATCTCCTGGTTACATACAAATATTTACTGCTACATGCCTATACATTAACCTTTTGAGCTCTAGGAGAGAAACTTTTCCCAAAATAAAATTATTCAACTTGAACTGAGAGGCAAAAAAACTGTGATCACCTCGTAAATTATAACCATTTACAATATAGTATCCCCTCCTCCAGTTATTCAATGGTCGATTTAAACTCTGAGCTTCCACTGTATGGAGGGAGTGAACCATGACTTCCATGGAAGGGGAGAACCACATGTGTCTCCCTGATTGTGTCCAAAAAAAAAAATGACACTAGAGGAAAGCCAGACCTATATCTCATTTGGGCCTCCATGGGGATGTAAAGCCCCATTGAAAACAAAAGAAAAATTAGCTCTAGTCAGATAGCAGGGGATAAAAACATACCCCGGATCATGCATTTGCAATTCAAAAGCTCTCCGCCTGGAGCTAAAAATAAACCAAACATGAGCACCGTGCACCCCTCAAGGTCATGCAAAGCTCCCCCTTACTTCTAATAACTCTATTAACTATCTCCTCCAAATTAAAGACTTGCATTATGTCCCAGAGTGTTCAAGTATTGCTTCAAGGGAAGCACGTTGAAAACTAAAATTCACACTGTAGTTTAAATCTCTGTCCAGACATATGTGGTAGATCACAGAGCTAGCGGACCGGTCTCTAACTTAAATCACTTCATTCATCTGTCCTCATTAATTATACCTAAAAAATCAAAAATCTCTTCCAAAATATCCAGTTTAGACATATAAAGGATAAGGGAGAAGACCTATATTTTGTGCATTAGTTCCAGTAATTATATTTATCTATACCAAATAACGATCTCCCCAGCTGAAATATGTATTAATAAACATTTTAAACATTTCGGAGTTTGTTTTGGAGGAACCACAAACAGACCTGTGCCCCATTAGTCATTATGAAATAAGGAATACCATACTAAAGAAACATTTGCTAAGCAGTAGAAACTTTCTCTGTGGAAGTCCCATAGTAATTGTACTTAGCTTGCTGAAGAATGTTCTAATTTCTTCCCACACAAATAGAAATTCGAATGGTGCTGTTTTCCTTCGGAGGTTGTTTGATGTGGTACCCTCCACTCCCCTCGTAAATGTAATCCATCAAAACGAAACATGTAATGAGTCTTCAGGTCTTTCCTCGGGCTGGGCATCTAAATGAGGCTAATCTTGCAGAGGGTGTCATGGATTTCAGGCTGGGGAAATCAAGGAGGGCATCCCGCCTGAGACCGTTTGCCATCTTGGCAGTCCTTGTTCTGTCTAGAACTGCTGGGCCTCTCTGCACCGAAATTGTAGGCCATGCTTTGCCTGTTCTTCCTTTGCCACTTCTGCCATGTCAAACTCTCTTTTGCCTGAAGGTAACTGCACCACTAGACGGCCTAGGTAAGGGGTTAAAAACTTATATTCCTTTTCTTTTAAAGCTGGTAATATGTCTGCATAATCCCGTCTTGCTCTCATGGTCTGCGATGCATAATCATTATCTAGATATATTAGGGTTTGTCCATAGAAGACCTTCTGTCGTCTCCAGGCTATTGTCAGGATCCTTTCTTTGGTGGCATAACTAAGAAATCAAGCTATAATAGACCTGGGGCAGCTATTTGGGTCTGTTGATTTTGGACCCAAGGCACGATGAACCCATTCCCTAACTTTATTTCATCTGGGAGCTCTAATGCAGTTTTTAAGAGTGTTGTAACAAATTCTGAGATATCTTGATTTTCTGCTCCCTCAGGAATGCAGTATATTCTAATATTTTTACAGCAGGAACAGTTCTCAACATCTTCTTGCCGAGCTTGGATTTGGTTTTGTTGTTCTTGTATGGACCGCAGCATATTTTCCAGGTCGTCCACTCTGTTTTCTACAGCTGAAATCTGCCATTCTGTGTCGTCTGCTCTTTGCTCTAGTAAGGCAACATCCTTACAGAGCTCTGAATACATTTCTTTTATTTCAGCTCTGAATGAAAGCAGCTCTTTATATATTGTATCGAGCTTTACTCTCTTATTTTTAGGAGTTTTCGGCTTGAAGTTTACTTTTTCCGTATTTTCAATCGATGTAACTGATTGCACCAACTCAGATTCCTCCCTGGCCGAGGCTATGGCTTCTCCTGTGATTCAATTCTTTCAGTTTCTTTTATACTCTGGGTCGATTCAATTTGTAAAGCCAGTCGGAGGAGTCTTCCCCTGATGTTAGATTCTTCAATTATAATTTACTCATCTCCTGGACTATCTAGTAGTCTAATTGGCAATTTTTATGAAGAGGGGAGCGAGAAGCTGCTGAATCACACTGCCATCTTGGCAGGAGCTCAACCGGAAGTCCTTCTACTCTTTACTCTTGATACATCTGCCAATACAATTTAATATGCCCATTGTTTTCTTCACAATTGCTCTACAGTGACCTTTCAAATTAAGTTCATTATCTACTAACACACCCAAATCCCTGTCATTTACCACCCTAAGGCAAGCATTATTCAGATCATATTGTACTTCCCTATTGTGTCTCCCAAGATGCATAAGAATGCATTTACCCAAATTTAGTTCTAATCCATGTTCTGTTATCCAGTTGCCCAGTTTTGCCACAGCTGCTTGCAGTTTCTGCATATCTTCACCATTATTTATCACTGCTCTCATCCGCATGTCATCGGCAAACTTCGCCTCCCAGAGGTCATCCCCACTGCTCATACTGATGACATATATATTAAATAAACATGGTCCCAATACAGACCCCTGAGGGATCCCACAAGTCACAGAAGTCCAACTGGAATAATTGCCCCCAATACTCACTCTCCGTTCCCTGAAAACCAAGCCTCTATCTTTTTTTTTGTAACAAGGGATCTGTACTGCAATTAGTTCATCAATTAGCTTGCCTTGTGGTACTTTATCTAAAGTGTTGGAGAGGTCTAAGAACATAACACCTACTGAATGACCCTTATCTAAAGCTTTACTAACTTTGCCCCAAAATTCCAACAGGTTTGTCTGACATGATCGGCCTTTAGTAAATCGATGTGGTGATTTATCTATTGCCCATTCTAATGTCTCCATGGTGAAGTCCCTTATGATGCACTCCATGATTTTACCCACCACAGATGTTAGTCTAACAGGACTATAATTTTGTGCATCCTTCCCGTTACCTTTCTTGTGGAGTGGAACCACATTGGCCCTTCAGGCCTCCACCACCACTCTCATCCAAGGACTTCTGGAAGATGGCTGTCACAGGTCCTGCCAGTTTCTTAGGTACCCTGGGGTGTATGTTATCTGGACCTTGGGCGTTATTTGGATTTAATCTGGCCAACCTGCTACGAACATCGGTTACGTTAAAAGTAATGTTACCCTCTCATCCCTCCTCCTAATGTTGTTTGGACCGGACTGTATTCTTATTAAAGACTGATGTGAACACCCTATTTTGGATATCTGCTATCTTATTTAGGTCAGTCCCTAATTCTCCATTAGCGTCAAAAAGTGTTGTAACTGTTGCCATGTCTCCCTTCTTTCCATTGATGTAATTAGAAAAAGATGTCTTATGCTTTGTTGTGATATCTCCTGCTCTCTGGTTTCACTGCTAGCTATGGTGGGGAGGGGGAAATTAGGTACCCTCCTTGCTGACCTGCCCCCCCCCCGCTAGTTTAAAATGCTTGTCCATATAGCATTTAAACTTTTCACTGAGTGCATGAATTCCCCTCCACGATAGATGCAGACCATCAAGACTGAACAAGTACCCATCCCTTCTGTAAGTCTAAAAAGTCAAAATCTATCAATGGCACTACAACTGACTTCCCTAATTTTACAGCCTGCATAAGCTCCAAAATGTTTCAACACAAACAAAAAAAAAAAAAGTGGTAAGGATTCCTCTGTCTGTTTTAACATCACTAACATATAGTCTGCCAATAATTAGATGATTACACTGATACCATGGTGAGAATGTAAAGCTACTGCCAGAGGTTCCAGCACTAAATCAAAAGAAAGGAAGACAATGGGCAGCCTTGCCTAGTCCCACAGCTAAGCTGGAATGGTTGAGATCATGTAGAATTAGTTAAAATGTTTAAACATTAGGATTTATATATAGTTGTATCCACCTAATAAAAAACAAACCAAACTTCATGCCCCTCAGAACTTCCCAAAGGTGGTCCCACTTGACGCAGTCAAAAGCTTTTACCGCATTGAGCAAGAAGGCCACTAATCCCCCCCCCCACCATTCCCAACACATTGAATAAAGGATGTAAATTAACAGCAGTATCCACCTGCAACAAATCAAGCTTGATCAGGAGATATTAAAGTAGGGAAAGCCTTTTCCAATCAATCTGCTAATAATGTGGACACATTTTAAAGTCTGCATTCAATAATGCAGCTGCTCAGAGACATGGCTAGCCATCAAGCTGAGCAGAAGCATTTCAGCAGCAGGGAGGTCTTAACAATCCTTAACTGCCAATTAACTGTAGATGAGAGAATCTTTCCAGATTTGTCTTGTTGAAGTTACAAGGATCAGTTTGATACCAAGCATAAGACAATCCAGAAATGGCTAACCCAAGAAAAGGGATGTCTCAGAACAAAGGGGCACAGAACCTTCTCCAGCACGGCTCCTCTTAGGGATCCTTAAAGGCCTCAGGATATACAGCTTCAGATGATCACACAGGGGCAGCCTTGGAAACACTGGGAAAAAAGGTGGCACAACTTTATTCCTTAATTGCCACCATGGACAAGAAAGCAGGTACTTCTGCCACCAGGATAACCAAAAACATCAGACTCGGTGAAATGGCCTAGGCCAATGAAATAGATCAGGTGCCTGCAGTAGATGGTGTATTACTGAAAGAGAACAGGCACTTGAGGTTCACCTGGACCACTCTGGAAAAACTCCAGAAATTTGCTTAGAGCAGGGAACCTTAAGGTCTTGGGCTTGCCGGAGGGCTGGAAGGAGGTAATGTGCCAAGGTTCATGGATCAATGGCTCCACAGGGAACTGCAACTTTCTGAACCAATGGGGCTACAGAATCACCTTATGCTGAGTGGTCACCAGAACAGAGCTCCTAAGAATGTTTTTGACTGCCTTTTCCTTAGTCTGGGGCAAAGAAAGTTTTTGTGGCAGCCAAGAAGACAGCGGTGTCAGTCGATGGACATAAAAATAGGTTACTCACCTGTAACCATAGTTCTAGGAATGGTATATGGATCACATCCACACTCTGGCAGTTCCACTGGAATGATGTTATTGGCTAGATGTCTAAGCCAAGTTCCTTCCATCATCCGGGCGGTATATCCCCAAACTCCACCCCATGACATCAGATCTTGCATGCTGAAAGCAGAATACATGTGCCACTTGGCAGGGGAAGCCAGGTGGGTTGTGTGGATGAGAACCATACACCCCTCTTAGAACCACGGTTACAGGGGGAGTAACCTAGTCTTCTAAGGGCGTGGATATGGTTCACTTATCCACACTTTGGCAGACTGACCAGTTCTCCAGGAGGAGAGGGCAAGGTGCAGACCCCAAGCGGGTGAACAGAGAGAACCAAGGTCCCAAAACTCGCATCCTGGCATGACACAGGGTCGATGCAGTAATGGGAAATGAAGAGTGCATGCTGGCTTCCAGGTAGGCAAACATGCAGTGGCACTCGAAGGAAGATGGCAAAAAAGTTTTAACTTTTTTTAAATAATTGGATCCTTTATTGTGAGCCCTTACAATTACAGCTGAACAGGAACAAAATGCCCAGACGCTGCCACCACGTGGGTCTTCCTCAGGGAGCATGACCCCAGACAGCCACAGTATTATAAAGAAAACCCTTAAAAGGCATATCATTTATAAATCACATGAAAAAGTGCAAAAGTGACAAAAACAAATAAATCATGGTAATAAATATATTAGCCAATTGAAATATCTATCTATAGATATATAAGGGATATGTGGGGGCACCTGTTAGATACCAAAGTTATTTGTACAGTAGCCTGTGACCTCAAGTAACCTCACGAGTGGCAAAGCCATGAGTGAAGTTTATGAGAGGGGACAGGCTACTGTACATATAACTTCAGTATCCAACAGGCACCCCCCGCATATTAAATTTATGCAATGGGCATTTTTAATGTTTGTGTATGTGAGGGTTTTTTTGTGTTCGTTTTATTTGGTTTTGTGTGGCACTCTTTAGTTTACTGGTAGTTTTCTTTTGTGGTGCTTTAGTTTCTGAACAGGATGGTGAGCTGATGTTTCGATCAATTGGCTTGGTTTGTGTATTTGTATTGGTTACTACCATGTGGTAGTAGCAGCTGATTAGTGTAGTGTTTCCGTTCAGTATTTCATTGGCTGCTAATTTGTGTGGGGTGGGTTAAACAGCTTCTAAAACATGGCAGTGAATGTGTTTGGTTGGTGGTGAATTGTGGGTCCATGATTTATTTGTGGAATTTTGGTTTTATTTTTTATTTCGGTCAGTCATTGCTAAAACTGTGAGGAGGATGCGACATGGAGGCATGTTAGTAGCTGTGGACGGGGGAGAAGAGCAATCGTCTCTCTCGGTGGTTCGCACCTAGTAACAATGGGTCTGTGGAAATTATGGAGACGGGAGGAAGACTATAAAGCAAGCGAGTTCTGCTGCAACATGACTTTGGGCGAAGAAGTGAGAGAGGTACTAAAAAAATATAACAAGGACAGTAAAATGTAATTAAGTGCTATGTAGCTAGGTGGTAGACATATGAAAGAGCTAAGGAGACGAGCAGTCAAGCAGACAGGTGGGAGAGGAGAAGGTGAAACTAAAGTAAGGACCAGCATGTACTGCTTGTAGGAATGTAGTGCCATCAGGTGGAAGAAGGAGGGTGATCTATGACGTAGTCACTGTACAGATAAATGGGCTTTGACGTCATCACTATGGGAATAACTTCAAGTTATTCTCATAGTGGTTACATCATGGTCATTTATCTGTACAGTGTGTTAAATAAATGCTTTTATGCAGCAGAATTTATCCTGACACCTGTTGCACATATACACACACACACACACACACACATATATATATATATACACATATACATATATACATACACATACACACACACACACACACACACACACACATATATATATATATATATATATATATATATATACACACACACATACATACACACACACATACATACACACACACATACATACACACACACATATATATATATATATATATATATATATATATATATATATATATATACATACACACACACACACACACACACACACACGCACTTTTTTATTAATTAGGCACAAATTTCCGTAACAAAATACCTTGGATAAATTTCATTAAACCTAAGAAAAAAAACATTTCTGGGGATCCCTAAACTCTCCAAGGCAGTGGATAGAAACTTTTTATGCATTATTCCATCCCAAATGGACTATATATATATATCTACACACACACACACACACACACACACACACACACACACACATATATAATATAATAGACAAGGAAGGAATACTGACTGGAAAACCAGCAAAGCGGTATAGAGGGAGCATGAGGGAAGGGGGATGAACTGGCAAACAAGTATATGACATAAATGACGTGCCAACTACTGTTGAGCAACAGAGGTGAAGACCTGACCCCCTAGTGGAGGCCGGTCCCCGGAAGGATCAAATGAGGTCCACTCATCAGTTCACGCCCTCCTAAGGGCCAGGAGTACGGAGGTCTGCAAGACTGACTCGTATGCCTCGTCCAACAAGCTCAAGAAAAATCAAGAATTCAAAAACCTTTAAAAATAAAAGGCTAGCCAATGGCACAGAAAATCCTAAGTGGAAGCGCGAAGGAGGTGACCTGTTCTTCCAGCAGAATGAAAGATCTGACATTACAGGTGAAGTTGGGGGATATACCACCGAGTGATGGGAGGAGCTTAGGTTAAAGACATTACAGTCAATAGCATCATTCCAGTGAAACCGCCAGAGTGCAAACCATAGCCACACCCCCTAGAAAAACCTTTTCTTGCCAACAAAAACAGACCCAGGGATGGCAAAGTCCTCTCAAAGATAGATTTTTGAGGAGGATATCCAGGAAAATGGTACTTGCAGCAGAAAAAAATGACCACCGGGGGATTTGGGGGTAGGACCAAGAAAAAAGTCTGCACCGAAATACTGAAAAAGGTCACATTCTTAAATTGGGACCTGCTTTTGAACTCTACTGGCATTAAACTACACAGTCACTAAAATTAGTGCAGCAGTGATTGGGCTGGTAGGAGGGAGGGAGAAATGAACAGTTACATAAGACCTTACCACAACAGTGGACATTAGAGATAATCTCCATTATGCACACCTTTGGAACTACAGTCATCAGGCAGTAGGACCACATGGAAACTTTTGACAGCCAGGGGCCACCTATGACAACATTTCTACTCCTCTGTTACCCACCAGAGATTAGTCTCAGAGGACCGCCAACCATGGGGAACTAGGAGGTAAGACCAGCACCAGGCATACAAGGAGAGGTCTGCATATAGGAGGATACACGAGGAGCTGGATATAGGATGCATGGAGTAGGTTTTAGGTACATCATCTGATATATCCCTCACTGAAGCAGAAGGAGGAAGGAATGAGGAACAGCACGGCCTAATGGAGGAGTCTCTCTTGAAGGTATACTGTTACAGTAAGTTCTTATGTTACTATTTATCTTTCTCAAGGATACCTCCCCCATTAGGCCACACCTTTGGAACAATTCCCAAGCAGTCCCAAATAAAAATTTGGAGACTGTTACAGTCTGATATATATTCAAGACAGGAGGCCTTGCAGTATAGCCAAGTCCAAAGCCAGCAAATCTAAGAGAGAGTGAAAGTGTGGACAGTCAAGTGCTCTATGTGGCAGCAGCATGAATGTCAGCAGCAGATACATTTTTTGAAACAAACAAAAGGACACACCCCTTGTGCAGTGACCATGAACCATACGATGAAGTTCCTTACTGTATTTCCTGTGACAAACCATAATACAGTATGTCACCCATTTGGATAGGCACTGTTTAGACACGGGGCACCCTCCTTCCCAGGGGTGAATGAATGAATTAAAAAGCTGAGAGGACTTTCTGCAGTCCCTGGTAACATAATTTCCAAGTATTCCATGTACATCCTTATGTACAGAGCAGTGTCTCACCCTGACTGGCATGCTCAGGGTAGTACATGGGAAGGTGCATTGTTTCATTCAGTGTAAATTCAGATACCAACTTCAGTAGAAACTTAGTATCTCTACACAAAGAAACTCTGTCTTTAAGAATCAAATATGGAGGCTCACACATAAGATCCTGAGGCTCATTCAAAAATCCTTTGCACGGAAGTGATTGCAACAAAAATAACATTTTCCATGACAGAAAATGTAAGCCACAACTCACAGCCAGCTCAGAAGAAGCCATCAGTTTCTCAAGCACACAATTCAAGTCCAAGGGTGGGACTAGATTATGAACAGAAGGTTTCAGATGGAGAATACCTCTCAAACATATGGGACACCTCCACTTGGGCAACTGTATGACCATCAACAGGGGCATGGAAAGGTACTATAGTGGCCAGATGCATCTTAAGTGAGAAATACTGCAAGCCAGACTGACAAGGACAGCAAGTATTCCGAAACAGTATTTACAGAATATGTAAATGGGTTCAAATTCCTGGAAACTGCCCACACATTGAACCATTTCCATTTATGTCTGGTAGAATGCTTTTTAACCACAATCAGTACATCAGCAACCTTAGGAAACACCTCAAAGCACATAATGGCTATGTCTTCAGGAGCCATGCATGCAGATGTAGGGGACTTTAGGTCCAGACGGAACAGGGATTTTTCATTCTGTGACAACAGACCCTGATACAGAGGTAGAGGGACAGGAGGCTCCACTGCCATGTGTTATAGATGTGGAAACCATGTTTGGCAAGGACATACTGGCGTAAAGTTGATGAGTGGCAGTCTCCATCTGCAACTTGAGCTGCACCCTTTGTATTAGTGGAATTAGGGTAAATGCATACAAATTTCCCTTTCCAAGAGAGATAAAACATGTCTCACCCAAAAACTCAAGACACTGGAGCGAGCGAGCAGAAATGAGGCAGTTTTGCATTATGTGGGGATGCAAAATGGTTCAACTCTGGATGACCCCATCTTGCAAAGAGGTTGTTTACCATGGAGGTCAGCAGTTCCCATTCATGAATGGCAAGACATGTTGGAGACCTGGAAGATGCACGGCTGACAGCTGCAAGCCATGGGACAGAGCCCAGCACCATACTCTCATTGCTTCCCCGCAGACTGGGGCAAAGATACTCCTGAAACGCCTGAAAGCTCTACAAGACAGTCCTCATTTCTAAGACATTTATATGCCATTTGGCCTCCATCTTGGTCCATGGCCCCTACATCCGGATGAGCACCCAAACCAGAGCCTGAGGAATCCGTGGTGAGGATCTGTTCAGGAGCTGGTACAAAGAATGGAACAACCTTTAATAAGTTTTCGTGATCCATCCACCATAGCAATGCTCTGAAGTGGAGATGTGATGAGAACCATTTGGTCCAGCTCGTCAGTCTACTGATCCCACTGTACCCCTCGTGTCCACTCAAGGATTCTCATATGGAGGCAGGATAGTAGCAGTTACTACAGACGCAGCCATAAGGCCCAGGAGCCTTAACACTGTTCTCACAAAAACATAGTGACTCCTGTGTACCAACAGTGCTTGGGCAATCCAATTGTCTACTCTGTCCTGTGGCAGGAAAGCACATCCTTTCTCTGTGTCCAAGACTGCCTCTGTGTACTTCAGTCTTTTACAGGAAGTCAGTACAGATGCTGGCACATTCACTGTGATCACCAAGTCATCGGAATAACTGACATGTCAGACACAGAGTATGTAGCAGACTTTCCCTGGAGCTGGCCTTCAAGAACCAGTCATTCAAATAGGGGAACAAATACAGGCCTTCCCTGTGAAGGGCTACTGCCAGGCATTTGGTAAAGATCTGTGGCACAGAAGGCCAGCCAAAGGGCAATGCTCTGAACTGGTAATGTTCCCCCTCCAGCACAAAACAATGGTATTGCCTGTGTGATTTCCTGATCTTGACATGAAGATACACATCCTTCATATCCAGAGCACAAAACCAGTCCCCCCATTTGTAGAAGGGGAGTCACAGCTTGCAGGGGTAACATTTTAAACTTTTTGTATTCAATATAAAAGTTGAGATCCCTATGATCCAATACAGGATGCAGATCCCCAGCCCAGTTTGGGATCAAGAAGTAGCTGGAGCAGAACCTTTGTTTCTCTGTTGAGAAGGAACTAGTTCTATAAAACATTTTTAGAATAATGTCTGAACTTCTTCCTTCAGAAGGGACAAATGGCCCCTGAAGATAACAGGAAGGAGCTGGAGGATGATCTGGAGGAGCCTGTAACAGTTCCAGAGCACATCCCCTTGCAATTATATGCAGGACCCACTCAGCTGTAGTAGTCTCCAACTACTGTTTCAGGTGCAGGAAAAGTCTGCACCCCACAACCACCCCTGAAAATAACAGTGGAGATGCTGGTGTGGCCAGAAAAGAGTCATCCAGAACCAGTGGAGGCACTGTCACTGGTACCAGTTACTTTGGGTGCTTTTGTATGGGCAGCTGGGAGGAGGGGACCCAGCAGGGTGCCACATCCTCTGCCACAGCCTTGATGATGGCAGAAACAGACCCCTAGCAGGAGTTGGAATTTATTTAGTTTTTGCTGACCAGGTAAGTGCACGAGACAAATCAATGGCTATTTTCAGGCACAACCTAGGCGGTTACAGAGTTGTAAGTACAACAGTAGAACAGCCAGCCAGCAGAAAACAATACGGGATCCAGAAGGATGATGTACAAAGCATAACATTTTGAACAATACAGTTAAAGGAAGGAGAAGGAACAAAACATAACATTCAGAGCATTGTCTGAGTTGATGAGTACAGATAACTACAGTACAACAATCAAGAGGACTAGTGCATGTGACTGCACAGCTGTAGAATTCAAAGAGATAAGGTACTGTAATTGAGACTTAGTTGCAAGTGCAGATGTTAGAGTTACTTACGAATTTGTAAAGTGCTTGCTTGAAACAGAAGTGGGACTTAGTAACACGGAGGTGAGGTGGAAGCACATTCCAGACTCAGGGGGCGAAAGTGGCAAAGACCTGCTCACCCATTTTGGCGGCACACCCAAGTAATGCAAGAAGTGTTCGGCCACAGAAGCACAGGGGGTAGGACTGGTCCTGGGCAGTTAACAGGGCTGAGAGGACAGCTGGTTAGGAGGATCCGACAATGCTGTTGATCATGCAGCCAAGTGCAAGCTGGCAATGAGAGGGAGGGGGATAACCAACCTAGTTTGACATACAGTGAGCAGTTGTAAGTTATTCTGGAAATGGAAGGGGCAAACCAGCATATATTATTGTAGGAGACGTTGCATTTGTCAAGCCTGGAAGCACTGTCCAGATAGTATTGGGTAATACTGTATAAGAGGCTAGGTAGTAGGATACTCCAAGGTACTGCAATCCTGGCAGAAGGAGTTAAGTGCGTATTTAATTTTATAGGCCAACCAAAGTTTGGCATTCTCAATCTTACAGATGTTTCAGATGTGCTGGTTGAAATCAAGGGAAAGGTCAAGGGTAAGACCTAGATATCTAAATGAACTGGTGGTAGAGAGGAGAGAGCCATCGAAGCAGTGAATGGTTAGACCATTGGGGCAGGACCTTAGCTTTGGCGGGGACCCAAAAAGCATGGACTGGGTCTTGCTAGCGTTTAGGATAAGGCTATTTTGAGTTAGTGAGGTCTGTAGTCTCCTAAAGTCAGTATTCAGCTGAGAGTTGATTTCAACTATATTGTTGGAGCTTGTGTAAAGCACCATATCATCAGCGTATAGGAGAGTGCTGCAGTGTGGTGGAATTTTGGGTGCATCATTTATGAAAACGGAGAAAAGCAGCAGGCTGAGAATGGAGCTCTGGGGCACTTCTAAGTTGATTGTAGTTAGTGTGGCATTATCCTGATTTACTTTTATTTAGCTTAGTTTTATTAATTTTCTGTATAGGTAGACAATTAACATCCACAGATCCTCATACATAAGTCTAGAATGGATAGATTATTACATCATCATATCTGATATACATTAATTGTGCTCCATGTAAGGGAGGGGGGTCCTGGGCTAATAGCCCCATTAATCAAGTCCCAAAAGTGTGCAAAGAATTGCCCGCCGCTTCAGCGGTATAAGGTATGTCCTTTATGGAGAACATTAAAGTAATAAACACAATCCTTTGATTGCTGGTTAAGCTGGTGCATGACTAGGGAGAACACATAGAATATTATGACTCAGTTAACCCCCTTCTCACAGTAGTAGCAAATATATCATATGTTGTACATATTTAAACATACTTAAAACAGCCTTACCAGTCTAAACTACAGTTTAACAGAATGGACAGATCCCAATTAACAGCATATTAAATCATGTTACATACAATTCAGATCCGACATTTAACAGCTGATGGTGTTAACCATCGCAGAACTCCCTGATTTACAGTGTAGCATGGAGGGCCTCTAAACAATAGCAGGATTCCTGCAATAACCACATGGCATGGCCACCACTAAAATTCAGTACAACACGCACATCTATACGATCCCTCCAGCCTGACCCACTAGACATTAATGAACAGTATTAGGGAGGTAAACACAACTAAATACCCTCCCTAAAAAGAAAGAAAAACATAATCAAAAACTAGGGAGTCCTGTTTTAATGTCCAGATCAAAGTCCCCAGGCAATGAAAAACTCACAGTCCATGGTTCTTCCAAATCTGAACTCTGAGGTTTGGAGGTTGCCTGACGTGCTGTGAATTCTTGCTCAACCTTCTCCAGCCAACGGCCCACATCCTGGGGGCTTGTAAATTGCCAAAGCTTCCGTCTGTAAACCACTCTAAGGCTTGCTGGTAACAAAAAAAGGAGTGGATGATGCCCAGGTCATGAAGTCGATGTCCAACGGCATCAGATCTCTTCCGTTTGGCAAGGGTCTGGTATGAAAGGTCAGGATATAACTTTAAATCTGTGCTGTTGAGCACTAACAGGTATGCTGCTCTTGCTGCATGGATCATATCACGAATCTCCAACCCCCTGGACTTCAGCAAGATAGTGCGTAGCTGGTTGGTATCAGCTGGACAGACTCCTGGATTTACTCTGTAGACTTTAGTGAGATCAGTCCACAGGAATCCCTCTTCCACTTGCAGCTTTCCTATGCCAGTCCAACAAAAAGGGTAGCAGGGACATCCCCTTAACACCTTCGGGGATCCCTACTATCCGCATGTTCCCGGCCCTCAATTTTCAAGGGCCTCCATGCTTCCTTGTAGCTGCCCATTTTCTTTAGTGAGGGAGGGAACCATAGCTAGCATGGTCACCACCCGTTTGTCCATTTCTGCTACAGACCCCACCAACTGCTGTAGGGTTGCATCATGCTGTTCCAACTTTTGCAGCATTTTTTAAATTTTTGAGTCCATGGCCCGCATGGACACCAGCATAGTTTGCCAGAGTGGTTCCACCATCGACATTACATTGTTGGCTCCACTACAACTCAAGGGACTCGCAACCTTGCTTAAGTGCAGAGGAGGATCTTTGGTAGGTCCCTGCTGTTGTCCTTTTGGGTGCCCCATAATAAATGTGATATCTGCCACTTCAGTCCAACATGCTCCGTCGAGTTATGAAGTTACTTTCTGGTAATGCTGTCTTTTATTTTTGATTTTTGACAAATTTCCAATTGTGTGAAAGAGTTTACAGGAGTCCTTCTGACCTGGAAAATGGCTCTCTAACTCTTTTGCAGGAAGGGTAGTCAAGCCAGATAATGTTGTAGCCTGTCAGGCAACACACAGAGTCAAGGACAGATGGTTTTAGCCAGGTTTCTGTGATGCCGAGAATGTCTGAGCTGTAGCAAGTGTCCCAGGCTTTAAGTTCAGGGAAATCTGTCATGATGCTCTGAATATTAAGGTGCGCAATCTTGAGCCCCATGGTTTTGAACCATGGGGAGGGACTTGAGTTAGCCGAGATGATTTACTTTAACAAACTGTTGCCTACTTCTGCGGTAGCTAGAGAAACAATCGACAGCTGTGAGGGAGATGCCTAGGGTGGAAAGTTTAGATTCGAGTATAGAGTGAATTACAAGATTGAAAGCTGTAAATGTTCCTTTATCCATCCCCTGTTTGAGATCATTAGTGAGTTGGGTCAGTGCTGTGGAGGTACTCTGGCCCTGTCTGAAACCGTGCTACGCAGGGAATAGCAGGTTGTATTTATTTAGGCGATCCGTGATTTGAAGGGCAACAATTTTCTCTAGTAGTTTACTAAGAGCAGGCAGGATAGCACTAGGGCAGCAATTTGCTAGGCACTTTAGGTCACCCCTTTTTTTAATCTTTATTTAGTAGTCAATGTGACATCCATAGCAATTTAGATACACATTTCCATGGAAAAATGGGAAACATTCCATAACCATGGCCCTAGAGATATCACAAATCAAAGACTATCACGAATCCCCCTTCCTCACATAAAATCAGTTTTCAAGGAAACAGCTGGGTCACCTTTTTTTAAAAACAGGAACCAAATTTTGGCCACTTTCCATTTCGTAGGGACAGTTCCTGTGATTAAGAGCAAGTTAAGCAGTCTGGTAAGCGGGGCGGCAAGAAGTGGGTCAGCAAGCTTGAGTAGCCTAAGTTCTAGTCCATCAGGGCCAATACTCCCGCTGGATGCGAAGGAATTTAGGTGCTTTAGAACTTCTTTGCATGTGACTGTGCAGAGGTAGCAAGGGGGAGGGATGATGGACATGTGAAGGAACATTACCATGAGAAGGTGAGAGACGGTTTACAAAGCCAGATAAGTTGGCAAAGTGGTTATTAAAGGCGTTAGCAATTGTTACCGTGTTGTTACAGTTTACACTATCAACTGTCATGTCGGACAGCATTTGTTTGGTATCCTTCCCAGTTCCCATGAGGCCTTTGATATGGCTCCAGAAACGTTTGGAGTCCTTGGCAGAGGCCTGCAATAACTCCCTGTGGTAGGCACCTTTGGCTAGGTGGACTTCTTTTCTGCAAGTGTTCCTCAATGCCTGGTAGTCAAGCCAATCTTTGAGGTTAGAAGAGGCTTTGAATTTGTTCCAACATGCATCTCAAGCTTTTAGAAGGGCCAGTAGACTGCTGTGGAGTCACGTTGAGGCTTTTCCCTTTACCCTGCGCCTGATATTAGAGACACGTTTGTCTTGAAGGGAAAGGAAGGTGGTAGAGAAATAGTCAAGGACTATGTCAGCATTGTCAATACAGTAAAGTGGGGCCCAGTCAATTAGGTCAAGATCGCAAAGAATAGTTGAAGAATCAAGCTTTGAGACGTCTCAAAAGACCAGCCCCTTAGGAGGGAGTGCGAGCATTCCAGACACAGTAGACAGGAGCATGGTCACTTATTGCATCTGCAAAGGTGCCAGCATGTGTAATCCAATCTTTCCTGTTAGAAAGAATCCAGTCTATAAGGGAATGATTGCCTCCCGAGGTAGACAGCCTGTTTGGGTCACTGATCAGCTGAGAGAGGTGAAGTTTACTTACCAGTGAGTCACACAATATATATGATTGCCTAACCAATTTAGATTAAGATCTCCCAATAATAAGATTTCATTCTTCCCAGTGGCACAGGGCAGGTAATTGACAGTGTCTGTAAGGCCAGTTATACCACTCTTGGGAGGACTGTATACCCATACTAAATGTAGTTTCTTGGAGTCAGTCAAAGTCAGGAGTGAAATGGTAGTTTACTCACCTGGTAAAGGTGATTGTGGGGTATACATCTCTGAGGCAGTCCACCTTCCTTACACCTGGGTATTGTGCCCACCTGATAGGTTTCTGATGCACATGTGACTTTCAAGAAGAAAGTCCGTCCCCTGTGATGCTGCCCCTCCTGTATCAGTTTGATGTCTTCCAAAGCTGTACCTATTAAAAGAACGTGTTGGTCTGATGACCCATTATTCCTCCCTATTTCTGTAACATCAATTAAACATGATCATATCATCCATGTGCAAAAGAGATCTCACATCTGTTATGGTTATCAAGAAAAACACTGGACAGGTAGTCCGTTTATTACCTATTTTATACACACTAATATAAGCCAGCCCATACGGCATGCCGGTGGAAAACTATATGCATTTAATGCCATTCAAATTGTTCTATCAGGGTGGGTTGTGTAGTACCTCAGAGATGTATACCCCCACAATCACCTTTACCAGCTGAGTAAACTACCATTGTGGGGGATACTCTCTGAGGCACTCCACCTTCCTTACACCTGGGTAACGATTTAAGTAGCAGTACCTGGCGATAGGGTGGGGAGTCAGTCCATATTCATCTTTGTGTCTGCCTTAGCGGCTACTAGTACTGCCCTGGCGAAGTTGGTTCTGGCCTCCCTAGACACGTCTACCCTATAATGTCTAGTAAAGGTGTGTGGAGATGCCCAAGTGGCAGCTGCACAAATCTCATCCACCAATGCCATGTGTCTTTCTGCCCACGCAGTGGCTATAGCCCTAGTGGAATGGGCTTTAATGCCTGTGAGCAGATCTAGATTTGTCGCCTTATATGCTTCAGTGATTGCAGACTTAAGCCAGGTGGATAAGGTGGAACTAGTCGCCACCTGTCCCTTCCTGTGTCCCTGTGTAATAACAAAAAGTCGATCTGTTTTTCTGATGTCCTCTGTTCTGGTGAGATATGTCTGTAATAACCTCCTCATTCCCAGTAGTTTGAGTTGTGGCTCTTGGTCCACTTCTGCCGGCATCTCTGCTTGGATGTCAATGATCTGGTTTGCATGAAATGTTGTTTGAATCTTAGGTTTGAAAGATGGAATTGGTCTGAATGTGATCTTGTCTTCATGGAACATGAGGAATGGTGTTCTACATGATAATGCTTGCAATTCACTGATACGCCTGGTCGAGGACAAAGTGACCAGAAGTACAGTCTTTAGTGTTAACCATTGTAAAGATACAGTGTCTAATGGCTCGAAAGGTGTGGTCATCATTGCCTTGAGTACCAGGGTCAGGTCCCATGGCGCTGTCCACTGCTTGACTTTTGGATGGATATTGTTTGTTGCCTTAAGGAATGTTATGATATCTCTGTGTGCCCCCAGAGTCATTCCCACTATGGGGCCCCTGGTCGCCCCAATTGCAGCTACCTAAACTCGTAACGATGCTGGAGATAAGCCCTTATCCAGGCCTTCTTGCAAGAAAAGTAGAATACGTGGCACCGATGCGGTCAATGGGTTCACTCCTTTATTCATGCACCACTTCTGAAAATTCTTCCAGTGTCTTTGGTATGTCAGGGTTGTGGACTTCCTTCTGGAGTTAGCCATGGTGTTGACGACCAAGGGCTGGTAGCCTGCTCTTAATCTCTCCCTTTCAGGAGCCAGGCCGTCAGCTTGAGGCTTGTTGGGTTGGGGTGATAAATCGGGCCCTGACTGAGCATGTTGTGTCTATAGGGAAAGGTCCATGGGTGATCTAGTGCCATCACCACAATGGTGGCGAACCAGCTTCTCCTGGGCCAGTAAGGTGCAATGAAGATCACCTTTGATCTGGTCCTGCATATATTTATCAGGATCTGGGGAATCAAAGGAAGGGTTGAGAATATGTAGGTAATGTGGAAGTTCCACATCACTGAGAGCATGTCCAGTGCCATGGCTTTGTGATCCCGAAACCGGGAGCAGAACCTGGGGCACTGGTTGTTTTTGAGGGATGCCATTAGATCTAACTCCACTGGACTCCAACGGTTGTTGATGGATCTGAAAAATCTGTGGGTGAAGCATCCACTCTCCTGGGTGTATCATTTGTTGACTGAGCCAATCCGCTGCGGTGTTTAGCTCAACGTTGAGTGAGATCTCAGATCGGAATAGACAAGGAGAAGAGGAGAGAGTCATTTGGGCATTTCTACGAACCTAGGGGCCATTAAAAAACATTTTGGTCGGCTCCATGTTGGTCCGCAGCCTTAAATACCCTGTATGGGGCATACCAGTAGCATTGAGGTCGCGGAAAGCCACGTTTCATTCAGGTTCCACCATGGAGCTAGAGGCCGTTTGAGTGGTGACATGTCACAAAGACAGGGATACCTGGAATGGAAGTAGGGCCACTGTCCTGCACTGAGACACTGCTCTAATGGGTGCCAGGTTGGTAGTTGCCTTTCTCTCCTTGCACGGGTAATCTGATTAGCTTTTTTTTTTTTTTTTAAGCGTTTGCTCCTGTAGCCACTAGCAGGAGTATCCAGTTAGTCAATCTCCTTACATTATAAGGCCCAGTGGATACTTTATGGACGTTTGCTCCTGGAACCGCTAGCAGGGGTATCCAGGTAGTCAAATCTCCTTACATTATAAGGGCCAGTGGATACTTTATGGACGTTTGCTCCTGGAACTGCTAGCAGGGGTATCCAGGTAGTCAAATCTCCTTACGTTATAAGGGCCAGTGGATACTTTATGGACGTTTGCTCCTGGAACCGCTAGCATGGGTATCCAGGTAGTCATTTTCCTTAGATTATAAGGGCCAGTGGATACTTTATGGTAGTTTGCTCCTGGAACCATAAATAGGGGCTTCCAGGTGGTCAGTCTCCTTACTTGTAACTTGCACTGTTCTACTTAAAAGCCTTGTATACCGATGTGATATACACAGAAGCTATACATCATGCATTAGTTTTCTGTACTTTTTGCCTGGTATACTCTAGTGGTATAAGCGCAAACTGATAACCAGAATGCTGGATTTTGATAGCATCCTGTATTCAGTGGCAATTGTCTTGTAAGTTTTTTTATGTATGGCTTATACGGAAATATGAGTTTTACCGTTGCCTCTAGATTTGGTTAAATATGCTGGAAATGTAGAATACGCTGCAACCTTGGTTCAGCTGAGGCTCTTTGTTTTGGCCCTGCAATAAGCTTAGAAAGTACAATGAGAGGGTGTAATTTTTTTTTTCCTCTTCTTCCCCTGCACAGTAATCAATAATGTTCTGCACTGTGCAAGGTATTGCTGAGCTTGTGTATAAAAGTGTGCACTGTCCCTTTAAATGTGATTAGAGTGAGTGAGGGGCTCAGTCTGATGCTGCCTTGCCCACAGCTGTGGCAGTGGTGCTGCCCCCAATGTATTTTCCCCATTGTTAGTTGATTTTCAAATCGTTGCCCTTACATTTCATTATTCACATTGTCTGCTGTTGCAGATCGGTTGGTGCTTTTAACAAATGTGCTCTGTGCTGATTGAATGTTTATGAGCGTAGTTACGCTCTCCGCAAGATGGCAGCAGCGACTTTCAGTCAATCTCCTGTCTGGCAGCCACCTATACCCTTAATCCTGCATGGGTAAGGGGTGAGTGGAGAGCTTTTCCGAGATCACAGCAGCAAGTCTGGCGATATTCTTTCTTATGGCTGTCAATCTGTATAGGCAAGTTAGGTTAGTTTCTCAGTGCTCCTTCTCCTCATGAAACCTACTTGTTTATGCTGTTTTGGTCAGGTAGATGATATAGAAATTGCTTCAGAGGCTGTTGTGTAGTGATATCTTGAGCGAGCACTTCAGGTGCTACTATGCTGGTAATGGGGAACTGTGGCACATTAGTTAGTATTTTAGAAGTCTGGGATGCTGGCAGGGTACTCCGAACGTTCTAAAGCGGCCACCTGCTCATTTAATAATGGATAGACTCTGGAGCCGCTGGCTAGGCTCCAGGTCATCAGGCATCTTAGTAAGGTGGTAAGCTTGTTCTGAATAGCACGTAGGGGAACTCAGATAATATGCCCAAGTAAGGAATGAGAGCCTTTAATTATGTAGTAGCTCCTGATGTACTGAGCTCCTGGGACCGCTGGTAGGGGTTTCCAAGTAAATGTGGCTGTGGAATCTGTTTGGTCATCTGTGACAGATGTCAAATAATACATGGCTCTGTTAGCATCCTTTAAATTCAGCATCCTTTAAATTTCAAAAATGTGATAATTTAATAAAAAAGGGCCAGAACAAGATAATTTAATAGGACCAAGTCATGCATTCACATTGGTATGCATGACATTTGTCATGCACAGTACATAGTAGCAGCTCCTTAATTAATATGTGATTGTGCCTTTAAGAGAGAAAAGCAACTGAAAATTAGTGAAAGAAATGACTATTAAAGTTCACTATTTCCCAAATAGTTATTTTAATCGAACCTTCTTGTATGTTCACCCAATATAGTACAGTGCTGTGTATCATTTTTGGCCCTATTTGTATACCTTAGTTATCTCTGGGATAAAGTAGGCATGTGCGGGGCGGGGGGGGCAGGCTGCTTTAGTTAACCCTTGCCTTGGCTGTGGTAAAGAGAGGGATCATATGCATTGCTGGCTGCTAATGTAATAGCATACAGTTTGGGACAGAAGAATTTTTTTTTTCTTTTGTTCTGTAAAACATTACTTCTTCAGTTCTCTCTCATGGTCAGTAAGTTAAGGGACTTTGCCTTGAGAAGCCGTAGCAATTGCTAGCTCCATTCTCCACTGCAAGATATATTGGATTTAGTCAAATCTTGTTTATCCTCATCTAAGATGGTGGCCGAAATCTCGCGAAAGCTGAGAGCCAGACAGCTTGCAGCTCTCATGTAGCAGGAGATTTGCAAACTAGAAATGTGTGTGTGGGGTGGTCATGCTGATAGCAGCAGTTGAATTTTATTTATTTTTATTTAGCTTTTGTTTACCGGGTAAGTACACTAGACAAGTAATATGCCTATTTTCAGGAACGACCCAGGAGAGTACAACATGAAGAATACAGAGTAGTACAGGATAATACAGGAACAACATGGCAGAATGTCAACATGGAAAGAACATTAAACAAGGTGACTCAATGGTAATGCACTTAGTTACATCCCAGTTCCAACAGTGGTAAAGTACACAAAGTCACGAGTTATTATGCAAATTAGACAAATTATAACTCAATCAAGTGCCAGATTGGACAAATTATAACTCAGTCAAGTGCCAAGATAAGAGGTTGAGTCTTAGGGACAAGCAGAGTGTCACTGACAGGTCTTTTGTAAAGCACAAAGGACAAGTTGAGAGAGGACTTTACTCTAGGGGGGTTTGGGACAGTCACACGCAGAAGCCAGCTTCAGGAAACCCCACAGGTATCTATGAAAGCACTGGTGGGAGGGGGCCGATCGAACCTGCACTGGAAAGGAGTTCCAGAGTCTAGGTGCGCTTGCAGCAAAGTCCCTGTCCCCCATGAGGGTTCGAGTGGGGACTCTAAGCAACCCAGGGACCTGGGATCTGAGTGAGTAGGAGGAGTGGTCGGCAAGCGATAGAAGCTGAGCCAGCCCTGGTGGGGTGCCAGTTCTAATCACTCTGCCCACGAGACATCCCAGCCCAAAGTCCAGGTAGCTGGATGGAGAGAGCCAGCAGAGTGTTTCATAAAGCTTACAGTGGTGAGTAAGGGGGGGGCGGCCAGGGCAAAACGGCAGATGTTGTTATACATCGTGAACCACCGGGTAAGATGGGATTTGGCGGAACTAGCAAATAGGTGCAGGCCGTAGGTAAGGGAGGGGAGCAGTACACCTCTCATGAGAGCCAGATGAGCTGCAGGTGTAGGGTTGTATTTGGCTGTATATGCCAGGCCCAGTTTGCAGTTCACCGCTCTACAGACATTTAGTATGTGACTCCCCATGTCAAGTTGAGGGTCAAGCGTTACCCCAAGGTATCTGACAGAGTTCACAGTTGGAAGGAAGGTTCCGTCCTGGCTTGTGATACCCAGTGTTACTGGCACGGCTTTGATTTTGGGTGCTGAACCAAATAGCATAGCCTGTGTTTTTTTCAGGTTGAGAACCAATTTATTTTTGGTTACCCAAGCCCAGACATTGTTAAAGTCCTCAGATAGTTGCTGATTGAGGGTCACAATGTCCTGGGAGTGGGCCAAGATGACCAGGTCATCTGCATAAAGAGTGGCACTGCAGTTAGTAACTGCTGCTGGTAAATGGTTAACAAAGAGGGAGAAGGAGAAGCCCTGGGACCGGGGGCCTTAGGTCACCAGTAGGGGATCAGAGAGGACTTTGTTGAATCTGGTCCGCTGCATTCTACCATGTAGAGAGCCTGTTAGCCAGTTCATAGCAGAGGGGGACAGACCTAGGAACCGCAACTGAGTACAGAGTAACGCATGATCGACAAGGTCAAAGGCTTTGGACAAGTCGATAAATATTGCTCCAGAGAGTTTGCCCTGGTCCATGGCTCCTCTGATGCGGGAAGAGACCGAGACCAAGGCTTTGGTCATGCTGTACCCCTTCCAAAAGCCATGCTGGGCCGGGGATAGCAGTTCCTGTGCCAGTATGTAATCAGAGAGTTGCTCTGCCACGACTTTTTCAAGGAGCTTGCTGAGGGAGGATAGAATGGCGATCAGATGATAATTGTCCAGTACCTTGGGATTGCCCTGTTTCAGTATAGGGACAATCCTGGCCACCTTCCAAATGTTAGGAATGACCCCCGATGCAAGGGATAGGTTAAAAATGTGGGCAACTGAGAAACTGGGGCCATAAAAAAACATTTGGATGGCTCCATTTTGGTCCACAGAACTTCCTTTTCTCTGTGGGACTGTTTTTATGTAGAAAATAACACAAGGTGGTTGCGGGTGCTTTGATTTAGTGCCACTGAACTCCAGTAATGTCTGAATCCAACTCAGGCATCTGAAACATTTTCCAGTGCAAGGAAGCTTTTCTGGGTGAGTTTGAGTTTGTTTTTTTTTTTGACAAGTTAGTGAGGCTAGTAGGGTCACCAGATTCTTGTTGGTGATTAATACAACTCAGGAACCAGGTTGATATTTATTATATTACCTCATGTAAATCACTGCATAGATTCTGTGTTCAATTATGTGGGGCAGACATTATTTTAGTTCCTGGCACCGCTAGCAAGGGTGTTCTGTTAGCTAATAATCTCTATAGTTGCACAATGCAATAATGTTCATAATTTGAATACTGTGCTGGCAATTTTTCAGCTAACATTTTCCTAGACAACCGACGCTAGCAGTAGCCGCAGTGCTAACATTTCTAAGCCTGCCAGTTTTGCAATTTTTTTTTGAAATAGTTGCGTATCTGCAGAAACATACTCTTGTGATCTTGTTTGATCTTTGTTGTAGGATATAAATAAATGGCTTAGCCAGGTGGCTTCTTACCTTAGTAATGAAGTTGTTCTTCGTAATAAACATCAGAGCTCAAAAATTATATATCTAGGCAGGGAGCAGTCCTGTGGCCGCTAGCAGGACCCAAAGGAAGGCCGGGAAAAGACTCCCCCCAAGTAAGGCACAGTGGAAGATGGGGGGGGGGGGACATCATGAGACTGCTAGCAGGAGTCTCAATTAGCACCCTGCAGCTGCACTCCCATCCAGTGCACAAACCTGGGTCTGCTGGCAGGAGACCCAAGTGAGCTGTTAACAGGCACAACGTTAAGCTAAGAAAAAAACAAAGAACAGCACTGTTCCAGGGGGCTAGTCAGTAACCAAAATAACAGCAAATGGTGGCCAAAAGGCCTGAGGCAGAGTCCCCCAAGGAAAATAAATTATTTTCCTATAAAACAGCCTGAACAGAACTCTCAACAAAGTACTAGAAAATCACGCGACATAACCACAATAGATGCCTGAATTTATAATTGCTACATAATATGTCTAGTGGGAGTTTCCAAACTTCAGAAAATGAGCTTACCTTAAGTATTTATAATGAATTTCAAAACTGCTGGGGAGCTGTTGTGATGCACTGCAACTAGATCAGATGCACAATTCGAACTGATACAGGAAGGGCAGCATCACAAGGAAGATGGGACGGACTTTCTTCTTGAAAGTCATATGTGCATCAGCAACCTATCAAGTGGACACAATACCCAGGTGTAAGGAAGGTGGAGTGCCTCAGAGATTATCCCCCACAATGTAGAACCTCACAGGAGGAGGGCATAGCACCTGGAATTGTTGTTAGCTGCAAGAGACTTTTAAAGTATAGGATCCCTCCTCCTCTTTTGCAGGAAGGGCAGTCAAGCTGGATAACGTTGTAGCCTGTCAGGCAACAGACAGAGTCAAGGACAGATGGTTTAGCCAGGTTTCTGTGATGCTGAGAATGTCTGGGTTGTAGCAAGTGACCCATGCTTTTAGTTCAGGGAAATCTGTCATGATGCTCTGAATATTAAGGTGCGCAATCTTGAGCCCTGTGGTTTTAAACCATGGAAGGGACCTGAGTTAGCCGAGATGAGTGGAGGGCCAGGATTGGTTTCAATGTCTCCTGATAGGATGAGGAAGAGAGACTGGTGCCACAGTGAAGTAAGATTTGGTAGGGGGGATTGCAGGGGGAGGCCAACGGAAGAAGAATTTGGCTAGGTACTGAAGAATATAGAACATGTACCTGGGTTTGCGACACCACTGATGGTTCGTGATGGGGGTTGAGAGAACCAGGGTATTTGAGAACTAAAAATTCAGATGAAGCTTATTTTCAGTCTCTGGGGTCAGGTTCAGGGATTAGGAGGTTGGTTACAGTAAGAATACAGGGACTTGACAGACCTCAAGAGTAATTTTTGACATCCGAAGGCCATGTTGGGCCTCTTCAACATCATAGCCAGTTCTGTACCTCTAAATGGAGCATTCAAAACTGCTTGTTGCACAACATTGGCAAAGCCAGCAACTCCATGCCAAGAATAGCTTCTCATGACATCTGAAACAGCAGCTCTGGCAGAAGCATGAGATGCAGTAAATCATAAGCTGAGTGTAGCAATGTTTTTTTTTTTTTTTACCTCAGCTTCCAATTACATTTTAAGTAACTCATTCCTGGCAGAGTAATCTGTTAAAAGCCTGGACTGCAGTACGAACAGCTTTCCCCAGGCTGTTCTGATATTTTATCATGTGGGCCTTGTGGTTAGCAAATCTTAAGGCCTAGTGTTGCAAAGGGATACGCATGTTTGCCCATCACATCTAGCCGCCTAGATTTATCAGGAGGTAAAGTACTGACGTGTCTAGGCGCCCTAGACCTAGCATAAGCAGCCATGATGACTAGAGACAGTTTCCAGCTAACTGGCATAAAAAAGCTTAACAGATGGTGCAGGATACGGCTTATCAGCCTTTCTAGGTACTGCAGGCAATGAGTGAGGTCTGTACCATGCAGCAAAGGTAGCATTGTCTAGTGCAGAGTATATAGGTGGAACTATAATGGAGTGTGTGCAACGCACACCTCCATAAATTCCATTACATTTGGAGTCCTCACCGCAGGATGAGAGGGTAAAACTAGATTATGGTGCGACATATTGTTCTCCCCCACATTCTTCCTATAAATCCTCCTCTAAAACCAGGTCAGGATTATATTCAACTTCGTCAACCCCTCTATTGATGACTATGCCGCAGAACACACCAGAGATGCTGGCAGCTGACAGGAGAGAATCTGTGGCATACTAGCAGAGGACATTGACGGGTCTGTTGAACAAGTGGCCCAGTCTGTGGAATAACTGCCTGTAGTGGTAGTCCAGGCAGAAAGTGTCTGATCACTTTTTATCACCCACTGCTGGCAGGGCTCGGTGTTGGTTGCATCAACCATCCATGCACCCCCCTCAATTATCTGGGAGCACACTGCATGGCAGTGGGGGAATTTAACCTTTGTTTTCCCCCAAAGCCCCACCCCTGAGGATGCCAGCATGAAGGACAGCTCCAGGCCACAGACGTGTTTACGCACATCTCAGCCAACTACCTAACAGAGTCCTCCCCTCCCCACATGCCGCCAGTCCTGAGCCACCTCCTGTGCATCCACCAGCAGCAGGAATAGGATGGTATGGCAACCCCCCCTTGGGGGAGGAGAGTGTCCTGTGGGACAAACCTCCTCCACTGGCAGGCCCCTGACAATCCAGGACCGTTACCAAACCTGGGTCGCCAGCATCGCAGGTTGTAGTGCTACTGCCGCGCTGACAGGACGCCACTCTGATCACTTCTGAGAATGCCAGCACAGCCCGAGAGTCGACGGTGTCCTGTAAAGGGGCCGAAAATACTTGCATCCATGGGCCTTGGCTCGAAGGCATCCTACTATCCACAGGAGGTATGGCAGCACCTAAGCCAATTCTGACCTTGGTGTCTCTCATCAGTGGTTGGGGGGGGGGGGTGCAGCTGTAGTCATCGCTGCCAGAGTGGGCAAAGATGTAGCAGAATTACCTCATCTCAGTGGCAACCAGGACCTCACCAGCAAAGCAGATCTTTATGTTTATGCTTGTGGCCAGATGATAAGGAGGGCCATGACGACCACTGTTCCTTGTCCCGATCCTTCAATTTTGGTGGCCGCTTTTTGGCCAATGGTGAGGGAGACACAGACTTTGGACCTTGGTCCTTCTCCATGGTGTTCAAAATTTTAAGGAGGAGAAAATATTCTAGTGCTTTCCTGTGGCATCGTCTTGTAGCCTGGTTGAAGCTCTAGCAAATCTCTCAAATCCTCACATTGTGAGACAGGCCCAAATAGCATATGCAGACTGGGTGTGTGCCTTCTATGTAAATTTTCTCTCTGCACTTACAATAATGAAATAAAGGCTCTTAATTTCGACGGCATGTGAAGACAACAAAAAAACACTTTCACTTTTAGGAAATTAAAAGAATACATGGCAATGGCTAGGTTGATGGCACTTACTTCAGCAGGTCCGATGAGGATGACTGACGGCAGGAAAACAACCGATTAGTGATGGGGTCACCCATGCTTATATAGACGCGGACATGGTATGTTGTCGTGGGCCATCCCTGGCTAACAGATGTTTCCGTGTGGTCCTAGTACCAGATGGCCACAGTTCCAAAGGTGTGGCCTAGTGGAGGAGATATCCGCAAAGAAGATCTGGATGTGCTCGATGGGCGCTGGAAATGCAGCACCATCATCCACCGAGGTGCCACTTGCATTTTCCCCAAAACTCCTCCCATTCCTGTGCACAGCCCAATCCTCAACATGCCAAACATCCCTGTCTCAAACACCTCAAGCAGCCTTGCAAGCACTACACCCCCCCCCACCATGAGAAAGTGCTTCAGTGAGGACCGCCCCCACACACACACACAACCAGAGGACAGCACCCAGTTATACTGTTAATTCTCCTCCTGCTGGCCCTACCACATTATTCTGGCCTTGTGGCACAAACCTAAATACTGGCATGTCAAGTGGCTTGTCTAGCCATCATGCTATGCGTCACCGATTAATCCCTTACCTGTCAAAATCACCAAATTCACTACTACAATTTTTTTTTTAAAGGACACAAAAAATGTTTTACATACATGTAAAATCAAAAGTCAGACTTTTAATACAGAAATACAGGGAAATCAATAGCTACAGAACCTTACTCTAGTGCATTTCCCAGTTACTAAACAACACAGAAAATATTTTTTTATTAGACAGATTTACAAATTTGAAACAAAGAAATGAGTGAACATTTAGTTTCTAGGTAACTAGTTTTAAATGTAAAATGTTTTTTAACCCCTTCAGGTTTCAAACATCTTAGTAAGATCGTCTAAGCAAGACATTAAGGCAACAGTAACAGAAAACTGAAAATGATTCTTAACAAAAAAGGTCTAAATCAATAATACAAAAAATATATATACAAACATTTCTTTGCATTTTACAAGAAAAAAAATACCATAGATTTATTGTTTATAAAAGGACAAGGAAGAACTTTGTGGGTCACAGGAAGTGGCATCATTTATTAGGAATAAATGGTCAGGTAGGTTAATGTGGGTGGGATAACTACTTTAAGAAGACACACTGCTCAGCTGTTATATAGCCCTGAGAACAACTGTTAAAAACGGCTCTGGTATCATCCCTGTTACAACAGAAGGGGTATGGTGTCTCCATCTAAAACAGCATAATCCAGTGAATCTAACTAAAGAGTCACCAATGCCTCAATGAGAACTTTAAAAAAACATTTCAACACAGTACAGCTTTTATTTCTCATTTACTCTGCATTTTCCATCCCATTTATTTATTACTGAAGGCATTTCTGCTTAAAAACAGGATAGTTTTCCAGGTTCGGGAATGGACTCTGGCCGCCGGGCGTTGGCAGGGGAGAGGAAGGATCGAGCTGCCCACGACTGAGCTCCTTCCTCTGGGGACGGTTGGGGTTCTGCAGCACACTGCAGCAACAGCTGGTGGAGGTCGGTGGCACAGTAGCGAGCAGCAGAATGGGGCACAGCACGGCAGGAGTCAGCACGTTGTGCCTGGACGCCATTACATGTCCTGCTCTCGGGGGAGAAAAAACAGGCAAAAAATGGCGAAGCGCGATCTCGGCAGCTGATGGCCGCACCCGACACCCCAGGTACCTGAAAGGATCCTGCATACAGGGTGCGTGAGCGATTTGCAGGTGCCGGCGGCGGGGGGATCGTGAGGGATCCACTCAGCAGGAGGAGAAACAGAAATCTTAAAAAAATAAATAAAAAGAGAAAAAAACAGGATAGTTTTTCCTTGAGGGTTCATCAGCTCCTGCTTCCAACCTGACACAATAATACTCTGTGTATGACATCACTGTTATTCCTATAGCAACAGGCTGTGATGTCACAACAGAGCATTATGATTTCATGTAGAGAATAAGCTAGAGAGGCAAATGAACTCTAAGGGATAAATATCTTGTTTTTGTAGGAATTTCTTCAGTAATAAATAATGGAGAAGAGAACTCTATAAAAGATTTCTAAAATACAAGCTGAACTGGGTCTAAATGTTGGGTTTTACAAAGTTTTCCCAAAGGTGTCAGCTGCTGTTTAATGCCCAAAATAGTGTCAAAACACAATGCACAACCCTTTCACTGGCTAAGAAATAAGACCACTCTTACAGCCGGTAGGCATTTAATTCAAAATGCATACTCTGTGTGTGGCGTGGCTCTCCATTAAGCAGTATTTCACAAACGGGGTCTTTTCAAATCATATTCATATAATAAATGTATTTATAAAATGGCATTGAAAATTAAAGAAACCTGACTGGCCGAGACCGATCTCATGACCGTGTGTCAATTTCACATTGATGATGTTTTAGCAACAAATTCTGTTTACTAAACAGCAAGCCATCTTATAAGTTGAACAGTCCACTACAGGGTGTATGTTGCAATGCTAAATCAATGCACTTCCCAGGGATTTAAAGGTACTCATTCAAGCCTCATCACACACCAGGAAGGTAAATTAATATAGACTATTACTGCACCCCCAGAGCGGCTGCTATAAAGAGTCTCAGAGGACACAAGAAAAACTCTGAAAACCTAACAGTTTGAAAGAATACAACCTATAATTCCAATATTTTCTATATTTACCTTCCATCTATTTTTTTTTTTATAATTATTATGGATACTAGCATGAAAACAGGCTCTCTGTTACTTGGTCTTCATCTGCTCTGGCTGCTTGTCTACACACGGCACTATTTACTTATTTTAAATGTTTTACCAGGAAAGACATACTGAGCTGGTATTGTTTCATTTCCAGATGCATCGGGGGGGGGGGTACAGAACAGAAGTGAAAATTACTGTGTACAAAAATAATACAATCATCTGGAAAATAAATTACCAGAAATGCTTCGAGAATAAAACTGCCATACAGTACATTGCGGAAGAAGCAAAAGAACACTAAACAGTGAACAGCAAAGATGGCTGTGCTGGTGTCAGTGTAGGGTGGAAGGAAGCTGACAAAAGTTCACTCCAATATCAGAAGCAAATGCAGGACTGAACAGAGGAACTATGGAGGAGAGATTTCAGAGTGAGAAGGGAAGGAGCAGAGTGAGTGGAAGGTGGGTGACAGCCCCATAGTTTAGGGAAACGGAACGAGAAGGCTGCTGGGCCAACAGCAGATTTTGTTGGTAGGACAGCAAAAGAGTGAAAGTAAGCATTACAATCTTTTCTGCAGCAAGCAGCTGTAATGTCACTGGAGACGGTCATGTTACATAAGGAAAAAGACATGCTAGGGCGTGAGGCTATAAGGGAATAATGCAGGCCTCAGGCGGCTGCTAGCATATGGCAGAGAAGTGCATTATTCCCTTCTGAGTGTGTCATCCCACTTATAAAATAGGCTTTTATATGTTGAAAAAATGTGTAGTTCAGGTAAGGTGAGAGGTTGGCAGAAAATAATCAACTGTCATGTGAAGTGTTTTGACCAATAGGATTGCAGGATTTTCACGGCCCATTTTATAACTGCATACAAGCAGCCAGAGTATATGAAGACCAAATGATAGACATCCTGTTTTCACAAAACTTTCGTACGTAATAAAGAATGAGAGAAAGGCAAGTATATGAAACAGAAGAGAAATTGCGTCTTTAGGGGTTACTCAAGACAACCTGACAACGTACTGGAGCCATTACTCACTTTGTGAGTTTTTGGTCTTTTGTGTGAAGAGAGCTCTAGGGCAACTTGAAAGTGAAAAAAAAAAACAAAAAAATACCCCGGTGAATCAACTCTGCCATTTATCCAGAGACATTTTACTTAATTTCTGGTGTACTGTGCAATGTTTGGGATGCTATCGTTTTATAGGGAAGTTGTAGACCTTTGCCATAGTTTAGGGGAGGCTCTAAGAAATGTGCTGCCAATTCTTTTGTTCTGTAGCTTGGAAGAGGTTTCCTGCCATTTTTCTCTGCCTACTATGGAAGACCATGAAAATTACAACCTATTTATAATTATATTAGCACTCAAGAATCCTTCAAGTGTAGGGCCTCTAGCAGGTAACCCTCTGCTAGTGCTTTCCAAATACAGCACCATCAGCTGATTTTTAGCATTCAAATGTGCTTCCTGAGTGTTGGGGGGGCGCACACATTTAATGTATCTAAATAAAGGTGGGATCCGTACCCCATCTGAAATTTAACCACAGGTTAAACGCTTTCCCACTCTCGCCTTATTTTTTTTTAAATTTTACTTTCTTCTATCCCTGGTTCTGCTGCGCCCATCTGCACTACAACTGAACCTCTCCCACTACAACCCCCTCACCCCAAGTCACCCTACAGAAGTTCCACCCAACCTACAACGTCTCGTGCGTCTCAAATGTGGGGTCTACAACCTGAATATCTCCTTGTGTTGAGCATACTGACTATTGTGCGATAGTTTTTTTGTCACATGTTCAATGAACACTGTTGTCCTTTCTTCCCCACTCCCCACGGGCGGGCTGAGTTCCTGTCGATGTTTTCAATGGAAGAGTTTGTTACTGATTTGTCTTTGTTTTTCTCAGTAATAAATGTTTTCGGTCTTCCCTTGAGCCCCGAGGAGCTCAAAAGGAGGTAGGGAGCGGTTTTGATTATTGCACTGGGAAACAAAAGCTGTGACTGATTATTTAATCGGTGGCAAACAGCGCCATCTGGTGGTTGGGGGGAACGCATCGGCTACTACATGGGAGACTCAGATTTGTGTGACCCCCCCCAACCCCGGTAGAGAGTGGGGAAGACAGGACCAACAGTGATACATTTCTTGAGTATGTTTGGGCATTGTGGTAACAAAAAAGAAAAAAAACTGCCTCTCCTTTGTGTAGGGTAGGCTGGGGTGGTCTCAGCACATGGAGTTATTCACAGCTTTGAAGAAAGGCGTGTAAAATAAGGAAAGGAACACAAAAAAATGTTAGACTTCTCCACAGCCTCCTGGAGAGTCGGATCCAGGCTAGACATGCTGCACCAGGCGAGGTGGGGTTAGCTGGTACAGCATGTGGTTATCGGTCTTCAGTAGCCAGACTACTGAGCCATCAATTGCACACAGGCAGAGTACAAATCAAGAGTCGGGTAAAAAGAATGGAACACTAGTGGCTGGAAAGTTTAAATGAAACATGTAACAGACCTTTGGAGCACAGAAAGATTGAAGCAGCAACGTATCCTCCTAAGTATCCCTGCGGAGATGTGCTGCTGAACGTGAAAGAATAATTTCATATTGCACTGAAGGCTAGGTGCATTACCAATTCACTGAGCTGGCTACTGTGGATTGATTATGCTAGAACACCAATGTAAAGCAAGCAACTGAAGCACTACTAAAGTGTACCCTGCAACCAGTTTTTTGCAAGTTTGTGTCTGTAAACGAACATGCGAGTTTGGTGGATTTTTGCAGTCACTAACCCCCAGTGCGCATCAACCTGATCGTTAACCTGGCTTCAGTGGAAATCTGAAACATTACTGCTGTATGTTTTCATTTTCCCTCCCCCTACGAATGAAGTCACACTTGCACAGTGAACTTATCAGTGTGGATTAAAAGACCAGACACAGTATACCCCTCCCTACTTAACTTATGATTCAGTTCTTTAGCAGCACAGAATCAATTTCATGTGGCTGACAAAGTGGGCACCCCAATCAGAGCACTGGCTGACCCCTGGAAGAACACAGATGAGAAAGTGCAATCTATCCACAGTTTATTAAAAACATACAATCCAAATGAACAAAAAAAGAAATAAAAATAGCGGATGTGGGGAGCGGAGGCAAAGTCAGATAAGTTACACCAAACTTTCAATCAAATTAAAAAGTGATGCTTTTGGTCAAGGAACTGAACCATTTGGTTTTAACGCGTGCTGTTTGAGGACAAGAGTGCTGCCATTTTGTCAAAACAGAGAACCCTGCTAAGTGAAGGGGTATCGCTTTGCTTCAAAAAGCACCACCACCACAACAGGTTCTCTGTTGCTCCAGATCAAATTCATCAAAGACCCAAGAGAAAAACCCTCAGAGAATTCTGACTGGTGAGCATGAAACATCCCCCCCCCCGCCCCAAAACACACTGATTAATTCAAGGGGTGCTCACACATCTTGAGCCACTGTTGTGGAGGCTACTCTTGAAGTTCAGTCAAACGTGGGAGAATAAAAACTGATGCCTGTACCCCGTCCCCTTTCAGAAAGACAGGTTAATGTTTTCACAAGCCCAGAGCGATTGCTGTCAGGTTAACAATTCTGCCATCTTCCATCCTGGTTACTTTTTAATGAGTTTGTTAGCTCTTTGATTGGCCTCATCAATACGAGCTTTGTTGGCGTCAGCCTGCGAAAGAGGGGGAGAAAAAGAAAGTGTGTGAGTGCATGACTTATTCCAATGTCAACTAATGTCTTAGAATACAGGTACAGTACTGGCTGAAATTAAAACTTCAAAACTATACAGAATCTTTAAAAAAAAAAAGTGTGTGCGCTCTGTAATATACATATTAATTTAATTTCAGATGGGACCCTGGGTACCCCCTCCCCTTTCAATATCAGGTTTGAATACATTTGCTCATCTCTTCCACTTGTGGTGGGGATGTATCCCATATCTGCCCTTTCAGCACTCTACCATGCCCCACCAGTTATCCCCCCAATTCGCCCGCACGGGGAGGCCTGTTACTTGCCCCTCTAGCAGAGGCTCCTGGAAAAAGGTGGGGGGGGAGGAGAAGAGGGCAGGCAGACCGAGATCAACCTGAAGAATTCCCAATGAACTGAACTGGGCATCATTCAGAAGAAGACCTGCAGTGACTTGTGGCTTCATGCTGCCCATGAGTGGAGGGTTTTTCTGCTTTCTATTTGCTAACCCTGGTGGAGCGGACATGCAGTGATGTCACTGTATATCGGGGATGCTCCCACTCCTGACGTGCAGACGTCCACCGCTCCATCAATCCTGTGCCTCAGTGCTGTTTGCAGGTACACACACCTAGCCATCGAAGGGGGGCCAGTGTCTACTAGGTACCAGTACCCTCCCCACCTCAGAGAAAGACACCAGTCCTTGGTATGCTCATACTCCTCCCCCTGGCCAGTCCTCTGATGGCCTAGAGTTCATTCCTGAACCCAGGATGTCTTCCTTATAAGCGGTAGTGCTACAGCTGCACCCGTGGGCCAGCAGAGCTGAAACGTTCTGGCATACAAAGGACTTGAGAAGACACTTGCATAACCATAACAGACATTGCACCTGGGCTGCCTTGATGGCCCGGTGACCGAGCGCTGTGCTGCCATGTGACCGACGCAAGCATGGAATGTCACATGGGGAGGCAGGACAAACTAGCAACTGCTGCTCGGCAGTGTGCAGCACTCCAGAGGGATGGCGTCAGGCACCCAGTGCTGCAGCGACCCCTGCAGTGGACCAGTGGAGATTGTTCCATCTGCAGGATGTCGTGGAATTCAGCCAAGGGTGTCAAACAAGCTCCGTCCATGCCAGCAGAGGATGGAGGGTGGGGAGAAAATGGTAACACTGGATCCTAGTCCACCCAGTGGGCTGCTTGGCAGGGGGGCAGCACAGACTTCCTTTTACAGCTCCTGCCATGAAGGGGAAGCCACGGGAGACATCAGGGTGGTCACAGGACTCCAGGGAACAGGGGGAAGCACCAGGCCTTACCATGGTATATCCCCGAGGGGAAAAAAGACCCCATTACTGGACATATACACATATTATGAATCATGTTAAAGCAGCAGTGCAATGAAACTGGGCCAAAAAAATCTGACACTACGTTTTTTCACAGGAACAGAATCCAGGCATCTGCCAGTTCTATTTGGTGGTAAAATTTTCTAGTTCCACACAAATTTTTGTATCTTAATGTTTTGTTTTTTTTTTTGTCAAGAAAAAAAAGACAGTTGCCACATGTGGCTCAGAAAAAGCATTGTAGATCTGGCAATAGTTAGGATCAAGGGGGGAAAAAAAAAACGAATGGCGTGCAGTATACAAGGTACTAGAAATACAGGTTACTCACCTGTAACAGGAGTTCTAGGAATGGTATATGTTGTTCATCCACACTCATTGGCAGGTATCCTTGCCGCTTTAAATCTTGCCGGACGGTCTTCAAGCTTGCTCCTCCCACCCAACCGGGTGGTATAACTCTCGGCTCCGCCCCATGACGTAGATCTGGCCCGCTGGAAGCTCAGGTTGTCTTGTCGAGCCGAGAGTCGGGTGGGTCGTGGATGAACAACATATACCATTCCTAGAACTCCTGTTACAGGTGAGTAACCTGTATTTCTAGGGACATGGATATGTTGTTCATCCACACTCATCGGCAGACTCTAGCAGTTCTCCGGGAGGAGGAGGCAAGCGCACACCCCAATACTTGCGGAGAAGAGAGACTGGAGAACCGAGGCCCCAAAACCAGCATCCCGGCGTGACTCAAGGTCGATGTGGTAATGGGTAATGAAGGTGTTTGCTGACTTCCAGGTAGCAGCCCTGCAGATTTCCTGGATAGGGACGTCCCTGGAAGCAGCCACCGTTGCAGCAGTATGGAGGGTAGAATGAGCTCTTATCCCTCTGGGAGGCTCCATGCCCGCCAACTTATAGCAGAGATCTATGCAGGAGGTGACCCACCTGCTTATCGTCCGCTTGGCTGCAGGTCTGCCAGATCTTGGCTTCAGCGTAGGTGACAAACAGCTGGCGAACCTCTCCCAATTTCAGCACGTGCGCTCTTTGTAATAGTAGCGCCTTCTAGGGACAAAGTATGGAGCCTATATTCGGCCTCCGAGTGTGATTGGGGGTAGAACACCGGCAGAGTCAACACCTGGTTAAGGTGAAACTCCGACACCACCTTCGGAAAAGAATTTCGGTGGGAGCGCAGGACAACCTTGTCCCTGTGGAAGACCAGGTAAGGAGACTCAATGGAAGCGCCTGGAGCTCTCCCATCCTTCTGGCTGGACGGATAGCCACCAAGAAGGCGGTCTTCCACGACAGGTGAGAGAGCACACCTGCATAGGTTGAATGGCTTGCCCATGAGCTTTGCCAGTACCAGCAGCAGATCCCACGGAGGTGGGGGTTCCTGCACTGAGGGGAATGTGATCAAGGCCTTGTGCAAGCGCCAGACCACCTTCTCCTGCGCCACCGACTGCTTCCCGGCCCGCGCCCGGTAAGCAGAGATGGCTGCCAGGTGCACCCTTAGGGTCGTCGACCTAAGCCCTTGATTAGAAAGGGACCATAAATAGTCCAAGATGCTTGCCAAGGAACAGGAGGAAGGGTCCAAGCCCTTGCCCTGACACCAAATGGAAAACCTTTTCCATTTGAAGGCATAGCATTTTCTGGTCGACTCCTTACGGGACACCTCAACTACACTGAGGACCTCGTCGGAAAGACCCAAGGCCTGGAACTCTAGCCGCTCAGGAACCAGGCCGTCAGGTGCAGGGATTGAAGGTCCGGATGGAACACCTTCCCCTGATTGACTGAGAGCAGGTCCGGGCGAGCTGGAAGCTGCCGCGAGTCCTGGAGCTGAGGCTGAGGAGATCTGGGTACCAGAACTGGCGAGGCCAGTCTGGGGCTATCAGAATCACCTGCGCCTTGTCCCTCCTCGCTTGAGAAGCACCTTGTGGATCAAGGAAAATGGGGAAAGGCGTAAAGAGGCCGGGGTCCACTGCCTCGAGAGGCATCCCCTGCAGCGAGCCCTGCTGAGGCGGCGCATGGAACAGTCTCAGCTGCGTTCTCCTGGAGGCAAACAGGTCCACCTGAGGTGTGCCCCAATGGGAGAACAGATGCTGTACTACCTCCGGCAGGAGAGACCACTGGGATGCAGCCCTATCCGCTCAGGGCATCGGCCAGGTGTTGGAGGCTCCTGCCACATGAATGGCTAGAGATCCGCCTCCAGGCTGCGATACAGTGACCAAATGCGGAGCTTCCTTGCATAGAAGCATGGGCGCATCCCGCCCTGGCGGTTTAGATAGAACATGGTCGTGGTATTGTCCGTCTGGACTCGGACCACTTGACCCCGGAGGAACGGAGCAAAGGCGGTGAGAGCTAGCGGACCGCTCGGAGCTCCAGCAGGTTGATGGGCATGACTCCCGCGGACCAGGAGGCCATGAGCCTGGTGTTCCCCAGATGGGCACCAACCCATCAGAGAGGCATCGGTCGATGAGAGACCGTCGGCTCGGGACGGACTGAACGGGATGCCCTCCTGCAAATGATCTGGAGCGGTCCACCACTGGAGGCGTTCACATCCTGAGTCACCGACAAGCTGGTCCAAGGATCGCGTTGTGACCACTGGCTGGCCAGTCCCCATTGAAGGGACGCATGTTCCAGCGGGCCCAACGGACCACGCTGGTGCAGGCCGCCATGAGACCCAGGAGGTGCAGGAAGTCCCGGGCAGGCGCGGTGCCCAACCAGAAATGATCGGGCAAAGGAGGAAAGAACCCGGCCCTGTCCGCGGGAGCAGCTCCTGGCTCAGAGAGAGTCGAGCTGCGCCCGATGAATAGAATCACCTGCTTTGGCTCGAGTTCCGACTTGGCCTCGTTGATAAGGAGGCCCAGTTGAGAGCAGACCTGGAGGCCAGATCTCTGACCACTCCGCCTCCTTCCTGGAGGGAGCTGCTATCAGCCAGTCGTCCAGGTAAGGGTACACCGGACCCTCGGCCGCAGGAATGCTGTCACCACTGCCATGCATTTGGTGAAGACCCTGGGAGCTGGAGACAAGCCGAAGGGCATGGCTTGGAACTCGAAAAGGGATCCTTCCGTTCGGAAGCGAAGGAATCTCTGGTGAGACGGACGGATAGGGACGTGAAAAAACACGTCCTGCAAATCCAGAGAGCAGAACCACACGCCACGTTCCAAGGATGGTATTATCTGAGCCAGAGTGACCATCCTGAAGGTTCGAGACCTTAGGAACTTGTTTAGGTCGTGTAGGTCGAGAATGGGGCGCCAGCCCCCGTCGTTCGGAACCAGGAAGTACCTGGACACAAACCCTGGGTCTGAAGGAGGTCCGCCACCTCTCTTATCACCTCCTTCTGGAGGAGGAGGCGGATGTCGGCTCGACGAGCCGCCAGTGAGGCTGGGGACCCCGAAGCCCCCCGAGGGGCAACGGCTCTGAAGGGTGGTGCCTGCTCGAATTCCAGAGGCAGGCCTCTTCCCACCACCTCCAAGACCCACCTGTCCGTGGTAACAGCGGACCAGGCGGAACGGAAGTGCCGGAGCCGTCCCCCCACGGGGGGACCCAGGAGTAAGGTGACGGGAATGGGGGCGACACCCCTCAGCCCGTCACTGGGCAGGCTTGGAGGAGGGACCGGCCGAGGGACCTCCTGGGCCTTTTCCTCCCTGCCTCCTGTTAGAGGAAGCCGGCGGCTTGGGTTTGGGATGCCAAGGCCGAGCCTGCTGGCCCGGACGTTGCTGGGCCGGGCGCGCCGGGGGCACAGAAGGGCGAAAGGGCTTAGGCTGCGGTTTGCGGCCTTTGTCCTTCTGAGCGGAAGAGACCGAGTCCAAGGTAGCATTGGACTTCTCGATCCTCTGCAGGTGACCTTCCACCCCAGGGCCGAAGAGGTCAGTCCCCAAAAAGGGAACATCCGCCAACTTGTGCTGGGTATCCGAAGTAAAGGTGGACATCCTCAGCCAAGCCCGCCGACGCATAGCCACTGCGGCCGCCACCGATCTGGCACATGAGTCCCCTATATCCAAAGCAGTCTGGAGCTGCTGTTTGGCCACTGCCCTGCCCTGGTCCCGCACCTGCTTAACCGTAGTCTGCAGATCGGCGGGAAGATGAGGATGACCTCATCCAGGGAGCCCAACAGGGCATGAGAAAAATGTGCCATGAGGCGGCCGAACTGGCCTGGCGAAGGCAGGAGAGGGCACGAGCGTAGACTTTTAGCCGACATGGTCCAATTTCTTGGACTCCTTGTCAGGAGGTTTGTCCACATCCTGGCGTTGCCGGCCTCGCCGAAACGCTGTCGGTAACCAACCCTCAGCAGAGGGGTGTTCCAAAACCGGACAAGGAACCGTAGGGACCGCATACTTCCTGGCCATCCTGGCAAGGCGAGGGCAGGAAGCAGGCGCTGCCAAAGCTCCAGTGCGGACCCACTATGGCCTCGGCCACGGAAAGGCCTCCGTCAGAATCCCTCGGTCCAGAATCTCCGTGAGGATACCTGGCCCGTTTGGAAACGGGTTCGAGCTCCATCCCGGTGGACTCCGAGATGAGCCGAAGCAGTCCTAGGAAGGACGACGGGCTATCGTCCATTGACTGACCTCCTGAAGACTCCAAGTCCAGTGGCTTGGAGAAAAAGGAGGAATCATCTGGACTCGGGAAGAGTCCTCGAAAACTGCCTCTGGCCTGAGCCACCCTTCACCTGCCGAGGTCGGTCGGGAGTGGGGGTAACTGACAGCCGATGGGTAGACCCTTAGCCGACCGAGAATCCTTGGTCGGAGCCCCATTGGTGGCTTTGAGGCGGAGGTTCCACCGGAATCAGTGGAGCAGCTGGTTTTGGCCGAACAACCGGCCTGGGTATAGGCTCCTCGGATAAGTCGAGGGGTTGTGTCGGCCGCTCCGGTGACAGCCACTTAATGGCCGGGGAAGGCGACAGGGTCGGCTTACTCCCGGCCAGGAGAAACTGTTGCAACATAAGATCCTCGTGCCGTCGGTAATTTCGCGAAGCCTCCCTAGTCCGAGGAGGAGGAGCGAGGGGACGGCGGCGACGCTTACCGCGGTGCCGAGACCGAGACCGCCTATGACGGTGGGATCGGCTGGACCGCGAAGAGGTCCGAGACCGAGACCGAGAGTCCCGGAATTTCCGAGGTCGGTGCGGGGAGGTGTCGGCCGGAACCGGCACTCCCTTCGGCTCGGATGGTCCATCCGAGGGCTCCGGAACCGGAGGCACAGGCGAGCCCACGGGATCCTCAACTCCTCCCGGGGGAACCGGGGAGAGGGGAATCTCGGCTGCTAAAGGCGACAGCCCGTCCAACGGGTCGAGAAAAATCTCGACTTCGTCGGTGGGAGTCTCGGTCAACTGACCTGACGGGGACACCGTTAGGCCAGTGGCGAAGCAGCAGTGAACCGGCCGACGGTCGGCATTTACCGGGAGAGGGACCTTTCCCGCTCCCAAGAGCGTCGATGGAGGGACTTACCCCTGTCCTTCTTTTTGGACCGAGAATAAGGTCCAGCAGACGTAGGCCCTTCTCCCTTAGTGGAGAGGGACAGACAAAGCTCCTTAAAAGAAGCCGTGTAGGAAGAACCCAGAGAGAGCGGGATAAATGCCGCGGCCGAGGAAGATACGGCCCGCGCCGCCTCCTCTTCGAGGGCGATCATCCGCTCGAGCTGATCCGCCGAGCCCGCCGCCGCGGACACCGCCAACCGGGCCTCCTTGGACTTCACCGGAGGGAAACGCTTCTCAGGACGGCCCAGTTGCAATCGGGCAGCACGGTCTTCGAGGACGTAGGCCGAGAAAGATGAGCACAGGTCGCAAGCCTGCGGGTCGTGCTCAAGGCCTAAGCAGTAGACACACGTGGAGTGTGGATCCGTCCGAGACATCTTCTGCCCGCATGGGCATCTCCGAAATCCGGGAGTCGATTTGTCCATCGCAGCCGCGAGGGATCGAAGACTGAAGTCTTTTCGCAGAATTTATTTTTAATCCAAACGGAGAAATAGGAACCAGTCTCAAACGCAGAGCGTTAAGGAGGAAACCTGAGCTTCAAGCGGTAAGGAAGATCTGGCGTCATGGGGCGGAGCCGAGAGTTATACCACCCGGGTGGGTGGGAGGAGCAAGCTTGAAGACCTTCCGGCAAGATTTAAAGCGGCAAGGATACCTGCCAATGAGTGTGGATGAACAACATATCCATGTCCCTAGAAAAGTAGATTTGACAGGTGGGCCAATATTTGTTTTAGCTGTAGCTGAAACTAGCTGTATGGAAAAACTGTTTTTGTTGCACTGCTGCTTTAAAGACATAGTTTTTTTTAATAAAATGGAAATACAAACCGTAAGGACAGAAGTCGATTTTGTAAGTTCATCGACTCTGCCCTAAAGCCCTGCTTTACTCTAGTTCCCAGCACTAGTTCTCCCATCCCCATGGCCTTGAAAATAAAATCAAAATATTTTTCTCTGCAAACAAACAAGGGCAACTGTGTGGAAAATGCATTAGGTCAACGGAATTTTAAACCTACGCAGTCTGGAACTGCTCACATGAAAGCCCCTTTTATGGTTATACGAATATCTGGAACATCCAGAAGTAAACAGTTCTGAATTGTGAAAAGCGATGTCATGCCTGCAGTCTATAGGCACCCACCTCTTAAGTCCAAAATCGACATTATTCAACCCTGATAGTGGGAATGAATTCTGGTCCTTACCTTCCCAGTGATCCTGTCAATCTGTTGGTTCTGAGTCTCAATCTCATTGCCCATATCCAGGGCCAGGGCTTTCAAGTTGCCAATGATACCGCCCACCTGTTCCAGGTTTTCCTCCATCTCATCCTCTCGGGCATCATTGGTTATCCTACAAGATGGGGGCAGGGTTCAAACAATGAGCGAGTGTCTGACCATTAGCCCAATTACGTTGTTTATTTATTTCAATTTTTTTTGACCAGCAAAGGCAAACTAAGCTGACACAGCTGGTTTCCAGGTGCATCCTGGGGGTGGGTTACATGGACCGGTTTTACTGATGGGCTATGTCGGCCACTGTCACCAAGGAAACTCTTCTTCGATAATTGCCACGGGATCTTTTATTTCTACCTGGACAGTGACCAGAGATGGGCAGAAAGGACCTCAGTTTATTTTTTTTTCCCCATATAGGTTTTTATGCTCCCCACAGCCTAGCAGGTGGATACGGAGCCTCCCTTGGAGGAGCTCATCTCCGTACCCGAGCGTCACCACCCAGACCAACCTAGGAAAGCTCCCGCAGCTTACCCCCCACAACAGGGCCAGAGAGAGGAGAGTCAACCTTTTCCCCGTCCCAGAGCATAATCCAGAAGTCGGGGCAGCCGCAGGATGCATCGGGTCATCATGGAACCTGCCAGCTCCATTTTTTTCCACCTTTTTTCCTGAACCCCCCTTCCTGCTGATTTAAGGACACCAGCTACGTGCCATCCCAACCCGTACTATCCTCCAGCCACCGCCAGAGGGCAGTCAGTGAGCGGGATGGCAGAACCTCTCTCCCTGAGAGAGGAGAGCAGTCCTCCGGATGCTCAATCATCTCTCGCCCCTGCTGACCTCCAGCGGCCAGGCTGGTTCCAAACCTGGGTCGCGGCGTCTGTGGTGTAGCAACCAGCACCTCAAACACCAGCGCTACCGAGGCCAGACTGAAGGAACTCAGTTTAACACCTCATCCCAAAGATGGCAACTCAAAGTGGAGCCCCTGTGCTGCACTACAGTGTTGGTTATAGGTATTACCCCAGGTTTCCGCCTATAAAATACAAGGCTTCCTCAGGATAGTGCCTATATGCATATCTAGAAAATACAAAGTTTCTCACTTGAACAGAGTAGGCAGTTTCTGCCTCATTAAATTTAAAATGAGGGGTTCAGCAGTAAGAAAGGCATGCCTGTGAAATAATATTTTTTGGCAAGGGGAAGTGAGGGCATTTGTCCCAATTTAAAATGATCTGCACTTGGTAGACCTTGTGGTGGTGGTGTGTGCCTCATAAATGGAGTTCTGATGAATTTAGAAGTGGTTTAATTTGCATTTAGAAATACGTTCGTGTATTACAGGCACAGACACAGAGCTTTTTATTTGAGTAAGAGAACCAAAGCAAAGACAGACTGCAAACAGCTGGAAGACCACAACTGAGTTCTGTAATTTCACACGAAGGTTTGCAATGCATTTTCCTAATATAAACTTTGTGTGTATTTTCTAGATATGCATATAGTCAATCTCCCGAGTAAGCTCTATATCTTATAGGTGAAATGTAGAGTTGCCCCAAGAATGTTTTGAAAACTAAATATATTAAGAAGCCTCAGACTGCGTTGTTTGTAGCATTTGCGCCTCCCCGCCCCTTTTCCTGGTAATTGTATGCTTACTAGCATCCAGGGGTCGGCAGCAGCGGGACCACACTCTTTAAATGGTTTTCCTTTTTTATCATTAGCTGTGGAACTTAGTGCGTAGCAAGGGCCCCAGTACTGTTACTCAAAATAGCGGGTGTGGGGCTAGAACCCAAGACCTTCTGATCTTCCGGCCACAGAGGCATGGGTGCTACCTACTGAGCCACTGGCATTATTCACTGCAAAGTTTTTCAGTTTCCTGCAAAGAATTCCCAGATGGCATCAGCAAAACTTCATTATACCAAAATTCGCCTATGATGTGAATGCCATGAGGACATTCCATCTTTTAATACTGAAGACATTTTTCTCTTTAAAAAGTACAATCTCTCCTCCCTAGCTGGCACAGACACTTGTTTGGTCCGCTCCTGCTCCTTCTCATCCTGCCAGTCTCAGTCTGCTGTGTAACCTAGTATACAGAAATCTGACGGAAGCCCTAGAACTTGCCCACACTGGTGCAACCCCCAAAACCGTGGCCGAGAGAGAAGGAATATTTTAACTACTGGGATGCCGAAGGAGAGGTGCGTGGCAGGGCTGGGAGGCTGGCGTATAGTGGGAGGTTGGAGGTGGCATGCTCATCATTTTGGCCCTGCATGGGATTTTGATTTTCCCCTCTGACGCCCCACACACCTCTACAGGACACTATGCCTATGCCACTCATAATGCCCAGGCTGCCCACATGCCACAGGTGGTGCTGTAGAATAAGTGGCAGCAACTTTCCCACTCCAGGCTCTGTGCAAGTTGCCTTCGTAGCATGCTCAGAACCCTGCTGGCCTGAAGCAAAGGAGTCGGGATTGGGAATCGATCCCGGATCTCACTGCATTCTAGTGTAGTACACTACTGACCAGCACCACTGGGCTGGCTTACAGAAGAAAATCTTTTCCCTTACACTTGGCTCCGTTTACTTTGCTTACACCAGCCACCAAGTAACACAGTACTGTGATGATGGAAGGGACGTGGGGTCCATCTTGTCTGCCCCTCCTGCAGCATGGCAGTGACTATTCATAGTATTGGGATGACAGAGGGGACTTGGGATCCCATCTGGTCTACGTCTCTTTCAGTGACTACTCCCAGTCTGAGTAAGGACACATATTCAAGCTTATCCGCCACAATGTTACCCATACTCTTGCTGAGTAACCCTCAGTGCCATTCTCACTACAGACTCTGTCTACTCCTGCTATGAAAGCCATAATGCTAGCTTTCAGAACCTCACTGGGTAGGCAATTCCACAGGTTAACTACCCTCTGTGTGAAGTTCTTCATTAACAGGGTGGAGGTGGTCCAGAGAAGGGCAACTAAGATAGTACAGGGCTTGCACCAGAAAACACATGGGGAGAGACTGAAGGACCTCAATATGTACTTGCTGGAGGAGGGATCGGGGAGACATGACAGAAACATTCAAGTAGTTTAAGGGCTTAAACAAGGTGCGGGGGAAGGGGAAGAGACATCTTCCAATATAAGATGTACAAGAATGAGGGGGCAGGATATGAAATTGGAAGGTGGCAGGCTGAGGGGAAATGTGAGGAAGTTTTTATCCATGGAGAGGGTAGTGGACACATGGAACAGACTGCCATAGGGGGTGGTAGGGGCGAGCACAGGGGAGGGTTTTAAACATGCATGGGACAGGCATAAGGGTACCTTAGAGATGGGAAGGTGGGGGGGAAAAGCCATAGACCAGTTAGGGTCAGAGGCCACAAACTAGTGTAAGGCTTTCGGGCAGACTGAATGGGCCTGGCGGTCCTTATCTGCAGACAATTTCTATGCATCTATGTTTCTAAGTAATGTTTTCCCTTATTCTCCCCTTCCCATTCATTCTGAGAGCATAAGCTCTTGTTCTATGTTCAGCTCAAATGTCTGTGCATACTCCACCATGTGTAGCTGTACCAGCAGACAGCAGGTGGCAGCACAACGAAAGCACACAGAAGGAGAGGCGCAGCTGTCAGACATGCAGTAGTTTTTTATTCTTGAAGTGTTTTCTTGAAATTAGTTTATTTTGTTATACTTATTTCTTTATTGTATCATTTTTCATAAATAATACTTTGCTCTCTCTACTCATTCCCCCTTCCCCAAGATGCATCTGGTTATGTTAACAGTTATGGCTTTAACTGCAAATATTTTGAAATAATCAAATAAATAAATGTGTGCCGCTGCACAGATTCGTGCACGTCACTGCACCCTAGTGAGAAAACGCACGAGTACTCGTGAGCACTGTAGTATTTTGCTTATCTTAACCTGTTTATGGTTACTTTGTTTATATTTTTAATCACTGTTTAACATGTTTGTATTTATATTGTTTCTATGTGCAACTTGAAAACAAAACGTAACATCTGAACAGGAACACCTTGTAAACATGGTATTTAAAGCCCTAATGGTGCGCAAATTCTAACTCCTGTATAAATAAAGGTTTTACTACTACTACTACTACAACTACAACAACTACAACTACTACTACAACAACAACTAGGAGCCAGAGGAAGAAGCCCTAATCTGCTGTTGTGCTGGCACCCCACAGGACCATGATCAACATGGCAGGCCACCCACCACCACCACCAATGTTATCCTGGGCCAGTGGTGGATAGCCGATAATTCCATGAGGTCAGTGACAGGGCAGGAGGTGCTGTCGGGTAAGTCGGGGAATGAGAAAAAGCTTACTAAAAAAAAAAAAAAAATGTAATTGCAAACGGGCTGCCTGCTGGCCCAAATGCCCTGCTGTGCTGGTGGCCCTGGTTCAGAAGACTTGGACCCTGGGCAGCTGGGTCTGGGAAACTGTACTGCTAATGGCCATGCTTCCCAGACTAAGGGGATGGCATCACTTTCAGCAGTGCAGCAACCCTTGGGGTGGGCCAGGAATTTTGCTCCCAAACAGGGGCTCTGCTGCAGCCTCCAAGGCTACAAAAGGCACTAGTAGTGCCATCTGGTGGGGGGGGGGGTAGGCAAATAACCTGGGATGAAACCCCAGTGCTATCTGAATGATGGATAGGATGTACTGTACTCAGGCTCCACACCATGGACCCACGCACCCTGCCACCCAGCAGCTGGTGGTGGTAGACTAGTGGGGATGGGACTGCGCAGTCCTGGTCGAACATGGGCAAAACAAATTCTCAGGGGTGGTGGCAGCTGCCGTTTCCTACTGCAATATTGCCAAGTGTCAGTGCATCTGGGGGGCCCACGTGTCAGAAAAGGATGTTGCCTTGTTACCTGGCATCAGAAGGATGGCACGTCATGATGCCCCAACAAGGCAGCATCCTTATGGTTGAAGGAGAAAACAAGGACACAGTCCTAAGCTGGCTCCCCTTGCAAGCTCTGCAACAGTGACCATGGCACCCTTCCTCGACGGCACTGGATTAAGGGACACTCGAAAGGGACTGTCCACCCTTCAACTATAGCATTACCATGTTGGGGGCGGGGGGGAAGGAGTTGTGAAAGGAACTGAAAGAAAGAGGCAAGTCCAACCTGTCCTGATGGGGAAGGGCAGCTGGAGAGACAAATGCAGATATATAAAGTACGGGGGTTGGGGGGAACTAAAACAGGTTATAGGGATCTGGTGTTGAAGTGGGGCCTGACAGTACCAGGTTTTTCACTGTGGCCACAGTCCCCTTTTCCTTCTGCATTTCTTCCCACTGCCCAACCCCCCCCAATCGCACTGTTTTATGGCCCCATGAGCAAGCACAGCGTGCCCATGCAGAGGCCTACTGAGGGGATCGCTGTGGCACCAGGACATGTCTTTTGAGCTAACTGGGCTGTTGACAATTAGAACGTATTGGAATTCTGGACTGATATATCAGTTTGTGGCACAGCAAGTGTTTCATTATATTCAAGGACCTCAATGTAATGAAAAAATTCTTCAGATGTAAAAAAAAAAAAAAAAAAAAATCTAGCAAACTGCCTTGACCTGATAAACCAAAAGAGACCCATGGCTGAAGACAAAATGTTGCAAATCACTTTTTCCAAACCTCTTGATGTATGGTCCACCTCCTCCACTGGTGGTCTGTTGCTGTCCATTGGGGACGTGGCCTGGCTGACTGGAAACCACTTTGTCTGAGGGGCCATCGGCATTGTTGTTCCAAGTCTTCTTATACCCTTCACTTGTTTCAAAACTCCTGACTCTGCAAGAAAATGGAACTAGGCTCAATATTGAAATAAAAAATTGTCACAGTGGAGTAAATATGCTCAACTAATTCACCTGATTAATATTTGACCCCCTTCATGGTTAGTACCATGTGCCAGTTACTGTTAATGTTAGCCGTCATCAATGCTCCCCTCCAGTGCTTGATAACATTGTTAAAGCAGCTTGGCATCCCCGTCAGCAGAACGGTCACTCGCGACGCCCACAACCTAGGTTCAGGAGCAAGCGTGGGAGGATGTGGCCCAGAGGATAAGAGGATCATACATCCCACAGGATGGTATCCTCCTCCAGGAAGGGAAGGCTGCATCACCTCGCTCGATCACCACAGCCTGTCGCAGAACAGGGAACAGTGGAGCAGATGGGATGTAGGGGATGTTGCAGAGCACATGGTGAGGCATGAACATGTGTGCACTTCTGCTAGAAAGTTATCCTGGGAACCAGCTCCATGGCTCCAAGTGACAGGGCACCCGCTTGGCACACTGGCAACCCTGGTTCAAAACTTGAGACCAGAATGTCAGGAGCCGAGACTGGCGGGGAGGGTGACAGAACATCCACACAGATGCTCTCCTCCCAGGGGGAGGGTGCTGCGGAGCATCACTCTTGAGAGCGACACCTGGTGGCATGTGGAGCCTTGCTGGCGCAGGTGACAACACATCTGCTGGCTCCACCTCCAGGATGTTGCCACTGTGCACACCGGGGAGGGGGCCCAGAAAACTGAAACAAGCACCCATCTTGGATTGCCAACTGACAGCTGTCTAGTCCCCCAATGCCACAGCATCCCCAGCCCTGCATACTTCACAGGACCCCCCCAGGAATGCTACTTCCCGCCTCTCTCTGCAAGAAGGGGGCCCCCCTGACAGGGACAAACTGAGCCCTCTGTGGATGCAGGGACAGCCTGGGGAGTCAGGAGGCGGCAGTGAAGGGTGAGACTGAAGAAGTGGGAAGTTGAGGGTTCAAGGGAAGATGGAAAAAACCAAAAAAGTTATCATGAAGCAGGCATCCCCATGGGAAGGTAACTAGCAACGAGGGGCAACTAAGGGGTAAATCCACTTCTTCCGGCTCCATGATATGGCCAATACAGCCAAAAAACAGGTGCATCTACCCCACCAGAAGAACATAGCAAAAGAAGAAAATTATAAAGAAAGCAGTGTAACATGGGTTATTAACATTACCTAAGGGATTTATTTCAAATAGAAACTGATGGGGTTTCTCTCCCCCGCCAATGACAAGTGAGCACCATAGTACTCGCTCTATACCCACGTAAAAAGGACGCTGTTACTGCACCCTAATGTCTCTGACATCTCCAAGAGAATGATATTAGGAGTCTCATTGTAGCCAGCCTGGTGGTGCCACAACAGTGTTGTCACTAGTGGTGCCGAGGGGCCATCATACAGAAGTATCTTAAAAGATGCTCTCCTCCATGGAGGAAGGGAAGCCAGCCTCACATGTGGTACAGCAGCTGATGACGTGCTGTGGATGGGAGGGCAGCAAGTAGCTCCGCATGTGTGCACCTTGGCAACCCCTGCTGTTAGCATCCTTTGGGGGCTGGAGTGATGCAAGACAGAAAAAAAAAAAAAAAGCCGGTGCTCATGATGCAACTTTAGCACTTTGGGGCCCTACACTTGCCTCTGGATTCCCACTGGCTTGAACTCATAAGGGAATGATACACTGAAAGCCTCACCACAGGGGGAGGGGCACCATGAGAAACAAATTGAAATCCACATGAGTGGTAACTGGGCTGGGAAGTTACCAAGGGACACGATAGAAAATGAAAATAAAAATAATCATCTCGACTTGGCACCATAGTTTCTGTAAATAGCTGCTTTCACAGGTCCACATAATTTTAGGACTGGGAAATATTTACTGCTAGCTTCTTCAACCCGGTAGTATTTTCCTCTACAAGGTAGTATTACCATCCACAGACCAGTCTCACGCACCCCCCCACTCAGTAACTGGGACTAACTGTGCTAATCGGTGCAGCAATTCATAATGAGAATAACTGTCCGCTGAGTGCGGAGCCACAATTGAAATCCACCTGTGGTATGAGCCAGAATTTAAACCCAGATCTTTATTTTATCATTTATTGCCCCGGACAGCTCAATGGAGATGTAAAATCTCATTTTCTGTTGGGGGGGCAGGGGTGCTGCCTCTATTCAGTTTCATGGGAGCACTGCAAGGTCAAGTTGTTTGCTCAAGGTCAGCTAGCAAGCCTGTAGCTGTGGTGGGACTCTAACAGGGCACCTCTTAGTTCGCACATCAATGCTCCGACCCTTGGAGCATGCTGTCTCCCAATTTGACACTTTTAAAGCTAGATCTAAAACAGATGTCAAGATATGTGTGATTTGCGTGTATCAAGCTCACATAGCTCCGTGCTCCAAGTCAGGTTTGTGCACAGCAAACTCCTGGGGTCCCAGCAGTCCCACAGAGACGGGGGGCATTTTCTGGGATTGAGCCTGGTAAACTACCGGACATCCAAGTGGATCGGCCAGAAATGGATCCCTTGCCACATGCAGGTCAAGAGATTGTGAGACAGGAAGTCCAAGAACTGCTCTACCGCCATAAAGTAATTTTCTTTTTTTGTTAAAAAGAAAATAACATTTGGCCAGTCATCACAGCAGTAGCACTATGGCTTGGGAAGCATCATCTCGGTTCTGAAGTGAGGTGGGGGTGCAGAACTATGCACCCTAGGAGATACACCCCTTCACTGGAAAGGGAAGGCTACCAGACTCTACTATTACACTGTCCTCTGGGTGACCACAGGTGGTAGTGCAGTAGGAGTCTTGCAACACAGAGGGGTGGACATCTGCAGGGTTCTGTGCTAACATGCTAGTGAGTGACTATAGGCTTAAAGCCCTGGTAGTGGACATCCGCAGGGACAGGGACAAGAATTTAGAAAAACACCCAGCTGTGATGCAGACTGAAGAGCACATATGGGGCCCTGGTACGGATAATGTTCCACCACCTCTTCCTGGAGGTCATTAATGTAAAAAGACCAGCACCCTGCTGGACAATGACCAGGGTTGGTGAACCCTACCTCAAGGAATAAGTCATGGGGTTATAGGGAGCTGGAAACATGAGAAGAAGTCTGGGTATTGGGCTAGGCAGTTCTTATCTGAAGGGGGTGTGCCAAGAAGATGGGAAAAAATTATGAATTCAAAAAAGTTTGGGAGGCTCAGCGGTAGCGCTACTGCTTGCAGTGCCGACGACCTGGGTATGGAAGTGAACTCAAGGTGTCAGGAGAGTCAACCTGGGGGATGAGAATCGACTGTCCAAAGGACTGCCCTTCTCTGGGGTGGGCAGGATTGTGGAGTCTGGCAAAAGCCTGGGCCCTAGCAGAAGTTGGGGGGAAAGGCAGTTTGGGACTGCCAGAGCAGGGGACGGCGTGCCAGATGATGTGGTTGGTGTGCATCATGATGTCATAGCACGTCATGCCACTTCATGGAGAAAATGGGAAAACATGACTGGCGGCAGGATGGTGCCGGACAGCCACAGGCTGTGCACCTGACCAGCTGGGCCTCTCCAACAGAACCAGATCCTGATCGATGGGTACAGTTGCTGAACCTTATCGACCCATTAGAAGCGAGAGGATAACCATAGGGATATTAGTTGGCTGGGTAAATCTGGTGGGCATTACAGTGATGGACTGTGTGTCAAGGATGGCAAACTTGAGGGGAGAGCAAACAAAAAAAGTTTGAGCCAACCCATCGCACAGCAGTAGCACTACCAGTCGTGATGCCAGCACCCCGGGTTTGGAAAGGAGCTTGGGTCGTTAGGTGGTGAAGAAGGATTAGGCATGCTAAAGGACACTCTCCTCAGGGGAGGAAGGGCAGTCGGCTCTGGTGGATTACTGCCACCTGGGTGACTACAGGTGGCAGAGCACTCAGAGCGGCTTACTGGACGAGGACACACCGACTCCAACATGTTCCACACGCTTGCTTGGAATGGACTTGCATACACTCCCTGTCAGTATCTCAGGGCGACTGGGACCAAGTGGAAGCAAAAAATGCTGACCAGGTCAGCGTGATGGACTGACTCCTCAAAGGCTCTGCACCAGTGAAGGAGCATTCCCAAAAACCAGATCCTGAATTGAGGCAGTTGGGGCCTTATCAACCCCATAAGAGGGGGCATGCCATGGAGGCAGATATGGGAGATCAAAGGTAAACCCATGAGAAGTCTGATGACAGGGCTGGGTGGAGGGGTGGGTCTGCAACTGAGGTATGGCAGCCAAAGGAAGAATACGCAGAGAAACAAAATATTCACACAAGACAAAGTTTGCTGGGCTGCCAGTGCAGCAGCAGCACCACCACTTGAGATGCCAGCGACCTGGGTTCAGGAGACAGCCTGGGTCAAAGGGCCTGCTGGGGGTGGGAGGAGAGAGGGGATGGCCAAGCATTCCACGGACACTCGCCTCTTCAGGGGTGGGAGGCAGTCTGAACTCCTCTGCAATACTGCCGCCTAGGTGACCACAGGTGGTGGTGCAAATTGGAGACAACGATGGAGGTGGGGTGGGGTGGGGTGGACGTCGGCATGATGCAGGCTGTGTCAGCCAAGGTCTTCCCAACATCCATGGGCGGGGACAAGAAAATCTGCATTCGCCACCTGCTACAGGCCCCACACCACCGACTGTGTTCTCCCGCTCCAGAATCGAAACTGTAACTCTGTTAAGGTGTGTAGGACCCAATCCCAGACAGCCCTTTCCATTGGGGGGGGGTCATCCATGGGAGCGATGGAGTGGAAGTTGTTCCTGGGATAGCAATGACAGGAGTTGAGCGGGCAGAACGATTTATGTGGGCCGGTCAGGGTGACAGGGGCAGAAAGTATACAAAAAAAAAAAAAAAAAAAAACTTGCACACACCCTCCACGACTCGACAGAGGGCTCTGGATATTTCCGGGGGGCGAGGGGACAGAATCATTATGGAGTGTTGAGGGAGAGCAGTAGGACCTAGGCCCTCTAACATAGCTTACGCCCCCTTATGGGCCCTTCCTCAGTATCCCCTGATCTAACCACCGTGTAACTGCGGATCGAGGAACCCTCCACAGGTGTGCTAATGCTTTCTGTGAATGCGCGGTGGCCTCAGCATGTTAGAGACCAGCCTCTGTGGTAGCACATGGGTGTGTAGCACTTTTTGGATTGGGCTGTTAACAGTTTATGGTGGGGGGAAAAAAAACTGCTGAAATTTGCCCCCTCTATTTTTAGCAGGCTATCTATACTGTACAACTGTGGGCAAAGCATGTGGCAGGTTTATTGAGATGCTATAGTATCTCAATCCTAGGAACATCCAGGGAGTCACTGTCGTACAATATCCAAGTTCCTATACCTATGAGGAGAAAATGTGGGCTAGTGGGGCTAGAACACCAGCTTGCGAACTGGGAGATTAGGGTCTCAAACCTCACCGGAGCCAGTTCCTCACTGTGTGACCTCAGGCAAGTCAGACAACCTCTCAGTGCTCCAATCCACCCAGATTCAGAAACGGGTAGAGGCAGGACCCCACAGGAAACATGATGCATCTCAGTTGAGCTATTCTGGGCACATAAACGGTTAAAAAAATAAAATTATTAAACAATGACTGTAGAAACACTTTACGGTGCACAATAATATACATACATGTGGTATGCTGTACGGCAAGACACAAGACAACATGACTTGCAAACAGTGATATACTTGGATTGGTTGGTTCTTAAAGAGATTTTCTGATTTCTTGCAAAAGATTCGCAGCTGTAATCAGCAGAACCAGGTTATGCAAAAATTAACCCCAAATTTAAATTTTGGAACCATCCTTTTTATTGCACAAGACATTGTCATTCGAGAGAAACAGCACCAAGTGCCCCATGCCCAAGTGTAGGGCTGGTCCCAATTTGTTCCTTGTGTGCAGAAAGTGTTTTTATATTTAGGTTTACTGCACACAGTAGATTGTATCAGACTGATTTTACTGACTTACAAGCTGACATCTTCCGTAACTACAAATCCCAGAAACCCCTGCAGCTGACATCAGAGCAGGGTTGCAACACTGGGAGATTCAACAGCCTGCAGTACATGTTACAGTTTTTATAAGCTCCTATCAGATGTATGCCATTCTCGCTGTACCCTGGAGCTAAGTACAGTCTTCTGTGACTGTACACAGCCCTGGGAGGACAGCGGAACCACCAAACAAAAGGATACAGCTTATAAAAACTCTAACGTAGACTGCAGGCTATTGAATCTCCCATGGCTGCAGCTTTCCTCTGGTGTCAGCTGCAGGGAATTCTGGGATTTGTAGTTACAGAAAATATCAGCGTGGAGGTCACCAAAATCAGCCTGATACAATCTACTACAGTGCATTAAATAATAGAAAAAAAAAAGTTTTGCACACAAAGTGCAAATTGGGACCAAGCTCCACACTTGCGCTGTGATGCTTAGTGCCATTTCCCTTTAAAACCGGACCTGGGAGGACTTGAACATCCCAGGGACTCAACCCTCCTCAGGGAAGGAAGCTATCTGCCACCCATGGGAGTGCCATCTAGGTGACCACAGTTGGAACTGCAGGCAGCATACCTGGGGGGAGGGGGGGGTGCTGTGCATCAGCACCTGTATACACGTTCATGCACACACTCACCACCAGTGTCCCAGGGGAGAAGGACAAAAAAGCGAAAAACACTAGCAGTCCACAATGATTCCAGCACCCTGCAGGCCACACACTGCTGACCAAGGTCCCCCTCCTCAACTGAATCTGGCTTCTGGAGGGGCTTGGGGAACCACAACAGCCCCTTCATGGGGTGTACAATGGGGAAAGCAGGACAGGGTAAATCAGGATGAAGGTCAGTCATAGGGCTAGGGGTGCTGGAGGAAGGGGGTTTGCTAGAGACAAAGGGGTATAAACAGTAACATTAAAAAAAAAAGTCACTGCTTTCTGTACCCTTTGTCCATATGTGAAGGGTTGAAACATCACACAAACACACACACACACCCACACAGGTTCTCCTTTAAGATGTCATGTCCTCTGTTCACCTTGCTTATTCCTGCCTTTAAGTCATAACATCTTGTGTTTAAGACATCAATATTCGTTGCTATGGAAGTTATTCTGATGACAAAAGCAGAGGACTATGACTTTAGGACAAGAAAAGCAATGGGGACAGACAAGTTATAGATCTGTTTTCATGCAGATGTTTTCAACACAGAACAGAATGTCCAGAAATTCCATTTTCTAGCAATGTTGTGAGACTTGTATCAGTGTTTTGGCTTCTCTTCCCAGTGTGGCAGAAACACTGTCATCAGGTCAGATATATCGTCCATCACAGAGCCCGGACAGAGGGGATTTACCCCTTTAGTTTTCCATGGGCTGCAACTTCTCAACCCTGTCGGGACGATCGCATGGGGAGGGACCTAGGTCCTGGCAGGAAGCAGATCTGAGGCTAATGACCTCGAGCCCCCATTTCTCGAAAGCACTGCCACCTGTACATAATAAACAGGTGGCGTAGAAGATGCTGGATCCTCCCTTACCCCAGTCAGCTGCCCAGTAACTAAGGCTCATTCCCGATGTACCAATGTGCTGGGTGAATGCTTTTGTTTCTCTGTCTCCCCACGCCAGCAAATCAGAAAATCCCTTTAAGGGAAGGGTTTAAAAAGTTTCTCAAGCATTTCCTCTGTTCCTCTCAGAGGTCACCTATTTCTCAATATTGTAGCAGTACACAGAAATTGGGGGTGTGGAGGGATGGAAGGACATACCTTTGAAGATCCCCCCTTCCCCATAGACAGGTTGGGTTTATAAGTAGCAGGACTTCATAAGAAAACCAAACACTTTCTGATGTTCTGCATGCAGAGGACAGGCGCATGCAAACATGCAGTTAAACCACAGTGTCACCTGCTCCACAGCCTGAGATTAGGACAGGCCAAGTCTGGGCTGGCACCCTACCAGCAGACTAAACAGAGTCCAGGGTCCAATAGTTCAGTCCACAGCAGCAAGTGCTTTCGAGTGTTAGTCTTCGTTTTTAGAAAGCAGAAGGAAAGAAAACAAAAAAGAAACAAGACAGACTAATAAAAGAGTGCAAAGTTGATACAAACCAATCTTGTTAGTAAAGAAAACAAAAGGGTTATTCAAGACAGCATCATTACACCAAATGGGAGCCGAGGAACAGCTGTGTGCATTCAAGTGAGCAGGGCAGCTGGCTAGCAAAGATACCGCTTGTTACTATAAACAGAAAGGAGGTATGTGCCCTGTTAGTACTGCATGACATCACCATCCTTCCCTGGACATTCTACACTCCCATACTAGAATATTACACTGCAGTATATGATGGAACATGGTTTTGGGTGGAATTCCATCCCTAGAATGGGTGTCTTGAGCTGCTGTAGTTACATATAAATGCTGCTGTGCTGCAGTACGGATGTCTCTCTTGCAGCACAATAACATGGAATGCCACAGCATGGCCGACGCAAGCACAGCTCCAACTGCTGACACTCACAAACGAGATGGCACTGGCGATGGAGAAAAGTCACCCCCCCCAAAATAAATTACATTATCAGTGGTCATGCGAACACCACACACTATAAAAGGCTGTGTATGGGACAATCCATACACAGACATGCCTGTGTCTGAATCTTGAGATCTACATGGAAACAAAGGGACCTCTCGAGCTGCACTTTCGAGGTTCCTGGTTGCCGTGGTGACCTCTCCATTCAGCCACAGGCTTGTGTATGGACACCCATACACAATCCTCTATGTAGCTAAAGTACAGTTTTGGAATCATGCAGAATTTCCCATACAATGAAAACCAAACTACTACCACAATCCCCCAAACAAACTTGGGTTGCTGAGTCTTTCCTATGTCAACCCGACCTAATGGTGATTCAAAACATATGGGTGCTGATGATCATCCCACATGCATGGCTTTTCTTGTATATTTTTAATCCTGTCTTGGTTAACAATTGCACTTTTGGCACTTTTATGCATTCAATAAAGTGCACTTGTCCCAGGACAGTGTGAGCTCTGCCTTTTTCTTTGACACTGATGATTTCTTGCTTTTGTAGCAAATGGCTGAAGCACCTAAAGACCTCAGGTAGCCTACTCACCTGTTCAAGTTTGTACTTGCTAACTCAATGGTCCACTATTGGACAGTCTCTCAAGACCACTGTATCCATTCTGCATTCACGACAGGGATAAACAATACTACTATTCATAAAGGGGAATAGAGGTGTGCCAGGTCCCTCAAGGTCTGAAACTCTAAATAGCTCTTTTTTTTTTTATGTTGTATTTATCCATCATCCTGTGCCCACTGGCACCCCACTCCACGTCCCCAGTGCTGCCCCTGCTACCAAACAGACTCACCCCTCACAGCCAGCTTTGAGATGACCCAGACGCAGCCGTTTGTCCTGTGGCAGGGCTTGACCCTGTCGGGGGCCTCCTCACAACCTGGAGGAGGAGAGACTACTGGTCGCTGATTGAGGAGCTCCTTATGGTGGTACATGAGGATCCACTGAGGTGGTGGTGGGGAACTGTGGGGGCAGTACATCCAGCATACTAGTGTGGCATTTCTGCTTCCCCCCACCCTCCCTCACTGTTCCCTGCAAGATGCAGATGGAGGGGTGGTGGTCCCCCATACTGTCAAAGGCGCCTCCCAGCACGACACCACCAGTCACTACAAAACAGTGCATGCAGAACGCCCCCCCCCCCAACGAAGGATGCTCTAAATCCTCCCTGTCAGCCTTCGTTTCAGAAGCCCCGGGCTCAGTGCGTGAAACCAGATTCCCCATCGCTCAGCACCACAAAGCTGGCCTGAAAAGCTCTTTTAAAGAAGGTATAATCTCTGCATGTCACCAGTCAAAAAGACACTTGTGTTTAAGTAGCAGCAGCAGTATTTTTATTTTATGGCGCCCTTTTCCTGGAGGTTCAGGGCACCTAACATCAGAGATGACATATGTAAGTAGGAAAGCAGGGTAAGTTACAACAGCAGAGTTGTAAATGATAATACATATATTAATAAAACGCAGCAGCAGCATCCTCAGACAGCATATTATAGCAGAGGCTGCCACGACTCTCCAGATGCCTCTCTAAACAGGTGTGCCTTCAGACCCCTCTTAAAGGACTCCACCAAGCAGGCCTCCATTAATGCTCTAGCTAGCGAATTCCAGAGGAAAGGGCCAGCTACCTCAAATTAACAGTCTCCAGAGGTCTTGGAATCACCACGAGAAAATATGTTGTATATAGCTACTACTGCTGCTGTACTACCAGGGGAGATGGGGACCTGATGAAAAACTGTTACGTATTGTATGAAACACCTTTTTTTCCTTATTTTTCATGTTACTATACCTCTATGCATGTTTGATATGTACAGTGCAAAAAAAGTTTATCTTAATGAAAACAAATTTACAAAAAAAAAAACAAAAAAAAACACCCCTGGCCCTTGGAAATGAAGACACCCTCCTCAGTGGAGCAGAGGGTATAAGGATCGGTAGGGAGTAAGAAGCTCCGCCAGCTACCTAGGGCTGAACCCGTATAGGGCCTTATAGGTTAGTAAACCAACCCTGACAGTAATACACCACTTCACCAGCAGCCAGTGCAGTTCACGCAGGACCGGGGTTACATGACAGGACCCTAGGAAGGTCAGCCAGCAACCTGCCTCTACATTCTGCACCAGCTGCAGGCATTTCAGAGTACCTCCACTGACCCTGAGATACAGCATATTATAGTAGTCAAGCCTGAATCTCACGTATGCGTGCGCCAGTGGCAGCAAGTCTTCAGAGAGGATAAGGGATTTGATCTGGCTAATGCTCTTCAGATGGCAAAAGCCACTCAGGACTACGACTGACACATGAACCTCAAATGTTAGTGTCTCATCCTGAATGCCCCTAGGTTCTTCACCTTGGCGGACCACCAGCCTAGAGGACCCAACCCAAAGCCCCATTCCTTCCATGGCCGCCTCCCCCCAATGACGCAGCTCAGTCATCACCTCAGTCTTATCAGGGTTAAGTTTCAGCCAGCTAGATGCCATTCAGCTCTGGATCTCAGCCAGGCACAAATTCAGCACCTCAACCCATTCTGTCAGTCCTCTACCCCATCCCGCCGCTCTAACCCTTAGGCACCCGCTGTCTTCATCCCTTGTACTCCCCCCCCCCCTTTCATCTCCATTACCCTGTTCCTGCCACCTTGCAGGGTTTCCCATGCACCCAGAAGGGGGTTTCTGGTCCAGGTAACCCACCCCCTCCCAAACTGGTCTGCTCAGCACTTAAAGCTTGACTCCCAACTCCAGGCACTTCTAAATATTCTTTGTTTGCTCTGACCTGGCCTCCTGGTCTCTAGACTCTGACTACAACACACAGTTCTTCAACTTTGTGTTACTAGTATCTAGGTTTCTGGCCATTGCATTACATGATATTAGTCTGCAATGACGTATGTTAAAGATTTTGCACCTTTTTGTTGATATTGCATAGTATACTTTTATTCCTTACCCATCTATTGTACCCCCTCACCCAGGACGCTTCTGGAAATGAGCTGCTCATTCAGCTCATGCTGTCTTTCCTGGTGAAACATTTTATCAATAAATAAACTGTCAGGCAACCCAGCTGCAAATGACAGATACAGCTGGTTATCATCTGCGTAGCAGTGAAAGCCCAGACTGCATCACCTAATGGCCTTTCCCTGGGGCAACATGTACACTGCAAACAAAATGGGAGACAGGACCAACGCCTGGGGTACACCACAGAGCAGGGGCACTGGAAGCAATGAGAAGTTCCCCATTACTACTCTGTGACCTATCGCTGAGGTAAGACTCAATCAGCAGATGCCGGTGAGTCCACCATACTCCCAACAGGTGATCCAACAACACACAGTCTACAGTGTCAAAAGTTGAACAGATCATTTCCCCCTCATCTCTCACCCTGAGGAGGTCATTATGCACCCCGACCAACAGTCTTGGCGCTGTGTCTATACCCAAGTCCAGACTGTAGGAGCTCATGCAATATCATGTCGTCAGGTGTGCCTCGAGCAGCAGTGCCACAAGCTTCTCAATAATCATTCCTAAGAAGAGCAGGTTAGAGACTGAACAATAACTCATGAGGATGTCACAGTCCAAAGATTTTTTTTTTCCCCAGAAGGGGCTGAACCAATGCATTTTTCAATGCACCCGGGAAGACCCCCTCCAAAAGGGAACGACAGACCCAACTGCCCTATGCAACTCGCCAGCAGTCACATCAGGCACAGGCTTAGTTCACGACCTCACAAACTTTTTCCATCATGACTGGCCTAAACTAATCCCAGAAATGCTGAGCATGTCCGTGATGTGCAGGCATAACTGCCTGATTGTGACAGCCTGCTTCCCAGCCCGAACAGAGGACATTCTATCCAAGAAAAATCAAGCAAACTCCGTCCATGAAGCAGATGAACCACCCCTTACTGACTGCAAATAGGTAGGATTAAGTAAAATACAAAAAAGAAGCTGTGCACACACCAAATTCAGGTCAGAACGCAGGTTTACTGGTCCACATTCAGGTAGGTGAGAACCAGGCAAACACCCCTATGTATCACCTCTACACAGGAGGCTTTATCAGTGGTGGAGTGTGCCAGGACTGACATTTCACTTATACCCCATAAATAACAAAATTCAAGTGTTCATTAGTCTATTCAAAATTCAAATGAAACACAGTGCTGCCAAATACCAAAATTTCATATGAAAACTATATAAAAGAGTTTTTTTGTTGTTTTTTTAAATACAAAACAGTATTTACATTAACTGAGCGTCTACACATTTGAACATGTCTTAGAATTAAAGTTATATTTCTATTTTGTGAGTAATGGACACGCTAAGATTTGAACCACATAATCATTAATGCAAGATAGGATCCAAAATAAAGCATTACAAAGGCCGTCTCCAAAAAGGCAAAGTAAAGTATTGGACCACTGTAGTTGAGAAAGGTGACCAAGAGACAGGTCTGGCCTCACACAGAATGACCAGAGGACTGTTCCTGAGGTTTGCACTTGTCTATGCTCTAGAGATGGGTACAGAGAGAAAGGGGAAGGAAGGGTGGAGGTGGTGGTTGGGGGGAGACTAGATGTAGGAAAAATGGAGAAAAGGTGGTGGCAGAGTGGAAGCCGGAAAAGAGAGAGAAGTGGTTCAGGGTAAGCAGGACAAAACAAAAGCTGCTGTTGCACAAAAGTATACCCACAGAGAAATGTAACAATTATAGTACATACTTGTGGGCATATATTTTTAGCATATTACCTTAGGGACAAGAGAAAAATCAGCATGTAACAGGCTGCCAAACTACACTTAAAACAACGGAGGGCTAAATAGTTACAAGAAGGGTTTGTAGTCAATTTGGTCATTCAGATCTCCAGGCGCTAGAGTTCAGAGTTGGACTATCCATTTGTTTTTTGGTTTTTTAAACTTTCTTTATGCCTCCTTGACTCTCTCCAGAGTGGTCACTCGGTCCGGCCATACTCCCGCCCACCTGAAGCCTCCAGTCCTGCCGGGTATGGGCCAGTCTCCACTCCGATGCACCCGACCCCCCCCCTCGGCTCTGTGTCCCCCGGGTGTCCACTCCAATGCACCCTCCCCCCAGCTCTGAGCCCCCCAGGGTGGGACTGCCAACTCCTGCCTGGTGCTCTATCTAGAATGTAGTGCTGCAGGCAGGAAGGGAGTACCGGCACAGGCTGGAAGGCCCAGCATTGGGAGTGGGGGCTGGCCTCTGGACCCTCCTTTGCCTACCAGGAGCCAGGGATTTTTCCACATTTTCTGGGTCCCCCATCCCCAGTGCATGACGTGAGCACTGCTGCACAGGTACCCCAGGATGGACGCCCGATGTTCCCCTTTCTTGTCGGTCCCCGACCGCAGTGTGCCCAGTCTCCACCAGGGCATCACTAGTGTCACAGGACAGGAACCCCCCCTCTCCCAGGAGAGGAAAGCAGTCCATTGGATGCTCAATCCTCTCCAACCCGGCTCCCTGGGCTCGCTCTCAAACCCGGGGCGTCGGTGTGGCGAGAGGTAGGGCGGATGCCTCAACCCTCAGCACCACTGGGCCAGCTTTGGACTATCTATTTTGTCTCTCTGTGGAGCAGGAATTTCAGGAGACTGCCTCCAAAGGGGAGGGATTAATATAATCAAGTGTCCTAAATCTCATTCCCTTGGTATTAGAATTCTGTGCTTCCCTGAAGTGGGCATCCAGAGCATTATTTATGTTTTAGTTGATTACCGCACGTACATGCTCCTGGATGCGGCACTTCAGAGAACGCACAGTCTGCCCACATACAGTGGCCCACAATAAACACCATGCAGCATGGACTACAAAATCCATTTGGCAGTCAACTGACTGTCTGTATTGAAGGGACTGAGATTTAGGGTACTTGATTTTCTCAAGCCACCCCCCCCCCCATTCCTCCCAACCGTGGAGGCAATCGCCTGAAACTCCTGCTTCAAAGAGACAAAATGGATAGTCCACCTCGGAGCTCTGGCACCTAGAGGTCTAAATAACCAAACTGACTAGAAAACCTTCTTATAACTACTCAGCCCTCTGTGGTTTTAGGTATAATTCGGTGGTCTACATGCTGATTTTTCCTTGTTCCTAAGGTAATATGCTCAAAATACAGGCCCACAAATACCTACTGTAATTGTCATGTATAAAATTTCTCTGTGGGTATAGCCTTTTGCAGCAGCTTCTTTTGTTTATCCTGCTTACTAACATACATACTAACATACTAGATGTCAGTAGAGCAGGCCTATCGATCTATCAAGTCTGCTCGTGCTTCAGCAATCCGATTGGGTACCGTAGCCCTCTATCTGTCTCCTTCCATTGTTACTCCATCCCCCAGTCCTGTAACCCCTGGGCAAACCAGCCTCTGCTTCACCCCTTGCCTATACCTGTCCCACCCTCTCCTGAATCCTTCCATCGTAGCTGCCTGTACCAGCTCCCCGGGCAGTGCATTCCACAGTTCCACTACTCTCTCAATGAAGTACTTCCTCCTCCTTCCCCCCTAATCCTACTACCCTGTCTTCCAACTGTGTCCTCTGGTGATTTCACCCTCCTTCAGTCAAAAGATCCTATCTCGGCTTACCTTATTTACTCCACTGAGGTACTTGAAGACCTCAATCATATCCCCCGGACCCTCCTCTCCTCCAGCGAGAACAAGTTGAGCTCTCCTAGTCGTTCTTCAAGTCATATCCCCCAGACCCCGGATCATTCTGGTTGCTCTCCTCTGAACCCTCTCCAGGAGTTCGATGTCCCTCCTTAGCTGCGGCCTCCAGAACTGCACACAGTACACAAGATGTGGTCTAACCAGGCCGTTGTATAGTGGCAAAATCACCTCCCTGTTCCTTGAGGTAATCCCCCTAGCAATGCATCCTATTTGCCCTGACTGCAGACCTCCTGCACTGCTCTGAATTATTCATGTTAACATCCACCAAGACTCCTAGGTCTCTTCCCCTGCCGTGGCCTGCAACTCATCCCCCCCAGGGTGTACACATAATTGGGGTTTTCCCACCCTAGGTGTAGCACCTTGTATTTGGAGGAGTTCAATTTTAATTTCCAGGTGCAGGACCACCTATCCAGAGTATCCAGGTCCTCTTGCAGGGCCAATCTCCCTTCCTCCCCTCCACCACTGCCCCCAGCTTAGAGTCATCCACAAACAGACTCATTTCACACCCGATACCTTCCCTGATATCCGAGATGTAGGCATTAAACAGGAGTGGCCCCAGGACTGATCCCTGTGGGACCCCGTTTATGACCTCCTTAGGAGACTAGACCTCCCCTCCGACCACTACCCACTGAGTGTGACCTGAAAGCCAATTTCCAATCCACCTCATTGTCAATGGGCCTACCCCCATCCCCCCAGCTTCTCCCTTAGGCCAATGTGAGGGACCGAATCAAATGCCTTGCTGAAGTCCAGGAACAGTACATCCACTGGTCTCCCCCTGTCGAGTGCTGATGTCACCCACTCATAGAACTCTACAAGGTTTGACACAATCTACCTGGCACAAACCCATGCTGTTGGTCATCCAGGTAACCCATCTCCTCCAAGAAACCTCCCAGCCTTTCCTTAAGTATGCTCTTTATTACCTTCCCCACCACCGACATCAAACTGACAGGTCTATAGTTTCCTGGCTCTTCTCTCGATCCCCTTTTATGGATCGTCACAACATGCGCCTGCTTCCAATCCCTTGGCACCCTCCCTGTCTGCAGCAACAAGTTAAAGAGATCCACCAATGGTGCTGCCGAAACATCCGCCAAGCTCCTCAGTACTCTGGGATGAATAGCATCAGGCCCTGGAGATTTATCCTTTTTAGGACTGGAGAGCTTTCCACACCTGACCGACAGGAATATCAGCATCTGTTTCCCCCCCCCCCCCAAAAAAAATTGAGCAGAACCAGGCTGATATCTCACCCGGCCTACCTCCTCAGCAGCTTGTTCTTCAGCAGGTACCCAATAGTCAGGTTTGCTGCACCTTCTGTGTCTTTCAACCCTTTTTGGAAGTTCCCCAGCCTCCTCCCTAGTGAACACTGAGGCAAAGTACTCATTCAGTACCTCCGCCTCCTCTCCAGCCCCTTCCACGCACCCCCCCCCAGGTGTCCTCAACCTACTGAGCTGGCCCTTGACCTTCTTCTGTTCACCAATATACCTAAAGAACCCCGTTTCCCCACCCCATATCCCCTGCACCAGCCTCTGCTCTTTCCAGGCCTTTGCCCCCTCACCACCCTGGTGACTTTCCTGGTTGCAAGGCGATAATTCTATCTCTCTCTCCTCTCATTTTTTGAACCTACTGTAGGCAGCCTTCTTTTCCCTTACTGTCTCCTGGACCTCTTTGGTCCACCAGCATGGTTTACGAGACCTACCGAGCTTGCGCTTCACTCTTGCACAGGTCCTGGAGGCCTCCTGTAGCCCCCGCTTTAGGACCTCCCACCTACCTTCCACGTTCCTACCTGGTTTCATCTCCCGCAAATGTCCCTTGAGAATTTTCACCATGTTCTGAAAGTCCGCCCCCCTAAAATTAACTATCATTGTCCTTGAATGATTCCCTTCCCCTCAGTTTAAACCGAAACCAGGCTGTATTGTGGTCGCTCCCAGCCAGGTGTTCTTCCACAACCAGATCTCTTACAAGATCCCCATCTGCTAAAACCACATCAAGGATAGGACTCTCCCTCGTTGGGCCCATCACCTGCTGATTGAGGAACGTGTCCAGGAAGCCATCCAGCAGCTTCTGCTTCCTGGTTACAGTGGACGTCATTGTACCCCAATCATTAGCTGGCATATTAAGGTCCCCCATCAACACCACTCCTTCCCCTTCCAGTCCACACTGCCCCTTAATGTTAGCCAACAGGCAATCCTCCAGGTCCTCCGCTAGTCCTGGGGGCTTATATACCACCCCCAACGTGATCTTCCCACCCACGAGGGTTAGCAAGGTGACCCATAGGGCCTTCATGTTGGGCTCTGCTTCCTCCACTCTCAATCTCGATGTTATCCCTAATGAACATTGCTATTCCTCCCGCTCTGCCCACCCTTCTGTCCTTCCTTAGCACAAGGTACCCACTCAGATTAAAGTCCCAGTCATGGCCAGGGGTGGCCCAAGTTTCAGTGACTGCTGCGACATCCACCCCACCCTCAAACAGCATGGCCTAGAACTCAAGCATTTTATTCCCCAGGCTCCTCGCATTTATTAAAGCCACCCTCCAACCCTTGTCCCTACCCTTCTTTACCATATCCTTCCAGGATCTTTCATACGTCCATCCACACTTCTTCCCTACAGTACAGTCTGCCCCCCGCCCATGGGGTTGCAGGCAAGTCCTACCGGCGGTATGGATGGCCAGATCAGTCCAACAGTGCCCCCTTCACAAGTTTAAACCCCATCTAACCTCAATGAAATCTATCATCCTCCGTTTGAGAACTTCCTTCCCTACCGGATTTAAGTGAAGCCTATCCCGGGCATACAGTCCCTTGTCTTCCCATACTGCCCCCCAATCTCCCAACACCCCAATCCCCTGAGATTCACCCCACTGCCTAAGTCAGTCATTAATCTCCCTTATCTTCTGTTTGTTTTCCACAGTGGCCCTTGGCACTGGCAGAATTTCCGAGAAGGAGATTGTGAATCCATTGTCATGACAGACCCTGACCAGTTCTCGGAACATTGCCTGAATTTCCAGCACACTATTCCCCTCAATATCGTTTGTTCCCAGATGCATCAAGAAGTCCAGTGATCCTCCACAGTCCCTTGCCAGCTCATACACCATGAACTTTACTTTACCCTATGCACAGTCAGACCAGAAATACCCACTACCTTAACTGGACTGGATTATCCCTCACCCTGCCCCAACCAATGAATATCCCATATTATGGAGTCCCCCAGCAGGAGAACCTTAGTGTTCCCCTTGATCTTTTGTGCACCTCCTTTTTGGACTCCCTTGCTAGCCCCGTCACTTCCCCCCTCCTCGAGACCACTTCCCCTTAGCTTCTCTCCAGACCCTCTACAACAGAACCCCTAGCCACCCTACCCCTCGTCACGCCTTTTATAACAGAGTTCCCTGGCTCTCCCCAATTTAGCCTCCGCCCCACTCCCTACCCCAGTCAAGCCTTTTTCTCCGACCTCTTTCCCCTTCTAGCTCACACCTCTCCAGTCTCTTCTCCCCCCAAAAATACGGCATTCCCATCACCATCACCACCTCCTACCTCCTCCCCTCTCCTCTTGTTCCCTTCCATGCCCACCTGGAGGTCCCCCTTACCTTTGGGACTTTCTCTGGTATGATCCTCCCTCCTCGAAGGACGCACCTCCCTCATCTCAATCTCTCCTCCTTTCTCAACGAGTTGACTCACAGCCTCCACACCTTCCCTCGCTGTGCCCCCTCCCCTTCTTTGACACTTGATTTGCCCCCTCCCCTGCTAGCATAGTTATTTGAATTACCCATGCCCACCCTCGTCCGAGTCACAGTATCCCTCTCTCCTCCACCCTCCTTTTCCTCTTTTACCCCCCTCACCACGTCTTCTCCAACCAACTTACTCAATGGCTCAAATTTATTATAGCACTCAAAGCCAACCTCCTTTTTTGTCCTGATTTCCTGCTATCCACTCCTCCAGTAGGCCCCCTGTCAGTTCCAACCCACCTGTCCCCCTTCCCGTCTCCTATGATTGAGCCTGTTTCCTCTACTGGTTACCTCCCAGGTAGCTACCCCCTTTGCTCTTAGCCCATATGCCATGGGTTCTCCACTCCTGCCTGATGAAACGCATCCAGGTCACACTCTATCACTGCCCTCCTGCTCCCCACAGGCCCTCCCAGCCATGTTTATCCCCCCCCCACAAACAACTCCAGTTTCCTCCATACCCAGTCAAGCTCCCCCCTCATCTGCAATAACTGCCTACAGACTGGGCAACCTCCCTCCCTCCCGCCAGGCCCAATTTAGGACCATGGCTGCCCCACAGCCAGTGGACCCTACAATCCTGCCAAAGATGCCTGCCCTGGTAGTTGGGGGCCATCCCCAGAGGCCCTCTCTAAACATTCTTGAACATTTACCCTTGACCAGGTCCCCAACCCCAGGCAGACCTACCCGTAACCCTCTACAGCCAGCCATACGAGGCGATGTAGCCAGTGAAATTAAAAACACAGCTCTTGGACCAAGCTACTTAGCAGAATAAAAGAGCATGAACAGAGTTACATCCCCTAACAGTTCCAAGAATAGTCAGTCATGACTGAAGAAAACCCCAGTATAGCCACCCAACCAATCAGTGACCTACCTCCACCTGGCCCTCCTCCGACAAGCATTTAATAGAGGTTGGGGCTGGGGTGAGTGGGTGGAAACTAGCATCCAAGAGCATCTGGGCTTGTCCCTTTAAAGGCCCAGCCAAGAGTCCCGAAAATGGCACCCCAGCTTTCTATTGGGTGCTGCAACTCAGATAATTGAACTCCTCATAGCCACCGATGTGGCCATCCCCAGCTCCAAATTTGATCCTGATACAGCTCCTGCAACAGCTCTTTCACTGCTGATGTGGCCTGCACTGTCCCTCAGGACCTCTGAACCCCCAAGAAGCAGCCCGCTGATGCAGCCTGCACAGTCCCCCTGCTCCTCTGCAAGTAAACTCCAAGGATACCAAGAACAACTGGGCTCATCCCTTAAAAGGCTCAGCCACAAGTCCCAAAATGGTGCCCCAGTTTCCTATTGGGTGCTCCGACTCAGATCACTGAACTCCTCCTAGCCACCGATGTGGCCTGCGTAGTCACCCTGCTCCTCTACAAGTAAGTCCCAAATATGTAACATAGAAACATAGAATTTGACGGCAGATAAGGACCGTTTGGCCCACCCAGTCTGCCCATTTCCCTACCTGATGGATAAGTTGCAGATCCTAGTTAACCAGCTGCCTACTTCTTCCTACCCCCAACCCCTAGAATTGCCTTATGACTGTCCCATGCATGCTTGAATTCCACCACTGTTTTGACTCCACAACCTCCTCTGGAAGCCGTTCCATACATCCACAACCCTCTCTGTGAAAAATACTTCCTTAAATTACCTCTGAGCCGCCCCCTTCTATCTTCAAATTGTGCCCCTTGATCTTGCTCTTTTTTTTGAAAGATGCTACCCTCTTGGACTTTGTTGATTCCTTGAGGTACTTGAAGTTTCTATCATGTCCCCCTCTCCTCCTTTCCTCGAGGCTATACATATTAAGCTCCTTAAGTCTCTCTTCATATGTCTTCGGGTGCAGACCCTGCACCAATTGAGTGCCCTCCTCTGGACAGCTTCCATCCTGTCTATGTCTTTGCGGAGATTGGTTCCCCAGAACTCTACGCAGTACTCAGATGTGGTCTCATCAGCTGTCTGTACAGAGGGATAATAACTTCTTGTTTCTACTGGTGATGCCTCTCCCTGCATCCCAGTATTCCCAACCCTCCTTGCTGCCCTCTCACATTGCTTGCCCACCTTTAGGGTCATCTGATATGACTACCCCAGGTCCCTTTCCATTTTGTTGTTGTTAGTATCTCACCCCCATTATGTACTCTTCCTCTGGGTTTTTTTCCCAGGTGCATTACCCTGCACTTCTTAGCATTGAATCTAAGCTGCCATACATTTGACCATTCCTCTAACCTTGCCAAGTCCCTTCTCATCCTTCCACCCCACCTTGTGCATCAACTCTGTTGCAGATCTTTGTGTCATCTGCAAAGAGACATACTTTCTTCAGTCCCTCTGCAATGTAAACATAAAGACATTGAAGAGACCAGTCTAATACTGAACCCTCCGGTGCCCACTACTAACCCCCTTTTTCCAGAGTGGACTCCATTTACTATTACTCTCTGTGTCCTATTCTCAGCCAATTCTTTACCCAGGCTGTCATCTTGGGACCCACTCCCAGGCTGGCTAACTTGTATATTATTCTTTTGTGTGGGACTGTGTCAAATGCCTTGCTAAAGTCTAGGTAGGCCATGTCCACAGCCCCTCCCTGATAGATTTCTTTGACTGGGTGACCAAAGTAGTTGATCAGATTTGTCTGGCATGACCTTCCCGCTGTGAATCCATGCTGCCTTGGGTCCTGTGCCCCTCTGACCTCTAGATACTCAACAATTCTTTCCTTCAGAAGTGATTCCATCATTTTCCCTACCACTGAGGTTAAACTAACAGGTCTGTAGTTTCCTGCTTCTGCCTTGCTCCCACTTTTGTGAAGGGGAATCACATCTGCCCTCCTCCAGTCCTCAGGTACCACCCCATCCTCCCATGATTTGTTAAAGAGGGTAGTCAGTGGTGTCTCTAGTTCTACCCTTAGTTCTTTTAGAATTCTGGGATAGATCCTATCAGGCCCCATCGCTTTGTCCACCCTCAGCTTCAAAATCTTTCAGAACCCTTTCCTCTGTAAATGGGCTGGCATCAACCTCTGCATCCAGAGTGTTTCTACTGTTTGTTTTAGGTACCTCCCCTCTTCCTTTGTAAATACTGAGCAAAAGTATTTGTTTAGTATCTCTGCCTTTTCACAGTCACCCTCTGCCCACCCTCCCTCCCTTTATTAAGCCTCACTATCCCTCCCTTGGTCTTCCTTCCTCCCTGATGTCCTATAAAGGTTTTATCCCCTTCTTAACTGATTTGGCTATCTTTTTCTCGGTTTGGGCCTTTGCTGTTCTGACTGCCTTTCCAGCTTCCTTTGCTTTAACTAGTACAGTTCTCTGTCCTGTTCCTTCTGTGATTCCTTGTACTTCCTGAATGCTTTCTTTTCTCTTGAACCTTCACTGCCACTTCCTTTGAGAACCATAGTGGTTTCTTACCTCGTTTCATTGTGTTTATTTGCTTTACACAAGGCTTGTTACCTCTGTGATGGCAGTTTTTATTATTCCCCATTGTTCTTCCACCTCCTTCCTGCCCATGCTACTGCATTCATAAGGCACTCACCCATTTGGCAAAGTCAGCCCTCCTAAAATCCAGTACCTTTGTCTTTGTATGGCTTGCTCTATTGCTGTGTTTATGTTGAACCATACTGTTCGATGGTCGCTAGTTCCCAGATGGCTACCCACTTCTACATCTGTGATCCTCTCTTCATCTCCATTTGAGAACACCAGATCTAAGATTGCTCCCTCTCGAGTGGGCTCCAATACTAGTTGTCTAAGGCATGCCCCCTGTAGGGCATCTAGAATAACCCCACTCTTAGAAGTGGCAGCTGCAACTGCACTCCAGTTAACATCTGGCATATTCAGATCACCCATCAGCAATATCTCCCCTTTATCTGCCATTCTAAGTATACTTTCTATCATTTCCTTGTCCATTTCCTCCCCCTGAGAGGGGTCTGTATACTAACCCCTGTGCGGATTGTAGTGCCATTGCCTGCCTCCAAATTGACCCACAGTGCTTCTTCTCCTCCTGTTTACCCTTTTGTTCTGTTGCTTGAGTTTCTTCTCTTATGTAGAAAGCTACTCCTCCTCCTTTACCCTCCCTGTCCGCCTATAGATAGTGTATCCTGGTATGTTTACGTCCCAGTCAAGGTTCTGTGTGTACCATGTTTCTGTGACTGCTTGATATCCAGATCTTCCTCCTCCATCAAGGCCACTAATTCAGGAAGCTTGTTACAGACTACAGGCATTGGTACTCATTGCTCTCCATTTTTGATGGCTTTACCTTCTGTAGCAGCATCCCCCACTGACCTTTCTACCTTGGTCTTTTCTCATTTAGTACCCTGTTTTGTAGGGGAGGCTGGGATTTTCCTGCTGCTTATCAGTGCCTCCCCTTGACTAGTTTAAAGGCTTGCCAATGAAGCATTTAAACCGACTGCTAAAGACTTGTTCCCTTCCTGGACGATGCAGACCATCCTGCCAGTATAGGCTGGTGTCCCTCCAGGTGGAACCCCAGTCCCCAATGAAGCCAAACCCCTGTGCTCCACACCATTTTTTCAACCATTTGTTAAACTGCATGGTGCAAAGTACCCTCGCCTCACCCATGCCACTGACAGGCAGTACCTTTGAGAAGGATACTGTGTGTGCTACTTGTCTTAAGCCCCTCCCCAACTCTACAAAGTCCTTCTGCACTGCTCTAATCTCATGATGAGCTAAGTCATTTGTCCCTAGGTGGACAATGACATCCAGCTCAGACTCCCGTGCAACTATGTAATATAATAATCTTACCCACCAGGTGACAAATTATGAAAAATAATCCACAGGAAATGGTGAACTACTGGGGACCAGTAAACTGTTTTTACTGTAGATCAAAGACCCAGAATGTGTCAAATTCCTGAAGGTGATGAACATTGGCCTGGGGCATATGCAGGAAGTAAAACCTTTGTTAGCGTCTTCCCTTTGTTTAAATGGTTGTGAATGGTTCTCAAAGACAAGCACAGATCCCTTTAGGAACAGGGCAGCTGGAAATGTGGATTCAGTGCAGCACTCCACAACTCAGAGCTTGTAGAACTTCTTTGCTGGACTTAACTTACACTGAACCACTTCTCTTTCTTTCTCCCTCACTGTCATTTCACCCCCTCACCCCTTCCCTATCTTCTTTTCCACCACTAGCCTCCCTATCATAAACCATCCCATCCCCTTAGTATTCTCTCTAGTGCCCCATGTGCCTACAACGCAAATGTCAGCCACAGACACATTCAGGAGCTTAAAGGGCACAGAGGCACAAAGTAAGTAGAGAGAGGAGATAAAAAAACAAAACCAAAAAAAAACAAGAGGAAAAAGTAAGGATTCCAAACAACAGTTAAGGGTCCAGAAATAAGACATGATGGGAGTGGTGCAGTGCAGTGGCTATGGAGCAGCAGTCTTCTGGGAGATGTTCTGGAGGATGCGGTGTTGTCCCATCTGCAGGCACCTCTCGGGACTGAGAGAGGAGGTTGCTCATCTCCAGGCTGAGTTGGCCAGGATTTGTGGGACCTCCTCTTCCATCCAGAGACCACCAGTGCCACTACCGTTGCCTCAGAGGTTGCCAAGAAAAAGGAGCGGTTGGACCACAGTGGACTCAGGGAGGGTGAGGGTGGTGGAACAGAGGCGCATCCCTCCAGCTGTACCTCTCCACAATTCCTATGCCATTCCGGCAAAGTGTGGTTCCTCTATGGAGGCACCTGCAGCGGAGACCAAGGAGGATGCTGGGAACCTCCACAAAGGAGACCCACAGGAGGGTGGCATGGGACTCCACAGGGGAAGGAAACAGCTCCTGGTGGGGGACTCCGTTGTTAGGAAGGTAGAACTGGGGGAGGAAGCGGAGAGGGAGGCAAGATGCCTGCCTGGTGCCATGGCTTGGAGGTACAGGGAGCGAATCCTCAGGATTGCTGGAGCAGCTACACAAGGAAGGGAGCTGGATGTCATTGTCCACCTAGGGACAAATGACCTGGCTAAAAAAGAGATTAGAGCAGTGCAGGAAGAGTTTGTGGAATTGGGGAGGGGCCTTAGACAAGTAGCACGCATGGTAACCTTCTCGGAGGTGCTGCCCATCTATGGCGCAGAAGAGGCTAGGGTGTTCCGCACCATGGGATTCAATCAGTGGTTGAAAAACTGGTGCAGAGCTCAGGGATTTGGCTGCACTGGGGACTGGGGTCCACCTGGAGTGATGCAAGCCTATACTGGCATGATGGGCTGCATCTGTCCAATAGGGGAACCAGGATCCTAGGTGATAGGTTTAAATGCGTCATTGGCAAGCATTTAAACTAGCCAAGGGGGAAGGCACTGGAAAAGAGCAGGGAAATCCTAGCCCCCCCCAAAAAAATCATGGTAGTAAGTGCGGTAAACACCAACACAGAGGTGGCGATAGGGAGAAGGGCAGTAGTAAATGGGGAAAGTGACAAAGGCAAGAAGGACAGGGATGGGGTAAAAAGGAGTAAGGTCATCAATAAAAGGAGGGTAATGAGTACCAATGCCCGCAGTCTGTGCAACAAGCTCCCTAAGCTGGTGGCCTTGATGGAAGAGGGATGCCTGGATATCGTAGCAGTCACAGAAACATGGTACACAGAGAACCATGACTGGGATGTTAACATATCAGGGTACATAACCTACAGGAGAGACAGGCAGGGGAGAAGAGGGGGAGGAGTAGCTCTCTATGTAAGGGAAGGGATAAAAGCAACTGAACAAAAGAGTAAACAGGGAGGAGAGGTGGCACTGTGGTTCACCTTGGAGACTGGAAAGGGCACCACAATCCGCACAGGGGTTGTGTACAGACCCCCATGTCAGAGGGAGGGAATGGACAAGGACACGATAGAAGGCATTCTTAGGATGGCAAAGAAAGGGGAGATACTGTTGATGGGAGACCTGAATATGCCAGATGTTAACTGGAGCACATTTGCTGCAGCCACATCCAAGAGCAGGGCCATTCTTGATGCCAGTTTCGGAACCCACTCGACCTCATACTCTCAAATGGGGGCAGTGAGAGGATCTCAGATCTAGAAGTTGGTTGTCATCTGAGAACAAGTGACCATCAAATAGTTGGTTCACATTAAACTCAGCTACTGAGTCAAGCTATACAAAAGTGAGGAGGGTACTGGACATCAGGAGGGCTGACTTTTGCAAGATGAGAGAGTACCTCAGAAAAGCACTAGCAAACAGGCTAGAAGGAGGGGTGGAGCAACAATGGGGAATCATCAAAACTGCCATCACAGAGGCAACAAGCCTTTTAGTGAAGCAGATAAACAAATCAAAATGAAAGAAAAAGCCACTATGGTTCTCAAAAGAGGTGGCTGGAAAAGATAGCATTCAGGAAGTATAAGAAAACACAGAAGGAGCAGGACAGAGAGCTATACCAGTTAAGGCAGAAGGAAGCAGGAAGGGAAGTCAGAATGGCAAAGGCCCAAACTGAGGAAAAGATAGCCAACTCGGTTAAGAAGGGGGATAAAACCTTTTATAGGTACATCAGAGAGCACAGAAAGACAAAGGGAAGGATAGTGAGGCTGAATAGAATGAATGGTGGGTGGGCAGAGGGGGACAGTGAAAAAGCAGGGATACTGACTGAATATTTCTGCTCAGTATTCACAAAGAGGAGGGGAACTGCCTAATCCAATTAACAGAAGCACTCTTGATGGGGGAGTCGATCCCAGCCCTTTCACTTTCACAGAAGAAAGGTTCTAAGAACTCCTAAAACTGAAGGTGGACAAAGCAATGGGGCCTGATGGAATTCACCCAGAATTCTAAAAGAATTAAGGGGAACTAGTGAAACCACTGACTACTCTTTTAATAAATCATGGGAGGATAGTGTGGTACCGAGGACTGGAGGAAGGCAGATCGATTCCCCTTCACAAAGTGGGACCAAGACAGAGGTGGAAACTACAGACCTGTCAGTTTGACCTCTGTGGTAGGAAAGTGATGGAGTCACTTCTGAAGGAAAGAGTAGTTGAGTACCTAGAGGCCAGTGGGGAACAGGACCCAAGGCAGCATGGGTTCACAACAGGAAGGTCATGTCAGACAAATCTAATAGATTTGACTGGGTGACCAAAGTAGTAGACCAGGGAGGGACTGTGGACATGGCCTACCTAGACTGTAGCAAGGCATTTGACACAGTTCCACACAAAAGATTAAGTCAAATTAACCAGCCTGGGAGTGGGTTCCAAGGTGAAGGCCTGCATAAAACACTGGCCGGACAACAGGACACAGAAGGTAACTGTAAATGGAGTCCACTCTGAAGAAAGAGGGGTTACTAGTGGGGTACCACAGGGTTCAGTACTGGGTCCACTCCTTTTTAATGTCTTTATAAGTAACATTGCAGAGGGACTGGAAGGAAAAGTATGCCTCTTTGCAGATGACACAAAGATCTGCAACAGGGTTGATACACAAGGAGACGTGGAAAGGATGAGAAGGGACTTGGCAAGGTTGGAGGAACAGTCAGAAGTATGGCAGCTAGGATTCAATGCAAAGAAGTACAAAATAATGCACCTGGGAAACAAGAACCCAGGGGAAGATTACACAATGGGGGTGGGGGTAGTAGCAACAAAAAAAAAGGAAAGGGACCTGGGGGTAATCATATCAGATGACCTTAAGGTTAGCAAGCAATGTGAGAAGGCTGTAGGGAGGGCTGGGGGTATACTGGGATGCATAGGGAGAGGCATCACCAGCAGAAAACAGGAAGTTGTTATCCCTCTGTACAGACAGTTGGTGAGACCCCATCTAGAGTACTGCATCCAGTTCTGGAGACCCTATCTCCGCAAGGACATAGACAGAATAGAGGCAGTCCAGAGCAGGGCAACTAAAATGGTGCAGGGTCTGCAAGAGAAGCCGTACGAGGAGAGACTAAAGGAGCTTAATATGTATACACTTGAGGAAAGATGGGAGAGGGGGGACATGATAGAAACTTTTAAGTACCTCAGTGGAATCAGAAAAGTCCAAGAGGGTAGCATCTTTCAGAAAAAAGAGACGTGCAAGAACAAGGGGACACAATTTAAAGATTGGGGGAGGGGGGGTGCGGTTCCGGGGCAATGTGAGGAAGAACAGGTTACTCACCTGTTACAATATTTCTAGGAGTGGCATATGTTGTTCATCCACACTGTCTGGCATTGTCCCTTTCCCCTTTAACTCTTGCCGGAAGTCTTCAAGCTGGCTCCTCCCACCCACCCGGGTGGTAAATACCTCGGCTCCACCCCATGATGCAGATCTAGCCCGCTGGAAGCCAGGTTGTGCGCCTAAAGCCGGGGAGGTCGGGTGGAGTGCGTGTGGATGAACAACATACCACTCCTAGAACTACTGTTACAGGTGAGTAACCTGCTCTTCTAGGAGCGTGGATATGTTGTTCATACACACTGTCTGGCAAACTCCTAGCAGTTCTCCGGGAGGAGGGAGGCAAGGCGCACACCCCCTACTTAGGGAATAGAGATTGGAGAACCGAGGCCCCAAAACCAGCATCCCGACGTGACTCTAGGTCAATGTGGTAATGGGTAATAAAGGTGCTAGCTGACTTCCAGGTAGCGGCCCGACAGATTTCCTGGATAGGGATGTCCCTGGAAGCAGCCACCGAAGCAGTCGTATGATGGGTAGAATGAGCCCTTAGCCCTTTGGGAGGCTCCTTACCCGCCAATTCATAGCATAGACCTATGCATGATGTGATCCATCTCGCAATAGTCCGCTTGGCTGCAGGTCTGCCAGAAGCGGCTCCAGCGTAGGTGACAAACAGCTGAACCTCTCCCGAATTTCTGCCCGTCCTCTCCTTATAATAGGAGGAAACACGTCTGAGTCCAGGTATGGAGCCTATACCGGTCCGAGGTGCAATGAGGGAATATACTGGCAGGGTCAACACCTGGTTAAGGTGAAACTCTGACACCACCTTGGAAGGAATTTGGTGGGGGCGCAGGACAACTTTGTCCCTGTGAAGACCAGATAAGGGAGTCCACGAGCGCCTGGAGCTCCCCTGTCCTTCTGGCAGGCGTGATAGCCACCAAGAAGGCAGTCTTCCACGACAAGTGAGAGCTCACACTTGTGCATGGGTTCAAATGGCTTGCCCATGAGCTTTGCCAAAACCAGCATAAGATCACGGAGTGAGGTTCACGCACCGGAGGATATGTGATCCAGGCCTTTAGCGCCCGATCACCGTCTCCTGAGCCAACGTCGGCTGACCGACCGCGCCCGTAGGCAGAGATGGCTGCAAGGTGCACCCTAGGGTTCGATGATCGAAGACCCCTTTGGAGAGAGACCAAGGTAGTCTAGAATGTTAGCCACCGAAGCAGGATAAGGGGTCCAGACCTTTACTCCTGACACCAAATGGAAAATCTCTTCCATTTGAAGGCATAACATTTCCTGAGTGATTCTTTCGAGATGCCTCCACCACGGTGTAGACATCCTCAGAAAGACCCAAAGCCTGGAACCTCTAGCCACTCAGGAACCAGGCTGTGAGGTGCAGGATTGAAGGTCCGGATGAAGGACCTTCCCTGGTTCAGAAAAATCAGGTCCGGGCGTGTACTGAGCGGCCCGGTTCCTGCAGCTGAGGCTGAGGAGATCTGAATACCAGAACTGGCGTGGCCAATCTGGGGCTACCAGGATCACCTTCACCTTGTCCTTCCTCACCTTGAGAAACACCTTGTGGATCAAGGGAAATGGAGGAAAGGAGTAAGAGAGGCCTGGGGTCCACGGCCTCGAGAAGGCATCCCCCTGCAGCGAGCCTTGCTGAGGGGAGCGGGCATGGAACAGCCTCAGCTTGGTGTTCTCCCTGGAGGCAAACAGGTCCACCAACGGTTTGCCCCAACGAGAGAACAGGTAGTAAGCTACCTCTGGATGGAGAGACCACTCGTGGGATGTCTGGCCTAAGCGGCTGAGAGCATCCGCCAGTTGGTTCGCGACTCCTGCCACATGGATGGCTAGGAGATCCGCCTCCAGTCGGTTGGAAGGTCCAGATCCGAGCGCCCTGCATAGCAGACGGAGGCGTACACCCTGTTTGTTGAGGTAGTACATGGTCGTGGTATTGTCCGTCTGGATTTGAACCACTTGGACCCCGGAGCTGAGGAGCAAAAGCTGACAGAGCCAGTCTGACTGCCCTGAGCTCCAACAGGTTGATGTGGCATCGGGACTCCTCTGAGGTCCAGAGCCCATGAGCTCTGTGGTCCCCCATGTGGGCTCCCCAGCCCATGAGAGAGGCATCGGTCGTAGGGACGACCGTCGGCTCGGGGCGGACAAACGGGATCCCTTCCTGCAGATGACTCGGGACGGTCCACCACTGGACAGCGTCCCACATCCTCTGGGTGACCGTGACCAGCTGGTCGAAAAGACTCTGGACGCTGAGACCACTGGGCGGCGAGCCCCCACTGGAGGGGGCGCATGTGCAGTCTGGCCCAGCGGACCACCGACGTGCACGCCGCCATGTAGCCCAGGAGGCGCAGGAAGTCCCGGGCAGGGCGTGAGTGCCCAACCAAAAATGATTGGGCAAAGGAGGAGAGAACCTCCGCCCTGTCCGCCGGGAGCCGAGCTCTGGCTTGACGAGAGTCGAGCTCTGCCCCGATGAAGCCCATCACCTGAGAAGGTACGAGTTCCGATTTGGCCTCGTTGATCAGAAGGCCCAAGTGTGAGCAGGTTCGGAGGGTCAGGTCCCTGGACCTCTCCACCTCCTGAAGGGAGGATCCCGCTAGGAGCCAATCATCCAGGTAGGGGTAAATACGAACCCCCTGACGCCGAAGATGGGCTGCCACCACTGCAATGCATTTGGTGAAAACCCTTGGGGCCGATGACAGGCCGAACGGCATGGCTCTGAACTCGTACAGGGTCCCTTCGACCCTGAAGCGGAGGAACCGCTGATGAGACGGACGGATAGGGACATGGAAAAAAGTGTCCTGAAGATTCAGTGTGCAGAACCACATGTTTCGCTCCAGGGATGGTATGATCTGATTTAGAGTTACCATCCGAAAGGTGCGAGACCTGAGATACCGATTCAGGTCATGCAGATCTAGAATGGGGCACCAACCCCCAGTCCGTTTGGGCACCAGGAAATACCTGGAGACGAAGCCTGGGTCTGAAGGAGGATCCGTCACTCGGGCCACCACCTCTTTGAGGAGGAGTAGCGCAATGTCGTCTCGGAGGACAGACTGGGTGACTGAGATCCGCTCCTCTCATGAGGCACGGGCTCGGCTGGGCGGGTACTGCTCGAATTCTAAGGGCAGACCCTGCCCGACCACTTCTAGGACCCATCTGTCCGTGGTGATACCGGACCAGGCGGAACGGCGATGGAGCCGGCCCCACGGGAGGACCCAGGAGCTGAAGTGACGGGTACGGGAGGACACCCCGCCCGTCACTGGGCAGGCTTAGAGGAGGAGGAGGCACCTGGACCAGCGCCTCGGCCTCCTTTGCGTGGCTGCTAGGGACCTTGCTTGGGCCTAGGGCGCCAAGCTTGAGCCTGCTGCTGTTGTTGACCCCCCTGGAAGGGTGGTTGTCTGACCGCAGGGGAAGACTGACGAAAAGGCTTCTTCCTGCGTTTCTGCTGGTTCTTACTTGAAGAACCCTTAGCAGATGTAGCATCTAAGGTGGCATTAGATTGCTCAATACGCTGCAGGTGACCTGCCACTCCTGGCCCGAAGAGGTCGGTGCCAAGGAAGGGCACATCAGCCAGCTTGTGCTGAGTATCCACGGGAAAGGAGGATAACCTCAGCCAAGCCCTGCGGCGAGTGGATACCGCTGCATCTAGTGAACGGGCACATGAATCACCCACGTCCAGAGCAGTCTGGAGTTGTTGTTTAGCAACAGCTCTGCCCTGGTCCCTGACCTGCTTGACCGTGGTCTGCATGTCAGCTGGGAGGTGGGGGAGAACTTCATCCAGTGACCCCAAGAGGGCATGAGAGAAGTGTGCCATAATCACCGCTGAGCTTGCCTGATGAAGGCCCAAAGATGATGCAGCATAGACCTTCCAGGCCGAGTGGTCCATAAGTTTGGACTCTTTGTCTGGAGGGCGGTCAGTATCGGCTGAGCTGCCCGTCCACCTGAATACTGAGGCAGTCACAAGGCTTTCTGCCGAGGGGTGCTCAGTAAACCCCACCAAAGACCCTGTGGGCACGTGTGCCACTCGTGCCATGCGGGCAGATGGAGCTGGGCAGGAGGCTGGGCGCTGCCAGAGTTCCAAGGCCAGACCCATAATGGCTTCCCGGACTGAAATGCCTCCGTGAGGTATTCCCCCTCTTAGGATATCCGTGAGGATATTCCGCCTTTTTCTGGCTAGGCTGTAGGGCCATCCCGTCGATTCAGAAATGAGCCGAGGATGCCCTGGAAGGAGGAAGGCCCTTCTTCCAAGCCTGACGCCCTAAAGCTCATCCAGAGAGTGAAGGCCAGTGTTATCGGAATCGGAGGAGTCCCATATAAAGGCTGCCCACTAAGTCCCCTCGACGCCGCCTAGGGACGATCAGGGTGACCGTAATTGACAGTCTGTGGGGAGACCCGAAGACTGTCGTGCCTCCTGGAGGGATCCTCCGAGGGCAACTTTAGGTGGAGGTTCCACCAAAATTGGTGGGGAACCAGAAACCGGTTGCGGAGAAGACGCACCGAGCCCCCGAAGAGACCGCACCGGAGCAATCGGTGTTTGAGGCGGCCAAGAGGCTGAGGCCAAGAGATGCGGGACCCCCGAGGCAGCTGTCTGACCTGCTAGCAGGAATTGCTGCCACATGAGATCCTCAGGAGTTGACGAATTTTTCGTCGAAGCCTCCTCATCCGAGGAGAAGGGGAACGTGGCGGCGCCTTTATGGAGTGCTTGTGTCCTTTTAGGTCGATCGATCGAAGAGGATTTACTTCCTGATCGGTAGACCTATCGGTGGTCGGCTTTGTCGATCGGGAGAGACTGGCTCGTGAAAACCGAGGCTCCGGTTCTTTTCCCTCGATCGGGAGGCCTGCAGGTTGGGTCTCCTCGTCGGGGAAGGAGAGAATCGGCGTTCTCTCCAAGGAATCATCGACAGGAGTCGGTGATAACGGCTCGATCGAGTCGAGAATAATCTCGGCCGGATCAGCCAACTCCTCAGCTTCTACGCCCGGTACAGACGGTAGGTCTGAAAACCCAGCGGCTGAGGAGGCAATTTCGACCGAAGTTGAAACTTCGGACCGCTCCTGGTCCCAGGAACGTCTTCTTCGACTTCAAGAAGATTTAGGATCCTTTTTCTTCGAACGGGAAGAGTGCGAGCCCGAGGGCGCCTCACCCTTGGTAGGGAGAGACTGGCACAAATCCCGAAAGGATCCTGAGAAGGAAGAGCCCAGGTTGAGCGGCACGAAGAAACCTCGGCTAGCCGAGGCTTGAGTGGCTTCTTCTTCGAAGCCGCCATGCGCCGGCAGACACGGAAACCGCCCCACCTGGCCTCCTTGATTTTGCATCGTGGGCTGCGAGATCGGTCACCCAGCTTCAGGCGCGCCTTTGACGATCTTCCAGGACGCTGGGGTGGAAGGAAGCGCAAATGGAGCACTGCGCAGGTATCGAATAGAACCGGGCGAGCAACGCACGAGAGGTGGGATCGGTGCGCGACATTTTCTGTCCGCAGGACACCGGCGAAAACCCGGGATGACTTGTCATCCATGTCGAATCAGAGTCGTAAACTCCAACGAAGTTTCAGAGCGAAGATGCGGTGAAAACCGTCGAACGAATCCAGGGCCTCAACACTGCAGAAAGCACGAGGGAACCTGAATCTTCCAGCGGAAAGGAAGATCTGGCATCATGGGCGGAGCTGGTATTTACCACCGGGTGGGTGGGAGGAGCCAGCTTGAAGACTTCCGCGAGATTTAAAGGGAAAGGGACAATGCCAGACAGTGTGGATGAACAACATATCCACGCTCCTAGAAGTATTTTTTCACAAAGAGGGTAGTGGATGCATGGAACAGCCTTCCTGAGAAGGTTGTGGGGTCTAAAACTGTGGGAGAATTCAAGAATGCATGGGACAGATATAAGGCAATTCTTGTGGAGGGGTAGGAAGAAATAGGCTGTTGGTTAACTAGGATCTGCAGCCTATCCTGTAGGTAGGGAAATGGGCAGACTAGGTGGGCCAAGTGGTCCTTATCTGCAAAGTCTGTTTCTATTCCTGAAACAAGCAACCTAGGTGGCAATCCTCCTAGTGGAATGACGACAAACTGCACCAGGAAGTTCATTACTGTACTTCTTGTAACAGAACGTAATACAATGCGCTAGCCATGTGGACATGCACTGCTTTGACACAGGACCGCCCTCTCCCAGAGGCGAACAAAATAAAGAGCTGAGAGGACTTTCAGCAGTCCTTGGTGCAAGCAATACACTATCTTAAGATTCTATGTACATCCAAAGTATGAAGCAATGCTTCTCCCTCACTGGCATGCTGTGGATAATAAACAGGAAGGTGGATGGTTTGATTTAGTGTAAACTCAAGACTCCATCTGCGGCAAAAACTTAGGCTTCAAACGCAAAGACACTTTTTGTGGAAGATCAAATAAGGAGGCTCACATTAGAACCTGTAGCTCTGAAATCCTTTGAGAAGAGTGACTGCAGCTAACAATAATACTTTCCAACAAAAAAGTGTAAGCCACAACTCACAGATGGCTCAAAGAGCCAAAGAAAGGTTTTCAGGCACATAATTCAGGTCCCAAGGCGGAACTGGACTACAAATGAGGTTTCATGTGCAGAATACCCCTCAAAAAGGTATGGGAGACCTCTGGTTGGGCAACCATACACCCATCAGTGGGGACATGGAAAGCTGATATAGCTGCCAGATGCACCTTCAGGGAGGAATACTGTAGACCAGAATCTGACAATGACAGCAAGTATTCCAACACCACATTTACTGGACAGATAAATGGATCCATATGTCTGGAAGTGGCTCACAGAGTGAAACACTTCCACTTCAAAGAATATGTATATCTAATGGAAGGCTTTCTGGCCCAAACCAGCACATCAGCTACTTTAGGTAACGCCCCAAACGTGCAACGGTTATGTCTTTAGAAGCCAGACGTTGAGGTGAAGGGACTTCAGGTGGGATAGACCAGAGATGCCTCTGTCCTGCACAAAGTACTAGTTGCTGGAGCAGTGGATACCATATTTACCGAGGCCACAGAGGTGCACTGAGAAGGAGGGTTGCATCATCCATCTTCATTTTCAGCAATACTCACCGTACCAATGAAATGGGAGGGAATGCGTACAGAAACCTCCCTTTCCAGAGGTGGCACTGAGGGTTGAGGTGCTGGGCACCACATCTCACGCCACGCTGGTGACCCGAGTTTGAGAACAGACTCGGGTTGCTCAGAGGGAGGAAGAACTGAGTGTCCTTAAGACAGCTCTCCTTCCCCGTGGAGGGGGAACTAGTGTTGTGTGCTATGGACTGCCACCCAGCGGTGGCTGGGTATCAGCACAGGTGCACAGCCACGCACGGGGAGGGCCCATGCCCAGGGTGCTAGGCTGCCTCTGCGGAAGTGGGGACAGCCACCCCGCCCATTGCACAGATGTGGGCTTGGGGAAAAAATGGAGGAAAAAGCCGGAAGCAGAAAGGACCCACGATGGCCCAATGCATTCCCCCATGATGCAGCCCCCAACTTCTGGATTTGTGCTGGGGGGGGGGGAAGTAAAGCAGTCACTCCTCACCCTGGCTCTGCTGCGGAGGGGCAATCAGTGGGGGAACCGCAGGGGTTGGCAGAATGGAGGACAACCGGAGCTGAAGGAGAAGCCCTCCAAGGGAGGGCTGGAGCCACCTGTCGGCTCCGTGGAGGAACTAGATACTGTATACAGAAACCTCCCTTTCCAAGAGAGGGATGATACAGTTGTGTGTTCTGTGTAGATGCAAGACCATCCAACTCTGGACGACCCCACTTTGCAAAGAGGACATCTACCACTCAGGTCAGCAGTTCCCATTTGTGCTTCTTGGACTGTGACCTGCTTAGCTTGTCTCCCAAGACATTTTGGATAAACAGGGAGATGCACAGCTGACAGCTCCAGGCCGTGTTCCAGTGCCCTGTACCATACTCTCCCTGCTTCCCGACATGGGATAAGAATGAGTCCTCCCTGCCTCCAGTTTGTTTATGTAATGCATTACACTGACAATGTCTGTCTGTATTAGCAGAGGTATACTCAATTACTGGCCGCCCCACATCAGGGTGTGCTAATGCAGCCCCATATAAACGTAAAACCTCACAAAAAGCCAGCACTACCCACCACTGAAAAAGGCAAAAGACACACAATAAATGTCCAAATAAATGCAGTTTAATAATACAGCCTCAAACACAAAAGGTATAAAATCCACAAACCTTCAGCATGCTAATAGCACAGGCTGGAAAGACAAGGGCAGGGCCCAACAAACTTCTACCGGTTTCACAGTAGCCTCTTCAGGAAGTGTCCCAAAGAAGCTTCAGGACGGGCAATTTAAAGCAAAATTTTAAAGGAGACTACACTTAATTTTTAAATATATACATAAATGAAATAAAATAAAACCTCAAAGAAAACCAATGTATTTTATACAATACAAATCATATAAAGAGAGGGTCACCCTTCAAATAACAAAGCAAAATAATACATATAAATGTATACATTTTTGGACCTTAAAATGTGCATAGTCATTTTATAATAAATCTATATCACCCCAGCACCATAAATTTATTTGTACATATATGCCAAAAAACATATATAATATAAAACTAAAAGGTACTTACAGCCCCCCATCTAATTATCAGAAAAGGGTGAAATACATCACAATGGGTACATGTAGAATGTTAAATCATAACATGTTATATATTATGATCCCATAAGGATGACAATAATTCCCCCTCTGTAGCAATCATATGAAAAATGAACAGACTGATAAATTCATACATCCGTATTTATGTTTGTAAATATTTAGCATTTACCAGCATCACTCTATATACATGTGCAAAATTAATTTCTCTCATCTAGGAAACAGATATTGTATTAGACTGTTCCCAGATCTCTAGAGTCTAATGGACATCGTTATAATTTTTCAATTATGAAGATACTGTTAAGTCAATGTCTTCATTTAAACCGGGTAATTCAAGTACACCCAGTGTAAAAATCCAGAATGACTTTCTCTACAAGAGAGCTTTTTACGTGTACCCATTGTGATGTATTTCACCCTTTTCTGAGAATTAGATGGGGGCTGTATGTCCCTTTTAGTTTTATATTATATATTTTTTTTGGCATATATATAAATGTACAAATAAATTTATGGCGCTGGGGTGATACAGACTTATTATAAAATGATTATGCACATTTTAAGGTTCAAAAATGTATACATTTATATGTATTTTGTTTTGTTATTTGAAGGGTGACCCTCTATATGATATGTATTGTATAAAATACATTGATTTTCTTTGAGGTTTTATTTCATTTCATTTATGTATATATTTAAAAATTAAGTGTGGTCCCCTTTAACATTTTGCTTTAAATTGCCCTTCCTGAAGAGGCTACTGCGAAACCGGTAGAAGTTTGTTGGGCCCTGCCCTCGTCTTTCCAGCCTGTGCTATTAGCATGCTGAAGATTTGTGGATTTTATACCTTTTGTGTTTGAGGCTGTATTATTAAACTGCATTTATCCGGACATTTATTGAGTGTCTTTTGCCTTTTTCAGTGGTGGGTAGTGCTGGCTTTTTGTGAGTTTTTTTATGTTATCAGAGGACCTGAAGCCAGATGCTCCTGGAAAGCATGGAGATTGTACAAGACAGCTCTCATCTCCAGGACTTCTATGTGCAATTTGTTTTCCACCTAGGTCCAAGAGCCTTGAATTTGATAAGGGCCTAGGTGTGCCCCACTACCGAGATCCAGATGTATCCAAGTTAAGATTCTGAGCTGGAGTTGGTATCAGAATTGGAACACCCTTTAAAAGGTTGCTGCAGTCCATCCACCACATCAGTGATTTGTTAAGTGGGACGTGACGAGCACCTTCGGGTTCATATTGTCCGTCAATTGGTTCCATTGCCCTCTCAATGTCCACTGTGGTATCCACGTGTGTAAAGTGGGCCAGTGGTACAGTAACAATGGCTGCTGCCATGAGTCCCAGGAGACATAGAAATGTATACCAGTTATGCTTGAGTGAAGAGTTGTTCTGCCCTGTCCGGGGCAGGAACATGCAGCTCTGCTCATTGTCCAGGACAGCCCAGCTGTACTGCAGCCTTTGACAAGGAATCAGTATTGACTTGGGTGCATTCACTGTCACCCCCAGGTCTACAAACAACTGTCTTGTTTGGGACAGTGTGTGCACAAGTTGGTTCCACGAGCTGGCTTTCAAGAGCCCACTGTCCAGGTACGGGAAGGGATACAGAACTTCTCTGCGAAGGGTTGCTGCCACAACTACCATGCATCTGGCAGAGACCAGTGGCATGGAAGACAAGCCAATGGGCAACACTCTGAACTGATAATGCTCCCCTTTCAGTGCAAATCTCAGATACTGTCTGTGATCTCATCTGATCTTGGTATGAAGGTATGCATCCTTCATATACAGTAGCAAATCCAGTCCCCTTGCAGTAGGGGGAATCAAATTTTGCAGGGAGACCATGTGAAACTTCTTATATTCTATGGAGATGTTTAGGTCTCTTGAGATCTAACACAGGTCTGAGATCTCCTGTCCATCTGGGGACAAGGAAGTATCTGGAGTAGAACCTTTTGTTCTTCTGGTGAGAAGGCACAGGTTCTATTGCCCGTTTGTTTAGCAAAGCTTGTACACCTCTTCTTTCAGCAGAGACAAATGTCCAGGAAGATAAGTTGAAAGAGGTGGAGGATGCTTGGCCGAGGTGGTAACTCCAGACACGTTCCTTTGCAATTATCTCCAGAACCCATCTGTATCCGGTAATCTCCCTCCACTGTGTCAGATGAAGGGTGACGCAACCCCCTACAACCACTTCCTGAGGCTGAAATGATGTGGGGGAGCCCGACATGAGTCATGCTAAGAAGGTGGGGCAAAACTACTGCAATGGGCTCCTTGGGGGAGGGGAGCTGGCAAGGCTCCACCAACCTTACCCCTTGCCTTGCTGATGGTCGGCTTGATGGTCACCTCTGGCAGAAGGTTGACAAAAGGATCCCTTGCCACAACCCCTACCAGGTGTGGGATAAAGGGATCTGACTGACCGCTGCCAAGACTGTGACCTAGATCTCATGGGGGAAGCAGATCTGTCCTTATCTTTACGTATATGTCTGATGACGACCAGTCTTTTTTGCAGTCTTTGGATTTCGACGACTGCAAATCAGTCAATGGGCCTGGGCTTTTTCTATGGCTGCTAGAGTTTTTTCTAATAAAAATTTCTCCAGCACCTTTCTTCTGTGTTGCCTGGTCACTTGACTGAAGCCCTGATGCTGTGAGAAAAGCCTAAACAGCAGACATACTTTGTGTGCGTTGTCCTTATAAATCTTTTCTCCACACTCACAGTACTGGAACAACATAGCTGATTTTGGCAGCACACAGAGGCAGCAGTATCACTTAAAAAATAGTGGGGGGGGGGGGTGCTGCTGAGCAGTTTAAGAGGAAACAGCAGTTCATTTCGGGCTTCCAGAAAACTTGATTAAAGTTTAAAATTTAACCTAATTCTGGTGGAAAAACAGGCTGCAGCTTGGAAGTATAGTAAGCTGGACAGTTGGAGAGCATAATGGGCAAGTCTTGTGGCAATGCGCCCTCTTCGTCTGAGTTTTTCAAACCGAAAATCCAGAAGCGGGACAAGAGGCCTGTGCAGCAGGATAAAGCCAGCGCCTCAGCTGAAAATCATACCGGGGAAGTGACGCTCTTCACCATTAACGCTACACTGGGACAATTGGTAAAAACAGTTCAGGACTTGGATCGTAAATTTGACGCGCTGCACCCGAGGGTAGCTTCTCTTGAGGCTAGGATGGACACAGTAGAGCAATCGTGTCAAAGATCGGACACTTCAATTACCAAATCTGTTGATGCCACAACCGCCTAATAAAAGAGAATACCCTACTACGCCAGAGGTTGGAGAATGTGGAAAATCAGACTAGGGAGAGAAATGTAAGGGTGATTAGGCTACCTGAAATGGTGGAAGGTGAAGATCCTCTGAATTTTGCAAGAATGTTGGTCCCTAAGCTGTTGGGTTTCTCTGAGGAGGACCCCCCAATCTCACTGCAGAAGGCGTTTCATATTACCCCCCGTCGTGCGACTCCTGATAAGTCTAACCCACAAACTTTCAGGCTGGTTTGCACGGGGGTGGGAGATCGTGACAGAATTCTGAGTGCTGCACGAAGAAAGCGATCCCTGAAATATGGCAGTGACACGGTCTTACTGTTCCCTGACCTATCATACAGCACAAGACAGCGAAGGAAGGCTTTTGATGGAATATGTAGCCAGCTTAGACAAATAAAAGTGCAGCACCAGTTGCTGCTCCCAGCAAAGTTACGTGTGAACTGGAACGGGCAAGCATATCTCTCTTCGGATCTGAAGGATGCGTACAAGTTGTTATGGCGCATAGAAATTGAGATGGAGCAGCGAGAAGAAGGAGCCGAATCCTACAAAGATGATTAAAATCACTGGTTTGAACTGATTTAAATGCTTTAGAAGATTAGTGACATGGATACTGCCGTTTAAATGTTGTATGATCCTAATATTGTGGCATGGCTCAATCTTCAGAGCGCATGATTTAGCCGACAGCCTTTTTAATTTGAAAGGAGTGGTAATTTTCGGCAAGATTGAGAATATTTTGTTTTTGTCTCTATATCTATGGAAATAATCGGTTCCTCTATTGCTCCCTATGTAAGCCACGGGGCATGTTGCAATGCTGCTGACTATTAGCCTGTCTGGATCCAGCGGTTCTGGGTCTAATTATGCTGATACAGATCGAGGGAAAAACTTTAAGTGAAAATAATAGTAGGCCTGAGTAATATACAGAAATTTAAATGTTTAGAGGTTAAGGATACTAGTATGTAATTGTTTGGATTGATAGTTCTGGGAGGCTGAATGATTTTTTCTGTTTAAGATTAACCTATTATAAGTTGTAATGGGGATATATGGACCAGTGGTCACTTGGGTAAAAAAAAAAAAAAAAGGGAATATCCTTTGTCTGATCCCCAGTCAGTTTCCTAGACTGCATGCATTAAGTCAATAAATGTAGGATAAGTCTCTATGTACTTCCCCCTATGATGCAACTCTTGAGGAGGTGTCTGGTTATGTATCCTTTATAAAAGAAGTGTATTTTTTGATGATTGCTTCTACTTATCCTCCTATGTAAGAGAATGTAAGATTTATGCTTACAAAATCAATAAAAATATAATACAAAAACAAAAAAATAGTGATTACTTAAACATAAAATAATAACGACACTGGTTAGTTGGCTGGCATTTCAACAGTAAGTCCAATGAATAAGATCGATGGCAACAAAAAACTGAGGAGAGATGGGGTTGCCCACATTTATGTGGACGCTGACGCATGACATCATCACGGGCAGCCCCCGGCTAGCAAAAGTTTCCATATAGTCCTAGCGCTGATGTGGTTATAGTTCCAAAAAGTTGGTCTAAGAGAAGAGATACCCTCAAAGATGACCCAATTGTCAAAATGCTGATATGACATTCTGTTTAAATTACTTCCAAGCACTTCTTAAATACTGCAGCACTATAAAGCAGAACTTCACTCCATATAGCACAGGGTGCTAAAAATTTACAAATCAAGTGGCCTGTGACCACTAACAATACCGTATAAATATCCACATGACCAGGAGGTTTTAGTCATCTGCCCTGTAAAACTGCATGAAATGGACACCACTGCAGGAGTGCTGGCCACTAACACTTTCAGTCTAGTGGATTCCTGGCCATAAAAGTGTGAAGACATTGCTTCTTTGTATTAATACAGGCTGTCGGGACACTTTTTCCCTAAACATACTTTAGTCCCCAGCATCCATGGTCTTGGCAGCATCCTCCCAGACCCATCACCAACCCATCTCAGGGACTTGGACGCTAACCACCGTGGTGGCCTGTGGGGTCGTGTGGTGCCTATGGGGGAAGGGCACAGAACGAGTTAGGATATTTTCTTCATTTCCACAGCACTCTGGCGTGTGATGACGCACGTGTCTGCCAAAGCCCAGCCCCTTCTTGCTATTTCCGCCACTGCAGCATCTGATCTCCAACAGATGGCAGTAAAATGGCGGGACACAGAAGCCCCTTCCCCACCCCAATGGAGGCAGGCGTAGGATGCTCAAGCCTACCACTTCCGGATAGGCAATGAGCAACCTTGGTCCGTTCCTGAATCCAGGTCGCCGATCTGGCACCCAGTGCCTCCACTGACTAAGCTACTGGGATGGCTCCATCGGGACACTCTTACGCTTTAAAGAGTGATCCAATTATAGAGAGAGGTCACTGCATTTCATTTCAAAGGGCAAGGGAGAAATTTGGATGGTCAAATACGGAATTCTTACGCTATATGCAAGTAAAGCATTTTATAAATTCCCAAGACCATGTCATGAGACTTTCCCACCCACAATCTAGTTGAGAGAATTTCCTATATGGCTTAGAAACAGTAGCAGGCCACACCAGATACATCTCCTGCATTTACCAATTGTTGTCTCGTAGGGGAGAAAGTCAGTTAGGAAATCTTAAGAGAGAAAGTGGGAGATGGAGGCGGCCACTACAATTTCGAACTCAGACTGGTCACTTAGGTTAAAATGGGGTGGAGGGCCACATCCACTCCAATTTGGAGAGAATTTTTTTGGCAAGTTCTGGTGTGATTCTTCCACACCCCCACAGTAACTAAACATTATAAAACCTCTCAGGATGATGGATGTTGGAGGAGGTGTGGATGGACAGGTAATCACTGGCACATTTTCTGGGGCTGCCCTGTGCTCACCCCTTTTTGGAAAAAGATCCAAGAAATAGTGTACAAAATAACTAGAGTCAAGATCCCACTGACCTTTGAAGAATGGGTACTAGGTCTCCCTACAGTGATGCATAAAACCGCAGGAAGATACTTCTGACCATGACTGTAGTGGCCCTGAGGTGTATTACTGGAAAGTGGCCGAAGTCAGACCCCTTAAGTAGGGCAGAGTGGGTTCACAGGATGAAGGAAGTGGTATTAATGGAATCAATTACTGCAAAACTTTGTCTAGACTGGGATAAAGAGAGAGATGGAAAGGCTGGGAATCATGGCTGACTGGGGAAGAGCCCAACCATTAGGGGCAGTTAATCAAAGGTATTCAGGTGGGAGACAGATGATACTCAACTTTACTATGGGGAGAAGGGTGGTAACCTGAATCATCCAAGATCTGTGGAACAGAATCCAAGGAGTAGGGGTGGGGGAGGGGGAGGGATTGCACAGCATAATCTGAGGGCCATGTTAGTAAGGTCCAAGCTCTGGAACCTTTGGTTTTAGGCTAAAGAGCATAATATAATCATTTTGTTGTTAGTGTGGTTACTCAGCTGCTAGTAGGGGAAATGCATAAGATTGCCTCTTTCCAAGAAATAGTTGGTACAACATGTAAAATGAAGGATAAACTTCTGGTGCCAAGATGTACTATCAGCATACAGTCTCCATTATAACAGAATTGTTTTATCTTAGACAAATGAAGTCTGGAATATTTTCATATGTAAAGCTGTACAAAAATTAACTTTCATGGAATTGATTTATGTGGAGATATCAAGATATGACAATATGTAAAGCAAATGTATGAAATGACTCAAAGTTGGTTGAGTTCCAAAAAAAAAAAAAAGTGATCCAACGAGTGACTCCTGAGGAATGCAGGCTGAAATATTCTTAAAAGCCTAAGAGTGTACCAGCAGCCTGTATCAATACAGAATTCTACTTTAATATACACACACCACGGAGTTAGATACTGGTGGTGCAGGGACTGTACACAAACACAGCAGTCATGCACCAATGAGTCAGATACTGGTACTGCAGAAACTGTAAAACAAACACAGCGGTTATTATACACCAAGGAGTTAGATACTGGGAGTGCAGTGACTACATGCAAGGCCCCTTGTTTTCTGCTATTCCGAGGCCACAGAGAATTCCACTGAATTTAATGTAAACCGTGGAAAATGATTCCGCAGTTTACATAACTGTGGAGTAATTTTCCTCCATTTACGTAAACTGAGGCATACTGTTCAGTGGTTTACGTAAGCTGCGAAATATAGCTCCGCAGCTTATGTAAGCTGAGGCATACTGTTCTGCAGTTTATGTAAACTGAGGAATACAGCTCCGCAGCTTACGTAAGATGAGGCACTCTGTTCCACAGTTTACGTAAGCTGAGGCATACTGTTCCGCAGTTTACGTACACTGAAGAATACAGCTCCGCAGCTTATATAAACTGAGGCATACTGTTCCGCAGCTTATGTACACTGAGGAATACTGCTCTGCAGCTTACATAAACTGAGGCATACTGTTCCGCAGCTTATGTACACTGAGGAATACTGCTCCGCAGCTTTCATAAACTGAAGAATACGGCTCCGCAGCTTACTTAAACTGAGGAATACTGCTCTGCAGCTTACATAAACTGAGGAATACTGTTCCACAATTTACATACACCGAGGAATATTATTCTGCAATATACATGGACTCTTCAGTGAAAGTATTCCACGGTTTATATACCATTCTACAGAATGCTTTTTGGAATTCTGCAGAATTTAAAAAAAATTCTGAAAAATATTTTGGAACTGCTCTTGTCTATTAGTTTGCCTGCTTTACCTTACAATCCAGGGATTTAACTCTAAAAATTGATTAGCGTTTTGCTCATAAAAGTGCTAAATCTTTGTGAAAATGCACAGCTCTTGCCTCACTATGTTTAACAAACACAGCACTTCTAGAAAATCCATATAAATACTTTCTGTACAGTTAGTATAGTCCCAAGAAAAAAACTGCTAATCAATTATTTAAAACACTGCAATCCAAAATAAGCTGGTCCAGTGGCGTGTTGAGCTAAGATACTGCTTGACACACCGGTGGCCCAGGTTCAGGAATAATGTTCTCTGGAAGCACAGAGTTCTCCTCTGCCTCACAACACTGAGGCGTCAGAGACTCTGGTGGATGGGTCTGGTGGGCAGTCAATTCACTCTGGGCGGTTGACTGCGAACCCTCCACAGTCTGTCTGCCTTGACCAGCAGACATTCCTGGTAGTAAGGTTGCAGCTATACACTTGTTCTGCACTGGTGGACACCTGGAGTTCATTTTCAGGAGCTACCCATCTGTTGTTACGAGTTTATTTTCTGGTGCTGCCAGTCTGTTGTCACCATTTGTGTTGACGACATGGAGGGTAGCACTGTAGACAATGCCAGGCCTCCTCCGGTCACTGTTCTCTGTGTCAAGGGAGGGACTGGCACCGAGGCTGTTGCCCATTCTGTTGCCAGTTTGGATGTTGTCACCATCCATTGTGTCGCTATGGTGATGGAAATGGTGACGGCAGTGGTGCTGAGCCTGGCTCTAAAAACAATGTCTTCTTGGAAGTCATTCCTGATTCCAGTGCCCCCTGCGACACAAAGGAGGTTGATGGCACCATGCACGGTGTCAAAGTCAAAACCAAGAGAGGGGTTGATGATGGTGCTGGTCACCTAATGCTATACCTAATGTATACTTAGTTTCAGAAATCTCCCAGGGATTGTTCTTTGCCTTTCTGTACTGCAGCACCATTGATCTGAGTGAACTTCCCATTGACATAAGAAAGGCCTCCTTAGTAGACATTTTTAAGGCTCATTTGAAAACGGATTTGTAGCTGTAATGATGTACTTAAGCCAGACATGTACCATGTGATTTCATTAATAAAAACAAAAACAAAAAATCAGTTTTGGAGCAGTATACATGTACAAGCCACCTTATTTATGTGCCGCAGAACTTTGCCAAGTGCTGCAGAAGAAGGCCTAATGGTGCTGCAGAACTTCATTGTCCCTGCCGCAGAAAATAGGTCTACTGTGCCGAAAAGAATAGGGGGCCTCGACTATATGTAGACAAACAGCAGTTGTGATACACCGATGAGCTCGGTACTGGTGGCGTTGGGACTGTACATCAACAAACATAGCAGTTGTGATACACCAAGGAGTTAGATACTGGTGGTGCAGGGACTGTATGCAGACAAACACAGCAGTCATTAAGCGCTCAATAACATCTGCACACAGCCATAAATAATCCTGTTAAAGCCTGTTTTAGAGAGAGAAAGAGAGGGAGGGAGGGAGGGAGAGAAAGGGAGGAAAAATGTTGGTCAGGAAGGAAGACTAAGAAAAAAATACTTACCAAAGTAATGTTGTTTCTTCCAGGGGATCCCTCAGTATGCTTGACTAGTGCAGTTATGCCAGCAAGGTTCAGCTGCCCCGGAGGTGGAGTTATGCTAATGATGCCAGGAAATTAGGCAATCAGATTGTTGTAAGAGGGAGCTGCCTGTAGGTGCTGCTGTACTTCCAATCAGATTCATTTCAAAACCTGAGGGGTAAAAGACCCCAAACTCTAAACCTATGCTAATACTATAGAAAAAAATGGAACTCACCTCTAGGTGAACTACATACATAAAACATCACTGAAGAAACATTATACATTTATTACTCTAGAGTAAGAAATTTGGCCTAAGACAAGGACTGCAGAACTAATCTCAGCCAGGTTATGTGAGGGAGGCTGGGTGGGAGGTCAATCATACTGCGGGAATCTCCTAGAAGAAACAATATTACTATTACTATGGTGGGGGGGAAGGGGTGCTGTGGAGCCCAAGCAAAATGGTTGCCCGAGATGAGAGCTCTGCTCATCACTTTAGAATAAAGTATTTAAGGTACAATTTCTGATCATCGCTATTCCCTGAAAGTGCATGGTTCAGTGCTGAAGACCTTGCAGCTGAGAATGGGTAATCCTCACAAGGACAAATCTGTACCCGAGGGCACAAAAAGCAAATCTGTTGTGGGCACTCCTGCCACTAGGTCGACCCAAGGAGAAGCACCCGAACTCACAACAGAGGTCAAGGAAGAAACCTTACAGACTCTGGTCTTAAAAATCACTTGTCTTATTCAGACTGTTTCAGGCTTGGCTGACAAATTTGATACACTCACCAATCGAGTGATCACCCTCGAAACATCAATGGATTCTATCAAATCCACAATGGCACAGGCTAGCAAACGTGCTAATGCGGCACTGGGGACAGCGGCTACTTTAACAAAGGAAAACACATATTTTCATTCGCGCCTGGAAACTTTAGAGAATCAAGCCCGGTCTGCAAACATACGTTTGACTGGAATGCTGGAAAGTAGTGAGGGGGACCATCTGCCCTTGTTTGTAATGGGCTGGCTCACTCAACAACTAGGTGAATCTGTAACTAGTTGCCCGATACATATTCAGAAGGCATATCGGGTGACTTCACGAGGTAGGTCCGACAATCTGGAGGCTTTCCGAGCCATCGTGGTGATGACCATGGTGTGGGTAGCAGAGATTTCTTACTGGCTCTAGCCCGTAATAGGGGCCCTCTGTCACAAGATGGACAGATTATTTGTATGTTCCCCAATTTGAGTTATGCCATCAGACAGAAAAAGAAAAGATTCGATGGTGTATGAGCCATGCTTAGAGCTGTGAGGATATCTCATGGAGCAGTGTTTCCTGCCCAACTATGAATTGTCCATGGAGGGAAGAAAAAGTTACTTACCATAGTAACCTTGTTTCTCCCAGGGGATACTCCAATATTCCTAACTCTTCTGCAGTATACCTTTAAGGTCAGATCCGCCTGGAGATGGAATGCTATGCAAATGATGGAATCATTAGCATGAGCCACTTTTCGAATGCCGCCACCTATCAACTGCCTACATTCTAACCCTCAGATTTCGTGGACACCTGCAAGACAGGGCCCAAAATTTAAATATATGAAATTCTAATTTTAAAATTCCCTACCCAAAAAAACTCCAACTGGAGGAACATGAAGAGAAAGAATTATCATTAAAAATCCCCACAAGCTGGTTGGGTGCTGTGGAGCACACCTACAGATCAGACGCACTTTAAGCTCGGCTCTGTGTTTCACGAGCTTTTAAGCTTAATTTAATTACTTCAGCTACAACTGGTGACTGTCTATAAGGCATTTTTGGAAAAAGGGCTCCATTCTGAAGAGATTGGTACCGAATATTGCAATGGAGCGCGCGCAGAAGGCAGGCAGGAGCGGAAATAAAAATCCTCCACAAGTGGACACCCAGGCCACATCCACAGCCCTGTTATTGGCAGCTGGGCCTGAAACCCCGTGCAGAGCACTACAAACTTCTATACAGGCGATCGACATGAAGATGGAGTCGATTTTGCAACGCTTTGCAGATCAGGCCATTAAAGTAGAAGCCACATCGCAAACAGTGGCTTCAGCTGAAAAAGTCGGCACACAAGCTTTGACTGTCACCTCTAAGTTGGTGCAGGAGAACACACAATTACGGTACCGGTTGGAGGCACTGGAGAATACGAACAGGGCCTCTCTTATACATTTGATTGGGCTTCCAGAGGGGAGTGAAGAAGACAACTTGCTGGCTTTTTTAACTGTCCTGGCTCCCTGAGGCATTAAGACTCAGCTCTGATGCAGTTGCTGGTCAAATGCATAAAGCATACAGAATTATGCCTCGTACAGCAGGATCTCAAACAGATGCTCCCCGAACAGTCCTGTTACTGACAGCCAGCGCAGCAATTCAGGACCCACTCCTCCAGGCCGCAAGATCCAGGGGCTACCTTAATTACAATGGAGCCACTTTACATCTATTTCCAGACCTCTCCTACGTAATGAGGACACGTAGGAAGAAATTCGATGCGGTTCGTGCTAGACTCCAGACTCTCGGGGTAACACACTCCTTATTAATGCCAGCTTGTCTTCCCATCTTTTACGGAGGGAAGACTTTCCAGTACATGGATCCCCTTGAAGCTGGGAGGAAGACTGAACTGATAGCCAGGGAGTTCAAAGCACGAGGAGCTAGCCAGCCAGAGGATTCTGACGAAGAGACCTGAAAATGAGACTGTAAAGTAATGATCAGATTGTTTAGTTAATTGACCTTGGTTAATTAACCTAGGGTGATTACTTATTCTGTAAGATGCCTTGTGGATAGTCACTGTTTTATTGTTCCAGTCCACTTAACTACGGCATTTCAAAACATTGTTGTAACAAAAGTTTTATCTCTCTTGCCCACGAATATTTGGGGCTTATCTAATTTTAGAAAGATGAAGCCTAGGGGGTTTTCATCATTGGACTACTAATGCAAGGTTCTGAGGCATGTGAGCTATAGCTTTTAAGTGTTTCAAATTATTAAGATAACAATGTTAGGATTTGGGGTCATATCAACACTTCGTGTTGTGGAAAATTTACGGACTTGAGCATTTTGGGTTTGACCACCAAAAATCTGTGGGGTGCAGCTTATACTGAACTAAAATTTAAATATATGTATACTTATTGAAAATTCTCCCACTTCCTTACTCCAGATTGTACTTTTTTATTTTTTTTTTTATTTAGTTGTTTAACCAGGTGAGACACACTAAGCAGAAAGCTTTTTTACAGGTGCAACCTGGGAGCACAGGGAAGTTAAGTGACTTGCTCAGGGTCACAGAGTATGCAAGTGGGACCTGTGGGATTCAAACCCAGGTCTGGTCTGCTGGATATCAGCAGATTTGCAGCTCAGAGTCTTAAACCACTGCACTATACTGTGACATAGTCCCACATAGACTTCTTAAACCTGGTGCATTGGATGTATAACTTGTATATTTTTGTTCCTATGCCTTACATGAGTATATTATATGATATTGCTTATGTCAATATGCAATAAACATAAATTTAAAAAAAAAAAAATCCCCACAAGTTCCTATGTCACAATCACCTGAAAAAGGAGAAAAAGACAAACAAGTTTTAATAAAAGTAATAGTGTGGCATGCAGACACTATGGTACAGCATGGAATACAGAGGCCACTGGTTCTTAAAAACGGGGAGGCAGGGAGGGAGAGTTATGAATATTGGAGTATCCATTGGGAGAAACAAGGTTACTATGGTAAGTAACTTTCTTCTCACCCCAGGAATACTCCAATATTCTTAACTCTTCTGCAGACTAAAAAGAAATACCTTAGGAGGCGGGAAGAACCTATTTTGGAAACAAGCTCTGCAGTACAACTGTACCAAACCTGGCATCAGCCCTTGCCTGCATATCTAAGCTATAGTGCTTGACAAATGTGTGTACTGTTCACCAGGTTGCTGCTTTACAAATATCCACCAAGGGTACATCCCTTGCAACTGCCAGTGTTGCAGCTGTGCCCTTGTGGAGTGGGCTCTAAGCCCTGCTGGAGCTTCCTTGCCCAACTTTGAATAGAACAATTGGATGTACTGAACAATCCAATGAGAAATAGACCTTTTAGATGCTGGGTTACCCTTTCCCACATCCCCATAAGTGAGGAAAAGCTGTGTTTTATCCTGCCTATGGGGTTTAATGGCTGTCATGTAGTAGCACAAAGCTCTTGTGACATCCAGGCTGTGCAGCCTATGCTCACCAGTGGAAGAACGGTCAGTGAAAGACACTGGCAAAGTAATGGACTGGTTCAAATGGAAGTCTGAAACCACTTTAGGAAGAAATTTCCTATTTGTTTGAAGGACTACCTTATCCTTGTGGAAGGCAATGTAGTCCTTATCAATACATAAAGCCTGGAGCTCTCTAATTCTTCTAGCTGAAGTGACAGCCACTAGAAACACTATTTTCCATGTGACATACTTCAGTGGTTCTGAAAACATAGGCCCAAAGGGGGGAGCCATGAGCTGAGCAATGCAAATGGTTACGGTCCCAAGCTGGCACCGGTTCTCTCACCAGTGGATACATACGTGAGAGGCCTTTGAAAAACTTCTTAAAAATTGGTTTTGGTGCTAAGGAAGCACAGGCTGAGACTGAAGCTAAATGAACCTTTACTGTAGAAGGCTGTAAGCCTAAGGAATGTAAATAGACTATAGGTAGTCCAGTATCCCTGGCACTCCTGCCTGGGTTGGCACCATATTCCTGTTAGAGCACCAAATCGGAAAAACTCTTCCATTTTGCAGCATAGGTTCTCTTAGTAGAGGATTTCCTGTATCCTCTTAAAATATCCATAACTGAGTCAGAAAGGTGTAAACCAGCATACTCTAGGTCCTCAAGAGCCAAGCTTTGAGCCTGAGTGACCTGAGGTTCAGATACAGGAGCCTCCCCCCTGATTGGAGGTCAGAAGATAGTGCCTCCTGGGAAGGTGTATTGGTTTGTCCACTGACATGGGCAGCAACAGGAAGTACCACGGCTGCCTGGCCCAGTCTGGGGCGATCAGGATCATTGTTGCTGTATGAGACCTGAGTTTCAACAGCACCCTGTATACCAGGAGAAATGGGGGGAATGCATACATGAATTTCTCTGACCAATCCAGGACAAGGGCATCTAGAGGAATCGTGCCCACTGCTGGAGGTCTGCAACAGAACTGAAGTAAGCGATGACTCTGATGAGAGGCAAAGAGATCTATTTCTGGAGTGCCCCACCTCCTGAATAAAGTCTGTACCACTTGCCTGTTCAAGGACCATTCGTGATGGTCCTGGCTGATTCGGGCTCAGGGCATCTGCCAGAACATTGTCTTTGCTTGGCAGATGAATGGCCTGTAGTGAGGAGCCCAGTGAGTAAGCTAGGGTCCAAATTCTCATAGCCTCTGTGCAAAGAAGGCTTGACCTTGTTCCCCCTTGTTTGTTTATATATAGTACATTGTGGTAGTGTTGTCTGTCATGATTTGCACTACCTTTCCCTGTATCAGTGGTTTAAAAACTTGCATTGCCAGAAACACTGCCCTGAGCTCCAACAAGTTTATGTGTAGAAGAGTCTCTGCAGTTGACCAAGTGCCCTGGGTAATGTGCTCTGCTAAATGAGCCCCCCAGCCCAGGAGGGATGCATCTATTGTGAGAATCAATGAAGGAAGGTCTTTTTGGAAAGGGACCCCTTCTCTGAGGTTGGCTTCCTCTTTCCACCACTGAAGAGTTTGGATAAATGTTTTTGTTACTGGAACAAGCACTGACAGGGAGTCCTTTCGTTGGCACCAATGAGCCCTTAAGTGAAATTGGATGTCCCTCATCTGAAACCTGGATCCCCCAACACTGTGCCTGTTGCAGCTGCCATGTGGCCCAGGAGTTGAAGAAAATGCCTTACTGGCCTTAGGACATTAAGCCTAAAGGAGGCTCCCAACTGCAGGATGCTTTTTACCCTGTCTCTGAGTAGAAATGCTCTGCCCACTTTGGCATTCAATTCTGCTCCTATGAACTGCAGAATTTGAGAAGGAATTAGAACTGATTTCTCCAGGTTTAAGAGAAACCCCAGAGACTCCAGCAGCTGCTGAGTGAGTTGGAGATGCTCTGTTAACTGTTGTGGTGAGTCTCCCACCACCAAACAGTCATCTAGATAAGGAAATACTGAGACGCCTTGCCTTCGCAAGGGTGCCACTACCACAGTCAGACACTTTGTGAATATTCTTGGTGCTGAAGTGAGACTGAAGGGAAGAACTGACAGTGACCTGATAGGAGTCAACCTGAAAAACTTATGGGGAAGTGGAAATAAGCATCTTTTAGGTTGAATGATGCCAGCCAATTCCCTTTTCAGATTGCTGGTAGAATCAGAGACAAAGTTACCATTTTGAACTTTGGTTTTGTTAGGAACTTGTTGAGGACCTGGAGATCCAAGATAGGCAACAGTTCTCCATTTTTCTTTGATGTGAGAACATACCTTGAATAACGTCCTTTTCCCCTTTGATGCAGAGGCACTGTTTCCACTGCCTTTAGTGAAAGAAGGTGTTTCACCTCTTTTTCCAGCCTTTTGCTTTCTAGGTGGGAAGCTGGTTTGAAAGCTCTGTTTCTTTGAACAGGGGAGGACATGAAGCTTAGAGAGACAGGCCATGACCTACTATCTCCAGAACCCACTGTCTGTGGTGATGGGTTTCCAGTTCTGGAAAAAATGGGTCAGTTTGCCCCCTACTGGTAAAGAAGAGGCAGCCTGAGCAGTGAAGTCAGGAATCCTGCTTGGATTGGGGCGGAGACTGGGTACCACGCCTGGCACCTCTTCTACCCCTGCCCCTAAAGTACCCCTGCTGTGGGTATTGGGGTGCCTGAGGGAGTACCATGGCCTGGTAAAAAGATCTGTTATGAAACTGTCTGCCCCTGCCTCCCCTACTGAAGGGTCTAGAGGAGGTGGAGGGTCTTTCCTTAGTAGAATTACTATGGAAGGTGGCCTTATACTCATCCACCTTCTTCATGTAGGCCTCTGTATGGCTGCCAAATAGGGAAGTGCTCTCCATAGGAAAATCCAGAGTCTTATTCTGGATATCCTGTGTGAGGTTTGTGGCTCTCATCCAAGCAAACCTTCTCTATGCGATGGTATTTGCCATCCACCTTGCAGCAGTCTCATTGCTGTCTGCTGCCATCTGGAACTGGCATTTGGCAGCTTTCAGGCCAAACCTAGCAGTTTCAGCTATGTCTGCCGAAAGAGGAGGAGATGCTTTCTCAGCCATGTCCAGAACAGACTGCCAGAGACCCTTCTGGTACTGTGCTGCATAGGTCTGATAATTTGCTTGCCTAATGGCCAGAGAAGCCGACAGGTAACCTTTCTTGGCCGTACTTTCGATTTTTTGAGAGTCCTTCTCTGGAGGATGAGAGGCCAGAGGGACTTTAGCCTTATCACAAGCTGCAGTTTACACCACCCCCTGGTGGTCATGGTGTGAAAACAAGAATTCAGCCCCTGTTCTGTCAAGCTGATACTTTTTGTCCACCCTTTTGTCTAAAGGAGGGACAGACCCAGGAGCTTGGAGGGGTTTTAAGGTATCCCTTTTGAAGAACTAATTGATGGGGGAGTGAAAGCTTTTTAGTAGGAGCCAGCCCCACCATGTCCATATATTCAGCCTCCTCCTCATCCTCTACAGCTTCAGTGGTAGGGACGTCTGAGGCATCAGCAATTTTCCTAATGAAGAAAAATGGGAAGAATAGTCTTCAGTGGTCCTGGGAGGAGAGCCAAACTCCTGTTCAGGGGAGACCTCAGGCACTATAGGCTCACCTTCTTCCTCCTCCTCCTCCTCCTCCTCCTTCTCATGCTGTTCAGGAAAACAGAGTGGGTTGGAGGGTGCAGAAGTCTGAACTGGAGACTGTGATACCACAGGCAGCAGACCCTGCAAGGTTTGCATAATCTTTATGGCTTGTACAATCTCAGAAGGAGAAGGCACAGTTGCAGGCACCACAGAAGTCCCCTTTTTCACAGGGGGTTCAGTGTGCTTTGTCCTTTTTTTTTTTTTTTTTTTTAACAAACTGGAGAGCTAGACTGTTCAGAGGGTCTCTTTTTACCCATATCAGGGGTAGAAGTAGTAGACATTGTGGTGTCACTCACAGACCCTGAGGGTTTCGGCTGGTCAAAGCCAGAGGGACCCTTGAATCTTTTATTCAGTCTGTCCAGATGTTTTTCCAAAGTCTTGTCTGGAAAAGATTAACAGATAGCACAATCAGACTTCAAGTGGTCAAATCCCAGGCAGAAAACACAAGCAGAGTGTTTATCTGCCTTGACAAAGACCTCACCACACTCAGAACAAATTCTTAAAACCGGGTTTACCGGTTCTCTTTTTAGGTTTTTCTGACATTATGGAGAAGGTAGAAGGGGTAGGATCAGCACGTTTCTGAACCCTTCTACCGCTTTCCCTAAAGAGTCCTCTCATCTGAGCGTAATCCAAGGGCATGGGCATTGGCATGGGATAGAAGGCCCTGGGATAGTAATCTCTACCTCTGCCCCTCTTTGCAATGTATTTATTTATTTATTGAAATATTTCACCAGGAAGGCACGCTGAGCAACAAGTTGCTCGTCTCCTGGTGCGACCTTGGGGGGGGGGGTAAGAAACAATGGGATAGAATACAGAGAAATGTTACAATATTGGAATATAATTTGCTTACTTGCATACGACAGCAGGAGGGATTACAAGTGAAAAACATTGGCTAACGATGCAACAGTTAACTATAGTAGATATGAAGACACATATAGCAATTATGCAACAGCTGGCAACACTGGAACACATATAATAACTTGACAACAGTATGTAGCACTAGATGGTAAGGTGACCCAATAGTAATTGGTAGCCATTAGTGTAACATAGATATTCAAGATTTACAGTGATTGGAGTAAAGAGAGGAAGAATGGAAGGAGGGTAGAATAGAAGAAGGGAAAGGAAATTTACAGAGGGATGCAGACAGAACATGATTTAATTTCGAGGCAAACAGAGACAACAGGGTGGACTAAAGTACATATAACAGGGGTATGGGGTAGGTTACAAGTGCTTAATTGAGTGTAGGGGTAGGCCAGTGTTAGGCTATGTCAACCGGAAGGGGGGTAGGAGGAGAGGAAAGGTAGTCTGTGGCAGGGTAATACGAGAGAGGTATTGTTGGGGGGGGGGGGGGAGTTGAAATTCAACAGTGTCCTGTTATCCCTATCTGGGCAGGGCGGTGGACAGCCCTACTGGTAGGACACCGGTTATAGACGATGACAGTTATTTATATATAGGATCTATAGGAGGCAGAGGGTTTCTCTTTAGCTGCATTGCTGTAATAGGTGGTTTTGTATTCCTCCACCTTTTTCATGTAAGTCTCCGTTTTGTCCCAAAAAGGGAACTGTTCTCACAAGGGAAATCTATAGTTTTAGTCTGGGTATCCTAGGAGAGGTTAGTAGTCCTCAGCCAGGCAAACCTTTTGAGAGAAATGGCCTGAGCCATAGCCCTGGAGGCAGTGTCGCTGGCATCTACTGTCATATGGAACTTGTATTTTGTGGCTTCTAAGGCTGTTTTAAAAGTTTCTGCAAGTTCCTGAGCCACTCTATCTGGGAGCTGCTGACTGCTAACCAGGACAGAGCTCCAGAGAGCCTTTTGTTATGGAGCTGTGGACGCCATGTAAGTACAGAGGTGATTCAAAGCAGCAGTGAGGCAGTGGTGTAGGACTTCTTACCCATAGCATCCAGTTTTCTGGATTCCTTTTCTGGAGGCTGGGAAGAAAGAGGTACCCTTGCTTTGTCACAAGCTGCAGCTTGCACTACTCCTTCATTGTCTGGATGTATGTAAAGGTACTCAGCATTAGATTTATCTAGCTGGTACTTTTTCTACAATTTCTTATCCACCCCTGGTATGGAAGTGGTATTCTGAAGTAACTTAAAAGTAGCTCTACAAAGGGACTTATGAACCGGAAGGGGTAACTTTTTATGAGGAGGGAGACCGATCATATCTGTATAGAAAGGGCAAGAGTGTCCACCATGTGCTGAACAAAGGAAAAATGTGAGCCAAATTCTTGGTCAGGAGTTTCATCAGGTTCTAAAGGCTCACCCTCCTCTTCATCATCATCCCCCCAAAGAAAATGCCCTGTTCAAGACCAGAGTCAGGGGGAACAGGAGAAGCAGGACAAGGTGAGGCACCCAGAAGGAAGCCCACAGCCTGAAAAGTTTGATAAAGTTGCCAAGCCTTAGCCATTTCCTCGGCAGAGGGTATATCTTGTTCTAACACTGGAGTCTCCCTTTGCTTTTCAGCAGGAGGGGCAGTGATATGTTTTTCCTTTTTTTTTTTTTTTTTTTTTTTTTTTATCAGGCCCTGAATCAGAGACCTGCTGTGAATATCTTTCTTGTTTGGCTTGGTCACTATTATTTTTATCAGACTTATTTTCTATAGGGTCCTTGAAGGACCTGTCTTCAGACTTCTGATGCGAGGAAGACCCCTCTTCTGAAATTTTAACAGAGGGCAGGCAGACTAAGAAGCCATTGTTTCTAACCTAAAGGCTAAATTATTGATTAACAGAACAACAAGTAAGCACTCAAAGAAAACAGTGACTGGCCCCAAAATGTAAAATGAGAACTGTGTTAGTCTGCCTAGTCCACAATTTAAAAGGTTTTTCTTATTTGGAATTTAAAAAAAGGCCAGTTTCGTATGTGGATCTATCTGACCTCCCAGTTTGACAGGGGACCCAGAAAGTTTGCTCCGAACAGAAAAAAAAGAAGGTTCCCAGTGCTGTGGCACTGCTGAAAATGGCTCCCACTTGAGGTAAAATAAAGAAAAGTAGTTCAAAATCATGGAACCAGCTTAAAAAAAATGTATCCATGGAAATAATAGTGTAAAAATATAAAATCTGCAGAATTTTTAATCCTGGGCCCGATATTTTTTAGTCAGAAAAAAAGTGCAAGAATGCGGAAAAAGGCAGCGTTTTTCCCACGGATTCCCAGAACTAAGAATCTGCAGAAAACACACAAAAAACACTAAAAACTACACTAAAAGCAGCGCAAAGTAAAAGGATGACTAAAAATGTGAAAATAAACCACTTCAAACAAAGGTTTGAAGAGAGAGCTCTGGGGCAGACTTGTCCAGTCAGCAGAGAAATGAATCTGACTGGAAGTACAGCAGCACCTACAGGCAGCTCTCTCTTACTACAATCTGATTGGCTAATTCCCAGGCATCATTAGCATAACTCCACCTCCAGGGCAGCTGAAACCAGCTGGCATAACTGTATTAAGCATACTGAGGGATTCCTGGGGTGAGAATCCTTCGTTATTTTTGAACAGTTCCCCAAGATTGTACCTTTTGAAAGTACTGCACTTATAGAAACCCCAAACACCTGGTGGGGGACTTGAACCCATGAACTTGTAACCCACATGTAAGAGTGGTAAGTATAGGTTACTTCATTCACATTCAGCTCCACTCCTCAGCTGCAGACCAAATAACTCTACCACTGGAGGACGATATACGGTTAGAGGTGGGTGGCCACTGAACAGCCTCAGTTTTCTATTCTCCCATGAGGCAAATAAATCCATCAGAGGAGTGCCCCACTGGGAGAACAGCTAGTCTACCACCTCCTGATACAGGGACCACTCATGCAATAGCTCTCTGATCCGGCTTAGAGCATCCACCAGCTGGTTGTTCTTTCCCATGACATGGACCAGGAGATCAGGCTGAGCATCCGTGACCAAGTGAAGAGTGCCTCCTGACACAGTGAAAAGGACCAGGCAGAACATACTGTTCACATTGTTTGTCTGGACCCGAATGACTAGACCCCAAATCAATTAAGCAAATTCTGTCAAGAGCCAGATACACTGTAGTGAGCTCCAGTAGGTTGATGAGGCAGAGATATCTGGGGTTACCAGACACCATGGGCCCCTGTGGTCTCCCTGGTGAGTTCCCCACTTCCCAAAGATGTGTCTGTTGTCAGAATGATGGACAGAACTGGGCGGACAAAGGGAATTCCTTCCTCCAGATTCTAAGGACACAGCCAGCATTCAATGGCATCCCGCACTGGCTGGGTCACCTGAACCAGCTGGTCTAGGTGACTGAGGTGCAGAGATCACTGGCAAACCTGCTCCCACCACAGGGGTCACATTCACCAGTGTGCTCAGCAGACTACACAGATTGAAGCTGCTGTGCACCTCAACACCTGGAGGAATTCCCAGGTGAAGCCCAATTGCCCGACCTGAAATGATCGGGCAAAGCGGGTAAGTACTGATGCCCTGTCTGCAGTAAGGTACATCCTGGCCCAAAGGGAGTCCAGTCTCACCCAGATGAACTTTATGACCTGCATGGGGACCAGTTCCGACTTGGCCAAACTTACCAGAAGGCCAAATTCTGGAAAGCTCCAGAAGGTCACATTCATGGACCTCTCCAATGCTTCCCTGGAGATGCCTGCAATAAGCCAATCATCCAGGTATGGGAAAACCCTGACCCCCACCCTATGCAAGGCCACCACCACTGCCAAACACTTGAGGAAGACCCACAGCATAGAGATCAGGCCAAAAGGCATGACCCTGAACTGGTACAATACCATTCATGTCTACTGAATGCACCCCCCCCAATGCTCTCCATACAGTGAGTTCACAAAATGTGCAAGCTTGGGGGCAGACTGCAGTTTGAAGAGGTACCAGGAAGTGGAAGGGATTGGTGCGGCATGGCTTCACAGAGCCAAAACACAATACCTTCCCTTCCTAAATAGGGGCAGCTATTAAAAATATATTTGCAGCATATGACTGAGCCAAGTAACGATTTGTCATGCTTCAGGGTGGGGGCTGATAGTTGCTCTTTAAAAGAAACATAACCTGGTCCATATGAAAATTCAAAATGTTGAAACTGGATCCCAGGCATCCCCTGAAAGAATTTCTTGAACTTGATAGCAATCACAACTCACAGTACCTCCACAGGCAAACAGCCAACAGAGGTCTACCATATCCACAAACTAAGCCCAGACATTGGGATAAAGGCCTACAGGCAACTGTGGTAAAAACTTGACTCCAGTAGACATCCGAAAGTACAGTTACGCAAGAACTTATCGTAACAGATGATCTTCGAGAGGAGCTCTTGCAGCAGGCAATAACCATAAGGACTAAGCTGCCAGGTACCGGGACCCCACAGAAACCTTCTAGCTAGCAGTCTTCAGCAGGGGACTGCCCCCAACGTTGGCCCGCCCCAACATTAGTCAATGAGCCCCACCTTCAGTTCTCCCACTGGAGACAGAGTCTAGGATGGGAGGAGAACCGGGTAGGTTTGTGCCCAGAAAGAAAAAGAAAGGCAAAAGGAAACACCAGGGGGAAGGAGGGAGGGAAAGCAACGCCTGCTGCAAGAGCTCCTCTTGAAGATCTATTGTTATGGTAAGTTACTACATAATTGTACTATCTTACTTTGAGTTGGAGCTCTTGCAGCAGGCAATAACCATAAGAACCGAGTCCCAAGCAGTCAAAGGAGAAGGAACAGACAGGCACAGGTGGAGGCTTAAGATAGTCAACAGAATTAGGAAAGCAGGCCTTGAAGAACTGCAAGGCCAAACCCAGTCAGCGCCCTTGCTTAAAAAGTAAAAATTAGATAATTCCATAACATATTTTAGAAAATGGCTTGAAATATGTATATTTGGATTTGGATATCCTTTAAAATATTTTAACAATGGTTTAAAATCTGTATAAAACTTTGTGTACCTGAGATATAAGAATACATATTAAATTAAAATACATGTAATTATTTCTAGTTAGGTAGTTTTAGGGTATTTTTTGCATATATCACAGATGTGTTTAGGTGTCACGCATATTTTTTGCATTTTATAATGCAGGATATATACCTTTTAGAATATGCAAGAATGCATTTAACATCCTTTTAGAAGGAATACGATATATACCTGCTATGTAGTAATTTATGGTAATATACTATTTAAGAGGTAGCACCTGGCGGCGCAGTTTGTCTCGATAAAGCATCATTTAGATGTGAAACGTACGTTGATCGGGGGGGTGCTTTTTGTATTCAATAAAATATGTTTTAAACGTGCCCTAGCGTTGGGCTTTTGTTTATGTGGCAGAGTTGTAGCCGAATCCATCATCTAACCCAGTCCTAAGGCTGGAGGCAACGATCAAGCTACAGTGCTTGATAATGGTGTGCATGGAACTCCAGGTCACAGCTGCACAGATATCTGCTGCAGAGATGTTCCTCAATGAGGCAAAGGAGGCAGCAACTCTCCTGATGGAATGGCCTTTTACTACTCCCGATAAAGGTTTGTAAAATTTCTGGTAACAGAAAACAATGCAGTTAACTAACCACTTTGACAAGGTTTGTTTAGAAACTGGTGCTCCCTGAGATTTTTGAAGCAAACAAAATAAAGAGCTGGTCAGTCTTCCAAAAGGAGGCAGTGTGGTTGAGATAGAACCGAAGTGTCCGGTGGACATCCAGAGAATGTAATAAAGCTTCCTCTCGACTGGAGTACTCTGGATAATAAACTGGAAGGTGGATGTCTTGATTTAGGCCGATTCAGACAACACTTTGGGCAGGAACTTAGGATTCATTCCCAAGGATCCCCTATCCTTGTGAAAAACTAAATAAGGCTCTTTACACATCAGAGCCTGCAGCTCAGAAATCCTCAGAGTAGAAACAATGGCCACCAAAAATAACGCTTTCCATGACAGAAAGCATAGCTTGCATTCCGCAGTTGGCTTGAAGGGGGGGGGGAGCGCGAGTTTCTCTAGCATAAAAAGGAGATCTCATGGTGGGACAGGGTCCCAAATGAGAGGCTTTAGATGTAATATGCCCTGCAAAAAGGTGCAGGGCAAGTCCGACTGGGCAAGGGGTTTACCCTCCAAAGGTGCATGGTATGCAGAGATAGCAGACAGGTGCACCTTAATGGAGGAGTAGCTCAGACCAGTCTGGTAGAGAGAGAGAGAGGAGATACTCAAGTATGGAGTTTACTGGAGAGGAAAAGGGATCGAGGCAGAGGCCCAAAGACAAAACCTCTTCCACTTCATAGCATAGGTGGCCGTAGTGGAGGCCTTCTTGGTGGCTACTAGGACCTCCGCTACGCCAGGCGAGATCCAGAATCTTGCAACTGCTAAATCTGCAGGAGCCAAGCATGCAGGTGTAGAGACCTGAGGTCAAGATGGACTAAGGTGCCCTGGTCCTGGGAGAGCAAGTGGGAGCTCAGGGTCAGAGGGACGGGGGGGTCAGTCACTAGCTGCTGAAGCAGAGGGAACCAGATCTGCCAAGGCCAGATGGGGGCAATGAGGATTGTTTCCACCCACTCTGCCTAAAGCTTGAGCAGCACCCTCTGCAGAAGAGGAAAGAGAGGGAAGGCATAGAGGAACCTCCCTATCCAGCAGAGGGACAATGCGTCTCGCCAGAAAACTCCAGGGCCTGGATCAAGCAAGCAAAATTTGGGCAATTCGGCATTGGATGGGGACGTGAAGAAGTCTAACTCTGGTTGCCCCCATCCGTCGAACAGCTGGTCTGTGACTGACTTAAGTAACTTCCTCTCATAGGCTTTGGACCAAGACCTGCTTAGGCTGTCGGCCTAGATGTTTTGGATGCCTAGAAAATGCACAGCTGTGAGTTCTAGGCGGTTTTCAAGGGCCCAAAACCAAATCCCCATGGCCTCTCTACAGAGGGGATAAGAATGAGTCCCCCTTTGCTTGCTGACGTAAAATACTATGGACATATTGTCCATCTGAATGAGGAGAGGGCCTGGAGGGAGATCCATTTGAAACACTTGCAGGGTGTAAAGGACCGTCCGCATCTCCAGGATGTTGATGTGAAGGGGCTGCTCCAGGGGAGACCAGGTCCCCTGAGTCGGTTTGCCATGTGGGAACCCCAACCTAGCCCAAAGGCATCTGTAGTCAGAATCTTCCTTGGAGAGCCCTGCCTGAAGGGAACTCCTTTGACAAGAGTGCCAGAGTCCATCCACCAGGACAGAGTCAGACAAACTGGGTCCAAGACAGAAACAGACATATCCAGGTCACTGGACTGCTAGTCCCACTGCACCCGGAGTGTCCAATGAGGAACCCTCATGTGGAGGTGGGCCCGTGAAACAGTCGGAATGGCGGCTACCATGTGGCCGAGCAGCCTCACGATAGTTTCGGCCGAAATGTGGTGTGATGAGGTCACCATCCGAGCCTGATCCCACAGACGCTCTGCCCTGTCTGTGCGGTGGAACGCCTTGCCCTGAACTGGAGTCTCTGGCTGAACCATGAGGATGACTTTGGCAAATTCAGGGCGATCCCCAACTCCTGGAAGAGTGTAAAGGTATCTCAGAGACTGCGATGCAGCTGATCCTCGGAGGGAGCTATGAGGAGCCAGTCATCTAAGCAGAGAAAGACGTAATGGCCCAGTCTCCTGAAGGCCGCAGCCACCACCACTAGGCACTTGATGAAGACTCTTGGAGCCGAGGATAGGACGACTGGCAGAGCCTGAAAATAGTAATGAATGCCTTGAAAGAGGAAGCGCAGGTACTTCCTGTGGGGCTGAAACACCTTGATATGCAGCTATGCATCCTGCATATCCAGGGAGCAGAGCCAGTCCCCTTGATGCAGTAGGGGGATTAGATCCGGAAGTGTAACCATCTTGAACCTCCTATACTCTATGTATTTGCTCAGATGACTAAGGCCCCCAGTCTTTTTGGGATGAGGAAGAAGTGGGAATAAAATCCCCATCCTCTATGGTACGGTGGTACTGGCTCGATAACCAGTTTTTGAAGCAGAACCTGAGTTTCCCCCTCAATTAGGGCGATGTGAGAAGGAGGGTAATGGGAGGGCATTGGTGGATTTTCTGGTGGCCTCTCCAGGAACTCCAGGGTATGTCCCCTCTCTTTGAGTTGGAGGACCAAAGGTCAGTTGTTATCTATCTCCAACCCTCTGGATAGAGGGAGAAGCGACACCCCACTGCCACCCCAGAGACTCCACTGGAGGAGGGAGGTCTAGCAAGGAGTCAGGCTGATGTACCCGAGGTGGAGAGAGCGACCTGGGATGACTTTGCAACCCTAGAGGTAGAACCCCCAGGTGTCTGGGAGGTGGATTTGCACTTGAAACCACCCCACTGTTGGGGTTTGTTTCTGGGCTGCTGACCTGAGGGCTTACGAAAGGGCCATTTCTTATAAAGCCATTGATACGATTTATAAATCTTTTGAATGGACCAAATGGCCTTCCCAGAGTCCTGAAGATGAGTAATCAGCTTTTCTGCCTCGTCCCCAAACAGGACCGACCCTCTGAAGGGGAGATCCAGAATGCCGGACTGTAGGTCCTGAGTGAAATCAGAGACCCAGAGCCATGTATGGCATCTAAGGCAGATGCCCGTGGTGGGTGCCCTGGATGCCGTGTCGTAAGAGGCCCTGAGAACATGGGTTCCCACATCTGACCCAGAAATAAGCAGGTCCATGAGCTCGGTCTTTTGGGCTGAGGCTGGCAAAGCTTGAGCTAGCTCCAACCCCTTCTCCCACAGGGCATTCTGGTATTGCACCGTGAAGGTGAGGATGTTAAGGGATCTAATGGAGCAGGTAGAGGAAGAATAGACCTCTTTGCCCATTTGGTCAATAATCTTGGGACTCCTGGTCTGGACGTTGGTTGCTTAAATGCTTGGGCCTCTTGGATCTATTGTGAGCTGCTGTTATGACCAGTGAGTCTGCTGCAAGTTGCTCCACCAAGAAGGACTCATCCTGGGGAGCCCTGTATAGCCAGGCTGATTTTTTAGAAATGGCTGAGGTTGATAATGGGTGCTTCCAGGTAAGCCTAGAGAGGTCCTGAAAGGTGTTGACCAGTGGAGGGACCACAAAAGGCTTAGGCTCTTTCTGCCTCAGGTATTTTGCAAGCCTACGCCTCTCAGGATCCAGGTCCTCAGTTTCCCAACCGTTGTTGGCCTGGATATGCCTCATGATGTCCATAAACAATGGATCATCAGAAGGTGATCTAGGAGTGTCCTTGCTGTTAGGAGATGGAGGACGACCCCTGGGTTCTGACTCATCAGAGACCGAGGAAGATGAGTTATGGCTAGAGTCCACTAAGGTGGATGAGGAAGAGGAGGAGCTATGTCAGCGTCCACTATGGGACCAATGTCGGTGTCTGCCTGATGACCAGGAGGACGTGTGTCTGCGCCTCCACCCTCTGTGTTTGGGCCTTCCCCTGTGCCTACCATCTGAGCTCGGGGAAGGACTTCTCGGGTCCGGGGTTGGCTGCCTAGGCAACGGTTGCAGAACTGGCTTAGGCTCTGGCTCCAGTTCTATAATAACCAGTTCTGAGGGTTTAGGTGGAAGAAGGTGCCCTTTTATCTCATTCCACCCAAATCAAAAAAGGTTCTTGATCTTGCTTAGTGGAATATGGGGACCCAAAGAGCTGGCCGGTGGCTGAGGCTGCGGGACAAGCTGGCATCGGTGTGCCTGGTGTCGGAAGAGCTGGCTTTGGAGGGACGGAGGTCAGATGTTCTGGTGCCTCAAATCTAGGATTGGCTGGCGCCATGTCCTCCTGTGAGGGAGTAGAGGTATCTACTGGCAACGTCAGGTGGTCCGGCGCAAGTAGGGCTGTCATCAGGTTCTATGTCGGGGTACCCGGCATCTCCCTTGGAGGCGGCAGCTGGTGACAGTCCAGAGGGAAGGCTGTCACCGGCTTGGCTGGGGCCCGTGGAATAGTCAGCGGGGAATGAGGCGGAGGCATCCCAGAGTGTTTAGAGGAGGACGCTTGCTCCTGGCAATGGGGTGCCTTGTCCAAAGACTTGGAGGCTGAGCCTGATGTCAGGGACATACGGATGACAGGTGACGACCCGACTTAGAACCGGCCTCACCACCTGAGGCGGCGGAAGCTTTAGGTGTGGCTTTCACCTGCAGGGGCTGCAGAGCCTGGACGGCAGTCCCAGACCCTGATGAACCTCACCCCCATTGCCAGCACCAGGGTGGGAGGTTTAACAACCAGCTGCCCGGAGGCAGTGAGGGCAGGCTGGGAAGAATGGTCTAACTCCCCGTGGGAGGAGGAACCTGAAAAGGTCTTCCTTTTACTCAGAGACCGTGAACAGGAACAAGTCCAGGCCTTCTCCCTCTCCTTGTCCCAGGACTTATGCTTTCCCCAAGGCCTTCTTCTTGTGGATCTCCAACGAAGAGGTAGAAACTAAAGAGGAGGAAGAAGGGCTTTTCCCTGAAGGAGATTTTTGCATGGCAGCAAGCTGCTGTTCTAAAAGGTGCGCCTTAAGGGCCTTCTGGTGGCAATCAGTGTCCTCTGGTTGAACCGCTAACGGTGTTCACAGGCCAAGGTGTCATAGTCTGGGCCCAGGCAGAGGAGGCAGGCCTCGTGGCTGTCATTTGATGGGAGCTGCTTGCGGCACACACACTTGAATTTTCTTCATTCGACAGACGAAACGGAAAAGGCTGGGGATGAAGACATGGAGAAATAAATCACTGTTTTTGAGAAATAAAGAAAAACGCAATAAAGCACGAAGACAGTCAACTGAAGCAGGAGGCATCCAAGAAGCCGATGTGAACGTGTCGATGGAGGGAAAAGAACAGAGGGGGACTGTGAACCGCCCCTTTATACCACTGGCTGACATCGGGGTGGACCGACGTCAGGGGCAGTCCACCGCTGAAGGCTGCCGATTAGAAAGTTTCCGTGAGGTCCTGCTGCCTGACGGCTTAGTCCTTATGGTTATTGCCTGCTGCAAGAGCTCCAACTCGAAGTAAGATCAAGGAATTCAGTATGCGAGTTTCAGACAGTCCTTAGGAAACTACTCACTTGTGCATGCAACTGCAGTAAATGAGATCCCATTCATGACCAGTGGCCATCGTAGTTTGAAAGTCCTCTTTCAAACAAAATATTGGACTCATCTGCTGCTAGAAGCACTCCCAAGATCTTAAGGATTGAATCTGTTCAACTGTAATACAAAACTGTAGCCATTTGTAGAACACTGGGATATAATCAAGGAACAAGCTGTGCCCAACTACACTGAGTCAAGCACAGCCTGTTCCTCGATGACATCACAGTGTTCTACAAATGGCTGCAATGAAGTATTAATAATGAACTCACTCAGTCTATATCTCTGGAGTACTTTCAGCTACAGGTGAACCCAGTACCTTATGTGAAAGAGCTTTTCATGGGCTTTCAAACTGTGTCAGCCACTGCACACAAAAGTTTCCCTTTAACTCTGAAACCATTGCACTGTGTATATTATCTGTTACTTATGTATTTTCTTTTTTTTTTCTTCCATATAGCTTTTTACCCCTCGTGCAGTTCATCTGTCCTGTCTCCACCTCCCTAAAACTGTTCCCCCACACCCTGCCCCTCTTGGTGGGGTCGAGAAGGGACGCCCCCTAGTACATATCCAGAGGCCCCTAGGTGTCCAGGTGGTGGTGTAGGTAGAGGGAGCTGCACAGGGTGTCCCATAGCCCACAGGTCCCCTTTATCTGTTTTCTCCCTTACCGTGGCAGTGTAAGCGCACGCATGAGGATGCACTAATACACTGTAGAATCGCGGCCCCTTCCCACAAAGTCCCTCATGACTGCACTACCACTGAGCCCAAAGGCTGAGAAGGTTTACCATCCCTTCCCAGAGAGAGGACAGCAGTCCCCTTGGAAGCTCTATCCTCTCTCTTCCCCCAGTCGACCAACATCTGTTCCCACACTTGGGGTGGCGGCAAGTGAGGCGACAGCACCTCAGCCCTCCTTGCCACTGGGCTGGTTATGTACTGTTTTTTCACGTGTCTCATGCACAGTACAGGTCTACAGTTGTAAATGGGACTCTGTAACCTAACCGTATGTACCTGGATAAAAATAACATTTTATGATGGAGCTGATCTCGCCATTTGCACCAGTTTGTCTGCAGGAGGGGTATATAATGCAAAGCAAGTGTAGCACGGGTGCAGACTACTACAGATACAATGGTGTAAGCAGATGTGAAATGGAGAAAGCATCAGCAGAATGGCAGCCTCTTTGAAACTCCTCCACATTCAGTTTGAAAACATAATCCCACTGTAATTTCAGGATTCACCGGTCATCTGAAAATCAGGTCCCAGGTATCTGTTTCAGTACGGTATTTCATAAACACTTAAGTCAGATATCACAAAATACAAGTAAACACCAGTTTTAAAATGTCAGCTGCCTCTTTAGGTTTTACAACAAATTCCGAGTAAAAGTAGGCAAGCCCATAATTTTTCACCTACAGCTAAACCATAGCCGAGCCAGGGGCCTGACTTTATTTTATGAGACAAAACCCGAGCTGAGCCATGGCTGCTGCCAGTGTTCTCTACAAAGGAGTTGAATGTTTCACACACTACACTAACTGCTCAGGCTGACAAAACGGCTTCATTTAACCATAATTGGCTAGGCTTGATATTGGCTCTCAAGTGCTTACAGAGGTCAAGCCGAGCTGAGCTAGGTTTGAATCTGCTCCGACTTACCCATCTCTGCTTCAGAGTGCTTTTTCCCCTGTTCTGCCCCATCCCTTGTGACATTTAGCAGTGGCATCATACTCCTCTCAGAGCATTGAATGTCCCTTCACACCCCACCACCACCCCCCACTGCAGGGCTAAGAGGATCCTCCTCTGCCCACCTCTGCTCCAGAAGTACTTGGCATGTGATATGAACCCAGGTCACTAATGTTCCAAGCAGTCCCCTACATACCTCTCAACTGTCCCTGATTTTCAGGGATGTCCCTGATTTTGCCTCAGAAATTTCTTCTGTCCCTCCTAAATTTCACATTTCTGTCACTGAAGAGTGGGGATTTGAATCACAAAATAATGCCGGCCATTGGTGTTACCGTCTAGTTCTCATTAAGAAAATGTTATGCATACTGAGCAGCATGTTGTACACAGTTTCTGGAACTAATATTACTATTTTTTCAGATGTGTCCCTGATTTTGGTCATTTGTCCCTGATCATTTTAAGCCTTGTCCCTGATTTGTGATGAGGGAGGTTGAGAGGTATGGTCCCCTAGATGACACAGAGCAAGCTGCAGTTGGTTTTTAGAATTTGTTTATGCCCCTTTCTGTCCTGCACTGCCCCTTTCTCTCCAGCAACCACCCAGCCCGATACCTGACCATCCACAGCCCTATACCTGAACATCCATAGCACATACCCCTTTTTTTCAACCCCCCAGACGCCTCCCCCTTCCCCGAGACAGGCTTACCTAGCTGGCCACTGTGCGCCATAAACCTGTGTCCTGCTGCAGCTGTTTCCTCGTATTCGTTCCTTCCTGGATCCTGAGGACGCTGGCGTGCTAGGGATTGCATGGCGCAGATTCCAGCCGGCATCCTCCCCTCCCTCTGCATTACCTCTGCTGCACTAGCACCTGTTTCCACCTAGGTGGCAGTATTGCAACAGAGGCAGAAGCTCTCCCTTCCCTAGGGAGACACATCCTCTGGGACATTCAATCCCCCCGCCAGCCCACAAACACCCAGGTCAACGAGTAGACCTACCACTGTGCAGGCTTGCTTAAGTTTTTTCTTTTTGCTGTTGTTAAATGGAACAGTGACAGTTATACAAACTCTACTACATAACATTTGGGGTTAAGAAAGACTGCTGCTTTAAATGAAAGGATGGTGATAAGAGTACATCCCTCAACATTCAGTGACCATCATTGGACTGGATTCGTCCATGAACTCACCTACTACAAGGGCACACACAGAGGCCACAGCACTTAGTTAGGTCTGATAGGTTCTTCTCTGCCTCTTTCATGTCCTTGTTTATTCGATCCAGGCCTCCTTCGACATTGTTCAGTTGTTCTAGAATAGGGTGAGAAAAACAAAATGGTGGTGATTAAAAGTAAACAAGGACTCTGTTGGTCTCCTCGGATCTCTTGATGATGGGCTTTACCAAAGAGTAGTTTGATCTCTTATTCTGGATCGATGGTGGGACAGAAGAAGCAGAGATCCAAGAGGCATTCTGCACTTACGTTTGCAAAGTTAGGGTCAAACCCATGCAGACCACTAGGTTGTGAGGATCAGCAAGCCGCCAGGGTCCAAGTTGTTTGTCAGCCTAAGAGGCGAAGGGGTAATCATGACAGTGAGAAAGCCTCAGGATCTGCGAGTAACGGGCAGAGAAAATGTTCATATGGGTTTATACTGCTACCATGCATGTGTAGAGACCGGAGAAAACATGAGAGGTGGTCAAGGGTTTGGCAGCTGTGTTTCAGTGTGAAAAAAGTGCAAAATCATGCACTTAGGGCACAGAAATGCAGGGGCAGAGTATAAAATGGGGAAGGAGGTACTAATGGTCACAAAACAGGAAAAGGATCTCAGAATAATCATATTTGATTACCTCAAAGCGGCAAAACAGTGCAACAAGGTAGTAGAAAAGGCTAGTGGGATGCTGGGGTGCACAGGGAGAGGTATCAACAGCAGGAGAGAGGTGATGTCATCACTGTATACACTGCTGGAGAGACACCATCTGGAGTACTGCGTCCATTTCTGGAGACCACATCTCAGGAAGGACATACACAGGGTAGAGGCTGCCCAGAGGAGGGAAATAAAATGCTGCAGGGGCTGCATCAGAAGACCTCTGAGGAAAGACTGAAGGACCTCAATATGTACACCTGGAAGAGAGGAAGGAGGGGGAATTATCTGACAGAGACCTGTAAATAACTCAAGGGGGTGAGAGCAAGGTAAAGGAGAGGAGTATTTTTCGGAAAAGAAGGCACAAAAGACTAGGCAGCAAACAATGAAGCTGGAAGGGGAGAAATTTAGGAGGGATGTGAGTAAGTACTTCTTCACTGAAAGAGTGGTGGATGCCTGGAACAGTCGTCCAGTGAAGGTGGTGAAAACAGTGGTGGGCTTCAAGCATGCATGGGATAGGCACAAAGGAATCTTGGTAGAGAAGCGGGGGGGGGTAGAGTCTACAATGATGGCACAGGCAGGGAAAAAAGGGCAGACTGGCTGGACCAAGTAGCCCTTATCTGCTGACAAATTCTATGTTTCTATGTTACCCCACCTGTCCAACAAGAGCTTTCTAATCTCAGATCTTTTTAAAAACTACATCCAGTCATAACTGTCCTGATAGTGCAGTGGCAACACTACTACTGGCTATGTTGGCAACCAGAATTCAGGAATGGACCTGGTTCACTTGGGGAGACGACTGAGCATCCCAATGACAGCTTGCATCTCTTGGGGGGTGGGTCCCACTATTTGACTGCCACCAGGTAAAGGACAGGTAGTAGCACAGCAGGAGGACCTCGAAGAGGAGGGGCAGCCGCTGGCCACCAGGCACACATGCATGCTGTCATAAGCCAGTATCCTTGAGGCAAAAAACAGGTTTTTGATGAAAAAAATTGCTGGTCCGCCCTTGCCCCACACTTCCCACAGGCCTATGAATGACCAACATGGCAGGTTACCCACCTATACCATGGACCTGGGCAAGTAGTAAAAAAACAGCATGTCCAAAAGAAGGTCAGTGATGGGGCTGGGGGGAGGGGTCCCATCGGCTGAACCAGAAGGGGGAGGCCAAAAAAGGCTTCATAATACAAATACATATATTTTTATGTAATGCTAGTGACGATAAATTCTGGCAAATATTTATGATATCTAGAGGTTGGTCAGACAATCACGTTTATCCTCTCTCTAAGTCCCCAATGCCAGAATTTATCCACACTGTATGTGGAGATTGGCTGGAGCTGACAGCGCCAGCAGCGCAATTAGAATCCAGCTGTGCACCAGCTCCCACTCAGCAGTGTTTCTTTACTCTGTTGCCACACACCGCACTTTCACTTTCCACAACTTACTCATTCAATCAAGTCTGCCCTCAAAACATTTTACATTATTTGTTCTCGTTTCACCCTGAAACTAACATCGCAAACACAATTCCCACCCTCCTACCTCCTGTCACATCCCTGACACGTACTGCAGCTCTCTCCTACCAGCCCCTTCTCCCCCATATGCCACCAACCTTTCCCAGGCCTCTCTTTAGGCCATACCAACTCACTCCAGCACCACAAATGCCCGATCACTTGGGCAGCACCTCCCAGCTCACTCATGATCTGCATGCACAGTGACGTGATGCACACAAAGCCTCTCGTGTGTCATAACAAGGAAACCCTGCTCGGTCATCCTCAACAACACTATTATCTGAAAACCAGAAAAAATAAATCACTGAAGGTAAAAAAAAAAAAGAAAAAATTAAAACACTTAAAAGCCACCTTGCATAAATATGCTACAGCCCCCCCTCAATTTAAATTATTAGGGATATTTTCCCCTCATAGCTTCTCCTTTGACATCACTTGTGGCTCCACTGCTTGTGATGTCCTAAAGTCAAGCTGCACTCGGGGAAAAATATTGTTGATATTTTCAATGGGGCCAATAGCCAATCAGACAATAAAGACAAACTTGGAAGCCAGTCCAGTAGGGCGGTGGGTAAGTTATCACCCGCCACACTGGCAAACCGGAAGCAGGAGCCATCTCAGGTTACAGGGGACTGGCCGGGGAGAGAGAGAGGATGAGTGTCCAACAGACTGCTCTCCTCTCCAAGGGGCAGACGTCTGCTGTTCCTGCCAAATGACTGCTATCTGGTGGTACTGGGGGTCCGCAAGACAGCACAGAAAGGGAGGGAGCTGTGGGAGTTCTGCGGCAAGCAACTGTGCCTCCACATGCGCGCACCATCTGCGTGCATGCCTCAGCAGGAGGAATGGGGAGGAAATGGGAAAAAGTAGGGGCCTGTGCTTTGTGAAGCCCTGCACATGTCTCGGCAGTCTGCCTGGCTGCTCTGGTCTCTGGGTGTATCTGAATATGTCTCCGGGGGGTGGGATCCTCGTGAGATCGAGGCCTTGGAATTGAGCAGGCAAAGAATGGCCGACGAGAGTGCAGACAGGGCTGACAGTGAGCCAGGCTGCTACAGGAGGATAAAAACCTTTGTAGTACAAGAAAAAAGAACAAACCTGGACTTCTAATGTTTCCTGGCATGGGGGGACTATATATCTATAAAACATTATGGAAATAGGCTGAATTATTCATAACACAGTTCATGTAAGTTGTCTGAACGAGCCTACTTATTTTTCAATATACAGTATTTACTATAGTCCATTTTTTCAGTTTAAGGTAAATGGCACATTCTTTAATGCATCAGTTACCTGCACACCCTGTAATGTGCCCGTTACCTGCACACCCTGTAATGTGCCCGTTACCTGCACACCCTGTAATGTGCCCGTTACCTGCACACCCTGTAATGTGCCAGTTACCTGCACACCCTGTAATGTGCCAGTTGCCAGTTACCTGCACATCCTGTAATGTGCCATTACCTGCACATCCCATAATATACCAGTTGCTTGTAGACAGTAATGTGCCAGTTGCCTGCATACCCAGTAATGTGCCAGTTACCTGCACACCCCGCAGTGTGCCGATTACCTACATACACTAATATGCCAGTTACCTGCAACACCATAATGTGCTTGCTACTTACCTGCACACCCCTAATGTGCAAGTTTATTCCCACATTCCCTAATGTTCCAGTTACATCCACACCCTCTGACGTGCTTGTTATCTGCACACCTCGTAATGTGTCAGTCACCTGAACCACCCTCCCCATATTGTGACACTTACCTGAACACCCAATAACATGGCTCATTACCTGCACACCCTGTGATGTGCCACTTACCTGGAGCACTTATTACCTGCACACCTCTGAGTGCCACTTACCTGGAAATCTCATCACCAGTTACCTGCACACCCTGTAATGTACCAGTTACCCACATTCCCCATAATGTGCCAGTCACATGGAACACCCGGTAATGCACTGATTAACTGAATACCCCGTAATGTCCCTGTCATCTGCACACCTCGTAATGTGCAAATTACTTGCACACCCCTTAATGTACCAATTACCTGCACACCCCAAAATGTACCAATTACCTGCACACCCCCATAATGTACCAATTACCTGCATACCCTGTAACGTACCAGTTACCTGCACACAGTGTAATGTGCTAGTTAGCTGCACACCCTGTAATGTGCCAGTTATCTGCACATGCAGCACTATAATCCAGGTGCCAATTCACTAAAAGAGCCCTGAATCAACAAAACAGATCTGGATCAGGATTCCACTTTGTGCAGAGGCCAGAAAAGAAGAAAACTGCAGATGAAGTCTGGGTACCTACACGGAGGAAAGTTTGCTTACCACAGTCATGAGCTAGGACGCAGTACTAATTTAACATGCATGCAGGCCCAAACTAAAGAGCACTGCACTCAGTTAACCATTTTGCCCATGGTGGTACTGAGGTTTGAAGACACTCTGGATTCATTTTATCAGAATTCTGTACTTGTTCTATTGGTCATGAAATAATGGGAGGTGGTCTTTCAATTGCAAATGGGGGATGAAAGTGGTTGCCAAGATCCCCAAGTTTGCGACCCCATACAGCCCTGTTCAAAAGGGTTGCAAATGCTTCCTGGGTGAACAGGAAAGACGGCAAGGAGCACTGCACCTTGGCTTGTACTGCACCCTGTCTTGCAGGGTGCTGTGCCCTGCTACAGCTGGTGTCTGCTAAAATCAGGCAGTAAATAATAAGGGTGCGTATGCAGCCTTAAGAACCTTGAGTGGGGATGTGGTGGAGGCCTGGATCATTGGTTGGGGGGATGGCACCAGACAATGGTAAGAGGCTGGCACCGGGTACCAGACACAGTTGGGAAAATGTAGTGAATGTGGGAGAAGAGTACCACTGGACACCAGGGACTGCTTGTAAGATGAGAAGCGCCTCTTTTTACCACCTTGATTATGACTGAGAACTGGGCCACAAATTTATCAACAGAATAGCAAAGTTTTGGGTATTCCACCTTGTACACCTAGCTTGTGACACAATCCCACCCCCAGACAGTAAAGAGAGAACTCACCTCCCTGCTCATCCAGCATCACCAAAGTCTTGGTTCCAGTCTCATGGCTCTGCAAATAAACAGCACAGAAAAAGTTACAGTGGAGTCTGTAACGGCAGAAGCCACAAAGACATCCTAGGCAGAATGCTATAAAAACCATGAACATACATACACACACACACACACACACACACACACATATAAAGAGACAAACACAGACACATGCCAGCCCGTTGACGCTGAGGGTTGAGGCGCTGGACACCACACCTCGTGCCACACCTGCGACCCGGGTTTGGGAACAGACTTGGACACTAGGGGTCGGGGAGGGGAAGGAGAGGACTGAGCATCCGGAGGACTGCTGTCCTCTCCTGGAGAGGGAGGTCACTGCTCCACGCAGCTATAGCGGAGGCCGGCAGTCACAGCACGACGTGGAGCACGTGCAAGGGGTAAAAGGAAGCGTCGGCAGACGTCCTGGAAGCGGGAACAGGAGCGTGCCTGTGATGCGCTGGACATCAGTACATGTCCGCACTCCCAAAGGTACACTCAAGGAAAGAAATCCCCCTCCACTGACAGGCAAAGGTGGGACCAGTGGTTGCGGTCCCACATCCAATGCCGGGTATCTAGACATCCGCCATGGTTCCTCCTCCTGCGGCGAGCCTGCCAGCACTATTAGATAGAGCACTGGTAGGAGTAGCGGTCCTTCCTTGGGGTACTCAGAGCAGAGGGGTTAAGGCGAGCTACACAGGAGGGGGGGTCTCCCTCTCAACCACGAGTGGATGGTCAGCGCTTCAGGCAGACAGGTAGAGCCAGCAACTAAGAGACCACACTGGAGAGAGGTTAGTGGCAGGGGTGCAAAAAATTGAATTGAAAAAAAAAAAAAAAAACACACACACACACTTACCGCCCCAACTACACACTTATCTTGTTGACAAAGCCAATTCTGAAATCCAGCAACAATCATGTCAACTCTGTGCCACAGCCCACTGGGCCTACACACAGGAAACAGAATTCAACCCTTTATTTGCAAATGACAAAAGAGAATACTGAATCATACTCACATGGCATGGAAAAGAACAGGTTACTCACTTGTAACAGTAGTTCTAGGAGTGGTATATGGTTCACATAGCCCCACACTGTCAGTTCCACTGGAACAATGTTAGCGGACAGGCATCTTTCAGCTTAGCTCCTCCCACCACCCCGGCAGTATATCCCTCGAATCCACCCCATGACCCCAGATCTTACATGCTGGAAGCAGGATCAGTGTGCCATTTGCCAGGGGAGGCCAGGTGGGTTATGAACCATATACCACTCCTGGAACTACGGTTATAGGTGAGTAACCTGTTCTTCTACAGCATGGATATTTATGTACGTACGTACGCACGCACGCATTTATTGATTTACTTATATAATTTAAAATTTTAACCATGAAGGGCATACTGAGCCGAATAACAGCTCATTTCCAGATGTGTCCTGGGAGAGAGGGGAAAGGAAGATAACTAAACAATAAAACTATTAAAAATAAGAAGTAACTGGATGTTATATCATTCTTACCGGATTACTTTATGGAAAAAGATTATTCTAGCCAGTTTATTTTCCACCTCAAGCAGCCCCTAGTAAATTTAAGATTTTCTTTAATAAACTTTTAGAACTTCAGAGAGGTATATTTATTTTGGGCTGGGACATTAATGTCACCCTTTCTCCAGATTTAGACGCGTCCCATCCGGCTAAACACCGGTTAACGCCTACACGGAAATATCTCAAGGCTCAGCTACCTGCTCTTGGTCTCGTGGATGTTTTGCGCCATTTTTTCAGACCACATGCACTTACATCTATTACTCCCCACGCTTTCACACCTATTCATTCAACGCTAGATTTTTTTCTGTGTTCCGTAGAACATTTTGATGTGATATGGGATACAGAGGTGGGACCTTCATTATTGTCCGATCCTTTTTCTCGAACACAAACTAGACTTGAGTAAAAAAAGAAGCAACACCTGTTGGTTGTTAATGTTTCCCTACTGAAGGATCCTAATTTTGAAACACTAATGA